>JAZHEH010002917.1:1463713-2927426 GCA_036589455.1 Ateles fusciceps | reverse complement strand
AATGCATAAAGAATATGTTACAATAAAATTTTAAGTTTCTTACCATTACCAAATGGCTCCATATAATGCTTATAGTTTGAAATCAAGAGAGGCTTTTATCCCTGAAACACTGCAGCCTAATATAAAGAACAAAGAAACAAAAATGCAGCCTAATATATTTGACGTAAAAGTATCATAAACTTTGGAGCTTTGAGAAGACTGAGTAATTATGATATATGGCAAGACAGAAGAAAGCAGAGAATTCTGAAATAATAAAATGTAAAAAGAAGACCAGTGAAAGAAAATATAGCAAAGTGCTTATCCAGAAAATACTGTAACCCAGCATCATTTATGGCAATGAAAGACAAGCTGTTTGTAGCATAATTGGACTATTCTATCCAAGCCCAATTTACTCTTATTGTCTTGTCATTCCACCTTGTTCCTTCATATGCTCTAGCTGTTTTGCTTCACCTACTGAAAGAGTGAGCAGGTGGCTGCTTCCTTACAGGGAACCAGTTCCCCTACCCACCCCCAAATGACCAAGCATGTCACGTCTGTGATGTTCGGAGGATCTTGCTGTGTTTGTCAACAGGAAGTAGTAAAATGACTTACAAAGCTTCTGCAAGTGTGTGCAAGAAGGTTTATTGAAACAATTTACCTCTAAAAGGCACTGACAAACACTTAGAAAAAGAAGAAGAGAGAGTATTTTCTGTTACTATACCTTTCTCAGATTTTCAAATAGAAAAGAACACCAGTGTGATTTATGGCAAGCTAATTAATTACAGCCAATTTATTATTTTTAGAGAAGAGAAATCATTTAAATCAACTGGAGCTATGCATTTCAAACGGATTGCAAAGTCATAAACTTAACTGATGTTATCAATGTTATCAACGGTAGACTTAAATTGGACACATTGAGTAAAAATAAATCTGAATTATAATCCTAAAAGCAGAAAACATGGAATATAAGTATTATCACTTTTTGTTCTGACTGATCTCCTCAATCCAGGGAGGCAATGACTGTAAAAATATGGCTAACAGCTGAATTTTGCACGAAACATCATATTCTACAAAATATAATACTGTTCTAGAAAGAATCAGAGGCAGAATGCTGGCCTTTCTCTGAGAAGACCAAATTATGAAACACGAGACTGTGAGCTCCTTGAAGGTTGAATTATACCGCATTCATCTCTGAATTCCAGTGGTTAGTAGAGAACTTAGCATGTAGCAGGTATTCAGTACATACTTGTTGACTGGATTAATGAATGAATGAAAGCTACCAAATGACTCTTATGAGTAAACAACATTCCAACAAAAAATAGGGAATGCCTATAACACAAGCAATTGTCTTCCCATTGTTCACAAAATAATCTTCACTCAAACGTGCTCTAGAGAAGAATTAACTTAGATCAGAATTTCACTTAGATTGGAATTCAGAATTAGGATTCAAAAAGGTTCAATTATTAGATGTGCTACTGAAATCAGGTTAAAGCCCTATTTCTATTTTTATAATTTTCTGAAAGACACTATATTTTATGCCTCAAATATTAAATATTTATACTAAAATGTTTATCTCTTCTGAAATGTATTGAATGTTCCGTTCTGCTGTGTAAATGCCATGTGGTACCAAGGTACAAGGGGGCTTGACGCAGAGGTTTGTGCAGTCTTACAGCAGACTTGGTACCCAGAGTTTGAATGTTGTTAACTTCCCTTTTACACAGGGTGGTAATCCTTAAGCCACAGAACAAATTCAGAAACAAAACAGAGTTAGCAACGACAAATCATAGTACAGTTAACTTATGCCTTGCTTTCTAACATAAATCATTCACTTCTTTCTCTATCTAGTGGTTTGCACAGAGTGGTCCCTACATCAGCAGCCCCTGGGAACTTAGACTTGCAAATCCACAGGCTCCTTCTTACACCTACCAGATCAGAAACTCTGGGGTTAGGGCCCAGCAACCTGAATTTTAACAAGATATCCAGGTGATTCCATTGTATGCTCACTTTTGAGAAACACAGCTCTATGATATCTAAGACTACTCAAAAAACATAAACAATGGCATAAGATAACAATAAAAATAAAATGTACTGTATTTCTGTTCCATGAATTTCATCCTTAAATTCACAATATCTCTGATGGCTTGATTATGTGACTTTCAGTTTCCAAGGCCCAGTGGCCTGGAGAGTGTCAAAATATCCTTTCCTAGGAAGGACAAGTTGTTGTTTTTCAACCTTTGTGCTATTCCTGTAGGGCCGCCATGAATTATGGAGGAAGTGTGTACTTCGTTAGGGTATGCTTCTCTGGACCATTTACCAAGTGATTCAAAAGTTTCTAACGCTGGGTGAGGCCCAGAACACAAAAGGGCTCTGAACAGATAGATCCAGGCTGCTATGCAAGCAGCTCTGCTTCTTGGGTTTCATGATCCAGTAAACCCCAGGGAACTTGAAGTGTGAGTGGCAGAGAGGGATGCTACAGGTAAGTCACAGTGCAGGCCCTTAGGATTTAGGATCAAGCCCTTACTATCCTCAATGGATGTCTACTCTGCTTCTGAGAAACAGATTTTCATCTGCTACAGGGACTTAGTAGATGGTCCTTTGTGAATTGTGTATTGTTTGCCCCCAAAAGCCACAGTTGGGTGTGCACAGCAGTACTCCATTATCAAATGGAAGTGGTATTTACCAGATTGGACGCAGGCACACCTTGAAGGCACAGGTAAGTTACATGAAGAGGTGTTCCAAATGTGCATGGCTCCTACTCCTGATACACTGCCTTTTTTTTTCTCTCAGCCTGTACCTAAGGCCTCACAAGAGTGCCCTAAGACTAACTGAGGGTGAAGAAAGTCTTGCTTAGTTTATGGGCGGATCTGCATGATGTGCAGGTACCCTCTGAGATGGGCAGCTGCAATACTGCAGCCCTCCCTATGGGATCTTCCTGAAGACAATTTCAAAGAAAATCCTCCCAGTGGGGGAGAATGTGGATGACTGTACCTGGTTATTCATTTTGCCTGGAAAAGAGAGGACCAAAGATCGGGGAGTATATTAAGTCGTGAGCTGAAGCCAATGGCTTGGCTGTATGGTTCACAATTTGAAGAGACATGATTGGAATATTGGTGACAAGGAGGTCTATGGAAGGGGCATGTGGATAGACCTCACCTAATGGACATAGAATATAAAGATATTGGTGTCCTTTGCGAATGATTGTCAACAAATGGATTCAGTAGACCAATATTTTAATAATGAAAATAGGATGGCCTCTTCTATTGATGTCAGCCAGTCTCTTTCTTCAGCCATTATTTTCATATCCAAGTATTGGCTGGTGACAAAGTGACTAAGGTGGCAGTGATGGAGAACATGGGTGTGCTGAACAACACCGGCTTCCACTCACCTGGGCTGATTTGGATACAGCCCCTGCTAATGTGTGACCATTTCCTGGGTGATCAACCAGCTGCCTGGTTGATTACATTGGGCCACTTCATAGTGGAAGGGCAGAGCTTTGTTCTAAGTGGAATACTCACTGCAGGTATTCATTTGCTTTCCCTGATTATAGTGCCTTTGCAAAATTACCATCCATTAACTTATAAAATGCCCTTTCAAATATTATGGCATTATACTTAGCATTGTTTCTGACCATGGACCTCATCTCAGAGCAAAAGAAGTGTGACAATTGGTTTATGCTCATGAAAGCTCTAAAACAATCGAATCCTGAGTTTATAGCTGTATGGCTTTCTACAGTTTAATATTTCTTATTTCTTAAAATTCTATAAGCTATAAAATGGGCTTATTCACTGTTTACCTAAAAAAGATGTTGTAAAAATTAAACAAAAATGTAAGTATAATATTTTCCAGTTTCAACTTACTGCATATGGCTAGCTAGTGTTCCCAGCACCATTTATTAAATAGGGAATCCTTTCCCCATTTTTCATTGTCAGGTTTGAAAAAGGTCAGATGGTTGTAGATGTGTGGTGTTATTTCTAAGGTATCTGTTCTGTTCCATTGGTCTAGATGTCAGTTTGGTATCAGTACCATGCTGTTTTGTTTACTGTAGCCTTGTAGCATAGTTTGAAGTTAGGTAGCATGGTGCCTCCAGCTTTGTTCTTTTGGCTTAGGATTGTCTGGGCTATATGAGTTCTTTTTGGTTCCATATGAAATTTAAAATAGTTTTTTTTTTCTAATTCTGTGAAGAATGTCAATGGCAGTTTGATGGGAGTAGCATTGAATCTATAAATTACTTTGGACTGAAACTGGACCCCTTCCTTACACCTTATACAAAAATCAACTCAAGATGGATTAAAAACTTAAACATAAAACCTAAAACCATAAAACCCTAGAAGAAAACTCAGGCAATACCATTCAGGAAATAGGCCTGGGCAAAGACTTCATAATGAAAATGCCAAAAGTAATTGCAACAAAAGCCAAAATTGACAGGTGGGATCTAATTAAACTAAAGAGTTTCTGCACAGCTAAAGAAACTAGCATCAGAGTGAACAGGCAACCTACAGAATAAGAGAAAATTTTTACAGTCTGATATCCAGAATCTACAAGGAACTTGAACAGATTTACAAAAAATAAATAAATCAAAAAATGGTAAAAGGATATGAACAGCCATTTCTAAAAACAAAAGACATTTATGTGGCCAACAAACATAATGAAAAAAAACTCATTATTACTGATCATTAGAGAAATGCAAATCAAAACCATAATGAGATACCATCACATGCCAGTCAGAAAGGCAATTATTAAAAAGTCAAGAAATAACAGATGCTGGCAAGGCTGTGGAGAAATAGGAATGCTTTTCACTGTTGTTGTGAATGTAAATTAGTTCAACCATTGTGGAAGACAGTGTGGCGATTCCTCAAGGATCTAGAACCACCATGGCACTTGTATACTTATGTAACAAACCTGCACTTTCTGCACATGTATCTTGGAACTTAAAATAAAATTTAAAAAATAAAATAAAAATCAATTGTAATATATTATAGTCCATAGTATAATATAGAAAATCATGAATTCATAGAAATATAAATTAATAGATAAAAGTTTGATGAGGAAAAAGAAAAAAATAATATTTTCCACAATTATTTATGAACTTTAAAGTCAGCACAGGTGTGTTTTTTGTCGACCAACTCATATATATTATTTGCTTATTGTTTGATAAACATGTCGTTAAGCACTTTACACATATACCTTTATGCTTATCATAGCATTATTGTCTATGTGAAAACTGACTCAGAGAGTTTAAGAAACTGTCAAATGAGTTACAACTAATGAATGGTAGCAGCAAGTTTTTGACCTAAGCAGTATTTATCTGGACAACTTTTAACACAACCTGCATATTAGTCCATTCTCACACTGCTATAAGTAACTGCCTCAGACTAGGTATTTAAAAAGAAAAGAGGTTTAATTGACTCACAGTTCCACATGGCTGGGGAAGCATCAGGAAACTTAAAATCACAGCAGAAGACACCTCTTCCCAGGGCGGCAGGAGAGAGGATGAGTGCCAGCAGGGGGATATGCCAGATGCTTATAAAACCATCAGATCTCAAGAGACTCAACCATTATGAGAACAGCATGGGAGAAACTGCCCCCTTGATTCAGTTATTTCCACCTGGTCCTGACCTTGACACGTGGGGGATTATTACAATTCAAGGTCAGATTTGGGTGGGGACACAGAACCAACCCATAGCAAATCGGTTTTATTTTCTGAGCATATTACACAACTCTGTCACCTTATGAAGGCCATTTGTCATCTTCAGAGGAATCAAGGTCACAAAGTGTAACTGTGGGTAAGAAGAATCTCAAATTGTTCTTTGTGTTGTTAAAAAAGAGTAATCATTTTATAATATTATAAAAAATATTGAGAAGCTTCACAGTAATAAATAATTGTCATTTACAAGTCAGTATTATCTAAGTACCACAAAAATGATATTTAATACCAAACTAGGGACATTTTAATTTTTTTCTTCAAAGATATACCAATCCTTATGTTTTCACATCTGGAGCGCTAATATATATTGTTTAACCATTAAAAAGCAATCTGAATGACATCCCAAGAATGAGGCATGAGGGAGACATTTCAAGTCAGGAGGAAACTCACTGGGACACATATTACATTTCCCTTGGCTCCTTTGATAAGAATGATTTCAGCGGACGCTGAGTTAAAACCTTTTTATTACAGTTTTAACGGTGACTAAAATGTGAAGATTTGAAAATATGCCATAATTACAACTACTTAGAAGAGACTGAGATTTCAAGAAGCACACATTTCAGGGGAAAGCTACAGAAATAAGTGGAGTTAAAAAGAGGAATTTTATTTTTAATTCTAAGATGTAACCCTGTTTGTATTCTGATGGAAATAGACAAATAGAGCAGATAGGACAAACTGTTGATACTTGAATAAAAAAGGTACAATTTCAGGAGCAGAGTCTTTAAGTGGGCAGAAAAAAATGGAATCCAATGTAAAAGTGAAGCGTTTTTGGCTAAGATGGAAGCATACACATTTTCTTCACAATTAGAAGTGATACAGGAATGAATTCAGATAGTTTGATAGATTTTCTTGGTTTAGTAATAGTATGAAGATAAGTATTTTTTTCTTAATGCTTCTATACATGAAGTAAAGGCAAGATTATTAAATACAGTGATAAGAGAGATTCACTGAAAATTTGAGGAGAAAGAAGATATAAATAGCAAATTCAGAAAATGATGACTGATGAGTAAGAGTCATGACTGGACTGAAGTCTGGGGGTCACAGGTTGAAGGTGAACTCATCAGCATAGTTGTATGTTTTCCTTGAGTCATACTATGCTACTTGGATAAGCAGATGGAAATTCGGTTTAATCATGGTTACGATATTTCCTGATGTGCTGTAAGAAGTAGAGAAAGGCAAAAACGTTGGGGAGGTATATAAATATTGACTATACTGATGTATCCTGAATCTAAGTTATGTAAGGATGGCACGAAGGCATAACGTGTTATGGGCACTTGAAGGTAAAGGGTTGAGGGCTGGAAGTCTTCAGCTTAGTCTGGAATAGCATGACTAAGGTAAGTGGGCTGAAAAAATGGAATATAGATATATAAAATGGAGACTCTGGGGATGATACGTCCTTAGGCAATCATATAGTTTAGAGGTTGGGCACCTGCAGACAAATACAAAAATAGCTGAGAAGGAAACAGCATGGCACTGAAAGCCAGGGTGCAGAATTAATCTTCTGTGTGAATGCTGAAGTGTAAGACGTACAGAAGCAGTGCAGAGAAACACTGTTAGTCAAATACTAAAACCTTGAGTAAATGAGCAAGAGTGACCAGGTTCTCAGCAGATGATGTCATCAGTATGCAGATAAACTATGCAATCTGATAAAATGCCTAGCAAAGGAGCAGTGGTTTATGAGGAAGGGGAGATCAGGAAAAGCAAGGAGGAGCAAGGTGAAGGCATGGATCAAATTAGGCATGACTGTTGGCTGGGGAAAACCATGAGAGGATGTAATGTAAAGTTGGCCACCACTTGGTATGTAATTATTATACATCAGTTATTTATTCAGTTTCTTGGAATGGTGTCTCTGAGGATAAAGGAGAGAACGATGCATCTATTGGCTCTGGTCGCTCAGTTGTCAAAGATTTGCTTTATGGATAATTAATTCCATAGCATTTGTGGGTGCCTCATCTCAATAGGAAATTTCCAGGCAGAAGAAAAAGAAGAGTGGTATAGCATGCGGGTTTCAGATGAAGAGCTAGTGACTTGTGCTTGCATAAACATTTTCAAACTCCAGAAACTTGACCACTGCAGTAGTGGCTGAAGCTGGAAGAAGTGACCAGAAAAGACAGATGAAATTAAGAGAATCTAAAGTAGCTCTTAAGCGGTGTGTGGTACACGCACACACACACACACACACACACACACACACAAACACACACATACACTCATGTGCGCACCAACGCACAATTTTTCTTGAAAAATACTTCCTATTGCAAATATGGCTACTATAGATATTGGGATATCTGTAATCATAAACATAAAATAATTTTTATTTAGCAACATCTACATATCTTGTACGTATTTATCTTTTTCAGCTTATTAATTACATGTTACTCAACTGAAGATTTATTTCTTATAGTGCTTACACCCTGCAATATAAAACTGGTTTAATGTCATGTCATAAAAGATTTTTGGATTAGTTGACAAAAACCTAGAGACAGTTTTTGATATGCCATTAACTCACCGTCTTACTTTGGAGAAGTGCAATTGTCAATAAACAAACCTGCCACGTCTATATCAAAGGTGAATGGTATATTCACATGTTTTAAAAGATGTAAAATTGACTGGTGTTATTATTACATGTGCGTTATTCTCTGTCTCTTCAACTCATAAGCATTTAGACTGGGGTTCTCATCTATAACCGACACTCTTCTAAAATAGACCTTCTTATTGATCTCGCTTTAAAAAATAATCTTATATTCTTATTCCAATATCACCATTGCTCTATTGAATTCATACATTATATGCTGTAACACATAAGTGGAGAATAATTTTGAAAATCTGGCTTGCTTTTTATATAGCATAACCATTCTTGTATTCTGTCACCACATTTATTTCAAGGGAACAGCTTCTCCATTTGGTCAAGTGGCCCTCTTGCGCTATTGATTTTCCTTTATACTGGAGGAAAATCAACAGCTTCCCTTCTTATTTCTACATATTAAGAAATCATACGTATCAGGGCCCAAATTGAACTTTTTAAAGAATAAAAGATAATGTCACATTTCAAACGCATATAACTTTATATATGCTATTATCCATCACTGAGAAATGTAACGGACTAAGTTTTGCTTCATTCTCTCATCACTTTTCTATGCACACTAGCAACTACACAGTTAAAAATAACAATAAAATCCCGTAAACATTATCACATTATCTATTGTACTAGTGTTAATTTCTTCCTTAAATACTCAAAATGGTAACTTGCGGAAAACATAAATTTTGTAAGTACAAGTTAAACCTAATTAAATTTATAAAATGAGAATGTATAGCCCAGATATAATGCCTGAAAAACTCTGCTGACCCCCCTTCCCCACCTATTTATGGACTGAGGCATGTGCCAGCCACATGGTTATTTTTGGAGAATTAGTTTTGGAAAGGCAAGAAGTCTGAAATTATGTTAAGACAATTAATGAAACTATATTCAAGTTTATGACAAAGCCCATTAGGAAAATAAAAACAAAGATCAAGTCCAAATATCCAGATGCAGGATCTGAGGCACACAAGGTACAAAGAAATGAGTTTTAAGGACAGGGCATGTATAAAAGCATTAGCATATGAGTCAGATTAAGTTAACTAAAAGTGAGGTCCAGGGCAATCACCACTGACAGTGCTAGCCTGGAGAGAATGGTTGAGACAGGGCTGCGTGAAGTGACGAGGAGGAAAAAGTACTCTTGGCAATGGATAATGCAAGACTTCTCTTCAAGTTTCACAGGCTGGGTGTGGTGGCTTACGCCTGTAATCCCAGCACTTTGGGAGACCAAGATAGGCAGATCACCTGAGGCCAGGAGTTCGAGACCAGTCTGGCCAACTTGACGAAACCCCGTCTCTAATAAAAATACAAAAAAAAATTATCTGAGTGTGGTGGCATATGCCTGTTATCACACCTACTCGGGAGGCTGAGGCAGGAGAATCCCTTGAGCCTAGAGGTTGCAGTGCACCAAGATTGTGCTATTGCACTCCAGCCTGGGCAACAAGAACAAACCTCGGTCTCAAAAAAAAAAAAAAAAAGAATTCACAATCTGGTTGGAAACATAAACAAAAATAATCTAAAATGTTATTATATAGGAACATAGAAAATGAATTATTAGAATGGGGGGACCTAAAAAATGTATTGAAGATGGTGGGATTTATGTTTGGGTTTTGTATAATGGAAAGTCTGTTTTCTCCCCCCTTTTTCTTGCATTTCTTTTCTTTGAGGTAAAATCAACATAAAATAAAATTGATTATTTAAAGTATATAACTCATTGGCATTTAGTAAATTCACAACATTGTGCAAATATTACTTCTATCTAGTTCCAAGACGTTTTCTTACTTCCTTTTGTGTACGTGTGGTAAGCACACCTAAAGTCTACCCTCTTCACAAGCTTCCAGAACAGTATTATTAACTATTCAGAAAAGTATACAGAACAGTATTATTACTTTTTTTTCTTTTTTTAAAATTTATTTATTTTACTTTAGGTGCATACTATATCTGACATTTCTCCCCCCATGTTATCTCTCCCCACCCTCCACTCCCTTCCCACCCCTCATTGTCTCTCCCCCTACCCTCGCAACAGTCCTCTGTGTGTGATGCTCCTCTCCCCTGAGTCCACGTGTAGAACAGTATTATTAACTAGAGTCTTCATGCTGTGCCATAGATCTCTAGACTAGTTAATCCTATATAGCTTCAAGTTTGTACCCTTTGATCTACATCTTTTTATTTCCACTCCCTCTCCTCCCTAGTACTCACCATTTTACTCTGTGTTTTTATGTATTTGACTTAAGATTTTCATACATGAGTGAGATAATACAGTATCTGTCTTTCTGTTTATGTCTTATTTCACATAGTGTAATATGCTCCAGGCTCAACAATGGTGTTGCAAATGTCAGTACCTCCTTTATTAAGACTGAATAGTATTATATTATGTATATATACCATAATTTATGTGTTTATCCATTAATCTACCTATGAACAGTTAGGTTGTTCTCATATCTTGGCCATTGTGAATAATTCTCCAATGAAAAGGGGAAATGTAAATATTTCTCACAAGATGCTGATTTCACCTACTTTGGGTATGCACCTAAAGAAGGATAGCTGGATCATAGTTATATTTTTAATCTTTTGAGAAAACTCCACGCAGCAGTGGACAAGGGTTTCCTTCCCTCCACACCTTTGCTAACACCTCTTATCACTTGCCATGTCTATTCTAGCCATCTTACCAGGTGTAAAGTGATATCTTAGTGTGGTTTTGATTTGCCTTTTCCTGATAATTACTGATGTTGAACACCTTTGCATGTGTATGGCTATTTGTACGTCTTTCTTGGAAAAATGTCTATTCATATATTTTGTCAATTTTTAAATAAATTTTTTTTCCTTTCAAGTTGTGAGAATTCCTTATGTATTTTGAATATTAACTTCTTATCAGATACATAGCTTGCAAATATTCTCTCCCAATCCATAGATTACCTTTTTATTGTGTTGATTATGTCCTTTGTTGTACAAAGGTTTTTTAGTTTAATAACCAATGTTCATAAATTTAAAGATTTAATATTTTTAATATGTCAAATGCTACCTAATACAATATACAGACTGAATGCAATCTCAATCAGAATTTCAATGGCATATTTCACAGGAACAGAAAAACATTCTAAAGTTAGATGGAACCATGAAAGACTCAAATAACCAATGTGATCTTGAAAACTAAAAACAGAGTTTAGGGCATCATGTTTTCTGATTTCAAATTACATGACAAAGCTACAATAACCATAACAATATGATACTGGCATAAAAGCAGACACATAGACCAATGGAACACAGTAGAGATCCCAGAAATCAACCCAGCATACACGATCAACTAATTTTGGCAAGGCCACCAAGAAGATACAATGGGATGAGGATAACTGGAAATTAGTACTCAAAAGAATAAAACTGGACTTTTATGCAACACACAGGAGTCAACTCAAAATAAATCAATGACTTTAACATGAGATTGGAAGTAGTAAAATTTGTAGAAGAAAACATGGGAAAAACCTTCTTGATATGGGTCTTAGCAATAATTATTTTGAACATGACATTGAAAACTCAGGCCGCCAAAGCAAAAATAAGCAAGTGTGACTACATCAAAATAGGAAAGCTTTTAGTAAGGGAAAGTGTGTGTCTTTGACAGAGTATCACACAGAGATAACAGCAGGGAGAAAAGTGAGATTTAAGGATAAGACGAATATATATCTCAATATGATGAAGAACAAAAATAACAAACAGAACATGCATGAGAATAACAAACTGATACAGCTGATGAGTATAGAATTCATGGACACCTCAAATTTCAAGAGGAAAGAAGTGGCCAACTATAGGTTTGAATTTTGCCGATAAATAGAGGAAGATATTGACTAATTAATACTGGACCTGAGGAAGAGGCTTCATACTGTATCTTCCCTTTATCATTCATTTGTATTGTCTACAAAGGCCTTTCCCAATTTTTTAATTTCAAAACTAATGTGTTAGATCATCTCCTACAATTTTCTTAAGTATCCCTCTGTGTGTGTGTGTGTGTGTGTGTGTGTGTGTGTGTGTGTGTATGTAAAGAGATAGAGAGAGAGACAGCAAGAGACAGAGAAAAGAAGAAAAAGGAGGAAGAGACCAGAAGAAAAGAGAAGAATGGAAAGAGGAAGAGGAGGAAGAGTTATAGGAAGGAGAAGAAGACAGCAATGGTGAAGAAGAGAATGTGATAAGGTTCTGCCACATTGGAAGACGGCTTTGCAGTTTCTTAGAGAGCTTACCACTTGATGTAGCAGTTATGCTACTAAGCATTATTAACTGATTTGAAAGCTTACATAGAGTCCGAATATTTTTATTGCAGCTTTATTCATAACTGCCTTCAGAAGACGAATGAATAAACAGGGGGTTACCACAGAATGGCATATAATTGAGAAAACAAATCACCTATCAACCACAAAGAGACATAGATGAATCTAAAATGTGTAATGTTAAGTGAAGGAAGCCATTCTGAAAAGACTATCTGCTGTAGGATTCCAAATACGTGGCAATTGGGAAAAGGCAAAACGGTAGAGAAGTGTAAAGATCAGTGGTTTTCAGGCATTCAGGAATGAGGAGAATTACGTAAGGGAAGTGCAGGGGTTATTTTTGGGCAATGAAAGTCCTCTGTGTGACACTGTAATGATGGTTCTGTGACATTTTCATTTTTCAAGATCCATAGAGCACTACAACACAAAGCACACGTGAATGTATGCAAATTAAAACTAACAAGTGTTAAAGAGGTCAGAGCATTAAACTAAGTGTGGGGCTGTGTATGCCAGGCCCTATAAGGCTAAGTAAGTCTTCCTTTCCATGAAGCCAGCCTACCTGTCAACATTTCACTTGTCAACGTCTGCCTCTTAACATTTGCCCCTGTGCTTTTGCTGAGTGTAACCAGCCTCTCTGAGCAAACCAGGGTCTTTGTATGTCCTGAGGGTTTGGAGCAGACACTGTACTGCTGTGACTCCTCCTCCATGGGAATGTTTGAGGCTGAAGTGAAGATTGGCCTTTGCATCCAGGACAGGGGGAGGCAGGCAGGGACGTTCAGGAATGAGGCACTGATGGCAGCTGACACAAGATAACCACAGGGCAGTGAGAGCCATCACCATGAGTATTGCAGCCTGAAGGCAAGGAAAGCCCCTGAAATTCAGAAAGCAGGCAGGACTGAGGGAATGTGGAAAGTCATATGAATCAGACATCCCCACACTCCCAGGGAGACACTGCCTCTCTCCAACAATTCAGCTGCCTTGCTTCAGATCTTCTGTAATTCTGTTCTGAAGCTTTGATACTATAAGCAGCACTTAGCACAGTAAGATTTATGAGAATATTTTTTTGAGAATTTTTTGTGTTTTCCTGTATTACCAAAGGAGGCTGATGGTGACCTAAAGATTTTCTTGTGACTCTACTTCACAGACAAACACAAATACAGGCCCACACTTTTAGTCATTAGAGGCTGCCAATGGTCTTTACCTGCACAGCAAGGTCCTGCCTTCTCTTGACTGAACAGGGGGAGATGGAATCACCAAAACTAAAGCAGCCTAGATTAATCTGCCATGAAGGAAAGCAATACTGAGAACTTGCGAACTACCGTCCTTTCATACCTATTAGGAGAGAGCAAACAGTAAAAGAGAATATTTTAAAGAGTAGCTAGACTTTTCTCAACTAAGAGAGTCTTTGAAATGCACAAAATGGAGCTACAGAAATGTTCTCTTCAGTTGATCAACTTTTCTGAAATGTTCCTTTGGAGTTTATACATTTTGGTACAATAGTTAATCCTGAGGTCACCAGCAAAAACTAGTTTCTTCCCTCTCATGGAAATCTCCTGGAAACATAAAACAAGGAAACAAATGTAAGCCAATGTCTTTTTTTTCCAGTCTGGGGGAACCTCATTGCTATTAGCGCCCTGGCAGGGGAGTCTACCTGCCTTCCCTACATGAAGCTTTTGCCATTAGATCCAAGAAACAAGAGAGTGGGTGGTGGGTCCTGGTTAGGATGAGTTCAGAAAGTTGTCCAGGATATGAGGTCAGTGCTGAGCTGAAGGCTAAGCTTGCTTGCCTTTGATTACTGTGTCATTTTATCTGTGACAGACAACACAGTCAGCAAAACTAGAAATACAGATGATTTCCGAGTGAAGCCAATGACTCTCGAATCACAAACCTGCCTGAGATACTGGGAACTTGAACAATGATTCTGGTGGCACACGGGTCAATAGAAGTTGCATCCTGTCAACAGCTGCAACTTGTGACACAGAGAGGGTCAGGCCACAGCAGGACTAATTGAAGTACAAGGGCAGAGGCCTCAGACATCCTTAAAGTACACGAAAGCAGCAATAGCAGCAAATCTATGTATTAAAATGTGAAGTTTTTTTATTACAATACTCTTGTTCTATAATTTAAAAATGCCCAGGAAGCCTGAGGTTGCCTCTGGTCCAGTAGAGAGGGCAGTGAGCACAGAGGGCAGGGACCCAGCTGGGACAGCTGCAGACATCCAGGCTCTCCGGGCTGCTCCTGCTCCTAGGGCTATTTTCAATTCCAATGTGAAGCCAGCCTAGCTTTAAATGTGGGCAAATATGAGCATGAATTAAACATGAAGAGGCAAAGAGATATATTTAAGAAGAAAGAGGAAGGCTTGAAATGCATCCAGCTATATTTTTAGAAAATAACAAAATATTAACCACTTTTCAGGATTGTCAGAAGAAGGTGGTTTGAGGATGGGAATAGCCGCCCTCAAGTTAATTTCCATTATTTCCGTTACAACTGCCTTCTCCCATTTTTCCCTGTATAAACTGTACTCTTATTAGGCTTTAGTCAGAATTTGCTATACATGATACTTTGAAACCTTTGCACAGTAGTGATGTGAAAGCATACAGAGCAGCCCCTAGCACTGGGAAATTCTAAGAAGGGAATAAATGCTCCCTCTTGCACAGGAGCAGCTTGGCCACTGATGGCTAGCACAGAATAATTGTGGAAGTTCCAGCTTCTATCCTTGGCTCTCTGCATCCTTCAATTGATTCTTCCACAGGTGCTTCCAAATTAAGGATTGAGAAACAAAGGAATCACAGGGCTCAAAGAAATGTTAATATCCATTTAGTCTGGAGGGTTGGGGAATGGGAATGGATTTAGGAGGAATGAAGGTAGTGACAGAGCAGCCAAGTTCTAGATCACTCACTGTTGCTTCCATAAAAATGCTTTTTCTTTGCTCTTTTATCTATTGGAGTCCCCTATGAGATTTTATTTGAACTACATATTTAACTATGAAAAAGGTCTAGCTATTAGAAATAACTTGAAAACTTTGGGTATATAATGGCATTTATAATGCATTAGAATGGGTTCTTTTTGCTTTGTGGAAAATGTGTTTTGGAAATTACTGAGTTTATGTGAATGGTGAAAATATACTGTTTAGTTTAAAGATAATTTTTAAACACTTTTACACCATTAGTGGGAGTGTAAATTAGTTCCAATTCCTCAAGGATCTAGAACCAGAAATGCCATTTGACTCAGCAATCCCATTGCTAGGTATATACCCAAAGAATTACAAATCATTCTACTATAAAGACATGAGCACATGTGTATCTATTGCAGCACTATTCACAATAGCAAAGACTTGGAACCAAGCCAAATGCCCATCAGTGATAGTCTTCATGAAGAAAATGTGGCACATATACACCAAGGAATACTATGCAGCCATAAAAAATGAGTTCATGTCGTTTTCAGGGACGTGAATGAAGCTGGATACCATCATTCTCAGCAAACTAACACAGGAACAGAAAACGAAACACCACATGTTCTCCCTTGTAAGTGGGAGTTCAACAATGAGAACACATGAACACAGGGAAGGAAACGTCACACACCAGGGCCTGATGTGGGGTCGAGGCCAAGGGAAGGGAGAGCATTAGGACAAATACCGAATGCATGTGGGGCTTAAAACCTAGTTGATGGGTTGATAGGTGGAGCAAACCACCATGGCACATATATACCTATGTAACAAACCTGCACGTTCTGTATTGTATCCCAGAACTTGAAGTAAAGTTTTAAAAAAGACATAATTGTTTTAAAAAGCTACCTGAATAATTTAAGGATCAGATTGGGTGAGGAAAAATCAGTCTATTAGCAAGCCATCCACATGTACATTCCACAAGAAGAAACATAGCACAATGTGCCTTCCATGTTAACGGAATATTTAGCAAACAGGACAACTTTGAGCCCTAATTGCCTAATCCCCAGTGCCTCTGAACTTGCAATAGTCCTTGAAAACCCAGCCTAGAAATCTCCTTAATAGGCAATCTGCATGGCTACATCTAGTTTTAAAATTTTATGGTTTTTATAACCCATGATACACTCAAGGATTCTTGCCATTTTTATACTACATTTAAGTATAATTGAGTACATAAATACGCATACAATATACTTTTCAGTACTGACATTCATTGAACCTTAACAGATAACAGTGAGTTTGATGATTCTTTCTAAAGCCATACTACAAGTTCTTGGACTGCCAGAACATAAGCCCTCAAAAATACCATGACAGCTTATAAAAATGGATTTAGTGACTTCAATCCTAACCTTTGCCAGCCAGGTTCATCTCCTTCTAACAGATAGTGTATGATTCCTTCCTAAAGTAACATTTATCCTGCTACAAGGTCATTGATCCGCCTGTGTCACCTATGCTGACTCACACTCCCTTCCTGAAGGAATTTGATTCATTGTACTAATTTCACACTCATTCACTCCTTTCTCTGAACAAACAAAAGAGAACCTGACAGTCTCCAGTCACTCCACCAAGCATCCCTCCCGCTGTTGAGTGTCTGCCCTTCTCAGGAACTCACAGCTCACCGAAGTATGTAACTCCAGTTACCATCTTGATGCAGAGACTCTGACTCCTCACCTAATAAAGAGTATTTTTGAAAAACTAAGTGATTTTTCTCATTCCTATGAACAGTGCTTATTAAAGAAACAATACAAATTCAACACAGCTGTTTCAGTAAGTACTGTAGAAAGATACATCCAAATGCTGTCTAACTACAACTAAACATTAAGATATGTCCTGAATATTTCTACTCCTACCATAACAGGAGGTTTTGTTTTTTATGTTATTTTTCCACAACAGAGAAAGAAGCTTCAAAAAGATTAATTTCAAAGAAAACAATTGTTTCTTAGAAGTGTAGACAAATACAGTCAATTTTTTCACTAATTTACACAAGATACATTATTGCAAAGTAATGGTCTTACTTGAATTTAGGTAGAGCAATATTTTTCTTTTGCTGGGGTCACTTCTCGGGCAATCTCAACATTCTGGAGAGCAGTCTAGATGCAGAAATAAAAAAATAATAAGTCCTATGAGCATTCAAAATAAGCAATGAAATCTATACACTGAAATGTATCTACTTTATGAGGAAGACAAGCCTGCTATTTACACTCATGTCATACACAATTTTCCACACGTTCTTGTCAATTTCTAGGAATAGCTCAAATCCCTGTAAATCATCTAGAGAAGAAATGAGGTAATATTTTCCAAATGACTAATGTCACAAGATTAAGTTCTGTAGAACACACATTGGGGGAATTGACTTTAAAAGAAGTGCGAGAGGAAATTTGGTAATCTGCCTAAAATATCATCTGCCAGTAGATAGCACTTGGATCTAAATTTAGAATGAGACTCCAAGTTTAAATTTGTGATAATATTTAAAAGCATTCATAGTGAGGAATAGTCTATTGGTTTAATGCCAAGAAGTGATTACTTTTTTATGAGACTTAGCTATTAACTCAGTTTTATGGTGAGGGGGGGCAGCTGATCCCTTAAAACATACTGTAATTGAAGATTTGAGCAACCGATTGCTAATTCTAGAGGCTAGAGTGATGCTTCTGCCTTTGTCATTCAGTTTTTAATGATCCCATTTACGTTACTTGGCCCCTCATGAACTCAATTGTAATTTTGCAAATACTGTACTGCTTGAATAAAATGATAGACAGGTGATATGTCTATATTTAATAGAATAGTGGTTATCAGAGGTACCAGGGACATGAGGCTGGCTGCATAAGAGTAACTTCTGTAGCTTATTGAAAATATTAATATATTTCTGACTCAGGAGATGCAGTTCAATTCTGAATCTGAATCAGATTTACACAGATGCCTATAAATGTGCATTTTTAAGATGCTCCCTGAAAATCTGAACTATAGCTAAGTTGAGAATCCTTAACTAGAATACAGTTTGTGAGATGTGCTAGGAATAATTCTTGGATGATGTGATGGTTAATACTAAGTATCAACTTGATTGGATTGACGGTTGCGAAGTGCTGATCCTGGGTGTGTCTGTGAGGGTGCTGCCAAAGGAGATTAACATTTGAGTCAGTGAATCTCAAACTCCAAGTTCTTCAGCTTTGGGACTCAGACTGGCTTCCTTGCTCCTCAGTTTGCAGATGGCCTATTGGGGGACCTTGTGATTGTGTGAGTTAATACTACTTAATAAATTCCCCTGTATATATGTAAAGGAAGATATATATATATATTATATATATATATATGTGTGTGTGTGTGTGTGTGTGTGTGTTTTGTGTGTGTGTGTGTGTGTGTATCCTATTAGTCCTGTACCTCTAGAGAACCCTGACTAATACAGATGGCCCCAGATTCTTGCCCTTAAATGCCCCTTGGCTGTGGACTGAACTTATGGCAATTGTGAATTTCACTTCTGTCATGAGATTCTAACAGGTGACAAAGGTGAAGGGCTTTTGTAGCTGTCATCTCCCAAATCAGTCAATTTTCAGTTAATCAGTTTGAAGGAGACTATACGGTGTGGCCAGACTTGATCCGATGGGAGTTCCTACAAAGGGTCAGAGGTTCAGGCTGGTACAGATCCTCCTGTGCCTTTGGAAGAGGGAAGCTGACTGTGAAGATGACTGCATGCCCAAGTCCTCCAGGAGGCAGCCGTTAGGAACCCAGAGCAGTCCTTGGCCAGCCCACAGCAAGGAAGTGGAGATCTCAGTCCTAGAAACACAAAGAACCAGATCCTGCCACCAACCTAAACAAGCTTGGTAGAATCCCTAAGTTCCAGATGAGAACACAGCCTGGCTGACACCACGACTGTGAGGCTATGCATGGAATCAATCCGGATACGTCACACCTGCACTTCTGGCCAGGCAAACCATGTAGAAACAAAGGAGTGCTATTTTAAACAACTAAGTTTGCTGCATATTTTTATGCAGCAATGGATAACCAATACATGAGATAAGTCTTATCCCTCACTCTGTTATTACCATATCCCCCACATATGCCATGCTTGTGATTCCAGGTTTTTAAAAATTTATATGATAAAGAATTCAGAATTAGATATTGTGTCAAAATAACGTTAATTGCACTGGAATCATTATCATACCTTTAAGTTTTTCCATTATTTTACATGAAATAATTTTAGCCTAATCTGATTTCTTCCATTTATTTATTATTTTCTACAGATGTATTGATGGGTTTTAATTTATGAAATAATAAATATATACATCAAGCCTCTTGAATTAAAAAAAAAAAGTAATCTTGTTCCACAGGACCAATGTTCAGGTGCGAAGATTAGGAGCATTACTTAAAGAACAACATGCTCTCCTCATGAGGCTGGCCCACTCCTGATCTCTATAGCCACAGAGGTGAACGGATGTTAGAACTAGGATACAGTGACCAAAGTGATCACCCTTACAGCCCCAGGTGCAAATATGAAGAGCAAAAAGGAAAGGAAGCTCAATGGTTAGATGAGTCTTCTGTTCACATATCTACCACCCTCAATTCCACAATTGCCCATTTATTTTTACTTCACTATTAATTAATTTAGAGATAGGGTCTCACTCTGTCATACAGACTGGAGTACAGTGGCGCAACACTCAGTGCATAACTCACTGCATCCTCTAACTCTGGGGCTCCAGTGATCCTCCTGCCTCAACCTCCCAAGTAGCTGGGATTACAAGTGCAAGCCACCACACCCAGCTCCTAGTTGGGACCTCTGTAGAGGCTTTAATGTAACACCATGAAGGAAATGAAGAAGTCAAATAAAAACCACAAAGCAAAACACAGACAGTCCAAATAAGAGTTCACTATAGCTAATGAAGTAAATAAAAATCTAAAAATGGTAGATTAATCATTGTATTACTTAACAAGGAAATAGAAGAAAGGAGGAATTTTAAGCTTCTATCCAACCGGAATATGTGAGGCAAATATGAAATCCCAGGACTCTCACCACGTGGTCCTTCCCAGTTCTCAGCTCCCTAAGAGTCGGTCGTCTTCTCTCTGCCTTAATAAGTCTTTAAACGTTTTTCTCTATGTGGTGTCCAAGATATTAAGTTGCATTTAAGTGGGAGGAAGAGGCAGAACAGTTTCTATTCGTTTTCTCAGAAGCAGAAATCGAACTTCATTTTTGACTTAGGAATTTAACTGGAAAATTTAAGTGTGAAATTTAAGAGTATACACGTGAGTTTTAAAAATACATTCTTGATGTCAGTTATTCAGAGTGACTTTTAATATAGATACATCCATAGAATCTGTGTGCCCTACGATATCTTTTCATAAAATAAATTATTCACTGAAATTATTCATTGAAATTATTATTCACTGAAAACCCTGAAACACAAATATCACTGAGGAAAACAAATTCAATCATAATTGACAAAGATGGAAAAGTTACAGAAAGAAAATAAAATCAATAAAGTAAGTGTTTTAAAACACTCCTCATCCATATAAAAATGTGAAACAATCACTGTGCTTGGCATATTATTTAATAGTTAATTATCTTGGTTGTGATGGCAAGTCTCACAAAAATATACATATGATAAAATGATATAAACACATAGGAGTACACGTGTAACCGAACAACTCTGTGGGTTGTACCAAGGTCAATTTCCTGCTTTTCAGAATCAAGTACTGTAGTTATGCAAGATGTTAAATTTGGGTGAAGCTGGGTGAAGGGTTCACAGGCTCTCCCTCTACATTTCTTTGCAACTTCCTAGAAATTATAACTAATTAAAATCTTAAAAGTTTCCTAAAAAGTAAAAGAAATGTTGAATATAAATTGAAATAGTGTTATCTCTCTCTCTCTTTTTTTTTTTTTTTTTTTTTTGAGAAGAAGTTTCACTCTTGTTACCCAGGCTGGAGTGCAACGGCAGGATCTTAGCTCACTGCAACCTCCGCCTCCTGGGTTCAAGCAATTCTCCTGCCTCAGCCTCCTGAGTAGCTGGGACTACAGGCTTGTGCCACCACGCCCAGCTAATTTTTTGTGTTTTTAGTAGAGACTGGGTTTCACCATGTTGACCAGGATGGTCTCGATCTCTTCACCTCATGATCCACCTGCCTTGGCCTCCCAAAGTGCTGGGATTATAGGCTTGAGCCACCACACCCGGCCAATAGTGTTGTCTCTTAAAGGAAAATGGAATGGAACACAAAAGTAGCAACAACCATGTGTACTGTAATTGTCATGCTCCACCTTTTTTTTTTGAGACAAAGTCTGGCTCTGCCGTCCAGGCTGGAGTGCAGTGGTGGGATCTTGGCTCACTGCAACCTCCGCCTCCCAGGTTCAAGTGATTCTTCTGCCTCAGCCTCCTGAGTAGCTGGGACTACAGGCATGTGCCACCATGCCCAGCTAATTTTTGTATATTTAGTAGAGATGGGGTTTCACCATGTTGGTCAGGATGATCTCGATCTCTGACCTCGTGGTCTGCCCGCCTCAGCCTTCCAAAGTGCTGGGATTACAGGAGGTAAGCCACCGCACCTGGACATACTCCACTTCTTACATTGGGTAATAGATTCACAGATTCTTACGATATTAATATGTTTTATTAAAATATCTATATAGTGTGTATATATATATATATAGTATATGTATACACACATGCATATACGTATATACACACAGATGTGTTAAGGTTTTGTCTATGTCAACTATTACATTAATATAAGTAAAATAAGAAAAAAGCCATCTTATACTTTATACTCTGTGTGTGCATATCTTCGGATGGGAGGTACATATTTTTTTTCCTTTACTGTTAGAGAAAAAAAATCAAATTTTTCCTTAACAGCAATAATAGAAGGAATGGAATGACTTGGTCTTAATAGTAAATCTACAATTTTGTGGTCTTATTTACATTTGATTATCTTTATGTTAGCAATGTAAAGTGTTTTGTGTTTGTATAATGTAGCAATATAATTAATAGTTGGGAATGATAATTTTTCACAAATATGGTCTTTTCTAAAGATGTGTAGATTTTTGACAAAATAGGGAAATATTAAACAAACATTTTAGAAAAAAGGTTACTAAGTGATTTAACTTGCTTACATTTTATTACAGAAATTAAAGAAATTATAATTAAATTACATTTTTACATTTCAATAAGAGAAATAAGCAAAAGTAGCCAAATAACATCAAATTACAAGTTAAAATTTAGATTTCTTCATTAAGTAATCAAGTATTTTATAATAATACTTATCTAAGGTAATTTTTAAACTTAGATAAAATCATAATGATATGCAAACTAATTAATGGGATTCTAAATTCTCTCAAATTAAAATAATACTTGAGTGAAACTAATTTCTTTCCTTCCTTCCTTCCTTTCTTTTTCTTTTCTTTCTCTTTCTTTCTTTCTTTCTTTTTTTTTCTTTTCTTTCTTTCTTTCTTTCTTTTCTTTTCTTTCTTTCTTTCTTTTTTTTCTTTTGTTTTCTTTCTTTTTTGTCTTGCAAAGTTTCTCAGGCTGGAGTGCAGTGGTGTCATCATGGCTCACTGCAACCTTGACCTGCCAGGCTGAGGAGACCCTCACCTCAACTTCCTGAATAGCTGGGACTACAGGTGCATGCCACTATGTCTGGCCAATTTTTGTGTTTTTTTTTTTTTTTGCAGAGACGAGGTTGTGTCCTGTTGTTCAGGCTGGTCTCAAACTCGTGGGCTCAAGCAATCTGCCTGCCGAGGCCTCACAAAATGCTGGGATTATAGGCATAAGCCACCATGCCTGGCCAAATATGCTTTCTTATCAGAACTATTATATATAATCACTGTCCAGAGAGGTCAATGTGATTTGAAGAAATGTGATATGAAAAGTTTTACATATACAAGATTCAATACCTGAGTGACATATAGGAAAAGTTGATTTAGAAACAGACTCTTTTGCTTACCTAATTTCAAATATATTTTTATTTAGCATACTGGATGACTTTTAAGTTACAATGTGGCTTTAAGTTCAACTAGCAATGCCCATTGGTTATATGACAAGTGTATGTATAGACATATATCTCGATATTTTAGGAAACACTGAGGTTTTCCAATCCTGGGTTTCTGTTATGATCTAAAAATTATAGTTGTAAGTCACTGAAAAAAGAAGACAAAAATGGCATGACCGTAATGGAAGCAATTTCCAAGCAGATAATATGCAGAACACAGTAGATGAGAATCTCTCGCTGGAGATGAAAACTATCCTGTAAATTTAATTGCTTCACTTAGTTAAATTAAGCAATATTAAGTCAATTGTACTCTTTCCAGATATGAAAGCTCTATCTGGAACTGAGTACAAGGATGAACAAACTCAACAGCGAACATCAGTATACAGGACACAAAATAATTTTTGGATACATTTTGACATTTTTCTGATTCTTGCTTGAATAAATCACTACCTGCAAAAATGATTTATGTACATCCATACATCAGTTTGCTAAAGGGTCATCCCTGTCACTGACTGCACTGTGAAATAGAAAATTAATCTTTCCTCCACTTAGACAACTTGCTAGAGCGAGGCAAATGGGAATCCCTGGCTGGGGATGGAGACTAAACTTTAAGTTAAATTGATGTCACCTAATTAAATTGAGCAATATTAACCTAATTTCTCTGCTTTCAGTAAGCAAAGCTATACCTATGAAGCTTATCAAAGCAGAGCTCAACACTGCTCTATCCAAAATATTATAAACACCTGACACCAAATTCAACATTTTATGAGTGTGTGGGAGACAAAAGATTATTTTTCCTGCTGGGGAAGGGGAAGTATCGTTTCCATGGTTAGAGTCATTATTGTCTTAATTTATGGCATATGTGAGATAAGCTAAGAGCAAATTCAAAAGCCTATAAATAAGGGATGACTCATTCTTCGACCAGAATGTTAGAGTAATATTCAGAAGAATGAACTTTATCTTCTGATGTTGTATAGCAGTACCATTAAATACAGCCGAGGAGCATAATAAGAAGCATTTAGCAATAGAATTCATAGTTGTAGATAATATTTTCTCCAAACAGTTTCCAAACTGTTGACATAAGGTTTGTATATTTTGAAGAGTTGCTCCTATTTATACATTCACCGTATGTCTGAGTGCCTATTAGGGACCTTGCATTGTTCTAGGGTCTGTGAATTTAGCAGGGAAAGAAAACAAGGGACAAATAAATAAATGAAATTGATGTTATGACATGTAATATGTTTAATGCCCAAGGAGAGCTGCAACCAAATATCCCCCAGTAATTTAAAATGTGTTCACTAAAAATTATCTACTTAAAAACCTATCTACTTTTAAATATCTTTTGATTTTGCAGAAAATCAACTATCATTTCAGTCAGATTGTCTGATACAGCCTTAAATGAATGAATACCAGTAAATAAGGTTTGCCATGTCATCCACTGTTCATGCTTGTCAATGGAGAATTGTGAGTTCTCTGGAGAAAAACATAGAATTTGATACTGGAATAGAACATGTTCATAAGCAAAGTTCTTTGTAACTGTGCATGCTGTACCAGCCGTGGCAAAGCATCTGAACAGCAGCAGAGTAATGTTCTATTCTCCTTAACCACTTTAGACAAGCATTGTGAAAAAAATCAGCTTTCTGTTCATTTTTACTTCTGACCATAGATTAAGCATATTCAGCAATCCCATGATGATAGATAGCAAAAAAAAAAAAAAAAAAAAAAAAAATCTGTGTCTTTCTATGAAGGTCTCTGAGATCAATAGGAACATTAAAATGGAAGAGAGACAGAGGAAAATGCAAACACAAGCAGTAGATGAAACCCATAGATTTCAGTCTGTCAGTTTGATAATTTGCAGTGCTAAAGGCATCGATTGTGAAGATGTAGTTATCTTGAAAAGGTAGGATCCAACATTAAGTGATATTTTTGAATTCTTAAACTTGTCATTTTGCATTTAGAATTTTAAACCGCAACCTAATCTTCTATTATAGAAACAAATTAATTTATTGAAAAAATCCTGAATACAAATTTATAATACTTAGTTTGTCTATAAGAAACTTGCAATTCTAACTGGAAGACCTACATTTCAGGAAAAAAAATTATATTTTGGAATACTCAGAAGCAACAGTAAAAGGGACACAGAGACGTCATCCTCCAATCAATAGGTTGTAGGTTATAATTCAGTAGACATTTGTCAAAATTTAAAATTAGAGAAAATGGGACTTAGTTTCTGTGGATAAAATCAGTCTGTCTCACCAAAGGGCGATGGAATAACTGGCTGAATTGAGGAGAGTTGCTGTCTTCCCAGTTAATACAATCAAGAGTTGAGAGAGCAGAAAGGGCCTCCCTGGAGAGTGAAGGGAGAGGTATCTCTTCTGAAGACTGAACTGAGACCTAGCCAGTTGTGTATGGAGGCAGGTAGTCAGCAACTTTATGAGAAGGACTGGACCCATGAGTCCTGGAAGCAGCCACATGACACCGTATACCACCCCCCTTCTGTTTGCCCTGAGCCCTTAGAAAGGTTTCCTAAGTATTTCATGGTGATCTTGGCTGTGCCTTGCTGTAAAATATGCGAGAAAGTTTCTGTGTCCAGGCTCCCATGAGGCAGTAAGAGGAGAATGCTCTGAAGCTGGGATAGCCAGGGCGTGTTCCCCCAGGAACAGCAGTGGGGGCAGACAACAGGGGCAGAACACATCACCTTATAATCACCAGGAGAGGCCAAGCTGATGTCAATCAGAAGGATTCAGCTTCACCTATGTGATGTAAATACCCCTTTCTTACCCTGATGTCCTAGATTGGATAGCGCCCCAGTGGGAGATCCAGTAGGCTGAGGAAGGGGAAACCACCTGGTGGAGGATGAAGACCTGCTAGGGACTGGTGCTTCCTCATAGCCAGAGGGCTGCAGGGTTTACTCTGGGCAGCCTCACTCTCCCATTGGCTTTCTGACACTATTTTCCTGCTCTCAGGTTATTCACAGAGCTGCCCTGACAAGAACAAGGGTGACTAATTCTATGACTTATTTCTCTCAGTTCCTTATTTTGTCCTCCCAGGCAAGTGGCAGTCAAATCAAGCTCTCCACCCTCCCTGTCTGTCACTGTACAACTCAAGTCAACCACAGACCACACAACATTTCTTCTCCCTCTTGCTCTGCCTCTTCTCTTCTCTTTCCCTAAATATCATTCCCCCTCTCTTTCATTCTTATAAAAGCAGTTTAGCCCAGATTGTGAGGGATTTTGAATGCTTGTCTAAGATTATATGCTTTATTAATGCAAAATAGGAAATGAATTGTGTTTTTTTCTTTTAAGACAATTATCTCTTAACCTAATTTGTGGTCTTTCTTTTTTGCCCCTTAAATATTGCTGCTACCTAGGATGTTTTGATTCTGTTTTTCTTTGTTTTTTTTTTTGTTGTTGTTGTTGTTGTTTGTTTGTTTGTTTTCTGATTCTTCCATACACTTCTTGTGGGAACTGTCTCCTCACTAGACTAGGGCTTTCAAATCTATACTTAACCTCATGCACTCAAGGGCCATTCACTGATTCTATCTCTAGGCCAGAGATTTCTCTGAACTGCAGATACACATACACAACACACAACACACACACAACATACTACCAGCTCCTTTTGGAAAGACCCTAGAATGAGCACATTGACACTGGAATTTAGTCTTTCCCCCATGAAAACATGCCTGTCTTTCCACATATTGTATCAATTTTATCATTACAACTCCCATGCCCCAAGCCATGAAACTGAACTTCATATTTAATTTCTTCCCTCACTTTGGCCCTATACAATCTATGGGTCAAGTTCTACCGAAATCTGCAAAGAATTTTTCAACTGTATACTTTCCTTAAGTCTTTCTTGCATAGATTTCCATAAGCATGAAATACTCATAATATAATATTCCATAAAAAATTCCTGATTTGTTCTATGAGCTGCTGCTGAAGTCATCTTTTTGAAACATAAACTTTCAACTTATATGATCATGAGACCCTTCCACAGTAAGTTCTTTCATGGATCATCATCATCTTCAGGACACAATCAGTATCATTTAGAATAATATTCACTGTCCTTAATGATCTATCTATAAACCTTGACATTACTATCTCATTTTCTCAATTTTACTATTCTGAAGTCATTGCCATTCTCTAAATATGGAATCCTCTCTTTGCAGCAGTGGCTCCTCTCTGTGGCCGTGTCTGCCTGAACTCCCCCTTTCCCCATACTTCCCAGACTCCTATCCTTCTGCCAGGTTTGTGTCCAGTTGTTTTCAAAACTCCTCCAGAAAGTATTCCCTCCTGTCTATGCTCTGTGCCCAGGTTTGTGCGCCCAAAAAAGTCCTGCAGCTATTCTGTACCTCTGCAAATAAGCTGTTATAAGTGTGAGTATGACTTCAGGTTCAAAATGCACAAGATACATTATAAGGCAATAATTAGTTATGCATAGAGTTCTCAGGGAGATTTCAGAAATATATTATTATTCAGAGAGATCACAGATTACATACCTTGTAATCTAGGGAGATTTACTAATACACTATGTTATTTTATTTACATTTAATTCACCGTGAAATGTAAATCTTAGAAGCCATCCTACTTGTGGTATAAAATCGAAACACAAAAAGCAAAAGTGTATCCGTGCTTCTAAGTGATGAGGACTAATCTCCAGGAACCTATATGACCCTTTAAGAAAGCTAAGAGGTTTTCTTCTTGAAAAGTGGTAATCGTTTCAAAGCAATAGCATTTTCCCTTTGAAATTCATCTCAAAAGTCAACAAAATGTTACCAGTTACCATTAGAATAGATATTGTTTGTATCATTCCTTTAACACAAAAATTTCAGATATTATTGAAAGTCAATTTTCTGTAACAACGTTTATGTGTCAGAAATTGAATTCAATTCCATAAGGCTCCAGGTGAGTATTATCTAGAAATAGTTCTTCCAACCCTAAAGACTAGTAAATTTTTCTCAAAAGATGAGACACAAACTGCACAGAAAATTAAGTGCAATGCCCAAGAGCATGTCCTCCTTTTATTAGAAAAACCAACAAACACATTGCTCAGTATGTTGTCCTGCATAAATATCAAACATGCAGAGTTTGCTACTCTTTTCTTGTTCTGAATTAAAATTATTCCCAGTTGATTTCTCCTTTTAAGTCTACCAGATAAGGGCCCAACTTAGGTAATTGGGCATATTTTTCAGTAGGAGAGGGAGCTGCAGGTGGACTCTGAAAAACTTGGTTTAATTTCTTCATCAACTTTGCTGGTGGTACTCCAGAACAAGATAATTAAGGTTTTTGAACTGTGATTCCCTGTCATATATAATGGAACCTGTAAGACCAATGGGACCAAATGCATGAAGGTAGAATGAGAGGATGCCTGTGAACACGCCATAGAAACACTAAGCTGAACTACTGAATAAAATTGCAGAGAGACTCAAATATTAAAGTGCACACATATGGCTTTTAGTTTCACTGAAGCTTCAAAACAATCACTGCTATTTTATTTCCTTTTTTGATAGACATTTCAAATAGTGAAAATATTCTCTATGTACATGAGAAGATAGTAAAGACTTACATTTTATTTTTTCCATTGACCAAAATCTCATTGAGATTTTACAGAGATCAGAGAAACACAAATTAATAGTTACAAAGATCAGGAAAAGACACAACAATGTTCTGGAAGTGTAAAATCAGATGGGTGATGAGTAACTTGCTTAGAAGGCTAATGCTTAACCTTGTCCTAAGCCAGCAGTAGGCAAAGAATAGGAGTAAGATAATTTAAATTGCAGAATTTTGGTAAAACTAGGAATGTAAAAGCTAAATATCTGAAAGTGTTGCCTCAAGTGGACGGAAAATAAGATTGGTGTATAGGATACCTAAAGAGTTTAGTAACAAACTCATAGAACATAATTGCAACTAATTACAAGTGAAAAAAAAAGAGTATTTAAAATAGGAACCTTCTAAAAGTCAATAAAGAAAAAAGTCAAATAACCCATTATAAAAATGGACCCAAGACAGGAACAAGCATTTTAGGAAAGAAAAAACCCAAATGGCCAGTCATCATCAAAAAGCACTCAATGCCCACTAGGGAGAGGCACATTCCATTCACAGCACAACATTATTCAACTATCAAATTAGAAACAAACGCAGACAATAAATGCTTGTGACTAAGAGAAACAACTGGTTTGTAAACTCTAGTAGGAACATAAACTGATAAAATAATTGTGGAAAATTGTCTAGTTACAGGTGTCCATATCCAATGTCTCAGCAATTCTATCACCAGATATATATTCTTAAAAAACAAAAATCAAAAAACAAAGAAAAACCTCTTACACTCTTACACATGTACATAAAGGTATAATAGAATGTCTTTTCACCAAAGCATCTTTGTCATAGCAAAACATTGGACCAATGAAAAGTTATGCTGATGTAATAAAGAATAGAGAAACAAATTATGCAGTATTACTACAATGGAAGGTTGATTACAGCAGAGGAAAAGAATGAACTCTAGCTATATAAAGCAACATGGGAAACTAGGAAAATGTCTGAAGGTATTTAATAATTGCATAGTTGAAAATTAACAACCTCTGACTCCCTATTTTGCATTTAAAATTTTTTATTAAATTGAAGTTCATACTATTACTGTGTTATTCTAAATAGAAATACTGTTTGTGCTGAATGATCACAGACATAACATCCACTGAGTATTGTCAATCTCTGGGGACTCTGTCCAGTGCTCTCTGATGGCCATCTTCGGGACCACTTCCTACACTTAAAAAGTTTTGAGAACCCACCAAAGAACCTATTTTGTACATGGGTACAATCTGGTTTTTATTTCCTAAGAGATATGTTAAAAATAAGACTACATATGTGAGAGATGAATAGACTTCATATAAATTCAAGAATTTTCTAAAATTCCAGCCATGTAACATTAAAATATCAAGCAAGCCTTGGATATCATGGATCTACCAGAATCTTATTCTGATAATGAGACCAGAACCCTTTACTGCTTAATAGAAGAAATGACCCAAAAGTGCCCACTGTGATGTCCAAATGGACCAGGTCTCCCAATTAAGATGATCTTAGAATTTGCCACCCAATGTCACTTGTGAGAGTGATGGGAAGGGGTATTAATAATCTGCCAGGACAATAGACATAAGCCAGGAATGCTCTGGAGAAAAGAAAATATACATTTAACTTACCCAGAACTAAAAACCACTTTTTGTTTTTGTCTGTCAGTAAACATTTCTTTAGAAATTTTTGAAAAAGTTGTCCTTTGTCTAGCTTTGGTAACTACTTCTGTAACAATCTCGATTCTATGGGTTTGTTTATTTTCATTTATATGAATGTGCAAGACAGGAAAGTTCTCAGTGCTGTAAACAAAGCACCAGTAACAATCTCGAGAAGCTGTAAATTGTCTTGTTTCCTTGGCTAAATTCTTGAAATTTACCTCCCTTTTATGATTTATAATGAAAAGTCCTAAATATTACATTTTTTTGGCATCAGATAACACCCCCATCTACAAGCTCAGGGAAATTCTATAATTTAAAATTTTCTTAAAATCTCTTGCTACCCTAACATTTAACCTCCTTCCTTTTTCGATAAGAAAATAATAATGATTCAAAGGATAAGTTTTTAATTTTGTGTGTGTTGAATAATATGTATTTTGTGTATACTAATATGTATTTTTATGTTCAGATTTCCATTATATGATTATCATTAAATATATGTTTTATTGGGGAATAATTTAGACAAAATAAAATACTCATATCTGAAGGACACAGTTTGATGAATTTTAGCTTTGTAACCACTTCTCTGATCAAGATATAGAACTCAGGTACAGTTACTATTCTGATTTTCATCATCGTAGTTCAGTTGACCTAGAAAGCGAAGGAATTTTTACTAGAGCTATACATCTAAACATCTACGTACAGACATATAGATGAATCCAAACATCCATAGACATCAATATCTATTTTTGTCTAGTCTCCTTTGTTTGAGATTCAGCTCTGTTTTTGCAACTATCAATATTCCATTCTTTGTGTTGCTGAGTTGCAATCATTGCATAAACATAAAACCATTTGCTTATCCATTCATTTGATCATGAGAATTTTGTGCAGTATTAATTTTCACATGAAAAATTGCTATGAACATCATAGGAATCAATGAACATTTTATTTTATTCCTTTTGGAAATGGAAGTGTTATGCTATTTTATCCTTCACACAGTGCTGTGAGTTCAGTTGCTCAGCATCCTTGGTAACACTTGGTATTGCCAGTCTTTCTCCTTTTAGCCATTCTAGTAGGTGCGATGTGGAAGCCCAAGATGGTTCAATTTCCATTTACTTGATTAATAATTATGTTAGTGCCTTTTCATGTACTTACTCACAATTTGTACATCTTTAGTGGCATGCCTGGAGGGCTTGATCAGAACACTTGCCCATTTTTAATGGGCTGATTTGTCTTTTTAGCAATGACTTTTATTATTCTTGTTATATCTTGTCCATGAGCAGAACTAGGAAACACATGTTTGTATCCTAACATGCATTTTTAGATTCTATATTAAACTATATACAGTAATACATATGTAACTATATATACATATATCTATACATTATATATATAAACCATATATTGATCAGTGCATATATTGATTTTTGTATTTTGAGGTAATCCTACATTTCTGGACTCAGTCTATGTGGCCAAGATGTGTTATCCTTTCATGTATTACTGAATGAGATCTGACGATATTTCATAAAAGATTTTAGCATTCATGCTCATAAGTGTTATAGGTCCATAATTTTAATACATTTTCATTCTGCTATAGCACTTGTCAAATGTTGGATTCATGGCTATACTGACTTTATACAGCAAATTGGGAATGTTTCCTCTTTTCGTATTTTATGAAAGAGTTTGTGTTAAGTTTGTATAATCGCTTCCTGGATTTTTTTCAATAGACTGGATTAATAAAGCCAACTGTACCTGGGGGTGTTTTGTGTACAGGAGCAAAGGACGAAGCCTTAAGTCTCAATTTCATTTATTTAAACAAAGTTAGGGTATTCAGATTTTCTCTTCTCGTATTAGTCTTAGCAGACTTTATTTTTCAATAAAAGTTTTCATCTCATTTCATTCGCCATTTTTTTCTTTACTTAATACTGGCAATGTATTTTTTTCTTTTTACACTTCTATGTCTCTAGTATTCATAGTGATGATCTGACAAGTTGTGCTTTTTCTCTTTATTTTCTTTTACTATTCTAACTAGAGATTTATTTGTTTTATTCATCATTTCAAACGACCAATATTTGTCTTTATTATCTCTGTCTTATGTTTATTTTCTGTTGTCATCTCTACTATTTGTTTCCTTCAATTTACCTTGAATTATATTAGTTATTTCTTCAGATGGCCTTATAGAGTGACAGATATTTTTTATCATAAATCTTTTCTTCTTTCTAATCTAAAAAAGGCTATATATTTCCCTCTAAGCTTAATCTTATAAATATTATTATCTTGAAGTTAACTATAGTTTCTAATTTATTTTGTAGTTTCTTGTGTATAGCTTAATTTACACATATTTGGGAATTTCTAAACATTATAGCATATTTTATGTCTTATTTAATTCTGTAGTGTTATAACTTAAAAGTTTTGCCTAGCCAACGGTCACAAATACTTTCTTCCACGGTTTTTTATTTTCTATAACTGTTGTGGTTTTAAGTTTTACATCAGTTCTCTAATACACTTTTAGCTAATTTTTGAATTGTGGATTGAGGTTGCTTTTGTTTACTGTGGATATCAAATTGTTCTACTACCAGCCGCTTTAGATAATCCTTTTCTCAATGAATTGCCTTTGCAACTTAGGCGACAACCAATTGATCATGAGAATCTAGGTCTAATTTTGTACTTTTTATCCTTTTTCTATGATCTATCTGTGTATTTTTACAACAGGACCATACTGCCTGTAATCAAGGCAGTTTTATTTTAAGCTTTGAAATGCAGCAGTACCAAAACTTTGTTTCAAGCATGATGGCACATTTGGTCTCTATTAATTCATCTCAGGTAAGAGAAAAATCTAATTCTTTCACAAAACATTTTAAAATTATTTAAATTGACTTTTTACTTTGAAATAATATCATATCTAGAAAAAAGTTATAAGGATAGTACACAGAATTACTCGATAACCTACACCCACTTTAATCTAAGTGTAACATATTGTATAATATTGCCACATTGCCGTGACTGAACTGTAGGCTTCATATTCAGACTTTACCTTTTTCCCACTATCTTCTTTCACTCCAAGATCTCATCCAAGACAACACATTGCATTGAGTCATCATGCTTTCTTGGTTTCTTCCAATCGATGGCACTTTTTTCAGGTGTTCTTATTTTTTATAACCTTGATAGTTGTGATCAGTATAGGTCAGGTAATTTATAGAAGGTCTCAATTTTGGTTAGTCCAATGCTTCCTCATGATTAGGCTAGGTTTATAGATTTTTGTAAGGAATACTACAGAGGTGAACATCCTTCTTATTTCATTATTTGAGGAAGGACATGACTTATTTCTGGTAACGTATACCTTGCTCACTTGTTTACAGTGCTGTCTGCTGGGTTTCTCTATTCTAAAGTTACTATTTCTCACTGTATGTAGTTTATTTTTTAAAAGTGAGTCTCTAAGTCCAACCTACACTCAAGAGTAGGGATACTAAGCTCCACTTCTTGAAAGGAGGTATATCAACATATATTATTTGGAATTCCTCTGTGAGGAACACTCCCCCTGTGACATATATTTATATTCTTAATCATTTTTATACACGTATGAATTCATATTCATGTATATTTATTTTATATTTTATATTTAACATAGTGTATATGTGTATATATATACACATACTATATATATAGGATATATATATATACACACACACTATGTTATATATATTCTTGCACAAATTGTACAAACTTTGGCTGTCATGAGTTCTTTCAAATGGGTCCCATGTCCTTTTGATATAACCTCATCTTCATTTAACTTCTATTTTTGCTACTATTCTACTTTCTAGCACTATAATATGCATTATGCTTATCTTCTATTTTCCGTGCCTCAAGCAGGGAATTAGCTATTTTTCCAGAAAATCCTAGTCCATTTCATTAGAGAGTAATATTTAGGAATGGAGGCATGGCACATGCAGTGTGTTTGTGGTTACTGGAATTACAGTGTTTCTAGATCCCGTGCATGTGCAGAGCTATGGAGTACATGCATGTATCCTAACAAGCATGTTCATATAGTCTCCGTATCTGTCTGTATTTGTTATTGAATTAAACAAGTTCATAGTATCTCCAGTTGCAATATAGAACCATGAGTTTCAAAGTCAATCCCCAGCAACCCGGGCTTCTTCCTCTCACAAAGAAAATCCTGACTCAACTTGGTTAAGGTAGCGTCTGCAAGGTTTATCTATTCCAAAGTCACTCTTTAGAGTAACCCATTACCTACATTTTATTACTTACGTGTACAAACCCTAGTGTATTTGTAAAGTGGTCCCAAAATTTCTAACCTGAATCTCTTTAAAAAACAAGTTTCCCGAATAAGACACAGTGATTAACTGTAATTCTTTTGTCTTTAGCCTGCATTACAGTTTCCAGTCAAAACTGTCCTTTTACTGATGTTTCTCAAGTCAGCTCCGATTTTTCACTCACCACCTTCACTGAAGTTTGTTATACATTTATAATATAGTTTGATCCATTTTTCACAGTCTACATTGCATTCTGACATCCCCTGACATCCTGGTTGATTTTTTTTTTACTTGATATGTTTTCAAATTTACTAGATGACCCTCGACAAATGCATAGAGTCATGTATCTACTACCAAAGTATCATGCAGAAGAATTTTATCACTTTCAAACTTCCCTGTATTCTTGTTGCATTCAATCACTCCATCACTCCCGCCTTTGTTTTTAAATAAAACACCAACAGGATATATGGTTAAAAATTTTTTTTTAATTGTACTTCATAAGAATTTAAATTTTTGCTCTGTGAAAGCCACTGTTAAGAGAATAATAAGAGAACCATATAGTGAGAGAAAATATTTTCAAATCACATATCTGATAAAGAATTTGTATCCAGAATGTAAAGAAATCTTAAAACTCAACAAAAAAAAACTAAAAAACAACAAAATCATCACAAGACTTTTAACAGACACTTAACTGTAGAATACCTATCAATGGCAAATAAGAATATAAATAAATCTAAGTTTAAACCACATTGAAAGGCCACTACATAATTTTTAGAATGTCTAAAATAAAACAAAACTCTCACAATATCAACGGCTAGTGAGGATGGGGAGGCACAAAAATTCTCACGGTTTGACAGTGATTGCAATATGACATAGCCACTCCGAATGAGTTTGGCAGTTTTTTAGATAATTAAGCCTACCTTACCATTCACCTCAACATTCCCACTTTGGTTTTTGTTTGTTTGTTCATTTTTGTTTTTTTCATTTTTTGGGTTTTTTTGTTTTTGTTTTTTTTGAGACTGAATTTCACTCTTGTTGCCAAGGCTGAAGTGCTATGGTGCCATCTCAGCTGCTGCAACCTCCGCCTCCCAGGTACAAACGATTCCCGTGTCTCAGCCTCCCAAGTAGCTCGGATCACAGGCACGCACCACCACACCCAGTTAATTTTTTTGTATTTAGTAGAGACAGGGTTTCACCATGTTAGTCAGGCTGGTCGCAAAATCCTGACCTCAGGTGATTCACCTGACTTGACCTTCCAAAATGCTGGGATTACAGATGTGAGCCACTGTGCCTGGCTGAGCATTCCCACTTTTAAGCTTTACCCAAGGAACTTGAAAGCATATTCACACACACACACACACACACACACACACACACACACCTGGATACTCTTTAGTTGAATTATTTTCTTATCCTTGTATAAAACAACATTAAGTAAAGGCATTTTATTTTTCTAATTTTTTTCCAAAGTGCCTTAATAAGTTAAACTAAATCATGCATCTATATTTAGCTATAGTTCTACAAGTTTCCACCTAATATTCTATACAAAGATATTTCAAGTTATCCATATATTTTTATCAGAATTTGAATATATATATTTTATTTCTCCTTTAAATGCATTTGAATTTTATTATTCATAGATACCTAATTATTCAAAAATATATATCTAATTTTAAATTATTTAAATAAGTAAACTGCTACTTTCTAAAATATATGAAAATACAAATAAAAAGTGAATTTGACAATAAGGAGATTTATTAGTTTGCAGTAATCAATTCTACTTTCCCTAAACTTTGTTGGGGGGGAAAAATGTTTCAGTTTGTGTTACTAATCCCTAAAGCAGAGTATGTCAGTGAGAGTTTCTCAACGCAACCCCACAGCCATGACTTTTTCTGTAAGGCAGGACAGGCACCGTATCCTAGAGTGTCATCTTGAGTAAGTCTAAAAAGGGGCCCAAAATTCACATGAGTAGACTTCTTGTTTGACTCTGATCTGCAACCAGGAGTTACTTCGTGAGTTTCACATCTATTTTTGTTAATAATAAATGGTTATGAATAAATTAGTCCAAAAGTAAGTATTAAAATACCAAAAATACAGAACTGTTTTCTCTGCAGGCAAGGAAGCAAGCAAATAAAACTGAGTCTATAATTTCATCTAGCTATATATATGTGTGTATAAATTTTTCACATTTAATATTTCAAGACTTACTTTAAAATGGGCCTGTAGTCATTGTCTCCATTAGCTCTTCTTGAAGATTCTCATCAATCTATTCCAGTGAGATTCCCCTTTTTTTAACAGGGCTGCTCTCCTCCAGGTTGCCTGGGCTCTGCTGCTGTCACTCCCAGCACCCTCCCTATGGTTGGCATTGCCTTCATTCCTGAAGCACGGAGTGCTCTTGGCGTGGAGGGTACCACATGTGACTGGCGTTCCTACCTCATTTGGTGCTTCCTCTCATTTCCTTTTGTCATTGTTTTCTCTCATCATGACCTCCAAAGCCCAGAGCATGGCAAGCAGCTCAAGTTCTGTTCTCTTTCCTGATCTCTGTTCAAGATCACCAAGACTGCTGACCTGACAACACTGCTAGAAGCTTTCATAGGCATCTCAAGTCCAGCATAAAAAATAGAACTATTGATCCCTTTCCTTTATATAAGAAAATGCTCTGCATGCCTCATATATGTGAGTAGAACGTCCATCCACCCTCTGATCACTGCCCAATCTCCAGCCAGTCTTCGTGCCCCGTCAGTCACCTTCCACTCATTCTTACCTGTTGTCCTGCAGTGTAAATAGAACCACGTGATTCACTCCATCCCCATTGTTGCCACAGTTGTGTCCAGCATTTCCCTAGATTCCTCAAGAAGCTTCCTAAATGACCCCAGTTTGATTCTTGAACCCTCCAATTCATCTTACAGTGCTAAAGCATGAAATATATGATAAAAATCTCATCTTTCGCTTACAGCACCGTAAGAAGACCTGGTCCCTATATAATCTATGAAAATTCTTCCTGGTAATTTGTATGGAGATAGGTTATTCTGTCCTATCAAAATCAACACTATCTGGAACAATTGTTTTCATTTGCATGTTTCCTTCCTGATTGATTTCTCCATCTGTCTTCTATCTGTGGCCTGAACATACAACACATCTTAAGTAATTTGTCTAAAAAGTAAGTTATTTAATCATTAAGATGGTTTTGTACAGCATACCTTGAAGTAGCGTTGTTAAAAGTTATTTTTTAAGTAGGCATTTCATTCAATCAGATGAGATTTTCTAGGCTAAAGATTCTAGCCGGGATTCTGGAAGTAACATGTGTGACCGCATCTGTGTGTCAACGCTTCCAATCAAATGTGTCGTCCCTCTGGTCCTGCTCTCCAGGATTCACAGACTCAAATCCACAAGAAGGATGATGGGAGGATTTCTGATGATATGCTCTTGTTATGCTTCTCAGCTACTTCATGTTAAAAGGAATTCCAATTATTAATATTGATCAAGGTATATGATGTAACTGTTAATAAGCAGCGGAGAGTAGCTATATTCCGAGTGCTGGCCTAGGAAGTCACTCTTAATATCTTACTTTCTATTATCAACTAAATACAAGGCATTCTTTAATGGAAGTTTTACTCAAGAACATGTGACATATCCATTACACTAAAATGCACTCTAAAATTAAAACAGACCCATAGAGTTGTACACCCAAACAGTAACATATTGGTTCTTTCTAAATTGCTTTTACAGACCGCTTGCTAAGTGATTCTTCTCAAACTTGCCTCTGAGCAATGTTATGCATATTCATGTTTAAAAGTAGGGGATGATCTGGCACAGTTTGGTGGAAAAGTGTATCCATAAAAACATGTGAAAAGTGATGTTTTTAATATGAATAAGTTGTTAAAACACAGAAGCAATTTCTGCTACACCACTTACTATTTGTCAGCCTGGTTAGGGCATATTTTCCAGAGTCATCCCTTCCATTGCTAAAATATCATGATATCCTTGTATTCTCCTTTTCCATTCAGTATTTTAATGCCAAGGGAGGAAAAGAAACAAACACAACCATTTTTTCTCAATAAAAATTTAGTAGTACAAAATATAGCAAGACAAAACTTGAAAACTAGACAGGGAATTTTGCCTCAGACAGAAAGTGATATTATTATGAGTACTGAAAATGAGAAACACATAAGCAAATTTCCCACTAGAACATTTCCCACCTGAGATGTCAGGTCGAGACAGCATGGTCATATAATGTAATGGGAGATACTATGGACTTTATTTCTATTTTATTTTATTTTATTTTATTTTATTTTGAGATGCAGTCTTGCTCTGGTGCCCAGGCTGGAGTGCAGGGGAGTGATCTCAACTTGCTGCAACCTCTGCCTCCTAGGTTCAAGTGATTCTCCTGCCTCAGTCTCCTGAGTAGCTGGGACTACAGGTGCCCACCACCACGCCCAGCTAATTTTTTTTTTTTTTTTTTGTATTTTTAGTAGAGACGGGGTTTCACCATGTTGTCCAGGCTGGTCTCAAACTCCTGACCTCAGGTGATCCACCCGCCTTGGCCTCCCAAAGTGCTGGGATTACAGGTGTAAGCCACCACACTGGTCATGGACTTTATTTTTAATTTGTCTTGTTTTTACAAAATTGCAGTGATAAGTTTTCACATGATGAAATACACCCATCAATCTGTATTTATATGCTTGCAACACTTGTATAACATAAAAATGCAAGTCATTAGAAAATTTTATTTCATTTACCACCAGCTTCATTAACAAAACCTTATCTCTTCCCAAATAAACCTAAAAATAACGTTATCAACATTCATTTTATTTATGGTTACCTTTTCTTGAAAAAATAAATAAATTATCTCACTTAACCAATTATATAACTCATTCAACCCAATTTTTTTTAATTGCAGATTTGTGTTAGAAAGTAAAAAGCAAAATTTGTATGTTTGCTATGAAATTCCTTGTGACTCCTTCAACCTCCTATTCTCTTCTCTCAACTTTTTTTGTTTATAAACTTTATGTCTTTGTATTATAAATCACTTTGTATCCTTCATTTGAACTATAGTCTGGGTTTCTGTTGAAAAGACACAGTGGAATTCATTCTTGTGTTTCCAGATTCTTGCAAAATGCCTATCATGTGGAAAGTGTTTAAGAAATATATATTTTCTGTATAAATAACTTTAAAAATGTTTAAACAACAATATTACAGCTATACTATAAAATCTTAGGAAGCCATAAGAAACAATTAGCTAAACAAGCAAACACAATTATAGTGACCCAGAAAGAAATGTCATAACATTTAAAGAGAAAAATCAAGTTATAGCAAAGTAGAGTGTGAGCTGATTTTGCAAAAATAGGTGTCAATATAAATAATTTGTGTCTATTTGTGCATGTGTGTAATAGTTATATGTCATTGTAAATGATGAGAAATAATGAAGCATACCTATATATGCCCACCTTTTATTTTCTTTTATTTTCAATATTATAAAATTATAAATATACATAATTATGCATTATGAAACCCTAACTGAATCCCTATCATGAGATATGTTATTGGCTCCTTGTGGTCCTCTAATTCTTTCTCTGTAAAACTATCTAGTAGAACACTAAGACAACATATTGTAAGCCATTAAACTTAGGTTTTCACCCTCCCTAAATTAAGAATTCTCTAAGGTAGATTTCATGTCATTTTGTTGTTGCTGTTGCTATGTACCTTAATGGTCACATAGTAACTAATGTGTTTCAGATACCCAAAATGTTCAGTTTTAAATGGATTAATAATTAGATGGAAATTTAATTAGCTAACCTTCCTAGCATATGTCCATTTCTGCACATATTCATATCTCCCATTGCAAGTTTTCAGGTAGGTTTGAACCATTAGTAGTCACAATTTGTGTTTATTAATCATTAGGAAAATGCTAATTAAACCCCAGGTGTGCAATAATTGCACACCTACTAGAATTCTAGAAATTAACAACAAAAGTGAAACAAATGAGAAAATGCAGAGTAAGGGCTGGCGAGGTTGAAGAATTGAAGCTCTCACAGGTTGCTGGTGGACAGGCGGCGGTATCTTATGGTGTTAAACATGCGCTTAGCATATGACCTAGCAATCCTACTCCTGTATATTTAAGTAGGAAACATGGAAACAGACATTTATAGGAAGACCCACCTAAAACTTGTACAGCAGGCTAATTCATAATCAGCAAAACCTGGAGACTGCCTGCCTCTTTCAAGTGGTCATTGAAGAAACACATTTTCACGCATTCATACAGAGTACCTGTTCCAGTGGGTCTGGTATGGGCCAAATAATTTGAATTTCTATCAAGTTTTCAGGAGATGTTAAAGCCGTTGCTTTGGAAACCAGACAATGAGCACATTGATTTAGAACATAATTAGTAAAGAGCTTAGGTGGTCCCTCCCTCAACCTACTTCTTTACAATGGTACCAGTGTATACTGGTATTTGTACAATGATGTGTTAGGTGAGATGAAAACAATCTCCCTGTTTCCAAAATGACCATATTTTGAAGATAACCCAGAAAGATCCTCCTATAAAAAAGGAACAAAGCTAGATGTGTTGAAATATGAACTTAATGCTTTAGGCATTTAAAATGAAAGACAAGTTAAGGTTGGCACTGGGTCTCCAAAGACCAAGGGGGACTTTGTATTATGTATGTGCACACACACAATGAAATATACAGCCACACTCACCCATCCACATTCAGACTCACATCCACATGCTACAAACATTCACACATACACACTCAAACATTTCGTATTCAAACAAACATACACAGATTCTCACTCTCATGTCCACACACACCACACCACATAAAATCACATTCTCACAAACACACACACCCTTACACCCACATGCACGTTCATATCACATATACACACCATGCATACATACTCTCTTTCAGACACACATGTACTCAAGATGAACCAGAACAGGAAATCTGGTTGAGAAAGGGAGCATCACCTACAGCATTTCATTATACTCAGGGGAAGGCTAAACATGGATACAACTGGAAATATGCAGTGCTATGTGTGACAATCTGGGATCCCTCCAGAAACCCTTCTTCTTAACTACGTACAGTCAGTTGATTCCTCTTTAAATGCTGGAGTTCTGTCTCATACTTCTTGATTGCCAGCATCACACAGAACAAAGATTTGCCTCATCAATGCTTATTGGTTGATTGATTATTTTTATCAAATAAGCTGGGACTTTATAGAACAGTATGTTATCTTCATAACATTGCAAACTTTGTGACAGTTTACTCCAGCATTTATCTTAATTTTTGTATCGTTTTCTTGGCAATATAAAACAGAAACACGAAGCTTGCTAGTGACATGTGAAAAGCTTCAGACATGAACTGAACTTGGCAAGACCCATGAACTACATTACTGAGCTATTTGAGTTTACGCATCACTAAGAATCACTGTGAATCTTCCTGCAAATGCTCTCATCTCCTTTAAATTCCAGTGACTCACTCTTGGCTCTGGTGCTGTGCAATCTTGCCAGGTATCTGGGGAATGTGCACAGTGGGCACATGAAAGATAGTTAGCTGTTTCTTCAAATGGCCCAACAGTGGAGTGAATTAAGACAGTTCTAGAGTTCCATAAATGTAGAGGGCTCTTTCTTCTTTTCCTTGCTGAATCTTCCCAGAGCAGAGGATCCTATGACACATCTAGTGATGTGTCTTTCTAGTCTTTTAGGTTTTCATGAATGGACTTTTAAGAAAACAGTTGGAGTTACTTTAGCATTTATTTGGGGGTTTTAACTAAGTCTGCTGTTGGCAGACACGATACAGACATTCTGTTTTGTAGGTTAATGACAACTTCTTACACATTGCAGCTCTTCTGGGACAGCTAGTCAACATGGGTTAAAGCCTAAAAGTTTACACTCTTAGACTACATCCATATTTAGGATTTACCTAAGCAAATAATTAATATTTAGAAATTATGCATATAAATATTCACAGCAATGTTACAGTAAAAAAACTGCACATTCACAGCTAATTGATTGGTTACATAAATTGTGGTATGTACATTCAGTATGATATTTTGCTGCCATTTAAAAATGTTTTTTAAAATGTTTTTTAAAATATTGATAACATAATTTCCCATGCTACATGCCAACAGTGGGTTACAACATAAGAAATTCATTGTAATCTCAATTATAGGAATATAAATACCCACAGATAGATGCAAATATACACACACATTGAGAAATACTAGAAATGGAGACATACATCAAAATGGTAACAGCATTTGTGCATAGCAGGATCACAAGTGGCTTTTGTTTCCCACTGTTTTTCTGTTATTTCTAAACATTTAGACTTTAGTTCAGTAATTTTGTTGTCAAATAAACATGAAATTTAAATTTTAAAAAGTCAGTAGGATACATTCTATATCATATACATATATTTTACAGTTTTTATTTGCTCATGAAGATATGCAACAACCCTATTCACATTAATGAGTTTCAACATCTTATCCAAGGATTTTTCTGTTTAAAATAGATACCAATTTTATTAGGAAAAAACACGACTGCCTGCAAATGGCACTCACCAGCCAGTATGAGCTGCATGTCCATCAGTGCTTTGATGGTGCATGAGTCTTTCAAGGTATTATTATTATTATTATTATTATTGAGAAGGAGTTCCATGCTTGTTGCCCAGGCTGGAGTGCAATGGCAGCAATCTCAGCTCAATGCAACCTCCGCCTCCCAGGTTGAAGAGATTCTCCTGCCTCAGCCTTCCGAGTAGCTGGGATTATAGGTGAGTGCCACCATGCCTGGCAAATTTTTTGTATTTTTTTTTTTTTTAGGAGAGATAGAAAGTTTCACTATGTTGGCCAGGTTGGTCTCGAACTCCTGACCTCAGGTGATCTACACGCCTTGGCCTCCCAAAGTGCTGGGATTACAGGCATGAGCTACCACACCCAGCCAGAACTCTTATTATTAAGGTTGGTATATTTTCATTGGCATCTTGCTGAATTATTTCAATTGCTGTTTTTTTTTTTTTTTTGTTGTTGTTGTTGTTGTTTTCTGAACAGACATTTTCAGTGCTTTCATCATCTGCAGAAAATACATATGTGAATTTCAGGGGTTGAGAGGCTGTGTCTTGCCCTGTTGTCTTTATTGCAGAATGTTAAAGTCCTCACACTAATGTCATTTTTAAGGTTATTATGAAGTCACCATTATCAACGTCTGTAAAGAACTTATACCTCTACCAGATAGGCTTCTTCACTTTAGACAACAGAATGGAACTTAAACAGAACATTTATTTATAAGAAAGACTGGCTTGACCCCTCATTAATGGAAATGCTGAAGAACTGGCCTCAGGACACAGAGGCTATCCCAGAGGTGAGGCATGACTGACATATTAACATGGGAATCCTGTCTTGAGGAGTCACTCCAAGAGGAGTCACCATTGGTCACACTCACTGTGGGCCCGGCTGCTACCTCTTTAGACAGTCGCCTCCAAGCTGAGCTCATTCACCATCAGTGTCCAGTGCAACCTGTGTGTTGATACTTCCTCAGGACAGGAAGCTGCCTCCTGCCTGGATGTCTCTGGGAATCTTCCCCACGGACCTGGTTGTACTCCCTGTCACTTCCTCATGTCCTTGTCAGGTCTGACCTTAGAATGGAAGCCTCTCTGACCATGCTAGGTGAAATAGCACACTATGTCGCCTTCATGCTGTTTTGTTTATTCTCAGTGATATTTATTTCCTTCTAACATACTATCTATGTATACATTTACTTACCTCCTCCACTGAAAGATAAACTCTTTAAGCACAGTCTGGGTTTTGTTTCCTGCCAGGTTCCCACACCTACTGAAACACAGCAAGCACCCTATAAACCATCGCTGAACGGAAGTTGGAAAATTGACTACAGGTCGTGGGAGCTGTGGTCAGGAGGTGATATTGGTCCAATGAGATGGGGACTCAGAGCGTCTCATCTGCAGGACACTGAAGATGAATGGGCAGATTAAAAGCCCTGCTCTGTGTTATGCACTCTTTTTACTTTCTCGCTATACTGATTCAGGAGTCTTTAGCTCATCTCACTTTCAAGTCCTACCAAATACACTCCATCTTTCACATTGCATGGGAGGATGTTTAAATACAGTATAACACTGGACATGAGATAATGTTTTTATTTCTTAGAGTGTCTTTCTGGCAACACTCTGCTGAAACTGAAGTCATTCTAAAGCAGATATTTTTCCCCTAAATGTGTGGTGGCATTTCAGGTAGCTCTCCATATATCCTTTCCAGAGAGTACCACAGGGCTCCAAATGCTTTATGCTCTCTTCTGCTTGCTGAAAACCTACTGTTTTTTCAAGAGAGAGTTAAAATGTGTTGGTTTTAGAGAGTCTCCTGACCTCTTCCTCATTTTGGTAGCATGAACCACAGCTTTTCATGGATCCCAACCCTGTCCCCCTGTATGTACTCTATCAGAGTCCCTGTGAGTTGCCAGGGGGCTGATGGGCCTGTAGGTCTGTTTCACATGGATGTCCTTGAACACAAGGTAAGTTATAGTCATCTCTGTGTCCCCTGCAGCTCAGGCATAAAATAACATTCAACAGGTATCAAATGGACGCTCCCAGAAGGAAATGGAAGCTCAGGTATGGAACTCAGTGAGATGTGTTATGAGGGAGAGAGGAAGGAAAATGAGGGAGAAGGGAGAAGAAAAATGAGAGATGAGTGAGGGAGACTGACTGCATTTGTATGGAGTTTATGAAATAATCCTCACAGAAAATATTATAAAGCAGAGGGAGTTTCTCTTCTTTATAGAAACTCTTCATTGTCTAAGAGTACTATAAGTCGCCAAACTGCTTTTCACAGTGACTGAACTTTTTACATTCCTACCAACAGTGTATAGCTTTCCAAGGAGGAGCCCTAACATCATCAGAGTTGGTAAGAAAGAAGCATCACATATGTGATAAGGAAGTTAGGTCAGAAAGTTAGTAAAGAAATAAAGATTGTTAAGGGTAGTGGCATCTATGATCAAAGAGATTTTTTTTAAATTAAGGAATTCAATAAGAGAAACAATTTTAATTGAAAGATCTAGAAATTAGTTATTGCATTTTGTCATTTAAAGATGATTAGTGATTTTGAGATTCCTATAATTTTAATAGAATGTAAACAATATTTTTTCCAAGGGTTCCACATTTTCTTTTACATTTTTTATCTGTCTAAACAGGAATATTATGAAGAAAGCCTTAGACTCCTTGGGTTTTGACTATCTCCTGAATGTTGATGATCTTCATTCCTGTTCATTTCATTTCATTTCTGTTTATTCTGAATTTAATTTCTGTGATTTCAGCCATTTCAGCCTGGTTAAGAACCCTTGCTGGGGAACTAGCATGATCATTTGGAGGTAAGATGACCCTCTGGCTTTTTAAGTTGCCCAAGTTCTTGTCCTGGTTCTTTTTCATCTGTGTGGGTTGATGTTCCTTCAATCTTTGAAGTTGCTGTCCTGTGGAGGGTTTTTTTTGTTTTGTTTTGTTTTTTTCTTCTTTGATGCCCTTGGAAGTTTCATTATGGTACAAGGTGGGCTTGGTCCACTGACTTTGATTCTAAATCCACTTCTGGGTCTTGAAGGGGTCCCCCTTGACTGCTATCTCCATGACCTTGTTTATTTTGTTGTATGTTTGGGTCCATGGAGCTCCCTTAGGCAGTGGCAACAGTTGGCAGAGAAGCCATACCCTTGCTGGGTCGGCCCTTATCTGCTGTCCGTGTGCTTCCCGGGGGAAACAAGGTTGTACCTGCCTGCAGAGTTCACACAGAAGCAGGTCCACTGTGCTGGAAGCTCTAGCATATGGGACCCATACAGCTACAAAAGATGGGGGTGGGTGGGGTCGCCCCTTCTGCTGGCCATCTGGGTGCCTCCTGGGACAACAGGGGACTGTGGCCACAGGCCGAGTTCACACAGATGCAGGATGTCTGGGCTGGAAGTTATAGCAGGCATTGCCCACCTGACTGTCAGTAGCAGGTATTGGGGGGGGTCACATACCCTGCTATCCAGGTGCTTCTCAGGACAAAAGGAGTCTGTGCCCTTCAGCTGAATTCACACAAAAGCAGGACCGCTTGCTCAATATCACTAACCATTAGAGAAATACAAATCAAAATCACAAAGGGTGGTTCTCATTAACCTTTCTCTCATTAACCATCTCACACCAGTCAGAATGACTATTACTAAAAGGTCAGACCGTAACAGATAATTGTGAGGCTGCAGATAATAGGGAAAGCTTATACGCTATTGTGGGAGTTTAAATTAGTTCGGCCACCATGGACAGCAGTTTGGCAATCTCTCAAAGAACTCAAAGCAGATCTACCATTTGGCCCAGCATTCCAATACTGCACATATGACCCCATCCTCAAAATATAAATCATTCTACCATAGAGACACATGCACACATAACTTCATCACGGTACTATTTACAATAGCAAACACATGAAATCAACCTAAATGACCATCAGTAGTCAGTCTTGATAAAGAAAATGTGGTACATATACACCATGAAATACCATGCAGCCATAAAAAAAGGAACCAGATCACGTCTTTTGCAGCAACATGGATGAAGCTGGAGGCCATTATCCTAAGCAAGCTAACACAGGGGTGGAAACCAAATACAACATGTTCTCACTTATAACTGGGAGCTACACACCAAGTACACATGGAACACAAAGAAGAGAACAACACACAGTGGAGCCTACTTGAGGGTGGAGGTTGGAAGGAGGGCAAGGATCAAAAAACTGCTTATCAGGTACTATGCACATTACCTGGGAGACAAAACAGTCTGCACACCAACCCCCTGCAACATGCAGCTTACCTATACAGTAAACTAAATTTACTTTAGATTCAATACCCTGAATCTAAACTAAACTAAAAAATAAATTTAAAAAATTAAACATACAAACAAAAATTTTAGATAAACTGATAGATGACAAGGACAGGAAGAGACGCAGCATAAATATTCCACTACAACTGAAAAATAAAGTTTTTAGAAACAGAGAAATCAAATTCATGATCGCTTTTTTAAGAAAGAAACTTCCCCCCAATCATGAAAGACCCTGTTAAGGTTAATGAGAAAATACCATGTGTCCACAAACTGATACGAACAAGAATTAAACAGTTCTTGCCTCCTATTGATCACGTTAATATCTGCTACATGTTAATGGTAGCTATCAATTATATTCTGTACTGGTAAACAGACAAATAGAACTAATAACAATTCAAATAATGACAAATGCTTACCAGAATAAACATAAACGTAAAAGAAGACTACAATACTTTGGTTTCATTCCTTTATGTGATATTTTACTTTTTGACTTGTCTTTTAATTTATTTAGCACATGACGGAATATGAAGAATGTTCAGGATTTTTATTTAGAATCCGATTAAACTATTAATTCACATGAGATCAAACAAAGCTGAACTTCATTCGGAAACTGTGAGAACAGTATCCGTAAGGGGACGAATAGCCATGAAGATCAAGTGGCTTTTGATGCCTTTTCTTGTTGACAGGGGGTAAGGCTCTGAAAGAGCTTGGCTTTTCTCAGACTGCAGCATGCAGTCATGCAGAAGAGGGAATCTGAGTCTCACAGAGATGTTCATTTCCAGGCCGACTACTGGGTTCACGTAATTGAACCTGTGGAACTATCTCCCACTGGGATCACAGAAAACAACCCAATCCAGGATCAGATCTATGCTACAGATTCTATTTATTTGACCCTTTTTTATATTGTAAATACATAAAAGAGGACTGAAAATTACTTTATAACCACTGGAAGAATATCATCAAAGCTACATCCCTTTTGATAGTAAGTTGGGATCATTCCAGTCTCCTGTCCAAAGCGAACACTCCATCTGTGGTCTGAATCTCAATTCTTCCTGGAACCACATTCCATCAGTGATTCAAGTATGCTCCCTCTTCTATCTATAACCACTCAACAATTTTTCTCCTAAAGTACATAGCCATACCTCAGTGTCTCTCATTTTTAAAAGTTAAGAAAGGGAATGTATCTTACTAACCATACATCCCTCCTAATTATTATTCTATCTTTCCCTGTCATCACAGAAAGATTCTTAAAATTGTTGTTTACACTTGCTGATTACATTTCTACCATACTCTGTGAAAGAAAAAGCTTTCCCATAAGCCAGGAAAAGCCTGCTTGCCAAATCCAATGTACTTACGTCAGTCCTTCCCTTCCCTAACAGCTCTGTGACAGCTTGGTTCAGCAATTGCATGCCCTCTCTTTTTGTTTTATCTTACGTCGATTGTAAGCCTCATTTGGAAAGCTCCTCTCCCTGTGCTCTTTCCATAGGCATTGGTGATCTCCAGCTTCCATTCTTCTTTACTCTTAACAACCATGCATATTTGTTCACCTGGGTGACTTGTTCACTTTCAGTGCTCCTGCTATAACCTATGCCAACTGCTGGAACTACCTTGCATGTTCTCATCAGTTCAAGGATCTCTGCCTTTCTGACAGCAACACTGATACTAACCCACCACCACCAACACTGATACTGACCCACCACCACAGACTGAGTTCCATGTATGGCATATTATGTACTGAATCTTGGCAGCCCCCGCCCCATTGCCCTTTTTATATATTGGCCTTAAGTAACATATTCAACAATATAGATAATTTAACCACAGCCCCCTAAGGGCTGTCTTGCTATGCATCCCAGCCTGGACTAGTTGTCCTTTTCTCTGCTTCCATGACTTCTTTTGTTAATTACATTGAAGTTTCTTGTTATGAATTATACCGTGTCTTTCAAAAGGAAAGGTTGACGTTTTAACCCATAGTACCGCAGAATGTGAACTCAATTGGAAATGGGGCTATTGCAGGTATAAATGATTAAAACAAAGTCACACTGGAGCAGGTGAGCCCTGAATCCAACATGATTTATATTCTTTCAAGAAAAGAAGAGACACACAATGAGGATGCCAAGTGCCAGTGGAGGCAGAGACTGGAGTGACACAGTTATAAGCCAAGACCTCTCAGAGACGGATGGTCACCAGAGGAAGCTGGGAAGGGGTGAGGAGGCAGCTTCTACCCCGGAATCTCAGAGGGAGTATGGCACTGCTGACATCCTGATGTTGGATTCCTAACCACAAAGACTTCAAGAGCATCAATGTCTCTTAAGTCACTCAGTTTACAGCAGCCCTAAAGAACCAATAGAGATGTTGGTACCAGAAGGAAGGAAGCTAGCATATAGACATCTAAAAATGTGGAAGTGGCTTTAGAATTGGGTAAGAGACGGAAGCTGAGAGAATTTTGAGATTCTTAATAGAAAAAGCCTAGATTGTCTTGAAGACACTGTTGTTTGAAAATACGGACATTAACAGTACTCCTGTTGAGGCCTTATGGGGAAATGACAAGCACATTATTGGACAGTGGAAGAAAGGAAGGAAAGGCAATATTTGGTATAAAGTGTCAGAGAATGTGGGTGAATCATGTTCTAGAATTGTGTGAAAAGTAGAATATGTAAGTCATAAACTTGAACATTTAGCTGAGGATATTTCCAAGCAAAGCACAGAAGGTGCAGACTGGTTCCTCCTTGCTTCTTGTAGTAAAGAGGAGAAAAAGAGATAAATTGAGGAATGAATTTACTTATTGATATGGAAAATCCCTAGGGTACTCAGGTAGTATGTCCTGGAGACAAGGACAAGGATGAGGCTGGACAGCTGTTTTTAAAGAGATTATATTTGCAGCTCATGGATCCAATCCACAAACATCTCAGCAGAAGCCAGGGACAGAGATACAGTTACCCAGGAACGATCTATGGGGGACACTTCTTGTCTTATGGCTTAGATCCCTGTGAATTGTCCAGCAAACTGGTAAGGTTTTTGAAAATTTTATACCAGCAGAAACACTGTCCATCTCTGAGACGGACAGCAGAAACACTGTATCTCTGAGAGATACAGAGATGGGACAAAAGGAAGGAAAAATTCTAGGGTCTAGAAACCGGTGCAGAGTCATGGCCCAATGGGACCTACACGGACCAAGAGAGTGATGACTTTTTCCACAGAAGTCCCAGAGGACAGATTTGTCCAGATACCAAGAATTGTTAGTAGTCCTTAAAATGTAATAGAATTTTCCCTGTTGGATTTTAGACTTGCCTGGGATCTGTGACTCCTTTTTTTCTTCCAGTTTCTCCCTTTGGATTGAGAATGTCTATCTTCTGCCTGTCTCAATCTAACTATTGTAACCTGGAAGCAGATAACTTATTTGGGGTTTCACAGGTCCACTGGTAGAAAGGTTTTGTCATAGAATCGATCATACCCTAAATCTCACCTATAAATAATTTAAATGATAAAATTCAGGGTCTTTTAATTTGATGATATGAAGATAAGATTTTGGACTTAGAGTCGATGCTGCAATGGTTACTTTTGGGGATGTTGGAATGGGGTGAATTTATTTTAATGATAATTAAAAAATTATATGGCTTTTTTACAGAAATGGAGAAAGTAATTCTAAAATCTTTATAGAACCACAATAGACCCTAAATAGCAAAAGCAATTTTGAGCAAGAATAACAAAGCTAGAGACATCATATTTTGATTTCAAATTATATCACAAAGCTGCAGTAATCAAATAGTATAGTATTAGCATAAAAACAGAAAAACAGACCAACAGAAAGAAATAGAAAACCCAGAAATAATTACATGCATATGTGGTCAACTAATCTCTAATAGGTATATAACAAGGTGCTCAACATCACTAATTATCAGAGAAATGCAAATCAAAACCACAGTGAGATATCATCTCATATATTAGAATGGCTATTATAAAAAAAAAGGTAACAAGTATTGGGAAGGATATGAAGAGAGGGACATCCTTCATATGTTGTTGGTGGGAATGTAAATTGATATAATCATTTAAAGAAAACAGAATGTACATTCTTCAAAAAATTAAATATAGAACTACCATATGATCCAGCAATCCCACTTTTGAGTACATATTCACAAAATAAAATAAAATCACTATTTTGAGGAGATAATCACACTCCCATGTTCATTGAGGCATTGTTCACAATAGCCAAGATATGAAAACAATCTGGACATCTAATAACAAATGAATAGACAAAATGTGACGTGTGTGTTTGTGCACGTACATATATGTACAACGGAATATTATTCAGTCTTAATACACAAGTAAATCCTGTCCCTTGCAGCAACATCCATGAACCTGAAGGACTTTCTGCTGAGTGAAATAAACCAGACACAGGAAAAAAAAATACTGCATGATTTCACACATATGTGAAATGCATACATATAACAAAACCTAACGTTGTACACCTTAAATATATACAATTTTTATTTTTCAGTTATATCCCCAGAAAAGCTGCAAAAAATGCAAGAAATAATCAAGTGCCCACTTTGATTATTCCAGGTCAAAATATAAGGCTTACTGAAACAGTTCTTTGTAAATGCTTCCCTGATCACATTTGCTAACCTTTACCCTGAAAGCAAACATTGTCATAAATGTGTTGATTTATAATACTCATATATTTCATTATTTGAAGCTTTCACTGAATATATTTACTAGAAGCTGATTTTATATTGTTCTACGTTTTCTCTGTTTTTCCTACCCTCTTTTTGAAATTAAACACACTGTTTTTATTCCAATTTGCTCCTTCCCATGTTCTAGATTATTTTAATAACTTTCTAAAGTTAAATTAAGAGAGCATTCTAAAATTTCAAGTTTACAGTTAATGAATATCTTTGTAATTTTTCCAAATAGAACAAAGACCTCAAATGTTACTTGAAACCATTATATCCCATCCTAAATGATATTGGTGTCTAATAATCTTTAACTCCCATACTTTCTTAATCTTCAAATTTGCTTTTGTTTTATGTACTCAGTGCTTATATTTACCCAAATGTTTAATAATTTTTTGCTCAGTATTAATTTTTGATTCTTAAACTTCCCTTGCAAGATCATTCATCTTCCTCAAGTACATCTTTTAGAAATGCATTTACTGAGCATCTTTTAATGCAAATTTCAAAGGTTTTGTAAACAAAAATAAATTCCTTTCTCATTTTTATAAGTACAAGTGTGAATGCAGGAAAGGCAAGCTGGCATTCGCATACTTAGCACTGTGAAGGTGTTATTTTTTGCTCCTGGTTTCCATTATCATGATAGTAAAATATATAACCTTTTCTCTCTGACTACTTAAACACTTTTCAATTTCCCTTTGGCATTTTGGAATCTACCACAAAATCAGCTACATATACATTTCTTCATATTTCTCTTTCTTGATATTTGTGCCTCCTAGATTTGAAGATTATTGTGTGAACAAAATCTTATGAAAAAATCTGTAAAATAGTTTGTCTCTTATTCTCACTAACCTCTTTCTGAAACTCCAATTAACTTCGTGTGAGAGCCTCTCATTTTGCTTTCTTTGACTCTTAACCTATCTTAGTTTCAATTTCTGTCTTTTCAGTCCTATATTCAGGTTAACTTATTTTGTTATATTTTTTAACTATAACTAAAGATATGTCCTTCCTGGGCTATGATAATCTAATAATGATCCTCAGCGTTTTAAACTTAGAGTTTTAACTTAAGAGACTGTTTCCCAGGCATGCCATTTGTTTCTTTTCACATTTACATGAACGTTATTTCCTTAGTGTTAATGTACAGAATTTCCACTTGAATTTTATTTCCTTAAATATATTTACAATTTGTATGAAATTCTGGTCACCCAAAATTACTTTGGCTGAAGTGCAGTGGCTCACGCCCGTGGCTCCAAGTACTTTGGGAGGTGGGGACGAGAGATTGTTTGAGGTCAGGGGTTGGATACTAGCCTGAGCAGCACAGCGAGATCCTCACTCGACAAAAAATAAAAATAAATTCAATAAAATAAAATTACTTTGTATTTAGTCTTATTATGAGCTTTGAAAACAGATGGCTTTTTCTGCTGTTTGCAATAGTTGACTAAGATTTGAAGTCATGTTTGGTTGCTCTTAATCTTGAGGAACCTATAATGTGTGTTGTGAGGATGGTTTCTCCATAACCCAATTGGGAAAAGTCTCAAGTCTGAGCCATTTCTCCACCAGGACAGTATGAATCTAAACCCACAGATGCCGTGAGTGCAACTCGGTGGGCAAAATTGTTACACATAGTCGCTTCACTGACAACTCAGGCCAAGGTGTCAGAATCATGTTTTCAACTTTTATAGGAAGACTGGTGTTTTTTTATGAATTATATCTGGGGTCCTCTGAGGGTGCTGGCTTTCAACTAACAAGTTTCAGTCCCCATTTATTGAGGGCCTCACCTTCTGCATTCTACCTGAACAGTAGAAACCAAGGTTTCCTTCTGGATGCTATGAAGCCTTGAAACAAAACTGTCAGCCATTCTTTTCCCTTCTATACCATGCACAGTGCTTCATACGATCAGGCAGCGTGTGGACTAAATTAACCATTTACAGTATAAATAATAACACAAAAGACTTTTAGTGTAATTTATTCATTCCTATGTCTTTGGTATCTAGTGTCGGGCTTGGTACATAGCAGGCACTCAATAAATATTTGTTGCCTAAATAAATCAGTTTAATGCTATACGTTAAGATATATGCAGTTTTAGAGAATAAAGTTGTTTGTCATAAATTTTATCTTCATCAAATGATGTTTTGACTCTCACTACTGGTCATATCAATTCTAAGTCACGTTGGATTTCGAAGTAATTTCATTATCTAAAGTTTTATTTCTGACTGAAATAGCCATGAATGTACGGCCAAAAATTACTAAAATGACACAGGAATGCAATTTGTATGTCCAAATTATGAGTATATATTGATATAAAGATAAAGTTTGCATATTCTTTAAAGAATGGGGTGACCATATAGATAATATTCTATTCAAACATTTTTGTAATTATAATTAGAACTAACATTGATGGAACTAACTGCAAGCTGAAAACTGGGGTAAGAACTTAAGTTAACTTACTTTTTAACACTCCATGAAGCTGGTTTAATTATTTTTTTTCTATGTTATGGTGGAAACAACAATGAACAAAAAGCTCAACTTGTTAAAAGTCAAACTGCTTTTAAGTCATGGTATTAGAATTTGAACCTAGCATGAAGTATTGGGAGCAATGCACAGTTTATTTACATGGACATTTTTTAGGCATTTTTGAAACAATGTAAGTACTTATTATTGCTTTTAGTACCTGTGAATTTTAGCATCTTCACTATAGGAATGAATGCTTTTTAAGGTACTTTTATTACATAAAGTATTATTGCTTTTAAATTTCTACAGCCTCTTTCTACATGCTCTGTCTAGCTAAAGACAAAAACCATTGTTTCAAGTGAGACATTCAAAAAGAGCAAAGTATTTCTTTGCTTATCTCTTCATCACAACCATCGTTTTGTTTGTGGTTGGATTACATCCCCATCTTCATTCCTGTTCACCACCAGTAATGAAGAGAGATAGAATTAAAAATCGGTACTGATCCTGAGATAAGCAAGTAGTTTCTCTGCACAGAATCTTTCTTTCCCCAATATATTTGTGAGTTGCGATTCCTCAGTAGAGAGTAATTAGAGTGCCACGTTAGAAACTTAACATGCGGTGCTACTCAGTTTCAATGATTTAAATTTGATACTTCCCATATGTTTGCAGTAAAAGACACATTTTAGGCTCTATCCCCAATCTAATAACCAGTTTAGCATAACGAAATACATAAATTTAAAAGCCACTTATTGAATACAAAAGTGATATCCGAAGGCGTGTTTAATGCAGTGATGTGTGACCACTCAGGGGCAGACACAGTCAGAAAAACAAAACAACTGGACTTGCAAAGCAGATTAAATGGTAAACCAATGAAAATAAATGAAGATGATAACATTTATTTTACTGAAGGAAATATGTCCTAATTGTATACTTTAGGTCAGAGAGTTTGTAGCGTGAAATAACTTTGGAAATATATCCTGTTTGCACATTCTGAAATGAAACATTATTAAACATTAATCTGTCAATGACAGTGACAGAAAACTCACTAAATGTCTTGAATGTGTCTATCTGGAGAAACCCGGGCCTAGACCAGGAGGTTTCTCTACAATTATTACAGAACAATTGCCAGGCCTTGAGGCAGTTGGTTCCAAAAGGATTTCAGCCCTGAGAAAGCCTCTGAGACTTCTGTTCCAGATCCTCCACTCACCAGGCGGGGGAGCCAGAAGAACCATTTTGGTAGACTTAAGAGAGCACCTGTTGTAACTGATCCCAATACTTTCGTCATTCAAGATGATTAAATCTGATGTGCTGTTTTTACTTTTGCTAAGTAAGTCCATACCTTCATTATGACCTCATATTCCCTCTAGTACTCCTAAGGTGTATTTTAATGCAATATTGGTACCACTTAATTACTGTTAAAAGTACAGTCAATGGCTTCCAAAGTGCTTCTATTGTATAGGACACATGTGCTGGTCTAAAGAGTGAACCTCAGTCTCAGTCCCCAGCTCGGCATCAGTGAATTTCTCCTCCCCCATCACTCAGGAATCCGTTTCCTTCTGTTTTAAAGACTCCACAGGACACACCACACTCTCTGATATTATACCTAACATTTCTCTGTCTTTGCAATTCCGTCATCCCTATTTACCAAGCGACTTTATATTTTTATCCCTGACTGCAGAGGTTCTTAACCACTTTAACTTCCATGACGCCAGATACCACTGTGATGTATTGAAAAGCATGCTGCCTCCAGGATCGGAGGCTCCTGATGAAAAGGCTTGTGCCTCTCCACTTTGTGGAACGTGGTCCTCACCTTCACTGCAGACTTGATCTTCTCTGGCCCGTATAGCTGATGGGCTTTCTTTTGTCTTCATCTGCCTTTCTGTCTAACCTGGATACTATTGTCACCTGTTCCAGAAGTTTCTCCACTGATATTGCCGACTCGCACTCCGCACACCTTCCTTTACAATATGATCTTGACAAAAACCAACATTGGGATCTGTGTTTTATATATATAAATATTAAAAATATATGAAACATATAAAACATATTTAAATTTACATATATTTTATACTTCATATATAAAATATATTACCTATAAATATTAAAAACTATATGAAACATATAAAATGTATATAAATTTATATATATTTTCATATTTTTACATATAAAACACAGATCCCAATGTTTTTTTGTTTTGTTTTGTTTTGTTTTTGAGACAGAGTTTCGCTCTTGTTACCCAGGATGGAGTGCAGTGGCGCGATCTCGGCTCACCACAACCTCTACCTCCTAGGTTCAAGCAATTCTCCTGCCTCAGCCTCCTGAGTAGTTGGGAGTACAGGTGTGCGCCATCATGTCCAGCTAATTTTTGTATTTTTTAGTAGAGACGGGGTTTCACCATGTTGACCAGGATGATCTCGATCTCTTGACCTCGTGATCCACCCGCCTCGGCCTCCCAAAGTGCTGGGATTATAGGTGTGAGCCACCGCTCCTGGCATCAGCTCCCAATGTTGGTGATTGTAAACCCCTATCTTCTCAAGTTAATGCATATCTTTTTTTTCCATCAATACTAAACTTTTGAAAAAAATACACACTAATTTCTTACAATTGTTTTGTTATTTTTATTTTTATTAACTTTATGTATATTATAATAAAATATTCTTAGAACACTTCTTTTCCTTTCATTCAAACCTATTTCTTCTCCTGTGTCAGTTATTATTGTGAATAATCTCACAAAACTCTACAGACTGCCATAACCAATTAAAAGTGGCCAGTCTGAGCCCAAAGGCCTGGTTTGAGATCCTAGAAAAGTAGTCACATGGCCTTTTCAAAACTAAACGTCCTTTAGGAGGCTGAGGCGGGCGGATCACAAGATCAAGAAATCAAGACCAACCTGGTCAATATGCTGAAATCTCGTCTCTACTAAGAATACAAAAATGAGCTGGGTGTGGTGGCGTGCGCCTGTAGTCTCAGCTACTTGGGAGGCTGAGGCAGGAGAATTTCTTGAACCCAGGAGGTGGAGATTGCAGTGAGCCGAGTTCCCGCCACTGCACTCCAGCCTGGAGCCTGGCAACAGAGCGAGACTCTGTCTCAAAAAACAACAACAAACAAACAAACATAACTGTTTTCATTACTGAGTAAGGCAGTTAAGTGGAGTGCATGAATTTCCCTGGCCTCTATGACTCCTTTTCACATCACCTTTCTCAGTGTGCGGCCACTTGTCCTCAGGTGTGATGACCCAAGAAAGGTGCTACAGAGCCAGCCATTGGGTACTCACACATAAAGTTCAAAGCATGGCAGGAAAAGGTCACCTACACAACCAGAGACAGCTCTTCTTATGAACCTCTGCTCTTCATCCTGTGTCTTTTTGGCCAGAACTGGGTTGCATGTCCTTTTCCCAATCAATCGCTAATATAAAGAATTGTGTCATTAAGTTTACTTTGAACTTATTCTTTATTTTCTGTGCCTAGGCATATTGACACATAAACAAAATAGGACTTCTGTGAGTAAGGAAGACATACATTTGAGTTGCACTAGAGGGCAATTGCCGGGTACTTGCTGTAGTATGAATGTTTATGTCCCCTTCAAATGTATGTGTTAAAATCATTTTCCTCAAGACAATGGTATTAGGAGGTGCAGCTTTTGGGAGGTAATTAGGTCACGGGAGCAGATCGCTTATGAATGAAATTCATGACCTAATAAAAGAGCCTGAGAAAGACCCTTTGTCCTTTCCACCAAGTGAGGACACTGAAGGTGCAATTATGAACCATAGAGTGGGCCCTTACCAGACACCAAATCTGCCGGTGCTCCGAGCTTAGACTTTCCAGCCTCCAAAGCAGTGAGATATAAACTCCTGAGGTTTACAAGCTGCTTAGTTGATGGTATTGTGCTATGGCATTCTCCTAGTCAATTAAAAACACCTGTTAAAGCATATATACTTTCCACAGCCTCCTCACATGACAGAATATAAGAAAAACAGCTTAATAAGCACTAATGATCCCTGAATATGATGATGATGATTACCTAGATATACCTCTCAATCCTATCCTATGCCCTCCATCATGTACTCAAAATAACATTTAAAAACACAGTCAAAAATATTTTATGTACTTCCCTAAGTTAGTATATTTTGCCCTCTAGCTGGCTACTCTCTCATATTTCAAAAGATTTCTAGATGAATGTCTAAGGGATGACTTCTAATTATTTATCCACGAGCATTTACTAGAAATCAAGAGTAACACATATATAGTTACAATTATTGAAAGCTTGCTATCTGTGAGGAATGTTGTTAGCCATACTTACATGAATGTACCCATTTAATATAAACTCTTAGACTATAAACTGGTGTCTTCCATTTACATAAAAACTCACCTCCACTGAGAGTTTACATATTCTGTTTAAATTCTTCAGCTAATAGATGGTGGGTATGAATTCAAAATCACACCCTGGCCTAACTCTAGAGTCACGCCTTCAAGTATTTTATATGTAGTATATCATTTTATTCTCACAACTGTATGAGTTTGATACTGTGAGCCTCCTTTAACAGTCCAAGGAATGGTGGTTCAAAGCTATTATATAATCTGACCAATCTTGTAGCTACTGAAAAATAGAGCCAAGACTCAGCTTAGCCTTGTCTGACACTAAAGCCTGGGCCTTTAATTTATTAAGGGGCAGCTAAAACGTTGCTTTCTCTATGAAATATTCCAGAATTCCACCAACAATAATATGCCTCTGACCTTGCACAGACTACACATAGCACTCCACATGCAGGTACTTAGCATGCTCTATGAGGAGCATGGAGCTCCCTGTAAGACGGGCATGTAGCACTCCATACTAAGGCACATAGCACGCCATATGATCAGCATTTTCTGTACCATAGAATGGGTCTTCAGCACAGCATGTGATTGCCACCTAGCACATCTTACTATAGCAATGTAACACTCCATATAATAATCACTTAGGATACAGTTCACCATACAATAGTACCTTTGTATCAGAGCAGACCTGAGCCCCATGAAAGCAAGTGTGAATCTTTTCCTTCCATCCACATGGCTTGCATAGTTCTTAGGACATAGTGTGAATTCAGTAGTATTTATTACAATGATTGTCTTAGTATATAAAAATTACATTTTATGTGCTTATTAAAAAATCATGTTCTAATTCTACTTATTTAAACTTACTAGGCATTATTTAAATATATATTTGGGAGATTTCTCTGTGACATGCTCATATATGAAGAAAACCTAATGTCTATTTAAAGGAACAAACAAAAATAATACTGGACCAAATTAACCATCTTCTTCAATTTAGTTAATGCATTTTAAAAATAAAAACTACTACATTATCTTGAGACTGTTTACAGGACAGAAAAACAAGTGTTGATTATAGTTATATTTAGAATTTCACCTGTAATTGCTTTAAACAATGGATATATTCTTGGCTGGGATTTAATTTCACATTTAGAGGGACCACTGATTACTGAGTTCCTGACGTTAAGAATGCATATGCTCACTTACCTAGTCCACCTGCTATCCAAAACAACCTCTGTAATTGCTTTCTATTCACATAATCTTTTTACAGAACTCTGTGCTAAAACTGAATGTGCCTTTCAGGAATCGGCAGCTGGACTCTTGTATAGTGATAGCAGCAATCTGTGTGCTTTTGGGTATGGCTTTGTCAGTAGAGAAGTAACTATCTTATAGTATCATTTATGAGATGGTATGCCAGGAAAATCACATATGTTCAATGCAAGTAACTGCATGACCACAAGAATTTGTAACCCAGTTACTAACCCTTTAACACAATAAATATTTTTAAAATTCTAAGGAGTATTTAATCTCATTCTCATGGTGACTTTTGCCTAACACTCGAATTTTAGCAACAAGCTTCAATTACTGGGGCCAATTTCTTTAGGAATTTGGCAACGGCTTTCTTCATCACTGCCTAGCACAAGCGGAAGCAAGGAGAGCCCTTGGAGGTAATTTGGCATGGCAACAGGATCATTTTCTGCCTTATTCACCAATAATTTCAAGCTATATCAATAATTTATAAGCAGAGGATTAAAAATAAAGCTTCAATGTCCATTTCATTCATGTAGTTAGGACCATATTGCTATTCAGCATCTTATATTTAGAGGTCAGCTTTATTAATATGCAATGTTAATTTTTAAAAATATAACATTTATATTTTAGAAGTATCAGACAAATATTATTTTACACTCAGAAATTTTACACAGTTCAGAAATTTAAAAATTTCTGAATAATCATTTGTTACATCTATCCTTCAGCAGCAATGCTATTCACATACCAAGAAGGTGTTTTAGTTTGCTAGGCCTGCCATAAAACAGTAGCAGAGACTGGGTGATTTAAACAACTGAAATTTGTTTCCTCAACATTCTGGAGGCTTGAATTCTGAGGCTGAGACGTCAGAGAGTTGGTTTCTCCCAAAGCCTTTTTCACCGGCTTGCTAATGGCCATTTTCTCCCTGTGTCTTCACTGTGAGTCTGTCACTGCCCTAAGCTCCTCTTTTAATAAGGACACAAGGCATATTGGGTTAGTGCCCATTCTAATGGCATTAACTATTAATTTAGCAAGCTCTTCCAAAACACAGTCTCCAGGTACAGATTCTGAAGTACTGGGATTTAGGAATTTAATGTATTAATCTGGGGGAGACAGTTCAGATCCTAACTGAATGATTTCGTTGTTGTTCTAGTACGAAAAAGAAGACATTGAAAACCCTTTATTATTCATATTCGATGTTGTTAAAAACGAAGTCACCTTGGGAAATGGGATGTCTACGTCTGAATCGAAGCGCTGCCACCTGCTATCTGTACAACCTTGGGCACGTCATTTAAGAAAGCAAAGATATGTTGACTTGTGTGCATTTTTAGCTGCTACCTACAGGTTACACAGCTATTTGTCACACAGGACTGGTTTGAAGATGTCCCTTCCTTTGATATCTACAATGACACCCTTTCCCAGTAGGAAAGACAAAATAATCTGTGCTTTGCATAAGCATAAAAGGCAGATTTTATTCTAAAGCAGAGTTTTTGTTTGGAAATTATGAGAATTAATGAGGTATTATAACAGGGATCTCTTAGCAATTTGATATATCATGTTTCATAATACACATAAAAAAATACTCTTCCTTTCTTAATATAAATATATTCTAAACGCCCGATCTCTATATTTTTGACAGCAATGAATGAAGCCATAGATTTTAGTTGACTGTAACTGAATCATTTGCTTGCTTTTGTGCAACTGGTTTATCTACTGATCGTTAGGAATTCACAGAAGACCTGTGCAGTATTCTCCTTTCTCCCTTCAGGAACACTGAAACCAGCAAATGCATTCATTTTCTCAAATTAACTGTCTGACAGTTTAAATATCTATGCTTTTATGCACTGAGGTAATTGTGTGCTGCAGCACTGAGCGCTACAGTAATTACCATCAGCTGCTAGTCTGTATTTATGTAAACCTCTGCAATGCCTCAGTAAAAACTGACAAATCAGGTTTTAGGTGAGTCTCAGGACTTTGCAAAGGCCTGTGGAGTATGAAATCTTAGACGCTGCGTATGCATCTAGGGTTTGGTAGCCCGGTGACCTAATTTCACCTGCAGTATTGGTGACCTGATCTTTCACAGGCTTCCATTTAGTTTCTGAATCTGTAACAAAATGCTAGAGGTTATGAGCCCCCTGAATCTACAGAATGTTTGTGTTTAGCACATAAAAAGCTCTTACTAAGTACTTGTTAAATAAATGTACTTCCATTTCCATTTTATACGCAAAGCAATTAGATTTTTCTCTCTATTGCTTTGGTGCATTCCTCCTGTGAGAGCTCATACAATTCAATTTTCTATGAGGAGAACCACGGACAGGGTATTATAGCTGGTATATCTCTTGAATTTCTTCTCTGTACTATTCCTATCTTCCTTCAGCTCATCAGCAGTTATTTCAAATGCATCCTCTTGTCCCCGTTACCATGCCCCTCCCTCTGCTGAAGTCACAGTGTCTCCCTATTCTGCCAACCATCTTCCCACTGCTCCTGAGATACAGCCTCACCTCCTTTAATTAGTTATTGGTATTGCAGCCTGAATACTCTTTCTGAAATATGAGCCATGAGTCTCCATGTCAGCCTCCTGCTCGACAGTCTTCAAGCCCTAATGGCCTTGAAGATGAAGTCCAAAGAGCTGAAGTTTTTGAAAAACTTATTTAGTTTCCCTATATGCCTCAGTTTCTCATCTGATACGGGTATAGTAATTATCCTTACTTCGTAAAATTATGCAGACTGAATCAATAAAAAGACTTTGATCGGGAATAATAGCTAGCTAGCTCCATGCTAGCTATTATTATTTGTTTACATATAGAGCTAGGAACAAGAGAACTCCAAGAGGCCTCTGAGCCTATCTAGTTAAGACTGTTTTATTTTACAGATATGGAAGCCGAAACTCAGAGATTTTTAACTTGTCTAAGTTCACAGAAATAATAAATGACAGAGTCAAGTCAGAAGCCAAAATTAGTCTTCAAACATCCAGTTCAATAAATTTTTACTCTGACAACGTTGTTAATATTCAGAGGCACTTAAGTACAAAAAATAATGGTCTTGAGACACTATTTTTGTATGTATGAAAAGTGTGCATTTGTTGTCAATAATAACAAAGACATTTTAATATTCTTAGATAAAAATCGATCTAATAAATATTTCCTTTCAACGTCTTGTCCAGTTTGATTGTCCGTTAGGTATGGACAGAAGGATAATGATACGAACGGGGAAAGGCAGCTCAGTGTTTCTTGTGTGTCAGCCTGTCCTGTGATACGTTCATGCGAAGTGGATGGCAGCCAGCCATGGGAAGAGGTTCGGTTGTCCTGCACAGCTGCACTCATTCCACAGGTATGTGATTTGTTCCTTTAGTATACACTGTATCATTTCATCACCAGTTTCTTACAGATTAAAACCTTGGTTCATACTTGTTGATTACATGAAATATGAGACCCAAAAATAAAAACAGAATGTGGACATTAAAAAGTAATTAGCAAAAAAAATTGTGGGTTCAGAAGAAGAAACCTCGTTGTGACATTATTAGTAGGGTTGGTGGTGATAACAGCAGTAATAGCAGTGGTGGTGAGATTGGTAGTAATTGAGGTGACGGTAGTAGTAAAGATGGCTGTAATAATGAGGAGTAGTTGTGTGGTAGCAGTGGTACCTGTCGTGGTAGTGGTAGTAGTAGTTCTCATAGCAGTATTGGTGATAGGGTAATGGTAGTAATGTTGGGTAGTGTGTTAGTGAAAGTAGTAACAGTATTAATAGTTTCACTAGGGTGGCGGTGGTAGTAGTACTAGCAGTGGTAGTAGTACTTACGGTAGTGGTGGTGGTAGTGATGCTAGTAATATTGGTGGTATTAATGGCAGTAATAATGGCAGTAGTAGTGATAGTAATAACACCTGTAGTAGTTTCAGTAGTGGTGGTGGTAGTGATGATAGTAGTGACAGTAGTAGTTAGTAATAGCTAGTACAGTAGCAGCTAACTATTTCTTAAGTGTTTACTAAGAGTCGGGTATTATTCAGAGTGCTTACAAGTTTCAATTCATTATTTTTTTCCTTATAATAACCCCAAAAGTTAGGTACCACTACTATTACATTTTGCTAGAGGGGGAAAAACAAAAATAACAGGACAGATGGGAAGCAGTGTGTCCGAAGTCAAGGACAAAGCTGCACTTTTGACTCAGGAAGACTGGTTTCATCTTCATCTTCTGCTGTGCCTCTCAAGGCAAGATACTAAATTATCATGAACAAAAACAATGATAGCTGTTGATAAAGAATGAGGGATATTTTTATCATCTTAACAATTCTGAGTATAATTCACAGAAGGATATGATGCATGTCCTATCTGAGTATTGCACTTTCCCGTAACAGAAAGCATGCTTATATTACTTTAGTTTATTAATTCTGGCTCTTAAATTTACTAGATATGAGTTTTTAAACAACTTCTTTAATTTCCCTGTGCCTCAGTTTCTCATCTGATAGGAGTACAGTAATTGTCCTTACATTGTAAAATTACACAGATCAAATCAATACAAGGGCTTTGATCAAAAATAATAGCTAGCTAGCTATTATTATTTGTTTACCTATTATCTCATCTAATTATCACAATAATGTAAAAATTACCATAATTTATGCAATGATTAAATTAAGTAATTGTAATTAGTTGAACTAGGATTTGTTGAATTACTATTTCTTTAACACTTAAATTCCATGTCCTTTCCATTACATCATTTTGTTTATTGGTGAAATGCAACATAACTTTTCTTGAGACTGGTGTGTTCAGCTGCATGCCAGCCTCACTCCCTTACAGGGATCCCGGGAGCAAGCATCAGTCACAAGACTCCTCTGAGCACGTGAGTTGTCTCTGAAGGTACTCGATTAATTCAAGGAGGCCATTTCCCGGCCATGTCATCCTGAGTGCTTTCCTGAAATTGTTTAGACAGCAACTGAAAAGAGAATTCACCTTCTCTCTGTGGTGGCAGTGATAAAAATATAAAATTGGGCATTTCACTGGCTAGATATACATATTTTTTACCATGTAGAGGAAGGCAATGAGAGAAAGAAGAGGGCACACTCAAAAAAGAAAATCAGAAATAATAAAGAGAAATTACTTCCAAAAGATTTTTTTTAATTTTGCTTTTGTTTTTTGTTTTTTAGCTTCCATGTAGTTTCTGAGCCTCAGCTGTGTGCCCCCACCACAACAGTTTGGAGGGCCAAACCTTCATTTGTTTCTATGAGCCAATGCATCCTGCAGTATTTTCTTGAGCTAGTTAGAAGTAGAATTTCATCACTCAAGCATAAGACAGGTATCTATCTCTGCTAAGCGTAATACAAAAAGGGTCTAGATTCCATTACTCTCAGTCTTTTAAGTTAAAAAATGAATTTTTGGATTCTAAGTGAGCATGGTTTTAATATTAATCTATATATAATTCTTTAGAATGATAAAAAGCTGGTAATTTTGTCATTTGAAAAATGAACCAAGTGGAATTTAAGAATACATTTCAATTTTATAAACTATAAAAAGAAAATACTACTTAATTTTTACCTCATAGGCTCTTGATTTTTCTTTCAAAATTCTCAGGATTCTTTCGGGTCCTCAGGGAACGGACATAAGAACTGAGACTTTCAGTGAACTCCTCACATGATTGGCTTGGCCATGGGTCAGCTACGTGTCATGAGTCAGTAGCTAAGATCCTCTTTGCTTCTACTTCCTTATATGTAAAGTAGAGCTGATGATATTATCTACATTATAGGGACACCACGAAGATCTTGTGAGTAACTGACATATGTAAAATGTGTAAAGCACTGAGAACAGCACTTGGCAGTTAATAAATCTTAGTTCTTGTTCTTATCATTTCTAACAGATTTATTTGAAATAGAATATTGGAAATAATGGTACATGTAATTTAAAAAAAATATGAGGGGGAAAAATGAACTGTTACTTCTTGGATTTTTAGTATCTTCTGCAGTCATGAAAGCATGGCTTCTACTCTTTGGGTTGAAGCTTGCTGAGAATGGACTCATAGTGGGTCAAACACCTCAAATATCTTAATGACTAGGAAAATTCAAGTTAATAAACACATCATATTCCCCAAGTGGTAGGTATGCAGCCTTATTTTTTACCATATAGATTGTTCTTAAATCATACATTTGGAAAACAGAGAAACAAGTAGGTGCTTTCTGTGAAATGCAGCCTAAGAACGGGCAGGTGCTCAATCTTCTGCAGTGGTAGGCATCTTTCCCCTTCCCCAGGGCCAACTTCACGTAGCTCTTACCAGGTAACAGGGAACTCAGCACACCTCAGCTCTGCTAGTCACAAATCTCACCACACTAATTAGATTGTGAAGCAAAACCAAAACGTAACCTAACTTCAGACCTATTATTAATATTAACGAAGAAAATTTAAATGAATAGAGAAAATGTTGCCTTCTTAATTTTTTGGACTTCTCAGTTACGAGTACATGCTTATCTACAGTCTAGTGGTAACGGAGAGAATAACTAAACTTAGTGACCAGAAGAGAGACTTCACTACTTATTGGAAATTTAGTGAGAGCTAATTCTGTGATTAAAAAGTCACTTAAAGGTAAATAAATCATATGACTCAGTCAGACAGCAATGCAGGGAAGACAATTTTGCTGAGAGGTGGAAGGAGTGGTGCCATGCCCTACCTTTCTCCTCTGTGACTATTGATCAGTTTCATTGGAAATATTGGCATTTCCCTGTGTGCAAATTACACTCCAAACATTTTATGTTTTGTTATAAGAAAAAAACATATTATATGCTGATGTCAGGAATCAATCTTAGATAAGGACAATTCTTTCTTGTTTATTTTTCTGAAATGTTCTGAAGATTGTGAAGAATCACACACATTTTGATCATACCATATAAACAAGTGTAGCCTGTTTACTTTTTGATATACTGGACTCTAAAATTATAATAAATTGCATCTGTTCTTAAGTGTGTTTTTACAGCCTTACAAATCCGAATTGTGTGCACACACTCTGGAAATCATGTCTAAAAAGGTATTTGAATATTTTCGTGCATATGCAAAACAAAGACAAAAATGATTCACATTCAGCTGAGTGATTAGAACTCTTTCAAGCTGAAAGAATGAAATGTTAGTTTCAATATTATTAAAATTGTCTTACAACGTAAACTGTGATGTTAAAATTATCAAATATAACCTTCTTCTTATTGTTCCATCCCTCATTCTCCACTGAGAAAATGAGTTCTAGCATTAAAAAAAATAATAAAAAATCTAAGTACTCAGAAGCTCTGGTCTTCTGTAAGTTAAATATAAAGTTTTCCACTTAACTTAAACTGCCGGGATGTTTTTTGACTTCTTCGCAGTTCTGAAGGTCATTCTGCTGATGCTATGGTCAGGTAGAGTCATAAGTAAATTTGCGGAGTGAACAGAATAGAGTTCAGGAGGTTATTGGAATATGGCTTCTGCATCAGCAGGGAAATAGGAGCAGCAGCGCCTATATGCCTCGAGCCAAATGCTCATGGAAAGTAAGTCTAAAATAAACATGTCTGGCATAGCAACCACCTAACCTGACTAACAAGAGAAAGAAATAGGCCAGATTTTAAATTATAAAATTTCACATAGGCATGCATCCCATGGGCATGAGTTGTGCATATGAAGAACGTGTATATTCCAAATTCTTATAAACGCACAAACACGAATTAGGTACGCAATGACTGAGGATGGAGACGTGGGTGACAATTTTATCTTATGTGGTTTTAAAGCCCATTCCAACACACAGTCGACATTTCTTAGAAATTACAAGCAACGTAAATCAAAGGGTGGGTAAAAATCACAGGAAAAAAAGACCTAAAAGTGGAGTTGGAGAAAAGCCAGTGCTGAGAAAAGTCAAGAAGAAAGACAATTTTTTTGCTGAAATTGATTTTGGAGTAAAATCCTACTTCACAGAATCATTGTAAGTATCACATTAAGTAGAAAAAAGGGCGTTTGGAAAGTGTTTAATGCTAGACGGTGTTAGTTATAATGGTTCAGAGCATGGGGTCTGAATCTGACACCCTAAATTTGGCCATTTAATAAAAATTTAACTGATGGAAGTCACTAATATCTGCCCACACTGTATTTTCTTTTATGTAATCTAGAAATAAAAACGGTGCATATTTCATAAAGAATTAAATAAAAAGACATGTGAAAGATCTTCAAAAAGTGCCTTGAGCATAACAAATACTGAATGTACGCTCACAGTGCTGTGACTATGTGCGTGATGCTGGGGATGGCTGCCCAGTGGCACACCTGACAGGACCTCGGACTGCACTAGTGTATGACTGACATTTTATTTACTTTCAAACAAAATTGTCTCCACTGGAGGTGAGGGTTATTTTTCAAAGAATGATGATGGAGCAGTTGGATATTTATAGGCTAAATAAAATAAGCCTTGAGCTAAATATCATACCTTGTTAAAAAATTATCTCTAAATGGCTAATTGACTTACATGTAAACAATAAAAATACAAAAATTCTAGACACACACATAGCACGTACATTTCCTTCTATCTGTCAGCACTCATGTGTCATCACTTTTCTTCTTAACTGCATTATCATAGCAACTTTCCTACAAAGGCCTTCAACCATCTTTTTTTTTGAGTCGAAGTCTTGCTCTGTCATGCAGGCTGGAGTACAATGGTGCGATCTTGGCGCACTGGAACCTCCACCTCCCGGGTTCAAGCAATTCTCTTGCCTCAGCCTCCCCAGTAGCCGGGATTGTAGGCATCTGCCATCATACCTGGCTAATTTTTGTATTTTTGTAGAGATAAGGTTTCACCATGCTGGCCAGGCTGGTCTCGAACTCCTGACCTCAGGTGATCCTCCCACCTCGACCTCCCAGAGTGCTAGGATTACAGGTGGGAGCCACTGTGCCAGGCCAACCATCTTACCCCTCTCATTCATGCTATAAAACCTCATTCTTAGTGGAATTCAATCAACATTCCCTCCAGTCTTACACGTGACCACCTGAATTCTGCAAGAGAATATCAGAAGGTAAGCTGACTAGTTGCATGGTAAATTTATGACTTCAGACATGGACTTTCATTATAAGCCCAATACGTTTCCAAGTAAATTCACTTTCTAAAGTATTTATTTTTTCCAGGCAAATGTATTTTGAATTTTAAAATATTTCATTGGCAAGTACGTTTTATATATTTTCAAGGTGTCCAACATGATAATTTGACATATGCATACATTGTGTTGTAACAATCACAATCAAACCAATCACTACACCACTTCTGCTGTACATTACATCTCCAGAACTTGTTCATCTTGTTTTTTTCATGTTTGAGATGGAGTTTTGCTCTGTCACCAGGTTGGAGTGCAGCAGCACCATCTCGACTCACTGCAACCTCCGCCTCCTGGGTTCAAGTGATTCTCCTGCCTCAGCCTCTCAAATAGCTGGGATTTCAGGCATGCACCACCACACCCTGCTAATTTTTGCATTTTTAGTAGAGATGGGGTTTCACCTTTTTGGCCAGGATGGTCTGGATCTCTTGACCTTGTGATCTTCCCACCTCGGCCTCCCAAAGTGCTGGGATTACAGGTGTGAGCCACCACGCCCAGCCTTGTTCATCTTATAACTAAAACTTTGTACCCTTTGGCCAACATCTCCCCAGTTTCCTTTCTCTCAGCACCAGGCAACTACCTGCAGACACACTGATTCTATGGGTTTTACTTTTTAAAATTCTTCATATGAGTGAGATCCTACAGTGTTTGTCTCTCTCAATCTGGCTAATTTCATTTAGCACAATGCCCTCCAGGTTCATCCATATTGTCACAAATGGCAGGATTTCCTTCTCTCTAAGATATTATTGGGCTAGGCATGGTGGCTCATGCCTGTAATTCCAACACTTTGGGAGGCCCAGGTGGGCGGATCACAAGGTTAGGAGTTCGAGACCAGCCTTGCCAACATGGTGAAACCTGTCTCTACTTAAAATTCCACAATTAGCCAGGCTTCATGGGGCACACCTGTAATCCCAGCTACTTGGGAGACTGAGGCAGGAGAAGCGCTTGAACCCGGGAGGCGGAGGTTACAATGAGACAAGATCACAACATTGCACCCCAGTATGGAGGACAGAGTGAGACTCCGTCTTAAAAAAAAAAAAAGGGTGGGGAGGCAGGGGGAGGGTGGGGAAGGATAACATGTGGAGAAATGCCAGATATAATAGTATGCACTAAAACTAAAATAAATTTAAGAAAAAAAACAGTATGATATAAGACAAAATTTAATGAGCTAACAATTTTGGAATCAAATGCTTCTTTTCAAGGTTTTAAGATCATAGGTAGAACATTTATGACTGTACAAAATGGAAGATCTGAAAATCACATAATATATATATTGCTTGAATATTTTTAACTTTATTTTTGATTATAATTTAAGATCATTTTAGAAGGAAATCAATATATACCTTGGATTTTATAAGTGAAAATTTATAAAATTAAAAAAAGAAGTTATTGCATGTTTGTTACTATTAAGAATGAGATACATTCTTTTACTGCTTATTGCTAATATCAAGAAAATATAATGGTTTTAAGTATTTATTATTTAGATAATTATCAAATTGTCTAAAATAATTCCAATGGCTTTTTAGTTGCAGCTTTGATTTTTTAGGCATACAGTAACACAAATCAAAGTAAATGAGTGTCTCTTATGCCATATAGTATTTATTGTTCACATTATTTGTAGGTGAATTGTTAGTTATTATGCCAAATATTCTGAATCTACTCCTAATTTATTAGCCTGTAAAAGCAATAGAGGTCACATAATGTTGTCAAATGTCATTTTGTGAGTTGGGTTTTTTCTATGATAATTTACATAAAGTTGAGCCATCCAAGCATATTGAGAAATACTTGGCCAGGTGCGGTGGCTCACTCCTGTAATCCCAGCACTTCGGGAAGCCAAGGTGAACACATCACTTGAGGTCAGGAGTTTGAGACCAGCCTGGCCAACATGGTGAAACCCCATCTCTACTAAAAATACAAAAATTATCCAGGCGTAGTGGCACATGCCTATAATCCCAGCTACTTGGAAGGCTGAGGCAGGAGAATGGCTTAAACCTGGGAGGTAGAGGTGGCAGTGAGCTGAGATTGCGCCACTGCACTCCAGCCTGGGTAACAGAGTGAGACTGTCTCAACAACAACAAGAAAAAAGAATTAAATACTTGGTTATGCTGTATAATTGTTTTGATATACCTCTTGATTTTATTAACTAGTTTTTAAATTAAGGTTTTTATACTTGTATTCTTAGATCCAATTGCTATATTGCTTCAGTTTATGCCATCATATTAACCTTCTGATTTGGGGATTGTGTTATCTTTCTTCTTTTTTCTCTATTTTCATGTGTTTAGTATAAAGTCATTCATGTATGCCTGAAATAAAACCTACCTGATTTCCTACATTATTCTTTTAGCATGACTTTAGATTTAATTAACTAATTACGATTAGAGTGATGACATCTATGTTCTTAATGCAAATTTAGTTTTAGTCATATCTTAATATTCTGAAATAAAATATATGCCAACTGTCTTTTCTGTGATCTCCAGTTCTTTGAATGATGAACTAGTTACGTGTTTTCTGAAGATTAACACTAGCCTTTTCTATCAGACTATTATTTCAGTATTACTAAATTTTCAAGTACGAAAAATTTTGATAAAATATAATTTTCTTAAAATAATCCATTTATCTTTTCAAATTTATGCCATGGAGTTACTTATATTGTGGCTGTATTTTTTTTTGGCCTAAAGGATTATTTTTATATATTCTTTTGTGAGTTTTTTAACTCTAAAAACGGAAACCTTCTTTTTTCCATGGTCCATTTTTTCTTGTGATTCTTTTTCTTACTTTCCATTTCAAATCCTGTGATTTGATCATAGAGTTATCCTCCATGTCCCATTCATCACTCACAATTTCGATTTCCTAGGATTCTGCTTGGAACTGAAACATATGTCCTCCACCAGGCCTTGCTAAACACTAGTGCAGTTCCACCTGTAGTAATCATTTTCTCTCTTTAATAAAAGTTTTAATGGAGGGGTATATTGCTCTGCTTGGGCTGCCATGATAAAATGTCATAGACTAGGTGGCTTAACAACAGAAACTTATTTTCTCGTATTTCTGGAGGCTGGAAGTCTAAGCTCGTTTCTAGCAGATGGATTTCTGGTGAGAGCTGTCTTCCTCCCTTCTTACTGTGACCTCACATGATTTTCTTCTGTAAGTGCAAGAAGAAGGAGAAGAGGAGGAAAAGAGAGAGAGAAGATGCTCTCTGGTGCTTCTTCCTATAAGGACACTACTCATGTTCAATTACAACTGCCTCCTTATGACGTCATTCAACCGTAATTACCTCCTTAAAGGCCCCCAGCTCCAAGTACCATTACATTGGCAGGTAGAACTTCCGTCTGTGAGTTTTGGGGGAGAGGCAATTCAGTCCATAGCAGGAAAATACAGTAGGTGATATCAGAGAGTAAGTAAGTGTGAAGGAGCGAGGAGAGTAAGGCCATGACAAGAGAAATACACCAACACACACATGCATCGATTGGCATTGATGCTGCAGCTAACCAAGTTGTGAGTCTTCCTGGGGTCTGGAGGATCTTACCGAATTCCTGCTCAGAAAATCTGTCTACACCAGGAGTCATCACATTACAACTTGCCGTAGAGTCGAAAGATAAAATATATGATACCTAGTTAAGTTTGAATTTCATAGAAATAACAAATAATTGTTTAGGACATACCTAGATTAAGGAAGTTAATTGTTGTTTATCTGAAATTCCATTTTAAGCATCCTATATTTTTATGTGCTAAATGTGGCAACCCTATCCATTGGCCGAATTTAGCCAGGGGCCAATTTTTGTAAATAAAATTTTAATTGGAACACAACCACACCCATTCACTTTTGTCTTGTCTATGGTTGTTTATGCACTACAGTGGTATTATTGAGTAGCCACTGCAAGACAGTATGGCCAGAAAACACTGAAATATGTATTAAATATCTTTACCAGAAAAGTCTGTGGACCCTGGATTTAAAGGACAAAATTATTCTTCTCAAGCAGTTGGTGTTGAGTCCTAAAGCTTTAACCCCTTGCTCTTCCAGACTCTGTGTGTCTGCAGGAATGCTAAGAGGGCCCAGGATTGCAGAGACCAAAAGCTGAAAGACAAATGGCTTGTCTGAGCTCACAAAGACTAACCACCACCGTTGCAAATGAATTCACAAGTTCTGCACACCAAGGATGTCTCCCCCCTTCCAGGAAAGCTGATGGTGGTCACTGATGAGAGTCCTGCCTGCATCTGTGTTAGAGTATGCTGATAGCTAGACATGAGCAGCAGGGGGAGCCCCTGAGAAAAGGGAGGGTTGGAAAATCTCAGCCCAGAAGCCATCCAAAACATCCATGCTAGACATAAGAGGAGAGGAGGAAATACCTAGGCAGAAAGCAGTGTCCCTTAAGATTTGCAGTCATCCCTCACTCTGCAGTTAACCTATCAGAATGTCACTTGATGAATGCTGATAAGGGGAGAGGGCAGAGAAGAAATCCCTAAGAGATATGCAGGAGCAGTGAGTACAGGTTTAACCACTATACAACTTTCCTGGGGTGAACGATGCACCCATTAGGTAGAATTGCTATCCAACACCTGGTTTGCACATGCACATCAACAGAGAGTAAGGAAGAATTCCACAGGCCTGGGCAGGAACTAGATGCGGAAAGGTGGGGACTTAAGACAGAAGTGGGAAAACTAGAGAAAGAAAAAGGTGGAGGCTTGAGACAAAGGTAGGAACTTCAAGAACAATCCAACATTATAAAAACCTCATGCAGAACGCTCAGGGCTGTTGCTGGCACACTTTCAGCAGCCCGCTCTGCCTCACCTTTCAGAGTGTACTGTCTCTCCATGTAAACTCTCTGTTCCCAATTTCCCTTCTATAGGGCTCTCTGCAATCTTTGAATTGTCACATTGCAGAATTCTGTCTCCCAAGTAAGACTAAGAACTGAGGATCTCCTTCCTCCTAGGAACACCTGGACTTCCTGTTGAGTGAGACCACTCAATGGTTCAGTTATTTAAGGAATTATAGTAGGGTATTCTATGCATTAAGTTTGAGTATAATTCTAACTGATACATGAACATTTGTTAAATGCTACAAGAACGTAATTTGAGAACTCCTGCTCTAACTAGAAAACTGGTACAGGGAGTTTTATCAATAATCCCCACTATGGTTCCTCCATGTTTTATATTTTCCATTGAGGTGCTGGATTTAGACTCTTGTCATGTTTTTGGTAACGTGATTTTCTACAGGATGACAGAACCCAAGATTTCAGAAACTTGAAAGTGAGTATGAATTGCATCTGCTAAAAAATTCTCATGAATTAGATATTAATTGTACCCTTATACATTTAAATATTTGCCTATTTGTGTCAGTGGACAAGAGAGTCAGGCTGTCCAGTCTTTCAGTAAGAAAGATAGTCAAAGCTCAAGGGAGAGATCTTTCTCTTGATTCCTGTGGCATGCCACGACTTGGCTTCCTACGAATTTCCAGAAAAGGAATGTGAGATGCTCCATGCCCAGAAGTGGAAAGTGTCTCTGTTGTCAACAGAAATGGCTGGTGTCCCACAGGGCTGCACCCAGAAATCAAAGTAAAGTTCCTTTACCTTCAATAACGGAATTTCCTTAAGTCATTTATCCTTCCCAATCCCTGCCCACCCCCCTTTTTCACCTAGGCTATATACATACACAGAGGTGATGCTAAGATTGCTATAGGCAAGGTCATCTCACATCTGCAAAATCCTGGGTCTCCGGCCTGTTCAAAGTCTCCTTTAGACTCCAAAAGTAGACCACAGTTGTTTTAGTGTAAGTTTCCCTGAGCAATGTATTGGATATACTCAAAATCAAGAAAATTTTTTCAGACCAAAATCCCCCCCATAAATAACTCAGCAAAAGAGCTGGACATAGTAGGATTTTAACAAAGATTCTATAAATGGAACAAAAACATATAAAATATATTAGCTTCAGAAAAATCACAAAAGAAAGCAGATACTGAATCATTTTTGTTGTTAATGTTTTATTTCGCTGTAAATCTTACTGAGTTTTGTGCGGGGTTTTCCCTTCATGGATGTTTTGTTACAAAATAAATCTTGCTTTTTGTAGAGTATCATCTTTATAGCATTGCAAATACGATCATCACCTTCTTCACTCTCAATGTTGTTTTTTACACGTCATCAAATTCAATCCCAGTTCCATGTAAAATTATTGCAAAGAATGGCAAATTAAATTGTGCTTACTATATTAGCCTCTGACCTGACCTCTGAAATGTCAGAATGTAAACTGTCTTGTGTTTTGTAACATCTCTTCACGTTCCTATAGGCAACTTGATTTTACTCAGCATGTCAAGTCTAATAAATAACAGTATTCTGTTCATTTGTTGCTGTTATTTTCAAAATAAAGGTAATTGCTCTATTTTTCTTCAGTGCCTCTTGAACAGAGTTCTATTTGGTTAGTAAATTATGCTGGCCCAATTATTTAAAGAGAGAAAACTATGCAAGGTAGAATTTCTGTGGCCCATATTAGTGGCTACCTCATCATAACTTGGAATCTCTCTTGTTGCAAATATAAGACCTATACAGGTAGAATGTGAGCAAGGAAATGGACACTGATTCATCATTCAGAATATAGCTTTGGGAAATGCTCATGGCAAAGGCAAGGAAACTAACGCTTATCAAAAACTTATTTATGTGATGCTAACACAAAATATTTTACACATTTTCTCATTTGATTCTTACAACTCTTAGTGGTTTGCTCTTGTTAAAAATCATGATTACGCCGGGTGAGATGGCTCACGCCTGTAATCCCAGCTCTTTGGGAGGCAGAGGCGGGCGGATCATGAGGTCAAGAGATCGAGACCATCCTGGCCAACATGGTGAAACCCCGTCTCTACTAAAATTACAAAAATTAGCTGGGCATGGTGGCATGCGCCTGTAGTGCCAGCCACTCAGGAGGCTGAGGCAGGAGAATTGCTTGAACCCGGGAGGCAGAGGTTGCAGTGAGCAGAGATGGTGCCACTGCACTCCAGCCTGATACCTGGCGACAGAGCAAGATTCTGCCTCAAAAAAAAAAAAAAAAAAAAAAATTGTGATTCCTGGCTGGGCACGGTGGCTCATGCCTGTAATCCCAGCACTTTGAGAGGCCGAGATGGGCAGATCACATGAGGTCCAGAGTTCACAACCAGCCTGGCCAATATGGCAAAACCCTGTCTCTACTAAAATTACAAAAATTAGCTGGGCGTGGTGGCGGGCGCCTGTAATCCCAGCTACTTGGGAGGCTACGGCGGCAGAATCACTTGAACCTGGGAAGCAGAGGTTTCAATGAGCTGAGATCCCACCACTGCACTCCAGCCTGGCCAACAGAGTGCTATTCCATCTCAAAAAAAAAAAATCTTGATTACTCATTTATGTTATTTTAATCATTAAAATAATCGTTGAGATAACTTACTCCTAAACTTAAAAAAAGAGTGAGTGCATTAACATAACTAAAAAAGTATTTGGAGACAATTTACCTTATAAAATAGGCATTTAAATATCATCTATGTGTGATAATCTTTATCTATCTACCTTCTATTTATCTATCTACATACCTATCTCTCTATGTTGCCAATATTCCATGTAGAATAGTAGTAAAAGATGGGGAAAGGGTCCATACCTTGTTCTTTCACTTTAGTCAAGTTACAGTTTGTTTTAGGAACTTAGGATAGCCTTGAGAGTTTGTAACAGGTAAAGATACTTAGAAGATGGAAATATAAAAGGCCATTTAAGAAAACTTAATTTATTGGACATTAACTGCATTCCCTTCCTTGAGAGTAAAATTATACATTCTGTGATTCTTTTAATTTAGACTGGAAAGTCTCTTAATTGTCTTGCTGGGCACCCTGGAGCTTCCTTGCCAACAGGCAACATATTTCCTGTGCACTCTGACCCTGCCAATCACAAAAGTTTAATTTGGGAATGAAGAGTTAAATCAGCAGTGTTTGTCTCCAAACCTGTTTATGGCAGTATGAATTGCTATTGTGATTATATAATGATTTACAAATATATCCATTATTGAATTTCCATGCTCAGATATAGAATTGAGTCTATTTAATCTATGGATATTTGGGTAGACCTAATAAAGATGACTTGTCAAACACAATGTTATCAAAGTTAAAACAAGTCAACCAGAAAAGTTTGCAAAACTCATAAGAATATGAGAAAAATTCTGTATTCGTAACACACAAAGATAACTAAAAACAAAAACCACACGATCATCTCCAGAGATGCAGAAAATACCTTTGATAAAATTAAACATCCTTTATCTTAAAAATCCTCAACAAACTAGGCATTGAAGGAAAGTATCTCAAAATAAGAAGAGCCATCTCTAACAAATCTGCAGTCAATATCATTGAGTGGGCAAAAGCTAGAATCATTCCCCTTGAGAACTGGAACAAGATAAGGATGACCACCCTCACTATTCATAGTCAACATAGTACTGTGAAATGCTTTAGCTCTGTGTTCCCATCTTTGGATGGGGACATGTTGAATTTTAATTCCCAGTATTGGTGGAGGGACCCGGTGGGGAGGTGATTGGATTATGGAGGTGGATTTCCCCCCTGCTATTCTTATGATAGTGAGTGGGTCCTCACAAGATGTGATTTAAGTATGTGGCACTTCCCCCTTCACTCTGTCTCTCTCTCCCCTGCTCTATGTGAAGAAGATACTTATTTCTCCTTCCACCATGATTGTAAGTTTCCTGAGGCCTCCCATTCACACTTCCTGTTAAGCCTGCAGAACTGTTAGTCAGTTAAATGTCTTTTCTTCATAAATGTCAGTCTCAGATAGTTATTTATAGCAGTGTAAGAATAGACTAATACATACTGGAAGTCTTAGCTAGAGCAATCAGACAAGAGAAAAAAATAAAAGGCATGCAAATAGGAAGAGAGGAAATTAAACTAGTTTTGTTTGCAGATGATATGATTCTATACCTAGAAAACCCCATAGTCTCTGCCCAAAAGCTTCCAGATCTGATAAACAACTTCGTCAAAGTTACAGGATACAAAATCTATGTATAGAAGTCAATAGCACTTCTATGTGCCAGCAATGTCCAAGCTGAAAGCCAAATCCAGAATGCAATCAAATATACAATAGTCACAAAAACAATAAAATACCTAGGAATACAGCTAACTAGGAAGACAAAAGATCTCTACAATGAGATTTACAAAACACTGCTGGAAGAAGTCAGAGATGTCACAACTAGAAAAACTCAAACTATGGCCAACAGAGGGCTATTCCACCGTGAAAAAAAATAATGCTCATGAATAGGAAGAATCAATACTGTCAAAAAGGCCATAGTGCACAAAGCAATTTATAGATTAAATGCTATTCCTATTAAACTTCCAATACCATTCTTCACAGAATTAGAAAAAAGTAATGTATTTGAAAACAAAAAGAACAAAGCTGGAAGCATCACGTTACTCAAATTCAAACTATACCACAAATCTACAATAATCAAAAGAGCATGGTACCGGTATGAAAATTGACATATAAACCAATGGAATAGGGAGTGCAGAAATAAAGCTGCACACCTACAACCATCTGATCTTCAACAAGGCCAAAAAAACACGCAATGGGAAAAAGAACTTCCTATTCAATAAATGATGCTGGAATAACTGGCTGTCCACATGCAGAAGATTGAAGCTGAACCCCTTCCTTACACCATGTATAAAAACCAACTTGAGATGGATTAAAGACTTCAATGTAAAACCTAAAACTATAAAAGCCGTGGAAGATAACATAGGAAATACTATTCTGGATGTAGGCCTTGGCATGTCAAAAGCAACTACAACAAAAATAAAAGTTGACAAATATGACCTAATTAAATTTAAAAATGTCTGTAAAGCAAAAGAAATCACCAACAGATTAAGCAGACAATCTGCTTACTCTGGAAGAGTAAGATTGTCTGCTTACTCTGGAAGAAAATATTTGTAATTCTGCAACTAACGACAGTCTAATATCCAGAATCTGTAAGGAAACTAAACACATCAACAGGCAAAAAACAACCCTGTTAACAATTGGACAGAGGACATGAACAGACACTTCTCAAAAAAAGACATACAAATGGCCAATAAGTATATGAAAATATACTCCCCATCACTAATCATTAGAGAAATGTATATCAAAACCACTGTGAGGCTACCCTCTCACATCAGCCAGACAGTTATTATTAAAAAGTCAAAAAATAACAGATGCTATAGAAGTTGTGAAGAAAAGGGAATGCTTATACACTGCTGGTGGAAATACAAATTAATTCAGCCTCTGTGGAAAGTATTTTGGAGATTTCTCAAAGAACTTTAAACAGAACTAACATTTGACCCAGTAATCCCATTACTGAGTATATACTCGAAGGAATATAAATTTTGTACCATAAAGACACATGCATATGTATGTTCATTGCAGCCCTATTTGCAATAGCAAAGGCATAGAATAAACCTAGATGCTCACCAATGATGTACTGGGTAAGGAAAATGTGATACATATACACCATGGAATACTATGCAGCCATAAAAAATGAGATCATGTTTTCTGCAGCAACATAGATGGAGCTGGAGGCCATTATCCTAAGCAAACTGGTGCAGGAACAGAAAACCAAATACCATATGTTCTTTCTATAATTGGTAGATAAACCTTGAGTACACATGGACACAAAGAAGTGAATAGACACCAGGGGAAATTTGAAGGTGGACAGTGAGAGGAGGGTGAGGATAAAAAAACTGACTTTTGGATACTATGCTTATTACCTGGGTGATGAAATAATCTATACACCAAACCCCCATGACATGCAATTTACCTAGAAAACAAACCTGCACGTGAACCCCTAAACCTAAAGTAAAATTTTTAAAAAAGGAATGTAAATATTATCGTACTTTTAAAAACCTGAAAATGGAAATGCATACCAGGTACTGTTTATGCAAGAAAAATCTAGATGAAACTCTAATTAACAAGCTTATGCTCAAAGAAAGTAACTTAGCCCTACCTCAAAAGTTTAACAAGTAAATATTCAGTTATAATATTGTGTTAATACATTTGGGGGAATATATCATTTTTAAATTGACAGGTAACAATTGTACAAATTTATCAGATACATCATGATGTTTTGATATATATAGTGCAGAGTGATCAAATCAAGGTAATTAGCATATCCATCAACTCACGTACGGTTTCTTTGTATTGAGAACATTCAAAACACTTTCCTTTAGCAATTCGAAAGTATATAATAAATTATCGTTAATGATAGTCATCCTATGGTGGTATAGAACACTAGAACCTGTTCTTTCTATTTAGTTGTAATTTTGTATCCTTTGAGAAGTCTCTCTTTTCCTTCCCCTCCCTCTGTCCTTCCCAAGCTCTAGTAGCCACTATTCTACTCTATTTTGTTCTACTTCTATGAAATCAACTATTTAGCTTCTGCATATAAGTGAGAACATGAAGTATTAATTTTCTTCTTCCTGGCTTATTTCATTCACTATAATGTCTTCCAGGCTCATCCGTGTTGTCTCAGATGACAGGATTTCATTCTTTTCTATGGCTGAATAGTATTCCAATGTATATGTACACCACATTTGCATTATCCATTAATCTGTTGATGAACATTTAGGCACCGAAAGCAAAAATAGACAAATGGGATTATGTCAAATTAAAAGCCAAGGACACCCTACACAATGGGAGAAAATATTTGCAAACCTTTCATTCAATAAGGAATTAATATCCAAAATATACAAGGCACTCAATACAACAGCAAAAAAAAAAAAAAAAAACTGCAAATAATTCAATTAAAAATGGGCAAATGATCTGAATAGACATTTCTCAAAAGAACTACAAATAACCAACAAATTTATGAAAAAATGCTCGACATTTTCTTCTGATGAATAATGATTCATCAGGGAAATGCAAATCAAAACCGCAGGATACCATCTCACCCCAGTTATAATGCCTATTATCAAAAAGATAAAAAATAGCAAATGTTGGTGAGAATGTGGAGAAGGTAATTCATACATTGTTGAAGGGAATTCAAACTAGTACAGTTACTATGGAGAAAAGCATGAAGTTTCCTCAAGAAACTACATACAGAACTACCACTTAGCACAGGAATCCCACTTCTGGATATTTGTCCAAAGGAAAGAAAATTATATCAAAGAGATACTTGCATCACCATGTTTATTGCAGCACTACTGAAAATTGCTAAGATAATGGGAATATGTCAATTTTGAAGATTCTCCTTTTAAACAATGCTCTTGAATAATCACAAATTTGGTTTTTGTCTTATTGTTTGTGTTTCCATGTGTGGCTGTGTGCATTTTAGCCACAGAAACTATGTAAAATATAAAGAATATCTGGGTTCTGTTTAAAAAATTAAAATACTATCTAAATTCTCAAGACCAGCAGGAGAAAATCCACTCGTATGTAAGAATATCATTATCAATGGAGTCAGAATGGAATTCTACCTGTTCCTAAATATTTCTCCCATTCAGATAATATAGAGTCTGAAATTCTACCATTAGACATATATCCCTATTGGTTGACTCACTAATTTTTTGTGAGGTGCTTTTAAATAGTTTTAAATTTCAGTATAAAATGTCAAAAATGTCAAAATGCCTTCTGTAACCTCTAGGTGGACTGTGGCCCCTTGTTCTGTGTGTACATGGAACATTGTTTAACTCCTACATAAGAACAACAGTGTGATTTGTTCACTATTTTATGTAAAGCTGTAATGAGTACCTGTATTCTTTGTTAGATTATGAACTCCATCGAAAGTGCCCTTATGTTCCACAGAATTTCCAAAACCTAGAACATTGCCTGCCTAAGGAATAAATGAACGGATATACTCATGTTAAATCACTTGCAAAATTATATGATTTATAAATAAGGACTGATGTTCAAAGACATAACTCGTTCAAGATCACATCTTATGTAGCTCTCATTATAAAATGAGCTTGTCTAAATTCTAAACCCATGCTTTCTCCACTGTATTAAGAAATGTTACAGTGATACTTCAGTATCCATGGGGAACTGGCTCCAGGATCTCCGAAGACGCCAAAATCCATGGATTCAGGTCATTGATCTAAAATGGCCTGCTATTTGTGTATAACCTATGCACATCCTCCTGCATACTTCTCTCTAGATTACTTATCATACCGAATGCAATGAAAATTCTATATAAATAGTTGTTAGATAGTATTATTTAGGGAATTATGACAAGGAAAAATTCAGTACATCTTCAGTATAGATGCAATTTATTTTTTCGAAACTTTCAATCCACAAATGAGTAACCATAACCGACTGGCACAAAGGGCCCACTGTGTATTACCCTATCTTGAAATGAAATACTGACTGGAAGAATATTTTATTCACTAAATTATCTGGGATAAATTAGTTGGCACATGGGCTTTTCTTGACTAGCAAGATGAAATCAGTAGTAATCCCCTGAGTCACTGGAAAGATTTGAAACCATGAAAATAATTAAAAACAATGTCAGGAGAGAAAGAAGATAAACCTATTTATGTCTCTGTTTTTCCTGAAGTGAAGCTATGTTTTAATTAATCTGAAATTTCTACCCCCGTAAGTAAAACAATACTGACAATTACAGGATTTGTGAAAAGTAGAAAGCAGAAAAAAATTCAGTTGCTTTTCACACATCAAAACTAAATATTTACAACTTTAGACATAATAATATTTTAAAAAGATATATGTAAACCTAAGTATGTCAAATATAACCATTGAAACAAAAGCTGTCACATAAACAAGTTTGAATGAAATACCGCATACTTAACTACCAACACCTAACTTACATAAAAGGTTCTTTGATAGCTGGTACTGCCAAAATCATGAGAGGTAAATTTCATGATGTTCTCTTAAGTTTTTTCACTCTGAATCAGAGTCAAAAAAAAAGGCATTTTCTTTATAATCTTAAAGTACATAAAGTATACACTATACTTGTAACTCTCCTCAGTTGCAAAATTGGCTAAATTAAGAAAGAATATTTCTCTGACATGTATGGAATTTTGTGATTGTGAGTATGGTTGACTCTACTCTAAAAACTATACAAAAGAAACCATTTTATTTTAACTTTTTGTAATGCTACATTTGTTTAAAACTATTAGTTTTTAGTAAAAACTAATTCTTCAACATAGACTATACCAAATTCACACTAAGCATCTACACATAATTACTAGTTGAATGTGATGTCAGCAATTTCAAAAAGTTTTAGTAAGAATTTAATGTTTTGTATTTTCCTGCAGTGATTATGCTACTGTTTAGAGTAACACTACTACTATTTTTTTTAATCCTCAGTCCCAAATGCTTGCAGAATGTATTCATTTATTTAAATCCTGAATGAATACTCTGGTATAAAAACATCAAGATAGCTCATTCATAATTTTGTGGATAATCTTACCAAATTTTTGTGAACTGTTTTAAAAACAAAGAAAAACTTATAGGAAGCTATTCCTTCTGGAAACAGTCTCTATTTTACAATATGTATCTTCTATTTTAGTTCATAAATATTTCATAATGTCTCACCACCTTCTGGTGCACATTTGATTTTATGATTTCCATTGACAATGGATAATATTGTGAATGGGGGAAATATATAAACTGCCCCTTCACTTGAAAATATATTACTCTACAATTCATTTTTCAGTAAGATTACAACAATTGTGTTGTAAACTCAAGGAAAGCCTTTATTTACTTCAAGGGTAGACTCATTTGGATCTCATTGTTTACATTGACAAATTCCCCATGGCCTCCTTCACAATCATACTCACCTCCTCTATGCAGCAAGTTTCTTCATGTTTTGCAGAAGCTCCAAGATTTCCAGTTACATCTTATTTAAAAACAACAAAACAAACTTGAACTATTATCACTTAAAAACTGCTAAACTTTCCACAACTGTATTACGTTATTGTTTTTCTATCCTCTTTCATCTAACCCTCAAATTCAACACTGTCAAGAAGTGTGGTTGAGAGAAATGGATATTGACATGGATGGAAATTGAATCCTGGTCTTGGGCTCTGCCAGTTTTTAGCTTTCTGACCTTGGAGAGGTAACATAACTAAATTGCACATCAGTATAAAGATTTAAAATGGTAAAATATGTTACAGTGAAATTTCCAGGTTTTAACGTTTACTAGACTGGGGCTCTTTTGTCCTTAAAAATGTTTGTCTTTCATGGAATTGTTTTTTTAGATTCATGTAGTAGTCATTAAGATAATAATTTACAATGCTCTAATAATTTCCACACTTCAAAATAATTTTCATATTTTAGGTATTTTGATTATCAACAAAAGTGTCAGAGATAGCTTGTGCTCATTTTGGAGCATTTGAAAAAAAGCACCAGTAAAGAAAAATTGACCCACAAAGAAGAGATTCTTATAAAAAAAAAAAAATTCAAATCTTTCTCCAGTTTTTTTCCACATTTTTTAACCTAAATTTAAAGACACTTTAAAAGAAACAAACCAAACAAACATATTCTGATACAATATTGCTGCGCATTCTTTTCTGAGTATTAAAGGCATATCACAATTGCACACAATAGAAACCTACCTAGCTACAACCTTCTGCCTTCTGGTTTTGCACACAGAACAAAACCAGATCACAGCTTATGTGGATCTCATTATGAAATGTGCTTGTATAAAACCTCATGTATATAAAATCCACTGTGTAACTGGCAGAATTTCACCTCTTCCTAAATAGGCCACCTGACCTCGGTGCTGTCCACAATGACTTCCTTTATTCTGAGGAACACTGAGACTGTTTCTCTCATTCTCATATCTAAATGCTTGCAGAGATCACATCCACGGAAAGGTTTCAGTCATTAAACTACTAGATTTCTTCTTTCTTAACTTTTATTGTAGGTTTAGGGGTATGTGTGCAGGTTTGTTACATGTGTAAATTTTGTGTTTCTGGGGACTGGTGTACAAATGATTACATCACCCAGATAGTGAGCATAGTACTCAACAGGTAGTTTTTCAACCTCCACCGTCCTCCCACTTTCCACCCTCAAGTAGACCCTGATGTTTATTGCTCCCCCTCTTTGTGTCTACGTGTATTTAATGTTTAACTCTCACTTATAAGTGAGAATATGCAGCATTTGTTTTTTTGTTTCTGCATTAGCTTGCTTAGGATAATGGCCTCTAGCTGCAACCATGTTGCAAAGGGCATTGTTTTCTTCTTTTTGATGGCCATGTAGGATTGTATCCTGTATGTGCGCCACATTTTCTTTATCCAGTCTACCACTGATGGGAAGCTAGGTTGATTCCATGTTTTTGCTATCACGAATATTGCTGCAATAAATATATGAGTGTGTGTGTGTCCTTTTTGGTAGAAAGATTTATATTCCTTTGCATATATCCCAGTGATGAGATTGCGAGGTCGAATAGCAGTTCTGTTTTAAATCCTTTAAGAAATCTAGCTGGGTGCGGTGGCTCACGCCTATAATCCCAGCATTTTGGGAGGCCGAGGCGGGCGAATCACGAGGTCAAGAGATGGAGACTATCCTGGTCAACATGGTGAAACCCCGTCTGTACTAAAAATACAAAAATTAGCTGGGCGTGGTGGCATGCGCCTGTGGTCCCAGCTACTCAGGAGGCTGAGGCAGGAGAATTGCTTGAATTCAGGAGGCGGAGGTTGCGGTGAGTCGAGATTGCACCACTGCACTCCAGCCTGGGTAACAAAAGCGAAACTCCGTCTCAAAAAAAAAAAAAAAAAGGAAAAGAGATCTCCAAACTGCTTTCCACAGTGGCTCAACTAATTTACACTCCTACCAACAGTATAAGTGTTCCCTTTTTCTGCAACCCCACCAGCGTCTGTTATGTTTTGACTTTTTAATCGCCATTCTGATTGGAGTGAGGGTATCTCATTGTGGTTTTGCTTTGCATTTCTCTAAGGATCCGTGATGTGGAGCATTTTTTTTCATATGCTTTTGGCCATGGGTATGTCTTCTTTTGAGAATTATCCGTTCATCTCCAGTGCGCATTTTTTAAATAAGGTTGTTTGTGTTTTGCTTGTTGATTTGCTTAGGTTCCTTATAGATTTTTTACATTAGATCTTTGTCAGATACATATCCTGCAAATATTTTCTTCCATTTTGAAGGTTATGTGTTTCCTCTGTTAATAGTTTCTTTTGCTGCACAGAAGCCCTTTGCATATACTACAAAATTTCTACACAGCACATGACACTAAGTAATCCCCTCCTGTTAACTTTTTTCCCTGAATTGGTTTGACAGTTCAGTTCCATTTTCTTTCCCTTAGCACAATAATCTCCCATTTCTTTACATACTTTTCTACCTCTGTTCCCTCTTGAAATGCTGATGTTTATCTACTCTGTGCTGCTCATCCACTTTTCACACCCTCCCTGGGCACTCCCAAACACACCTATAATTTCAGCAAACACCTCCACAAGACTCAGACATCAGTATCTTCAAGCAATATACTGCCTTACATCCTAAAATGTATACATAAATGAAAACCAAACACATAAGCAGATGGGTTTTTTTTTCTTGGTTCTATGTATCTCAAGTAATGTCCTCATTATCCTCTCAGAGAAAACCACACTAGAATCTTTGAAGTTTTATTTGAATCTGCTATTTCTTTCACATCTTTCTCCTGAAACCTCACAACACTGTATTAATCTTCCTATCCCATGTCTCTTTATGAGTTAATCTTACTTTCAGATAAAATCCCAACTCCTCCATGGATGTGAACGTTTCAGTTTGTTAACAGTCTACTTGTGTACCTTAGCCAATTGCCCCTATACTTTACACCACGATTGTATACTATTTAACATCCTGTAGGTCTTACGAAGGACATATTCTTTCACAACATAACATCTTTGTGCATGATGCTTTCTCCAGGGGAAAGAACTTGAGGTTGGACTGAAGTTCTGTCTGACCCTAAAATGAAATCCACATGGAATTTTGGTTGCTAATTCATTTGGCTTCACGGAAACCACTCATGAGTGGGCTATTTGGTCCTAATTACTGGTGAGCCTGCCAGTCCCTTTGTACTTTGATATACAAAATGTGCTCTGTGCGATAAACATGTTCTAATATTAGGTAATGATGATGTCTCTGTGATTGTGAACATGTTAAAAAAACCACTGAATTGTACACTTTAATGGGTGAATGTTACAGTATATCAATTATGTCTCAGTAAAATTGTAATTGAAAGAAAACATATGGTCTCAGGCCTTATACTAAACTTATTGAGTTTTAATGAGACCTCCAGGTCACATTAAAAATATATATATATATAAATAAATAAAATATTTGGACTAATATATCTATTATATACTATACTATATACATACATACTATATGTATATTATACCTATATAATATATGTATAATATATATTAATCAATATATATATATTATTTGGAAACACAAATTGTGTGTGTGTGTGTGTGTGTGTGTGTGTGTGTGTGTGTGTGTGTGTGTATAAATGTTTGAGAATTACATTAGAGTATGGTAAGATTTGGCAAACCTCTTCCTTAGGTGGAATTATTAAAACAACTGTTCACCCACATATGAATCTCATCATCAGGTACATTTGCTACACAACTGGAATCGATGCTTTGCATGGCTATCTCTACACAGATGAGCATTAATATTATTTGCTGTTGATAATTCTTCCTCAGTGAGATCCACTGGTATCTTGCCACCAGCTATAGTGCTTTCCTTTTGGGATAATTCTATACAATGTAAATTATCACACTTTTCCTGTATTGAATTACACTTCTCCCAACACAGTATGTTTTATTGGGAGTGTTGTCTTCCTTATCTTTGCATTACTAGAGTCCAGCACAGCAACACTGTAGTCCACAGAGACTGTTGAGTAATATTAAAGTTGTTTGTCAGTGTTACATGGTCGTGATGGCCCTAGTCTCCTGAGAAGCAAATGCCAAGATGGGATTAAATGTGCAAGAACTGTATTAGGGAAATACCTGTGAAAGAAATTTAGAATACCCCTGATGCAAGCCTGATTCCTGAGTGAGGAGGAGAGAGACAGTGGGGTGGAAATGTGGAAACGTCAGTCAAGACTGACTATGAGTGAAGAAGAGAGGGAAAGTGGGGTGGAAGTGTCCTAAGTAGCTATTTAAGCTGAAGAAAGTTCAGGAAGGATATCAGGGAGTCCTCAAGCCAAAATTGGGTGTGAGACAAATCCCACCCCAAGTTTTCCAGAAATGGATCTGCCTATTATCATTCCTGCCAGTCAGTCAGGCTGGGTATGACCCATGGGAAATGTGGTTTTGGAGCAAACACATCAGTAGACTTCAGAGCACAGAGACATGACCTCCCTAAAGGAGGAGACTATAAAAGCATCTAGATGGTTTCCTCAGCGGCTCTCATAACCCTCCCAAATATGATGCATTTAGATTTTTCACAACATGTCCACTGATAGCAATGAGCATCTAATTAAGGTCTTTGTATTTCTCCTCATTTGACATTGATTCATCCCAATGCATGAAGTGCCTACTATGTCCTCCTGCCAGGAACAGAGAGCTTAACCAGGTGGTCCAGGTTTTTGCCATCAGAAAACTAAAGGACACAAAACAGCAAAGCTGAATGCAAGTCAGTTAATAATTACAATTGTGTTCAGTGGCATACAGTAAATAAATGCATTATATTTTCCTTAGAATAGGAAAAGGGAAAAGAAAGGTATTATTGGTTTAAGTTTTTCTGTTTTTTTCAGACTGGGAGTCCCCAGGTAACAGATTTTATGTTTTGTCATTGCCATCTGGCTCAGCAGAGGTCCTAAGAGACTGTATTTTACTCAAATTAAATCTAATATTTTAATTAAGATTATGTGGGACTTCTACAGACCATCAAATAGGAGAAAAAGTTAAATTTAAAAAGTTAATTATCTGTTTATGATCCTGCTTATGGATTACACAAAAATTCTCATTGACTAATTTTCAGGGATACCATCAGTCAGATTATTCTCAAAAAAAAAAAATCACCTTAGGTGAAATATACTTGTGAAATACAGAATAATGATACACACACACACACACAGTGAAATATTTATTGAATTTTTAAAAATAAGAAAGTCTTATCCTTTTAGACAACAAAGATGAACCTGGAAGACATCGTTTACTGAAATAAGCCAGGCACAGAAAGACAAATGCTGCATGATCTCACTTATGTGCTGAACTAAAAAGGTTAATGACATAGAAACAGAGTAGTAGAATGATGATAACCAGGGATTGGGAGTTGAGGATCATGAGGACATGTTTCTCAATGAAGTTATGTAGGATGAATAATCTAAAAGTCATAATGTACAGAATGGTGACTATAATTAGTAATACTGTATTATTTACTGGAAATTTGCTAAAAGAGTAGATTTTAGGTGCTCTTACCACATGCACAAACATTAAAAAGAAAGAAAAGAAGAGAAATGTGAGACAGTTTTGTTAATTTCTTGACTGTAGTAATCATTTTACTATGTGTAGGTATATCAAAATATGCTGTACATCTTAAATATATACAAGACAAAAGAAAAATATATAGTCGAATTTTCTCCAGCTCCAAATTAAGAAAAAATATATTTTTATTACCAAATGTTTTAATTATGCTGCTATGTTTATTCCTATTCATGGGAAAGTAAGAATTCATCTTGAAAACTTATTTTTGGTTTAACATTCCTGTGAGTACTCCTCATCTCTTTACTAGCTTTCAGCATTTTTAAAAATAGTAAACTAGTCCTTTCTATGTAAATTTTCCAAAAGCATAATTTTAAAGAGGGCCCCATTGTGGCCTTAATTTCAGGAAAACTATCTTTTTATTCTTTTCTTTCTTTTCCTACCTTCAATGTACTTTATTCATATGCTGCCTGTATTCTTTGTCTGAGGTTCTAACTAGTGCAACCTGTGCAGAGATATAATGGCCCTTCCTGATTGTATTTTCTGCCCTAGCACCCATCTTCCCCACTTTTGTCAGCAGCCCTTGATATTTTTGGATCACACACTCTTTTTTGATTCCCATTCAGCATAATCTGAGAGAAAAGGAGCACTGGGTTTCAAAGTTAGTGTGCAGAACCCAATTAGTTAATTGTCTTCACCTAGTCAAGCTAATAATCTAAAAAGGTAGACCTTGACCTGGGCTGCTGCTTCCAGAATGAGTATCAAGACTTCTAGAGAACCTTCTGCAGATGAATCTTTCTAAATCAGCTTCTCTTTGATTTGTGAGAACGTAGGACTGAAGCTGATCTTACCACCAGGAAGGGAAAGCCTGTCTTGCATGAGAACCAATCCAGAGAAGAGAAGAGAAACGAAGAGAGAGAAAAACAGCATCCAGGGATGTCCTCTGAGGCCCTCACTTAAGAGGAGTATAGAACCAGCTCTATCTTTACCTCTTCAGTTACAAGTTACAAGCCAATCAATTCCCCTTTTGTTTAAGCCAATTTACAACTGGATTTTGTCACTTGCAGCTGAAATAGCCTGAGCAATATACAAAACTAATGAAATTTGAAATTTTGCTAAAAGGTTTTAAAATACTTAAGAAAAAGCAGAGGACTGCTATACAATTAATTGATGTTTACTTAATTTATTTGGCTCTGAAATGCTTTGTTTAATTTCTATGTATTACTTGAAGACAATAGTCTTATGACCCTGGGACTGACCCTACAGAATTTTTATCTTCTAAATTAAATTCTAAATACTTTTTAAAATGATAGGACTTCCCATGGTTGTCTGTCTAATAGTTTGCATTTAAAGGTTAATTACACTATTATCTTCACATATTTTGCAATAAGGTTATTAAGTTTATGCTTTGATTAAACGTACAGCACTAAGTAGAATATATTTGTAGACTATTATATGATTTGGTTATGTAAGGATATTTTTCCCACAAAAGCATCTAAAATATTTTAGAAACAAGAGAGAAATGGAGGAAGAGGTTTGCAAGAAAAGGTGGGACATTTTAGCACGATTTTGACGCAGTGTAAAGAGGCTTAACATTATTGAAACAAACATTTATACATGACATCATAAAACAGTAAACCACATGACCAAGAGTTTCAGCTGCTCTGGGACTGTGGGAGCGCTCTACTTGATATATCAAAGCCCAGGGGTGCTTGAGCAGTAGTCTTGTTACAATCAAAGACAAATTTGACCCTTTCTGGGGAAGCTCAAATCCTCAGGGGATTACAACTGAGAGACATATTATATCTCTAAAAGAAGAAGCTGAAAATACATCAGGCATTCTTGCGTCTTTCTAAACCATGTCTTACACAAGAGATCAATCACAGAGGACAGTTAAAAAAATAGACATGACAATCTCTCACTTATTTCACAAAAACTATCTGGAACATAATAGTGTAATACCAGAAGCTGAAGGTACTCTTAATCCTGACAAGACCTTGAAGCTGCTTACTGTGTGAAACAAATAAAAGAACAATGACCTTGCCTTAGAATTGTGAATACCACTGTACATGCTTATCTTCAAAAAGACTGTTCTGAAAACAATGTCCATTTCCAATCTTAAAAAAAAAATAAAAACCTTTCTTTCACTGCTACAGTTGCCCAGAAGGCTACTATTAGTGTTTTCTAAGCAGATATTCTAACCCTTCACTACTTTGCACAATATATAACAGGCTTGTAAGTTTTTTAAAACAAGGTGAATTTTTTGTTTGTTTCCTTCCAGTGGTAGTCACTAAGCTCATATTTTCAACCATCTCTTGCAAACAACACAGAAATCCATGTCTCTAGTCACGAACACATTCAGTTGATTCCCAAAATTGCTATTCACTTGTATCTTAGGCATTACCTTCCATGCCTCATGCATTTCAAACACAACTCGTGACATTATCCTCCAAGCCTGTCCTTCCCCTGGTATTTCCTATCTCTATAAATGATACAGACATTTGTCCGACAATTCAAGCAGAAAACTGGCTGTCACCCAAAAAAGTGATCTTTCTCATCATGCAGGACGACACTAATTGATTATCACCTCATATTGACCCTTTCTCTACATATCCCTTCTGCGGCCTTATGTGCAGATTCCATTTTTCTAAATTAATTCAGTGCATAATCCTTCCTAATGAAGTCTACACCGTCCAAATGGTCTCCCTGCCTCCAGCTTCTTCCTCTGTAGCTCATGGTTGTTTCCACACTTTCATCAGAGAGAAAGACCAACCCTAAAAATGTGATTATGCCTAACAGTCATCTGGGGAATTCCTGTTAATTCTTTCAGATTCAGCTCAAACATCAGATTCAGCTCTCTGTGGTCCCCTAGGTGGACCGATTGTCTCTCTGCATCTTTCTCCTGCAGCACAGTATTCTACATTTGTTTTAACTCTCAAGAAAATCATGAAGAATTGTATGGCCATGGTTGGTTGCTACTCCAAATCAATCATTTTTCCCCCCCGCTTAGAGAATTCAAGTTTAATTTGGCTATAAACACATCATGAGACAAAAAAGTAAATCCTCATTGTTGCTATGCCAGCAGTCCTCAGGCCAGCAGAAAATGTGGAACCTATAAAAGTTACCATTGCCAAGGCCCCAGTATAAGAGATTCCAATTTAACTGGTCCAACACAAGACTTGGGCATCAGTGTGTGTTTTGAGCTTTTTCCAAATCCTAAAGTACAAACATGGATGAGAGAAATTTTGAGAGCATGTGGGGTTCCCAAAAATGTTTATTGTTCTAGGGTTTGTTGCATGAATTAATGAGCTAATCAGACGAAAAATATTGATTTACATTCTACGCTCCAGGTCAGGATTACTTTATATCCTGCTGACTATGAACAGTCATGCAGTGCGGACTGCAGCACACACTGTCCACCAAATGTGACAACCAGGAGACCAACCTAAGAATGAAATTAACACTAGAGCAGTAGAGACAAATAGAAAGAACCTGAGGACTTGATGGTACTATGAAGGTGCTGACTATATTGTGCAGAGAGCCTCTGGTCTTTGCATCCTTAAGCTCTTGTCTTACTCCGAAGAATGTAATCTAAATGAGAAAAATATGCTGTTTGCATTATCCAGTACTGCCTACCCGTGACTAAATACACTAAATACCTAGTATAGAGGAAGAAAAGAAAGTACTGCCTATACCCATTGCTATATACCTAAATGTATAGTATAGAAGGAAGAAAAGAAAGAAAGAAGTCAGTTTTATGAATTGTGACATTTAAAAGGGAGAGTGCAGATGTGGCTATGGAGTTGTCCGTGATTAATTATTCTACAGACTTGGTGCTTTAAATTGTTTTCCCGACTTCCACACATTTTCTCTACATTCTTAATATCCTAGAATTTAAAAGAAAAGTTATTTTTCAAAATAAGTAAAGAGGTTTTATCTAAATTCTTCCATAATCCCTTTCTAACATGGACAGACAGGATGACCTGGAGAAGACAGTGCATACCAGCATTCTTCTCTTGCATCATCTAACTTGAGAGTGCACTTCTACTGACACATGTTAAACTACACACATGTTCTTCATTAACTATAGTTACAAACATGTTGTTTAGTTTCTTGTCTGATGCTAGAACAGAATCGCACAGACTGGGCAATTTATGTAAAACAGAAGTTCTGAAGGCTGGGAAGCCCAAGATCAAGGGGCCACGTTGGATGAGGGCCTTCTTGCTGTGTCATAAAATGGCAGAAGGGCAAGCAAGCCCTAGAGGAAAATGTGGCTGAACTCCTACAATACCTAACACACTCCCACAATAACAGCATTAGTCCATTCATATGGGCAGAGTCCTTGTGACCTAATCACATCTTAAAGACCCCACCTCTTTAAGGTGTTACAATGGCAATTAAATTTTAACATGAGTTGTGTCAGAGACATTTAAGCCATAGCACATGTAACATATGACAATTACACAGATGTTCACAATTTGTGATTTTAGGCGTTATAGCACAATAGTTTACTCTCGTCTAAGTCACGAAATAAAGCAAGGATCTGCAAATGACTTATCTAGGTCATACAGATTTTGGTCATCTAAATTTTAGTCAAAAATTTAGCTCTACGGTGTACTTAAATATTTTCTAGCATACACTGTCTAGCACAACATTTCCCCCCACATGAACCATTTCATGCTAGAGGTGTCTGTCTTTTAGAGATAGCTTTTGGAGTATCTATTCCATTTAAAATGACTATAGCAATAAAATAATGTGTGTGTTTAATACTAAAAGAATGAAGAACTCAGAATTGAAAGAGGATCTAAATAAAAGTTACATTAACAAATTAAGGCTTTTCTGGTTTTCCTAGAAATTACAGAATGAGAAAACCACTTCAAATTATTTGTATAACTGAAGATTCATAGTTTTGAATAATACTCAAATATTGCAAAATTGCTGTCCGGGTAGTCAGAAGGCATGATGAAGTTAACAAATGAAAAGCACAAGCAAACATGGTCTCACCGTTTTAGCATCTCAGGAAGCAAGACTATATCACAACATAGATATATATCTGTGTTAGCACAACACCACAATGGATATTAACACTTCAATAAAATGAATGCCTGAAGTAGTTGCTTGCATTATCTTATAGCTTATATGTATCATACATTATTTCTGATGAACAGAATTCTGTTAGTGAAAGAATGTTTTGCTTTATTTAAAAATTCACAGGCTTAAAAACAGAATGTGCACATAGATTCGCAGATTTCCTGTTGCTTGATTTCTCTTTTACTAGAAGCCTTCTCTTTAATTGAAAGGCTTTGCTTATATTTTCTGCATTTGATTAAATGTATTCATCACAAAATAATTTATGAGTGTAAAACTGACATGAATTATTGAGCAATGTATTTGAAAAGAATTATCTAAGTGTCTTTAGCTTTACATATAAGCATTTATATAAAAATGTTGTTCTGACTCCTGGCATGAGGAGCTTGACAATCTTCCCCTCCAAAATCAGCTATAAAATTGAGCAAGTGGTCAAATCATCAATTTGAGAGCTCTGGGATTTAACAAAAGCCATAAAACCAACAAAGAAACATTAATTTATTTAGGGTACTGAACTTCAGCTAAGAATAGTTAAAAATCTTGCCTAACAGTCTCTGACTGCTTTGTCCACACAAGTCCCAGGACTCCTTCAGTTCTGTGGGCATAGTAGTTTAGACCAAATGGGAAGTCTATGAAAACCAGCAGCTTCACACCTATTGTCAGAAAGAACTCACTTGATTGGGAGAATTATACATTAAACTGGAAATCTCAGAGTCAATTGAAAAGAGAAGTCAGTGGCTTCATTAGCCTGAGATTGAGGTTATATTTGGGCAATGAACTGTAGGAGTAGCATGGGATGTAACAGGAAGCTGTAGAAGTCAGATAACCAAAGGAAGATTTAATAAGCTAGCCACATATCCCTGTATCCCTGATTGATGGGAGTCACTGTGTGTGTCCAGCAGAGAATAGAGGTGCTAAGACACCCAAACATTCTTGGCAAAAGAAGCCTAAGTGCATGTTTGAAGGTGGCATGAAAGTGTCCAACAGAGGTACACTTTAAAATGGCCTGAGATTTAAAAACTTTCTCCAGGACATTCATAAATTCATCAGCAGGGAATAGAAAGTTTTCAGGCTCAAAGTCTTTGAGCATGTTCTTTACCACTCTTAACATGATGAACCCACTCTTAAGATGAGCAGTTACAATAGGAAGCCAGACTTAAAAATAAAAACAAGAAAAAAAAATAGGAGCAGATAAATAAATAGGTACACAATTCAGGGAAAAAGACTTCACAGATTTTATCCAGGCAACTTATAAAAACAACCAAACAAAACAATAGCATACTGTGGAAAAGTTAGAATCTAGAATTACAGCATAAATTATCAAAATGCTGGTTATTAGGCATAAAAGTAGAAAGGAACAAGAAGGTGTAACCAATCTTTAGCAAAAATTTTTAAAGTCCATAGATTTTGTCTCTGACTGGCAACAAATGTGGAATTCAGCAAAGACTTCAAGGCAGTTATTATAAATATATTCAAAGCACTAAAGAAAATCATGTCTAAGTAATTCATGGAAAGTACAATGAAAATTTCTCACCACATAGAGGAACTCAATATTCACAGGCATTACTAAGAAAAAAAATTCAAATGGAAATACTGGAGTTAAAATAGACAATAACGAAAATAAATTATTTAGAGGAGCTTAACATAAGATTTGAGATACGGAAGAAAGAATCAATGAACTTGATGATATAAAAAAATTAATTTCCCAGTCTGATGAACAGGGAGAAAGAAGATTAAAACAAAGTGAAGACAGCTTCAGACACCTGTGAGAAGACACCACATAGCAACATACATGAAATGACACCACGGGAGGAAGAGGAGAAAGTGAAAGGGGTAGAAAAACAGTACATGAAAAAATAATAATTAAAAACTTCTCAATCTTGTGGAAAATTTCAGCCTATAGATTTAAGAGACCTGATAAATGCCAAATAAAATAAAAACAAAGAGATAACACATCTACACATAGTAGTCTAACTATTGAAAGCCAAAACATGAGTAAACTTGGTAGAGGCTAGAGATAAATGACCTATCATATACAACATGATTATTGCCTGACTTCTTATTAGAAATAACAGACAAAAAAATAATGGCAGAAAATAATTGTAAACGAAAAATTTTATAACCAGGGAAACTAGTCTTTAAAAATGAAAGCAAAATATAAATATTTTCAGGAAAAAAATGAAAATGAAGAAAACTGTTGCTATCAGATCTAAATTCAAGTTGACAGAAAAAAATTAAAGGTGTCACAAATGGTAAATATGTGGGTATATATGAAAGATTTTATAAATGTTTTCTCTTTCTTTCATTAACTTATTAAATAAAGATATTATACATTGATAATCGTGACACTGTGATTGGTGGTTATAACATTATAGATATATACGACAATATTAGCATAAAAGAGGTAGAAGAAAAAATATTTTGGAGCAAAATTGATATATTTTATTAGAAATAAGTGATTATAATTCTGAAGTAGATTGTACAAGTTAATATACACAATGTAATCCCTAGAGCTTGAGTGGATAAGCTATCACCCAAAGATCAAACTGGGCTGCTAGCCAATTGTAGGTACATTTTTATTAGAAAACAGACTTCCTTACTCATTTACATATTCACTGTGTCAGCTTTCATATTACACTAACAAATTGATCAGTTGCAGCAAAGATCATGTAACCCAAAAAGTTTAAAATATTTACTATCTTTACAAAAATGTTTGCCAACCTCTAACATAAACCAACACTTAGAAAATAACTCAAAGCAATACAGCAAAAATAAACAGAAATTAAAATGACACACTAAAAATGCTTATTTAGTACAACATGAGGCAGTAAAGGAAAAACAGAAACTGAAAAGACACAATTTTTTAAAAAGTAGCAAATGACGGACAAACCATAATAATAATAACATCAAATGTGAATGTACTCAGTCTTCTATTGATGAGGCAGATATTATCAGGGTTGATAAAAATGTAAGATATAATTTTATATCATCAACAAGAGACACATCTTATACTCAAGGACATAAAAAGATTGAAATTAAAAGGATGGCATATGATATACCCTAAAACTGTATCCTTCAGAGTGTTTGCATAGTTTTGTCAATATCAGATAAAATAGATTTTAAGACAAGAAATAATACAGAGATGAGAAGGACATTTAATAATGATAAGTGTGTCTGTATATTACAAAAACATAGAAAATAGTATGGAACCACAATAAAACTATTAGAATTCATAAATAAATTTTGTAGTCACAGGTTAAAAGATCACCATAAATATAAATTGTGTTTTTATATTATACCAATGGTCATTGGAAGATAAAATTAGAAAAACAAGCCCATCTAGCCAAGAAAAGAACAAAGCTGGAGGCATCATGCTACCTGACTTCAAACTATACCACAAGGCTACAGTAACCAAAACAGCATGGTACTAGTACCAAAACAGAGATATAGACCAATGGAATAGAACAGAGGCCTCAGAAATAACACCACACATCTACAACTATCTGATCTTCAATAAATCTGACAAAAACAAGCAATGGAAAAAGATTCCCAATTTAATAAATGGTGCTGGAAAACTGGCTAGCCAATATGCAGAAAACTGAAACTGGACTCCTTCCTTACACATTATACAAAAATTAACTCAAGATGGATTAAAGACTGAAACATAAGGCCCAAGACTATAAAAACCGTAGAAGAAAACCTAGGCAATACCATTCAGGACATAGGCATGGGCAAAGACTGCATGACTAAAACACCAAAAGTAATGGCAACAAAAGCCAAAACTGACAAATGGAATCTAATTAAACTAAAGAGCTTCTGCTCATCAACAGAAACTATCATCAGAGTGAACAGGCAACCTACAGAAAGGGAAAAAAGTTTTGCAATATATCCATCTGACAAAGGTCTAATATCCAGAATCTACAAGGAACTTAAACAAATTTACAACAACAAAAAAGAACAACCCCATTGAAAAGTAGGCAAAGGATATGAACAGACATTTCTCAAAAGAAGATATTTATGTGACCAACAAAAATGTGAATAAAATCTCATCATCACTGCTCACTAGAGAAATGCAAATCAAGACCACAATTAGATACCATCTCATGCCAGTTAGAATTGCAATCATTGGAAAGTCTGGAAACAACAGATGCTGATGAGGCTGTGACAAAATAGAAAAGCTTTTGCTCTGTTGGTGGGAATGTAAATTAGTTCAACCATTGTGGAAGACAGTGTGGTGACTCCTCAAGGATCTAGAACCAGAAATATCATTTCACCCAGCAGTCTTATTACTGGGTATATACCCAAAGGATTTTAAATTTATCTACTGTAAAAACATACACACACATATGTTTATTGCAGCACTATTTACAATGGCAAAGGGTTGGAACCAATCCAAATGCCCATGAATGATAGACTGGATAAAGAAAATATGGCACATATACCATGGAATACTATGCAGCCATAAAAAAGAATGAGTTCATGTCCTTTGTAAGGACATGGATGAAGCTGGAAACCATCATCCTCAGCAAACTAACACCAGAATAGAAAATCAAACCCCACATGTTTCACTCTTAAGTGGGAGTTGAAAAATGGGAACACATGGACAGGGAGGGGAACATCACAAGCAGGGGAACATCACACACTGGGGCCTGTTGAGGGGTGGGGAGCTAGGGGTGGGAGAGCATTAGGACAAATACCTAATGCATGCAGGGCTTAAAACCTAGATGGTGAGTTGATAAGTGCAGCAAACCACCATGGCACATGTATACCTATGTAACAAACCTACATGTTCAGCAGCTGTATCTCAGAACTTAAAGTAAAATAAACATAAATTTTTTAAAAAGAAAATATTTCTTATTCACAACAGCAAACAAAATTATAATGTACCTAAGAATAAAATAAACAAAATAAATGCAAACTTGTACACTGAAATGTACAAAACATTGCTAAGAAAGAGTACAGAAGATCAAAAGAAATACAGAAATATTCCATGGTCGTGGAATGCTGGGAAGAAGGCAATTCTCTGCAAATGTATATGTAGATTCAGTGGAATCTCTGTAAAAGCCTGACATTTATTGTAGAGATGGACAAACTGAACCTAACATGTAAATGCAAAGGAACTAGAATAGCCAAAATAACTTTGAAATGAAAAGCAAAGGTGGAAAATATCCCTTATACAATGTAGAAACTCATTATCTTACAGAAATCAAAACAGTGTTATATTGTCTAAAGATGACATATAGACGAATGGAACTGAATTGATAGTTGAGCACTAAGGTTTCACATCTATATGTAGATGATTTTCAACAAATGTGATGTGACGATTAAACTGGGAAAATCCCTTAAACAATTGGATACTATATCCATATCCATATATGTACATATAGATGTAATACAAATGCACACACACACACACACACACACACACACACACATAAATATGCACACACATATCATATAGTAAGGCCAGCATTTCACACCATAAAAATACCAACTCAAATTAATCAAAGACCTAAATGTAAGAGTTAGAGCTATCAAACTTTAAAACCTATGCACACAGACAAACACATATACATGTGCTTACACACACAGAAAATTTAATTAGGCAAGGATTCTTGGACACACACCAAAAGAACTAGTGTTGGTAGCAGGATTTGTGTCCAAATGGATACAAGCGAACCCTTTAGGACATTGGAAGTGGTCTTAAATTTAGTTCTAATGGTGGTTGCAAAATAATGTAAATTGCTAAAAAATTATAACTTATCTGTTAAAATGGGTGAATTTTATCTTACACAAATTACAGCTTAAAGCTTTTAAAATGGACAATTTAGACAAATATTAACGATATATATCTCAGAATGTTATATTAAATAATGCTTAATAACTATATGAGTAATTATGTGTCAGAAAACTAAACTGATTTGAATTGTTATCCTCGAAGAGAAAAACAGAAAAAAAATCGTTATTACTCTGAAGAATATAAGAGATTGAACTCTTAACAATATCCTGTATAAAAATACTAGAAAGTTACACAGGTGTAAAATGATCTACATGACAGATACGTGCCAGAATATTTTTCTTTAGTTATCCTGCCCTTCGTAATGGTCAGAATATCTACCAATCAGATTCAGAAGGAAGAAAGAAAAAGATGCAAGAATAATTCTACACATAACTGCCAATTGAATATGAAATTCATTATTTCTGTATCTAAGTGCTTTGTAGCCAAAATATGCATTTGAATGTTGTGTTGTACATTTGCACTCTGTCAGTCTACAAAAGCCACCTAACCACACATCAAGGAAAAAATCTAGAACATTAAGCCAGAAGCAGAAGAGATAGTCACCTAATTTTGATAATTTTTGCAATTTGAAGAATAGTGTCCATTGCACTGAAATTGAAAAATTTTTTGCCACTGACAAGTATTCTTATTTTATATTTTCTCCATATAGATTGGCTTTGGCTAGTCATAATTTTAACTTAAATATACTTAAATTTTTTTTAAATGCATACAAAAATAAAGTCCTGGATAGCTCCTGAGTTACCACCCATTTAAACTTCTAAGTACAGTATACATTATAAATAATGCAGTGTTGTAATTTATAATGATTAGTGCGAGGTTGTTTTTTCCAAGGAACTCAAAATATTGTACCTCAGAAGTATACAAAAGTTTAATTACTATAATTTAATAGAAAAACAAGGTTCCCACATATATAAGACAAAAACCAAGGGAAAGATCTGAAAAACCTGTTTAGCCACCTGAAAATTTTCATATTTCTATGATGAAATATGTAGGCCTAAATATATAGGATTTAGCTTATATTTCTTGATTTGTATTTATCCTTAGCAGTTTTTCATTTTAATAGTAATCAAGATAATTTTGTGGTCATATTTTATAGTCCACTCAAAATGATTCTTCTAGGAAAAAACAATTTTATTCTAGACTAATTTATTGCATTGGAATTAATACATTTTCATAGAACCTACATCATCCAATATTTAACATTAGTATTATACTAACGTACTGTTAATACTTGTAAACCAACTCTCAAAAGAATTCAGGCATTTTTTGTTTTTATTTCTTTGAGTGTGTTACCTAAAGAACAATCCTTGCCAGATGCATGACTGAGAAAAAGGGTTTAAACCTCAACAAAATTAGCATGTGGAGTTTGCTCGCCAAAGCTCACATCAATGCTAGCCTTTTGGCTTGCTGGAAAATTTCTCAGGCTCTATCTGTCAAACTTACACAGGCTTACCTCATTTTACTACACATTGTTTGATGGCACTTTGCAGATACTGCATTTTTTCTTTTTTTTTTTTTACAAATTGAAGGTTTGTGGTTAATTTGCACCATTGTGTCTCTGTGTCACCTTCTGGTAATTCTGGCAATATTTTTAATATTTTTATTATTATTATTTATGTTGTGGTCATATGTCATCAGTTATCTTTAACGTTACTATAGTAATTATTGGGGCGCCACAAAACACAACCATATATAACTGCAAACTTAACTGATAAATGTGTATGTTTTGACTGTTCCAACAACCAGCTGTTTCTCTAGCTCTCTCACTCTACTTGGAACTCTCTGATCTAAAGGCACAACAATATTGAAATTAGGTAAGTTTGTAACTCTATAGTTGCTAATATGAAGAAAGTTTTAGTGGTCTAGATAGGTAGGAGATCAGATTAGCCACAACTTTTCTTTTTTTTTTTTTTTTTATTGCATTTTTGGTTTGGGGGTACATGTGAAGAACATGGAAGATTGTTGCATAGGTACACACATGGCAGTGTGATTTGCTGCCTTCCTCCCCCATCACCTATATCTGGCATTTCTCCCCATGCTATCCCTCCCCAACTCCCCACCCCCCCACTATCCCTCCCCTTTTTCCCCCCCCCGACAGACCCCAGTGTGTGATACTCCCCTCCCTGTGTCCATGTGTTCCCATTGTTCAACATCCGCCTATGAGTGAGAACATGCGGTGTTTGATTTTCTGTTCTTGTGTCAGTTTGCTGAGAATGATGGCGATCATTAAAAAATCTGGAGACAACAGATGCTGGAGAGGATGTGGAGAAATAGGAACACTTTTACACTGTTGGTGGGAGTGTAAATTAGTTCAACCATTGTGGAAGACGGTGTGGCGATTCCTCAAGGACCTAGAAATAGAAATTCCATTTGATCCAGCAATCCCATTACTGGGTATATATCCAAAAGACTATAAATCGTTCTACTATAAGGACACATGCACACGAATGTTCATTGCAGCACAGTTTACAATAGCAAAGACCTGGAACCAACCCAAATGCCCATCGATGATAGACTGGACAGGGAAAATGTGGCACATATACACCATGGAATATTATGCAGCCATCAAAAACGATGAGTTCGTGTCCTTTGTAGGGACATGGATGAACCTGGAAACCATCATTCTTAGCCACAACTTTTCTTATACCAAAGCCTAATCCACAGCAAGGCCATAACTCTTTTCAATTCTGTGAAGGCTGAGCGAGGTGAGGAAGTTACAGAAGGAAAGTTTGAAGCTAACGGATGCTGATTCATGAAGTTTAGGAAAAGAAGCCATCACCATAACATAAAAGTACTGATGGAGAAATAGCAGCAAGTTATCTAGAAGATTTATCTAAAGTAAGTGATGATGAAGGTGGTTACACTAAACAACAGATTTGTGATGTAGACAAAACAGCCTTATATTGGAAGAAGAGGTGATCTAGGACTTTTGCAAGTAGAGGTGAGTAATCTCTAGCTGACTCTGCTGTTAGGCGGTCATTCAGCTAATGACTTTAAGTTGAAACCAACATTCACTTACCATTCTGAAAATCTGAGGGCCCTTAAGAATGATGCTAAACCTACTACACTTGTGCTCTAGAAATGGAGCAACAAAGCTAGACAACAGCATATCTGTTGACAGTATGGTCCACTAAATATTTTAAGTCCACTGTTAAGACCTACTGCTCAGGGGAAAAAAAAGTAAAAATTAAAAGATCTCTTTCAAAAGATTTCTTTCGAAAACAGACTGCTATGGACAATGCATGTGAATACCCAAGCGCTCTAAGACAGAAATACAAAGAGATTAATGTGATTTCCATGCCCGTTAAGTGGATGTTAACACAACATCCACTTTCAGCTCATGGATCAAAGAGTAATTTTGACTTTCAGGTATTATAATTTCAGAAATACAATATCTAAGGCTGTAGCGATTCTTCTGTTGGATCTGGGCAAAGTAAATTGAAAACCTGGAAAAATGCATCATTCCAAATGTCATTAATAACATTCAGAAGTCATGAGAAGAGTTAAACATTTCAACATTGTCAGGAGTTTGGAAGAAGTAGATTCCAAGACTCATGATGACCGTGAGGGGTTAAAGACTTCAGTGGAGAAAGTGTACATGTGATGGAAATGGCAAGAGAACTAAAATTAGAAGTGGAGCCTGAAGATGTGGGAATTGGTGAATTATCCATCTCATAATAAAACTTGAATTGATGAGGAGTTGCTTCTTATGGATGAGCAAAAAATGTGGTTTCTCAAGATGGAATATATTCCTGAAGAAGATGCCATGAGCATTTTTAAAATAACAAGCTATTTAGAATATTGTATCAACTTGTTTGATAATTAGAGGCAGGGTTTTAGACTGCTGTCTCCAACTTTAAAAGTTCTTCTGGGCCAGGCGCAGTGGCTCACACCTGTAATCCCAGCACTTTGGGAGGCTGAGGTGGGCAGATCACGAGTTCAAGAGATCGAGACCATTCTGGACAACATGGTGAAACCCCATCTCTACTAAAAATACAAAAACTAGCTGAGCGTGGTGGCACGCGCCTATGGTCCCAGCTACTCGGGAGGCTGAGGCAGGGGAATCCTTGAACCCAGGAGGCGGAGGTTGCAGTGAGCCGAGATCATGCCACTGCACTACAGCCTGGGTGGCAGAGCAAGACTCCGTCTTAAAAAAAAAAAAGTTCTTCTGAGGTAAAGTGCCATCAAACAGAATTGCATACTACAGAGTAATCTTTGTGTGTGTGTGTGTGTGTGTGACAGAGTCTCACTCTGTCGCCAGGTGCCAGGCTGGAGTGCAGCAGCGGATCTCGGCTCACTGCAACCTCCGCCTCCCAGGTTCAAGCAATTCTCCTGCCTCAGCCTCCCGAGTAGCTGGGACTACAGGCATATGCCACCATGCCCAGCTAATTTTTGTATTTTTTTTAGTAGAGACAGGGTTTCCCCATGTTGGTCAGGATGGTCTCAATCTCTTGATTGCCTGATCCACCCTCCTTGGCCTCCCAAAGTGCTGGTATTACAGCAGAGTAATCTTTTATGAAAGAAAGAATCAATTGATGCAGCAAACATCAGTGTTGTCTCATTTTAGAAAATTGCCACAGCCACCCCAGCCTTCAGGAACCACCACCCCAACTAGACAGCAGCCTCAATATGGAAGCCAGACCCTCCATTGAGATAAATGTTATGAGTCACTGAAGGCTCAGATGATTGTTAGCATTTTTTAGTAACAAAGTATTTTAAATTATGTACATTGTTTTTAGACATAATTGTACACTTGGTATGCTGCAGTATAATATAAACATTAATTTTATATGCACTAGGAAACTAAAATATTTCTGTGGTTTGCCTTATTGCAATATACCTTATTGCTGTGGACTGGAACTGAACCCACAATATATCTGAGGTAAGCTTGTATTAAGGTTAGCATTGTTATTTTAGTTTTAGAGTTGATCAGATTTCCTCCCACATAACTCTTCTAAGAGTATACATCATCTTCGGAAACTTCAAGATAAAAGTACGGTATTTTCTACTGAATTAACTTTACTGACAATAAAGTATTATATTTACTTTGTTACAGCAGCCTTACGAAAGTAATATAGGCAGTTAACTCATGAAAGGGAAGATGCTTGGGTTTCTATTATTGTTTTCCTGGTTAAAAAGACTGAGCTCAGGCAAATATTAACTGCATAAGCCACAATTAGAATTTTATATGTTTATTTAGTGTATCCCTCTTAAAGAATAACTTGTATTCAATTTTATAACCTGAAAAATGGAATAGAACCACTCTGTATCACTTGTAAAAATAATATTACTTATTGGATACCTATATGTCTCAGCACTATGTTAAGTATTTCATATATATTCTCATTTAATAATCAACAACACCCTATGGCAGTTACTATTTTTCCTCTACCTATCACGGTGGACAATCAAAATTCACATGTTACTAGTCCAAGGGATCTATTACTTGTCCAAGGCAAACACATCCATGTCTGTCTGAATTGAAAGCTCAAGCTCTTAGCCACAATGGTACATTGTAATCTGCTATTTAATTTTCTGATATTTGACTTTCAAAAATACATTAAAAAATGAGTTGGTACAAATCACACTGAGGGACCCATTTTGCTATATTTTGATAATTTAAGCTTCTAGGAACGAATGTATAGAATAGCAAGGAAATAATATTCTTTAGTGGAAAAAGACAAAAGATGAATCAGCTCTCAACATTTTTATATTTTATCACTGATGCTTATCTCTATTGGATGGCAAAAATGTATTAGCTGAAAATTTATATTGTTGCATAATTCATCTCAGTTTTTTTTAGCACTAATATGTTCTCTTTAAAAATATATATATATTTTAAAAATCTCATTATATCTTAGAAAGAGTTTGTGAGCCTGGGAAAAACAGCAAGACCCCATCTCTGAACAAAATTTAAAAAAATTAGTCCTAGCTACTTTAGGAGGTTGAAGTGAGTGAAGGTCTTGACCCAGGAGTTCAAGGCAACAGTGAGCTATGATCATGCCACCGAACTCCAGCCTGGGTGACAGAGCAAGACTCTGTCTCAAAAATAGAAAAAATAAGTTCGTGTATATGTGGTGAACTAATGAGGTCACAGATTCTTTGGTATTCTTCCCTTAGGAGTTGTGATCTCACTTGAATCTGAGAAAATCTCTGTGACTTCCTTGGCCCACAGAGTGCAGCGTAAGTAGATTGTACCTGTTTATGAGTCCAGGCCTTAGAAAAGGGATAGTTTCCACTTCCTGCCTCTTGAATGCTCTCCTTTGGAGCCCTAACTTTCCAGGTAAGAATAAATGACTGTGGCAAGTCCTAGTCTCTATGAAGAGGGAGATGGGAAGGGCTCAGCCTCCAGCCCTCCCCAGCAAGACACCTTGCATGTGAAGACAGCCATGTTTGACTCACCAGAGCAGCCCAGCCACTAACTGGACACATTTTGACCAAGAATGGCAACCCATGGGGTAGAAACCTGACTGAGGATGACTTGCCTGAATTCTTAACTCACACATTTACCAGATAGAATAAAATAAAATGAATAAATAGAATAAATAGAATAAAAAAAATGATGGCTGTTTTAAACCACTTACTTTCATGGGTACTGTGTTATGCAGCAATAGAGAATCTGACCAGAAAACTCAATTGTGCTTTGCAGAATGGAGCTGACACTCTTTCTTTTTGTTTTTGTTTTTGTTTTCATTTCAATTTCAAATCTCTAATACAGAAGCCCTGTCCAGCTTGCTTTTGTGGAATTTGGATGCTAAAACTAGTCATTTGGCCTGACCAGTAATTCACAGGTGCATGGCTATTTATGTTGTCTGATTTAATGGTTTTATTTCAAAGAGGAAAAATATCAGATTGAATTTATGATTACATCTGTTTACAAGAAGACAACAAAATGCTTTTAGTATTTAGTGGACGATACATTTTCAATACAGTTTCCAAAACTTTTTTAAAAAATGAGAATAACAAAAGAAAAGCTATTTTTTTCAAATTATGGGAGCCTGAGTATGAAACAATTTTTCTTCTTGATTTTCAAAGAGATGGAAAGAAAACACGAAAGCCCAAGGGTTGTTTTCAAATAATGTTTATTTTTTTCCTCCATATTTGAATAACCCCTACAAGCTAAGATCTGTTTTTAATATTCCCCAGTGAACATGTGTTTTTCTTCTTGAGATATTATAAAAAGATTGATTTGCATAAAAATACCGTATTAAATATTGTAATGATTATATTTTTAGTATCACATGAATTTATTCTTCCCTATTTGACCGAACATCTATTGAATGTTCTCTGTATTGTGGGTGTTTTACTGCCAATACAGCCTGACAAATGGTCACAAGACAAGAAACTGACAAGAACAGACCACCTCCTGCACAGCCTGACTCGTCCTCAGAGAAGCACCCACAGGCTGCAGATGAAGATCCAGCCCCAGGGGAGCCTTAGCACAGACTTGCAGGAGGAGAGAAGCTTGGTCAAACTTGTTCTAGAGATCCCTGAGTGAATTGGAGCAGGAAGTGTGGGGGATTGTGCAGCAAGCTGAGCACAAAGCAAGCAGCAGGGCAGGAAGGAAGCATGTGATCCACACCAGGGATTCTTGACGGGCACCCTGGGAGAAGTCAGGAGGAAGGAGAACACAGCGGGGGTTTTGAAAGGAAAGGTATCTTGTTGCAAAGCTGTCTATTACTGCTGGAGAGAAAGCACAAAATATTTCTCCCAATCCCATGGCCCAGAGAGAGCCGTTCATATCTTAGTAATACGTGTGTTTTTAAGATAGTTTCACTACGCAGTTTTTTGCGATAAACAATTTCAAATACCAATTTTATTGTGAACATTTTTCCATGCTAGTAAATATTCTGTGCATAATAACTTTATGATCACTGAATTATTTTTATAGTGTTCTGGTAAATCTTGAGGCTAATATTTATCAACCTGCATTCTGGAAAAGAAAAGTCCTGATTTGCAGCACTTGTGGATTTTGTGATATAAATACTCCTAAACTGGCCAAATTCAAGCCACCAACATGACGCCACTGAGCCCGTGGTGGGAGGAAACACGCACAGTGTGCTCTCCTGCAACAGCGTGTGCTGGCGTCAGCACATCACAGAGTTCACTTTCACTCATAGCCCAAACTTCATTTCCCTTTTCTGTTCTTAGATACTTAATTTACATACATTTTCCTTTATAAACCACATCTGTCACCCTGGCATCTAGCTTTGGAAAGAAGGTACTGGATACAAGTTTATACGCGGTAGTGACAATTATCAAATGTCTGGAGAAAACAGACAAATTGTAAATCATAACTAAGATATAATTTTTTGCTCGTTTTCAGTTTTGTCAAGAACTATGTATTGCAACGAAGAGCTCAGACATGATAGCTTTATAAAACCTGCAATTTAAAAATGATGTTTTAAGTAATTGTAACTGTGAATAGATTTAGGAAGACACACAAGGAGGTGACTGACAAGACAGCAGTAGCAGGGGGATGAGACTGTTAACGTCAGCTGAGCAAAAGCAAAATCAGAACCATCCACTAAACATTCAGCAGCAGCCACAGAGTGTACCATGGATTGTTTCAGGCACTGCAGATACTGCAGTGAATCAACAGAAAAAAATCCTACCACAATCGGCTGTCCGTTAGTGTAGAATAGGTAGGTAATAAGCAAGATAAACAGTAGCAGAGACAGTTGAGAAAATGCTCCATGCTACTGGAAAACCTAGCTCAGGGGAAGGGAGCTAGGCACTGTCCTGGCTGGCAGGAGTGGGGGATGTGGCCGAAACTTTAACTCCCACAGCCCCGGCCCAGCTCACTGAGTCTGGAGTACTCAAACAAAGACCAGAGCAAATGTCCTCAGGATCTCTTTGTGTCAAACACCACGGAAATGATTTTTGACTCAGGAAACTGACTACCGTGGTGGTTCCACTGCACTGAGGAAGAGAAGAAAGTGCAAGTCTGCTGGCAAGAAAAGCTACAATTAGCAGGAATACCACACACTGGTAATGTGCCTGTGGATAATTCCTGATGAATGTGACAGTAGCATTCCCAGAGCCTCTCTCCAGTCTGACCCACTAATCCCACTGAGGTTGTAATGAGGATTTCACTGAATCTGCAATGTGAGAAGACGGAAATATTCTCATGTACATCACTGATCAAGGAACAAAACTCATCGCATTCCGTTCCTTTACATTTGTTATGTCCTTGAACAAAGTTTTGTACTTTTCTCCATAGGAAACCCGCAGATTTATTTTGGAAGCTTTCCCAGGTATTTTGTCTGATTTTTTTTTTTTTTTTTACTGGAATGTTTGGGTGTGCCTGGACATGGGAAGATGATGAAATACATGTAAAGGAATCTTTAGGGGGAAAAAAAAAATCTAAATTTGTCTAAAAGATGCCTGCAATCGGCCGGGCATGGTGGCTCACGCCTGTAATCCCAGCACTTTGGGAGGCTGAGGAGGGCGGATCATGAGGTCAAGAGATCAAGACCATCCTGGTCAACATAGTGAAACCCCGTCTCTACTAAAATACAAAAATTAGCTGGGTGGTGGTGTGCACCTGTTGTCCCAGCTATTCGGGAGGCTGAGGCAGGAGAATTGCTTGAACATGGGAGGCGGAGGATGCAGTGAGCTGGGATTGCACCACTGCACTTCAGCCTGGCGCCTAGCCACAGAGCAAAACTCTGTCTCCAAAAAAAAAAAAAGATACCTGCAATCATTCATGCAGCAACTGTTGATGGAAACCCTGCAACAGGCCCCAGCAGGCTGTGTGCCCCAGTACGGCGGACAGGGGGATTTGTGCGCACTGCGTCCTTCCAGTTCGTCTGTGGGTGACCCTAAGCAATCCGTGCAACTGGAAGCAGCATCTACAGGAGCTCATGCTGAAGACATCAGCCAAGGAAATTGAAATCAGGGTGTGGATTCTCAAAAAGAGAAAGTTGGTCAACTGCGAGTTTTTACCTAACAAAGATAATACGTGATTGATGACTACAGAACTGTATTTTGAGAAGAGGTCAAAAGAAAGCAACTTACAAGTTGTCAAAGGGAAGACTAAAAAAGGTTTAACAAAATGTAAGAGCTAGAAGGGTAGTTCCAGAAACCAACTAATTTCACAGTGAACTAAGTAACAAGCCCATTCACAATAAAATCCCACATCAGAAATGGAGAGCCCTGAAACAACCAAATGGCCTACAATTGTATTTCGACTAATCTTATTTTCTTAATGGCTTAAAGGTAAATTTAAAGTTAAATTAGGTTCAGAATGCAATTGAAAGTTAAATGATGTGTAAATTAATAGTCCAATTTTTAAAGTAATGGCATTACTTTGGATTTTGAAATAAACTGGTAAAAAGAAAACATATATGTAGGAAATAAGAATGTTTTCAAGTTTGTAAAACTTTATTGGAATTGCTTGCACGGAAACATAACAAACTAATGAAAGAGAGACAGCAACAATACTAAATGCAAAATCACATAGCCCTTTGGTGTCTTTCATAAGAGAAGGCACATTTAAGACAAATGTAAGATGACTTGGTAACAGCAGAATGGCTTTACATGTCTTTCAAAAAAAGAAAAGAACTGATGACAGGATAAGTAATGGTTAATGATATTCCTGGTGTTTATTTACTGCTGTAATCAAATTCATTATCCTTTTTTTTTTCCAGTGGAGTTTTCCACATAAGACTACAATATTTTCTTCACTGTTTTTTACTTCCATTTGAGGATTTTCCAATAAATTGTTTAGTAAGTGTTAGAAACCACTGGTTACTAGCTAGTTTGACAGATAGAACAGTACAAAGTCAATGTGCAGTGGGAATTGTCTGGCAAGATAAGTGAAGATCATGCAATTAAAATATTTCCATTAAATCCTGTATTATTTTAAACACTGAAGTGAAGATAGTTTCTATTTATTCTTCACTGCAGATTTAAAACATGAAACATGGAAAATGAATTATGAGCTCAAATGTTTTTACTTCAACGTCTGCAGTCATTTCTGCCTGGAAACATTTTCATGGCTATAGCATAGATATATAAATACACAAAAAAAGGAGGAAGGAGAAAAGGAAAATAATTTATTATTTTTAAACCTGACATTGTGTTGTTATTCTAAGCATTACTATTGACCCTATTTCCAGAAAGTTCTCACCACAAAAATAAAACAAAACAAATTTTAATGTGCTGCCTCCTTGCCAAACACCCTCCACATTTGTTAAACAGCATATTTAAGAACTTTAGCTCACATATTTTTATTAAACTACCAGAGTACCTATAACAAAATGCATAACATTCTGTTTAATCAGTGGTCAAATGTTCTGAAATGATTCTGAAAACTTCTACAATATTTCCTGAAATAAGTTTTTGAATAAGAATTTTATACTATTCTACAAGGGTCAATGCAAGAAAAATACAATAGAATCACATATTTTTCTTAAGGGTAGTATATAGTTTGAATTTGCTGTTTTTGATAGGTTATAGCCAGAGAAATGGGTAACAATTCAGTAACACTAAATTGGATTTGAAATTAAAATGTCATTTTATTTCTTCAATTTATTTATGCATCTTTGTATTTGTTCATTTGCTTGCCTCTGGATATCTGCTAGGTAAAATTAAAATTGTTTTTATTCTGCAAACAGCTAAACAAAAATAAGATTAAAAAAATGATGCTTTACATCATCTTTTTCCAGGCATTAGTGAAAGGCATTTCCTAATTACAGTAAATTCAATGTATCACATTTTATTAAATATGCAACATAATTCAATTCATTTATTTATTGAAAATCACCTGTCAATATGTAAATTAGTTATTTTATAGAATCATGATATTTGAATAACTATTTTAAGCTGGTAACCTAAAACTAAAATCTTATGGAATTTTCTCAATAATATTTAATTACTCACTTTACAGCTTTATATTTCTTCTTAAATTTTTTATTCTACATTTACTGAGGAATCACTGTATGCCAACCATTGTCCTAAGCACTTAACATTACAAGGGAATTCATATTTTAACCTACCAGTCAGAGGGAAGTAAATTATAAATGTAAGATACTGTATGAAATTTGTGACTGCTCTGAAGACAATAAAACATGATGATGTGGACAAGAGCATCAGGATAAGAAGATATTTCAGATACGGTTGTCAAGAGTCAGCTCCTTGAGAAGCCAGCAGGGGAGCTGGAACCAAAATGATTTGAAGGAGCCAGGAGGTACCGGTCCAGTCAGAGCCTGCAGGCAGAAAAAACAGAGCAAGCAGGGGCCCTTAGATAGGAATGAACTGGATGTATTCAAGAGCTACAGGAACACACACGCAGGACAGATGATGTTGGAGGTGTAGGCAGGGCCAGATTGTGGATGGCCACACAGGCCGCAGGGGACGTTTTCAGTGATCATCAGCATTAAGGTTGACAGTAAATATCTGGGTCTAAAAAGATGACTTTTTCTAACTTTCAGATGAAAGAAAGTGCAGGGGTAAAAAGTGCAAACAGGAATGTTCATTAGGATATGAATGTACAAGTCCATGTATGAGTGATAGTGGGAGCAATCGAGGTAAACAGAAGGAGATGGGTTTAGTTATGATCTAGAGAGAGAGAGAGAGATGAAGAGCTTTCTGCTGGAGAGGAGGAGAGGAGGAGAGAAAGATACATCCATGACAAATTTATGGTCCTGGGAAACTGAGCTGATGCCATTTCTAAAGACAAGGCGAAACTATCTTTAAGTATGGATATGGGAATCAAAGCTTCTGTTTTAATCATCTTACACTTGATGATGCTGACGATTTCTGCAAATAGCTGACATCTACTGAGATCTTAATTGGTGCCAAGCACTGTGTAGATTACTTTATGTGTATTTCCGTATTTAATCGTATGACAACACCAGAGTTAGCTGGTACCATCATTGTCACCATTTTACAGATGAGAAGACAGAGTCATAACAAGGTTACAAAATTCCCCAAAGTTATACAATTAATAAGTTGCTATAGATGGAAAATGAACTCAAGTAGTCTGTCTGGAATTTGTGTTCTGAATTCTCAGCCTATAAAACAGATTCTGCAGGAGATTCAAGCTTGAGATATGTAACAGTGGGCATCACTGACATCCACAACAACCTTGGCATTATTTTCAGCATTTTGAATCTACAGTTAAGTTTACCCTTACCTTGTGATAATGAAATTGCTTTTGTTAGTGTTAAGCTATTAAGCCATTACATATTCAAAATTTAAAAAAAATGAAGCAATGGTTTCCAGGAGAAAGGGGCGATGGAAACTATTTCTATATACAAAGAATGCATTGATCAGAAGGGGTTTGGCCACAGAAGGAGGGAAAACAGAAGAGCTGACAATGAACACTGTCCGTGCTCTCTCCAGGGAATCAGCCAATGCTTTGATTGCAGCGATCAATGACAAGACAGTCAAAGAATCCTGATCCTACTGGCAAAACGGTTCTCATTTCATGGCCTGGTGACATTTAACACTTGAGTCATCTCATTTCTTTTGTGTTTCGTTCTCTTCATAAATTCTCCTCATTATTATGTGTCTTTTGATATAAGATACATGATAATAAAGTTCCACTGTGAAATATACAAATGGACGGTGGTGCAAACATGAGAATTCTAACTAGTTCGGAAATTCTCAGTCTTTTTAATTCCTACTTCTATGAATTCATCTCTCAGGTTTTGTTATTGTGGGCCAACCTCTAAAAAGTGTATCCACTCTTATTTTGCTAATAAAATTGAAAATCTGGGATTAAGTATGTGTATCTGAGGCACTAACTCCAGACTTCAATATATTCAAAGTCTTAATGGTGTTTCACTTTAATGCCTCTTGCAAGGCAATGTGACAATCCTATCTCTAAAGAAACAAAAATATGCACTTATGTCATTATGGGTCTTAATATATCCTAAACATCTTGTAAATTTAACTGCTTGGACAGGAGGATTAAATCTAAGTCTGGAGTCATTAGCTCTTTAACACGTCTGTGGTTACTTAAGTCTTTAAGTATATTTAATAATCAGTTTCCTTACATTTGACTAGATTCCATGCAAGTTGATAAAATTTTGGGTAAATATGCACATATTATGCATGAAAATAAAGTAAGAAATATATGAAATGTTTATAATATTTGCAAAATTCACTCAATCTTACAATATGTAAATGTATGCATTAAACCATTGTTAATGGGCAAATTACCTTTCAAAGTTCTCAAAATTTAATGCTGACCAAGAAAAAGTAAATTCTGAGATATATCAGATTTTGCTGACTGTAAGAAACTTACACTTCAAGTTCAAAGACACAAATAGGTTGACAGTAAAAGAATAAAAAAATATTTAGCATGCAAACATTAATAAAATATGGCAGAATTGGCAGCATTAGTAATAGATAAAATAAGTTTCAAGACAGAATTTCTAGAAGCAGAAAGCAACAGTATGTAATGAAGAAGTATGTAATCAATCTAGCAAGAAGACATAACAATCTTAAATGTGTATGCACCAAACAGAACCCTCAAGAAGCAAAAACTGATAGAGTTGAAAGAAAATAGACAAATCTACAATTGGAGTTAGAAATTCCAACATCTGGTGGGGTGCTATGGCTCATGCCTGTAATCCCAGCACTTTGGGAGGCCTAGGCAGGCGCTCACCTAAGGTCAATAGTTTGAGACCAGACTTGCCAACATGACTAAACCTCATCTCTACTCAAAAAAAAAAATATAGATATATATAAAATAAAATATATATATACATATATAAAATAAAATATATATACATATATATAATACAAAAATTAGCCAGGTGTGGCGGCACACACCTGTAATCCCTACTATTCAGGAGGCTGAGGCAGGAGAATCACTTGAACCCAGGAGGGGGGAGGTTGCAATGATCCAAAACAGCATCACTATACTCCAGTCTAGGTGACAGAGTGAAACCCTGTCTCAAAAACAAACAAACAAATATTCCATCATCTTACTCTCAATATCTGATATAATTGAAAAAGAGAAATTCATAAGGATATGGAAGATGTGAAAAACCACCAACCAGATACAATTAACTATTTTAGCATATTTTACCCACTAATAGAAGAATACATATTTAAAAAAATAGGATACATTCACCAAGAATGACCACATCCATGGCGATGAAGTAGATCTCAATAAATCTGAAAGAATTAAAATTCTCTGACAATAAGAGATATCAAGTTAGATATCAATAACAAGACAATAAGAAAATACCTGAAAAGTTAAAAATTAAACAATATACTGCAAAATAATGCAAGATGATAAAGGAAACCTAAAATATATATGAAACTCAATTAATATGAAGATATAGAATATTAAAACATGTAGGATGCAGCTAACACAGTAATAAGAAAGAAATTTATAACACTAAATGCTTACATTAGAAACACAGAACAATCTCAAATCAATAATCTAAATTTCTACCTTAAAAAGAAAGAGGGAGGGGAAACCAAATCAAGCAGTAGATATTAAACACGAGAAAAGCAGAAATAAGTAAAAGTAAAAGCAGAAAAACAATTAAAAATTAAATAAGCTGGTTTTCTAAAAGAATTGCTGTTAGCACAAATGACAAAAAAATGATAAGACAGGAAAGACCAATATTAGGAATAAAAGAGGGTGTATTAATACAAATCCTAAAACCATTAAAAAGGTAATTGTGGAACACTATAAACAACTTTATGTTCAGAAATTTGACAAATTAGAATAAATAGATCAATTCTTTGAAAACTACAAGCTGTAAAAACTCAACCAAAAAGGATAATAAATCTAAATTATTCTGTAACTATTAAATAGATTGAAGCCATAATTTAAAATCTTTTCCCAATAAAGGCTTTCGGCCTAAACAGTTTTGCTTTTGAATATCACCCAACATTTGAATAAGGCTTTTAACAATAATTTTACACAGTCCCTTTCATAAAATTAAAGAAGAGATCATTTTCCAATTCATTTTTAAGGCGAGTACCCAGGTAATAAAACCAAAGACAAAACAAATAAACTATATTCAAATCTTTCTCTTGAGCTTAAACATTAAAAGTCTCAACAAAATATTAGCCAACTGAATCCAACACTATATAAAAAGAATTCTATACTGTGACTAAGTGGGGTTTATTCCAGGGATGGCTGGTTTGACATGCCAAAATCAATCAATGTAATACACCATATCAACAAGCCACAGAAGAAAAATTATATGATCGGATAAACTGACACATAAAAGCATTAGACAAATCTCAAAACATATCCATAATGGTAGGGTAGACTCCCAACAAGCTGAAAATAGTAGAAAAATATCTCAACTAGAGAAATAGCAGTTTAAAAAGCTGCAGGTTTTCAAATAGTAAAAGTAATAGTGAGATTACTATTACTAATAGTAATGCTTCCCCCTAAGATCAGGGGCAGGCAGGAATGTCTGCTCTCACCACTTTCATTCAACACGGCAGAGGAAGTTCTAAGTTAAGCCTCTGTGGTAAGAAAAAAAAGGGGAAGTGGGAAGAAATCTCCATAAATCACACCATCTAAAAAAATTCAAAATTAGTTAAAGACGTAAATGTAAGCGCTAATATAATAAATATACTAGAAGAAAACATGAGTACAAGTGTTTGTGATTTGGAATAAAGCTTAGATATGACACAAAAAGCATAAGGACCAAATTACAAAAAAGCTGAACATCATCAAAATTAAAAACTTCTGCACTTCAAAGGACACCATCAAGGGAGTGAAAGACAACACATAGAATGAGAAAAAAAATGCAAATCTGATAAGGCACTTTACTGTATAAGTCACTTTTATCTAGACATATAAAGAATAGTTAATTACTACTCAGTGATAAGTAGAAAAATGATCTCTTTTTTTTTCTTTTTTTGAGACAGTCTTGCTCTGTCACCAAGCTAGAGTGCAGTGGCATGATCTCAGCTCATTACAACCTCTGCCTCCCAGGTTCAAGTGATTTTCCTGCCTTAGCCTCCTGAGTAACTGGGATTACAGGTGCGCGCCACCATGCCCAGTTAATTTTTGTGTTTTTAGTAAAGACAGGGTTTCACCATGTTGGCCAGGATGGTCTGGATCTCTTGACCTCGTAATCCACCTGCCTCAGCCTCCCAAAGTGCTGGGACTACAGGCATGAGCCACTGCACTCGGCCCAATTTTTTAAAGTGGTCAAATGATCTGAATAGATATGTCTCCAAAGAATCTATACACGTGACCAAAAAAGCACATAAAAAGATACTACCCATCATTAGCCATCAGGAAAATGCAAATCAAATCCACCGTTTTTGTGAGTTACCACTTCACACTCACTAGGATATCTGCATCAAGACAGAAAATAGAAAGTGTTGGCAAACATGGGGAGAAACCAGAACCCTCATCTACTGCAGATGGGAATGTAAAATGAAACAATGCACCTGCTTTGAAAAACAGTCTGGCAGTTCCTCTAGTAGTTAAAGGTAGAGTTACCATATGATCCAGCATATTTTACTTCTAGGTATATACTTAAGAGAAATGACAACACTATCTGCACACAAAAAATTATACACAAATATTAAGAAAAGCATTATTCATGAGAGCCAAAAGATATGGATAATCCAATTGTCCATTTACTGATAAATGTATGCATAAAATGTGATACAGTCATATAGGGAAATCTTATTCACCGATTTCAAAATCTTGGTGATACACACTACAAAATGGATGAACCTGGGAAACACTGTGCTAAGCGAAAGAAGTGAGTCGCAAAAGTCACTTTGTATAATTCTAATTATATGAATCATTTATAATGGGCACATCTATAGAAACAGAAAATAGATTAGTGGTAGCCTAAGACTTGAGCAATTGGATAAATAGGAGGGTAATGCTTAGAGGTACAGTGATTTTTTTGTTTTATTTTGTTTTGTTTTTTTGAGACAGAGTCTTGCCCTGCCACCAGGTGCCAGGCTGGAATACAGTGGCGCAATCTCGGCTCACTGCAATCTCCGCCTCCTGGGTTCAAGCAATTCTCCTGCCTCAGCCTCCCTAGTAGCTGGGACTACAGGTGCACACCACCACGCCCAGCTAATATTTGTATGTTTTAGTAGAGACGGGGTTTTACCATGTTGGCCAGGATGATCTCGATCTCTTGACCTCGTGATCCGCCCACCTTGGCCTCCCAAAGTGCTGCAATTACAGGCATGAACCACCACACCTGGCCGGTATAGTGTTTTTTTTTTAAGGGTAATGAAAATATTCTAATATTGATTATGTTGATGGATGTACGGCTCTGTTGATAGACTAAAAGCCAATAAATTGTCTGATTCAAACGAGTGAGTTAAAACTATGTGAATTATATCTCAATAAATCTGTCAAAACCAAGACAAAATTGACCTAAGCTAAACATACAACTGCTATGCAATCTGGCAATCTTAATCCTGAACATTTATCCCAATTAAATGAAAACTTATTTTACACAAAACAATTGAAATGCGTGTTCATAGCAGCTTTATTCATAAAAGCCAAAAAGTGGAAACAGCCCAAATGTCCTTCAATGGATGAATGGCTAAATAAACTGGTAAGTGGATACTATGGAATACTACTCAGAAATAAAAAAAGGAATGAAAACTTGACATGAGCAACAACTTGGACGAATCTGGAGGGAACGTTACTGAGTGGAAAAAAAGGCAATCCCAAATGCCTGCACACTGTATAACTGCATTTATACAACATTCTTGAAATGACAAAGTTTGGAAAATGGAGAACAATGTATTGCTTACCAGGGGTTAAGGAAGGCAGATGAAAAGGGTAAGAGAGAATGGTTATGGTAACTAGAGCACAGCAGCAGGAATCCTTGTGGCAATGACTGCTCTGTATCTTGGCTCAGGTGACTAATATAAGAAATTTTACCTGTGATAAAATTGCATAGCACTAAACGCACACACACACACACACACACACACACACACACACACACACAAATGTAAGCAAAACTGTGGATCTGAAAAACATCAGTGATTCAATTAATGTCAATGTCCTGGTTGCTTTATTGTACCATCTTTTGAAAATGTTAACTATTGAGGGAAATCCGGTAAAGGGTACTCAAGATCATTGCATATAACTTCACAACTGCATGTCAGTCTTCAAAGTTAAAACTTTACTTAAAAATTCAAGATAATTGTGGAAAGGTGGATATTGAGTGAAGACATGTTTTTTAAATTCTGCTCTACCACATGTTTAGCTGTGCCACTCCAAAAATCACTTGGCCTTTCTAAGCTTCAGCTTCCTTATAGGAAGTGGACAGACTTAGATAAGATGCTTGGTTTACAGCCTGAAGAAAACATTTACCATATGAGTGTATTTATGAAACACTGATCAAGATTTTTACATTTAAAAAAAATATCATCTGTGGGTTTCTGATTTTATTAATCATATAAACATCTATACATTTGAAAAAGCATAGCATTTGTCATGAAAACATAATCTATTCCACAGACCATGCTTGCAGCCTGTGTTACAAGGGCCTCTGATGGTAATTCCCCAACCCCTCAGAGTCTACAATTTATAGTGTGCAAATTTTTAAAAATGGCTTTAGAAATCTCAAAGATCTCTTTCAGACCTGGGATTTTAAGGTGGAGCTTTAGATTTTTCACCCATAGAAATTCACAAAAGTTTTGACTTACCATCAATCACAGAGTGTGTGTGAGTCATATGTTCCTTATCAAATTACATGCAATTTAAGTGTAAGTGCCTTATCAAATTACATGCAAATAATATTCAAGAAATTATAAAGTGCACATAGACTATCACCATCTGAAAGACATATCATCAGTCAAAAATTGTGTGCATGTTATTCCCTAAACTAAAATGACCATGGGTCCTGGGATGGTTGCCCTTCCTGAAATAGGTTCATTCCTATGAAGACATCCATTTGCTGACATGAAAGGGCCTAGCCAAATCCTGCTGAGCAACTCAGACAGGGATGGACACAGTTCCAGCTTGCAGGTCCTGCAGTCTAAAGGCAGAGGAGGAAGACGCTTCCGATGACACTTCATCCTATGCACACAATGCTATAGGACTTACTATGTATCTTACTCATTTAATTCTTAAAACAGTCCTTACAATGACATATCACCTCCATTTTAGAGATTTTGTCACCAGTGTTTAAGAAGATTATATAATTTGCCCTGGTCAATACCAGATCTTGGATTTGACTTCAACCTTGTGCTCTTTCTTTTTATACCCTATGCACTTTCTGCTCCACTGTGGCATTTCAAATGAAGTTAGAAAGATGAAAAATCAAAAACAGAAAAGTGTGAAGCTTCAAAAGAAGAAAAATGTACAGACTCAGCCAAGGCATCACTCCCAATAACATATAGTCAACCTAGCCCATTGTGTCTTCGTGGATTCTGGCTTCCACCTATGAGCTGAACTTACCGGTGACAGCTGCATTTCCACTCAGCTAGCCCTCTAGCAAATACGACAAAAGATGAACGCATATGACAAACTGTTTCTCTGGCTAGGAGAACACCATATTCTGAGTTAAAAAAAAAAAAAACAATTCTTCCCTCAAAAATGAAAGAAATGATAGAGAGACTCTCCAAATAATTTGGTTCTTAGTAGCTGTAACAATTTTAAATATTTCCTCTAAGTTAGGTTTTGCTGAATCACTAAAGAAATGCATAAAATATGACTTAACTATCTTATCTCTTGTGACAATATACTTAGGTTTGATGTAATGAATTATAGGTTAAACCTCAAAACACAGGGTAGATGACATGGTTACACTCTATAAACCTAAGCCTGGAGGCTCAGTGAGGATTTGCTGCCTTCCTTGTCGATTTTGAAATAAAACATGCCTGCCCTTGATCCTAACACATGCAGCCCAATGTCCTGCTGTTCCAGCAATCCTCAATGCCTCCGTGGGGCCCATTCACTTATTTGTCTTCCTTGACGTTGGAAGCTGAAACCTGATAATAACAGCTAACACTGACGGTGCCTTTGCACCAGACAATGTTCTAAAAGACTCTGCATACAGTAAGCCACACAGCATCCCAGGCAAAAAGTGTTGTAGTCATCTTTCTTACTTTACCAATTATGTGACTGCTTGCACAGAGTGATTAAGAAACCTGCTTTGTGTGGTTTGCGAACAGAATGGAGCCCAAGAAGTTGGACACACGCCAGGGCCTGAAAATTTAACCACCGGGCTGTATATTTTGAAGGATGGTTCCAAACACCTGACCTCACCCTCTCTACAGCTTTTCTGCTGTGTCATATGTCTGGCATGGATGTTTCCTTTAAAAAATAAGAGAAACGTTTCCATAGCAATAGGAGGAGAAAGATGTTGTAGCCTCGAGTAAGTTCGGGCTCTTCTCTTTCAGACAAAGTGCCTAAGGCCAATCCCACAACGAAAATCTCCTCTGTACTCACCCAGCTTTGACCTGTATGGTTGATCCTGATATTTTATCTGCAGAACATAGTAGGACACATTGTCTTTCATTTTTGCTCTAACTCGGCTCCTATGCAAGCTCAAGGACAGAGACTCCTTAGATTAAAGCAGGAGTACCAGGGGAACCAAAAAGGTCACGAGGCTGATAGAAATTCACACTTTATCTATTGTGGAGAGAAACAATATGAGGCTATTTTCAAATCCAATTTGTCAATCCAAAATGCATGTACAGAAAGGCGATGATTCATTTTTCCCCTCCCTTTGGAACTGCTTCCAAGCCCTTGAAAACAGAAAGAATAGAAAAATGGGCTCAAACAGAATTACCTAGCATGGTACATTATCCATTGTTTTCAATAAAAAGACAGTAAAATATATTTTCTTAAGATAAAACAGGGCCTATTAAGTCTATGACAATTTTTTTAAATGTCAAAATATGTTAGCATGTTTGTTTCTCCACTCTTGCTTAGAAGTAATGCAAATGACTTGTTTTCTTGTGAGAGAAAAAAAGAATGGGTTATGAGATAGGACCAGCCTCCAAGGTACCCTTTTTCAGGACTGACTGACGTGGGGAGAGGTACCCAGGAAAGATGGGAAATGCAAGAGCTGCTCCCCCAATTGGCATGCTTCACAGACAACATTTCTTTTTACCCTCAAAGAGTCCTCATGTGTTCTAATGCCTTTTGCACATTAGGAAATTGAGATTCAGAGATGTTAATAAACTCACCCACACAGGAATAAGAAGACATCTGTTTTCCTCCCTGTCCCACACATTCCAGCACTATAAAGCCTCACAGAGAGATTTCTTCAATGTAAAGAAACAAGAGCATTCACATGTTTTAAAAAATTTGTTTAAAACCTGGTAAACACCTTTCAGATCATATTTCTTCACTGAAAAATATTTATTGATCACAAGATTTTTTTCAAAACAAGATATAGTAAAATAGATGTGCTTCTTGTTTTCCCAGAGGTAGCAATGTATACGGGAGTAGAGAGAATGGAACACATAATTACTATAAAATCTAAAGGGAGATTAATACCAAGGATACTACAACAATTTGGGCGCGGTCAGGGAAAAAGTCCTAGAAGCAGTATCCGCTTAGTGAGTTCCGAACATTTAGCAGATGTTAGCTAGGTGGGGCCATTGAAGCAATTGAGGTTAGCATGGGAAAGAGTGAGTATGAACTACAGGCAAGTCGGAATGATCACACAATTGCAGCTCATTTGAAAAATTTAAGAAAGGGCAGGGTGATTCAACCATATGAGTGAGAGAAGTTAAAAAATAAAAAATAAAAAATAAAAAACAGGGCCTGGTTTGTTGGCTCATGCCTTTAGAGGCTGAGGTGGGGTGCGCCTTGAGAGGCAGAGGTTGGAGGAACACCTGAGCTCAGCAGTTTGAGACCAGCCTGAGCAACATAGCAAGACCCCATCTCTACAATAAATAAAAATAAAAAATTAGCTGACCATGGTGGTGCACCATGCCTGGATTCTTAGTTTCTCTGGAGGCCAAGTTTGGAAAATCGCTTGCACCCAAGAGTTCAACGTTGCAGTGAGCCATGATCGCACCACTGCCCCTAGCTTGGGCAAAAGAGTAGAACCCCAACTCAAAAATAAATAAATAATAAGAACTGAGACTAGAACAATGGGCAAGGAGCAGGTTACTCAGTCACCGGATTAAAAATTATATACATTACCTTGAATAGTGGAAGCCACTAAGAAACGCTCTGATGAGAAGGAACATTTTGGCAACAGTATGAAAAATGATATGGAACGAAGATGGAAAGACTTGAAGGGTTTGTTCAGGAATATAGGTATGAAAAGATGATGGCTTGGCCAAGGATAGCAGTAGCGAGTAAGGAGGTAAGTAATGGGTAAGGAAATAAGTAAGGAGATAATTGGAGACATGTGAAATCTCTTTAGAAGGTGAAGTACATAGAACTTGGTGACTGGTTGAACATAGAATATAAGTGAGTGAGAAGAAACATTTAAAAACAGTGCCCAGGTTTCTGGTAAGGGCAAGGGTAAATGATGACATCATTTGCTGAGAAGGGAGCTACCCAGAAGGAGGCACACTTGGGAAGGATGAGTCCTGTTGTCACAGTTGGAGTCCATTAATCATCAACTCATCAGAGACCCAATGCGGAAATTGGAGATTTGGGAATAGCCACATAAAGATAATAATGACTTTGTCTTCTTTATTGAGAATCAATATTATAGGAGGTAAGAGGGTCAAAGCCAGAATTAAAATGCCATGTCTTATGGGCAGTAATATGATGCATACATTCTTCTGGACTGCTTAAGATGCCTGACACAGTCCCTGCTAGTAATGAGAAGTGTCTTGTTCTTCACCTGATGAGAGTGCTGTCAATAGTTTTAGTGTTTCAAAAATTGCTTGAAAAAGGAAATGTGGGTTTAGAATATGAGAGAAGTCATCAGAAAAATGAAGTTTAGCTCACAATGTGTATGTATTGTGGTGGGGTGGTGTACAGATAAATAAATGGCTGAAATTAATTTCAAGAGGTGACAAAGGAGTCATTGAACAAGTTCATGTGTTACTAATCTGGAACTCTTGGCAACTTCAGCAATCTGGGATTCTATCCAGGATACTATCCTGGATTACACACACATACACACACAGATATACACACACGTATATAAAATTACATATATTTGCATATATGTATATATAATCAAAATATAATTCATTTATTATAAAGCATAAAGTTCACTTTTTTAAGTCTATAATTTAGTGACATTTATTATATTCCCAGGATAGTAAAATAATCACTACTGTTCACATTTTAAATATTTTAATTACACACAAAAAAAATCACTCCTTAATCATTCCTCTCCCTAATCCCTAGAAACCACTAATCATCTATTCATTTTCTATGGATTAGCCTATTCTGGACATTAGATATAAAAATCATAAAATATGTGATCTTTTTTTAATTCTTTAACTTAGCTTAATGTTTTCATTTTTTCAAGGTTTGGCCATGTTATAACATAGATCAGTATTTCCTTCTTTTTACTGACAAAGACTATTCCCTTGCAAAGGCATTCCATATTCTATTTATCCATTCATCAGTTAATGGTCTTTTAGATTGTCTCCACTTTGTAACTATGGTGGGTAATTCCACTATGACCCTTTTTGTAAAAGCATTCCTGTTAATGTGAGTTCACTTATCTTGGGAGAATATTTTGTCATCGCAGTGGAGTTACTGGGTCACATGAGAACTCTAGGCTAAATATTTTGAGGTATTAGCAAAGGTTTTGCAAGGCAGCTGTGCCATTTCAGATGCCCCCAGCAATATAAGAGTGTTCCAATTCCTCCACATCTGGGCCAGCATTTATTACTGTCTGTTTCTTGGCAATGGCTATCCTAGTGGACATAAAGTGATAGCTCAATATGGTTTTAATTTTAATTTCAATGACGATTAATGATATTAAGCATACTTTCATTTGCATATGGTGCATCTGTGTCTCTTCTTTTGGAGAAATAACTTTTTAATCCCTTGAATTTTTAAATTTGGATTATCTTTTCACTGTTCAGTAGAAAGAAATTTTTATATATTCTGGATACTAGGCCCATATTAGAAATGTAATTGACAAATAGTTTATCTAATTTTGTAAATTGATCTGTTAATAGTGTCCACTGCGGTACAAACTCTTTTTTAATTTTAATGAAATCCAACTTATCTACTTTAAATTTTTTTTCCTTGAGATTTTGTTGACATAGCCAAAAAACCATTGCCTAACTTTAGGGCACAAGGATTTATTCTTACATTTTCCTCTAAGAGTGTTATAATTTTAGCTCTTCCATTTAAGTCCAAAATGGATTTTGAATTAATTATTATATGGTGTAAATTAGGCATCCAACTTAATTCTTTTGGCATGTGGATATCCAGAAGTCCTAGGGCTATTTGGTAAAAATACTATTACTTATTTAATTAATTGTCTTGGCCGCATTCATAAAAAATAATCAATTTAAATGTAAAAAAATTTAAATGTAAGGAGAGCATTTTTTTAGGTCAATTTTGGAGGTATAAACATCTTAATAATATTAAAATCCATCACCATGGGATTTAAAAAAAAATTAAATCTTATTTAAGTTTGTTCAATGTATCTTGTGGTTCCCAGGATACAAATTGTTATGGATTGGACTGTGTCTCCGGCCAAAAATATAGGTTGAAGTTCTAATCCCTAGCACTTGTGAATGTGAACGTATTTAAAGGTAAGATCACTGCCTAGTCCAATGTGATTGGTGTTTCTGTAGGAAGACAGCCATGTGAAGTCAGAGGCACACAAGAATACTATGTGGCAAAACAGCAGAGGATGGAGTTTTGTAGCTACAAGCCGAGAAATGCTGAAGATTACTGGCAAACCACCAACAACTAGGAAGAAGTAAGGAAGGATTTTCATACGTGTTTCAGAGAGCACGGCTCTGTTGACACCTTCATTTCAGACTTCAAACTTACGCAACTGTGAGACAATAAATTTTGGTGATTTTGAGCCACCTCATTTGTGGCCCTTTAATATATCAGCCCTAGGAAATGATACATACATTGTATACTTTTTCATTAAATTTATTCATAAGCATTTTATTATATTTATGCTACTGTCAATGGAGTAGTTCTCAGTTTTATTTTGGGTTGCATATTGCTAGTGTACAAAATACAATTTGTATTTAAACTTTCATCTTATATGCTGTAATCTTGCTATGTTTTTTATTTAAATATTTTCTTTGCACGCATGCGTGTGTGTGCATGTGTGTGTCTGTCAAGATGTTCTATCTAAAGATAATGTCCTCTAGTGTAATTTTATTTCTTCCTTTCCAAAATGTATGTTTATTTCTTTTTCTTGCCTATTTACCTGGCTAGACCTTCTATTCCAATGTTTACCATAAGTGGCAAGAGCACATATCCTTGTCTTGTCCCCAAACTTAGGGGGAAAGTATTCAGTCTTTCACCATTAAGAATGATTTAGCTGTGGGTTTTTCATAGATGCCTTTTATCAAGTTGAAAAATTTCTCTTCTACTTTTAATTTATTGGTATTTTTATCATGAAAGGGTGTTGGATTTCATCAATACCTATATGCATAAAATATGCATATAATTTATGCATATGTTAAGGTGATCATGTGGTTTTTATCTTTATTCTATTGATATGAAAAGTTAAGTTAATATTTCCAATATTACAATCCTGGATAAATATAATTTAGTGTCCTGGAATAAATAAATTTCTGGATTCCTTGTATTACTTCAAAGACATGTGTGTTTATATTGATATGGGATGTAGGCCTATAGTTTTCTTTTCATGTGATATATTTGCCTTGTTTTTATAGCAAGATAATATTGTCCTCATAGAATGAGTTTTTATGTGCTCCCTCCTCTTGTATTCTCAAAGATTTTGTGAAGAATAGGTATTATTTCTTCAATAAGCTGTGGTTGTATTTATCAATTAAGCATCTCTACTTAGGGTTTTATATGGGAAGTTTTTATTTATAATTCAGTCAGTTTACTCCTTGAATTTGGGGGAGAATACACAAGTAAACACATATAGCCTGGTGCCTTTCTTTTGGAACATTATTAATTATTATTCCAATTTCAGTAATACATACAGAGCCTATTTAGGTTCTCTATTTCTCCTTGTATGAGTTTTGGCAGATCACGTCTTTCAAGAAGTTGGTCCATTTCATCTAGGTTATCAAATTTGTAAGCACAGACTTGTTCATAATATTCCCTTACTATCCTATGAATGTCCATGAGATCAATAGTGATGGCCTCTCTTTCATTTCTGATATAAATACTTTCTGTCTTCTCTTTTTTTTTTTTTTTTACATAATAAACTTGCTAAAGTTGTTTTGATGTTGTTGATTTTTTTCAGAGTTAGCTTTTGCTTTCATTGATTCTGTTGATTTCCTGTATTTAATTTTATTTATTTCTGCTTTTATCATTTTGTCTTCTGTTTATTTTGGATTTTCTTTACTCTTCTTTTTCTAGTTTTCTAAGGTGAAAGATTAGATTATTGATTTCAAATATTATTGACTAATATATACATTCTACGTTATAAATTTTCCTCTAAACATCGCTCGTGCTGCATCCCACAAATTTTGACATGTATTATAGTATTTTCATTTTCATTTCATTCAAAATATTTTTAAATTTCTCCTGAGACTTTTCCTTTGGTCCAGGTTTCTTGAAAAGTTGATTAATCTGTAAGCATTTAGAGTTTTCCAGCTATCTTTCTATTATTTATTTCTATTTTAATCCCACTGTGGTCAAAAATTATACTTTGTATGTTTCTATTATTTTAAATTTGTTAAAATGTACTTTATGGCCCAGAATGTAATCTATTGTGGATTCTGCTGTTTTTGGATAAAGTAGTCTATACCTGACAACTAGATTTAGTTGACTGAGGTGCTGCTTAGTTTCACTGTGCACTCATTTTCTACCTGCTGGATCTATCTGTTTCTGATGGAGGGGGAGATGAATACTCAGATGTAATAATGAATTCATCTATTTCTCCTAACAATTCTGTCAGCTTTTACGCTCACAACTATTGATGTCCTCTTTTTAAATGCAAACATGTTAATGGTTATTATGACTTCTGGTGAATCAACCCATGTATCAATATAGTAATGACCTCCTTTATCTCTGATTAATTTCCTGGCCTTTTCCCTGATTAATTTCCTGGCCTTAGAATATGTTTTGTCTGATATTAATTTAGTTACTTCAACTTTCTTTTGGTTAGTGTTGTCATCACATATCTTTCTCCATAAGTTTACAAGTTATCTAACCGCGTCTTAATATTTAAGGTAAGTTTCTTGTAGATAATGCTCTTGGATCTTGTTTCCTTGCCCGTTCTGATAGCCTGTCTTTTAAATGATGTATTTAGAACATGTTAAATTAAGCTGATTATTGATGTAGTTGACTTAATATATACCATTTTGCTAATCTTTACAATTTGTGGCTCTTTTCCATTTTTCTTTTTTTGTTTTCACTCTATCCTGCCTTCTTTAGCTTTAGTTATGCATTTTATATAATTTCATTTATAATTCTCTCAGCACACCAAATATACTTATTTTTTAAACTTTTTTGAGTGGTTTAGAATATTAATGCACCATTTATTAATATGATAATATGACAGAGTCCTTGCCTTCAAGAATCTTAAATGACATACTGTAAGAATTAGATACCAAAGTTTAGTGTAAAGAATTATGAAATTAAAAAGCAAACCAGTGCTATGAGAGCAAAATTCACTTGGCAACTGTATTTATTTACAACAATGCTAAACTAATTTCAAGTCCGAGGTAAAATATTAAGAAATTGGTCAAAACATTAATGATAAGGTCAAACACAAAAAAATAAGTTTATTATATTGCCATAATTTGTTAGTGTTGAAAAATATGAGCTACATTCTACAAAACAGAACTAATAAATTTACTGAAAAAACTAGTTTTATCACCTTCATTTAATATTTGTTTTGTTAATTAGGAGCTGACACCTTTTTTTATTTTTTGATAAATATAGTGCTGAAATGAAAGAATATGGATTTAAAAATCAAAGTAGTTAAGTTAGTGACTATTTTAAAAGAAGGAAAGAAGACAAAGAGATATACTCAAGTGAACAGCACATTTGGAGGTGCAGGTAATGCTGTACATAAGGATGATGCATTCACTCCATACTCTGCCATTTTCCATGGCTAGCAGCAGTAAATGTAAAGACATCAGATTACTTATTTCATATATATAACTATTTTACTGTGAATCCTGGGTATAACTTTATTTTTTGGTATTTCTGTTTTTTTCTCCACATTTGTCTTCAATAATTCAAATTTTCCTCAATCCCAATACTTTTAAAACAAACTTTAACCTCTTATTTTTTAAGAAGATAAAAGAAAATTCAGATGATTTGATAAATTTGCTTGATTGTTTAAGGGAAGTTATTTATTCTGATTAATAAATTTAAATTACTATAATTTTTTTCATGGTTGCCAACACAAGAAAATTATTTACAATATATTACACTTGTAAGGATGATTTATTGTTTTATTTGTGCCAGGTTCTCAAATAAGTCCATTACATACGCCTTCTCATTTAACACTCTGAAAAATATTTTGAGATTAGTATTATTAACGAATTTTAAAGCAGAAGAAACTTAAAATTTTGATCCTTAAGTCTTAACCACTAACTCAGGATTGATCAATTTTGCATAATTTAAAAAATCATCTCAGCAATTTGTTAAAATACAGATTCCTTGGCCCATCGTCATCTAGAATCTCTAAGGCATGGAGAATATTTAACTTAGCATGTGATAACCGCAGGTCATTATGACAGTCAAATGTGAAAAACACAGGATAAACTTTCTCATCACCTTACTTTGCAGAAGGTGAGTGGGAGGACATTTTATGTTCATCCTATTACATACACTTACTTAATTACAGTTATTTTGTTTAAGTCTTAGGACTAGAAAGCTTCCTATAATGGCAACAATTTCTCCCATTAATTTGTCCCATGAAACATCTGGTCATGTATATATTCTGGTCATGTAACTAAAATATTTATGATTACTTAGTATGTCTTTTGAGTCCTTCCTTGTATCTAACCTTTTCCTCTCACTTTTTACATATAGCCAGCTTTTATATGAAGCAAATTATGAGTCTATAATTTCTAAGTAGCTCTACGTATACATAAATGATAATATTAATGACTGATTGCATGTTGAACTAAAAAATATTTCTTTCTTTTTTTTTTTTTTTGAGGCAAAGTCTCTGTGTCGCCGATGCTGGAGTGCAGTGGCACCATTGTGGCTCACTGCAGCCTCGATCACCTGAGCTCAAGCAATCCTTTCACCTCAGCCTCCCAAGCAGCTGAGACCACAGGCATGCACCACCACCCTTGGCTAATATCTGTGTTTTTTGTAGAGATGGGGTTTCACCATGTTGCCCAGGTTGGTCTTGAACTCCTCGGCTCAAGTGATCTGCTCTACTCAACCTCCTGAAGTGCTGGAATTTAAAAATAAGTTTCTTTTAGACTTTTACCACATATTCTAAGAAAATTTAATACTCCTAAAAAGGAAAAGGAAAGTAAGAATTTTGGAATTTAGAAACTGCAAAGAAAGTAACTTATCCTAATAACATAAATGACACTTTAAATTTCTTCAGAGCAGTATAGTGTAACTAGAACAAAATGAATATTGATAAATAATACAAAAACTTATTTGTGTAAAAGCTAATAATTTGGTTGTGAAGAAACATCAACTACTAGTAGGTAAAAGTAAAGAAGGGTAAGATATAACATATAAAAAAATCAGATACATGGGAAAATGTATAAAAATGGGAAAATTAGACAATTAGCATTTGTGACAGAGAAAATCACCTTTTTTGTTTACATAAACAAACACATACAAATTACAAAGAAATACTCAGATTGTATTTGTTTTTTTATATGAACTGCTTTATTTTAGATTCATTTACTTGAATTCAAGTTAATGAATATTACTCTTGGCCCAAGTCTTGTTAATATAAATTCATTCCAGAATAAGGATGGTTATGATTACAGATTTCAGAATATTTTAAAAAGAGGAGAATTAACTTACCATTTGATCAATGATAGTGAGTTAAATATTTAAAATAATAAGTTATCTTTCTTTATAACAACCCTTTAAAATTTATGAGCTTGCAATCACAAGGCAATTTCCAGAAAGAATGCCAAGTAGATATGCAGAAATGGGAGTGTGGGGATGAGAATGAGAAAATAGTCAAAAAAGTAGCAGTTATAAAAACAGAATCAAGGTTTTGAGAGTATGATATAGCTCTTGGAAACAATCTAGTTTAGAGATTAGCAAACTTCGGTCCCGGCACCAAATCTAGTCTGTCACCTGTTATTTACAGTCTGTACACAAGAAAGACTTTTACATATTTAAAGGTTGAAAAATGTCTAAAGAAGAATATTATTTAAGGACAAGTTGAAATTATGTGAAATTCAAATTTCAGAGTCCATAAATACAATTTTATTAGATCACAAGCACAAGATAATTTGTTTATGTATTGTCTATGACTGCTTCCTCACCAAAATCATGGAGTTGATTATTTGCTACACACACCCTGTGGCTCTTCAAAGCCTAAACTCTACTCTTTGGTCACTTAAAAAAACTTGCTAACCCCTGATCTAGCTGAGCTTCTTTACATAGTCTGGAAGTTTTCAGAGCTTTGGTGGCCTGTACAATTGTTCTCAACAGAACTAGAATCAGAACCCAGATGGGCTGACTACATTACATCTTTGCATCTCTTTCGTCCTAACAGAACCATGTATCCATCGGATTTGGTGCTAGAAGACTGTGAAAGTTTAAAAACTACCCACTATTTGTTCTACTATATGTAGTCACTTTCGTGACGTATGTTGTTTTACTAATTTGATCAAGACAACACATATTTTTAATAGTTTTTATTCTCTCTGAGTCAGATGAAGAAACTGAGGACTCCCCTCCCCAAAAGAAGTAAATCTTAAGTAATGAAGTTTGGATGTTGTCCCTGCTAAATCTCATGTTCAATTGTAATCTCCATTGTTGGAGATGTGGTCTGGTGGGAGGTGATTGGCTCACTGGGGTGAAATTCTTATTAATGGTCGAGCTGTTCACCATAGTGTGTGAGTCTTCATGAGACTGGTTGTTAAAAACCGTGTGGCATCTTTCCTTCTGGCTCTTGCTCCTTCCCTCACCATGTGATGTGCCTGCTCATGCTCCACCTCCTGCCGTGATTGTAAATTTCCTGAGGCCCTCACTAGAAGCAGATGCTGGAGCCATGCTGATACAGCCTGCAGAAATATGAGTCAATTAAACCTCTTTTCTTTATATATTATCCAGTCTCAAGCATTTCTTTAGAGTGAGGCAAAGAGCTTGTTAAGGGACTGGGCCAGGATGTCAACCCACATTTTCCGTGGCCTGTGCTCTGGCCCTGCACCCTACTGTGCTCATTTTCAGCACCTGTGCTCTGGCCCTGCACCCTATTATCTGTCTCACACACTGCCCTTGGAAAAGGCTCTACATCAGGTAGACTTGCTCTCTCAGTATCTATCTCTATCTAGTTATCATCTGTCTGTCTAAACCAACAGAGTGCTTCCTATATTTTAGACACCATTTTAAGTGCTTTGCAAATATCATCTATTTTAATTCACTGAGCAATTGGAAAATTTCCTTATAACCATGAAATCATCTCTTAAGTCCCTATATCTAGAAGTTCATGAAGAAACTATACCTTTTTCTGTCCTTGTGAGATTAAAAATTTTCAATAGCAAATGTGATGACACAATGTGCTAATTCTGCTACAAATTTTAGATACATTAGTTTATAGAGGTTATTTTTATGAGAAACCAAGAAGAAATTCCAAGGCTATACCTTTAGACCTTTATATGAACCTATAGTTCTCTTGTAGAGTTTATTCCAGATTATTTTATGGAGCTATTAAGAAGTACAGGTTCGAGGCTCCATACCACTCCTCCTGAATCATAATCTCTGGGTGAGGACAGAAAATGCCATGTTCAAAGCAGTGGTGACCCTCATAAACCCAGTACAGAATGATCAAATGAAAGACCATTTTTAAGCTAATTTCACCATTAGAAAATATTAATATCACAATTGTGTTTAATATTATTTTAATGTTATTTTGAAATATGATTTAATTTTGACAAAAAAGAAAGAAATTTAAGACACTCAGGATTCATAGAAGCAGGTTTTCTGATTCCCTCTAAAATGTAAATTTCTCCCTTGCTCTTAGATAAACAGGTTGGTAGTCCCATTACTTATCTGATAACTCTTGGTTAAAAAATTTTATGGTAGTTTATAAACATATTCTCAATTTATCAATGAAATATGTCTGACTTATGTTACATTCAAAGCACTTAATTTGGCTTAACATTGTATCTCTTCTTCTTCCATTACTGGAGACTTCTGGGAGTTGACCCCTGGTGAAAAAGGGGGTGATATGGCCCTTCTCTTTTTTGCAACTTGCAGTTTTTTGGAAATTTTTTTTACTATTACACAAAGGTGACTATTCAGAGAGATATGAGAATGATAACCAAGTTTTTATGTGATTAGTGTTAGCACAGATGATTTATTTTTCCCTAAACCTGAGAGATGTTTAAAGCGTATTGATTTTCTGTTGATTTTTAAATGTCCTCACTGAGGACATCTCCCTAGCCTGCTATGACATGAGTAATGCATTTTTCTCAGGTGGCAGCTTGCCACCTCAGTCCACGTTGCTGTTTTTGGTGTGTGTGTATGTGTGTGTGCACACAAGAGAGTGTTTATCTCCTTATGCTGCAATCTCACCGTTCCACAAGAAACACTTTCTGACAAAGTAGGGATACTGTTGAATACCAAAGCCTCTTTAATTCTACTGTTCAAGCTAGAGTCACCCACTGTCTCAACTTCTGAATGGCTTGAGTATGAGTCAAACATCTGTCCACTGGGTCCCTTAACTGCAGGAACACATAGTCAGCTTCAAGAGTGTGAGGCCAGAAGTGTGAGGGGAACTCACAGTTCACTCTACAACTCTGCACAAAGACATTCCCTTCACAAATTATTTATGAAGCAGACTGTTTTCATAAACTTGATGTGAGTAAGGAATGAGGAGTGATGTAAATGGTTTCCAGTTACTTCTTTTTAAAATGTTCATCTTGTTCCTGCTGGTATGACATATATAGCATACATTTGTGCCTTAGTAAAAAAATTCTAATTTAATTTCCCACTATGAAAGAATAATTCTGAAGGCCTTTGGCTTCTCTGTATATGTACATCATCTATCAAAATAATTTGCTTTACTTATAAAACATTATGTTCCTGGCTTCAATTTAGACTTGCTAATATAGACTCTCTGCTGATAAAGAAAATTTTTATTCTTACGTGTTCTCCCTAAATGATTATTTTGCATCTTAAAGTTTGAGAAAGTGAATAAAACTGTGTTATTTTTATTGTTTCAGAGTAGAAGGAAAATAATAGAGGGAAGGGAAGAAAGGAAGGGAAACAAACTGGTAATCATAAAAGTACCGTAATTTTAAAAATCAGAACTTTCAGTTTTTTCTTATTCTTTGGCTGATGTGTGTGTGGATACAAACCAAAGTCTTTACATTGCTTTAATTGCTAAATAGAAAATTATTGGTAAAATTGGCAAGGAGCCATAGCTCATGGCCTTCATGAGCCATAAGAGTCATAACTATACCCATGTAGTCAGAACACTGAACAGAGGAGATATTACAGTGTATAACATTTATTACACATGCATAACATTTCCACAATTAAGCCAATATTTTCTTTCCTTATCACTATAACCAAGTGTTAAAAGAAGAAATGGAAGGCAAGAAAATGTTGGAATATGTAAGTAATGGGAATTGACATACAATCACTTCAGTATGTCATTTCCCTACAGCTAACAAAATTAACCAATCAGATAGTCTTAAATTTAGTGTCTATTTTGTTTTATCAATTTACTAAAAGATTTTTAGGCTGGGCACAGTGGCTCATGCCTGTAATCCCAGCACGTTGGGAGGCCGAGGCAGGCGGATCATGAGGTCAAGAAATCAAGACCATGGTGAAACCCTGTTTCTACTAAAAAATACAAAAATTAGCTGGGCGTGGTGGCGCATGCCTGTGGTCCCAACTATTCAGGAGGCTGAGGCAGGAGAATTGCTTGAACCTGGGAGGAGGCAGGTTGCAGTGAGCCGAGATCGTGCCACTGCACTCCAGCCTGGAGGCTGGCAACAGAGCAAGACTCTGTCTCAAAAAAAAAAAAAAAAAAAAAAAAAAATTTTTTTTAAATATTTAGAACTTAAATAAGAATCAAGCTGCAGAATGGAAATGAGATTAATCAACAGAGACCAGTTAATCTATAAATGAGATAATTTTCCATTAAATAAATGCCCATTCATTCTTCTGGTAACACTAAATACTTGTTTGAAAAAAGCAGCTGTAATAAAATCCTTTATGATAGTTTAATTAAAAATAACTTTATGAAATATAAATTTAAGTATAGTCCCTAAAGTCTCTCTTGGTCACTATGATTTTTGTGTTTAGAATTATCCTTTTCAGGATTTTCATTTATACTTTGACAAATCTTTGAAATCGGGGTGGTGAATTTTTTTCTTTTACCTTTGACATCAAATGGGGAGGAGCAGCAAATTCATTGATGGAAAGAAAAATTGTCTAAATCAATGTTGCCTGGCATGAGGGTAATAAAACAGGAATGTAATAGTAATGCCTTTGACAAGAATAGTGGTAAGATCTACACGTCTCCTAAACCTACTGCACAGGAGGGTTGGAGAGAGGAGTGATAGAGTTACGCATGGAGACAGTCAGTTGTAATTTCCACTGAGTCCTTGCGTGCCTCCAAGTTTCTGGTTCTGGGAACTGTAGTTCTCTTAGTGCAAGCCAAGATCACATTGACCACAGCACCAATGTGATCTTGGCTTGCACTAAGAGAACTACAGTTCCCAGAACCAGAAACTTGGAGGCACTCATTCTACAGTACACACCTAGGATTAGCCCACCTGAGTCTTGCCTTTTGCCTCTGGATGCTCTGTTTTCAGAGGTACATATGTAACATAGAACAGAGGGCAGAGTGGAAAGGAGCAATTGTTTTCCACGTGTACAGAAGTCAAGGAGGCCAGCTATGGACAATGGTCAAGTACAGGAGGACCAGCACAGGGAAAAATGGTGGAGTCGTTCCTGTATGAATTCATAAGAAAGAACAAAGTTGGGGTGGAACTCCAAGGAAAGGGTATTGTAGTTGGAGCGTGGAAGGAGTTTCTGATGATTTAATTAAAAAGCAAGTGCAAGGAGGCTCAGCTTTTCAGGCAAGATGGCATACCAGAAGGGACTTGAGTGTCAGAGGAAGGTTTGGGTTAGAGCACCCACAAAGTCCCTTTCATGGCTAACAATGAGTGATTCTTCCACACTCATCAGTTTCCATCAGTTTCTAAAGGGAGATTGTTATTATTACAATAACTGTGGTTTGTTATGCATTTACCATATCCCAGGCTTATTACTATCATATAAATTTACTCAGTTTATTCAAAACATGGGACCCGCGAGTTAATAACTAGCCCAATGTTTGTAACTTGACAAGATAACTAATGAATTTGTCCAAGGACAACTGACTACTAAAGGGACAATCTGGAAGTCAAATCTGGCTTTAAAACTTAGGCTACATCATTGCTTCTTTTAAAATACACAACATGTATTAGGAGAAGCAGGATAATCTTAAGTTCATATTAATAATCTAAAGCACTTACCTTCTAACTATTTATCTATTGCACTTTATTAGCAACGTTACTATAAGTTTCATTTTCAGCATCAGGGAGCACAAGTGAACCAGATGAGGACTCTTATTTTGAGGTCCTGGTTCACAGGCTGGATCATTGGTCATCTCACAGAGCTGGTTAGAATACAGAATCTCAGGCCCATGTTAGACCCTCTGGGCCTGAATCACCATTTTTAACAAAATCCTCAGATCATTCCTGTGACGTAGAGTTCGAGAAACACTGGCTTATATAGACTCAGCAAAACACCTTGAAAATAGTCTACAGTAAGATAAAATTTTTAATGACCTGCACTTTAACAAAACTGCTAATTAAATTGTGATTTTCTAAACTTAGAGAATAAATGCACTGATGTGCAAGCCAGTCGTCATACGAACTCAATTAGGAAGGGATTCAGGACCACCCAATGCTGAAAAGCAAGAGCTAGGAAAATTATGCATCTACGGTGTAAATGAAGAAACAATAAGTATGATGAAATCATATTATTGAAGTCTATATAGACAGTCACTTCCAGAGACTGCAGGTTATATAACCTTAACTTTTTTTATTCTTACATAAGGTCTTGTATATTTCATAAGTGTATAATCCCAAAGGAGTGTCAGCTAGTGAACAATGCCTACTGTTAGAATACAATTTTAGGGAAAATAAAAGATGGTATCATACTTCTTAGGAAATGAAATCATAGTTATAAACTTAGAGAGAATGCTTACTTCAGCTGAAGAAGAGGAGCTTGGTTTTTAGCCTGTTTGTGCATAAGAAATATATACACGTTTATACATAATAAATTTTCAGCTATGCCACCCATTCATTTGACAAGTATTATTGTCGGTCTACATGGACTACACACAGTTCTAAGAGCTGGAAATGCCTTAACAATGAGACTTCATCCCTGTCCATCGGGAGGTCTCATCTAGTGAGGAGATGAACAAGAAAACAGCCAGGATGATGGAGTGCAGTAAGCGTGACAATAGGAAAATTATTTCTGAGAATAACTTATTCCAGAATGTGGTGGTATCCTGGAAGAGGGTTATCTGTGCTGAAGCTTAGTGAATAATCAAGCAGGAACCGAGTGAAAGTTGGGTGGGGAAAGATATGTTTAAGCAGAGAAAAGAGGACATAACTAGAATTGTGGTGACACTGGGCACAGCATACTAAAGAACTGAAAAGGCTGTGCAGGAGCTGAATTGAGATGTCATGGTTGCCATCTTCTCATCAATAAAATGGTTTCAAACTGTCTTGTAGCTTTTTTTTTTTTTTTTGAGTGTTCAAGAGAGATAATGTATGTGAAAGCCTACCTCTGAAATGAAACACATTTGATGCATATTCTTGTGCATTCACACAAAACAACTCTAATTAATTTATACTCATATAGTTGCACATTTTCACCAATTTTGACCATCTTAAACTATCCCAAATGGAGTTGTGAAGAGAAAATGATGCTTAAAGAGACCAATTTTGTTTTAATTTTGCAGGATTGATTCTTTATGACCTATATTTTCCCTTGCTTTTTTTTTTCTCACATGATCTCTGAAATGAACCCAAAACTGGCCTTCGCCAAGCTGTCCTTCAGTCTGGTGATGGCAGGTGCAGTCGGTGCTTGGACATCTGTCCTAAAGCTTAACCCAGATCTTGTTTGGAGGAACTCCATCTGGTCCTCCATGCTGTCAGATTTGCGTGTTCCAGTCCAGTCCCAGATGCTCTCTTCCAGTCTCTGCTCCTTAAACAGGCTTGTCTGGGACATTTGCGATGGTCTGTGTTAGACAGTCTGCAGTGAAGACATGTGATGCCGGGGGTTTGGGGGAGTCTTTTCCTTGCCTGAACTTGGAATCTCAACTGATAAATGGAATTGAAAGTTAAATTGAACTGACCACAGGGGACACACTGAAATATTTCCTGAAGGCACAATCCTCATTTCCACACTAAGGTGAGAAGTTTAACAACCCATACAATATTTGACTTGTATCTTTCTAAAAACTTCACATTTTTGTTCATGTGCCACCTCTGGAAAAAATGTACACCCAGAAAAGAAGGATATGTGGGCCCGAACCTGTACTTCCTGAAACACAGGGAAAGAGTGTTCACAGCCAGGTGAGGGGAGAGGTAAGCAGCTTTGACTTGGAGAGGATATGGCATGAAAACTTGGAGAAGAACAGAGCGAGCCCACAGAGGTGAGATGTGTGAGTAAAAGATTGTTCGCAGGTGAAGTGCAGACATGGCGTGGGGGCAGTTGGATTCATTCATTCAACAAATAGCATCAACTCAAAGAGACACTCAAAAGGATACATTGCAAAAAGCTCAGCTTCCTTAGAAGAGTGAATGAGGCTTCCCATGAGGGTGATCTCAAGAAGAAGTTTGGTGCACTGTGCTAAGGAAAGAACCCACCAGAAGGAAATCCCACATTAGCCAAGTAGGAGAGAACAAAGTGGCTTCTAGTGGGAACTCTGTGGGGCGTCACCCAGCCAGATGGACAATTTGGAGAGCAGATTGTTCTGTGCAAGGAACCTGTGTTCATCCCCCCTGCTGGACATTGAGTTGAGGGGTGCCCGCCACTGGTGGGTAATTAAAAGATTACTCAAATATTGACTTCTGCGTTACTTCTCTATTGTCTTCAAAGTACAACTGAAAAGTGTAGACACTGTATCCATGAAACAAACATAAGAAGACACGGCAAGCTGGAAAGAAGATGGCAGAGCAGCTTTGGATCTGGGCATGACTGGAACACTGGTTACTGGAGAAGTCAGGGACTTGGAAATGACTATGGGTGCGGACAAGCAAAAACAAAAGCAGCAACGGTCCCTAGAGAAATCAGCTCCCTCTAGCCAAAGAACCACAAGAAAAGCAGCCTAGCAAGACAGAAGACTCTAGATCATGAGTGTTGTTTTCTAAACTATAGTGATCTAAGTGTTTATATTAAAAAAAAAACCAAACTAAAAATCTAACCTGCCATCTCAAAAAATTAGAATAAAAGAGCAAAATTAACTCCAAGCAATAAAAAGAAATAAACGATAAAGAGCAAAAAATACTGAATTAAGGAATAGAAAGAAAACAAAAAAGCAATAAAACAGAAGTTGGTTCTTCCAGAAATATCGATAGAATTGACACATCTGTAGCAAGACTAACAAAGAAAGAAACAAATTGAAAAGCTACAAGTTACTAAAAATAGGAAGGAAGCAAGGAACATCACCACAGTCACCGTAGCCATCAAACAGATAAAAAAAAAATACCATAAACAACTCTACACACAAATTTTATAGACTATATAAAATGGATAAATTCTTGGAAACATACACTAACAAAATTCAACTGAAATTAAAAAGGTAAATTTAACCTCATAGCTATTAAGGGAATTGAATTTATTATTAAAGTCTTTTCAAAAAAAATCTATAAGCTCAGTGCTTTACTGGAGAATTGTATGAGACATAAATTTTACACACTCTTTTCTAGAAAATGGAGGAGGCAACACTTCCCTACTCATTGTATACAGCCAGTATTACTCTCATGCCAAAACCAAAGTACATACAAATTGCTGACAATATTATTCATAAATATAGATTAAAAAATTACTAACAAAACATTAGTGAAAAGGACTTACTAATATATAAAGAGAATTCTACACTACATCCCAGGGTGGTCTATTCTAGTGTTCCTTTTGTGGGTGACCTGACCTTTCTCTCTGGCTGCCCTTAGCATTTTTTCCTTCATTTTAACCCTGGTGAATTTCACAATTATGTGTCTTGGGGTTCCTCTTCTTGAGAACTATCTTTGTGGTGTTCTCTGTATTTCTTGAATTTGAATGTTGGCCTGCCTTGCTAGGTTGGGGGAAGTTCATCTAGATAATATCCTGAAGAGTGTTTTCCAACTTGGTTTCATTCTGTCCTTCACTTTTGGGTACACCGATCAAACAAAGATTTGGTCTTTTCACACAATCTCATATTTCTTAGAGGCTTTGTTCATTTCTTTTCACTCTTTTCTCTCCAATCTTGCCTTCTTGCTTTATTTCATTGAGTTGGTAAGTGTTTGAGGTGACGAATACCCCACTGTGATTATTGCACGTTGAGATTATTACACATTGTATGCCTGTATCAAAACATCACATGTAACCCTGTAAATTTATACACCTATTATAAGCCCATAACAATTAAAAATATAAAACAAATGTAAAATGAGTCCTCAGATATGAAACCACATGCACAACACACTAAAAACATTGAAAAATGGACTCCATCTTTCTTTTTTTTCTTTCAATAAATCTTGTTAATGAGATGAAAATACAAACTAAAGATCTGGGAAAAAAAATTTCAAATCCTGTATCAGCCACAGTGTTTGTACCTACAACACATAAAGAATTAATAAAACTCAACATTAAAAAACCAAAATATCCAATTTGAAAATGGGCAAAAGACATCATCTAACATTTCATGAAGAGAATATACAGACAGAAAAAAAGCACATGAAAAAGTTACTTAATATTTCTAGCATTAGGGAAACACAAATTCAGACAATAATGGAATCTTATGACACGTTTGTTAGAAGAGGTAAACAATTAAAAATATATGGAAAATATTAAATTCTGGCAATAAGTTCGAAAAACTGAATCTCTTAAACATTGCTGGTAGAGAAGTAAAATCATGCATTCATGCTGGAAAATACTTTGGCAGGTTTTTGTAAAAGATACACTTGCAACTGCCATATCACCTGGCGATGGCACAGCTGGCCATTTATTTCATGGAACTCAAAACACGTCCACACAAATATCTATACACAATTATTCATAATAGCTTTATTTTTACAACCAAAACTTGGAAACTAATATTTCTGGGAAAAAAAATGAGTGGTTAAACAGTTTGTTTAAAACAGTTTAACAGTTTGTTTTAAACAGTTTGTTTAGCCATCCATACCACGGAATATTATTCAACAATAAAAACAAACTGAACATTGATATGCACAAAAGCTTTTACCATCTCAACATCATTAAGCTGAATATAGTAAGTCAACCTCAAAAGTCACTTTCTGTATGATTCCTTACATACAACATTCTTGGAATGACAGAATTATATTAATTATACAATTGTTAAATATATGATTGTTTATACAATTATACAATTGTTATATATACAATTGTTTAATTATACAATTGTTATATATGCAATAGTTTAATTATACAATTATACAATTGTTATATATACAATTAACCACATTAGTGGTTGCCAGGCAATGGGGGTGAGTGTGAATGTATGTATATACACACTTTGTTAGTAATGGTATAGTCCTGTATATTGATGCCAGTGGTGGTTTCAAGAACATGTGGTAATGTGACATAGACCTACACACGCACAATGTAAACAGTATAAGTTTTCTACTTTTAATACTCTAAAATGTAACCAGTGGGAAAAATTGGGTGAAGGGTATGCTGAACTTTCTGTACTATGTTTGCAAATTTCTGTGAGTTTATTCCCAAACGAAAAGGTTAAAAATGACTAGTCATTTAAGGGATGGGGTGAATGGAGAGAGTAGGGAATGTGAACAGTCAATGTAATTCTTACATAGTCTGAACAGCTGCTATATACAATGAATTGTGTTGGATGATGCATTAGTGTCCTTGGCTGTTGATACAAAGTTCCACAAACTAGGTAGATTAAAAGGACAGAAAGTTATTCTCCCACAGTAAGGGAGTCTAAAAGGCTGGAATCAAGGCTTTTAGCAGGCCCACGCTCTCTGTGACGAAGGCCCCTTTGCCTTTTCCAGCTTCCGGTGGTGGTCAGCAGCCCCTGGTGGGCAGCGGCATCACTCCTGTCTCTGGCTCTGTTGACACATGGCAACATTCCTCTGCAGGTCTGTCTCCACATGTCCTTAAGAGCCACCCTAATCCGTATACTCTCATCTTAACTATGTCTACAAAGACCCTTTACACAAATATCCTCACATTCTGAGGTTCTGGGTACACACGGATTTTTGGAGGACATCGTTCAACCCAGTACAGATGGACTCCAAAATGGCATAGGATGTGTCTGGACGTGGCTGGTGCCAACACCTGCTTACCAGCTGATGAGAGATCAGAGAAGGCACAGCCAGAGAAATGTAACAAAACCCTGGGCACAGAGTGAGGCCTAGAGGGCAAGCAGCATGGAGAGATAATGCTGCAGTTTGCTCTAAAAATAAACTTTTTTCCCCCTTTGACGACCAAAGCACCCACTTTCACCCCCATTTTTGCTTGTTTTAAACACAGAAATGACATGGTTAGGAATAATGTGTAGAATGGTCAATCACATAGTGGTGTGTAGGGTGTACTCAAAAGAAACGAAGCTAGAAGTGGATGGCCAGCTAGAAGGAAGAACACAGCAGTCCTTCAGGTGAGTGACATGGGCTTTGCACAGAGGGAATGGAGACCAGAGCCAGGGCCAAACAGCGCTGTCAAGCAAGCACATTTGGGGCTTGTGCATTTGACCTTGGCTTATATGCCCATTGTATTGTTCTTTTACCATCAGCACTTCAAGCACGTTTTCCTAATAGTGAAAATATATAGGTTTTAAACAATGCAAAATCTATAAATTTAAAAACCTACAATCCATCTCTTCCTGATGTTTTGTTTAAAATTTGTTCCTTTCAAGTGGGCAAAATAATTTTTAGGATACACACACACACACACACACACAACGATGCCATAAATATAATTTTTGAATGAAGATATAAATAACCTTCTACTTGGGACTTCTAAATTTGGTCCATTTTTAAATTTATGGTTGGTTTTGTGTTTCTGTTGAACCATCCTTAAACTCATAAATATCACCCACGCAACATTTGTATTTGTGTTGTGGTAGTCTTAGACACAGGAGTATGAAAAACTCTTATGAATTTAATTGGTCGAGTTTGAACCTTCAACCTTTATCTCATTATCAACTCCCTTCAGCCAAATGAACCAACTCGCTGGACATGTATTACAATTAGAACAAGAAAAATCTATTAGGCTATTTTGTACATCTACTTAACAAGTCCAAAACAACATAGAATTCAAAAAGGAAAGATTTTTCAGAACAAGAGGCCTAAAGTAAATAGACAACCACTACTCTGCATATTTCTGAAGACGTTTTTAAAACAAATAAAGCAAAATCATTATTGGTAAGGTATATACGGACTCAAAATAATCTAGAAACTGAACTTGGTAACAATATAGTTTTTATACAGAAACAGAATACATGTTGATTGAAAATGGCATACAAGTGATCAAAGAAAATCTTTGTAGATAAACATTTGAACTTTTTGCAGTATGGAACAATTTTAGATAATTTATGTTGTTCTTAAACTCATTTGTATTCTACTCTAAATATACAGCAGCCTAAAAGTTTGAGAAAATCTGGGCCAGAGACCTAAATACAGAGCTCCAGGGAGGATTACTGGCTTCATGCAAGCTCATTTATGTAACCACTAGTCTAGCATTTTATCAATGTGAGAAACAGAGGTATTTTCTTCACTACAACCAGTAGGACGCATTCTGTATACCAACACAAAACCATGAGAGAAGAAAATAATTGCAATGTATCGATTACAAAAGTTATTTTCTAAAGCAATAACAAAGTAAAAGAATAGTTTCAGGGTGGTTCTACTGTTTTTACAATACTGAGATTTCCACGTGATTTTTTCCAAACATTAAGCTTTATAAAACTATGAAATTTTCCTCAACATCTGAAATCCCGAATTGCTGTTGAAAGGCTTAAAAATACCAACATAGCTTTTTCTGACTGCAGGAGTTACCATGGCCATTTCTTTCTCTACCTATCTTCTTCACATGTTCTTATTTATTAGCTCTTCTCTTTGATTTATTCTCTCTCTGAGTATAATTATAAAAAGAAAATATACTTCTTGCACTGTGGATACCACATCATCTCCTAGAACCAGACTTTTTAGCTTCCATTAATTTTTGGAAGGGTGAATTTAACATTCTAAACTAATTAATAATTTGGCAGAACAATTGAATGCATGTTAAAATTGGTAGAGAAAAAATACCTAATAATTAGAATTGTGGATGAATTAGGGTTAAGATTAATGATAAAGTGGTTTATTACAGATGACTAAAATTAATGAATATATACTTTTCAAATGTGAAATTATATTCTACTTTGTGCCAGAGAAGTTCCAGAGTTAATGTTTTTGTAATATTTTAAAAAAATTATTTTAAAAGTCTTTTCTGGATTTTCTGTATCTTCCAGGGTGTTTGCCTTGAAGAAATATTAGCAAGACTAAGGTGTACAAGACACATTTCAGTAAAGACAACTGGTGTTACTAAGTAACCTAGGGTAGTAGGGTAGCCTTCAGCCCCTCCTCTGCCCTGATGCACAGTTTTACTTTCTGAGGTTTTAGTTACCTGAGATAAGAGAATATTAAATAGGAAATTTCAGAAACAAACAATTTGTGGAATTTTAAATGGTATACACAGTGAGTAACGTGTGGAAGTCTCATGCCATCCAGTCCATCTTGCCACAGGACGCGAATCATTCCTTTGTCCAACATATCTGTGCTGTCTATACTACTTGCCCAGCCATTAATCCCTTAGCACCCAAGTTGTTCACACTCTCCCATGATCACAAGTCGGAGGAGGTGAGTCCAGTACAATACAATATTTTGAGAGAGAGACAACATTCACAAACTTTTTTTTATAGTATATTGTCTTAATCATTTTATTGTATTATTGTTAATCTCTTACTGTGCCCAATTTTTGAACTAAACTTTATCACACATATACATGTAGAAGGAAAAAAATAGATGGCATGTGGAGGGTTTGGAAGTATCCAAGGTTTCAGGTACCCACTGGAAATCCTGGAGCATATCCCTCTCTGATAAGGGGAACTGCTTTACTGGCTTTCGGACAGAAAACGCGTTGAGAGTAATGAAACACGACTAACAGGACATAAGTTATTTTCATTTGTTTAAAAATAAGTTTCCTAAAAGAAACCCAGTCTGCATGATTTTGCAGGTTTCCTTTAGTGACTAATGCCATCTTGCTTTTAAGTTATATAATTATTCGTTTTTATAGTTCTGGTTTCTGTTTGCCTAGAACTGTGTGGTTCTCAAACCTGATGGTGCATGAGAATCACCTGGAGAGTTTATTAAAATAAACAGTTGCTGGGCTCTACTGTCAGAGTTTCTGATTCAGTAGCTCTAGTTCGGGAACCAAATTTGAATTTTTAGTAAGTTCCCAGGTGATGGCAATGCTGTTGGTTTAGGGATCACACACATAGAATGGGTGAAATAAAAGCCATTGTGGAATACAGTGTGGCGATTCCTCAAGCACCTAGAAATAGAAATTCCATTTGACCCAGCAATCCCATTACTGGGTATATATCCAAAGGATTATAAATAGTTCTATTATAAGGACACATGCACACGAATGTTCATTGCGGCACTGTTTACAATAGCAAAGACCTGGACCAACCCAAATGCCCATTGATGATAGACTGGACAGGGAAAATGTGGCACATATACACCATGGAATACTATGCAGCCATCAAAAACGATGAGTTCGTGTCCTTTGTAGGGACATGGGTGAACCTGGAAACCATCATTCTCAGCAAACTGACACAAGAACAGAAACTCAAACACCACATGTTCTCACTCATAGGCAGGTGTTTAACAGTGAGAACACGTGGACACAGGGGAGGGGGAGCATCACACACTGGGGTCTGTTGGGGGGGGGGAACTAGGGGAAGGACAGCAGGAGGTGGGGAGTTGGGGAGGGATAACATGGGGAGAAACGCCAGATATAGGTGATGGGGAGGAAGGCAGCAAACCACACTGCCATGTGTGTACCTATGCAACAATCTTACATGTTCTTCACATGTACCCCAAAACCTAAAATGTAATTAAAAAAAATGAGACTGCCCTTCTTTTAACAATATATGCTATATATCCCGACTATTAGAAGAACTCTTGGCATTGAATCGGTTTGGGATTTAAGTACATTCTCTCACCACACACATTTACCTGTTCATGACTTAACATATAACTCAGAGAACAAGGATTAGAACCTGAAACCCCGTGGTTATGAGGCCAAAACCCTGTGGATTCACAATGATGTTCCTGGGTGATGGTCAGGAGACCACAGGCACAGAGACTCTCAATGGAGGCTCCCATTTATGTCAATCATTATTTGCATTTCATGAAACCCGAGACACTTTTGTTATTATTATTGCCATTCATTCTTTTATTTTAGTGACGATTGACTCACTAAATACACTGGACAAAGGGCAACTGCATTTTCTTTGCACTGAAGCAACAGGCATCTTTGAAAGATATGGCAGAGTTTCAAAAAGACCAGGAAATAGGTTCTCAAGTATTGTACAGTTAAAAAGCTAATAAAATCATCCTTACAAGCCTGCTAAGATTTCAGGGATGGCATCAAATTTTCAGAAATTCACATCTGCATACATGAATAAGCTTTTGAAAGACAACAGGCTTTAGCTTTTGCCCTCTGAACCTCATACTGATGGCCTTAAGGAGAATAAGTTCTGCATTTGGAAAGTTATCAACAGAATAATGCCATCTTAAGTGCCAATGGGCTTCTTTTAAATTTATAAACCTGCCCTTCTTGATGAGGGTTAAAATATCTCTTCCCCTCACATCTCTTTATTCAAATCCATAGTTATGAGTCTCCCCAAACTTGGGCCATGTAACCAATGTGTTCTTTTAGAGAAAATGATGAAGTAATGGAATACTGGCTTACTCCGATTCTGATTGTTAATATCACTGATTGTTACCACTGTTATAACCAAAGCATGCACTCCTTCCCTCTCATCTTTTCTGCCTGTCATGACTTCAGATGGTAGCATGGGACTCCAGCCTAGCTGCCTTCTCAAGCCTTTCTGGATCTTTCTCCAGCCATCTCAAGGAATGAATGGGCATTTTATCCCTGTAACACAAAGCATGGATATCAAACAAACTCTCTTCTTCCAGAGCCTGACAGGATTTCCATTTCACCACCCATCCACTGTCAACCTTGTGGATCTCCCTTTGGGGACCAGATTTCTCAGACTGGTGTTGAGATAGTTTTCCTGTTGTATATTCACAGAAAACATCAACTAATTAACATACAAACCACTAATTGTTTGTATGTTTTTTGTTTTTGTTTGTTTGCAACTGAAATAACTCTAATTGCGTATTTAACTTCTATTAGTATAATTTTGAAACACTCTTCTAACATGGAGATCAGGAACTTCTTCTTTGCCCCAAACCAACATGTGTACTGTATGAGAATAAATAAAACGTCAAGGTCCACCCCCTCAACCCTTCACTTAACCAAGAACTGTGCATTTGGGTTTGAGCCCGATGGGAACAGAGGCAACATGGACACTATTTCTGAACCCACGTGCGCTGTGGCACCAAAGTGCCTCCTGAAAACACAGATGGAAAGTAGTCCTGAGCAGACAGACGAACGAAAGAATAAAACAAACAAACTGCTAGGCTACTGTATTCCACTTAATTAAATCCGGTTTCATTAAATTTATTTAATACAAATTTAAGACATTGACCAAGGTTCAGGTCTCCTTCAAAGAAATGTATCAGTGCTAGGAAGGATCTGAAGCTCTCATTGTTTTAATAATCAGCCTTGTTCTATGTTCCCTGGCTTCCCAGGATTTGATAGCACTTGTTTTCCAGCATCTCTGCTACTAGTATGTTGACAGGACTTCACATGGCAGCATCAAATTATTTTAAACAATGAGAAAGCAAGTGATTGAAATGTGCTGATCTTTTCTGTGATGACAAATGGAACTTAAACGTATAACACATATATATCAGTATAAAAAATGATGACATCAGATCAGTACTAAGATAATGATGGTATTTTAGTACTGAGAAAATTGCTACTTTTGAGGAGAAAATAATGACATGAAGAAACATTTTAATTGTAGGGGTTTACAAATATTTCTATATATATGAGATTTTTGTTGCTATAAACAATGTTTTAAACACAATTCTGTATATCTCCAAAATTACAAAACTTGTGAGAAATTTTAATCTATCTAAACTCTCTTCTAAATGAAAAGTTTCAGATGGTCTGAACACATTTGTTGAACATAAAACATTTTCCTATCAGTTTTCATAAATAGCTAATTGATATAAGATGAAAATTTATAAGTTAAATGTAATAATAATTTTTCATAATTGATAGATTGAACCATGAGCATTGAACCATGAGCATCCTGACGTAATCACAGTCACAGTGTACTTGATCTATTTAGACCCTTTAGCAAGGTGAAAAATTATTTGCCAACTCTAAGAACCATCAATATCAAATACTAAAATATATTAAACCTAGTACCAGACCTTTAAAAGACAATATTGCAAAGCTTAGAGCAGGATTTTAAGATAATAAAACATAGTTAATGAAATAATAGAGCTGCCTTCTCAAGCCTTTCTGGATCCTTCTTGACCCTATCTCAAGGCATCAGTGGTCATTTTACCCCCATAACACAAGACATTTTGCACAAATATCAATTACAGCATTTATAGGGATTATTACCTCATTTATCTACATAGCAGCCTCAACACATTGCTATTGTCTCCGTCACGGGGATGTTATTTACCCGATTCTATATCTTGCTAAAGATGACACAACAAGAAAGTGATGGAGCGTGGTCTCACATACGTACGACACCAATGCGTTCTTTACATTATGATGTACCCTTAGGTGTATGGTAAATTTTTACATTACTGTTTTGCTATTTAGAATGAGATGATGTCTTGAAAGAAATAACTGTGTATTCATTTTTTCTTTTGCTTCTTTTTTTTTTTTTTCTTATTTGACAGGGTGTCACTCTGTCACCCAGGCTAGAGTGCCATGGTGTGATCATGGCTCACAGCAGCCTCAAACTCCTAGATTCAAGCAAGTCTCCTGCCTCAGCATTGCAAGTAGCTGGGACTACAAGCACAAGCCACCATGCCTTGCTAATTTTTAAAAGATATTTTCTATAGTAATGGGGATTCCCTCTGTTGCCCAGACTGGTCTCAAACCCTTGGGCTCAAGTGATCCTCCCACCCTGGGCTCCTAACATGCTAGGATTTGGGGCCTGGGGGAACCATGACTCATACATAGTGTCCAGCTGAAGATGCTTGATAAAGGTTATTTGTGATCATGGAATCACATAACTGATCAGCACCATGATACAGGATTGACCCTCCAGACCTGCCAGAGTTCACAGAGTTCTCATGTTACATAATATATATAGAAATTCCATGGGAGAAATGAAAGAAGTCATCAAATTAAATATTATAATCTAGCACAGACTTGAGGAAATTAGCCATTGACCATATATACGGTATTAGTGGGAGAAACTAAGAAAAGTCTCAAATCTGGAAAGGATAAACTAGAATCTGTACCAGCTGTGACAACGGATAGCAAAACAAACGGAATAAAATTGACAGGATTCAAATCAAGGTGGTAAGAAACAGTGACAATGTAGGTACAATTGAGGAAGTCATGTTGGAAGATTATAGATGTAACTTGCAACTCTTTCTTTTGAAAATCAACTCTGGAATCATGGAAATTTGCCAGAGCCAGTTTTTTTGAGTGGGATTAGCTCTGATGAACATCCACAGAAAAACCGTAGGAGTACTCAGGCTTTTGTGAGCAAAAGCAATACCTGGAACTGTGGTTCAAATGCCACCTCCTCTACCCAACGAAAGACACTCATCACAGTAGATTAGGAGTGGCCCCTAGTCATACCAACGGCTAAAAGGAACTATAGGTCATTCTGAGGTAGTAGGCCTGGAGACTGCAATCAGAGAAACTCTAGATTTTGATCATATCTAAAATGTTACAATAGGATGAATAATCCATTTATAATGGAGATTTTCATTTTCCCACCAAATTTCTTAGAATCCATGGGCATATCAACTACATAAGTTAAATAATGTCTTTTTGTCCTACATAAAGTAAAAAATAAAGTAAAAAATCTAAGGTGCACTGGATCATCCATTTATAACCTGAGAATAAAAGCATTTTCTCAGAATATAAATCATCAATCTATGCAGGGGCATAGTCTGTACATTCTCACCATCTGCTCTCCAATAAATAGTCCCTTTGTAAAAAAATGTGTGTATCAAACAACAATAAAATCCATGCAGATTAATGATGTGCCTAAATGAATTAGGCAATAATTAGTATAAGAAAATATTTTATACATAAAATATATTTCAAAGAGATTGCAATTGAAACTTTATTACCCTCTAAATGATTGCATTGTACATAGTAAAGTTTATTATTCACAAAGGTAATTAATAAACTTGGCTTGGCTGTGTTTGCATTAAAACCAATGAATTAAAAGTGAGAATAGCAGGCTGGCAGCTGTGTAGGAAGCCTTGTCTCTGTCTCTCATCGAAGACCTAGTGTAAATATGTGAAAACCAATCCCAAGAAAGTGAAGTTTTATTATTCACTCTGTACTGAGGGAAACATTATCCTCTCTAATTAAATTAAAAAAAAAAACGAGGAGTAAAAGATAAAAGAGGAAGAGGAGAAGAGCTTTACATCAAAGTAAAACTTTTTTTTTTTTTTTTTTTTTTTATTTCAGATGTGTCAATGCTCAGTAAAAGTAACCACTCCAGGTGCTATTTAATACACAGTGTAAATGGGAATCTCATGCTAAAGAATAGAGTATAGTGGCCCCAAAGGCTCCTTTGGCTTGTGATTTTTTTTTAAGATCAACAATAGAAGTGGTCATGGATTCAGCTGTCAAATTGCCATCTGTTTTAGTTTCTTAATCACTTTTGGAAATATTACAATATTTTCACAGCATCTCAATTTGACAAGTGGGATAAAATAGTACCCCTGTTTAGAGGACACCATTATGCCTTTTGACATACATGAAAGCACTGTTTATGATGTTTCACACCCAGCAGGACCTCAGTATAGACAAAAGCTATCCAAACACTAGTTTGTACAGTTGTATTCCAAGCTCATATGCCTACAATAATTTCCTCATTGTCATATTACTCTCTACTCTTAACATATCCTTGTGTCTCTGGGGGCTTATTTGATTTTGTTTATGTTTTCACAGAATGTATGAGTCACATTTTTATCAGATCTCTTTCTTTGAATTACGCAGTTGTTAAAGCGAATTGAAAGAATCCATGCATGGATACATAAATGAATGGGTACATAAATGTATGACGAAGACATGCATGAATGGTTCAGATAAATTTTTCATAGATAGATATAGAAAGCAAGATAAATTAAGAGACTTTGTTGAGAACAAGTGAGAAGTATAAAAAGAGTTTATTTGGATCTCATTCAACTAATACACCGTTCTTTATCCATCTTAAGGTAAGTCAATACATTGCAGGGACTATGCACACTCATTTGTATTTTCTTTTGGTAAGTCTGTCCCTGAAAACCACTCTCAAGACTGACATTTTATCAAGTAAGAGAACTTACATCATTTTCTTCAAGTCTATCAGAAAGACAATGAAAATTTTTCTGAAGCTTTATTGAAAAACATTTCACTTACTATAAAATCCACCCATTTAAAATGTTCAATTCAGTCTTCTTAGTATATTCACAGTGTTGTGCAGCCTTTATTGCAATAGAATTTTGGAACTTTTCTCATCAACTCCAAAATAATTCCCATACATATTAGCAATCATTCTTCTCTACTTTTCCTTCATCCTTCCCCCAAACCCAGCTTTACCAATGTCTAGTCTACTTTCTATCTCTGTTTTTCCAAGGATATGCTTTTATTTCCTTTGGGTATATACCTAGGAGTAGATTTGCTGGATCATATAACAATTCTATGTTTAACATTTTGAGGAACTGCCAAACTATTTTCACAGTGGCTTGCACCAGTTTACATTCTCAGCAGCAACGTACAAGGGCCAGTGTCTCCACATCTTGGCCAACACTTGTTAGTTTCTGTTTCTTTGTTTATAGTCATTTTAGTGGGTGTGAAGTGAACCTGTGGCTTTAATTTGCATTTATCTAATGACTATATCGAACATCTTTTAATGTGTGTGTTGGTGAATTGTACATATTTTTTGGAAAAATATCTAGTCAAACTATTTACCGATTAAAAAATGGTTTGTTATTTTGTTGTTGAGTTGTAAGAGTTCTTTATACTCTATGTGCTGGATCCATATATATATATATATATATATATATATATATATAATAAATCACATATACATAAAACATCATATATTTATAAAATGTAAAAATATATTCTTATGTTCCATGCATTTTTTTTCACTTTCTTGATGCTGTTTGTTTGATGCACAAGTTTTTAATTTAATAATGTAAATTTTACCCTTATTAGTTGCTGCAAACTCATTGCGGTTTTTGTATTGTTGGAATTTGCCATTTGATGTTGGAATACATTCTTAAATAAATGTGGTTTGCTATACATCATTTTAATGAACATTTCTCACTTTATGTTATTTTGCTAATGATGTATTACTTGCTGTTTATTTTATGTTTATTTTAGACTATTGAAATTATGTTAGACAAAAAGCAAATTAGAGCAATTTTCTTATTCAAGTTTAAAATGAGTCATAAAGCAGCAGAGACAACTTGCACCATGAACCATACATTTGGCCCAGGAACTGCTAATGAACATACAGTGCAGTGGTGGTTCAAGAAGCTTTGCAAAGGAGACAAGAGCCTTGAAGATGAGCAACATAGTGGCTGGCAATCAGAAGTTGACAATGACCAACTGAGAGCAATCATTTAAGCTGTCCTCTTACAACTTCACAAGAAGTTGCCAAAGAACTCAACGTCCACCAATCTATGGTCCTTCGGCATTTGAAGTAAATTGGAAAGATGGAAAAGCTTGATAAGTGGGTGCCTCGTAAGCTGAGTGAAAATTTCAAAAACTGTCATTTTGAAATGCCATCTTCTCTTATACTATGCAATGACAAACCATTTCTCTATCAGGTTGTGACATGCGATCAAAAGTGGATTTTATATAAAAACCTGCGACTACCAGCTCAGTGGCTGGACTGAGAAGAAGTTCCAAAGCGCTCCCCAAAGCCATTCTTGCACCAAAAGAAGATCATGGTCACTGTTTGGTGGTCTGCCGCCAGTCTGATCCACTACAGTCTGCTAGATCCCTGCGAAACCATTACATCGGAGAAGCTCAGCAAATCCATGTGACGCACTGAAAACTACTGTGCCTGCAGCCAACACTGGCCAACAGAAAGGGCCCAATTCTACTCAACACACCCAACTGCATGTCATACAACCAGGGTTTCAAAAGTTGGGTGAATTGAGCTATGAAGTTTTTTCCCTCATCTGCCATATTCACCTGACCTCTTGCCAACTGACTACAACTTCTTCAAGCATCCCAACTTTTTTGCAGGGAATGCTTTCCAAGAGTTTATCAAATTTCGAAGCGTGGATTTTTATGCTATAGAAATAAACAAACTTACCTGTCGTTGGCACCAATGTTGATTGTAATGGTTCCTATGTTGATTAATAAAGATGTGTCTGAGCCTAGTTATAATGATTTGGAGTTCACAGTCTGAAATCACAATTACTTTCGCACTAATCTAAATTTAAGGCTCCCTTGTGCATAAGTAACATTTGATGTGTCTACATCTGGATCTACATTTTACAAATCTACAAATCTACGGCTAGATTAAAATTTTTTACTCAAATTTGGAAAATTATTAGCCATTTTTCCTCAAATAATTTCTGTCGTTCTCTTTCCTTCTGTGAATTTCTGTATATACCTATTATGCTTGATAGTGTCTCACTTTTCTCTGAGGCTTTGTTCATGTTTCTTTATTGTTTTTCCATTCTGTTCCTGAAACTACATAAATTTCTATTGACATATCATTAAGTTACCTGATTCTCTCTTCCTTCTATTCAATACTGTTGTTTAAGTTCTCTAGTGGATTTCTTATTTCAAATATTATGCTTTACATTACCAAAATTTCTGTGTTCCTTCTAAAATCATCATTTTGATCTCTTTCCTGATATTCTCTATTGGGAGAGAAATTATTTTTATATTTTACTTTATTTATTTCAACATGGTTTCCTTCCATTTTTTAAATACATATAGGTTCCCTGACTTAAATTCTCTTCCAACTAAGTTCAAAATCTGGCTTCCGCAGGACATTTTGTTGACTTTTTTTTTCTTGGCATATGACAAATTTTTCTACTTTTTTGCATGGTCATGAGTGTTGGTTGAAAACTGGACATTTTAGATAATAAATTCCTTCCATACCCCCTCCCCTTAACATGTCTTGTTGCTGTATTTTTTGATATTGCTTATTTGTTTAGAAGCTTTACTGGAATAATTCTATAGAATACATATTTCCTGCAGTCTGTGGCCACTAAGATCTCTTCTGACATTTTTGTAAAGTTTTTGTTACTATTTTAAAGTCTGTTTTCCTAGGAGTCACATCTTAATCATTATAATTTAGTGGATAGCCTTTTATTGTTCAGAAGTTTTCCCTAAATTCCTTCCCTGTATATCTTCTGTCCCTTGCCGTGGGGGATCCATATGTGAGTGCATATCTTCCAACTCCAGGCAGCTAGCAAGACAGACTAGCTTTCACTTGCTGCTTATGCAGGACCGTAAGGTCAGTGAGCGACTGGTGGCTTTTTCCAAGATCTTTCTTGGTTACGCACATGGCCTTGCATGAGCATGCATCATTTTACATACCTGGGAGTATTTCAGAGCATTTTGGTATTCCTTATCATTGTGTAGATCTTAGAATTTCCTTCTACATTCTCAGCCAGGCTCATGCTTGCCCCTACTAAAATCACAGTCTACGGCGCCTGAAATGTTACCAGCAGTTTTCTGTTATTTCTGTAACAACGTGGGGTGGACATTTTTTATTTGCCTTGCCTGAGCTGAGCTCTGGGTCAAATCAAATAGCTAACACACACTGAGATTTCACGTGGAGCTACAAATTTGGACAAAATATTGACTGTACCATGGGGATAGTATTTTTAATGAAGCTCCAAATATAGCCACATCTCTCTGTTGTCTGAAATGCTCTTAGCCATTGGCTACTGTGCCCCTGAGCTGCCGTGTGTGTTGGAAACAATGGGGACATCACCTTCTTAATACATCACAGGGCCCGGGTGGATCAAGAGGTCAAGAGTTCAAGACTATCCTGGCCAACATGGTGAAACCCCGTCTCTACTAAAAATACAAAAATTAGCTGGGCATGGTGGCGTGCACCTATAGTCCCAGCTACTTGGGAGGCTGAGGCAAGAGAATTGCTGGAACCCAGGAGGCGGAGGTGCCAGAGAGCCAAGATCGTGCCACTGCACTCCAGCCTGGGGCCTGGCGACAGAGCGAGACTCTGTCTCAAAAAAAAAATCACAGGGCCTGCTGTCATACTGTGGTTTAGTACTTTCTTTTGAATAGGTTATCCTCAGTACATTCTGTGCCTTCGTTATTTTTCTGAGATCAGAAATGGGTTATTGAGTTGTCTTGTTGTACTTTTTGTGTGTTTGTTTTAAAGTAAAATTGAGTTAGAGGAAAACTGAGTTAACCAAGATCTTCTCTCTGTAATTCTGGAATGCTTTTCTCTAATGTAAACTTTTCAGGTTCCAAGTCCTCCCTCAGCATGGATATTTATAAAATCCCTGAGCCCATGATTAAGTTTATATATTCTTTCATTATTTTCCCCAGGAAAATATGTTAAATATATGTGAAGTTGTATAGAATTATATAAAAGCACCATTTTAAAAAGCACAATATGCTAGTTACCCTGATCTTATCACCACAATTATATACATCGCTGCATCACTAGGTATCCCGCAGGTATGTACAATTATTATATGTCATTTTAAAACATTTAAACACAGTATTTTTTACCTACTTTCCAGATAGTTACTGTAACAGAGAACCCTATTCATATATATACGGATATATGAATAGGTGTGGAGATATAGATATCTATATATCTCCACACCTATCTATCCCCATTCTGCAGGTTATAGATTTAATGAAAAGAAAGTTTTACAAAAATGAAGGAGGAATCAATAAATTAAAGAAATTTGTCAGGCAAATCTTTCGCAAAGAATTGAATTTGAGAAATCAAAATGCAAATAAAAATCTATGACAGAGGCCTATTTGCCTGTTGCTATTTTTTAAGACATCCTTCCTTATTTTTGCAGTTTTCTATACATTTAATCAACGCTTTACCACTTTATCACTCAGTTAAAGAATAGTACTGTTTCTTTCTACAAAGATTAAAGACCAGCAAGATTATAGTATGAAGACTTGCGAATTCGTTATTTATTGATTTATTTAACAAATATTTATTGAGCAAAGTGCTTGGGCCTGTATTAAATGTGTCCTTTTATTCTGATGCTTTGATATCCAGGGCTTTGCTAACACAGTAGGGCCCTCCCCTCTCTTCCCACGGTTCACCAGCTCCTAGAGGTAGGACCCACCTGTGAGTGTGTGGAACAAGCCAGAGCCCACATTCCAACCATGTTCTTCACTGGACTTTTATGCTCTGGGATACCATCTACCTGCCCTATGTCCCCCAGGATGAGGTACCAGGCAACTAGGGATGGCTCTTGTCTCAGAACCCAATGAAATTACTCAATCTAGTCAATTCTAAACTTGTTTACCTTGCTTCACCCATTCCTTCACAGAAGAACCACAATAAAGACTCTTGCCCACAGCTCCCCTTTGTCTCTGTCCCCAACCTAATGCTTGCCCATGTGACCCTCATGGCCTAGCAGGCATCTCTTTTAGGGAACTGTGAGTAATAAACTACCTTTTCAATGGCAGTAATCTGATCTGTCAGCCTCACCACACCTGAATAATAAAACTACATTTTAAAACAAGGCCTAACACTCCAGTGAGTTTTGAAACCTTAATTCCTAACCTCAGAGTCTTTGTGATAGGATAAACTTACAACCAATATATAATCTCTGAAATTTTTAAGTTTGTGCAAATGTAAGGGATTAATATTATGAAGATCTGTACTTCCCAGTATTTTTCTGGTTCACCCTTTTTGTGGCCACAGAGGGTAAGGATGAGATTTATCGTATTGTAGCAGGACCACATTTCCGTGTAGGACATAAACAACAGACCCTGATGCTCACATTCTATTGAGTAGTAAAATAAACCACCTCAGTTGCACTCTACTGCATGAAGACAGAAAAACAGGAAAGAGGCCAGGCGCGGTGGCTCACTTCTGTAATCCCAGCACTTTGGGAGGCACAGGCGGGCGGATCACAAGGTCAAGAGACTGAGACCATCCTGGTCAACATGGTGAAACCCCACCTCTACTAAAAATACAAAAATCAGCTGTGCGTGGTGGTGCGTGCCTGTAGTCCCAGCTACTCTGGAGGCTGAGGCAGGGGAATCACTTGAACCCGGGAGGCAGAGGTTGCGGTGAGCTGAGATTGTGCCACTGCACTCCAGCCTGGGCAACAAGAGCAAAACTCTGTTTCAAAAAAAAAGAAAGAAAGAAAGAAAAAGAAAAACAGGAAAGAAGATGTAGGCATCCACAAGAAAAGCCAATATGCTCACAAGGTACAACTGCTCATTATTTTTTAATTTAAAGAAATAAAACACTTTTAAAAGATAAAATTAACAACTGTGTGAAAATAATCACTCATCTCTTGCCAACTTCACTAAACATTTTGCCACAAACATATTTAATGTGGCTTCTTAATGTGTAAAAAGTTTAATTCACTCTACCTGAAGACACACTTGAGGAATGTTTTTGTGGGCCGTGGGGATGTTTCCAAATATAAAGGAAAAGAGGTGATAGCATTTATAGCTCTGGCCTTTGCCCATGAAAGAAGACATTAAAGTTCATAAGTTGTTGCCACGTCCATCAGAACATACAGCCTGTGAAGGCAGGGCTGCTGTCCCTGTGTTCACTGCTATGCTCTCAGCATGGAACAAATCCCAGCAACCTGTCCATTGTTCACTGTCAGAAATAAGGATGATTTCACAAAATAGATTCCTCCCCCATGAACATTAAAACAGTGATAATCTTTGAATAAAATTGAAATAATTCCATAATCCCAAAAAGAAACATAGAAGGACCCAGGAAGGAAGGCTCAAAAGATCTTATTTATTTATTTATATATTTTCCTTGGGATGGTGACCTGAAATCACGTATAAAAATTATTAGAATTTGGCAGCAGTGGATTAGACCCATCATTTTAATATTTTACCAGTAATAAAGAAATACTTAAGAGGTTAAAAACACCATTTAATAATAAATAATTTCATCAAAGTCCCTCAAATTCTGAGTTTTCACACATCTTGATAAAAGTTAGAAACATTTGTGCTTAAAAATATGGAAGAGTTCATGGCATATCCATGCATTAGGCTAATAATAAGTATCATGTACTAAGCGTCCAGATCTTACAAACATTATTTTCATCCTGCAAAACTCTTTAATGCGGGTATATTTAAAAATTTCATTTGATAATAGAGATTTCAGGTAGATTTCCTAACTTCTTTAAGGTTAAAATCTAATAAGCATAGGAGCTGAAATTCAAAATAGTATTTGTCATGTTCTAGTTCTGTAAATAATTTTCAATATGAGGAGACTGATTCAATCATATTCAATATTTATTACAGAGCTTGTTTTACTTCAAAGCAGGACGATGTGAAGTCACAAGCATATATCTAGTCCTACATTTAATGGAAAACGCAGATATATGAAAGAAATTATTTAAAGCAGTCTCCATTTTATTCATTCACAGTAAATCAAGTGGCATATGTATTTTCAATTTAGGGAAATTATTTCACTATCATTAAAATGAATGAGCAATGGTGCGACAATGTGAAGACATAAAATATAGAGAAAATAACACAACTCTATTTTGTTGAAATAAACAAAGGAATCTGAAACAACAGCAACTAACTTCCTCCCCTTCCCCTCCACCTCACCAAAATGAGAGAGGCCTGTGCCTTTGGATTTGTTAGGTAAATAGTCACCCAGTTCATAAACAGCAGGATTCCCCTTAGTCCTTACTAAAAATCATAAGCAAATGTCATAAATTACTTTATGCCTAAAATACTGTTTATTAAAAGCTATGGTCTGTATAAATTATAAAATATAATTGAGGTTTTGTAAGCAAATAAATATTCTGAGAGTCCCCACAGGGATGTTTTTAGTAAAGATATTTTTAAAACTCTAACATTTAGGAGACTTTATCAAGATTTAAGATACTGTGTTAGTATTCATCTGATGGACCTAGTGAATTTGTCGTTCTTTAGAAAATGACTATACTGGTGATTTTTATGATATGATTTTTTTAATCTATATGCATTAGTAATCCTATCATACATTCAGATTTTGTTTTATTAAGTCAGACATTTGATTAATTCACACTAAACATTAGTGAATGAACAGTGGCTATGACAAGAATTAACTGCATCTCCTTGTTAAAATTACTAAATTGACATAGAGCACTCCTTTCCAACTGTGTAATCACAGGCAAGTTCCTACAGCTCTCTATGCTTCAGTTTCCAAATCTATAAAATGAAACAATGGTCTCACTGAAGCTTGTGTTTGTGAGAATTAAGTGAGTTATTTCGAGTAATACACCTTGAATAGCGTCTGGCATAATTGAACACAATTATTATTAGATGTTGGTGTTGAGTAGACATAATTCCTAACTAGTAATAGAGAAGCCCACTAAGTGAACAATCCTTAATTGTATACATGTCAGTGACTTTCTTTTAAAACAAACTGATTAAAAGAAAATCAATAAGAAAGTAATGTTAATTAAGAAGACTTAATAAAAAGGAAAAACAAAGAGGAGAATCAAGATATAAATATATATATATAGGCACTCATCCTCATACCCAGCTAATTTTTTGTATTTTTAGTAGAGATGGGATTTTGCCATGTAACGCACACTGGTTTCAAACCCCTGACCTCAGATAATCCACCCACCTCAACCTTCCAAACTGCAGGGATTACAGACATGAACCACCACACCCAACCGTGTATGTAGTATTATGTGTGTAAATAATGATTGACACTTTGCAACATTTTTCTTTATAATACCATAAAAGAACCTCTTGTTGATTTTGGAAGATTGGCAACAGTAATAAAGAATTCAGATAATTCACTACAGGCAAATATAGAAACAATGGCTATGGCAAGAATTTGTTCTCAGACTCCAGAATGTGTGAAACAAAATGGCACCAAAAAATCCCCATGCAAAAATGCTTGGGCTGATACTCAGATTAGAGACCAACTTCCTTTAGGATACATTTACATGAAATGTAACAAACAAAAATGTAACAAACAAACAAATTATATTTCCATGCCCTTTAAACCCAGAGTAAAAATAGTCCAGGACTACCCAAATAATTCCTATAAGAGTAGTAATTATATTACAATTGCTATGTCATGCACAATAAGAACATTAAACTCCACAAATATCAAATATTTAAACTAAAGTTGACAAATGCATGACAACTAAAATTAAATCATACAATCTAAGTGAAATCAACATGCTATATAAAAATCAGTCCCCAGTCAAATAGCATGCAGGCCATACGGAATAAGGATGCAGGGTACTCCAGAAATGACAATCTGACACTTTAGCAACGTCTCAAATAGTTACAGATACTATCCTTACAGATAAGCATGGGAAAGCAAAATTCAATACAAATAAATTAACTTCTCACAAATAAATAAATACTGGGATATTGATTCCCTATAAGAGACAAACTGTGGGATTGAAGAGTGAAAATTAAAATTACTTGAAAATTACTCAAGATAACTATTTATATGTTGTGTAAAAATGTCTAGGTGCCTCTTTAATATATTGATTTAATTTTGCAACTATGGACAAGCATCTAATTAACAACAGGAGCTAGATATAGCATGCATTTAAGTAATGCATCTATACAAACCTTAACATAATCATTTAAAAATCTTATGGAGAATCTAATATACTTGTTCTAATAAATCAGCAATATGAAAAAACAGGTGGCCAACACATAATTTAATTAACTGAAACAAGCTGTAGGAAGGATTAAATCAGCACAACATTATCTGGCATTATCCACTATAAGGTTGATGAAATTTTTCTTCGTTTCTCCATCCACCCAGTTTCCATCCATCCATTCTTCCATCCATCATCCATCCATCATGCATTCATTCATTCATCCACTTGTCCATCCATCCATCCATCCATCCATCCATCCATATGCCCACATATCACATTCCTGATGATTTTAAAAAATCTCAGTAATAAACTTTACATAATAAGGAAGACTAGAGTCAATTTCTAAGAAAAGCAATAGTTTCCCCAGGATATGTCTAATAATAGAAGATAACAATAATCAGATGCTTATCCAGACACTGCACTAAGAAATGTTGACATGTTAGCTCATTTAGTCCTGGAGGCAGGTACTAATACTGGCTCATTTTCATACAAAGACACTGCAATACAGATGGTTTGGTAACGTTTGTGATGTCAACTCCCAGAAAGAGTAAATATTCCAATTCAGAAATTGTCATTCTAGAGCTCTTACTATTAATAATTAAGTATTGCTTTCTACATAGAAATATGTGGATTTTTCCATAAAATCTTGTAAATTCTCTGATATAATTTGACTCTGTGTCCCCACCCAAATCTCATCTTGAATTGTAATTCCCATGTGTTGAGTGAGGGACCTGGTGGGAGGTGACTGGATCATGGTGGCAGTTTCCCCCATGCTGTTCTCATGATAATGAGTGAGTTCTCACAAAATCTGATGGTTTGAAGTGTGTGTGGCAGTTCCCCCATTTGCTTTCTCTCTTCTGCCGCTTTGTGAAGTAGATGCTTACTTCTCCTTTGCCTTCTGCCATTATTGTAAGTTTCCTGAGGCCTCCCCAGCCATGCAGAACTGTGAGTCTATTAAACTTCTTTTTTAAATAAATTACGGAGTTTCAGGTAGTTCTTCATAGCAGTGTAAAATTCGACTGACACATTCTCTGTTCCGCCAAATTCATTCCCAGGAAAGCTGCAGCTCCCTTTCAAGAAATCTCCCCACACTTTCCAGCTCACTGTGACTCTTCTCTGAAATCCTACGGAATCTCATCATTCAGGAATCACTCATGATCTGTCACATATCATATCTGAAGCCAATGCATACAACTAAATTATATGGGTTTTTACCTTTCTCACCTTTAAAATTTGTCTAATAAACTCTCAGCTCATTGAATCTCTACATCTTGCTAATTTATTTTCCCCTTCCAGCTAATAAAGTATCGCTGAAGTGTAAGAAATGGCTGTTTTAAAATGAAATAGGGATTTCCAGTCGAGACAATATGGTGAAAATTATCTCTCCCTGCTCCTCCCCACAAGCTCAACTATAGACATATTGGAGAAAAATGTGAAAGACAACCAGAGCAGAGTTCTGAAAGGTTCAAAGAGAAAGGAACCTGGGTAGGAGCCAGGACTGCAGGAGCAGCCCAGAAGCAGGATGTCATATTATTATCCCATGCAACAGTGGAAGGACATCCAAACCCAACATTTCCTGACACCCAGCCTCACAGAGGGGAGACCAGCTAGTCTCAAACCACACCTGGGTGAAAATAAGAGTTCCACCATACCAAGCAAGCTGGGGCAAACCAGTAGAGGGGGACTCATCAGAAGCCCTATGGCTACAAGTGGTGCTCTTCTTCCTTGGCCTGGGACTCCTTCTCCTCTCACTGAGTGATTCCATTTACCAAGGACAGTAGCAGGGGCAACTGCTACAAAAAAATGCTCAGCCTGGGAAGCCACTTAGTCCCCCAGAGCCTGAGACTCCCCTTCCCTAGCCAGGGATACCACACTGTGGGAAGCACCTGCAAAGGTGACCTTGACCCCAGGAGCTGCCTGAGAGGCGCTCCTCATCATCCCACTTTTTTCAAAGGCAGGCATAGCCCTTCACAAGTGCTGGGCTAGAAATGCTCTTAGTCACCACAGGACAAACGATCCCTTAGGAAAGACACCGGCAACCTGGCTGCATAGCTTCTTCTGCCCATCCAAAGAAGCACCAGCAGGGACCAATGGAAGCCCCATTGGCACAAGATAAACCATTCAGAATAAATAGCACCACACAGGCTCAAAAATGGCACAGCTAATAGAGCCACTCAGTCTATAAAACTAGGCCAGGATCTGTGCGCTAAATCCAAACAAGGTAAATGCCCTCTTTAAAAAATCTTAAGTAGTACCGAGTCTTGAAACGTAATTAGCCAAAGACAGAAAACAATTAAAAGTATGTGTTATACTGAGAACCAGGAAGATCACAACTGGAAAGATAAAAGACAATCATAGAACACCAACAATTAAACAAATCACTAATTGCAATTATCCCACAAGAATTTTAAAGCAATCATAAAAAAATGTTTCAATAGCAATTTGAAATTCTCTGGAAAACAAATGAAAAAATAGAAAATTTTAACAAAGGAAGAGAAGTTATCAAAAAATGCAACTAATGGAAATGAAAAGTAAAGTAACAGAAATAAATACAGCAAGCTACATGGGCTCAGTTTTGGAGCTGAAATGACAGAGAGAGTGAGTTAGATGACAGGTCTGCAGAACTGACCTAGTGGAACAGTAGAGAGAAAAATACTGAAGAAATGGTGAGTATAGCTTCAGTGACCTTTTATACAGTCACAAAATAGCCAATATTCACGTCAGCAAATCTAATTCTGTCATGTAGAGTGTTTTATATCTGAATTTCAACTATTTATCCTGTACTATCTGAACTGAGGATCTGTATATGTAAATCAACATTTCATTGTACTTCAAAATAATACAATAAGGTGAATGTAATTACATATTTGTATGTATACAGCAACCCTTATTGCACATTTTTAGTTTAGTTTCAATAAAATTCTATTTGAATTCTATTTAACAAATATATACCATATCAAAATACACAGCTAAATGATCAATTATTTTTATTCTTGCAGCAATACTTGCAGATAATGTCATTGTATTGCAATAATCTCTACTGTTCTTTTTTACAAGATGAGAAACATAATAGGAAAATTGAATTTATTTCAGATGTATATGTTTAAAGGTAAATAATCTTTCTCTAAAGACGGTTTGTATTTATTATCTTTAAAAATTTCTGCATTTTGAAAAATAAAATAATATTTTTATATGTATAACACTCCGATAATATGTCTGTTATGCTCTATGTTTTCACTGTTTTCTAGTTTAGAACGTATATTTCTTTTTTATGTGTGCTTTAATTATCATTTACAGTGTCAAGAAATAGATTCTAGATCTTTATTAGTCTGTATTTTTTCATAAATATTAGTAACAGAAACAATACCAAAACATATATGACTCTTTCTAGTATTTTATTATATGTATAGAAACAACAAAAAATAAAATATATCTAGCTCATGGAATAAAGGACATTTATTGGCTTAACTAATGGAAATCAACAGTCAGGAAAGTTTCATGCAGTGTTTAATTCAGCAGTGCAATAATCTCACAGAGACCAACTTTGCTCATTCTCTCTGCTTTGGTTTGTGTGACATCGGGTTCATTCTAATGCTGGTTGCCCTTTTAGTTCTAAGTAGCCATAGGGCTACCTCGTGCTTCTTCTCTTTCAATGGGTAGAGGATTTCTTCTGGAAATTATTTCAGGAAACAAAGGAAGTTTGCTTCTTTCTCCAAAGGCTCCAGAAATCTCTGCATAGAAATTGTTGAACCACAGTGGGTCACGTGCCAATCACTACAATAGCAAATAATGTCAGTGGATGGGAAACTGCTGAAGCAATTTTTCTTTTTCTATAGGGGGAGATGGAGTCAGCCTTACCAAGAGTAAAATGGCAGAGGAGGTATGGGAAGTTACTGAGTGAAGGAGAATGAGGTTTGGGTTGAGCAAGCACAACACTGGGTGCAGAGTTGCATTAGATGAGGATCCTCTAGATTCTGGAAAAAACTTAATGCCCAGCAACAAGGACTTACCATCGTCCTTTTTCTCCTACTGAGCTTTGGGAAACTAACAGCTTTTGTTGTCACAGTTTAAAGTGATCATATTTTAAAAATTAATTAGGAATTCCAGAGTAAACATATTTAAAACTCAATGATCCTCAATTTATGTGAAGTGAGTTGGAGTGACGTAGATTGAACATCCCTGGGACAGAAGAGAGGATGGAATGTAAGTAGTTTTATTTTCATTATTACAACTATGTGAGGTAGTTATGCTAACGGGTTGGGAATGTTTTAATATTGAATCTTTACAAAAATGGTAAAGATTAATGGTAGGTTCATATCACTCAGGCCCAAGGACACTGGATGATGGCCTTAGGATGACATGTGTATTAGCTTTTACTGATCTCAATATATACATGAGTAGCATCTACTCACCACAGTCAAACTCTGCACCCTTTGCAAGTCTTGATGATCACAACAGGAGTAAAAGTCCTAATACAACTTTGGATCACTGGTAAATTCTTTTAACTAGAACAACAACCATAGGTCAATCACAATGAAATTCACTTCCCCCAGATTGTTCTGGGCCAGTATCAGACTCCATGGAACAGGAGAGAGACACCTGGAAGGTCACTTAATTCTAACCAATCATGCCAAGTGAGCAAGCAGTTTTCATCCGGGCATTTTCCAGAAAGAAAATGACCAGATCATTTTTATCCCCCCAGAGGCATTAACACATTATTTTAATATATACGACGGCAGCTCCTCTTGAGGGAACAGAAAGTAAATATCAAGTAATGACAACAGAAAAAAATGTCTATCCTCTAAATAGAGTTTCTTCCAAAAGGTTTTTTAGGACAAAAGTAAATTTAACACTGTAATCTTGCTTTTTAATTAAAATAAGACAAAAAAAATCCATAATTACATCAACATTTGAAATGTCTTGCTTTTTATTCTTAAATTTAAATTAATCTTTTAAGTTAAATACAGTAGGATGTTTTCAGTTCAAGAACTTAATTAAAAGTGATCATTGTTTCCATGTTTCCATGGAGATTTTTCTAAAGCCAGTTTCCATGAAGATTTTTCTAAAGCCTCTGTTTTTCACATAAGACCGCTGTAATTGCTTGTCAAAAAAAGCACTGATAGTTACAAATTTTATTTTTATTTTAAGTGAAGAGAATAAATATCATCCTTGCCCTTTATTTTAAACAAATATAAAATACCATTATGTTTTTATATAACAGTTCTATTGAGATAGTTTTTATATCATCAAATTCACCTTTTAAGTGTACAACTCAGTGGCTTTTAATACTTTCATGAAGTTGTACAGCAATCACCACAAAGTAATTCCAGAACATTTTTATCACTCCAAGAAAAATACTTGTACCCAATAGATAGACTGTTTATTCTCTCATCTCACCAGCTCCTCACCACCACGAATCTACATTCTGTCTTTATAGATCTCCCTGTTCTTGACACTTCAGTAAGTGGAATTATATAATATGTGTGACTTTGTAACTTGCTTCTTTCACTTAGCAAAATGTTGTCAGGGTTAATTTCTATGTTGTAGCATGTATCAGTACCTTTCCCTTCTCACACTTGTATAATTTCCACCATATGGCACTACAGTGTATTTATCCCTGTATCTGTGGATGGATATTGGTTTGTTCCATATTTTGACTATTACAAATTCTGCTGCTATTCACATTTTTTACATGTTTTTGTATGGGCATATGTTTTTATTCTCCTTGGGTACGTATGTGTAACAAAATCGCTGGGTCATACAGTCGTAGGTAACTTTTAGTCTGTCATTACGCTACATTCAAATCAACCTAATTTGGAGGAAGTGTTGTGTGTAATCTCTTAAATAAACTTAAGAACTGAAACCTGAGCAAAACTCACTGCAAACAAACAGAAAAAGCAAGCAGTCTCCCTATAAGTTTTATATTTCTTTCCAAACTAAAGGAAAAAAAGAGTAATAAGATAATAAATTCTGTCTATGATTTTTATTGTAGAACTTAAATGACTATTTATAAAATATTGTACTTTTATTACTGAAAATATATAAATCATCTCACAGAAAAATAGGCAATATTGAGTTTTGCCAATCATTTTTTTCTGCATACATACGAATAAGAGAGATCATTCTTATCTTCTAGAAGATCACAATGTTGTTGTGAAGACAACATGGATTAAGGAAAATCGGAAAGAAAAAAATACAGGGGACTATGCCCATGGCTAAACGAAAGCATGTGGCCCTGTAGCTGAAGAAGGAGGAAAATATTTGAAGTTGGACCTTTTAAAAAATACCCACTTTGTGACATATCACCTTCCTGAAACATCTCCTTCTCCTCACTTCAGTCTACCTTTGTTTCCTCATAGTTTCAGCGATGTTCAGTAATAAGACTTTTAAATATCATGAAATATGCCTAGTGTTGGAGGTGCCAAGCGCATCACAAGCCTGATAGGATGAGGTGCAGCCCAGAAACAGCGCCCCAAAACCTCCTTCCCAGCCTGATTCATCAGCTTTACTGTCTGGGTCACCTCCACAAGCGCTTACTTTCTCTGAGCTGATTGTTCTTATCTACAAAACATAGCTCAGTTCCCTGTCTCCTTCCTAAGAAGGTTGTGTAAATCAAACACGCTGATATTTCTGGAATTACTTTACAAACCATAAGTTTTTCTGCAAACTTGCTGCCTAACCTTGAACCAGCTGTGAGGTCTCCGGGTATGACTTGGCACACTTGAGAGTGCTACTTCCTGGCTCTCAGAGGGAAGTCCTCGGTGCTCTTCACCAAACAGTAACAAATTCACAGAAGTTTAGAACTGCAAGAGGATTTAATGCTTCAGTTTCATGACAATATACGATCTGGTGTGTACAGAGGAGTTGAAAATCCAGGAAATTCTGAAAATTGTCGGTGCCTCCATAGTCCCAGTGAGCCAGAGGTACAATCATATAAGAGGATAGATGATTGTTCTCTGTTTGACTAAACTCCAGCCAGGCTCCTGTGGGCCCCCTTTGACTAGGTCTCAATCTTATCCTATAAACACTTGAATAAACACTAATATCGCTTCTAACAGCTCAAGGCCACCTTCCTAGGCTGGCCGTAGCCCCCCTTAAAGTGCCTGCCTGAGAAAACTCAAGGCAGCCCAAAGAGTTTACTGTTTGTTTCGGCGGACACCTGAAGACAGGACTCTCATCTCTCAGTCCCTGTGCGAGGGTGGAAGCCCAACTTCAATAAGCACCAATTTAAAAACCCAGATAGGTTTCTCAGGGACCAAACTCTCTTCCTGCTTTCTGCAATTCTCCATTTCTCTGACTACTAAGCCCCTGCGCACCCACTCCCCCGCTCACTTGGTCTCCTTTTGTAGCACCCAGTCACTTCTGCATGAGTCGCAGCTGAGTTCAGCTCAGGCTGGACTCTCTCCCCCACCGCAGTGGCATATGACTGATTAAAATCTGTCCTTACCATGTCAGCTAGTGTCCTGCTTTGTTTATCTTTAACATAAGTTTCTGGAAAGAAAATTGAAGGCAAAAGAAAGGCTTTGACAACTGTATCTCTTGGCAAATGTGCTCTGATGCTTTCAAAAGGCCAAGAGTTCAGATATGGTGAAACAGTTTCACTCGCTCTCCTAAAATAAACAAATTTGTCTTCCACTGACATAAAGGATAACCCCTTGTCCAGATCTATAGGAGAATAGCAAGAGTGGAAGGAAGCACATTAAGTAACTAGCAGGGAGCAGTTATTTCTGACTATATTTGTAAAGCACAAATACATTCCTCATATATTTATGTGACATTTAGTGGCATGAGAGCGTAACAGCTTGAATTATTGAAGCCAAGGAGAATATTTGATATTGCTTATGGGAAGTAGCATAATCTGTGATATTTGCACTATAAGCAAGCTTTTCTTAAGTCAGGTTATACACTGAAGTTTAATTCTTTTCACAAAAATGTAAGGCTCTAAACACCTTTTACGCTACACAAAGAAGCTGAAAGGGGAGTGGAGAAGGAGAAAAATATAGCTAAAGCACAGCATAAGAAAAATAAGACCCATTCCACAACAACTCGAAGGAGCAGGGGTTTGTAAAGTGCACACAGGCCTTTCTAGCACGCTGGGATTTTAAAACTCAGAGGAATAGAGATTGATCGATTCTTAGAAATATACTAGATGATACTTCTGCTGAAAATCTGAACTGGAATAATGTCAGTCAGAAAGAGATGAAAATGTCTTTGCTATGGATATTAAAAGCCCGGAAACAAGCAATCAATCATTTCAACACAATGACAAGGGGAAAAAACGGAAGCAGATCATGGAATCTGCAATATGAAAAGACGACATCTGGACCAGTTTGGCACGGCGCTAGTTATCATGGTCAGCACTCAGTGAAAAAAAAAGTTAAACAAATGAACAGATTTTCTCTTGGCCTTACCAAACCGAGGATTTATTTGTCTTGTAGCGAAGGATTGCAAGTCAATACCAGATACAATTATTCAATTCAACAATACGTATTCAGCCAGGAACTGATCGAAGCCCTGGGAATACAACAGGAAACAAAACAGAGGGGACAAAAAATCCTTCTAGTTCCTAAAAGAGCTTCCATTCTAGTTGGCAGAGGCAAATGAACTTAGGATATATATATACATAGTACTTTAGGTTCTGGGGTACATGTGCAGATCATGCAGGATTGTTGCATAGGTACACACATGGCAATGTGGTTTGCTGCCTCGATCCCCCGTCACCCACATCTGGCATTGCTCCCCATGTTATCCCTCCCTGACCTCCCCTCCACCCCCCTCCGCTGTCCCTCCCTTGGCCCCCCTCAACAGACCCCAGTGTGTGATGCTCCCCTCCCTGTGTCCACATGTTCTCACTGTTCAACACCCACCTATGAGTGAGAACATGTGGTGTTTGGTTTTCTGTTCTTGTGTTTCCAGATTCATCCATGTCCCTACAAAGGACAGGAACTCATCCCTTTTTTATGACTGCATAGTATTCCATGATGTATATGTGCCACATTTTCCTTGTCCAGTCTACTATCAATGGGCATTTGGGTTGGTTCCAGGTCTTTGCTATTGTAAACAGTGCTGCAATGGACATACATGTGCATGTGTCCTTATAATGGAACGATTTATAATCCTTTGAGTATATACCCAGTAATGGGATTGCTGGGTCAAATGGAATTTCTATTTCCAGGTCCTTTAATGACAAGTACTACAGAGGAAAATAAAGCAGAAGGTGGAAACAGGAAGCACTAGCTTGGTGGGAGAGCCGAGCCCTCCATTCAGGAAAGGGGCAAAAGGCCCGGCAGTAAAGGTGTTGTGGGAGCGAAGCCCCAGGAGGTTATGGGGAGAGCCATGCAGACATTAGGGAAAAGTGTACTGGTGCATGGAACAAAAGGTACAAAGGGCTCTATACAAAGCCTAGGCAGGTCTAGAGAATGTTCAAAAAAGAACAGGAATGAATGGTCAGACTCAGCACAGGCCATAGAGACTGAGATGGACATCACTGAGAGATACACCTCAGACTTGAATTGACTTTATTATAACAAGATCACTGTGGCTGTTTTGTCAACAACAGACTGGAGCAGAGTGAGTAATGACAGACAAAGAAACACTCTGCTTCCAGGCAGAAGACTATACTCATCCGGGCTGCTAGAGGAGATTGCAGCAGAGAGGCGATGAGACGATGAGCTACACTCTTAATGATGTAAATGTAGAGGGAGAGAAAGCGAAGAAGAAGTTTGACTTCAGCCACTGTAAAACTGGGCACCATTAAAGAAAAGTGGGTATATACCCAGTAATGGGATTGCCGGGTCAAATGGAATTTCTATTTCTAGGTCCTTGAGGAATCGCCACACTGTCTTTCACAATGGTTGAACTAATTTACACTCCCACCAACAATGTAAAAGGATTTGTATTTCTCCACACCCTCTCCAGCATCTGTTGTCTTCTGGTTTTTTAATGATCCCCATTCTAACTGGTGGATACCCAAAGGATTATAAAGCATTCAGTTATAAAGACACATGCACAAGTATGTTTATTGCGGCACTGTTTACAATGGCTAAGACTTGGAACCAACCCAAATGTCCATCAATGACGGACTGGATAAGAAAATATGGCACATATATAACATGAAATAATATGCAGCCATAAAAAAGGATAAGTTCATCTCCTTTGCAGGGACATGGATGAAGCTGGAAACCGTCATTCTCAGCAAACTGACACAAGGATAGAAAACTAAACATCACATGTTCTCACTCATAAGTGGGTGTTGAATAATGAGAACACATAGACACAGGGTGGGGAACATCACACATCAGGGCTTGTTGGGGGATGGGGGTCTAGGGGAGGGATAGTAGAGGGTGGGGGAAATTGGGGAGGGTTAACATTAGGAGAAATACCTAACGCAGATGACGGGGGGATGGATGCAGCTAACCACCATGGCACTTGTATACCTATGTAACAGACCTGCACATTCTGCACATGTACCCCAGAACTTATAGTACCTATGCAACAATCTTACATGTTCTTCACATGTACCCCAAAACCTAAAATGCAATAAAAATATATATATATATATATATATAGTAATTAAAAAGTGGAAAAATTTTGAGAGGAAGAATCAAGAATTAGGTTTGGACATTTTAACTTCAGTATTCTTTTTAGACATCCAAGGATCTACGTTGTACTACATTTACAGTCATGCACCCCACAATGATGGTTTGGTTAAAAAAACACCATCTATGACAGTGGTTCTGTAGGAATATAAAAGAGTTGAACACTTTCATTTGCCTGGTGACAGGGTAGCCATCACAGTGTCAAGCAATGCATTACAAGAGTGAAATGTAAACAAAACCACTGTGCTGCCAGTCTATAAAAGTCTGCACGCAGTTATCCAGCACGTAATACTGGATAATGATAATAAACGACTATGCTACTGGTTTATGTATTTACCATAATACAGTTTTTATCATCATTTATCATTATTCCTTCTACATATCAGAAAAAATAGTTAACTGTAAAATAGCCTCAGTTAGGTCCTTCAGGAGGTATCTAGATGAAGGCATCGTTATCACAGGAGATGACAGCTCCAGGCCTGTTATTGCCCGGGAAGACTTTCCAGGGGTCAAGATGTGGAGGTAGAAGACAGTGACATTGATGATCCTGACCCTGTGTGTGCCTAGGATACTGTGTGTTTGTGTCTTAGTTTTTAACAAAACGCTTTAGTAGTAAAGAAAAAAATTAAAAATAAAATAAAAACTAATAGTATAGTGAGGATCTTAAATATATATTTTGTACAGTTTTATAATGTGTTTGTGTTTTAAGCATTGTTATTACAGAGTCAAAGAGTAAACAAAAAATTAAAGTTTATAAAGTAAAAAAACTGCAGTAGGCTACAGTTTATTACTGAAGAAAGAAAAACATGTTTTATAAACTTAGTCTAGCCTAACTGTCCAGCGTTCATAAAGTCTACAGCAATGTATAGTAAGCAAAGTCATAGGCCTTCATATTCAGTCACCACTCACTCACTGACCCAGAGCAAGGCCAATCTTGCAAGCTCCATTTATGGTAAGTGCCCAATATAGATGCACCATTACTGGTCTTATATACTGTATATTTTCTGTACTTTACCTATGCGTATGTATGTGCAGATACACAAATACTTACCATGGTATTACAATTGCCGAGGACAGTAACATGCTGTGTGGGTTTGTAGCCTAGGAGCAATAGACTATACCATTTAGGCCAGGTGTGTTGCAGGCTCTGCTGTCTTAATTTGTGTAAGTATCCTCTATTATGTTCACATGACTAAATTGCCTAACACCACATTTCTTGGAAGGTATTCCCATCATTTAGTGACAGACTTCAGGTGAGAAGTCTTGGCTGACTATGGAAATTTTATTCTTAGAATAATCTCTAAAGGCATGAAAGTGGATGAAGCAATACATTTCTAATGATTAAATTACTGAGACACTATAAGATCTCAATATCAAGATGCTATTAAAACAATAATAATTTAAGAAAGAGTAACTTGTGAGATCATAGAAAAACCAGCACAGTTTTTTTCTGGAAGTCAAGTGATAAAATATTTCTAGGGTAAGGGCATGATCCATTGTGACAAATAGGCTCATTGCTAATCCACTAGGTCTACTAAGGTGAGTACTAAGACGTGGTCATTGTTTTAGCAACATAAAGCTTGGTGGTAACCTTAAAAATCTTCAGTGATGGGGGTAGGGAGAAATATGACTTGAAAGAACTCATGGCGAAATAAAGGAGTGAAGGAATTGGAGACAGGAAATACACGACTCCACTGAGTAAGGGAATAGAGAAATAAGGTGGTAACTACAGAAAAATAATTCTTAAACTTTTTGATTGAAAAAATAACAAAATGTTTATATACTTATGGGAATAATGCATTAAGGTATGAGGACTAAGGATATAATAGAAAAAGGAAAGAATTTCTGGAAAGTGATGCTCTTGTATAGACCAGAGGGAATGGGGTGAGATACAAAAGTGGATGGTGCAGCTTTGGGTAGACCCATGGTAATTGCATGCACATAATAATTACAATAAAATGTGTACAATTCTCATTCCACATTGTTCATTTAGACAGAGAACAGCTTCATAGAGTCACATAGTTGCCTAGTTCAGGTAAATCCAACTTAAATTTTAATATTCTCAAAGGAAAAGTAAGTTAGTAGCTCACAGAAGGCTCCCATTTAAAAAGCTAATTATATTCTAGGTGTGCCACACATTACATAGACATTGGATAAAATAAGTCTATTAAATAGAATAAAACAAGTTTAAATCATCTTACTATTGGGCCTCAATATTCTTATTTAAGTTATAAAGTGATTTGGCTATGCAGTTATAATTATTTACAAGCTATGTAATATGAGCTTCTGTCTCAAAATTTATACCAGAAAGCAAGAAACTTTCCTAGTTCCTTGTTAATATGAAGGTCCCAGATATTAAAAGTTCAAGGTCTGTGAAATGATAGTCATTAGAACAATAATCCTTTTGATGGAACAAAGCAGTGAAAAGCGTTGGCATACCTATCTAGATAATTGCCGGGCAATCTAGATATTGTAAATAAACATAGACTAGCAATTAGTCACTTCTTCAAATAAAATTTATTGTAATGTTTAGGATTTTAAGAAGTCCTTTTAGAAAGTATATTCTGTATTTTAAGTTTATCCTTATTCCAAGCTTTATAATGACAAAATATTTCTCTCCAGGATGCACTATGAGACTTTTAGATAAAATGAGAATTGAAGGAAAAGGAGAAGGCAAGGACATGGAGAATGAAGCAGTCTTTCTTTAAGGAATGTTTCAACAAACATTGTGGAGGGAAAAAGTCTTATTTCTTCTTTAATTTTTTACCTTGATACATTTATTCAATAATAATAAGTGGTATAATCCTTATTTCCAATAATTGTAATGCAAGTTATTTGGTAATTGGCCTTTTCTCCTCTCTTACAAAAAATCATACCACTTTAGAAGAAAAGAAGCAGTATTATTAATTAAACCCTCTATCTTATTTAGCTTTGTATATAAATGTGAGGAAATGGAAGGATGAAGAAAGTTTTCTAAAATGGCAATAAAAAGACAAACTAAAAAATTTGATTTTTTTTTTTTTTTTTTGAGACAGAATCTCGCTCTGTCACCAGGCACCAGGCTGGAGTGCAGTGGCATGATCTCGGCTCACTGCAACCTCCACTTCCCCGGTTCAAGCAATTCTCCTGCCTCAGCCTCCCAAGTAGCTGGGACCACAGGCGTGCACCACCACACTCAGCAAATTTTTGTATTTTTTAATGGAGATGGGGTTTCACCATGGTCTCGATCTCTTGACCTTGTGATCTGCCTGCCTCGGCCTCCCAAAGTGCTGGGATTACAGGCTTGAGAAAATTTGATTTTAATAATAGAGGTAAATAACGTATTTTCTACTTTACAGTAACTAACTCATTATTTTCTGTAAATCGAGAGTTCTACTTGCAGTTTTTCCTTCTAGTTCTACTCCCTGGTTATCAGCATGAAGTTATAGATTCATGAAAACATACCCAATTTTTATGTTTAAAGATATGGATGCATAGGTGTAAAAAAGAAAAAACTTAGGGCATAAGAGTATCTTCATGGTCAACTAATAAAAGCCCAAATAAATGGTATTTAGGTGACAGAGAAAAATGAGGATTTATTGACAAGGCGATGAGCCCTGCCTGAGCATAAGGCATGGAGGGTGAGCCGCACAGACACCACAGAGGGTGTGCTCCTCTACAGCTGGTTTCTCATTCTCTCTATTGAGCAGAGATTCCGATGTTTATTTTGTCAATATCCTGAACATTTTCACTGCAGTATTCTTCTATTACGTTGACCTGCTACTTTGTGTGTGGGAACCTCAGTTGAATGAATCCGACTTCTCTGCCAGCTTTTCAGAAACCCTGAACTGCTGAATGCTGTTGGAGAAAAATTAGACAAATGCATACATCGGTGCTACCATTGTCTTGTGGATGCCAAACAGCTGGGTTCTCAGCTCTTCCCACTAATCCTTCTATGTCAATATTCTCTCCAGTTCTCCTCAGTAGACAAGAATGGAGAACAATTTCTCCATTCTCAAACATAACTCTCTGGCCACCTGATTTATTTTCAGCAAATCGCCTTATTTTGTATTTTTCATTTAAAAAGCCACCTGAAAATAACATCGACATTAATCTAAACTCCAGCAAATATTCCTATGGCTGCATCTGCCCTTTCTTTCTTCACCTTCTATTTCACACTCTATTGAGCGGCCTTGCCAAATCTTAATGTTGAACTCTTCACCAGAGTTCGGGATTGTATTTACTCCAGAATGGCTGAAACCTCTGTGAACTGATTATTTCTTCTTCTCTTATTACATTGTCATCTTCATTTCCATTAGTCTTGCACGATCTCTGGATTCGCACATGTTAAAAGAAAGACCCAAGTTCACATCATCTTACCATTGGACCTCAACATTCTTATTTCAATTATGAGGTGATTTGGCTATGCAATTACTACATTTTTTTCCTAGCACTTCCATTCTATTAATTAGAAGACCCATGAGGACATTGAAATAGTAAAGTGTCCTTTACTACATTTTAAGATCTGAGATGATTCCAAATGAAATGAAAAAGTAGCCACTATCTTTAATTCCCTGCCTTTGAGGTCCCCTTTAGCTCATTCAATGTCTTATTATGTTCCTGACTTTTCCTCCATAAAATATTGTCATCTTTCATCTCATTATATAAGGATGTTTCTAAGGTTGAGAGGGAAAAAAAATGAGTAGCTGTATTCAAAAGCTGTATTAACCATTCTTTTAGCTATGAATCCATATTTCTTGGCTGTTTATAATGTTTCTTTATAAGAATAACGATCTTGAATGTTATATTCAACATCAGGTGGATAATAGGAAAGAAGAATTTACTTTTTCATGTCTCAATTATACTAAGACAAAGCATATTATACTATAGGAAATAAGTTTTATAGGGATATAAAACTTAACTTACATATAAAGAACTTATATATAGGTATAAGTTTTATATAAGTATATATAGGTATATAAGTTTTATATACCTATAAAAAAACTTATTTTGTATATATATGTATACACTTACATACATATGTATACATATACTTCCATGTATACATGTGTGTATACATATACTTGTATGTATACATATACTTCCATCACAATTTAAAAACACTGAAAAGGCATGTAGTAAAGTTCAACAAACTAGAGACTGTATAATGGATATCTGGGGGACTAGAAGGCTAAAAGTAGGGGTAGAAAAGATTTAAGAGAAAGAGAAGTTTCCCCACATGTTTACATGCATAAGAATTCAAAGGTATCTTCAACAGGAATATAATAGTTCTAATGTTTTATTCCTTCAATAATCAACACCCCCTCTTCAACATAATGCCCAGAAAATATAATAACAAAGACTTGGAACCAACCCAAATGCCCATTAAGAATAAACTGGATAAAGAAAATGTGACACATATATCCCATGGAATACTAAGCAACCATAAAAAATGAGTTAATGTCCTTTGCAGGGACATAGATGGAGCTGGAAGCTATCATTCTTGGCAAACTAACACAGGAACAGAAAACCAAATACTGCATACTCTCACTCATAAGTGGGAGTTGAACAATGAGAACTTACAGACACAGGGAGCGGAATATCACACACTGTTGGGGGTGTGATACGCCTGTTGGGGGGTGGGGCGTAGCATTAGGACAAATACCTAATGCATGGGGGGCTTAAAACCTAGATGATGGGTTGATAGGTGCAGCAAACCACCAAGGTACATGTATATATATGTAACAAACCTGCACATTTTGCACATGTATCCCAGAACTTAGAGTAAAATTAAACAACAACAACAAAACTCAGAAAAATTTACAGTGGAGGAAGAAAAATTTTTAAATAAAAGATATTACGGGAAAAAAGAGAAATAAATAGAGCGAGTGTCAACGAATCATACTTAGAGAACCTTGTAAAGTGCCTCCCTCCTGCCTGGCTTCCTGCCTTTGGCCCCAACCCCCCTCTGGGCTTCATGCATGCCAGTACTTGCATGCACTTGGTGGCCAAAAAAAAAAAAAAACAGAAAAAAGTCTTATTCACACGTTTTGGGTGAAAAAAACACGTATCATCCACCTTGATGCTCTTACAGATAATTTTCAGTTCGTACATATATACATATAAGTATGCATGCAATGACTACTGTTTTTTCCATAAAAAAAAAGATTTAGAACATGTAAATGGTATTTATGAATTACATATTTTTGCAGAAAATACTTTGTTTTCAACTTTCCAATATCTATATGTATTTAATCTCTAGCCAAGAAAGTGAACAAATGCAAAATCACTATCACTAGCAGCATTCTAATAAAGGTGATTGTAGTATGTGTGAGCACTTTACTAAGAATAAATTTTTAGCATTATACTCTAAACTATGTCTATAAATTAATACTTAAAGCAATACATAAAACATAATTGTTTTCAAGAAGTCCATTACTAAATGAAACCCACTTTCACCCATACAGTGATGGCAAAGCGTTTTAATCAGAACTAGCATACATACTACTTCTAATTTCCCCTTTCTGCTGATGGTAGGCACTATCATAAAAGGCAATTGAAGTTTCTCCCCACACTCCCCATTTGTCAGTGCAGATGTGTGGGAGTTTGTTTCCAAGTAGCAAGGTTGCTGAGGCTCTTGGCGTGCACTTAAGGCTTATTCCCACCAAGATTTACTTAACTATGAAGTGTCTCGAATAATAGAAAAGTTAACTTGCTTCAAATCAAGTGTGAAAATCTATGTAGAAAAATCTGTGTAATAAAACAGCAGTTTCCAAACTATATTTGGAACAGAATAATCTTCCCCAAATTTAAGAAATACATCAAATCCTAATATGTACAATAAACTTCTAATATGCAAAATTGCCAAAAGTTAGTGCACAGTGATGGACCTGCTACAAACGGAGGCACGGAGGCACAGGCCCTGTAGTCCTTGCTTATTCGCAACTCTCTTAGCTTTTTCTTCCACGCACCTTGACCTATTCTACAATATGCTACCATTTCTGAATACTTTTTAATTCTTACATTCTTATTCTGAAAACTATTACAATACAATAATGTAACTTGGAAGGTCTCTTTCTATTTACAAATCTACATTACGTCGCTCCAAGAATACGTGTCAGATATGTATGTTTCCGGTGTGCTCCAGTTCTGTTCCTGCACAGGGAGACATGTGGTAAGGGAGGCATGGAAACAGTATAGTATAACGAGAGCTCAGGAGGAGAAATTATGGAAGATTTTTTAACAGCTTTAATGGGATGGAATGTATATACTATAATATTTACCAATTTAAATGCCAAAATTCATTGGTTTGTAGTATTTATACAGTTGTGCAGACATCACCCCTATCTAATTTTAGACTATGCCACCATACCAATAGAGAAGCATACTGCCCACTGGCATTCATATCCTTCTTCTCTACCCCGTATGCTGGCAACCACAAGCCTACTTTCTGTCTCTATGGATTTACCTATTCTGGACGTTATATATAAATGGAATCATAACATATGTGCTCTTTGGTAACTGGATTATTTCACTTAGCATAATGTTTTCAAGGCTCATCCCAGTTATACAGTATGTATCATTACTTTCTTCTTCCTTATTCTCATTCTTCCATGATAGAGATGTACCATATTTCGTCTATCCCTTTATCAGTTGATGGCTATTTGGGTTATTTCTACCCTTTGGCTATTATGAATATAACTGTACACGTTTTTGTGTGGATGTATGTCATTATTTCTCTTAGGTATATCCCTAGGAGTAGAATTCCTAGATTGTGTGATAACAGTTTAACACTTTCAGGAACGGCCAGTCTGTTTTCACAGATGGCATCATTTTACAATCCCACCAGCCTTGCATCGGGGCTCCAATTTTTTCATGTCCCCATCAACACATACTATTACCATTCTTTTTCATCACAAGCATCCTAGTATACATAAAGTGGCATTTCATTACATGGTTTTGATTCACAATTGGCAGGTAGAAAAACTGCTGATCATCTTTTTCAAGGGTTTATTGTTGATTTGCATACCTCCTTTGGAGGAGAGCCTGTTCAGACTCCTCGTCCATTTTCAATTATATTTATGTATTTATTTATTTGTTTACCTATTTTGAGACAGGGTCTCACTCTGATGCCCAGGTGGAGTGCAGTGGCATGATCAGAGCTCACCGCACCCTTGACTTCCTGGGTTCATGTGATCCTCCCAACTCTGTCTCCCAAGCAGCTGGGACTACAGGCGTGTACCACAACACCAGGCTAATTTTTTTTGGGGGGGGGACTTTTTGTAGAGATGAGGTCTTATGTTGTTGCCCAGTCTTGTCTCCAACTCCTGGGCTCAAGCAATCTGCTTGATTTCACCAGGTGTGAACCACTGCACACAGCCACCCAGATGTTTATTATTTGAGCTGGGCTATACTGTGTACCATGTACAAATATTCTGATAAAAGCGGCTACACAGGAAATTTTAAGAGTCATTAATATTGCACAATCCCAATGATTTGCTTGATGTGATACCTCCAGCTTAACCACAATTGACTTAATAATTAGAATCTTACTCCACTTCAGACCAGTCATATGAGAGGGGGTCATAATGAGTGCTTCAACTACACCGTAGAACACTTTTCACTATCTGAAGAATGGTGAACCAATTAGATCCTTGATCAGGAAATTAGAAGTAAAATATATACAGTTCTGCTTGGGACAAGAAATTCAGATTATTGCAGTTTTTCTGTTGATCTGAATATCTTTTTTTCCCTTTATTATTTTGTACATTGCACTAATGCCAGAAATTTACCTCGATAGATCTGATCAGCACAACTTTTGATTTGAAATCTCTGGGATGTTATATAATCTAATCTAATACTAAAATATTACTCACTACAATAAATGCAAATGATCCTAATTCACTTATTTTTAAAAATCTAACACTTTTCTATAAAGTCTATCTCACATAGGTCTTTGTTATACAAAGGAATTAACTGAATTTTTAATAAGTAGACTTCTATGAAATCTTTGATACATGAAAAATATATACTTAAAAATATGAAGGTCATATCAGATTTCCTAAATCAAATAGAGATCATTATCATCATGGAATGAATGGCGAATAGGTGGCTATAAAATCAAAGTTTAAAAAACAATCATATGAAGTTGGGATGACCTATCATGAGAGAATATGTCACCAAATAACTGAAGAAAAGCATCCTTTCTGCTGAATGATTTGCGATAGTGAATTTGATTATCAAAACTTGCATCACCATCGTCTATGAGCCTTATTTTACTATATATACTGTAGGTTATATGATTTATATGAACTATTTTTAGTCATTAACCCCTCACATTGTAATAAGAAAAAACATTTCTATTTTACCTATAACTAAAAACCTAACCTACATTAAGGAAATGGTATCACAATTTAATAGTATTAATAACCTCTACACAGATAATAAGAATTGTGACTTCAATATTGATTTTAATAGATTTAAAACATTGTAGGCCAAGTGTGGTGCCTCATGTCTGCAATCCCAGCACTTGGAAGGCTGAGACAAGCAGATCACTTGAGGTCAAGAGTTCAAGACCAGCCTGGCCATCAGGGTGAAACCCCATCTCTACTAAAAATAGCCGGATGTGGTGGTGTGTGCCTGTACTCCCAGCTACTCAGGAGGAGGAGGTTGCAGTGACCAGAGATCATGCCACTACAACTCCATCACCTGGGTGATAAAGTGAGACTCCATCTCCATAAAGTAAAATAAAATAAAATAAAATAAAAAACATTGTGGTTGCTTCCTCCTTCTTTTTTCAAGAAATTTTTTGAGACAAATTCTTACTCTGTTGCCCAGGCTGGAGTGCAGTGGTGCAATCTTGGCTCACTGCCACCTCTGTCTCCCAGGTTCAAGCGATTCTCCTGCCTCAGCCTCCTGTGTAGCTGGAACTACAGGTGCGCAACACCACCTTGGCTAATTTTTGTATTTTTAATAGAGACAGGGTTTCACCGTGTTGGCCAGACTGCTCTCGAACTCCTGACTTCAGGTGATCCTCCCGCCTCGGCCTCCCAAAGTGCTGGGATTAACAGGCGTGAGCCACCACGCCAGGCCATGTTCAGCATATTTCAATCATCACTTTGTGCCTCTGAAACTTTCATTCTCAATTCATTATTATAACATTTTAGTGCCTTAGGAATCTAATCCTGGCCACCAGAGGAAAAGCTGATTATTTAGAATTCAGTCAAAAACACTTTTCAGACAATTTTCCTTCTGGGAATTGGCAAGGCAGAGGTAAGAAAAAGTACTCCAACAAGAACAGAATGTTTTCTGACACAGAAGCTTATGATTTTAAGATTATAGAGGCAGCTTACTTTTTTAAAATAAGATTTTATGGCAAAACATTACAAGTAATTGATCGCTTTAAGTTATACCTTTAGGTGTAAAACATTAAAGGAAATTTTATATCTGAAGTCATTAATTTGATATTGGAGATAATTTATATTTGATCCTATCTAATCCAAGAGAAATATTGCTTAGAAATAATAAAAACAAGAAATGGTCACAGCATGAGCTATCTTGCCAAATACTTGATCTTCCTGCAAAATAGGATTTTTTAATCCAGTGTTTGAAAGACAAAATGTCACAAAAGAAAACTAGTATGATGGATAGTAAGAAATACGGTGGCTATGGAAGAGAACAAGGCAGAATTGTGCCTCAGAGTAATAAACGGAATTGGCACATGTCTGAAAAGTTAAATCCTACCAAGGCCACAGGATAACAGTAGCCCCATTCATCTCACTGGGAATGAATTTTCTCATGAATAAAATGAAACATAGTTTCAAATTTTCAGTAGAGCGACATTATCTTCTTACTTTAAAAAGAGGGCAAAAAGGAAGAATTCATTAACTGTGATTTTTCTGTACCACCCTCCTGCAAACCTTTTAAAAGCATCAGGACAGTGAAGAACATGGCACCATCCCAGCCCTCTGTAGGGGGCCACCCTGGCTGCTGTGACTGACAAGGGCCCACGTTGGCCTTCAGCTGGTAAGTCAAGTCTATGCAGAGCAAGAACAGTGAATTATTGGGAGTGTAGGCACCACACCGAGTGCTCTTATACATGTTACCTTATTTGGTTACTTAAGTTATGTATATCACAAATTTCTCAATAATAAAAGCAAATGAGATTATTTATAAAGTATTTAGAAATCCAAAAAACAAAAAAGGATTCTTTAAATATATAAAATTCATATTATTTGTGTTAAAAACTGAATTTGATAATTTTATTTAACTCAGTATAAATGATGCATACGTAAAGTCACATTAAATCATAACTTTATAAAGACGTTACTTGAATTTTCAAAAATGTGCAAATATTTTAATTTTGCTTCAAATCGTCTGACCTTTTACTTGATGGACAACTCTTTCTTAACAATGATTAATCAGAAAGTTCCTGTTAATGCTTTTCCTTTTTCAGTTATAGCTGAGTTTCAAATAATATAATTATGTATCAAAGGCAAGTTGTTCAGCATCAAAATCACTGCATAAATATGGTGTAACATTTGAGGTTTTATGGTCCATGAAATGACTATGGTATAAATCCCCTCTTCCTGAAGCATCCTTTGGGTAGGGATGAGAGGAAACAGCATTTATAAAGGTTCATTGGTATAACCTTAGACAAGTACTGTAGCCTTTGAAAAAACTGTGTTAAAAGTACACACAGTGCATAAAAATCAATAACTTTACAACCCAATTGTATGGGATTAAATCAGTTTTACTGTGGTTTCCATCTTGCGATTTAGTACTAATTCTGAAGTATTCTGACATCTTCTGTGAGTAATTGTAAGAAACATGGACATACGTGTTAACAGACAAATATCCACTTGATTCATTTTCTAAAAATCAAACTAGGGATGATCTAAACTAGACCAGGTAAAGTCATTTATTTATTTATTTATTTATTTATTTTTTTATTATTTTTGAGATGGTGTCTCAGCTCTGTCGCCCACACACACTGGAGGGCAATGTCACAATCTTGGCTCACTGCAACCTCCACCTCCCGGGTTCAAGTGATTCTCCTGCCTCATTCTCCTGAGTAGCTGGAATTACAGGCATCCGCCACCATGCCTGGCTAATTTTTGTATTTTTACTAGAAATGGGGTTTCACCATGTTGGTCAGGCTTGTCTCTAACTCCTGACCTCGTGGTCTGCTCTCCTTGGCCTCCCAAAGTTCTGGGATTACAGACATGAGCCACTGTGCCCGGCCAAACCATCTATTTTTTTTAAGATAAGTGCAAGTTAAGGTAACATTCTTTGTCCTTGGTCAAGTGAATATAATTACACACACACACATATTGTTTGTTTTGTTTGTTTGAGATAATGTCTCACTATGTAGCTTAGGGCAGATCTTGAACTCAATCTCCTGGGCTCAAACATTTTTTTGCTTCAGCATCCTGAGTAGCTGGGATTACAAACACGAGCCACAGCACCCTCATTAATTTCATATTTATAAACCTACACACACTATGTATGTGTACATGTATATGTATATATGATATTTTGCACTATATATATAATGGATATATATAGTTATAGATTCAAAATTAGAAAAGACCCAGAATTAGCTATCAGAATTTCTTTTGTATTTCCAGAGTTTGGAACAGTGCCTATCATAAAAGCTGATGGGTCCCAAATGCCAAAAACATTTACTGAAGAAACCAAGGTCACAAAATATTTTGAACTCACAAAATATTTTGAGCTCTCAAAATGAAGGATTCAGATGCCAACTACTTGAGTAGTTGCATACCACTGAGACTTATAAATTTTTATGCGCCATACATATTATAACTCAAGGATTTGACATACTCATTGAGTAATTCTTAGGGCATAGATGTGCTTTTTCTCTTTATAAATGATTTCATGAGGAACTAGAAGGAGAGTGTCTTTAACTTAAAAAAGACATGAGACTTTGATTGAATCAAGTCAGCTGGAAAACTGGTGCTCATTTTTTTCAGTGAGTTTTATTTTTAAAGCTATTGTTTTCTCCACAGATTATATATTATCTATTAGTTATTTTTTTAACAAAGACCTGTGGTAAAAAAGTAATAATATTCACATCCACAACAACAAAAAATGAAATTAAGGTAAAGATATTCTAAAGACATTATTTAACTTTTAAAACGTTTTTTATTTCACCACAAAGACTTTTAGAAAGCCTACATAGTCTGGAAGCCCAAGAGGACAACGATTTTTAGTTTTGTTTGTAATATATTTAATTTTTTAATTCAAAGTAAAATGTTTTCATGCATCTTTAAGGAACAGATAAAAATATTTCACAAAAATAAAAAAGCATAAAAGATTCATTGCATTATTTCTACTATTACTGATAACCTATAAATGATAAAAATGATTCTCTTTTATTCATTTACTATAACAGGATGTCATGATAGCCATACTTTGCTTTCCTAAAGTCACATTTCATAGTTGGTGGCAGACAAACAAGTAACCATAATACAGATAGACTGAATCAAATCATGTTGGCCCATCATTTTGCCCTACTATAATCAATAATGCCCTTACAAAGAATAGTGCACTACTGTAAATCTAAATGTCAGAGTCCAGATTCTTTATCATTTCAGCCTAGCGTACCTCCCAAATAAAGGAAACAGTGACTTGCATGGACTAGCAACCATGGGCAAAGTTTCTGAACCTGAGGCCATAGGAGACTGAGGCTCTGTATTTACATTTACCTCCCATGGTGCCCTCTAATTGTGAGTCTTTCACAGGGGTCTCTTGATGCCAGTTTATTTTTCCCCCCCAGTCTCTCCTTTGCTCCCTTTGCTTTTACGCTATTACTGCTAAGGTTACTTGAGGTACTGTTGTTTGCTTCTGTTCTGTGATACTTCCCCTTTTAACGCACATGGCTTTCCTTCTCATCAGATTAATACCCTGGCCTGCCAGGAGATTCAATTCGATGTTCATCAGAACCTAGTCCGTATAGATGTTAGACACTTACCCGCATCTATTATTTAGCTCCCCTAAAGACCTTCACTGGTCTTCACTCTCTTCTGTGTGCATGGGGCTCCAGAAGAGCACTTACAGAGAAGAGACTGATTAACAAAAATTCATTCCATTTTTATTGGAAAAACAGTTTCCTAAGAAAAGATTTTTTTAAGCAAGAGTGAGAAAACTATGAATAGAAATCATAAGAGTGTACAGTTTGTGAATGAACCCTTACCAAAAGTTAGCTTTAAGCGTCTAAAAGGCTTAAAAACACATTTCCCTAAAGAATATTTTTTATTGACTTTTTACCTTTTCAGTACAAACCTGAGTCACACTATCAGAAGTACCTGAAATTAAATTTTATTTCTACCACGCTCAATTATAATGTATAATATGAAAGTGCAATTTATTTTATTTAATTTTTTTTTTTAACTCAGGAATACACCGTGCTTGTGAGTGAAGTCTGCTGGGGAGCCGAGAGCTCGTGAGAAAAACATAATTTTTTTTTTTTTTTTTTTTGGCAGAGGAATATACTGGAAGGCATGTGAGGAGAAGATAAAGCAGGAAGCCCTGGGGCAGGGATATGGAGGAATTCATGCAGGCAGAAACTAGGGAGCAGGGCATTTTGTGTGCATATAAGCATATGAGCAACTCAGAACCAGAGCTCCATCTGCTACAGCTGAAGCTACCTGTTGGAATGTCAGCCTGAGGGAGCAAGCGTGTAGAGAGGAGAATTGCTACTGGCCCAAACATTTGAGTCCCTTACAACGTCAAGCAGGCTATAATTAAAATAGAAAGAGGTATCCAGAGTAATGCAATCTGTAGAGAAGAAGGTAGAATGGTGGCTGCCAGGCGCTGCGGGAGAGCTGGGAATGGGGAGTTGGTGTGCAAATAGCGGGGCTGCCCTCAATTTTGCACGATCAGAGATTTCTGGAGATTGGTTGCACAGCAACGTGGACATACTTAACACTACTAAACTGGACACTTAAAGAGGCGAAGGTGGTAAACGTTATGTATTTTACCAGTTAAATATGAAAATAAGGAATATAATTTAAGATCGGACATGACATCCACAGTTCAACAGCCATAGAAAATGGAAAATTTAAGGTGATTGTCTATAAAATGTAGATGCAAAATACACTTGTCCGAATGACCAGAGAAAGGGACAGGAAAGCTCCTGCTGGGTGTGTTTTCTTCATCACTTGCTCTATCGCTGCATTTCAAAGAGGCTACTGCCTCCTTCCCCCATGACAATACGAGTGGGCCTGCCAATACATGGGGCGAGTACTGTGGGTGGCGTCTGTAGGGCTACAGTGATTGTTTTTCCACGGCAAGCTCTTTCACCGGGTTAGAGCTTTCCCCCACAGAAATAATCTGAAGATGTAAATAACCACGTGCATCTGCCTGGCTGCATCCCTGCACACACACGCAGGCACAGCTGTAAACAGCGGTACACATAAGCGACTCAGCACTCCTGGCCTGCGCGTCCCCTCGGAACATTTCAGGCACATATACCTGGAGCGGGCTCCGAGGGCGGGCGGGGAGATGCTGGACGGGCCTGGTCCTGTCCGCACACACCTGGAGTCTGCAGAGACCGGCCTTTCAACCAAGACGTGATGGCCCTCAAGGGCCACGACAAGGTGGGTGAGAAGCCTCCAGCCAGACCAAGCCGAGAACTAGAGATAGGGAGCCCCAGGACTTAAGTGTGCGGGCAGGCGGGAGGAAGGGACGAGGTGGGGAGAGCAAAGGCTCGGCAGAAGGGCCAACAGATGAAAGCGATCCCCACCCAAAGAACACATTGTCATCACCAGCACGGAACCTTACCGAGAGCCACACACTTTGGGGATAGGACATACAGAGAGCTGTTTAGGAGCTGCTGGAGAGACCCGCACCTGCTGAAACAGGGATAGGAGGTCTGGGCCCACCCGTGCATGGGGGAGGAGGCAATGCGGGCCTATCAAGTCCCAGGCGCACCCTCTAGTCCCAGGCGCACCCTCAGTCCCAGGCACACCCTAGTCCCAAGCGCACCCTCAGTCTCAAGGGCACCCTCAGTCCCAAGCGCACCCTCAGTCCCAAGCTGCATTCTCAAGTCTCAAGCACATCCTCAGTCCCAAGCGCACCCTCAGTCCCAGGCCTCCTGCTCTTTGCCAAGCCATAAGAGACAGTCCTCCCCCACCTGGTAGTTTACCAAATTCATTCATTCTTCTCCAGAATCTTAACAGAGTGAAGGCTTTTAATGTACTGAAATAGAATGATTTTCAGCTTGCCCAGGGAAGAATTCCTACACTATGGTGTCAATTCTTTCAAGCTTGTGGCTTTACCCAACTGTAGAAGAAGATTACATTTATTCATATCTTCTATATTCTTCCTAACATAGTGGTTAGGGACACTGATGTCTGGGGTCCGGCAGACCCAGGATTGAATCCTGAAGTCAGCTAATAACTGGAGGATATTGAGGATGTTACTCAACTTCTTAAACATCCGTTTTCTCATTTCTAAAACGAACGTAAATATAGAACCTGCTGCGTAGAGTTCAACATTGGATAACGGAGGGAAAAAAGGCAGTGCCCAACTCAGCTAAATTCTCAATAAAATGGCTATTCTCTATTTTTATTTTTGTTACTATTTCATTTGAATTTAAGTGTTTTAAATGATGTCCTCATACTTAGGGTAGACTATTAAATTAAACATGGACCTTTACAATAACGACAATAAATTTAATTATATGTTCAAAAAATCAAACTAAGCCCATTTGTATAGGTACAAAGCCACTTTGGAGCCACTTCAGTGATCATGGCCATGAATGAAGGCCACCCATGCTATTTTAGATTGAGGCAGCCTGCACAGCTGCAAGACACTTCTCTGTTAAGTATATTCCTACCCACTCTGTTTCTGCCTTGGCTACATTTGCATTTGTTTGCATTGCTTTCTTTTCTTCCTCTTCGGTCATTGATTAGCTCCTGACTACCTCATTCCATTCTAGCCCTGTTCTCTTCTTCACTCTCTCTCCCTTCCCCCTCTCTTCTGTCTCTTCCCATTTCTTTCTCTTCTCTCTCTCTCTCTCTCAGTACATTCTATTCTAACTTGGGGAACTAGTTGTTTCAAATCATTTTGTATTCCAGCATCTCATGACCATATAAAAGAGAGGAAGGGCTTTGAAGAAAAGAGCCACCCACCTTTCAACATCCCAACGTCGATTACATTGAGTAAACAGTTGTGAGCTGGGTTGGCTACAGGCCCTGTGGAAGCATTTTGCAGGTATTCACAAAATGATCCTCCAAGCATCTTTGTGATGTGGGGTATTATTACTCCTTATGAAGATATGGAAACTGAGGATCCAAGGATTTCTCTCTGCTCATGGTCACAAATCTAGTAAGCAGCTTTCTTGGGAAGCCAGCTGAGGACCGTGTAATGCCCAAGCAGTGTTCGTGACGTGACATCTATGCTACAGAGACTGCATGTGTTGCCTTGTCTTCGGATGTTCTGACTTCACTCCTTCATCAGCCCTTGCTAGGAGCCTTCCCCTTTCCCATCATCTGCCTATGACAGGATCAACCATGGAAAGTGGGAATGTAGGACAGCGTGAAAACTTTGAAGAATCGGTGTAGAGAGAGGCTGTAGATCCGGGGCATGGTTCTACAACCAGGTACCCAGTACACTTCTCTGAATTTCTGAGAAGCTCACTCCTGCCCTCCAAAACCAGCTCATCTAATGAGGAAGACAAACATGAGACAAGCAGATTCACAACCAAGCCACAGCCCTGCACAGGCCAGCGTATATAACAAGCTTCCCAGAGGGGCCCTGCCCCTTAGCGTGTGGGGTTGGAAGGCACAGCGGGGCACCAGAGGGTCGTGCAAGTGAAGCTTGAATATCCTCCAAAGGAAAGGATGCCAGTGAGAGGGTCCCGGTGGTGGCAGAGACAATAGTGATGAAAAGGAGAAAAGGACACTGGACTAAAGAGTTTCTGGTCTTTTTTTTGTCTTCCTTTGAGGAAAGATAAGTGAAGGCTAATAGGATCTTCACCGGCATCTTTCCCTTCGGGGACCCTTGCCCCGGCCACATGCTTAGCCTCTTAACTTTGGAGGCTTCTGTTGTTCTGCTGTTTTCCTACCTAACTTTTCTTTTGAAAATGTTCTGATTTTGAAAGATAAAACTAATGAATTCAGCATAGAAAGATGAGATGTGACTAGTAAGGGCACTGGGCTGGGCCTCAGAGATGTCGCTGATCTTGCACGTGTCTCTGGGTGGGGGCACTCTCAAAACGACCCTTTCACATCCTTCCCAGCTTCACACAGAGCACCGTGTTCAAAGTGGGAATGAAAAAAGGCACAGTCCCTACATTTTCTTAATCGCTGTATTTGCTTGATCTTTTCTAATTTCTGAAGAAAATAGCTAAATCATTTCTGGGTCTAGCACCAGAGGTTAAGCATGCGTTCCTATCATACGCCCATTTTTCTCTATTGAGTGTGCTTCAGCTTGCTGAGAGCTATCGTTCTTCTGTACTTCGTCTTGCAGACACCTCTCTGGGCTCTCCACTTTCCACCCACCTTCCCTCTCAGAATGGTTGCTCTTCTCTTGGAATCGAGTGAGTTGCAATGACTGTGCCTTCCCACACCTAATTATTAAAACGTGGAATCAAAGCCTAAAAGACATGCATTTTTGCTCACCAGCACTTCAAATTATCAGCCTCTGCCCATGGTCACCGAGACAAGCCCTCCTCAGTCTCTGAGCTGCTTTCCTCTGTCTACAGTTCCTTTTTGCATGTAGTAGCCAGAATTATCTCTTCTAAACCAAGGAAAGCATTCCATTTAATCTTGCTTAAAATATGCCTGTGGCTTCCCATTTTATGCAGAATTTGAGTAGAATTTCTCTCTTTGGCTTTACAGTTTCCTATGTGTATCAGGACTCAGGACTCCCTTCTTTCAGTTCCTCTCAACCTATAGGCTCACTCCTACCTGGGTGCCTTCGCTTGCTGTTAAATCTTCTCCTAATCCTGGTATGGTTGGTTTTGCTCTGTCAATTACATCTCAATTTAAAATTCACTCCTCAGAGATAGGCTTCCCTGGACAAATTTAAGTCACTTTTCTTTTGGCATTACATTTAAATATTCTCTTACAAACACTCAGGAACACTCCGCAGGCTATTTCTGTTTCTTATTACCTGTTCCTTCTTGCTCCCAAACACAAACACTCCTATGAAAGTTTTATAAAAATAGGGAACTGTCTGCCTTATTCAGCCCCACAGACCTGGCAGAAATCAAGCAATATGTACATTTTTAGAAGAAATATAAAAATGCAAAAACACAGAGAATAAGTGGGTGACTTGCCATCCAATCCCTTTTTGTTTTTGTCTAAGGCACTTAATTTCATATAAACATCACTTCACAAAAACAAGGAAAGCTTCTTTTCCTATTCCTTTCTATTTTCCCCACAAATATACACACACTGAGCCTTTACAACAGGCCTTGCTTTTCTCAAAAAAGATATAGGATCTAATTAAATGTATCACTGATTGCAAGGTATTTCTGGAAAAACCATCGCTTCTGCAGTAAATTGAGATGCACATCTCAAAATTAGTAATAACTATTAAGAATGGTAGTAGGTCTTCTTTCCAATTCTTTCTCCATCCCAGTTTTTGAAATAAAAATAAGAAGAATAACTAATGCAGGGAGCAAATGTAGTTTGTAAAACTAGTTGTTCATTGAAAAAATAAATGAAAGTCAATTTCATGTAATTCACCAACATGAAAATAAATAAATAGGAAAAAATGCTGAAAAAAGTCAATATAACAGATTCTCAATCCCATTACTTTGCCTCAAAGACAAAAATTGTTAAAATTACATACCAAGAATGGAGCCTTTACACATGTATATATATGTTTTTGTAAGTCTTGCAGGCACATAGTCATACTGATTTAAAACAAGAGAAATCTTTCTCAAACTGAAAGTAGCAGTCCCCTTCTTGTTGACTACCTATGATTTATGTGCAGAATGAACCTGTCTGTTATGGCTATTGGAGAGCTATCTTGCAAGACCCAGGGATGTCAAAAGCATTCAGATCAGCTTCCTCTCTCATCCTGAAACAGTAATAAGAAAAAAAACTACGAGATTGTAGAGACTGCGTGCCAATTTGACAATCCTGCACAGCTCCAGTGATCTTGAAGGCAAGTGCTACTGTGCATGTTGTGGCAATTAATCAAAACATGAACCTTGGGAACCTTCCTTGAATAGCTTTGTATCATGTCATCAACACCAACAAGCAAACTAAGGCAAAGGTAATCAGGTATTCCTAGTATGAAGTTCTAAGAAATTTCAGAAATCCTTTTATCCAGCCCTTCTATAAGTGAAGAAGAAGGAAAAGATCTCTTGAATGTTGCTGGATAATCTTGACAGTTGAGGTGATTATGAATTAAGGCAGTCTAAAAGTTTAGTTTGTGGTTATATTTATTAAGAAACTTCTTTAAAGTTTATTCCACCAAATATGTCTTTAAAACGCAGCCCGTAGCCACCTCAAGGTCCATTTGGAAGAGAGGAGATATCAGGAGATGTCATAATTTGCCATTAAGAATGATTACTGACAGTTTGGACATGACAGCTTTTCTCAGAGAGCCCTTCCTGGACCATTGTTCCCATGAACATGTCCATGAAAGCTGCCTGGACATGTGCACTCTCCATGTTCCTTCTCTAGTCTTCACTCTGCAGTTGGAATGTGAAAGTCACGGAGAAGTCCTGCCATAAAGAGATTATGCCTAATTTTGTTTTATTCTGCATTTCCCAAAACCAAATTACCCACAAAATTCTTTTATGCCATAATATATATTAACATACGTAGCACTGTAGTTTGCCATTTGCAGGATACATTCTGGGAAACTTTCAGCAATAAAATTTATTGCAGATGCAATTTTTTCTGAAGCTTCTTACATTATTTTAAATAGAGTCATTGGATTTTATAGCTGTAAGTACTTAAAATGATCTAGTTCAGAGCCTTCATTTTACAGTTAATGTAGGGAACCACAAGGTCACACAGCCTATACAAATTGCTGATCTCCTACGTGAGGACTGTGTTCTCCCAATGCCCAGGCCAGGGCCCCTTTATGACACCAAAAGAAAAATAATCCCTTTTGCATTCATCTCTGAAAAATACTAGAAAGAACAAGGAATTTGAAGTTAAAGACCTGAGGATAATTTCACCGCATGTTAACTGTGTGTCCTTGGGCATATAGATTCCTCTTTTGGAAAAGAGATGTTTTAATCATGCTTTATCTGCTTATCTCCTGGAATTTTTGAGAAGTCCAAAGAAGCTGATAAAATATATAAAGTTACCATCTGCAACGTGGAGGGCTAGTAAAGTATTGGTGCTCCTTAATTGAATATTATTGTGGCTGTTGTATTTTCTGGATCACCATTTGGAAAAGATTAAAACTCTACAGTAATTTTGGGGAATTAATTTCATCAGGCTGTAGTTATTACGTCTTGCTAATGGAGCTGTGGCTTGTGCATCCATATAGGAAAAGAAGGCAGCTGGATGATTTGAAATTGTGTAACTTGCATTCATTCTCTTTGGAAAACAGCATACTTCCTAGTATAAAAAAGCTAAAACTTGAAATGATTAACAATCTTAATGAATTCAAGGAGGAAACAGCCTAACATTCTAACAACAACAAAATTGGGGTTTATGGTAAAATGTTGATATGATTTCCTCTAAGAAGATAGCATTCAGAGCATCAAGAATCTTCTCTTATTTAATTTGAATGAAAACACAGAACTTAATGCAGTTACTAAAGCATTGTAGAAGGATGTTTTGTTGAAATGAATTGTTATATGTTATCAAATAAATGGTATTAGAATTTATCATTGTTGTTTTTATTTTTATTTTCTCCAAATATTCCTTCCTTAACCTCTGTATCTGTAATTTTATTCTAAAGTTATAAGTTCAACTGATCTGATCTGTGCCAAAGGAACAGGAATACTCTTTTCTCCATTATTTACTGTTTTTTTCACTTTCATTCCTTGCTTCAAATATTTTTAATTCTATAAGACACACTGATGCATATTAATGAAAGCTGAGACTCACCAAAATGAAGCAGTAAATTTCATCTCATCTGGACCTCAGCCAGACTCTTTTAGTCTGAACCCAGCTGGGCATTGAGTCCTATGTGCATTCATAGTGCCACTAGTCCCCCAGATTCCCTGTACTTTAAGTCAACTTTGCTTAGATCTGGCATCATTCCCTAAACACAGCTGCCAACTCTTCAAGGTGGGAGAATGGAGTCTCTAGCATTAAAAATAAGTGGTTTGCCAGTCTCACTAGCTGCGGAATTTAGGACAGCAGAATGTTCTTCTCTAGAGACACGAGAGTTAGAGCTACATAAGTTATAACCTTCTCTGACCCTCTACTTGGTCAGAGATCTTACGGAATAGAGAAAAAAGAAAAACATCTAAATGCAATTTGCATTCCAAGGGAGCAAATAGCTATTTCTGAAATGAAATCGGTAATTTGCTATTGATTATTTTGGAAGCTGCAGGGAAGAAACAATAATCTAAAGCGACTGTATTTGTCCCTGTAAGAGAAGCACTGTTCAGATCAGACAAGTTCACTAAATGCTAGATGTTGAATGAATTAAAAATAATGCAGCTGGACATACGTGCATTGCTGAAAGAATTTAAAACTGTGCAACAGGAAGTACAGGTATATCTAAAACAAGGCAACATATTTCAGTGTATGTGTCTGTTTGCAGCACTACCCAGTAGGCACAAACAATTGCTGAAGCTGTTTGTTGGTTCTGAAATTTCCTGGTGATGATCTTGTAGTGCCTCTTGCTCATCAAATAGGCACTGTGAAGTTTTGCCAGATGGTGAGATACAGAGATATTACTGGAAATGTCAAATCACTGAAACCCTTTAGTAGTAAGAGGTCAACCGGAGTAAAAGTGGCATTCTTTATGCCAATGCTATTCTCCAGTCACCCTAAGATTGATCTAAATGTTTCCTTGAATAAGTATTTGTAATGGCAATTAGAGTAAAATAAGTAATAAAAAACATAAGACAGTCTTGTTTTGTAAGGACTCAATAGTACACCATCCTGAACACACACACACACACACACACACACACACACACACACAGGCCTTCGATTCCACTATCAAAAAGCAGCATGAATCTATAACAGCATTTGGAGTGTGGCTAAGGAGAAGTGAAGAAGAAATAGCAACTTTTCAAATTCTGTAACTTGGAATTGACACCACTATGCCATTGTTGTTTTGATAGTGAGGCAATCTCTTCTTTTACCTGACCCCACCCTACATGACCATATGTAAAGAATGTAACTTTAAAAATTAAGTGAATGGCCGGGCATGGTGGTTCTCGCCTGTAATCCCAGCACTTTGGGAGGTCAAGGCGGGTGGATCACCTGAGGTAAGGAGTTTGAGACTAGCCTGACCAACATGGTGAAACCCGATCTCTACTAAAAATACAAAAATTAGCTGGGCATGTTGGCGAGTGCCTATAATCCCAGCTACGCTGAAGCTGAGGCAAGGGATGCTTGAACACAGGAGGTGCAGGTTGCAATGAGCCAGATCTTACCATTGCATTGGCTACAGAGCAAGACTCCAGGGGAAAAAAAAAAAAAACTTTTTAAATAAATTCTACTACTTCCCATGAAGCAGTTTATGGCGTCCCGTGGTGAATCCAAGGTTTCCTGGCATTAATGCCTCTCTCTGAATTATTACAGACTCATAAACAGTTAAAAGAAAATAATTTAAAAAGTAAACCAAGCCTTTTAAGACATTATTCACCACCTCAGTAAAAAGAAAAATAATCAGTGCAGAAGACTTTGAGTTAAGCAGCACACATACAAGCCACCAATCCATTAGTTACCTTGCTGTGAATATGCTATCACCTCATTTGTCTGTCATTCTGCCTCCAATTCATTTTACACACAAATTCCCAATTAATATTTTCAAAGCTGAAAAACATTCTCTCTTTCCCCTTCCTCCAGATTTTATCCAGACTCCTTTACTTGGCACTCAAGTCCCTGGAGTTTTAAATGCAGCCCTGATTGATGTTCTTCTGCCTCAGTATCGCCCTTTGTCTGGAGTGCACATAAGTCCAAGGGAAAGATCAGTCATCCACAGTTCTATCCTGAATGTCTCTGCCTTTCGGTTTTCTGGAACTCTGGAACATAGTGCCTATAAATAATTATGATTGAATTGCAGGAAATAAATTGTCTCTTGTTTGCCTGGGAGGTCCTCTCTTTCATGGGGAAGTCTTCATTATTCTTCCAGCTATAGCTTTGGTATATCTGGAAGAATAAGGGTCTATATTTTTGCTATAACCTGCATCCTGAAGCTACATCTGATCCTCCCTAATAGTTATCATTTGCTCTAAATGAAGAGACGTCTTTTGCATGTAGAAACCTGGAAACTTTATTACAAGTCCTTTCAGGGCAAGAGTCATGCCTGATTCACTTGTATCCTTTTAGTATTGCATCTGATCTGAATCTTTGCATTTTAGATCTTATGAAAATTTTGGAACTAAAAAATAAATGCAATGTCAGACACTGTGCCAACTTACTGGGTAAAATACTTTTGCACATGTTCTTTATTGGTAATTCTCAAGACATAAGAAGCAAAAGTCAAAAAAGTTGATAGATCTCTACATAAGACAAAATATACCATGACTGGGGGGGAAAGAGAAGGTGTTGAAATTCCATAAGCAAATGTATTGCATTTTAGTAAGTGCATTTGGGGCACATTTTAAATCATCAGATTCAATGAAGGATGTGGGCAATGGCTTTGGACACAAAGAAACTAGAAGAACAAAATTCATTTTCTCCTCCTTCTTCTGCCCAAAATCTTTTCTTCTAGTGGTATATAGTGACATAAATACATACTGAAAAGATCATGTATTTATTTGCAGAAAAAAAGCAAAGACTGTTCACCAGGTATAGAGGAAACCTACCCCGGACTTGGAAGGTAATAGGGTGATTCTCTGATGTGCTGTAAGACCCTGATGGATGGGACAAAGACCGAGGAGAATACCCTCACTCTTGTATCTGTGTGGAAAAGTACACACTCCTGGGGACAGGGAGGAAGCTGCTGTAAAGCCAGATTACTTTGATAACCATGATCTCAAACTACAAATGTCAGTAACGAGATGTAATAAGATGCTCATGGCATCTTATTATTTGCTTAAGAACTTTCCATTAAATGCCAACCTAGTGATTAATTCTTCTTAAAGGAGCTTTTCCCTGCTTTAATCTCTCTTTCAGTGATAATTAACGCTTATCAATTCTCACTACAAATAAAAGAGCTGTTTCAGAGAAAAGGCTGAACTCAGACACCTGGCACTCTCATGGTGAAGGCAGATTGAGAAAAGGCTAAAGATTACATTTGCAGAACTTTATTCCTGTCCAAATTCACCAATTAGAACTCAAATAAAGTTTAAATATGATAATAAATTAACAAAAATTGAGAACAAAAATCAATGAAAAGAAAAGATTTTATCAGAAAAAAAACTTGAGTCACCACATATATGCAATGAGCGAATGTGTCTACCAAAGTGAAAAGTAATACAGAAAACTTCACAGTCTCATATCTATGGAAGTAGATTTTATAATACTTATAAAAAAGATGAAAAAAATAGCTATGTTGCATGTGACAAACACCATACTGAGAACAGACTGTAAGCTCCCCTGAGAACAGGTTCTCTGCATGCTAAAAGGACAGACTCCAGACTCAAACAGGCATTCTTTAAGCCCCCTTTTTTTGCCATTAACCATGTGACTTGGGGCAAGAAATAACCTTTACTGTGCAACAGTTTTTTTCATTTGTGAAACAAAAATCACAACTGGTCTAGCTTCACGGGACTGCTATGAGGATTATAAAATCCTTAAGCCCTTGAGGCAATGCCTGGGCAATAGTGAGTATAAGCTATTGTTATTATTCCTGGCATTTTTTCCACGGCAGTACCCTCCGAAGATTAAAGAGAACACAAAAATATTTTCTTGACATTGTTTACAGATTATTGAAAAAACTCTTGCTAGCAAATTTGTGATATGTCACTAAATTTACAGAAACATCTATTTGCATTGCAATATAACCATCAAGCAATCAGTTATTATTTAATATATGCTAGGTATACACAAAGTAGCACAGAAAAATATGCCTATATACTAAAGGAAAATCTCACAAGTCATCATACCCATTCTTGATTAGAAATTCACTACTAATGGAATTAAAGTAAAATAAAAATAAATTATTCCCAGAAGTTAAATATGTGTTTTAGTTAATAGACTAAAATAGGGCGGGCGTGGTGGCTCACACCTATAATCCCAACACTTTGGGAGGCCAAGGTGGGTGGAACATTTGAAGTCAGGAGTTCCAGACCAGACTGGCTAGCAAGGTGAAACCCTGCCTCTACTAAAAAAAAAAAAAAAAGCAAAAATTAGCCGGACATGGTGGCAAGCACCTATAGTCCCAGCTACTTGGGAGGCTGAGGCAAGAGAATCACTTGAACCTGGGAGGCAGAGGTTACATGAGCAGAGACCGCACCACTGCACTCCAGCCTGAGGGACAGAGTAAGATTCTGTCTAAAAGAAAAAAAAAAAAAAAGACTGAAATAAGCAATAGACTTTTTTAAACAGGAAAAACAAAGATGGTAACTAAACATTAAAGTACTGACTGTATTTCCTGTACAAATCAACAAATTTACAATGGTTCTATGAACTAATATCTATAAATATACCTTTTTACAGAGACAGAAACTGAGGCGTGAAAGAAGCCACTTTATCAAAGCTTCAAACCCAAATAGACGGGCTCCTGTTTTCTTTCTCAGCTTTTCCCAGTAGAGACAAGAAAAATAGAGAAGCAAAGAGAGATTTGACTAAGTAGACATTGAATCAGAAATAGAAGCCAGATATAATCTAGAGATGAACATTGCATGCTGAATATACTGGCGACAGAAAAAGTTAGAGCAAGGAAGATGCACAAAGCTTAGCTGGGTAGATGCAGGGGACGCGTGAGAAAGTCCAGACTAAAACACGGAAACAGCAGAAACTCAATAAATGCACTCACTTTAATTTCCATATAGACTAAAAGAAAAGGTAAAATGAAAGGAGATGAGCGATCACAGGAGGAAGATTAAAAAAACACTGAATTAGTAGAAATGACATTTGGGGGAAAAAAGATAAAGGGGGGAGGATGAGAACTAAAATTTGTAATATGCCATTTGGTTTTAAATATCTTTGAAATAGCAAAAGCCAGAGTGGGCCCTATTTGTACTATTTTCATGAAAAAGATTTTGTTATCTAAAATGGATCCTTTCTGGTGGGGCTAGGGAGGCTGGAGCCATCAAGACACATAACAACATCCACGTCTAGCAGCTAAAAGCAACCCAGTGTCTGCTTACTGAGATTTCACATTTCCGCAGAGATTATTGCCCTGGTGTCCAGAGCAGGATTCTCTTGAGCTTCCACTGATAAGCTCAGTTATTCATTTCTGAATTCATCTTCTGCTTGTTAAGGTGAGTAAGCACGAGAATCAGAGCGAAATGTTCTTGAGAGGAGAACAGAGTGATTAGGCAGCAAGTTGTTGCATTGGTAAATATATCCAGGCCTCAACTGCTGTGTATATATCCAGCAGTTCATAAAGCAAGCCATATAAAAAGGGCCATTGGATCGCATCCTCATCCTCACTGTCATCATCAGCATCATCATCTCCTGAGTGACTCCTTCTGTGCTACATTTGTTAGAGTCCGCAGGAGAACTGTATCCTTACTGCTAAATTTATGTGTGGCCTGTTGCTGTTGACTTTATCACCCCCCACAGATATAAACAGAATTCACAGCAAATATCAATGATAGGTAACTCATGACAACTTAGTAGATGACGGAGTGCAGTCAATGCCAAAGTGTCATACTAGCCATTTCACAAAACAGTAGTCTCAGTTCAATGTTCTATTTTAACTGAAAAGAAAGGTCAGAAACCCCATGCCCTATCCTGCTCTGTATGCCACTAATATTAACTTGCCTTAATAACTACTGTACAAATAAATGCTAATTTATATTAAATTCTGTTACTAATGTGGCTTGATAATATTTCATGTGCCATACATGACTATCAATTATAGAAAATATGAAATATACTAAACTTCAAAATTATATTGAGCATAATTCCATCTATCTTGGAGGTAACAAAGACAGTATTTTGGAACTTCAGTGCATCAAGGGCATAACTAATGAATACTTACTATCATTCAACTGGATAAATATCAAAGTGTTGGCTAAAAACAGAAAATAGAATAAAAATACAGAAATTAGAAAAGGGGCAACTTTGTTTCAACAAATATGCCTAAACAAGGTGAAAGTGAGCATAACACAAGTGTTTCAGAGGTTTCCCACATGGTAAGAAAGGACTAAACCAACTGTCAGTAACTGTCAGCATTCTCCAAAAAAACAGAATGGATAGAATATATGCATGTGCCTGCCTATCTATCATTCACCTATCTATATAATCTCTACCTGTCTGCCTAGCGATCTATCATCTACCTGTCAGTCTACCTTAGCTATCTATTTAGAGAGAAGGAGAACTAGAGAGAGATTAAGGAATTGGCTCATGTGGTCCTGCAGCTGTGGAGAATGACAGGTCTAAAATCTGCAAGGTAAGCTGCTAGCTGGAGACCCAGGGCAGAGTTGAAAGTACTGCAGCTTGAGCCTGAAGGCAGTATGTGGCAAAACTCCATCCTTCCTTGTGGGGGGAGCCTGTCTTATTTTCTCAAGGTCTTCAACTGATTAGATGGGGGCTATCCTCACGAAGAGTAATCCGCTTTACTCGAAGTCTACTGATTCAAATATTAATTTCATCTAAAAAATACCTTCACAGGAACATCTAGAATAATGGTTAACCAAATATCTAGGTACGGTGGCCTAGCCAGGTTGACACATCCATCACACTGAGTGCCTACTATGAATATGTGCTGTGACTTGTGTGAGGCATACATGTTATTTAATTTAACTTGCGTTGAGTTGAAAATAACTTCTGGGAATTTAATGGATTTGATCCAAGTTATTTTTCTCATTTTATGTATAAGTTTTAAAAGATCAGACATTGGTGAGAAGATGAAGAAAAAGTCTTTCTAAATTGAAAAGATTTACAAACACATGTTTTTTCACATCAGCTATGGAAAACAGAAGAAAATGAAGTCCCTGTGACGTTCTATTTTCCTGAAATTTATAAACTCACTGAAATAAAGTGGGAGCTATTTATAGCATTGCTACTATGCATTTGAGATTAAACAGTCATCACAAGGTACAATGCAAAGACCAGTAGCTTGCAGAAAAGGAAATCTCAACCTGTTAGCACTGAACCGAATTCCACCCAGCTGGCAGAATGGAGAGGAGCAAGGTGTGGAGGCAATGCTTGACTGGTCAGGAAAGTTTCCCGCAAGGTAAAGAAGCAAGACCAGTGACTTAATTTTCTGGAGAACATACTAAATACAAAAAGAAAAACACGATGGCATTGGAATAGTAATACAAACCAAGTCCTTACAAACTATGACTCAAAAAAAAAAAATTAAATTTTGAAACAGTAGTGTGAAAATGAACACTGAAAGCCCAAGACATCAACCAAAACAAAATCAGCCACACCAAGATCAGAGTTGGGCAATGTGCCAAAAGGCATTTTCCAACATTAATCTCTGATCCCCTGTTTATCTGAATCCTGGCAGGGTGTTTGCAGCAAAGTGTTCACACAGCACACGCTGTGGGCAGATGTCTTGGCGCTTTGCTTCCTGAGGAAGGGAAAGTCAAGGAGGTGGTAATGGTTCAAGATGAAGAGGGTTTTCTAACTTAGGACTGGATTCATTCATTTATGCTTTATTCACTCATCCACTCACGTAGTTTTTTAACTAATCTGTGTAGCTGTCATCTGCTACAACTACAGGAGGTGCTGTCATGAAACCGCGAGGAGACGGTCACTTCTGGGATTGCACTTCCCACCTCTGGTCTGGGAAGCACTTACTCAGTGGTAGTGGATTCCTGACTGTACCCCTGCTCCTGCCAGGATACTGCCTGCCTCCCTGCCACAAACAGCTCAGGAATGTGGGATTAGAACCACTCTTGACTGGGCGCAGTGGCTCATGCCTGTAATCTCAGCACTTTGGGAGGCCAAGGCAGGCAGATGAACTTGAGGTCAAGAGTTCAAAAGCCTGACCAACATGGTGAAACCCCGTTTCCACTAAAAATATGAAAATTAGCTGGACATGGTGGTGGGCACCTGTAATCCCAGCTACTCAGGAGGCTGAGGCAGAATAATCTCTTGAACCTGGGAGGCGAAGATCATGCCACTGTACTCCAGCCTGGGTGATAGAGAGAACTTTCTCACCAAGCCCCCAAGGAAAGAACCACTCTTTCAATTCCCCCAGCTTCCCGAGGGCCCCAGGGCTAGTCTCACCTGCTTCTCATCCTTACTGACCTCACATTCCAACTAGCCTCCTCATCTGATCATGAAGCTCTTCCTACGGTCAGACAGACACCTGTACTCTCGCTGCCCTACACCTCTTTCTCCCCCACCTCTGACCTTAGCTGCATTCCACAGGGCCTTGCATTTGTTTCTCAATGTCTCCTCAAGGAGAACCTACTCATTTGAGCCCCAGGGAGAGTCTGGAAGTGGAGGGGAAGCTAGAGAGTGTTTGTCCAGCTGCCGTCAACATGGCTTTTCTGGCCATTCTCAAACTTCCTCAAAATTACCATTCTCAAACACCCTTGTAAAGCCGGTAGAAATGACGCCATTTTTTCTATACTTGGATGGACACTCAAGAGGTGACCCGATAGTACTTTATTGTGTGATTTCAACAAGTCATTGAATTCTTCCAAGTCTGTGTCCTCCTCCATCAGAAAAGGAAAACAGGAGTTCCAGACTTAGAGGTAAACATGAGCCATGTGATCTAATGTAGAGAAGGCATTTCAACAGGCAGATGCATCCACAGATGCTTTCCATCAATGTCAGCTGCCATTGGTCTCTTTTAAGTATCTCAGGCATATTCTCATGCAATAATACATGGCAGGAAGTCTGATTCTGAGGAATTCCCGTAAAATATTATTCTTAGCAGTGACATAGAAATACTTAGATTTTTTTATTTAGCAGGGTAATCATTGCAAACACAGACCCTTCAACAGCAACAAAAAAAGACAATATTGAAGATTTTATTTCAGGAAGAAAGGGATTCAGGATGCAAGAATGATTATCTTTAAGGAGTGGCCCCAACAGGTGTCTAAGTTTCCCCAGGGTAGAAAGCACTAATTATTCTTCTTCCTATAATCAAAAGTTTCTCATCCACAGTGGATTCTGGGCCTGTGGCTGATTATGATATGGACTGCTCACTGGGTGCAACATTCTTACCTTTATGATTGATAATGCTAGCAGATCTTAAATAAAATATGAATGCTAGTAACATTGCTGCATATGATTTTTGCCTGGCAAACAGCGATAAACAGAAAATTATTTTAAAGTGGAAACAGCTCTGAAGGGGGAGAAAAATAGTCCAGCTATGTTGATGAAGTAGACTCCGCAGAGAACGGGGCCTGTGCCCTACAAAACGAAGCCTAGCGAATCCTGTAGAACCACTGCCAAACTATCCAAGTGTTTTATTCTTGCCCAAGCCAGCAGCCAGGATTCTGGAAGACGACGTTTCTATCAAATAGAAAGTTTTCAAGATAGTATTTCAATACAAGTATATTTTCCTATACAGATAACTTTCCGGTCTTGATAATGCCATTCCTGTATAGGACATCCCTAGGGAGTCCTCCACATCTCCGTAATCCATGGAAGATATTCAGTGCTGTACCCAAGAGCAAAGGGGCCATTATCTCATTGCATGCCAATGAGAGGAGGAGGGGGGCAGGATGCATCTATTGTCTCTCTCTGAGGTAAATACAGACTCAGAGAGTCACATGGGCCTTGAGTGGCAGCACAGAGTTGGGACAAGACCCAGCTCTTTTTAGAGCTCTTTCCTCATTGTGACCTTGTTTCCCACATCACTTACATGTGCTATATATGATCATCTGCCAATTATATGTGTCTGTATGTACGTGTGTATTACTCAAAAATAACACATGGTGCCATCTGAACTGTAGCAAAGTATGGTTATAAGGCACCCTACATAGCAACATATACAGTCCTTTCAAAGGTAATGTAACTTACACTTAAAGCAATAGATTTCCTTTTCCAAAATCAGGTTTCCAATTGTTATCAAAGGTGGGATCAAAATCCATCTTTTAGCAGTTAAATCTGTGTTTTCTGTAAGTGTCCCTAAAACATACAATTTAACCCTTCGTTACCTATTTCATCATTAATTATTGTATTATCTTGACTCTTGACTGCTTAATACAGTTGTAATTGCCTTCGCATTCCAAAATATTCAATGTTAACCCTATTATTTATGCTCAATAGATATTTGTTGTTACATTCACTCCATACATGTTGAGAGTCAAGAAAACGAATCACTGCATACACACACATTCTTTTGAAGCATCAAATATGGTAATTAGATATAGGGTCTGTCTGGAAACCAAATCTATTCTCTAAAGAAAAATAATTACAAAAGTACACTTCCCAGGTCAGCTCATAGGATCTCAGCTTAGTTCAGGTGCACCCCATGTGGGTTTCCAATGCATGGTAAAAGAATGCTGAACTAGACCTCCAGCAGATTATGAGTTCCACTGTTAACACTAACCAGCTGTAACACCTTGGGTAATTTATTAATTTCATGGGATACAGTTGTTTAAATCTCAAAAGTGTAGGGGTTAAACTAGAAATCTTTATCCATTTTAACCTTAAAGGATTCCAGTGGAATTCAGTAATCTTCATGGGTACGCAGGTGTGCTATGCATATAGGGAAAGGTTACCACTCGTGTTCTAAAAACCAAGTGTAAACTGTAGTGTACTTCTTTACACAAAAACTTGGGTACAGATGTCCACAAAAGCATTATTCGTAATAACCAAAAAGTAGAAACGGGCAAAATATTCATCAACTGCTAAATGGATGAACAAAACGTGGCATCTCCATACAATGGAATGTTATTTAGCCATAAAAATAAATGAAGTATTAACATGTGCTACACAACACGGGTGGGTCTTGAAAAGATTGTTCTAAGTAAAAATGTCAGCTGCAAAAAACACATATATTGTATGATTCCATTTATACGAAATGCCGAAAATAGACAAATCTATACAGACAGAAAGTAAATTAGTGTCTGTGTAGAGCTGAGATGGGACGATGGGGAGTGACTGCTACAGTGCTAACAATAATACCTCAATGAAAAATAAGTCAAGTGCCAAAGGGTATGATGCCAGAGCACACGGAATCACATGAACTGAGGGCTCCAAGTCAATGGTGTCCTATTTATCAATGACGTTTAATAAAGGATATCAGAAAAGACTCGTTTTCCCCGTTTTCCTCCCTTCTTGCTTTTCACCAGCATGCTCTATCCCGGGGGCAGGAGGGAGGGAGGAGAAAGCCCTTAGCACCGTGCATTGGAGGTCATTTTCCTCTGAGCCTAATTTCCATAAATCAGAAAATGCCTGCAATATGATTTAACAATTACTAATGAAAAAATCAAGAATTTCATATCAACCACTTATTTTGAGTAGTTGAGAAATAATGAAACAAACAAAAAAATTCAAAAGAGCTAATTAGACGAATTTAACTTGTATATTGCAAGGAGAATCATATTTTACACATAAACTAACAGAAAAAAATGCATGTCATTTTATGCTTAAAAGCACACTTTCAACCACGCGATATTTTAGGCTTTGATTGAAGCTATATTTACACTGTTATGAAGGCCATAATCTTTGCTTTGGGGGACCCAAATGGAGAAAATTCTCTGATAATAAGAATTATCTTTCTACTCTATGACCAGTAATGATTCATCTGTAATTATATGCTGTACTGTTTTTGCCTAAGAACGATCCTAACATTTCATAGTAGTAAATTGTTGGATTAGTAAGAAAATGTTGACAAGCCACTCATCCCTGGAGTTGCCGGATTGCCTCCTTTTAGCTATTCATCTCTCCATAATGGATGTCATTTCACTCCCTATTTAGTCAAAATGGACATCATTTTTCCTCATTCTGCCCATTCTGTCCGCAGTTGTGGGCCTCCCTACTGGATGCGTGCCTTGTGTTCAGACCCACAATGAAACTGAAGTGCTGATCTGTGGTCCCCGTAGGCTGGGCTTGTATCCTCTTGTGGACCTCTCATCTGCCCTGGAGCCCTAGCAAATGGCTTCTCTCTCACCTACCTTCATTTCATGGTCTCCACATGTATCTGAATTCCAAACCTCTTACTAACACTGAGGAGTTAAATCTTTAATTGTGGAAGTTCAAGTATTAAACTGGGATAGCAGATTTTTTTTAAGAACTAGACTTTTAACCTCATGCTCCACAGTTCCTAGGTCATTTGAAGAATGTTTACTTATTTGTTAATTTTTTTTTTTTTTTTTTTTTTTGAGTCAGAGTCTTGTTCTGTTGCCAGGCTGGAGTGCAGTTACGCAACCTCAGCTCACTGCAATCTCCGCCTCCTGTGTTCAAGCAATTCTCCTGCCTCAGCCTCCCGAGTAGCTGGGACTACAGGCGCGCGCCACCACGCCCAGCTAATTTTTGTATTTTTTAGTAGAGATGGGGTTTCAGCATGTTGGCCAGGATGTTCTCAATCTCTTGACCTCGTGATCCGCCCGCCTCGGCCTCCCAAAGTGCTGGGATTACAGGCGTGAGACACCGCGCCCGGCCTGTTTGTTTATTTTTTCAGATGCGGTCTCACTCTGTTGCTCAGGTTGGACTTGAACTCCTTGTTTCAAAACATCCTCCAGTCTCAGCCTAGTGAGTAACTGGGACTACAGGTGCACAACACCATGCCTGGTTCTTTAAAATGTGTGTGTGTGTGTGTGTGTGTGTGTGTGTGTGTGTTTATGTGTAGACTGGGTCTCCCCCATGTTGCACAGGCTGGTTCATCTGCATAGTTTTAAAGTCATCACCCCTTTCAGACAAGTCTCCAAAACCCAACCTAAGTGCAAGGTGAAGGTAAGGATCTGAGTAAGTAACCTGGCTCAGACTGACTGACATTCCAGTTTTCATGTTTATCTGCATAACTGTAAAAGCAAGTCATTGAGGGCTCTCTGCATTCTGGAAAATGTTTTCGTTCCTGCTGGGCTATCCTTGCCAAGCATTGTGCTTGCTTGTCACTCATCTGGTGTGTGGAGACACATGGCATGACACACTTACCCCCCTGCATGAGACTAGGCCAACTTCAACTGCTTAAACTACTTCATACAAAATACAGCAGTAAGGAATTAAAGGAACATAAAGATAAACAAGAACCATAGTTAGTAATACATTTATAAAATGAATTCATTTCATTAGAGTAAAAAGAAATACACTCTATGCAGGACAGCCATAGCTAAAATTAGCTCAGGAGAATGGCATTTTGCTGATGGTGCTCTTCCCAATCTTATTTACTAATCATGGCTGTCTACTGGAAACTGTGAGGATGAGACAAGACCCTCACACCTCTTCAGGATACTCACATGAACACCAGTTAGGGGTACTGTGATTCCAGAACTGGGATACGGCCACCACTTTTGTTAGAGCTTTTTAGCATGCTGCCTTAAAAGACTGAATTAACTTACTAATCTTATAACAGAAATTTAGTACCCTTTGACCAAACTCCCTCCATTTCCCTTGCGCTCCTATCCGCTGGCAAATACCTTTCTGCTCTCTGTTTCTGTGAATTCTTATATTCCACATATAAATGAGAACATGCAGTACTTGTCTTTCTGTATCTGACTTAAATAAAGCTTGGGGAGGGGGAAAGAAAATCTTTAAAAAAAAAGAGAGAGAGAGACTGAATTACCCATTGCTTATCTCAGTTATTTACTATGCTTCTTAAGGTCCCAGTTTCCTACTTTTATTTATATTAAGGATAATCAATGGGTCCAGAGGATATCTGTCTGTTCCTTTCATATAACTGTTTAGCAAAATAAAAGTTAAAAAAAAAAAAAGAAAAAGAAAAACAAATACATGCAGAGAATGTAATATAGATGGAAAACTGCTATTTTGCAACCCTCGGTAAAATAAATGAAATTGGGAAATACTAATCAACCAAAGTCCCATTTTAAAATGTGGATCTGGAGACAAACCTGTGTCTGGTCAGAGCTACCCTATGCCATGCACTGCCTGGCTGTACATGACCCATCTCATTTCACGCTGAATCAAACTTACCACCCACAATAGTTTTAACACACATTGAGGAGATATGCTAGAACCTTATGTATAAAATAGCAAAATAAAGTTGAAGATGTCCAGTTATCGAAAAGATTAGATTTTGTCAATCTGAATAATTCAATCAAAGGACACAGTTTGGGATGTTTGTTTCAGGTTTTGTCTCAATTGCTCTATATTGGCTTTGTAAGGTTCTGAAACCAGTCCTACAAAGCGTTTTGCTCAAATGCTTAAATTGTGCCTTTGCGTAACCTAAAATTACTGTATATGCAAGGATAAGTTAAATGTCTCTCTGCAAAATGAAAGTAACCCAAATCAGAATTTTAAATCTATTCGATCTTAGCATCAATGAAACTTGTTAATTAAATAGCAATTGGCCGGGCGCGGTGGCTCACTCCTGTAATCCCAGCACTTTGGGAGGCTGAAGTGGGTGGATCACAAGGTCAGGAGTTCGAGACCAGCCTGGCCAATGTTGTGAAACCCTGTCTCTACTAAAAATACAAAAATTAGCTGGGCATGGTGGTACATGCCTGTAGTCCCATCTACTCAGGAGGCTGAGGCAGGAGAATTGCTTGAATTTGGAAGGCAGAGTTTGCAGTGAGCCGAGATTGCATCACTGCACTCCAGCCTGGGTGACAGAGCAAGACTCCGTCTCAAAAAAATAAATAAATAAATAATAAATAGCAACTGATGTATGTAACACTTCAGGAGATTTCTTTGATCAGAAAATCTGTCCAGCTGGAGAAAAACATATTCTGGCATAGAAAACAATATATGGTAATCAAAAAAAAGCATTGAAAATGAGATGGGATATTTGGGTCCTAGAATTCTTTTGCCAAGGGCTCAGAAGTCAAGGTCAAGGGCTTCTCAGAGATTACTGCCCCTAAATCGACAAGCCTGAGACTAGCTTATAAATGACATTGATCTCCATGATGACACAGCGGTGGAATATAGAGCCCTTTACATGGGTGACAATGTTATTTTGCAGTGTAGGCCACCACAGTAATTTGGCAACACCTCTGGTAAGGTTGAACAGAGGTTTAGCCTTGGTCTTTTACTGAGGAGAGTACTGCCAATGTGAATGTTGGGAACTCCTCCCCTTTCCGGTGAGTTAACAACATTTGTAAACAGCAAGTCCATTAAAATCAAAAGAATACTACTAAGTGCCTGGTAAGAGCCAGTCATGTTCATTCATTTCCCATTAAAGATGAATAAGTGATGAAAAGGTACTCCCAGTGGATTTGTAACTGTCAGAGCTTTACTTCTTGCCTATGCGTGTGAATGGGCTGAGGAGGCTTGATGCACTCACTGGGCGCTGCCGTAGCACAGGGCTCTGCCTCACCTGAGGCACCAAGACAATGTGCACGCTGAGCTCCATATGAAGCCAGTCTGCCATGGAGCCAGCAGGGACTGGAACTCTGCTGGAGGACAATATCACTTCATCGCATGAAGACAATCTAATGAGATCCTTTTTTTTTAGGTTTAAAATTATTTTAGTTAGCAAAAAACAAAGAGTGATTTGTCCAATCAGTACACATGACAGATTTAGGAGATAACTAAATATATATTGAAATACATTACACAAGGTCTTTGTTCTTGAAGGGAAATGAAGTGTGCCACATATTCTGACTAAGAGTGTTCTCACAACATGCATCAATTGTAAATCTTTTATAAACATAATACAAAAGATACCTAATACTAAAATTGTGCCAAGCATAATTTTTCTTTTGATGTTCATGGAAACACTTCAGATTTGATCACATTTTTTGAGTCATTAGTAACAGGCCAAATAAATAGATGCCAGTTAAACATTCCGCTTACTGGAATACTAGAAAATAAACATTTAGCATATATTGATCTCAAATAACTAAAAAATATTGTCGTTTTCTGCAGTGTTTCTAGAATACAATGTTTCTTCTTTGGAGTAATACAATAAGACATATTACTTACAGTAATATTGCAGAACAATAAGTCAATATGCTTTAAAGAAAGAAATAGGAAACATTAACCTTGGAAAAGAAAATCTCTGAACTTATAATAATTAAAATTAGCTTTGCCATCATTCTCTGGCTCAATATTTCATGAGAGGGGAAGATTTTACTAAAGCCTCCTGTCGTGTAAAATTTCAGTTTAGCATGACAATTTAGGAATAAAAATTGCATTAGAATCAAAAATTAAAAACTGAAAGAAAGGATAGAGGAAATACACATTCTGGTTCTTTCAAAGTTTGCTTTTGAGTACATATTTCTCAGTGAAAAATTCCCACAGAATAAGAATTATAAACAAATCACCTTTCTCCTCTAAATAACCGCATTTACAAATTAGCTTTCATTTGCAGTACTTCTTAGACTTTGCAACCTAACATAATTTGTATTAAGGAGAGCTGTTGGTGACTTTTATGTTTGATACATAGCTACTAATCAAGTACCTGAACCATTTAGCTATTTGACATCTCTCTGAATGTGGCCTACTAATTTAATTACTACACTTTAAGACAATAGAATTCATTTAAGTTTTACTTTCCAATCATATGTGACTCTTTCTCTGGTAGTATTTCCTTTAAAAATTACCCAATTAGTTTACAATTATTAGAAAGATAAAGATTGAATTAAAATAGATGCTCAGTGACTGCAAATCTTTTGATACAAATCATGCTCATAACAGTGCTAATCTTGTCTTCTGCTCTAACAATTTCATTGTAACAGAAAATATTATTAAATGATTTCAATCCTTAACTTTTCACACTAAAGAAATAAAGGAAAAATATAACTTGAGACTTGCATTTTCATCTTTTGGTTTTCAATCACAGAACACTTTTGTTATGAACATAATAGAAATTCATGAAGGAAAAGGCAGCAAGTCGTAGTTACGCAGTTACTACATAAAATAATTTCAAGTTGCCTATGCAGAGCTGAAATAGTACCTTTTTCACGGATATGATTTTCCAATAAGCAAACTGAATCTGCACAAACCTGGCTTTACTTTTCTAACAGAGGATGTGTTTTCCTTTACTCAGTGGAGGGCCTGACATCAGCAATAAAAATGCCTGAATAGGCCTATGAACTTTTCAAGCAAATTTCCAGTCTCTCAAGTAATTTAATTCTCGGCACACCCTGGTGAGATAACAGATAGGTATCTTCTACATTTCCTTTGCATTTACACATCATCAAAAGTAAGAAAAGAGAGTATGATCTTCATAATCTTAACTTAAAATATTTTACTCTCTGTGCCAGGCACCTTCTGAAGGCATCTTCAGACAACTCCCCACCTTGCCTACCCTGCTTAGCACTTGGGACCCTGACCTGCATGATCAGGGCGCTGGGAATCTCTAGTTCCCAGAAGAATTTGGCCAACAGACAGCATCAACAGAGAACAGAGGAAGGAGAGAGGAGAATGAGGACAGGACATTTATCCTCTGTTTCTCTCCCAGGGTCCTCCCAGACTGGCTGGATCCCTGGAGAGAAGACTGCAGCTTCTGTTAGTTGGGCTGCTGTATCTGTGGAGAAGAGGAGGAGGGGCTTTGACGCATCGTTTCCTGTTAGGACCCTGTCTGTCACAGTCTCTTCTGCTGGTTTCTCCTTACATTGTTCTAAATGTTGAAGTTCTTCAAAGTCATTCCTAGACTTTAATCTTCTTGTCACTTTTGCTTGTCTACTCATTCCTACAAATATAAATCTCATCTATAAGCTAATAATTTCTAAATGTACAGGTCAGTTTCAGACTCCTCAGAGCCCTGCACTCATGTCTCCACCTATTGATTTACACCTCTGCCTGGAAGGCAAAAAATTATCAACACGAACATGCCTGATACTGAACAATTGATTTCTGCCTGTCCCACCAGTCAAAACTTGTTCTGTCTCGAGTTATTTCCATTTCAGTAATTTGTACCCACTCAACTAGTTAGTCAAGTCAAACACCTAGAATTTCCACACTGGTTTCTTCTTTATGATTACCTATTAAGTCACAGCTATTGAAAAGTCCTGTATAGTCAACTCTGGTAACACATTCCAAATCTGTCAGCATCTGCACGTCTACGTTACCATGATGATGTGTGGCCTAGTCGCTGGAGCGGCATCAGACTCTGCGCAATCCGATCACTGCCTCATTCAAAGTCAATAAAAACAGTAGCAGTAGCAATGATGGCTGGATTACCACGTACCTCCCGAAACCCTTCATCCTACTGTCTGTGTCTCTAAGCTATTCTAAGCTAGCATCTTCATTCCTGAGCTCCGGCCACACCAGCCTCTAATTTGTGGGACAGGCCGAGATCGTTCCCGTTTCCAGGCCTTGCGTGTGAGTTGTTTCTCTTGTGCGGAGTGCCCCTTGTCGTGGTTTTGTGCCGCACTGGTTCCTCCTCTTCTGTTCTCACCCTTAGAGGGAGGTCTTCTCTCTCCACATTCTCACCAGGATTTTGCATCGTTTAATACAGCAACACAAAATATCTTTATAACACTTCTCATGATCTGTCTACTTTTTCCTCAGTTACTCTCTGAGGACAGGGGCTTGTTTCATTTTTCATGGCATGATGCAGTGTATAGCACATGGCAGTTGTCTGAACGAAGACAAACAGTAAAAGCAGTTCACTATAAGAACAGTCTGTTCGTGATGAAGACATTTGGGTCTAAAATAACATTTCTGGCAGAAAGGTTTCCCCAGGCTCCAAAGTCTTCTTGAGATCAATCCAGTTCCAACTATACTCATAACATAAGCAGAGGAGCAGTTTTGGCTGATATATTTCCCAGTACCTACCCTCACTACTCTCTGTGTTCACAAATTGCCTCAAGGAGTTCAATGGACTCTTCTGAAGAGTCATGTTTCCCACTAACAGTGCTGCCATTTCCTGGTTATCTGACACTTATTAGAAAGATAAAGATTGAACTAAAATAAATGCTAAGAGACAACAAATCTTTTTATATAAGTCATGCTCATAACAGTGCTAATCTGGTCTTCTATTGCTACAGTTTGATTCTTACAGAAAATATTATTAAGTGATTACAATCCTTAACTTTTTTCACTAAAGAAATAAAGGAAATGAATACTTCTAATGAGATTAGCCATCAGACACTGAAGCCAGCATCTCAGTGACTACGATCTCTGTGTCTCAGTGGTTTCAGCAGTAAAATGGACTGATTTCATTTGTCTTTCAAGATTTGCGAGGATATATTTAGATATTGTATTTAAAGCCCAGATCTACTAGGCACTGATTATTTTTCCTTTTATTTCTTAGTCCACTGATTATTTCCCTTTTCACAGATAAAACATTTCTGCCTTCACCTTTAAGTATTTTCTGTAGCATAAGAGTATGATGAATTAAATGTCAGCAAACCTAATTTCTAGTTTTACTTTGACCACTAACTATCTGCATAAAGTCAGAGTAAAGATATAATCTTTCCTCATCTCAATTTTACTATCCCCCAAATGCAAGTGTTAGAATAGATTAATTTAAAATTCTCTGCCAACCCTAAGACTGCAAGGGTTTTCTGAATAAGCAATGGGGGGGGAAAATAAAGAAGCTTTAGCTATTATTTGGACAGCAGATTTATAACATTTAAAATTTAAAAAAAGAATTTAAGTGAGCGCTTGGCAAGTAAAGAATTGCATAGCATCACAATAGTGACAATATTTTCTGGAATGCCAGGAGGACTTCACATGTCTCAGAGCTGTGAGAAGCAGAAGAGAGCTGGGGAGCATTTAGCATACCCACATTTAGCAGATATGAAGGTAGGAGTGGACAGCCTTTCTTTTTTATTGTTGCTGTTCTTTTGAGATGAAGTCTCACTCTGTCTCCAGGGTGGAGTGCAGTGGCGCTATCTCGGCTCACTGCAACCTCTGCCTTCTGGGTTCAAGAGATTCTCCTGCCTCAGCCTCCTGAGTAGCTGGGACTACAGGTGCGTGCCACCATGCCCAGCTAGTTTTTTGTATTTAGAAGAGATGAAATTTCACCATGTTGGCCAGGATGGTCTCGATCTCCTGACCTCTGATCCACCTGCCTTGGCCTCCTAAAGTGCTGGGATTATGGGCGTGAGCCACTGCGCCTGGCCAAGAAATACTTTAATAGTAACTGAAATATGCTTCAGAATTTCAGCCACTAACAATAGTCCACAGAAACATGACTAGAGTAGCATAGCTCAGTGAAGCCAAACGTGTGCTAACAAGTACTCCCTTGTGCTTCTGGGTGGCAGTCTTAGACAAACAGCCTACCTGTGAGTACATGGAATTTAGATCTTTCTTTTAGCACAATTGAAAAATATAAAAATCACACACATCCCTTAGTCCATCTATGAAGTAATGCTCTTTCTTACAATGAGCTACATGAAGGCCAGGAATGAATCAAGTTTACTCCAAATATTTTCACATGGGTTTCTGCAATTCGAAACAGCAATTATAATGCCATGAAGTGAGCCTCATGTCTATAAGGAAAAAAAAAGAGAGTGGTCTTCAGAAGATCAGTGAATTACAGATAAAACATAAGGACGGAAATACATGTAGTCTGACACCCAAGGATTCAGTATTCATTCTTGATTTTTCAACTAAGTTGTAAATTATTCTTTTTTGTAATGAAATAGAATAGTTTGCTAGCAACTTTTTTTCCCATAATGACATCGACTTTTTGTGTTCATGTAAGTGTGTGGTGCCATTTCAAATGACTCATTGACAAGTATTTGTTAGACACGCCTGAACTGGTCTCACCAACCACAAACCAATTACCAGACCCTTTCCTAAGAAGAGCAGTTTCTAGAACCATCAGGCCTGGATGGAACCAGTGTGACTTCAAACGCTAAAGGTGTGTAGCATCAGAACAACAAAAGAACTTTCCTACTTAACCCGAGGGAGCTTTGGGTCCAGAGTTGAAATCCAGTGGGTAAGGATCGGTGCGCCTCTCCTGTGGAAGGTGTGGTGTCAGAAGCTCTGAAGCACTTAAGAGAAGCATGGCAAAGATCAGGGAGGAAGTGGCGGGGGAAGACCAAAAGGTGTGCTGGGATTCTCCACGCCCTGAGCCTGGGGGCTCCTAGGAATTTGTAGCTAAGGCAGCTCAGGGGAAAACGTCTTCTTTCCAGTGCCGCAGTGAAAGACTGACAGCCTTCCAGACCGAGGAGCAGGGACGCTCCATTCTTCTCCCTAATTTTGCTGAAACTGAGCTTTAGGGATCAATCATGAATAAGCCAAGAACACTGAAGATCCAGAGAGGAAATATAAACAAAATCGTCTTTAACAAAATCCAGCCTCTAGAGGAGACAGAGGATGTTTTTCACCAAAGGTAACAACAAGAGTACTTAAGAAGATTCGAGTACAACTTCCAAAAGTCCAGAAACTAAATAACAGAATTTTCAAACTAAACTATTCAGTAGATGATTTAAGAAGAGGATAGTCATTGTTGAGTGACTCCAAAGTTCAAGTTGAAGAAATATCTTAAATTTCATAGTAAAAAATGCACAAAGCAAGAGTCATGAGAGACACACAGATTTGGAGAAGACATTGTTCTTCACAACAGTGGATCTACAATCTTCATGCCTGGTAGAGAACATCTAAACATTTTTAAGGTTCAACTTCCTCACCACAGTAAAATGACCCATGATAATTAATGAATAATAAAATGATATACGTAAAGCGGTTTTTGGAGACCCAGCTTAGAGCATGAATTGAATTAATGTTAGATTTTTTAAATAATTAAAATATCAGTCTCTGTGGAGTTGAATTCACAGAGGTTTTATGAGATTAAAAAGGAGAGAATAATTAAGAGATTCTGTGTTTTTTCTTGTTTTTTCATTTTTTTCTTTTTTTGTTTGTTTGTTTGAGACAGAGTCTCACTCTGTCGCCCAGGCTGGAGTGCAGTGGCATGATCTCAGCTCACTGCAACCTCTGCTTCCCAGGCCCAAGCAATTCTCTTGCCTCAGCTTCCCTAGTAGCTGAGATTATAGGCTCCTGCCACCATGTCCAGAAACGTTTTCTGTTTTTAGTAGAAATGGGGTTTCACCATGTTGGCCAGGCTGGTCTGGAACTCCTCACCTCAAGTGATCTGCCAGCCTCAGCCTCCCAAAGTGTTGGGATAAACTATGCCTGGCCTGATATCAAATGTTAATGTCAACACAGAGTTTTAATAGACTTAATGGAGTTAATACATATTTTTTGGATGATGTTTAAGTATCTTTGAGCACTTTCCTCTAAAATGTTAAGCTCCTGTGATTTGGTCTCCAGAGAATTTAGAAATTCATCATTACAGTTACTCAAATTCACTCCTGAGGTAACTCTCCATGAGATTAAAAAGTCTTCTAGCAATGTACAATTTGTTACCAATTTTCACAGCTTGTTAGAAAACACAAATATGTTCATCTACATAGACAACATCTATGCAATATTAGGATATCTTTAAGTTTAAGAAGCATCCTTCCTGGAAGATGCCATTTATACTGTGTATTGTGTATATCAGTGGAATTGGGGTACAAGCTCCCCAGTCACTCTAGACCCTGATAAAGATGGTGGTCACAACATAAAGGATGTATTCACTAGTAAAGATCTTTATAGCCTTAAAACATAAAGCAGTTGATCATGTTTATCACTGAGAAAAAGTTGTAAGTGGATTGAGAACAGAAATCACTTTTTTTTTTGAGACGGAGTTTCACTCTTGTTGTCCAGGCTGAGGTGCAGTGTCACGATCTCGGCTCACTGAAACCTCCACCTCCCAGGTTCAAGGATTCCCCTGCCTTAGCCTCCCAAGTGGCTGGGATTACACGCATGTGCCACCGTGCCTGGCTAATTTTTTTGTATTTTTAGTAGAGATGGGATTTCACCATGTGGTCCAGGCTGTTCTCGAACGCCTGGCCTCAAGTGATCTGCCTACCTCAGTCTCCCAAAATGCTAGGATTACAGGCGTGAGCCACCACATCAGGCCAAAATTACTCTTTTTACTCTCTTTTATACCTCTCATAGCAATTAAAAGTTGCTAAATTTGTTGTGAATGTGTTAAATACATATGTTGAATATGCTAATATAATCATCAAAAATATAAATATTTGGGGACATTAATTTTAAGAAGAAAGAACATGCTATGTAATCGAAATGAAATTTGAATCCAACTGGGGGTTATATGTCCAACTGGGGGTTACATATCCTATTAATTATTTCATGGAGATACAAGATTAATCTTTTCATGGTTTGGATCTTGTCTAGATAAAAGGAACAAGAATTCCTATAATGGTTGATTTTCATAAAATTAACCAGATTCAGATTACATCAGATGGCCCACTTTGACTACAGAAAAATATTGTGAGACTTAATTCAATATTAATACACTTCCCCCCTTTTCCAAAGAACAGAAAAAAAAATCCTCTTTTTATTTCTGAAGTAAAGAAAAGAAATCACTTCCTTTTTGATTCTGTAATATAAAAGCTACTGCCAGCCATGTTAAAACCAGTGCCTTTCAAATATTTAAAATGTTCAAAAACCCGAAGTAAAATTTAGGGAGGGTTGAAATCCTTGGTATATGTATATATCCTACAACCATATACATATCTCCCGGAGTTTTCAATATTTTATTCACAGTCTCATTGTAGCCTAAATTAAGTGGAATGTAGATTGAACTATTATGTCTATAAAGTTATTTACAATGTTTTTCCCTGTTATAGTAACAGACTTTCATGTGCTTAAAAGTATGAAATAATTTTGACAAAAGTAGCTGGGAGTCAGATTTATATGAACAACAACAGAAAAAAGAATGCTGACAGTAACTGAAGGATGGTAGAGCTAGAAAAGAAAAATCTTTAGGAAAATACTTCCCACAATCATAGATAGATAATGAACAGATAGATGATACAGGTACACATATACATAGATGATAGAGACAGATGCTGGACTAGAGAGGGCACTGACAAATAATAGGGGCTTTTGAGTCACTTAGATCCAAGTTTGCTGCCTGGTCTTCCTAGTTAGTAAAACCCAGAGCAACATATTTAATCTTTCTGATTGTCAGTTACTTTATTTGCAAAAAAAAAAGATGGTTATAATGACCTGCTTTCATACAGCGATGAAGTTTAAGAAGAAGGATATTGTGAATTACTGTCCAGCAAATATCCCCTTGTTCCTGGTCCCACTGTGCACAGAAGGTCCAGGCCAGCTCCCTTCCCCGATTGGCCATGTGATGTGCTTTGACAGGTGGACCTTGAGTTAATTGACACGGGCAGAGGCCTTCAGTGCCTGTGTGCTAAGGCTTGCCTGTCATGCACTCACCCTCCAAGGAGGAAACAGGATGCTCACAACTGCTGCCCCTTCAGCCTGGGCCCTGGCAGGCATGCGCATGAAACAGACCTGAACCCACTGAGTTTGCAGGAAGATAGTCCTGCATAGATCGGCTGAATAAACATGGATCATCTGCTGGCTGGTGAACGTGAAAATAAAGGCTTGTTTCAAGCTTGTTGTAAGTCACTTTGTTTATAAGGCAGCGTTACTGGGGCAACTGATGATTAACATAAGACCCATGAAGAAAGGTTAAATGAACGCAGACCTCGGCTTTCTAATTATTTGGGGCTGCCCAATGATGGAACTCACTACCTTTAAAAATAAAGCATTTGTATTTTGCTAGCTTCGGCAGAGGCTAGAAGGCCTGCCGGGATGCTGCTCCCAAAACTTCCACATTGTGAGGAGGGCAATCTTGTAGCCATAGATTCTATCAGTCTGTGAATTTGTGTGTATTCAAGTACTGAAGTTAACTTACCAAACTCCTAACACTGTTTTGAGCAATGTAAATCCGAAGACTAAAGATAAAATAATGACCAGGTATCTTAAGAATGGCACTAACTCTATAATTATTAGATACCTGTTCAGAATACCCATCACACCGTGGGAGCAAGTTACATGGCAATTAATATTTTAATGAGAAACTTAATAACAAATACATTAATAAAACAGTAGTTAGTACTCAGATTAAAGAAGTAAGAATATATAGCCTGGCCAACTGGTGAAACCCCGTCTCTACTAAAAATACAAAAAAATTAGCCGTCATGGTGGGCGCCTGTAATTCCAGCTACTAGGAAGGCTGAGGCAGGAGAATCGCTTGAGCCTGTGATGCAGAGGTGGGAGTGAGCAGGGATTGTGCCACCACGCTCCAGCCTGGGCAACAGAGGGAACCTTCCTCTAAAAAAAAAAAAAAAAAAAAAAAAAAAAAGTGGCCAGGCGCGGTGGCTCACGCCTGTAATCCCAGCACTTTGGGAGACTGAGGCAGGCGGATCACGAGGTCAAGAGATCGAGACCATCCTGGCCAACATGGCGAAACCCCGTCTCTACTAAAAATACAAAAATTAGCTGGGTGTGGTGGTGCACGCCTGTAGTCCCAGCTACTCGGGAGGCTGAGGCAGGAAAATTGCTTGAACCCAGGAGGTGGAGGGTGCAGTGAGCCGAGATCCGGCCATTGCACTCCAGCCTGGCAACAGAGCGAGACTCCGTCTAAAAAATAATAATAAAAAAAAAGTAAGAATATATGTTATGAAATTACACAAGTATATTTTATCAAATATTTCTTCTTAGCATAGCATCTACTGATCTGTAGAATGAAGGATGTCATAAATTCCATTAATCCCTAAAATAGAATTCTAGACTCACACCTACATCCTACAGAGCTCTGTAAAGTCAAACCTGATAGACTGTTCAACCCTCCTAGGAGCTGTTTCTTTTCTCAGAAAAGAGCTGTGAAATGAGTGTCAGAATTGGGACCCTTCAAAGACTTGGTACTCAGATCCTATCACACCAGAATCAAGAGATGCACAACATAAAATTATTATAAAAATTATTATACAATAAATAATTTGGAAGGGGACATTTGAACAGATATTTTAAAAATTATTATACAATAAATACTTCAGTGATAATATAGTGAGATAAAATTCTTTAATTCTATGTTAATATTGTAACCACTTTATTTGCTTTTCATCCATAATGAGATTAATGTATTCTGCTTTAGTATTTAAAAGCTTTAAAAAAATAAACACATTAATCAAATTAATGTGATAACAAAAACTAAGCATTTAAACTTAAATGAGTACTAAAATATGTTTATTGAACTACAATTAAAATGGAAATAATATGCAAATACAATACATTGTGATGTAAAAATTTGCTTCTCTAAGAAAGAGTCATTTTAATAGAAGAGGAAAAGCAATGTAATCTGAAAGGACTAGAAATGCAGAAATATTTCTGTCCAAATAAGTCTTATATTTAACGTGGGGCTCACTGTGAAACTTTAAATACATGGATTACAGGGCCAGAAGGGCAAGGAATAAAATTCTGCAAATTGGACAAAGAGAAGTCATCTGGAAATACAGGGATGTTTTCTCAAGCCTTCGGACAAAAATATCCTTCCACACTCACAGCTTGTATCCTAAATCCATTCTCCCACCTTCGCAAGTATTCTGTTCCTCTTTGTTACATATTTCAGGAAGAGCAATAATAGTTTCAGAGATGTGAAGGCATTAACTTTATCCTAAAATATTAGGACTTACAAGTCCTTGGTGCTTAGTATTTATCGAATAAAATAGTTACTAGAAGATAAATTTCATCATTATCCTGCAAGCACCCAGCTTGCAATTCTTTCTTTAGTTGGTCAATTTCTCCACTAGATTGAAGGGTCCCTTTTTGCAGGCAAGGAATGCAGCCTTTGAGTCACGTAATTTGGATGCAATCCCTGGATGTGTGTCCTTTGGCAAATCACCTCACCTCTCTGAGCCATCCTTTCACTCCCACCTTCCTCTCGAACAGAGTGGATTTAAATACTGAATGGTTTTCAAAGAAATATATTGAGCAATAAAATAAAAAAGTATTGCATTATGACTAAAATTATAGAATAAACATCCATGAGTTTATACCGATACAATAATGATTAGATTTAAACATCAAATGGTGGAGAATAGGCAAATCTGTTATGAAGGGAAATTGCTAATATTTTTGTAGATAATAAACCTTCAAGAGATGGAGCCTCAGTCCTCATAGTGACTGTTTTCCAAAGAGCGCAGTATAGAGGTGGGTGGAGTGCAGGGGAAAGCAACTTTACAGAGGAGAAACCAGACAAACATTCCCCCCAGCCAAGTGGCCAAGGTCACCATCAACAGTGATATGTCAGGTTGACAGGGTGTGATGAAATGGTGACTTACCACTGTGGTCTTCCACCTCAAAACACATAAACTCAATCTAGTCATACGTGAAATATCAGACAAACCCCAATATGGGGACATCTCACAGACTATGTGACGATTATGCCTCAAAACTGTCAAGGTCAACAAAAATAAAGAAAGTCTGGGGCATGATCATAGCTAAGAGGAGGCTGAGGAGTCATGAGGACAAAATGTCCTGTGGTGTTCTGGATGGGATCTTGAAGCAGAAAAAGAACAGCCGATAAAACCTAAGAAAACTTTTAAGTAGGAACTGTAGTAAAAAAAAAAAATGGTATTGATATTGGTTTATTAATTTTAGAAAATATGCTACACTAGTGTAAGATGTTAATAATAGGAGAAACTTGGTATGGGGTGTTTGAGAACTCTGCACCACATTTGCAATTTTTCTGTATATTAAAAACTATCCAAAAAATAAAATTTATTTAAAAAAAAAGAAATACGTTGTCTATAAAGATGTTTGTAGGCTGGAAAGTGATATGCAAATAAAAGTTGTGATACTTGTTAGTAAATTTTTCCTTGTCTCCAGTCCTGGGTAGGTCTCAGTTAAGACAAATAGGACATCAATTCAGAAAACTTCTTATCAGATTTTGCCAGCATGGTTTAGAATATTACCTTTACTCCTTTGTACTAAAGTTTCAGTTGAAACTACAGGTGTGTCCTAGTCTATATTTAGCATCCACTTCCTCCTTTTTGTCTTTTTGAGATATGTTTATCTTTATAATCATTTGTATGCTTTCTCATATATGCCACTAGATTGTATACCTTTTCATGTCGAACATGTGAGCAACATATGTCTGAAACACTTCTCATAATTTTTACCCCAGTGCCATGCTCACAGTAGCTCTTGCATACTAATAAAATCTATTAATCTAAAAACAAGTAAACAAATACAAAATGGCAAAAGCAAGAGAGAAAAGGTCATTTATATGCTTTTAGGCAGATTAACATAGATTAGAATGACAAATTCAACCTCTATCAAGAAAGCTTCCTACGCTTCTATCACAGACTTATCCCAGAGTTCAGGGCATCTGCTAATGGCACATAACACAGGCTTCTAGCTGGAACATCGACCAGACAGCAAGGCAGGCAGGTGGCCAAGCCCAGAGGGCTCACTCAGGCTGCAGGCCAGCCTCCTCATGAACCTGAAGCAGGTGCAAAGGCCTCCATAATCAAGCTTTAGAGCCACTTCAAATATGCATATATATACATACTTATATATGTGTGTGTGTGTGTGTGTGTATAAATTGACGTAAATATATTATATATTAATATATAATATATATAAACATTTGTTTAATGAATTTCAGAGGAAAGGTAAGAAAAAAGTGCCATCAGGTTCTGAATATTAGTTATAGTGAGGTGACCATTTTGGCATGTCCTGAAGGTATAGGAGTGCTATAAAGACAACTTCTCTGGGAAGAAGGCAGTTCTTATAGAAGGGAGCTGTTCAATCTCTTGACCAATGTCAAATCTCCTCAAAAGAAAGTACACAGAGGCTGTAGTTGATACATTCATATTTTTTAGACAGGAAGCAGGGAAAGGGCTAAAGGGAAACCTCGCTTTGTGAAAGCACCCACTCATACACTGTCAGAGCTTGAATGCAGAGTGCCATGGGACTGAAGAGTTTGTCCTGAGAACAGGGGGGTGCCCCCACTCAGATGCACCCTACAATAGGGCATTTTGTTGATGAATTCACCCCAACCCATATTTTAATTTCTAAAGGGCAAGGGCGGTTCCAACAGTGCTTTAAACATGGCTCCATCAAACGTATGTTGATTTCAGCAATTAAAGTTTTTTAATCTTAGAATATCAGCTAAGAGATCATTTCCTCAGAGCGGTTATTCCTGACCCCAAGACTAAAGTATTCACAGGAGTAGCATTCTGTCTCATGCTGTTTTTGCAACGTGTGTTCTATTATCACATGTATGATTATATGTTTAACATATTTAATATTTCTATGTTTAATATTTAGTATCTCTCTCTACCATCTGACTACATGTTCTGTGAGGGTAGGGCAGTAACTTTTTTGACTTCTCCGTGGGTAGCACAATATTGGGCACATGTTAGGTCCTCAGTGAATATTTACAAAACGTCATTTGTTGAAAGAGACTGCACAGAAATGTCATCTGTTGAACACATTGTCTCCCCTTGAGCAGACCTGAGAGGAGGCCAAATGTTAGGAAAGATTGTTTCATAAAAAACAGAGTCGAAATAAAGGATTTTGTTGTATGAATTTCATATTGTATATAGTCAAGTTAAGAGATAAAGCAGGTTGAAATAAAGATATGCCTGCCACTGTGACTGGATTAGCCACTCCCCCTTTTCACTGAGACAGTATGTCCCAGGAAAATCTACTTTTTCACTAAGTTAATCAACCACCACCCACCCCAAGAGTGGGCACAGCCATTCCTCAGATATGTGATTACAGTAGCACCTGGGTGCTGGGTTCCTCTGTCTTTGGAGGCATTTTTGCACATCCCTGCTCAATGTATTAGCCGACTACCTTTTGGTGCCGTTTCCCAGGTCTTTCGGGGCATTTGCTTTGTGCCCTCCTGCCACCTCAAGGACTCAGTGTGCAATTTCTCTGTAACGGTTTGGTTCAACCCAAGCACCTCCAATTTCACAGACTCCAGATTATACAGACCAAAGCCTAACGGAGTCAACTCCCAGGAGCCAAGAAATCATCTCACGCTGTGTGAGATTCAAATATCCTCTAGTGTATTATCTTACAATTGTGTATTATGAGGCTTTTTCACTTTTGCTTATATTTTACTTCACAAGTTTTGTTGCTCCTTGTTTTTCCTTTTTAAGTAAAAGACAGAGAAGAGATGCTCTGAGCTTCCTGGACCCTAGACCTCCCAGGAGCTGCTGACTTTCCAAGAAGCCCCATGGTTAGAGCTTCTGAAACCCAGCGCCTTCTAGGAGAATAGAGAAACTGAGGGTGGGTCCCTGCTAAAATAGAATGCATAGACATACATACATACATAGAATATGCACAGAGAACATACAACGTACAGAGACTATGCACAGAGAACATACATACATACATAGCATATGCACAGAGAACATACATACATACATAGAATATGCACAGAGTACATATATATGCTCAAAGAACATACATAGAATATGTGCAGAGAACATACAACATACATAGAATATGCACAGAGAACATACATACATACATAGCATATGCACAGAGTACAGACATATATACATACATATATACATAGAATATGCACAGAGAATGTACAACATACATAGAATATGCACAGAGAACATACATACAGACATACATAGCATATGCACAGATAACATACATACATAGAATATGCACAGAGTACATACATATATACATACATAGCATATGCACAGAGAACTTACATACATAGAATATGCACAGAGAACATTCATACATACATACATAGCATATGCACAGAGAACATACATACATACATAGAATATGCACAGAGAACAAGTTGTTCAGTATGGTTATTTTAAAAGCCTTATTGACTAATAGCTTGAAAAGTTGATTTTATGCCTTGTTACCCAATGGTTAACTGAGCCGACTCAAATGACATAGCAGGAATTTGACATACAAAATAAGCAGGCCAGTCATGGTGGCCCAAACCTGTTATCCTAGTTACTCGGGAAGCTGAGCTGGAAAAGACTGTTTGGGCCCTGGATTTCGAGACCAGCCTGGATTACATGGTGGGACTCTGTTTCAGAAAAACCCAACAGGAGTGAACAAAGTGTAGTACATTGTTTTTTGTTAAGTGAGCATTTACGGTGTGTCTACTAAGTGGTCAATGATGAACTATGTATTGACAACTGACTATAAACAGACAAGCTATAGATGAGAGCCTAATAGTTGAAAGAAAATTAAAGAGATTCTTACATTCACTAGTAGTGATATAGATACAAATTTAGATGCCAACATATGAATTTATACCCATTAGAATGGTAAAATTAAAGAGCTCTAAAATGATAATGGAAAGAGTAAGTATAAATTCAAATGGCCATTCTGAACAAAAGTCATTCAGTACTAAATAAAATTTAAAATGTGAAAACATTTTGAATCAGCAAATCCATAAGTCAATCAGAGAAATATGCAAAAGTCTTATTTCACTACTATGCATAGTATCTGGTCATTGAAAATAACCTAAGAATTCATCTCTAGGAGACAGGTAGGTAAAATGTGATAGGTCGCCACTGTGGAATACTACAAAACACTTACACATACTGAACTAAAGCTCATAAACAACATGGTGAGATTTTCAACAAACATAATGCTGAGGGAAAAGAGCAACACCTAGAACAAGATTTGTAATTCAATACAATTTGTGCAAATTTATAACACAGGCAAAACATGTTATCTAGTTTAAATTTATATTTTAATATAGAGAAAATTAAATGCTTGCTATGAAGTTCAAGAAACAATGGGAGAAAGAGGGGAAGAGGGAGAAGAGAGAGAGAGAAAGAAAGAGAGAAAGAAAGAAAAGAGAGAGAAAGAAAAGAGAGAAAGAGAGAAAGAAAAGAGAGAGAAAGAAGAGAGAGAGAAAGAGAAAGGAACGAAGGAAGGAAAGAAAGAAGAGTAAGAATAAGAAGAAGGAGGAGAAAGAAAGAAAAGAAAGGAAAGAGAAATAAAGAAGAAAGGAAGAAAGAAAGAAGAAAGGAATAAAGAGAAAGAAAGAAAGAGGTGGGGAAGAGATGTGGTAAGAGAGGGAGGGACAAAGAGAAATTCCACAAATGCACCTTTTGGCACAAGAAGAATAATATAGTACTGTAGTTAATTTGAATCCTAACTATGTAGTCACGATTTTTATCCTGAGTATCCAATTTAATAAGCACGCACATGTTCCTTTGTCTATAAAATAAGGGGTATTATAATCATCATCTACCTTCTAGGATTCTTATATAGATGAGGCATGCAAAGTGCTTCGCAGACACTGAGCTGATCCTGTTATTTGGGAACACATCACGAGTAATGACCATATATGACATTCGAGAGACAAGTGGTCTCAGCTTGAGAATAGCTTTACAAATTACATCAAAGAATTACATGGTCAGTTGTGGGCAGCCAATGGAGGTTAATAGTCAAGGACATGGAATGATTAGAATTTGTGTTTTAGAAAATAAGATAGGTGGCGTGGCATGGATTTGAAAGGAGTCAGGGAACCAATTATGAGGCTACTTTTGTAGCCAGGGAAGAGAGAGGCAGGTTCAAAGGTAAGAACAAGGCAGAATTTAAGACTGATCACTGACAGGTACAGAAAGAAGAGACAGACACGTCAATGACTATCCAAAAATATTAGCTTGTGGATCTGATAGGAATGTTTCACAAAGGAACTCAAAAGAAGAAGGGAGGGAGGCGGGAAAGGAGGCAAGAAAGAAGAAGAGAACTCACTGCCACCAAAAGAGTTGAATAACCCTAAAAGGAAACGTAAAATCAAAGTCTGAAAAGCTACACATTGGTATTTTTCATATGACTCTTTGTAGCTCTGGTTTCCCTTTTCATTAGTTGCTGAAAAAAGCCTAATCATTTATCCTATGCTTTCCACATTTTGAGTGTAGCTGACTGGATCCCAGTTGTGTGGTTTAACGTATTTCATTGTCCTTCCTATTTTCTGAAAAACCATAGATGGATCTCGATCAGTACTCTCCAGTAGAAATGTAATGTGAGCTACATAGAGAGTTTTAAATATTCTAGGAACCACCTGGAAACAGTACAAATAAAAAGTCAAAATTCATTTTGTAACAGCTTTATGAGGATAATTCACATATAACCAACTGCACATATTTAAAGTGTATAGTTTGAAACCATCACCGCCACCAGCATGCCAAATCCCACCCCCAAAAGTCCCGTGGACCTCTGTGCCATCCCTTTCTCCTGACAATCCTACTTCTCCCGGTTCCAGGCAGCTCCTGATCAACTTTCACTACCTTTTAGCTTGTATTTTCTAGAGTTTTATGTAATTGGAATCATATGATGTGTACTCTTCTTTGGTCTGACTTCTTTTGGCAGCATAACTGTTTTGAAATTCATCTAGGTCGATGCATATATCAATAGTATTTCAATACATAATTAAAGATTTTGCTAGCAATTTTTCCCTTGTGAGGATATACACGTTTGCTATTCACCAGTTGATGGACTTTTGGGTTATTTTGAATTTGACTAGATAAGGGTGCTGTGAACATTTGAAAAGTCAGGAAATGGAATGACTAAGAGACAAGAAAAATTTTACATAATAGTGACACATTTTTGCAAATTAGAGAAAACAGAGCATATTGTAAGAAAGCATGAATAGTGCCAAAGTGAATTTTCTGGAGGAAATTGTTGTTTATATTTTTCATTCTCAAAAGTACTTGATATATTTATTACTTTACTTGAACCAATTTGACAATTTATATTTTAATTACCAAATATGTGAAAGATACTTCTACCACAATTCTCTAAAACTGCAAGGTGTTTCTATTTAGATCCCCCATAAAATGAACTCATACTAATAAACAGGGAAACTGGAGCAAAAGGGACATTGACACTTTCAGCACACTGAAATTTCAAGGCAGATGGAGGAGCCACATTTATTTAAAAAAAAAAAAAAAAAAAAGAACGAAAGAAAACAAAGGAAAAGGTTCTTTGTATCTAAATCAATTATAAAATTTATTTTTTAAAGGGCATTGAGTCAGCTGACATCATTTTGGTCAACTCTGTTCGTGGTCCTTAGCCTGCACTAAGCCCTTTAAATTATATCCACTTCTTCGCCATGACCCCTATGTCCTTGCATTCTGGAGACTCAACAATTGCTGAATAAGTCTCTCTGTGAACCATTCCAATTAGGATTCTTTTCCGTGTTCATAAACATTTTTTAGTTTCAACTTCAATTAGTTTTAATTGGATTCACTTTCACATAATCAATTTGTTCCTTTAAAATGTAAATGCCAAAGTTCACTGCTATCCATGTCAGAGGGAAGGTGGCAGATATGGCAGCAGAGTGTTTAAAAAATAGAAAAGGCAAAGTCATGCCTCATAGCCCAATAGGGAAGATAAAGGGAGAATGAAGATAGAACACAAATTTGAAAGACTGTAAGTGACCACGTCTGCCAAGCTATCAGGTGAATTGCAGTGTTGGATTCTGCAGTTGCCAAGGTTTGGGGAAATCTGGCTTCCAACACTGGGCCAGAGCTGCAGGCTGGTGACAAAGGACTGTGCCAAGAGCACAGGAGAGATGCCCTGGCTGAAGATACCTCAATTGGGTTCTGCAAACCTTTGTTTGAATTCTCCTGTTCTGTCTTAACCAGGGCGAGGAAGACGGGAGCCAGTGTGCATGTGGATAGAGTCACCTGGGGTGCATGATTTTGTTTTTTTTTTTTTGGTCTTATGTCTCCTTCCTCACTTGAAGCCACTTTTTCCAATGACCTAGCATTTCCCATTTGTAAAATTCCTCCTAAGCATTTCTGCAGTCACTGAAGGCCTGCGTTTAACACTAAAAAAAAAAAAGAAGAAGAAGAAGAGGAATTAATGGCTCTGGAGGCCCTGTGTGAGTGAAATAGTCTGGGAGTTCCTTAAGACATGCATCAAAGCCCTCATCAGAGTAGGTTGTTCTCCAAACATTTCTTCTTAGAAGATGTCATCAGAACTTTCAGAAGAGCTTCACAGGCACTCACACACACACGCACACATGCACTCACGCTTCTGCTTGACTGATGTCTCATTCCACAGATAACATTAAATTTAGCAAGTCCGGAATAAGGTCTTAAATCCACGCTTTCAAATGCTTCCTACAACTGCTTGGGCAGTTTTATTAACCAATGATCTAGACAACACCTTTTGTGACTTCTTCAACCTTTATGGTACTGGATGGCTCAAAATTACTGGTGCTAAATCAGTATTGGCATTGATTTATCATGCTTTCTCATGAAGATAAATAATAGTTTCTTTTAGAAATATGTTTAACATTTCCCCCTCACAAATTCAAAGAGAAACAATTCCTTTGTTTCAACATTTTTTTTTTCTCCAGTTTACTCATCTGATCCTATCCTGTTTGAGCTATTTGGCTGATGGAAGTTTCATGAAGAAACACATATTTTCTTATGTAAATTAGATTTAAAATCAACTTATTTACTTGTTCACACATGGTAGTATTTTCACATGCACACACAAATATACTGCTCTTATATTTGCACCTGTATTTTTGATGAAATTTCATAGGACTTGTCAACATAATCCTGACAATGGCAATTATTATATTTATTTTGCCATTATTTTCTTTTCCAAAACAAGCTCTATCATTCAACACATACTCTTCAGGGCTATGATTTTCAGTGAATAATTTAGTTCCACCCTCTCTCTGAAGTCTCTTCCACTCTCACATTAATCTGTATCATAGCATTTTCTCCTTGGATCAGTCATTTTATAATGAATTGAAAATTGGCTCATATCTTCATGAATTGCCTAATTTGAAAATACCATTCTCTCATGTTTTCCCTCAAAGAAAGTCAACATGATAATATAACAGAAACAATGTGATACATAGATAGGTAGAGAGGTAGGTAGGATGATTGATTGATTGATTGATAGATAGATAGATAGATAGATAGATCTATATAGTATATGTGAATATATGACCAGGAGAGGTGATCACGTCCAGGAAAGATGTTTCAAGGAAAGGGATACGTAACCAGGGAAGGTATCAATTTAAGTAAGGTATACCTGATAAAGACTAGAGAATAACCCAGTGAAATTAAATTTAGATTTATGTTTTGAATAGCAGCCCAGATACACTAAGTAGGTAAGAGACTTACTTCCACACACTCATCTCACAGATTATACTATTCACTTTTCTTTCTCAGCATACTTAATTTCTGTTATGAATTTGTTGAGAGACAGAAGTCAACATCGTGGATATAAATTTTAGGTTTATTATGTTTTCACATTTATGCCGTTTCCCTTTTCCACATAATTCCTAACCTAAGCAGAGACCATAAATATGTATTGATATCCCTGCCAAACGTCCACAACTGAGTCCTAGAGGTTACCAAAAAATATGCATCACATGAATTAATGAGCATCAAACGGGTTGAATAAAAGTGAATGGGCCTACATCCACCTCTTTCAAAATTTAGTACAAAGGTACAATAACAAAATTGTATAGTACTGGGATGAGACTGGACATCAACGTCAATGGAACAAAACTGGGAATTCAAAAAAAATCTCTTACATGTATTAGCCAACTGATTTCCAATAATGCGCCAAGATCATCCAATGAGAAAAGAAAAGCTTCTTAAACAAATGGTGCTAGGACAACTGGAAATCCACAGCAAAAATAGCTAACTAACTAGATAAATAAATACAGTTGACCTCTACAACATGGCATATACAAAAGTTTACTCAAAAGGGACCAAAGACCAAAATATAAAAGCTAAAACTATTAAATTCTTGGAAGAAAATTTAGGAATGAATCTTGAGCTCTTAAATTAGGAAATAGTTCTTAGCTATGACACCAAAATCGTAAGCATCAAAAAATTGCTAATTACATATAAGCTTAAACTAGAATGAGTTACCCCTTCACATCCAGTAGGAGGGCTATTTAAAAACAGACAGACACTAGCAAGCATCGGTGAGAATGGGGAAAATTCATGTGTTGTTGGTGGGAATGTGCAACTGCTTTGGAAAACAGTTTTGTGATTCCTCATGATGTTAGTCCATATGACCCAGCAATCGCACCCCTAGATATATACCCAATAAATTGAAAACATATGTTTACATAAATACTTGCACATGAATGTTAATAGCAGCTTGAGTCATAATAATAAAAAAAATAGGAATATCAAGATGTTCACTAAGTGATAAATGGACAAATATGATGTGGTGAAACCATGCAATGGAATACTATGCATCTATGAAAAAGCATGAAGCACTCAGGTATGCTACAATATGGATGAACCTTGGCAACATTATGCCCAGGTAAAGAAGTTAATCACATAAGACCACAGATTTTATGACTCCATTTATATTAAATGTCCAAAATAGGGAAGTTCATAGAGATAGAAAACATAGTCGTGTTTTCCAAGGACTGGGAGGAAAGGAGAATGAGGAGTGACTGTTAATGGTTTAGAGTTTCTTTGGAGATGATGAAAACATTCTGAAATTAAATAGTGGTCATGGTTGCACAACCTTGTAAGTAGACTAAACGCCACTGAATTATATACTTTAAAAGGGTAATTATTATGTTATGGAAATTATATCTCAATTTATTTATTAAAAACAACAGGGATCAAATAAATTGTCATTAAATAAGTTCTGACTATTTTTTTAAAAAAATACCATAGGCCAGATGCTCAAGTCTGTAATCCCAACACTTTGAGAGTCCAAGGCCAGTGGATCACGAGGTCAAGAGATCGAGACCATCCTGGCCAACATGGTGAAACCCTGCCTCTACTAAAAAATACAAAAATTAGCTGGGCATGGTGGCACATGCCTGTTGTTGTCCCAGCTACTCAGGAGGCTGAGGCAGGAGAATTGCTTGAACCTGGGAGGCAGATGTTGCAGTGAGCCAAGATTGCGCCACTGCATTCCAGCCTGGCGACAGAGCAAGGCTGTCTCAAAAAAAAAAGAACTACCATAATGACAAGTTTGAGATGGATAGAAACCATGTGTAACAATAAGACACTGAACATCAATAATGAAAGATATTCATTATTCAATAATAATATTCAATATTATTTAATATTAATAAATCTAGGTGAAGATTTTACATGTGTTCACTGTGGCCTCTATCAACTTTTTTCTAAGATTGACATTTTTCAAATAAAAAGTTAATAGAAAAGTAAACAGAATTGCATTAGGGTTAAAGAACAGAGCAAAAATTACTAATTTTCTTTAAAATGTTAGACCTTCACTCACTCAGCAAATGTGTTTGAGCACATACTATGTTTTAGAAGATGTAATAGGAACTAAACAGAAAACTGAGTAAGTTTTCTTTACCTCCAGTGGTTGAGGTAAAGCTGACCTGTTTCAGCGATCTGTCTCTTCCACAAAAGGGATTTGAAGCTTCATGAAATGGGGAAGGGTGAGCAGAGGACTTTCTGTCCGTTTTGATGCTTTGATTATATAACTTTTTTCCTTTAATTATAAAAATTTAAGTGCACACAATGTAAATATATATCTATCTATATATTTATATAGATAGATAGATAGATAGATACACTTTTATGTGTTTAAAGCTAGTAACTACTAATGACTGTCAAAATCAAGATAGGGAATATATCCAAAATGGCATAACTTCCCTCATTCAGCCAGAAGCCACCTCATGCTAACCACAATGCTAGTCAATGACTATACATTTAAAAACAGTATTTCGCCAGTTTTGAAACTTCATTTGAATGGAATCATAATGAGCTCTTTTCCTGTCGTATCTTGTTGTATTCACTCAGTATTCCGACTGCAGCATTCGTTCACGTTGAGCAAGTAGCCATCCTCCTCTCATTTCCATTGCTGATGGAATTCTAGTGCATGAACACATACCACTATTGATTTTGTTTGTTTGTTTGTTTATAAACTTCTAGGTTACTTTTGCTTTTTTTTTTGTTAGCTTGTTCATAAACATCTAGGTTATTTTCACTTTTTAAAAATATTTCAACTTTTAGATTTAGGGGTGCATGTGCAGGTTTGCTGCATAGGCAAATTGTGTGATGCTGAGCTTTGGGGTATGGAATCCCATCACCCAGATGGTGAGCATTGTACCAAACAGGTAGTTTTTCCACCTGTGTCCCCCCCGCCTCTCTTCCCTCTAATAGTGTGTAGGGTCTATGACTCCCATGTTTATGAACTATGCTGCTACAGATCTTACATGTATTTAGGTGTATATGTGCAAGAGTTTCTTCAGGGTACAGTGCCCAGTTTATAGGATATGCGGATATTCAAATTTAATAAATAAGGCCAAACGGTTGTTCCGCCACACTGTAAATGGTACCTGCCGCCTGCAATGTGAGGGTTCCCGTTGCTCTGCGTCTTTCTCAGAGTTTGCTACATTGAGTTAAGTTTTGTCTATCCGGTTTTATGACTTTAGTTTGCATTTCCATGAGAATCAGTAAGGTTGAACACCTTTTCTTTATGCGACATCTGGGTGTCCTCTTTGGGAAGGGTATTGCCAAGCCTTTTAATAGCTTTTGCCTTTGAAATGTCTCTTTTTCTTAATGCTTTAGGTAGGCTTACCTTTTGATTACTCTTAAGTATTAAGTGACAGTAAAAGGTGTATATTTTGTATGTATCATTTGCTATAGACATGTTAATGTATATATTGCCAGTATCTAAACATAAAATTTATTTTTTAATTTTCACATTGCATGCAGTATCTTTTCTAGTGTTCTTACTAATATCTTATTTATAAATTGTGGGAGCATTGTTGTGTGCAAACGGCAGGTGTCTTTGTATTCCTTTCGAATCATTAAAGTGTTTGCAGTAGCGGCTATTAATGTGCTTACTGTGGTAGAAAAGACCTTCAATGCAATGTGGAAAGGAAGTGGTTTTACTGGTGTTCTTACTTTATTCCTGGTTTCAAATAGAAAATTGCCAACATATATAAATTAAGAATGATGGTTTCTATAACATATATATATGCACACACGTGCATATAATATTTACATATGTTATACACACACATATATATATACATATATATATTCTATATCTCCATCAGATTAAGAAAGTCCCTTTTATTTCTAGACTGCTAGATTATTAGATGTTATCAGGAATTTGAATAATTTTTAATCAGTTAATAAAAACCTGTATGTTGAGGTTATAGTGTGATTCTCAATCTATTAATAGTGCTAATTGCTTTATTACTTTTCAAACTGAATAATCTTGCTTCACTGATATAAATGTAAAAAAGGCACAAATAATGATTTATGTTTTACTATTCCTGGATGTGGTTTGCTATTTTATGTATGGTCTTTCTCATACTATCTCTTGTCATGTTTTAAATTCAAAATTTTAATAACTTATAATGGGAACCTTCTTTTTTTCCTACTCTCTGGGATAATTTTTTTCTTGACTATTTGGTACAAATTGTTTTTGAAGCAATCTGGACTTGTAGTTTATTTATCTAACAATTTAAATACTTTAACGCCTATAGAGCTTTTGGGTTTTGTTTTGTTTACTTTGTTTTATTTTTTGGTTTTCTGACTCTTGAGGAAACACTTCATAAAATTAACTAAAACAAGGGGCTGAGTTGCTCAACCAGAAATCCATGATTCAGGGATCTCACCCAGTGTCAGGCTTCCCTGATAAAGCTGCTGACACGTGTCACCTACAGGCACAGGCTGGGAGGGGAGAGGTACAGCCCCCCCCAAGTGCATCCTTCCTGCCTCACTCACAGGCTCTCAGAGGAGGTCCCTGAGTGGAATGCACAGATTACTTCACAAAACACCTCCATTTCATAGCCCAGAAAGTTGCATAGCACCCATGACATTCTTCAAGGAGCCCGTAATCAATCCTAAATCAGGGATGGCCTGGCACAAGCACTCCACAGATGTGGGCTCTCCCTCTCTGCCTAGCAAGTACCATTGAGCAGGAGGCCAGTGACTGTGCATTTAGGAAGAGATTAGGATGAGTCACCAGCCTTTATCATGTCCTCAAAGGAGGAATGAATCACATGCTCAATGCTTTCATCCTTTCAGCTCCAATGAATTATATTTTTCTAGGAATTTATAAATTGCAAATAAAATTTCTCAAATATTGATGGGAAGTCGTTCACAATATACTATTTACTTTTAAATAAATTTTACCTCAGTGTTATTTTCTTTATTAGTTAAGTCCTCTCTTTTTCTTGATGTTGTGCCATAGTTTTCTCACATATAAATCTATTGAAAAGCCAGTCTTTTCTTTATTTTCCTATGCTATGTTTGCATTTGTTTCCATTAATTACATTCTTATATTAATTATAGCCTCTCTTCCAATTCCATTGTGATTATTTTTAGATTTCTTTAAAATTTTTGACATGGATGCTTAATTTAGTCATCTTTATTCTTTGTTTCTTTTAAAAAATATATTTAAGGCTAAAGAATTATTTATAAATTATGCATGTCCTAAAAATTCATATGTGTAATATTTTATTATTGTTTCATTTAAAATATTTTCTGATTTTAAAAATATTATTTTATTCTTGCATTGAGGAAAAGCATTTCTTAATTTTACAAACATAAAAATTTTCTAATTTAAAAAAAAATTCAATGGACTATTTTTTAGGGCAGTTTTAGGTTCACAGCAAAATTGAGCAAAATATGCAGAGAGTTCCTGTATAGCTCTTGTCTTGCCACATTCACAACCTAGCCCACTATCAACATTTGTTACACCCCAGCAGAGTAGTACATTTGTTACAGTCTAAGAATCTCCAACTGGACACTGTGGCTCATGCCTGTAATCCTAGCACTTTGGGAGGTCAAGGCAGCTACATCACCTAAGGTCAGGAATTTGACAGCAGCTTAGCCAACATGGCAAAACTCCAGCTCTACTAAAAATACAAAAATTAGCCGGGCGTGGTGGGGAACACCTGTAATCCCAGTTACCCAGGAGGTGGAGTTACCTAGAATCTCTTCTTAGAAAATCAATACTTCTTGGGAGTTTATTAATTTGTTTAAATTTTGCATTAATTCCTAGAAAATTATTACTGTTTTACAGCATTATATCAGAAACTAATAGAACAAATGTAACCAGTAAAAAACCATCATCCATCTATGAAAGCCAGTTTAAAACTTGGTATAACTGGTTCAAGTCCTTCGTTCTCTAGTACCTTGCCTACCTACCTTCTCAAAATATATTGTTAATATGTTCTATTAAATGATCAAGCATTCTCATAGGGAGATATTCCTATTATCTATTATTGCATAACAAATTACTTATACATGAATGTTCATAGCACCTTTATTCACAGTAACTCCAAACAGAAAGCAACCTAAATGTCCTTCGATCACGAAATGAGCAAACACACTAGAGGAGCTGGAATACCACAAAATACTATTTAGCAATTAAAATGAATAAACTCCTGGCACATGCAACAACTTGGATAGTTTACTCTGAGTGAAAAAAACTGATCTCAGATACCACATACCATATGACTCCATTTATGTAACATTCTCAGAATGACAAAATTATAGAGATAGAGAGCAGATTCGTAGTTTCCAGGGTAGCTGGGTGTGAATCACACTATACCAGATAAACGAAGGAAGTTTATTTGTGGTGATAAAACAGTTGTGTATCTTGACTGCGAGGGTGGTTATACAAATTTATATATGAAATAAACTACACAGGACTGCATACACACACACACACACACACACACACACACATATGAAAAACTGGTGAAATCTAAATAAGATTATAGAGTATTTGGTAATACTGTATTATATCGATTTCTGGTTTGTATATTGTACTCTAGTCATGTAAGATGTTATCATTAGGGAAGCTGGATGAAGGTTTTATGAGAAATTATGTCTGAACTTTCTTTGAGTTTATAATTAGTTTAAAATAAAAGGTTAAAAGAAAAGTAATTGTTTAAATATAACATAGCTGTGCATAGCCACATCTATAATTTGTTTAATTAATTTATTATTTTTTTTGAGACAGGTTCTGGTTCTGTTCCTCAGACTGGAATGCAGTAGTGTGATTATGGCTCACTGCAGCCTCGAACTCCTAGGCTCAAGCAATTCTCCTACCTCAGCCTCTTGAGTAGCTGAAACGACAGGCACGTACCACCATGACCAGATAATTCTTTTACTTTTTGTAGAGATGGGGTCTCACTTTGCTGTCCAGGATGATCTCAAACTCCTGGCCTCAAACAATCCTCTTGCCTCAGCCTTTCTGAGTTTTGGGATTACAGGCGTTAGCCACTACACCTGGCTGATAGCTGCATCTATGAAGGAAATTCAACCATAATTAACTATCCTTTGAGAAGGCAACCAAGACTTACAACTTGCCTCTTGCTGGTGTTTCTCAACATCCTAGGTTGCCCTGAGTAGGGTTCTATACAGAGATATCCATTAAACACTATTCAATTTTCCTTTACCCTTTTTGGAGTATTATCATAAAATAAAACATGATTAATGTCTAAACTCCCTCATGAACTAAATTTGAAGCTTGAAACAAATTGTAGATGTTCTGAGGGTCAGTTGCCTAACCTGATCATCTGTGAGTATATTTCCAATGCCAGCTTGTGACATCACAATGCTATGGCAGCCTGGCTCTGCTCCCCTCTGGAGGTTGGTAACTAAACTTGGTTTTTAAACAAATTTATCCTGCATCACTCTGCCTACTCAGGTGACCCAGTAATTCTTTACAGACAGGAAGTGTGGGTTATTATCTGTATTTGCCCCTGATCGTCGGCATTCTGACCACCTGACTTTGAAATTTAGTTTTGGTAATGCCAGCAAAGCAAGTGTTAAACACAGATTTTTCTTACAAATTTTATTTTCCTCTATAAATTATATATACCTTTTAAATGAAAGTCTGAATAATTGAAGTGGCTGAAATACTGTATTTTCAGACACTATCTGTGAACTTTATAATTCTATATATTGTTGAAATTTAAGAGTTTTAGCTTTGATACTCCTGTCAGTTACACATCTAAAATTTTACTGCACTAGCAGGGCTAATTGATAGATTAATCCTATTCATTAAAAATTAACCTGCCTTGAAATTTCCTTCAAACTATCCTAGAAAATTAAAAAATCACGGGTATTAACAAGAACACATTTATTGCTTTAACAATCCAAGATATAGATCTAATGATGTTCTTTAATGTCTTGATTCAGTATCATCTGTTAGACATTTATTGCTAATTCACTTTATAACATACTTTATTAAAAAGTCATTAAAACCTGCAGCTGCATCCAGTAATTATTTCCCAAATAAAGACAGCATTTATAAATGATCTCCTTGTTCAAAACACTGCCATACAGCTCACAAACTCTTTGTTGGAAGCCAGAGAGCTTTTATTCTTTACAAAAAGATATGCTAAGTAACTCATCAGATGCCAAACCTTTTTTTTTTTCTTCTTCTTATTGGACTTTTTCCAGTTGTTTAAATTCCATGTTTATTAGAAACAGTTATAATATAGTCTGAGATTGATGCTCAAAACTTTCATCTATTTGAGTGCCATCTTCCTCCTAGGACTCAATGTCTGAATATGTATCCCTGATAAACTTGAAAAAGCTCAGTAATTTGTCTCAGCTAAGTACACTAAAGTGAAGATCTTATGCAAATTTTCTGGAAGTACGCATTGAAGGAAAAGACTATTTTATTTGGAGTTTTAATTCTGCTCAGAAGAAAATAGCCTATTGAAGGCTTTATATGCTTATAAAAATAATATAAATAATTTCTAGGCTTCGTTTACTTGACTATTCTACTATTATGCCTATTTCATTCATATTTCCCCCTCCCAAAAATGTTTCAGAGGAATAAAGATTGGGTAAGATTTAAAGGAATTTTATTTTTCAAAAAAATCTCAACAACTTTGAATTATACCTAGTAGAATTGTTTAGCTCTCAAAACAATTTCCTCCATTCATAAGCATGACTAGGAAATCTTTGGCATGTGTCAATGTTTTTGATAATACCCTCTAAGAACAAGGTAGTGTATCTGTGACTTATTTAGTAGAATGGTATGTAGTGGTATGCATATATTGCTTGAAATATGATTCATCAGACCTAAGAAAAAGGGCCTTAAAAATTTTTTCAGTTGAATTTCCAAATATTCCAGGTGGAATATGAACTGCAACAGGAAATAACAGTAATTAACAAAGTAGACATGAATCACTACAGTTATCAGTACGTTTATGGAGAAAGAGGAGAAAAGTTTTAACCAAAAACAGTTACACATAGTAGGTTCATTTACATCCAAGTCATTGACCTTTTTTTAGTTGGCAAAAACAAATCATCCCATTTCACAGACACAACCAGGATAAAAATAGCAATGATCAGTACATGAAAAAATAAAGGAGTTGATTATTTCACAAAGAATACTTTCATACAAATCTATAACCAGTTAATTCTTCATGACCATGGGTTGTTAACTTGTCTATTATTGCCAAGCATACAGATGATGATATAGGAATTCCATCCAGATAATGACTGACAGCATTACCTGCAGCTTACAAGGGTAGGGATCATCTCTTGTGCCCCTCCCCCCCCCTTCTCCACAGTGATAAACCCCTCCTCACCCTCCATGGGTTGGCTTTACAGAGGCTCAGTGACTCCATACTTCACTGTGACTCAATGTAAATGCTCCTATTAATGCTTTAAACTGTCTTCCCCCATCAGTGGTGAGAGAATAAATTGCCCACTGTTTGGTGGTACATTAATTACTTTGGGTTACTCGGGAGCCTTTTTAGTGCACTGAAAAGGTAATTTGCTAAAAGGCCCACTAGCAGTTTAGAAAAATTAATTGGCCTCCAGAAAGTAGATAATTTACTTCTCTACTACCAGGATAAAAGCCAAGCAATTATCTGGAGAATCTGAGTAATTGAGAGAGAAATTTGAGTATCAGACAAAATCAAACTTTTGTTTGCCTGAACTCAGGAAATTCTAGTTGTTCTGATGGAACAGACAGAGACAGTTAATCTTCCAGGTCCCTGAGTCTCAGTGAGATATAAAGTCCACTAACAAAGTTTAAAGGGGTCTGCAGACCCTTTGTATGCGTTCCTGATGCTTCAAAATTTCTTTTAGAAAAATGTAAAAATTTTACACAAGATGAAAGGCAGAAAGGACTAATCATATAGAAGAGGATATAATAGGATAATATAATAAAAGGAGGACAGCATTACCTGAGACGAATGTCAACCTTTCAAGCAAAGTCAACACTACTTTACAAGATACCAGTGGAGACAAGTCAATTTTCAGTGGCTAAAACAAACTTGAGTAACTATTGACTATTTTATATGTATATTTTACATGATCACTTAAAATCGAATATACAATTAGGTGGAGAAAAGGAAACTTTAAACAGATGTCTTCCCAAGTAGTGTGTGTATCTTTTTGGTTGACTGTACTCTCCTTTATAATTCCAATCACTAGACCTTCATCACCACAGACAGACCTGATCTGATCTAATACAACAAAGTATTCATATTCCCAGAAATGCAGCATCACCTAATTTTAAAGCAGGCTGTAAACCGGAAGCCATAAAGGAGACAACACACATTGTCAATAGTAATTGCAGTGCTTTTTCTTTTTCACAAAATCCCTACTGATCCCTACCTTCTTCCTAGAGTGAATGTGGTCTTTCCACTATCTAACCTTGATTTGATCCTGAGGATCTGACAGTCCAAAGATTACATCAATAATACTTCAGAAATGGTTCTCTCCAAGATGCCCCATGATCTGCTTTTGAGATCCAAAGGCACCTCAAATACTCATTCCTTTCACCTCTGTGTGGTATCAACACTATTAACCATGGTGTTTCTTAGAACTCTATGCATTTTCCTTTATACCTTTCCCCTACACTTTCTGCATACTCTATTATGACCTTCTTTCCTCTTATTTGTTTTTTACTTTTGAAAGTTATTTATGTCTGTAAACACCTGTTTTTCTTTCATTCTCTCAAATAGCTAATATGTTTTCATAGCTTCAGCAGTAATCTCCACTTTGGTAACTCTCAGTTGGATAGGTCAGGTTTTACCTTCTTTCTAAAAGTAATGAGTCCTTCACCTGCATTTGGCTGTTATGCCTTCTCATTATCCATTTGACATGTTCCATGCCAGATGTCACGTCTTTCCTTCCAAAGAAGAGTATTTCACACTTATAGGACATATGAGCATTTACCTAGCACCTAAAAACATTATGTCATTTGGCCTCCTCTTGATTCTTGTTTTATTTGATAGTGGCATCACTAACATCTAGTCATTTAGTTTTAATAGGCTCATTTCTGACATTCACCCCATTAGGTCCAGCTGTCATTACCTCAAGTCTGAATGCTACAACAAAATCAACCCTGGTCCACCACGGCTCACTGAAGCTTGTAAAATGTGACTTTCAACATGTGATTATGCTCTCCAAAAGCCTCTCAGCATAAGATTAATATCAAGACAATACATGAACCATTCAAGATTCTTGAGAATCTAAATGCTTCCAGTTACTTAGTAAAACTAGTCAGTGAAATTCAGCTGTTCTGTTTTTTTGTTTGTTTGTTTTTTGTTCATTTACTGCAATCTGAAGCAAGTCAAGCCTGTAATAGATACTACACAAAGAGAGGCAGTCTTTCTTCCTAAACTACTTATAATAGAAAAGTATTAAATGTTGATCCCAAATCTCAATTTTGACTTAATCTAATAGAGAAGCATTTAACTTTTCTGCACCTTATTTGTAAAACAGGAGTGAAAAAGTCAGTTTCCTAGTCCTGCTGTTAGAATGAAATGAGATGCCCTGAAAACAGGATTCTAATAATCATAAACAACATGTAAAATGTGAGAAAATAATACTACAAATGGAAACTAAAGTGTAGGGTTACATTTCCCCAAATTCATTTATCATGCCCTATGAAGACTTCATACAGAAACTTCTAGCTGCAACTTCAAGGAGATTTCTTGGAAATAAAAAACACAACATGGAAAATAAAAATTAATGTTTGAACACTTTAATCAAGCTATACCTACTGTAATCTACTATTGCATGAGCCACTAATTCTCTTTTGTATATATATTTTTTGTTTAGTTGCTTATTTGGATTAAGCCACTTTGAGCTGGGATTTTGTCACTTCTAGCCAAAAAAGAAATTAAAATATACAAATACCAATTAGACAAAATAAGCTCCTTTTTCCCATCAACAATGCCAGAGTTGTTTTTCCCTTGGCACAGTCACTATTAACAAGGATTAGAAAAGAAGAAATTACCAAAAAAAAAATGCTATATATCAAACCAAAGCATAATCTTATCCATCCCCATGTCTGTGAACTTGTGTGGGTGTGTGGACGTACATCACTGAACATACAATAAGGCATCTGCCTTCAATATATGAACTCCAACAGAACATTCTATAGAATGTGTTGTAATTTGCTGATGAAATGTAAAAAAAAAAAACTTTCTAAAGAAATTATCTGTTTTACACATATGAGTCGACACAAAAGTAGAAAATTTGTATTCTAAAAGAGGGAATATTTGCAGATGTTAGTAATCATCTTTTCTTAGTCTCACTGTTAGTCAAGATTATTATCTGATTATTGTAGCTATCGTGTGTGTATGAGGGGGCAAAACACAATAGCTGGAAAGATGCTGGAAGAATACATATTATGGAACATTATCGGCCTATCTTCATTCTTCTTTATTCTATGAGTTAGTTTTTCCCCACAAAACTTTTGCCCATTCAAAAACATGAAGTATTTATTTATCTCAGCCACTCTTTATTTTTTAGGTTTATTTATTTTAAAAGTGTAAAAACATATTAAGTTAAGTCTTTTTATCAAGTCACACTTTATTGTCTCATTTTTAGATGAAAACAAAAAGGTCTGGAAAAAATCTGACTAAATATCTCAGTTTGGGGTTTCTGATAAATGTCATTGAAATGGGAAATGTAAAGCTTCTGCAGCTATGTGTAGAATCTAGCATGTAGTTTGTTCGTTCCATGCAAAATCTTAACAATTAAATTAAGGTAAAACAAAACATAGATTTCACACAAAATTCTCTGTCTTCAGTTCTCACGTTTGGTTCTAACTGAGCAGAGCTGAGTTGAGGACTCTTGATGGGCTTACTTTCTGCAGTGTGATGCAGACCTCACTGGCCAGTCTCACCCTTACATGAACTGCCTGCACCCTGCAGGTGTTTGAATTTACAATCTATGCCAAGAGATATAGGTTTGAAGAAGTAAACATAAAAGGGAAAGTCTAGGACAAAGCATGAAGAAAAGAACTATGTGGTGGTGAGATTAATATATTTGGAAGAGAATATACAGCATGGGGGATTTATCTGGAGAAATGAGACTGGTATTTGATCAGAGCCATGTGCACAGACTGGCCTAACAAGCTAAGTCGTAACACTCACCAGCTTCACCAAATCCCTGGGAATGTATTAGCCGTTCCATACAACTTGCTCATTAACTGTTCCCAGCAACACATTGCAGTGTGCATCAGACTCAGAGACTTCACATTCCTGGCCTAAGTTTTGTCACTGATGCCATTTCTATATCATGATTCAAACTTCAGCCTGATTCTAAATCCCATGTATGTTCCACCATGACAACATGGAAACATTTTCAAGAAGAATGGCATGACAGAAGTGGAAGGAAAGTTTATGAGTTCAACCAAACACAGACATTGTTTATTTTCTCATGGACATGGTAATGATTTACCAACAGCACCAAAGATACAGATAAGCTGTTAAATTAAGATAAAGTGATTTACCCAAGACCACACAATCAATCGATGACAAACCATGTTGAACCTCAGATTTTGTGTGTGCCAGATGCATTTTTAACCATAAAATACTGTTTTCCATCTATACTCTTCAATTTCTTAATCAGATACTTATTTCTCACTGTGGCTCCCCTTGAGAAGATTCAAATAAAATTTATTATTCTTTTTTTTAATAGTTTTTTTTTTTTTTTTTGAGATAGATTCTCACTCGGGCTGGAGTACAGTCATGTGATTATAGGTCACTGCGACCTCAAACTACTAAGCTTAAGTGATCCTCCCACTTCAGCCTCCTGAGTAGCTGAGACTACAGGCACACTCAACCACACCCAGATATTCTTTTAAAAAATTTTACCTTTCTTTTTTTTTTTTTTTCTTTTCTAGAAACGAGGTCTCACTGTGTTGCCCAGGCTGGTCTCGAGCTCCTGGCCTCATATGATCCTCTTGCCTCAGTCTCCCAAAGTGTTGGGATTATAGGGACGAACCACTGCACTTGACCTTTTCATAGTTTTATATAAGTAACACATTATTGTTAAAATCATTGCACCATTTCTAAAATATTTCTATTTTCAGTTAACTTATTTAGTGAATTTACCAGGCACTTATTCTTTTTAAAAATTAAATCTTTAACTGAAATTGTGAGTAAATTTGTTAAACATATAACACATAATTACTTCACAATTTTTAATTTTAAAAATATCTTCGAGCATGTATATTAAATGTGATTAAGTGATAACTAGCAAGTATTCAAATGAATTGATTTAATAGTACTTTTTTTGAAAAAAAATTAACATGATTTCTTTAGCTTTGCAGACAAAGTGAAGACCAAATTCATGAGATCCAGTATGATCTGCTGACTCTTTCCGTGTGTAGAATATACTGAAGAAACTCCCCAGTGATAATTTAAGTATAATTCAGAGATAAATTCCCTGGCCTCAAGACATTATTTTAATGACCTCTTACTCTCAGTTCTTTTTCATTTTCCTTTTTTGACTGTTCCTGGGTTTATTTTTATTCTTTGTATTTGACCAAAAAAAAATCTGAATTATATCATTAAGTAGCTGATGGTATAATTTTTCATCTCTGGTGCAATCATAAAGTTTAACCACAAATCAATACTGGAAATAATTGTAACACCAAACATTGACTTATATTTCCTAAGCATACCATCAGTATATTTTTAGTGATAGTCTAGAAATCTACACAGTCCAAATGTTGATAAATTACATTGAAAAAAATCATAATCACTTTTAGAACCCTGACTGAGAAGAGCAAATAGATAACGAAATATTGCTTAACTTGAGATTTCTTAAAGAGGCCGATGAATAGAATCTAGACTTTGGACTAAATCAAAACAACATCTTGACAGCACATCCAGGCTGGTCTCTTAGATCAGCCCTCAATTGTCCACATTTTACTCCATGCTCACAAGCCAGTAGTCAAATCACAATGCTTTCTGGATGTTTTAGGATATGGAGTTTTAAAGTCTATTTCATCCTATGAGTTTCCTTAACACTATCACTAATGAAAAACATTAATCCTCTTTACAAACTGGAAAATTATGACACAAAGTGAAAGATTCTTTGAAGGTCAAAATGAAAGTTGTTAACATAACCTCAGGTCAACTAGGTTTGTCCAATTGATACAGAACGTGGTGTCAATTCTGAGTAATAAATATTTTTAAACCAAGTCCAGCCTGCATTGAATATCATTTATATTTATACCATTAAGAGATATAAAGAAAATGACTGGCAAATTATCAGGAGAGTACCATATTCCCTATGCTAAGAATTGTTAAATATAAGAGATGTGCCTGCCATATAGTAATAAGCAGGATTTTTTTGGATGAATGAATGGATGCTATTGGAAATTATTTATCATAACTCACAGAGAACTTGTTTCCAAAATACTCTCAAAATCTCTGAATTTGGACTTTCCAGTATCCCACAAATAGTCATCCTTGACTCATCTCATGAGTGTTTAGGCATCAGGTGCATATAAATTACTGTGCCTTCATTGACAGGTAAAACATTCCCAAATTTAAGGAAGAAACATTAATCTTCAGTAGACTGAGTGACTTGTAGACTATCTTATGGCCAGCAGTTAAAGAATTCTGATCTTTTGACGGTCAGGTACTACACGTTTCCCTACAACGTAATGTGGAACATGTTTCATGCCGCAGCATGCTGTCTGTCCCAGCGCATGCTATATGCTCACGCTGCTGAGCTACATAGGAAGAAAACACCAAATAAGAGGTCTCTCTCCATTTGAGTCCTATTCCATATCTCACTGTACAGATTCCTGGCAAGGTGAGATGACTACGGAAATCATTTCTAGCTTACAATATGCTTTTTTTTTTTTTCCCTAGTGGCTTTTTGTTTTGCTTAACAAAACCAGGTGAATAAGCAGGCTAGCTGCCTGGAATTTATAAATCTTTAAGTGGTCAAAAAAAGCCAATTACTAAATAATAGCGATAGTCATTTCTTATTTTTATATTTTTTGATAAATGTTTGAACTTGGTTCAAACCCAAGTAAATAACTCTAAAGGCAAACTGTGGGCATGAGAATCCAATATAATTTCATGGTATTAATAATCACATTAAAATATACAAGTAATATTTATAAAGTCTATGCAAAAATTAATCAAGAAATATTTTTATAATATTTTGGAAGAAGGCAATTGAAAGGATTCCAGGGCTCATTTTTAATTATCCTCTGGTGCTATACACACTTTACATTTTCTAGATTATGTAATCCTATCTCACTTTTCCCTCTTGAGTACCAAATGTAAGCAGCAGCCAACAACACTTAGCCTTATCCAATAAAACTTTTTTTTTAACGGGGGAAGAGATACTGAATGTGTTTGTTACTCCCAAGACTTCACGCCTTCTTTCTCTTTAGCAAAACAAAATAACTATCAAACCAAATAGTTGCCCTTAGTGGAGTACAGATATCCCTGAATAAAATGCTGATTTTTGTTTAAAGACAAGTGATTCTATGCCATAATGAAGGTTAGTTTCGACTGCCCCCTTTCTTGTTTGTTTGTTTGACTATCTGCTTTGCAATCAGAGATTAGCATTAGGTAGGCATTAAGTTGCATTGCCAAACTCTATCTCAATGTAAGGACATTCCCCTAAAGGTAAGGATTGACAAGGGCTTCCATGAACTTTCATGAATTTGGGGTGAATTCGAGTTATTTATTTCTGTGACTAAATCTCCTAAGGGATTAGGCAAAGGTAACTTTCACTTTGTGAGATTTCAACTACGCGTAGAGAAAGCCTGCCCCCTCTGTCCCGAGAAGGGAACTGCGGCCATATACCTACAGGAGTTCTTCTTGAAACACATTCTCTGCTTTTATTTTATGCCCTACTCACTAGGGGGAGTCCCTTATGTTAATTAATTGACAACCAAAATAATCATCTAACAACATGCTGTAACTCTCTTAAAATATGATCAAGTCTTCCATGTGATATTTTTACTTCCATACCTCTCCCGTTGGGGGAAAAAAGGATTGTGTTAAGAGCACGTTGTAGGTTTTCTGGGAAGGAATCCAAATCAATGAAACATGTTTCTGCTCCTCAGATAATCATTCTTGACCTATATAGGGCAACAGAGCCCCCAAGGAGCTCAGTGACATAGATGCCTCTGCTCCCTTTCTGCTAAGCAAGCAGGTTCATGGTAAGTGGTGACAGTTAAGAATGATTTTTCCTCAGAGAGTAATTGCTACCCTCAGCCAACATAAAACAAGAGGACATCAGCCCACCAATGAATGCCACTGTAACAGCCTCCAATGATTTTTTGTGTTAAAACTGAGAAGGTACGTATAGATATGCATTAGGGCATCTTCTTATCAGTTACACATAACCAATGAAATTAAAAGTAAAACCTAAACATCTCCTAAAACGGCAAACTCTTTTCATGAGTTGATTGTGCATAGCTCATCACATGTATTTACATGACTGTAAAATTCCATCCTTGCAAGTCGAAACTCTTCACTTAACTAAATGTACTCATTGGAATTGATCGAGTTCTTAGTGAAATGTCAGGCACGGGTTATAAATTTGTGTAACTGCTTTTACCCAGTGAACCCTTTTTATTAAAGCAGAATGCTTATTAAGGTCAATGTGAAAGATTGTAATTTTAAAGCTCCAGGGGAGGACTAGAAATAAGAATCAACAGAAAACAGATTTAATTAGCATTTTAAAGTTTATGGTTTGTCAAGAACCTATTGACCCCTTTCACTTTCTCAATTTCAGTGACAAATGTATTTTGTAGAACTATTAAGTTAGAATGATTTTGAAATCCAGCTCTCTTAAAGAGGCACACTAAAGCTTCTCATTTACTGCCTTCTGGCAGATCGGGTTTGAGAAAGCAGTCTTGAGCTTTAAAAGGCTGGAAAGAGGCTGCTAAGTAGAAATGTGAGTGTCTCTTTAGGTAAGATTCTACAGGTGTAGGTATACTTGGGGGGTCCGCACGGAGTGAGTGATCTGGTGTGTATGTATACATGTATTTGTTCCCGTGCATAGTTTGGCAAATTATAACGATATAGAATGTGTTAAAGGGCATGGTTAACCCCCCTCTATTTTAACTTCTTGAGTCTTGTGTACTGTAACACAGACAGGATCACTTTTAATGGCATACATAAGTCAACAAAATTAGCTTATCAAAGGTCAGATTGTATTAGCTTTGGGAAAAAATAAACAAGATATGCACAGATTCAAAAAGATATTTGATAAGCAAGAAGAAAAATGGCCAGCTAAAAGTTTACTGTAATTATGTAAGGCAACATATATGTTATTCTGATTCTTCTTGTCACACAATGATCCAGAAACAGTTATTTTAAAACACAATACCTTATCTCCCCCCTTAACCTAAGGAAAAATTACACTGCTTATGTTCTTTCTGTTAAAACATAAGACAAGTCATTAGAATTTTGAAAAACAAAAATAATAGTGCCATCACTTACCTGCCGAGCAGTGAAATCAGATGTCTTTTCAGTTTCTCTAACGTAGAATTCTGAGTAGATCTCCGGTCTCTTTTCACAAAGCTATCTCCAAAACAGTTGCAGTCCACTCAGGACCATTCTGCTTATTTCAAGAAGTGTGGGCCTTTGAGCATTTCGACGCCTACTGCGCCGCCCATGATTTCTCAGAGCTTCTAAGAACTTCGACTTTACTCTTCTGCCAGAATTCCTCCCAGGCCCCTATAGAAAAATAATTCTTGAAGTTGCTGCCGAGAGTTTAATCTATGGAGCAAGAGTACTCCTCGGAGTCCTGTCCTTAGGAACAGCAGGTGTAGAGGGAGGGGTACTTTTCATCCATCAACGAAGGGGACCGGCAAGCAAGTGGGTAATAGGAGCCACCGCCTTTTAGCTGCGAGGAGCAAGGAGCCCAGCTGCCCGTGGCGACGACAGTGGCGGCAAGGACAGCGGTGGCGGCGGCAGCGTAGTTCCGTCCCTGTGGCTGCTGCAGCCCAGTCCGGAGACGCTGTCCATCCCCTCTGGTGCTGAAGTAAGGGGACAGGAGGCACCAAGCCCAGCTCCAGGTCGCACTTTCCTCCACCAGCGAATCCAAGCAGCAGCTTCCTTGTCTTCCAGCCTAGCTTCCTCCCCCTCCGGTGCTCTTTTCTTTGGGTAGGGATTAATTGTTTCTCCAAAATGATAGTCTCATACTTATTTGGTGGCCACGTTTCCGGAAAGACAGGAATCCGTGGGAATTAACATCTGAGCCTCCTCTGACTTTTCAGTGGCCCTGAACGAGTTTCCTAATGCTAGAAATGAAAGAGAACGCACGCACAGGCGCGCGCACGAGAGAGAGAGAGAGAGAGAGAGAGAGAAAAGAGATGAATAAATATAGATTTGTACTGTGGAAAATCCAGAGCTGCTTTGGAAAGCTAGTGGGTCTCTAATTACATAAGATGGAAAGGGGCTATTTTGGAAGACTCCGCGATCTTGATTACCAATTAAGGGGACCACATTCAAATTTTGAGAAACGCAATTTGAAATTCCTAAATTAAACCCAGTGAAGAGTCTTAGAACCCTCCAAGCAGAAACGACAGGTTATTGTTAAAAATTTAAAAGACTGAGAACGAAAGAATGAAAAAGACAAGAAAAGGCATCTCCGCTCGGCTACCTTTTAAAACGCTGCTGAACTGGATCAGGATCGGTGCAGAGCCTCTAAGCGGATCCGGGGACGCAGCTCCTGTGAGTGTCGGCGCTGGGCTCGACAAGCAGGGATCTCGGAGGCTGCATTCCCAGGGCAGCGCTAGTGAGCCGCCCACAAGCCGGGCTCCTGCAGGGGGGGCAGGAAGAGGCTTATTTCACAAAGAACCGGATAAGAACGCGCGAAGTCAGAGGGCTGGACCATCCGTGCCTTTGGAAAGCCGGAGCGACGCCCAATGTACCCTGCTTTTTGCTTGGGTTCTCAGCCCATTTTCCCTGTGATCTCCCCGCGCTGCCCCCTCTTCTCCCAACTCTGGAGTGCGCGCTCTCCCCGGCCTGGCAGGCTCCTCACTCCGGCTCCAAACAGCCCCCACTTGTGTCTGTTCCACTGCTCTTGGCAACTGGCTGACACCGAGCGTAACGAAGGGTCCGGGGTGCACGGTCTCCAGTGCTGTCACCCAGGGCTCCGCCACCCACACTCGGCCACGGGTGCAGGCGCGAGTGGACTGAGACGGGAAGGGAAAATACACAGCGTTGAAACTGTTGGAAAACTGGTCAAAACCAGGGTCACGCGGACCTTGGAAACTATATGGAGTAAGAGGGAAGATAGCAAGAGGGAGACCGTAACACGTCTCCTAACCTGTGCAGTGCGGATTTCTGCACCAGGAGGTTGTGGATAGACTTGCCAGGAAATTCGAGGAAGACTGGTGAGGAGCACGGCTGTGTGTGGTGGGGACGGGGATCGGGGAGGGGCGGACGCAGCACGCAATTTTTCCCGGGCCCTGGGAAGGGGCCGGACGCCCGCTCCTGGCCTCCCTTCCGCGGCGACTTCTCAGGTTCTTCTTCCTCCTGCTCTGACACTAGAGGGAAATCCTAGACGTCGTGCTTTCCTCCCACGCCTGCTTCCATCAAGGACTAGAGCGCGTTCCCGATGGTCTGGATCCGTCGTTCCAGGTAGGGGATCTTCCTTCCTGGGGACGTCGCGCTCTCCAACCACCCGCCCAGGGCGCGCGCGGCGGGTGCGCGAGGAGGCGGCGCAGCCAGTGGAGTTCCAGAGGGCTCCCCGGGAGGAGAAACGTTACTGAATCACTCGGGACGGAGAACCAAACAGGCAGCGTCTTGACTCACAGGAAAAGGCCAGGCTTTGGTTGGACTTTGAGCCACTCTGCTGCTGCAGCAATGGCTTTATTTCCCTGGGGTGGCCACCGGCTGCCACCGCAGATCCCGAGCTCCGGCTGGAAGAGGCCGCTCTGCGCTCCGCGCATTGCAGGCCGCGGTCGCTGTGTGGAGCTGCACACGCAGGAAACGGTCGCCGTGAAACGAAGCCCTTGGTCAACTTTCTCTAACAGTCCTTTTTAACAGAGGCTCTATTAAAGGACGTGATTCTCTCCAAAACCGTATTTGGGGAAGTCATCTTACTCACGGAGACACACAAACCTAAATGGAGAGTATCTGCTGCTTGAGGCTAATTCTTAAAGGGATCTTTTGCTTTCCAGTCCGAGTGAAAACAGATTGCTTAGGGTTATGGTAAATGAAGTTTCCCTTTTCCTTAGACAAATGTGGACAAACACGTGCTTCTTGTATTTGCAGAAACAATGCCTGTCGTGTGTAGAAATAGGTTTCAGAAAGTGCCCCCTTTTTGTTAGAGGAGGAAAGCAAACCCCCTGTGTGAGGGTTAAGCTAATTGAGGCCATCCCTCCTTGTCAGCAAAGAGTCTTTCCTCTACTGTATGTAATTCTATGCCTATTTAGGTTGATTTAATTGATTGTTTAAATTATTTTCTCCGGACATGTAGGAACATGAGTAATCACAGAAAATCAACACACCAAATAAGAGCATTTAAATGAGGCACAGAGTACAAAGATGTTGCTAATTAAAAACATATGCACTTGATTATTCAGACCTAGAGGAACAGATTCTCTTGTTGAAAGCTTGTTTAAGACTTGATTGAGTTTTGCGCAGTCTCTCTCAATCTTTCCCCCGTCCCTCTGTGCTGCCAGTAAAAGAAAACAGAAACAGTTGATTAATTTGAACTGACAGTCCCAGTATGATTATGATAGTTCGATGTCTTTTTTTCACGAAGCAAAATCCACTTTATATTTTTTCTCATCAAGTTGTATAACCAGTTATGGAAATCAAGATGATGAAAATTAAATGCGGCCTGATATCTGATGCTACAAATGAATATAAATGAAGTACGGCATAACAAAACCAAGGGACAAATAAACTGAGGTGAATCAAAGAATTACGTTAAGAAATTTCACCCTGGGAGCAAATTTTTCAAGGTTTACTTTAAATTATTTTTTTAATTCTTAATTTAGGTTGCCATGACATTAAAAATATAAACTTAGTAAAACGTGACCATAAATCATCAAAACAATATATGAAGTATATATGCACAAGAAAATGTGATAGCCTAGCATCATTACTGTGAATCCTAAACTGGATCATTCAATCCCTCTCTACAAAACTAGGATACAATTCCCCTCCAGTCCACTCTACACAGTGTACAAATCTTAGAAAACATAATAGTTTGTGGAACATTTTGGAAACCATCGGAAGTCCTTTGGGTCAGGGAGTTTGAAATGCAAGGCCAAGCCGCCATACAATATGATCTAAATGAATACTCGTTATTCACCATGTGAAGCACTGACGCTGATTGTGTCACTTCTGCAAGCCTCCTATTTTCACATCTCGTTACCATATGTAAAATGGGGACATTAATAATAATTTCTGCTAACCTCATTAACCATCATATGCAAAAATCGGCATATGTACGTAAAAACTTTGTGTACCTTGGATATTTCTACAAAAAAATAGGTAATAGCACCGATCATCTGCAGAGTATCTTTTGCTCACAACTTGTAGACATCAATTGAAAGACTGGCGGTTTCATTTAAAGACCCTATTTTTAGTTAATGTATATTTCTGATTATTTCTGTGTTTACTTCATGTTTCCCAATAGAGATAGAGCTGTAACAGGCAAATACTCGTATGCAAACCCTTGTCGGTTCACTGTTTTAACGTCTTCAGTACAATTTTGAGCTGATTTTTTAAATTGTGTCCAAGTACAGCTAAATATTACATATCTATTACCAGTTATTTCTGACTTGGAACAATGATCTTATTTAAAAATATCGTTCTATGGGTTTTCAGATGAAATGTTACTGAGCTGTATATTCTTTTGCCCCCATTTGAATGTAAGATCTCTTACTCAATCATAACTTTACTCAGCTAAGGAGTTCTGTTTTGCTGAATTGTAGTCAGATAAATCTTGAAGACTTCATGGGTGTTTGCACTTGTATCAGGTGAGCTTAGTTAACTTCAGTTGTACGCAAAGGTAGATGGAAATTTGAACTCAAATGACAGAGGTACAAAAGTCTGTCCCTCAGATTAGTTTAATTTTTCTTTTGGAGGAGGTAACAAGTGACCGTGAGAGAAACTTAGAAAATTAGATACTGTTAACTGCAACTGCCTGGGAGAGAAGTTTTATTTTAGAGAGTAGTTCCCTAAGCATTTTCCTTTGTATTTCTATTTTTTCTATTCACAAAAATTCTGAAGTTGAATACTGACTTACTTGACAGAGTGCTACTTTCTGCCACTTAGGTAAGTTACTTAATCTTTTTGAGTCTGTTTATTCACTTTAAAATGAAAATAATGCAACTTATTTAGTAGAGCTAATATATAGCACCTGCCTCAAGGTCTTGTGCATAAAATCCTCCATGTGACAGGCAGTACCCTCTCTAGAATATCTGTCCATGCCTCTCTGACAGGAACAGTGCTGCAGAGAATTTTTCCTGTTCATTAACATCAAGCAGAAAATATGGCTGTATTTAAAATGTTATATAAATAAACTTTGTATACAAATATGTTGAAATTCCACACACAAGATTTCAGTACTATGGAAATCCCTTCACAGCTCAACAGATCATTCATAGTAACAAGTTGCTAACCACTGGGAAAAAAAAATTCTTACAGGATATGCTGCTAATTTGGCCTAGGGTTTAAAATAGTTTCTAACTGCCTAGTAGCTATACTCCTTTCTAATAAGCATATATATATATATATATATATATATATATATACAGTAGCTTTCTTCTTAAAATATATGTGTGTGTGCACATGTGTGTGCACAAGTGTGTATCTATGCATGTGTGCCTATAAATGTGTGAATGTGTATGTACTTCTAAAAATAAATAAATATTACATCGATACTTCCAGTTGGTGTTCAATATTTGCAGAAGAAAATTATTGGAAAAATTATCTAAAGTGATCTTTAGAGATCTATTTTTTTTCACCTTCTAGTATACCATTTTCTCTCTAAAGTTATCTAATTAGCTTCTCTATTAAGATACCAATGAGTTCTCTGTCTCCAAAGCCATCATCAGTCATTATTTGGCCCTTGCTATGTTTAACTCATCTTACCTGACTTGCAGGCTGCCTTTGACTCATTCAATGACATTCTATTTTTGGAAACACTCTTCTCTCAGCCACTGTGACCCATTCACACAAATGGCCATTTTTCCTCAGTCTTTCTTGATGACAGTTTATTTTCTCCTACTTCTCATTATTGGATTTCCACAGAACATATTTCTGCAGAACTTATCTGTATTATCTTCTTATATAATTTCATTCATTCCCATTGACATCCAAATCTGTAGGGGAGTCCTTACCTATCCATTGAGTTAAAGATACACATATGGAGAGAAAGAGTCACAAGTTATATAGATGACATCTCTACCTGAACGCTTACTAGAGATCTCAAACTCAACATATCCAAAACAACATTCTGGACCACCATCACAGAGAAAGCTCTGACCATGTCTCTATCAAGTATTGCATCATTACATGCCTGCTTAAAGCTCACAACCAACTAGTCATCTCTATGTTTATATTCCTTCACCCACAGTCTCCCAAGAGTCAACGAAGAATATCGCGCCTGTTACTAACATAGATTCCAAGTCCATGCACTTCTTCCAATATAACCTTTTCATTCCAGTTCAGGCTGCTAGAGTTTCTTATCAGTACTGATGTAGTCTGCTAATTTATTTTATTGTGGCATGTTTCCCCCCACCATTGCCTAACCCTTCAAAGGTTTTCTAATGACATGTCTAGCTTTGCCTGTTTAATTCTTATTTTATTATTCTTTCCTTCTTGCTTACCTGCATTCTGGGTTTTCACACTGGACTCTGCCTGTGCCATTCCCGTTCTCATATTTGAAATACTACTTCTAGATCTTTACATGGCTACCCGTCTTTTTTCCCTTGTGATCTCAGATCAAACATCACATTCTCTAAGAGGACTCTTCTGACTAGCTAACTTAGCAGGGCTGCACAGTCTCTGTCTGTCCACCAATTTGTTTTAATATCTTTAAAGAAAGCATCATCGCAAGCAGAAATTATTGCTGTGTAATTGTTTTTGCTCTTTCTCAACAACCTAATGTCACATCTCAAGGAACTAGGAAAACAAGAACAAAACTAATAGAAAAAAGAAATAACAAAGATCAGAGCAGAACTAAATAAAACTGAGAACCCAAAACCATTCAAAGCTTTGACAAAACTAAAAATTGGTTATAGCTAGATCAGTCAAGGCAAAAATAAATGAAGTTAAACTAAACACAATAAAAAATAACAAAGGTGACACTACAACTGACACAGAAATACAAAAGATCCCCAGAGACTTCTGTGAACACCTCTATGTGTACAAACTAGAAAACCTGGAGGAAATGGATAAACACCTGGAAACATAACCTCCCAAGGCTAAACCAGGAAGAAATTGAAAACCTGAACCAACCAATAACAAGTCACAAAATTAAATGTATTTTTAACATTCTTAATTTAAATTGCCATGATTTTAAAAATGTAAACATAATAACATGTGAACATAAATAACCAAAACAATATATGAAGCATTATATTCACAAGAAAATGTAGTAACCTGACATCTTTACTGTGAATCCTAAACTGGCTCATTCAATCCCTCTCTGCAAAATCCCCTCCAGTCCATTCTACACAGTGTACAAATCTTTAAAAAATAATAGCTTGTGGAACAGTTTGGAAATCAGTAACAATAATTGAAAAAAAATCTACCAACAAGAAAATTCCCAGGACCAGATGGATACCCACCCAAATTCTACCAAATGTAGAAAGAAGAGCTGGTACAAATCTTACTGAAACTATTTAAAAAAATTAAGAAGGAAGGATTCATTCCTAACCCAGTCTACAAAACCAGTATATCATCCTGATGCCAAAAGCTGGCAAGGATACAACAATAAAAAGAAACTACAGGCCAATATTCCTGATGAACACAGATACAAAAATCCTCAGCAAAACACTAGCAAACTGAACCCAGCAGCACATCAAAAAGATAATTCACCACAATTTAATGGGTTTCATTCCTGGGATGCAAGGTTGGATCAACATATGCACATCAGTACATGTGAAACACTACATAAACAAAATTAAAAGCAAAAATCATACAATCATCTTAATAGACACAGAAAAAGCATTCAATAAAAGCATCTCCCTCTATAATACAAGCTGCATGAAAGCCAAGACCTTGTGTGCCTTGAGCATCTCCTGAATAGAACAATGCCCCAGCAGAGGGTAAATCCTTAGTAAATGGTTCAGAATTGAACGACCAAAGAATAAAGTTGTACAGTAATCACTGAGCAAACTAAACTAAACCAAAGAGTGTCTTTGCTCTTCAGATTTCAGAAATATTTGTTATTTATAGGCATGAGAGCCTTAATATTGTAGTTATTTTCCATAATAATGACTTTTTAAAAATATATATTTCCACATTTTCAATGTTGCAATAAAGAATTTATTTTTACAGAGGTTTACTTTGTATGCCTCTACAATTCTAACTTTTTAGTATAATTAATGGGATGGATATTCATATGTGAAATTACTGAAACTATTCATAGTCTGGCAAAAACAAAAGTAAAGGCGTAGAAACAAATTTCATTGTAAATGTTCCCCCATGCACTTTGATCTGATTTTCTTATGCTTTCATTGTCTCCACTTCATTATTTTTACTATGTTTAGTTTTCATCATCTTCACTTTCTTGTGCAGAAAGAATAGTATGTGATTGTTCTTATTTATAAATGCATTTTATTATAAAAACCAATATGATAACTATGAAGAAAAATGGAGTGGGATGAAGAAAACAATCTGACGCATTCTTACCAATTACATTATAATTTTGTTGTATTTTCCCCTAACATTTTACAAGGTGCCATCTCCACATTGACTAACACAGTATACTTACAATTTTTACCAAGCCTTGTCAATTTAACAGACTCTGTAAGTTTTTCTAAGTATTATATAGTCGTTGTAATAATTTTTAAAGGCTACACATAACTCCATCATGTGGAGGCAACATAACTTGTCTTTAAATTATGTCATTTAGTACATTTTTAATTTTTTATGTTATATGAATAGCTTCATGGATATACTTTTTCCATTTTATTTGACTCTTCTCCCACCACAAATAATTCAAAAAATGCATTTATGTGAAGAGTATTTTTTGAATTATTTGTGGTGGAAGAAGAGTCAAATAAATGGAAATATCAATCTAAAGTACCTGCTTACTTTTATGGTTCCAAATATATGGTCTTTGTGTATGGGGAGAGGTGTATGAAAGAGAGGGATGAGAGAAAGAGACAGAAACAGAGAGACAGAGACAGAAAGAGAGAGAGAGAGAAAAGAGAGAGAGAGAGAGAGAGAGAGAGAGAGAGAGTATGAGATGTCCTGTAGTAAAAGAGAAAGTTTGCTAACCTATTCTGCTAGAAAGAATCATGAAGCATTAACCATTAGCCACCCATGGTGATGGTTAAATGCTGTTATACCGTTATTCTCTCCGTGACCCATTATATAGAGCTTCCCATGTGAGAGGTAGCCTGATTTCCAATCCATATGTGCAATTTTTACTTGTAACTCTCCCTACGGGCTTATATTTACAACCATTATTCATTTCCTCTAGCCACAGTATCTTAATATGTGTGTGTCAACATCACAAGCCTCTTGTAATATTAAATTTTCAGCATCTCAGGAGGGTGACAATCTGCTTTTTAGAGGCATACTCCCCAGCTTCCCAAGAGCAAATTCTTGCACTTTTGTAAATACCATAAAACTTGCACTTTTGTCAAACCAAATAAAAATGCCATTCAAGTGTGGTAAAAACATTCTCAGTCAAGTTTTTTGGGGTGAGAACCATTTAACATCTTTGAAGTTCTCTTTGGGGTCCTCCTGGGTAGATTTCATATAGCATATATACTTCAAATAAAAAAAAAATCCTGAAACTTTTCATACTTACATTTTTTTTTTTAAAACATCACAATCCAACACAATACCAAAGGCAATGTATAAAAACTTTTAAAAATTGTGATACATTCCAATAACTACAGATTGTACACAGCATGATAATTGCTTTCTTTTTATACTAATTTATAGCCTTGTAACATTCCTTAGGGGGACAAAACAAGCTTTGGAAGAAATGCAAATATATATTATGTTATAATCTATCTGCGCAATAGGTTATGCAACTGTCTGTTGTTCAGACACATATTTATCAGTCTTCCTGTATGTTCACCTATCTACCTACTTAAATACCTACCTACCTATCAAATGGATTGATTGAAGTAAGATTTTTAATTAATTATCTTTTCAAGCCACTAAGTGAAATGAGACTATGCAGTTTTCATAAAGAATTGGAATCTATTTTTCCACCCCTTGAGTCAGAGTAGCCTTGAGAGTTGCATTTAGTAATAGGATGTGGCAGGAGTGATGCTGTGTTAGTCCTAAGTCTGGGCCACAAGAGCCCTTGAACGCTTTCACTATCATGTGGGCCTCTCCCCCACCACGACGAAAAGGTCAAGACTGCTAAAGGATGAGAAATGATACAGAGCACAGTTGAGTCCTCTCAGCTGACTCTCTCCTAGCCCAGCCATTCCCCAGCCATCCCCGCAGCTTACGAGGATACATGTGCAAGCCTGTCTGAGAGTAGATGACCAACATTCATGACACTACGTTTTGGGGTAGTTTGTTTCATTGCAATAACTGACTAATACAATATATCTCATATAGAATTCAAATAACACATTTTCCATGATTCTTTTTCCAAACAAGCAGCTTGGCTAGTCACAACCTTCTCTCTCCTTATATACCCTATTTGTATGTGTGTTTAAAGAAGGGATCTCACTATGTTGCCCAGGCTGATCTTAAATTCCTGGTTTCAAGTGCTCCTCCCACCCTGGCCTCCCAAACAAGGGCTAGGATTACAGGCGTGAGCACCCACACCCAGCCTCTGCTCATATAGTAGCATGTGATAAGTGTTTTCCTTTATTTTTCTTATAATGAAAGCGACTGAAGTAAGAAATCAAAAACCAAACATCAATTGATACTTGATTCTATAGCACATTCACACTGAGTTTTAATTCCTTTAATTATTGTTTTAGAGTTTTTAAGGCAAAATGGGTAAATGTAGACTGACTTTTAGAAATCAAATCCTAGAAAAATACATTGACCTTTGAATCCTAGAGCTTGAACCTCTAGTACAGACATTACCTCTTTTGTCCTGTTCCTGCTATGAGTTGGCTCAATGTTCCAAACATTTAACGAAAAAGTTGGACGTAGGTAACTCCAGATTCTCATCCTCCAACAGTCCATTGGGAAGTTTATTGTTTATCCACTTGTCTCTCCAGGAAATAAGCAATGAAAGGGGCTAGAATCTTATGATTGTTGTACTTCAAGTAGTGAACACATGGATTGGTTTCTAACAGTGGCTCAGTGAAGGTCTCTGGAATGCATGCACACGTCTGTGGAAAATTCTCATGCCCAGTAACCTTCTACTCCCTCAACTAAATTGCGAATGTGTCTGACCTTTAGCCCCAGAGACCACATGCTCCTCCTAGCTAATCGTGGAATTCTCCCTTCCTTGTTTCTGAGTTAGGATATATGAAAACAGCACACATACTCTGACATGCAAACAAGCCCTCATCCTGGAAGGAAACTGAATGGTTCCCCTTCACGAGCAGTTTCTTACACACATTGCAGAACCCCACAAATAAGAGCCAGACGTAAGTTTTAATCTTGGAATAAAATTTTTTATTGTGTATGTATAATTTAAATATTATAGTTTCTATATATAAACTATACGTGTATACATATAACATGTGCATATGGTGTCACAGAGAAATATTTTCATACAAAACAATTATATCTTTCTTTAAGTAAGCTTTAGTATTTCCATAGTCCTGAATGTTTAAAGTTGTGCTAAAAGTATTGGTTTAAAACTCTGACCATGTTTGCTTATTATTTGTAATAGCCAAAGTTTTATTCTTTAAACTTACTCTTATTTTTTCCTTTCCTTTCATTTCTACTTCTGCTTTTTTCCCCTCTTCTTTCTCATGCTCTGTCAGTGCTTTTTGCTTCTCCTGTTTCATTTACTATTCCTCTTACTACTCCTTTTTCTCCTTACTAACTCATCCTGTATATAGAAAATACAGATATGACACAAACATGTCTGATGTCTTCTGATGTTCTCTGAAGTTATGGTAATAATGACATACGTTTAGATCACAATTCATTGTAGGTCCTTAGGGCTCTCATAAAAACCTCTAAGTCTTATGGGTGGGCAAAGAAGATCATCATGATGAGTCTCCATTGCAGCTGCAGAAAGGACTTGGGGATAGCAGATTACACACTGCCCCACACCCGAACACCAAAGGTGTATGAAGTGTGCTGCCCATACAACATAGCATCTGTCTATTCTCTTCTAGCTCAAGCCCTTGAAGTGTGGATTGCAACACAGATGCTGAAACTTTGAAAGTTTACTGTCTGTAATTGTACAGGTATCAGATTTATAAAGAACATTTGGGATAACTTCACAGTATTATAAATAGTCTATTTTGGGACATGAAAAAATTTATTTCTAATTTTTATGATATAGTTCAGCTAATGTAAATTTAACAGTGAACAAACAATTCTTAATATCAGAGGCATTTTAAAAAGAATGCTGTGTAAGTATTGAGAATTTTGAGTTTGACATACAATTTTTCTATTTGAAATCCTTTAATACTTTACATAATTTAAATATATTTTTCTTTAGTGTATTAAATACTTACTGTTTTGTGTGCATAATTTCCATTTAGAGAAAATTTTTCATAAATATTTTTAATGTCTTTAACATTTCAATAAATGCATTCAAAGAATTCAGTTGAAAACCTAAAAATTCATCCACAGAGAATACAGAACAACACATTCTATATCCACAATTATGTTTATTTTACATTTAAAATATGGTTTGTGCTATCTCAATTTTTGAGACAAATATATGCATATACTTTATTTTTTAATTTTTATGCATTGAATAAGTCATGGCATAAACAGAAAAGACAGGACATAAACATTTAATTTGCTTCAGGACCTCATATTAAATTCAACAACTTTAGAATGCTAATCCTTTTCGATCAGAAGTGATGTAGAAATGTTTACAAGTATGAATTTTTTTTTGCTTGAAAATTATAAGACAGATCATGACATACAGTTTTAGAAGTCCTAATTTGACTCTTCCCATCCTCCGCCATCTTTGTATCTTTCATTCTAGTGAATAATGGGAGGAGACAGATGTTGGAGTGTGGGATTCTTTACAGAGTTTCTACATGTCTCCCCGACTGCTTTTCCTCTACACTACCTTTTCAAGGATGTTTGTGTAGCAACCAGCCTTGGAAGATAGAGGTAGTGTTGTGTCTTCCTCCAGGGCAAAGGGAAGGCTTCTTCTGACGAGGATAATAAAGATAATCTTTCCCTTGGGGATAAAAGTTGAACAGGTGTACTTGCAGCCACCTTAAAAAATTGAGGTTTCCTAAGCTCAGGGTTGTTTAACTGTGACACAAACTCACTGTGAATACAGCATCCATCTAGGTCCACCTCTGCATCATCCCCAGGAAACTTGGTGGACAAGGGAAATTGATTTGAACATGAAGTTCATTCTGCTTGCTGTATCATGAGTAATAAAGTCTTTTATCTCTGATCCTGGAGTCTTGTTTTAACTGTGGCAAGTTAACTTGTCAACTTATATGTAGGGCAAAATCTCAGCCCCTTCACATTTCTTGACCCTAGAGAACAGAAAAACCTCAGAGTGTGAATGAAAAGAATGTGAATTTACCCAAGTCATGGTGCTAAAACAGGCAGTTCTGTGAAGCTGATCTTTAGCTGCCAGTTTATTTTAACCCCAGTGAGGGAGGGAAATGAAGACAACATCTAACATGCTTCACAACCCATGCTAGAAATAAATATAAGAATGTTTTTAAATTTCATTTATGATGTTTTTCAAGTCATGAAGACAAATCCAGAGGCAAGCCAATTGGTGATAGCAATTGATGCTAACCTAGTTTTCAAGGATCTGATCTTTGCCAGTGTGTTCTTCCTTGCAAAACCTTGAAAATTTGGCCAAATGACCACTGGTTCTAAATGTGGCAGCATAGTCTTTAAATATGAGGATACTAAGGGGGCTGAAACAATACAGCTTCCATGAACTGACTAGATTAATAGATCTTTAGTTATAATATTGGTGTTTATAGCTAAGATAAATTTATTCTGTCTTTGCTGAAAGAGGAATAAAAATATATACCTAGCCGTCTTAGCACTCTTCGTTTTATAAAATGTTTATACATTTCATGACAGAACAACTTTGATAATGTATTTATTCACCTCCTGACCCTCTCTTCTAGTTATTTAAATAAACTTTTTAAAAAATGAATAAATTCTACATTATAAACCTGAATGTTCTCTCTCAAGATATGGAATTATATAAGACAAACTACATTCTACTTTGGAAAATGATGAAAAGAAAATGTATGATTGTATGTGGATAAGCATAAGAGAGAGTAACGTGAGCCTCACTGTAACTGGATCCAGCAATGTAATCTAACATAAATTATAAATGTGTGCTTACGAAAACATTCCAGCTCCTCAACCTAAGTAACCAGTTGCCTATGCAAATGCCTTACATTGGTAGTTCCTCATTATTGTTGAAGTACAAGAAGATAATGAAGAGGAAAGGAAATCTCATCACACTCAATCCATTGCTTATTGCATCCATATTTCACAGCTTCTTTGAAGGTTTCATCTGTTTCCATCCCTGTGCAAGGCAGCACATTCATAAGATTCTCCTGGATTTACATCTTATTTGGTATTTCATTCAAATACGTTACTCTTCCTGTCTCTGAGAGATCCCCTGGAAAGGCCCCAAGAGACAGCTCTTGCCTGTGTGATAAGAAAAGGTCCCTCTGCGGCTGCTTGTGGCTCTCTCAGTCCTCCTTGATTTCCATTTAATCTCCTAAGAGACAGTGGAAAGTATAGAAAATTTCCATTAAGGGATCCTAGCAATGGCTAACCCGAGACGCTATGAAAATTAAATGAAGAATTCTGAGGAGAAGAATATATCTGGCTTCTGTGAAACTTCAGACCTTGAAAATACTCTATAGGACACTGAGGAATCCTGCCTTCTCTGCAACAACACAAGATCAATTTTGCTGTAATTATTTAGCTGCTTTATTTTAACTTTTACTGCCATAAAATTTAGATAGCTTGTATTATTTCTTTTCCTTTTCACCTAAAAGTTCCATTGTCTGTCTGTTCATTATGGTCCTGAGGCAAATAGGGAATCCTGTCATCAATCCTAAAGCAATCTTATCCAGAAAGAAGTCTTTGTAAAATGATATAATACAATTTTATTTATTATATGGGGTACCTGGAATAGTCAATTTCATAGTCATAGAAAATATCATGGTGGCTGTCAAGGATTGCATGAGGGGGAGAATGAGACTTATTGCTTAATGGGGGCAGCATTTCAGTTTGAGACGATGGAAACCTTCTGGAGATGCACAGTAGTGATAATTGCACAAGGGGACTGTAGTTAATGTCACTTTCCTGTACATTTAAAGATGGTTAAAATGGTAAACTCTATATTACATATATTTTACCACAATAAAATAAAGCAAACCAAAACAAGACATTGAATTTCTTAAACAAATTCATTTTTCCCTAGTTGGTCTCCATCTGTAAAATATCGCATAGTTGGCCGGGTGCGGTGGCTCACACCTGTAGTCCTAGCACTTTGGGAGGCCGAGGCAGGCGGATCACGAGGTCAAGAGATCAAGACCATCCTGGCCAACACAGTGAAACCCCGTCTCTACTAAAAATACAAAAAAATTAGCCAGGCGTGGTGGCATGCGCCTGTGGTCCCAGCTACTTGGGAGGCTGAGGCAGAAGAATCGCTTGAATCCAGGAGGCAGAGGTTGCAGTGAGCTGAGATTGCACCACTGCACTCCAGCCTGGTGACAGAGCAAGACTCCATCCCCCCGCCCCCCAAAAAAATTACTGCATAGTTTTCATAAGCTTCTACATTTTCTTTTTTTTTTTTTTTTTTTTTTTTGAGACAGAGTCTCACTCAGTCACCAGGCGTCAGGCTGGAGTGCAGTGGCACGACCTTGGCTCACTGCAACCTCCGCTGCCCGGGTTCAAGCATTCTCCTGCCTCAGCCTCCCGAGTAGCTGGGACTACAGGCGCGCGCCACCACGCCCAGCTAATTTTTTTGTATTTTTAGTAGAGACGGGGTTTCACCATGTTGACCAGGACGGTCTCGATCTCTTGACCTCGTGATCCGCCCGCCTCGGCCTCCCAAAGTGTTGGGATTACAGGCGTGAGCCACCGCGCCCGGCCAGCTTCTGCATTTTCTATCTCCCTTAACACTACAAGGCACTATTGTGTCACTGAATGAACTTGAGAAAGAAAGGAAAACAATTTTTAATCATTTACAATGTTTCATTTTATAAGTCCCAGACCAATTTATCTTTTCTTTCTAAAGTGTATACTCCTATCAGTGTGTTTATAAATAAATCTTTGCTTTCTTTTTCTTATTATACCACACCAACAACCTTGGCCAGAATTTCCATTTTTTTAGCTGAAATATTTTCAGGGAAAAACAATGAGAAAAAAGCATAAAATGGAGAATATAGATGGAAAAGAAAGATACAGACTTGTAATTGCCTGACATTTCCAAGAAGACTATGTCTAGTTACTAAGAGGTTGTGTGCAACTGTATCTTTATAACAATTTAAAATATGGGTGTCCTGCTTATGGACAAGCATAGGGGTCACCAAAAGTTATCTCATTCTGACATCAAGTGAACAAGTGATCGAGGGCTATTTATTAACTTAAAGTTACATTTTAACCTTCCTCTTCTTTTATATTTCCCAATTGGCTTTAATGTTCAGATTGCTCTGCAACATTTTTTCTAATTTGTTCAGTTTTCATTACAATTAAATATGAGCACATTTGTATGCTGCACACAAACATACATGCCACATGTGTTTTTCAAATATTTGGACTTCAGGAGGTCCTGTGAACTACACAAATTGCATACTGAATTGCTGGATAAAATGCATGCCTCATTCTCAGTGAAAGTGTTCACAATTCCTATGAGTTTCTAAAGTATCCATGACACTCAAGGTAATGCAATAGGTAGTTCAGCTTGGAAGAAAAGGAAACCTGTGTTCTGAAGAATAGCTGTCGAATATGTCCAATAATTTATTTGGAACATAGGAAGTAGACAAGTTTTCATGTGTGGAAGACAGGAATATTATGAGAACATGTCATTTCTTTGTGGTGGTGGTAGTGTCATTTTTAGACCAACAATTTCCTGGGGGAAAAAAAAAGAGCCATTATGATCTCCTCCCCCCACACATTGAACATCTTTGCCAAATACCTTTTGAGAAATATTTTTGTCTTTCCCGTTGTCTCCATCATCTGAAACAGCACATCCATTAAGAGGGGCAGTTCTCAGAATAATGGAAGAGTACTTAAAAGCCAGAGCAGCCTTGACGTTGCTCCTAAGACGTGCTTCCGGCAGCTCAGGTAACAGCTGTCTGTCATAGCAGACCTGGTGATTCCCTGGAGCTCCAAGGTTCCACACGGAACTGGTGGCCTGACAGTAAGCTGCTGCCTGCCCTCTGTTTAGCATAAGCATAGAGCTGCCAGAGAACGCATTCCCATGAAAGGGAAAGAGAGAGAGATAAAGAGAGCAGAGAGGGAGGAAAAGGGAAGCAGGAGGCTAAAGACCGTCTACCGCAGGATCTTCGGACTTCAGAGCATAAGAGTACACCATGTTTATGCTACTTGCTGATACGCAAGTTAGCATAGCAGAAACTACTCAGGTAAGCAGAAACTATTTCATCCGTTTGAAAAGCCTTTTAATTATCTTACAGGCAGCATGCTTCTGTGAGAGGTACACTGCGTAGTATTTAACTAACATTTAAATTCACTGAATTGAAAACGTTTATTGCTTTTCCGATATGTGTTTATTGCGTTATGCTCAGTACATTTATTGGATTGGCATACCTGAATTTATTTAGTTTAAAGAGTAGCAGTCTACTTTTCAGGTACACGAGAATCCTTGCCTGAAAGTGGCTAAATCGCTGTAAGTTGTCCTGAGGTAAAACACTGTCACTTTCTAGCTACTTGGTCACAAGAATGACGACAATGTAATATTAATAATTGCGATAGTGAGTGCCAGGCACTCATCTAAGTTCTATCATCCCCTTTTTGCTGATGTCAAAACTAAGGTTCAGAGGGGTAAGGTTAAATGATCTGGCCATGATCATGCAACTGGTAAAAAAATTTTTTACTCAAACCTAGGCAGTCAAATGTGAGAGCTCAGATTTTCAGCAGGTAAAAATCTAAAGTGATCTATAGTTCTTTGTTGATAAATCGTTCTACTATAAAGACACATGCACACATATGTTCATTGCAGCCCTGTGTACAATAGCAAAGACTTGGAACCAACCCAAATGCCCATCAATGATAGACTGGACAAAGAAAATGTGGCACATATACACCATGGAATACTAGGCAGCCATAAAAAATGATGAGTTCGTTTCCTTTGTAGGGACCTGGATGAATCTGGAAACCATCATTCTCAGCAAACTGACACAAGAACAGAAAGCCAAACACCGCATGTTCTCACTCATAGGTGGGTGTTGAAAAGGAGAACACGTGGACTCAGGGAGAGGAGCATCACACACTGGGGGCAGTTGGTGAGCATAGGGGAGGGACAGTGGGAGGTGGGGAGGGTGGGGACAGATAACATGGGGAGAAATACTGGATATAGTATACACCTAAAGTAAAATTTAAAAAAAAATCAAAAGTGATTACATTTTCCTTCTTATAATGCCCCGCCTATAAAGTCTCCCATAAACCACGTGTTTTAATTTATGGTATTTTTAAGGCATTATCAAATTATAAATTTTGACTACCTCTACTTTTATTTTGAGGATTGTTAATATGTTATTTGATAATGCCACATCTTAAATTGGAATTCTAGAATTTAAGTTGATTTCCATCACACATATACAATACAGTTGAAAAATAATAATTCTTGACAAGATAATAATCAGCAATGGCTAAAGTCATGTGCAATTTGCACACACACTATGCTCTTTCTCTGCCTAAAAATTTGAGGATAGTTGAATAAGACTATGTGGGCAAATAATAGGCATACTTGTTAATAAATTTAAGAAACATAAAACTAACCTGGGTTGATAAGAAAATACTGAATTATCATAACCCAAGCTACCGTTGTGTCAAGAGAGACATAAACTATAAGAGGTAGGTCTCTGCCTTATGATAATAAGTTCTTGTGTATGTTTATTGCCTTTTAGAGATTTTAAAAGCATTTAATTGAACATACACTATTCCATTTATTTCAAAACTTTTCCCAAACACTTACTCTGTATTAGTCATGGTGTTTGGTGCTAAATTATTTCTGTATCTAGTGATCTTTCAGATTTCAAGGATGAGAAGTTGACATCTCAAGGCAGGCAAACATGGTTCATTAATGAGTTAATGAATTAATATACAATGGCAAGGAGGTGAGAGATCTCATGATATTCTGGATGAAGTAAATGTTTTAGCATAAAACCTCAACTATTCATTTAAAATATTGTTATTTTAACATCAAATATGTATATAGCCTTTAAAATATTGGTATTTTAACATCAAATATGTGTATAGCATATGGCAAATTTCTGTGAAAAAGAAAAAATAATAAAAATTGTTTTTTCTTATAATAGTTTGCAATCTATAGTATATACATAGCGATAAAAATTATTCATCATATTAATACTAATAGAAATGTCATAAACATTTTCAGTCCTCTTATTGAATACCAGACACTGTGCTTCACATTGGAGGCAAAGAGAGAAACTCCCTCAAAGAGTTTATAGTCAGGGTTAGAGGTAAATATGTCATCAGGAACTCTTAAGGTAAACCTATAAAGGATAATTAAAGCAGCACACAGGATACCATGGAAACAAGAAGAAAGGCCATCTACCCTAGGCTCCTAGGCTGGATGGTGTCAGGGAAGCAACTCAGAGAAGATGTCACTGAAGGACAAATAGAAACTAACTAGACCAGGGCAGAGAGAGAAAGGGTGGGAACGTACTTCTAACCATGATGGAGGGAAGGGGCAGGGAATCCCCCACTCCTCCAACAAACCAAACAAAACGGGGAAAAACTACAAAACTGGACAAATTGTCAAAAACACCTTTATCTTTATAGGACTGCAGAACTTGACAAAAGATGAACAAATCAAAAAACAATGACTCATGAGAAACTGCTAAAATGTGAGTGACATTAGTGTGAGCCTGTTATGTGGTATCTGGAGCTGCTCCACCACTTCCTCTCCTTGCTGGCTGCTACACCCATCTAACATTACAACAAAGTGAACTATAGAAGCAAGACAAATCCAACGGCAAATCTTGTAGGACACAAGAAATAATCAAAATAAGAGCTGTATTGAAGGAGATTAAGAAATGGAAAACCAAAAGATCAACAAACCCAAGACCTGGTTTTTTTGAAAAAAAAAAATAATAATATAGATAGACTGCTAGCTAGACTAATAAAGAAGAAAAGACAGAAGATACAAATAAACTCAATTAGAAATAGTGAAGGGGGAAGTTCCCAACAACCCCACAGAAATACAAATAACCACTGGATACTTCACCATGAACACCTCAATGCAAACAAACTAGAAAATCTAGAAATGATGGATAAATTCCTGGACACATACATCATCTTATGAATGAACCATGGGGAAACTGGGATCCTTGAACAGACCAATAATAAGCTCCAAAGTTGAATCAGTAATAATTGGCCTGCCAACCAAAGAAAACCCAGGACTAGATCGATTCACTGCTAAATTTTACCAGATGTGCAAAGGAGCTGCTACCATTCCCATTGAATTCCAAAAATTGAGGTGGAAGGACTCCTCCCTAACTCATGATATGGGGCCAGCATCATCTTGATAAAAAAAATTTGGCAAAGACACAACAAAAACATAAACCTCCAGGCCAATATCCTTGATGAACATGAATGCAAAAATTCTCAACAAAATACTAGCAAACCAAATGCAGCCACACATCAAAAAGCTAATTTCATCAGGATCAAGTAGGTTTTATTCCTAAGATGCAAGGTTGGTTCAACATCCACAATTTAATAAATGTGATTCATCACATGAATAGGAGTAAAAATAAAAACCACATGATCATCTTTGTAGTTGTAGAAAAGGCTTTCAATAAAATTCAACATCCCTTCATGTTAAGAAAAACCTCTCAGTAAACTAGGTATTAAAAGAAGATACCTCAACATGAAGGAGCCATCTATGAGGGATCCCCACGACCAACATCAGGCTGAATGGGCTTGAAGCATTCCCCCTGAAAACTGGCAAAAGATAAGGATGCCCTCTTTTATCACTCCTATTCAATACAGTATTGGAAGTCCTACCTGAGCAATTAAGTAAAAGAAAGAAATAAAGGGCATCCAAACAGAAGAGAGGACATCAAACTATTTCTGTTTGCAGATGACATAATTCTATACCTAGAAAATCCCATTGTCTTGGCCCAAAAACTCCTTGAACTGATAAATAACTTCAGTAACAATTCAGGATACAAAATCAATGTACAAAATTACTTGAATTTCTATACACCAACAACAGTCAAGCTGAAGCCAAATCAGGAATGCAATCCTATTTGCAATTGCCATGAAAAGAATAAACTACCTAGGAATATAGCTAACCAGGGAGGTGACATTTTCTAAAATAAGAATTATAAAACACTGCTCAAAGAAATAAGAAAAATCACCAAGTAGAAAATCATTCCATTCTCATGAAGAGAAAGAATCAACATTGTTAAAATGGTCATACTACCCAAGGCAATTTACACTGAATAGATTCAATGCTATTCCTACAAAACTATTACTGATATTCTTCACAGAACTATGAAAAACTATTTTAAAATGCACATAGAACAAAAAAACAGAGAGAGAGAGAGCCCAAATAGCCAAAGCAACTGTAAGCAAAAAGAACAAAGCTGGAGGCATCACACTACTTGACTTCAAACCATGTTACAGTGCTACCGTAACCAAAACAGCATGGTGCTAGTACAAAAACAGACACATCAACAAATGCAATAGAATACAGAGCTGAGCTGCTCACCTACATCATCTGATCCTCACCAAGGCTGACAAAAACAAGCAATGGAGAAAGGATTTCCTATTCAACAAATGGTGCTAGGAGAATTGCCTAGTCATGCAGAAGATTAAAACTGGACCCCTTCCTTATACTATACATAAAAATTAACTCAACATGAACTAAGGATTTAAATGTAAAACCAAAATCTACAAAAACCTTGGAAGACAACCTAGGCAATGCCATTCTGGACATAGGGATGGAACAAGATTTCTTGATGAAGATGCCAAAAATAATTGCAACAATAGTAAAAATTGACAAGTGGGATCTAATTCAATTATAGCTTCTAAGGTCTAATATCCAGAAACTATAAGTAAACTAAGCATATCAACAAGCAAAACACAACCAATCCTGTTAAAAAAATTAGAAAAGAACATCAAGAGACACTTCTCAAAAGAAGACAAATGGCATTCAGTTTTACTACCGCTATTCAGGGTCCTTCTGAGTGGATGCTCGCTCAGAGGCATTAATTTTTTTCATTAATTCATTCCTGTTGTTTCTTATTATAGCCATCCTAGCTGATGTGAAATTATATCTCATTGTGATTTTGAGTTGCATTAATCTGTTGACTAAAGATGTTAGCATCCTTTAATGTACTTGTTTGTCATTTGTCTATCTTTTTTAGAGAAATATCTATTAAAGTTTTTTTCACATTTTAATTAGGTGATTTTCTCTTTTTCTTGCTGTTCAAGGAGTTCTTTGTATATTGTTGCTATTTATCCCTTATCAGATATATGATTTGTAAATATTTTCCCATTATTTTGTAGTCTTTTCATATTCTTGATATTGTTCTTTGATACACAAAAGTATTTCATTTTGGTGAAGTTCAATTTATCTATTTTTTCTTTTGATGCTTGTGCTTCTGGTGTCACATATAAGAATCTATTGCCTAACCTAAGGTCATAAAGAGTTACAACTAAGTTAACTTCTAAGACTTTTATAATTTTAGCACTTATTATTAGGTATTTAACTATGTTGGCCAGGCTGATCTCAAACTCCTGACCTCAAGTTATACACCCACCTCAACCTCCCAAAGAGCTGGGATTACAGGTGTGAGTCACTATGCCTGGCCTGTTTTTGTCTTTCAACAGTGATTATAATGCGTCAAAGTGTGATTTTGATTTTTTTTTTTAGTTTTTTTAAATTTAGGTTTACTTGTTTGGATGTGTATATCAATGTCTTTCATCAAATTTATAATGTTTCCAGCCATTGCTTTTTTCAAATCTTGTGAGATTGCCATAATGTGTTGTGTCTCCCATTCTGTTCATGTCTTTTTCTCTTTCTGTTCTCCTGAATGTATACCTTATTTTAGAGATGAGGGTCTCTCCATGTTGCTCAGGCTGGTGTCAAAACCATGGGCTCAAGGGATGTTCCCACATCAGTCTGCCAAGTAGCTAGGACTACAGGCACATGTCACCATGTCCAGCATGTTTCATTTAATTTAATCAAATGTTTAATTAATTGACACCAATATTTCACAAAATCTTCCAGAGTAGAGGAAAAAAAACTTCACAACTTATTTTTTGAAGTCGATATTATCTGAATAACAAAGCCAGACAAAGAAATTACATAAAAAGTACAGACTAATATCTTTATGAATATAGATGTCAATATCCTCAACAAAATACTAGAATAGGTAGTTTAACAACACAGAAGACGTTATATACCATGATAGAGCAGGATTTTTCCCAGGAATGCAACATAGGTTCAACATACAGAAGTCAATCAATGCAATCCATCATATCAGTGGAATTAAGAACAATAAAGCATGTGATCAATAAACACAAAACTATTTGACAAAATCTATCACTTCTTCATAATAAATACACTCATGAAAAGGAACTTCCTCATCTGATAAAGGACATCTATGAAAACCCCACAAGTAACATTATAATTAATGGTTAATGACTCTAAGCTTTCTTCGCAAAATCTAGAAGAAAACAAGATGATCCACTTGCTCATTCTGTATTCAAGTTATACTAAAGGTTGTATTCAGGGAAAACTAAGCAAGACATTGAAATAAAAGCTATTCAGATTACATCATAAGAACTAACAGTATTTCTATATGTAGATAATTGTATATTTTAAAAAATCCTAAGGAATCAACAACAAAAAACTTTATTGGAGCTAATTAAATTGTAAGGTGGTACAAAAACAATATATACCAAATCAGTTTTTTTCAACACTTGCAATGCATAATCCAAAACTTAAATAAAGAAAATAAAGACTGCTCTTACCAATGAGAGCAGTCTTTTACACTGATTCCTATAAAACATCATGAATGCCTGTAATCCCAGCACTTTGGGAGGCCAAGGTGGGCAGATCACGAGGTCAAGAGATTGAAACCATCCTGGCCAACATGGTGAAACCCTGTCTCTACTAAAAAATACAAAAATTAGCTGGGCATGGTGGCACATGACTGTAGTCCCAGCTACTCTGGAGGCTGAGGCAGGAGAATTGCTTGAACCCGGGAGGCAGAGGTTGCAGTGAGCCGAGATTGTACCACTGCACTCCAGCCTGGTGCCTGGCGACAGAGTGAGACTCTGTCTCAAAAAAAAAAAAAAAAAAAAAATCACTGAAAAAACTTTAAGAGGATGTAAGTAAATGGAAAGACACTTCATGTTCACTGTTTAGAAAACATAATATTGTTAAGATGGCAATACCTGGCTGGGTGTGGTGGCTAAGGTCTGTAATCCCAGCACTTTGGGAGGCAGAGGCAAGTGGATCACCTGAGGTCAGGAGCTCGAGACCAGCCTGGCTAACATGGTGAAACCTCGTCTACTGAAAATACAAAGATTAGCTAGGAGTGGTGGCAGGAGCCTGTAATTCCAGCTACTCAGGAGGCTAAAGCAGGACAATAGCTTGAAAGAGGGAGCTGAAGGTTGCAGTGAGCTGAGATCATGCCAGTGCACTCCAGCCTGGGTGACAGAGTGAAACTTCATTTCAAAAGAAAAAAAAAAGATGGCAATACCCTCCAAATTTTTCTATAGATGCAATAATCTCTCTTTCAGATTTGTGGCTGCATTTTTACAAAAATTGGCAAGCTGCTCCTAAAATTTATATAGAAATACAAGCAAATTAGAGTTGACAAAAAAAGTCTTTAAAATAACAAAGTTTGAGAATTCGTACTTTCCAATTTAAAAATGTAGCAGTAAGTTACATTGTATGAAAATACACATATAAATTAATAAAATGGAATTTAAATTCTAGCAATAAACCAACATATTTATGGCCTATTGAGTTTCAATATGTGTGCCAAGACCATTTAATAGAAAAAAAAAGTCTCTTCCACAAATGGTGCTGGGACAACTTAATATTCAAATACAATAGAATGAATTTTTCACTATGTGTCACAGAAAATAGAAAACTTAACTCAAAATAAATCAAAAACATAAATATAAGAGCTGAATCTTTGAAACTTGTAGAAGAAAATATAGGTGTAGGTCTTTATGAACATGGATTAGGCAATGGTTTCTTAGATATAAACCCAAAGTACAAAAACAAAACATAGCAAAATATAAATACATCACAATTCATCAAAATGAATATTTTTGTCCATCCAAGGACACATCAAAGTGAGTGAAAAGACAAACCCATAAAATGGGGAAAAATATTTGTAAGTTACATATCAGATAAGGCTCTATGATCAAGAATATATATTAAAAACAGCTTGCATATCAACCATAAAATGACAACACAACTTAAAAATAGATAAATGATTTGAATAAACATTTCCCTAAAGAGAAAGGGAGATAAAATATATGCGAAAAAACAAGGCTAAAACTTTCCAAATTTTATGAAAAAGTATGACTCTATAAATCCAAATGCATGAGTCGTAATAAATTCCAAGTGAGTAACATTAAGAAATTTACTCTTAGATAAATCATAATCAAATGATTTAATGTGAAAGAAAAACAGAATCTTTAAAGCAGGGAAAGAAAAACACCTCATTGTATATAGAAGAACAGTAATGTAATTAACAATCAACTGCTTATCAGAAAAAAAAACACAGTAGAATGACATTCAAAACGCTAAAAGAAAAAATATTCTTTGGAAAAAATGATTAATTAGAAAGCAATAACAAATATATTTAGCAAATATTCAAATGTTACAAATTAGACCACTTAACATACATAATAAACACAACATATGAATTTTTGGACTGCAGTGAAAGTAGAGAAAATTTCATGAATTTAGTCACTTGTATTATGAAAGCAAATTTTTCATATCAAAAACATAAACTTCCTTTTTAAGAAACGAAATATAAAAAGAATAAACTAAACCCAAGGCATGCAGAAGGAGGCAAATAAAATGATTACAGTGTAAAGTGACGAAATTGAAACAAAAACATAAAAACAAAAGCTGTTTTTAACTATCAAAAAAATTGATAAAACATTAGAAATACCAACCAATAAAAAAATGGAGGAGACAAAAACTACTGAAACCTAGAAGGATGACAAATAATAAATTTTCATTTTAGAGAAATTAAGAAGAATAGCAGAGAATCATGAAACATTTGCCAAAAAATTAGGCAACTTAAACTTAAGAACTGGAGATATTTATAGGAAGAGAAAATTTATTTACTGAAATTGAATCAAAAATAAATAGAAAATCTGAATAGACCTATAACAAGAAATCGAATCAGTAATTGAGAATCTTCTCAGAAGCGGGCTTGGTGCTGTGTGACCATGGTTCCAGCTACTCAGGAGGCTGAGGCAGGGAATCTCTTGAGCCCAAGAGTTCTAGATTACTATGAGCCACTGCGCTCTAGCCTGAGTGACAGAGTAAGGCCCTACTGCGGTTTAAAAAAAATTTTTTTTAATCTTCTCAGAAAGGGAAGCCCAGGTTCAGGTGAACTCACTGTAAATTCAATAAAAAAAATGTTAAGAAGAAATTAATACTGGTATTCCACAAATTCTTCCAGAAACTAGAGAAATAACATTTCTCAACTCATTCCGTGAAGCTGATATTATCCTGATAGTAAAACCACACATAGATGTCACAAGAATGAAAAACTACAGTCACTATTCTTCATGAACATCAATGCAAAAATTCTATCCACTTATTAACAAATCAAATTTTGAAACTTATATAAGTTACAGAAATAAGAAACTAATATAAAATCCAAAGATCATTTAATGTAGTACACCATATTGACAGAATTAAGAATAAAAATAAGGTGATGATCTCAATAGTCACAGAAAAAGTATTTAAAAACTCATCACTGATTCATCATTAAAATTCACACCAAAATGAAACACAAAAGAATGTCTTCAACTAGATAAGTAGTATTTACAAAGAACTATGGCTAATGTTGAAGACGGAGACCAAGGCATCTCAGATCAACTTCCCCTTTTCATTCCTAAGACTGTAAACTTCCCTTTTTCATTCCTAAGACTGTAAACTGAAACTCTTTTTATATGTTAAGCTATAAACCTAAGATTCTTCCACGTGTAACATCTAAAGTATAAGACGGAACTTTCCTTTGTTAGGGGAGCTTGGCTGTTAGGCAACTATGCCACCTTGCTCCCAGCCGAATAAACTCCTTTCTCCTGTATTCGGTGTCCGTGAGATCCATTTCCTATGGCTGCTCCTGCTACAATATCATAATTAATGGTGATGTAATTCTTTCCCACCAAATATTGGGAACTAGGCAACAATAGCCAGTCTTTCTATTTTTCTTTAATATTTAACTGAAGTTTCAGACTAGAGCAATAAGGCACAGAAATAAAAGTAAGGCAAGTGGTTTGGAAAGGAAGAGATAGAACTACCTTAATTTTTAGAAAATATGTTTTCATATATAGGGAATCTAAAATAATTTCCACATAAAAATACTAATAAACAAATTTAGCAAAAGTACATGATATAAAATGAATATAGAAATTAATTCTATTTTCAGTGAATCATCAGAAGATTAATTGTAAAAAAAAATTTATTCACAAAAGCATAAACAAGAATCAAATACATGGGAATACATTTAAAAAAATAAATGTAGTAATTGAAGATTGAAAGTTACAAAATATTCCTAAGAGAAATTAGAGAAGATCTAAATAAATAGAAGGACTATCACCATTCATAAATTGGAAGACTCAGTAAGAGACAAGTCTCTAAATTAACCTATAGATTTAATATAATCTCTATAAATATCTCAGGAAGATTTTTATAGAAATGGACATACTAATCCTAAAATTTATGTGTAAATGTAAAGGGTGTAGATTAGCCCAAACAATTTTGACAAATAACAAAGTAAGAGCACTTAAACTAACTGATTTTGAAAAAAAATACAACTAGAAAAACTAGATAGTATGATACTTGAGTAAATAAAGATATGCATATAGAGAAACAGAATAGAAAGTCCAGAAATATATCCTTAAGCTTTCCTTATCTGTTTGTCATTTTCCTTCAGGGCAGCCAACTTCTTCCACTGCTGGGGCAAGGGGTCCTTGCCATTCCTACCCTCCAGATTGTAATGATGGTTTTAGACCATTCATTCCTGTATGTTTTCTATTCTTTCCTTTTCCAAATGAGTTTCTCCTTGGCTGTGATGATTCCTCATTGTGTTTTGCATTTGTGGGTCCAGATAACTTGCTCTATCATTTATAGATCACTGGATCACGAGACACCTTGGAGTGCTGGGGTATGAGCTAGGAATCCTGGACTTCAGTTGCATAGTGTAGCTGAATCAAATTGTAGTTGCCTTTTCTGTGGTCATGGGTTGACTTTAGTGTGGCAGAAAGAGGGTGCATTATTGCCTGGTGGCAGGAGAGGATTACCGCTGTGGATAGCACTGACACTGACTGTCTGCAAAAATTCATTCCCCATTGCCACTGGAATGGAATGATGGCTGGTTGCATGGAGCTCAGTGCATTCCAGGACCTCATCTCCCTCATGGAAAGGAAGTCAGACTCCCATGTGAATCATCCACACTGGCACCACAAGGCAGTAGGCATGCCTTGTGGAAACCTATTTGCCCCTATCTTTGAGACACAGAAAAAGTGCCTACATTCAACCTCCAAGAGGGAGATAAAGCTACATGTCAGGGATGAAAAACAAACAAGGTAGAAGAGATATAGAGCTTTCTCTGTAAGAAAAGGTGCATAAGTCTGCTGAACTGGCATGCCCACCTTACACAATTATGTGTAATGGAAATTGAAAACATATAATCCATGTACTTATTGTTGCAGCTCTAGCTCATACAATTTGTCCTTATCTTCATCTAAAACAGGGTTAAAAGGTTGCAAGACCATTCAGTGGTGGGGGGGGGGGAAAGGTTTTCAACAATTGCTGGAAAAAAATAGATACCTACATGCAAAAGAATGAAGGTAGAACTTCAGCTTATGCCATAAAGAAACATTAATTCAAAATGGATCAAAGACTTAAACATAAAAGTTAAACAATAAAACTCGTAGAAGAAAACACAGGGGAAAAGCGTCATTACTTTGGATTGGGCAATAATTTTTTAGATATGAAACAAAAACAGAAGCAACCAATGAAAAAAGCAGATAAGTTAAAAACTTTTGTGCCTCAAAACAGACTATCAGTAGAATGAAAGGAAACCCACCAAATGGGGGAATATTTGCAAACACGACATTTGGGGCTAACATCCAGAATATACAAAGAACTTCTACAACTCAGCTTCAACAGAACAAACAACCTGATAAAGATCTGCAAAGGTTTGAATAGATATTTCCCCAAGGAAGATGTACAAATAGTCCATGAATAACAGGCACATAAAAAGATGTTCAACATCCCTAATCATTAAGGAGATACAAAGCAAAACTACTGTAAGACACTATTTCACACTCATTAGGATGTTTATAATAAAAAAACAAAACAGAGAATAGCAAATTTTGGTAAGATGTGAAAAAACTGGAATCTTTCTGCACTGCTACTGGGAATGTAGCTACTATGGAAAACATTTAACAGTTACTCTAAAAAATAAAAACATAATTACCATATGTTCCAGAAATTCCACTTCTAGGATGCATTTCCAAAAGAATTTAACAGAGGGACTCAAAAATATATTTGTCTACTTAAGATCATTGCAGCATTTATTCATAATAGCCAAAAGATGGAAGCAATTCAAATATTCATTGATGAATAAATGGATAAACAAAATGTGGCATATTTTTAAAAATCTCTTTAGAATACAGTATTATTCAGTCTCAAAAAGGAAGGTAATCCTGTCACATGCTAGAAGATGGATGACCTTGAAGACATTATGCTACCTGAAATAAGACAGTCACAAAAGAACAAATACTACATGTTTCCATTTACACAACACACCTAGAATAGTAAGATTCAGAGAAAGAAAGTAAAATGGTGCCTGCCAGGGCTGGGAGGAGCAGGGAATGGGGAGTCACTGTTTAATGGAGACAGAGTTTCAGTTTTGGAAGAAAAAAGTTCTGGAGATGGATAGCGGTGATGGTTGACAACAATGTGAACGTACTTCAACCCTCTAATTTGTACACTAAAAGGGGTTAAGACGATAAATTTTATGTTATGTTTATATCTTACTACATTTTTTTAAAAAGAGCATGAAAGGAAAAAATAACAGCTATAATTTCTTTCCTCTTGTTTTGTTCTATTTTTGTTTTGTCTGTTTTTAGTTATGTTGATGTAACAAAGCCAAACTGTTCTCAATAAATTACCTCCACTGGTTCTTGGGTGCCATTTTCTCTTGTTGACAAACTTGAAAGATCTTCTGATCTCTCCTGCTCCTTCTTGACCCTGTCACCAGATAACTTTCCTCATCCATCAGGCCTCATCGGAAGCATTACTTCCGTGGAAAAGCCTTTCCTGATTTCCACAATTTATTAGGTCACCTATTATTACAGAACTCTAAAGAATCCTTGATCTAATACCTTCTGTTTCACTATTCTGCAAGTTTTAGAAGAAAATAGTGTTCTTGTGTGTTTGTGTCTTTTTATTTTTCTATTTTTGCAGCTTATAAAAATAATCACTATTCCATTTCTTTGCATATTAATGTTATCTCCAAGTTTTCAGTAATATAAATAATGAACAACTTGTATATTGATCTTTGCTTTCACCCCACTTCATTCTTTTGTAATGATATATTTATAGAAATTGAATTGCTAGATCAAATGCTGTGTTCATCTGTGAGCCTATGGATACATTTTCACAATAAACAGGATGACTTTTTAAAAATTACTTTCACTGGCCAGTACTTTTACAAATTATTTTACATGGATAGCATTTTAATTAGTGAATATGTTCTTGAAATTATCATAAACTTTATCAAAAGATTTAAAAATCAATAGAGTGAATTAGACTTACCAGATTTTTTTTACTTAGGTGATCTACTTTAGATGAATTATTCACTACTTTTGAAGGAAAATTTTGATTTCGGCACACTAAGCTCAATAAAGAATATATATTTCTATGATCCTACAATGTGAAAAGTGGTCACTTCCTTTTAAGGAATCCATTGTCTCATCCTCAGGAACTCCAGAGCTGAGCAGGTGACAGCAGACAATAATTCACATGGGGACAGGGTTTAATGGTTCAAAGGAGAAAAGGAGTCCTCTACTGGAGACTGCAACAAGCTACACCTAAAGAGTGCAATACTGAAAGACACCAGATCGTATCTCCTACCCTCCCAGTATGGCATGGTTTTGGCAGAGTTGCTAAAATTCTGAGGAACAACACCAATTTAAAGTTAGCTGCTCAAGAACAGAGAGAGGCTCATGTTACAATAACCACTAGTGAGTGTAAAACATAAAAATCAGGCCGGGCTCGGTGGCTCACACCTGTAATCCCAGTACTTTGGGAGGCCGAGGCAAGCAGATTCCCTGAGGTCAGGAGTTCAAGACCAGCCTGACCAACATGGTGAAAACCCATCTCTATTAAAAATACAAAATTAGCCGGGTGTGGTGGCACATGCCTGTAATCTCAGCTACTTGGGGAGGCTGAGGCAGGAGAATCACTTGAACCCGGGAGGCGGAAGTTGCAGTGAGCCGAGATCATGCCAATGCACTCCAGCCTGGGCAACATGGGCGAAACTCAGCCTCAGAAAACAAAACAAGTGACAGCGGGTGCAAAAATATATATGTATAAAACACTGACATCCAAAATCGAAGCAACCTTAATGACAAGTAGAGAAAAACAGGAAAATTCCAGAAGTTGGCATCCATCAGGGCAGGGAGCCAGCCACAGGCAGGACCTACCCAGGATGCCCAGGGGCGCTGCGTGCGGGTGGTCAGGTGCCAAATCCCCGAGGCCACCTGGGTGGCTGGAGGCTGGAGGCAGCTCACTGCTGCAGGCAGGCTGAGGCCTGTCGGGCGGCTCTGCGCCCCATCCCGCTGCCTGCCCCTCCCAGGAGGACTTCAGGGAGTGCTTTCTCAGGCCTCCCAGGTTCTCAGGGGTGGGGGCTCAGAACAGAAGTTAACTGTCTCTAGAGCAGTCTGCATGGGGCACCTCCGCAGCTTCCCTGAAGCTCTGTCTGTAAGTCTGACTGAGCACTGGACAGCATGGTGACCCTCATGAACCCCACTTACACCTCTGGAGGGCCTTCCGGAACTAGAAAACCGGAAATGGCTGTAAGATCGTAGAAAGAGGAAGAAATGATCAACCCCTGCAGACGCCTACTTAACTCTGGGACATTATTGTTTCTTATTCTGGCCTCAAGTGACAAGACCACTGGACATTGAAACAGAGCTTGGCCAGCCTCGTGACTCCCCCGCCTCGACCCTCTCCCAGCTTGCAAAAAACCGCCAAGTGTCACTTCGGTAACTCTCCACTGCCCACCCCAAACCTATCAACTCCTAGTCCACCACCCCCCGTGGACTCCATTTCCGGCCTCAGCTCGCCTGTGCCCAGGTGAATAAACAGCCACGTTGTTCGCACAAAGCCTGGTTGGGGGTCTTTTCATTCAGAGCGCGGGTTCTAACGCTATCTTCCTTTTGTTTAGGTGCTGATTTTGCTGTGTGCCTTGGGAGCACAGACAGCTGGCCCCTCTGAATCTAAAAGCACTTCCTCAGTCAGGCCTCAGCCTTGCGTTTGGGAATTACGGAAACGCAACAGGAAGAGTGCGTCCAGTCCCGCATGGACAGACCCAACCAGCCTCGCCTGTCTTAGTCTAGCAGCCTAAGGCTCTGTCTGCAAGACCCTTCACCTCCTTTGAGTTAGAAGCCCACCAATGCCAAATGAAGTTACTGTCCATTCCAGCCAAAGCTTGATGTTCGGCTCCTGCCGTCCTCTCTTCAGAGCATGTACTTAGAAAACTTGGATTGTACATGCTTTCTCTGTCCCTTTGAGTCTCTGTGTGTCTTCTGCAAGCCAGGAATGGCTTTCTTCTGGGAAGGCGAGGGCCGGGGTCTCCCTGTCTCTGCGGGTGGTGGGGGCCTGACTTTCCTAAGGCCAGCTAGCAGACACAGCTGGCCCAGCCTCAGCCCTTAATGCCCTTCTGCTTTTTGCTTTTGGCACACTGCCGGGTCACGTGGCATGCGGTTTTTGTTGTGTGAGTCATGCTTAGGTCACACTGGAGTCTTTCCCCTGCTGCAGCCACAGTGAATGAAACCTGCCCTACTGCCTTCAGCTAGCGCGGAGCGCTGCTTCTCTCTGACATCCTGTCTGGTCTCATGACTGTGTGCTCCACCCTGCCCTGCCCTAAAACGCCCTCAACCTCCTACCTGCCTGACTGACGTCTGCGGCCTCTGGAATACACATCAGAGGAGCCTCTTACTTCAGCAAAACGCAATGACCGGTTGAGGTAAGAGGCTAAGATTCTGTGAGAGTGGCTATGGGGTGCCTGTAACCTGCAGACCCCAATTTCAAGTCACATTGGTCATCTATGTGAGGCCCCTGCCGTGGGGTCCTCCACCAAGACCGCCATGATATTCCTGATATTCCTGGAGAGTCTGTCCCGCCATGATGAGTACAGCTACAAAGCGTTGTTTGTGTTTTCAGTATCTTGTTTTGGGGAAGCGGGGTGGGCTTATCTGTTTTCAGTATCTTGTTTTGGGGAAGAGCTCTAGGCTTATCCTCAAAAGTGTGTGCAGCTGCTGACATCTGCTCCATCTCACTCAGCTTTCTGACTCTATTTGCTATTTTCACATATATCTTTGTCTACCTTTAGATCCAATTTGAACTTTCAACTTCCTGGAAAGCTGAGCAAAGTAAAGAAGAGGAAATGTAGCAGAGGAGCATCCTGCTGTTTTCCGGAAGGTAAATGTGCACATTCTATGGAAGCTGAAATACCAGTAGTCTTTTAGGACTTCACTGGTTCACCCTGTTCTAATTTTAATTTCTACGATATGTCACAGTTGACAGTGAGTTAGACAGAAACAATGCATAACTATGTGATGAGTCCCTGTAGGTCGTGACTTCAAAAAAAAGTAAAGGTGACTTTTGCTATATTTAAATCTCACAGGATGAATGATAATACTGCTCCATCTCAGTTTTAATGATGGCATGATTTTTATATCGGTCAAACATTTCATAAGGAACACGGTTCTTTGTCATGCTCACTTGCAGTGAGATGTAGATCTTAAAAAGTGACGTTTCAGTTACACAAGTGTTATTCCTCTAATGCTCTGAAGTGGATCATTCATACTCTGAAAAAGAATAATTTGCCGACACTCTTCCCATGGATCTCTCTCTGTGGAGCTGGTTAACAGCCTTTACCCTATCTCGGAGGAAGTCCTTTTTAAGCTGGAAGTAGAAATTACAAGCAAAAACTGTGCACAGTGGGGAAAGTGAATGATAAATTAAAAATCTGTCTCAAAATACATGTCTACATTTTTTCATTTTCAGGCTGGTGGTGCACATTGGGATTTTAGAGTAGCTACTTGGAAGAGAGAGGGATACATGGTAAGCCTTGAGGATCCAGGGCAGAGAGAGCTGCAAATGAGGTATATATTGATATTTTTCAGCAAGCTGGAAACTTAGGACTCAAGAGGGTGTGAACAGCAGTATAGTTTCTGTTGCATTTACACTAGACCTATTTTTCATTTATGCTCAATTTGGAACTGAAGGAAAAAAAAAACTGAAGCCAAAACAAACTTCAAAAGCAGCAGAGGACAGGCATGCCTGCGTGTAAATTGCCAAAAACCAATGCAAGTTTTGGTGTTACAAAATGTTCCTTTACTTCAAAAGAATGTGCATGGGAAACAGGTCAGAAGGCCACACAGAGGGCTAGTGAAACTGACTTACTTTGTTTTAGCTACTGCCTTCTTAGAACTATTACTTAAAGTTTATATTCAATGTATATAATAATATACATTGCCAGAGGAGTGCTTGTTGAGTTGTATTTTGTGCTACATGTAATTGACTGCATTTAAAATGCTGTACAAAAATTTTGTGTGTTTACCTGTAAAGAAGACTGTAAAGAATTCCATCCCTACATGTAATTGACTGCATTTAAAATGCCGTACGAAAATTTTGTGTGTTTACCTACAAATAATGAAGACTGTAAAGAAGTCCATCCCTTCCAGAGATGATGTGGGAAGGGAGGAGGATGCAGTGATCAGGAACCCCCAGAGGATGGATGGTAATGCCTTCCATGACATTTCAGATGATCACTTTCCGAATCATAATGGCTGGGTGTTTATTTCACATCTGTATGCATGAGGCCGTTCCAAACACTACTGAAATGACACAAAACAAAGCCATTCCAAAGTTTCAGGGGAGCATGTTGCTTCTTTCTGGAAGCCTGGTGGCCTAGACTTGGTTCTGTGTTAATGCTCAGAGTTCGACCTGCACAATGACCATCAGCGTTGGGGGTGTCAACTGAGGAGAGCAAGGGAGGAGAGTGGATCAGGTGAATCGCTGATCTAGACTTTTGGGTCTGATGAAATATAACAATCTCCTTTGAACTCAGCATCAGCTGATGAAAATGTTGATTTCCACTTTTTCAAGTGTTCATACGTTAACATCTATAAAATTGTGAAGGGATAAAAAATGTGCTAGAAAATGTGGAATGTTTAAATGATAATCTTATTTTTTTAAAAATTATTATAACAATTCTTTCAAATGACTTGGTATTTGTTCATTCAAATTACATTACTAAAAATATTGGACCAACAACTATAATATTTGTATGGAAACATAATTTACCAAGTGTTTTCCCATGTATTTCTGGAAGCATTCGATTATATTTCTGAGTAACCAACACTGATTAAACTAGCAAGGTGATGCTTCAATGTTCTTGTCAACATAGAAAAAGTCTCGATCTCAGATCCCTCTCTTTCATCTTCCACTCTCTTTCTTCTCTTGCTGCCCTTTTCTGTGCTAACATTTTCTGAATATCCATATGGTGTACGGAGCTCTGTGCAACATTTAAGAAATATTTGACAATGTCTTTGAACTTAAGGAACACTGTCATAGAACATGGGCAATGGTCATTGACTTTGACTGAGACATTTTTGTTTCACTGAGAAATCTTTACATTTATGTTGTAATATTTAAGAAGCTTATTTCTCAGCAATTATTAAGTCAGATTTAAGAATGTGGTAATGCATACAGGATGGATTTTCACTTAAGTTAATTAAACTTTGTATAACCTTTAAATGTTTCAGCATGACTACAAATGCATAAAGAAAAATGAAAAAATATAAATACAGAGTATAGAGAGTAATTATACAGGAAACATTCAATGGACAAGTCATCCAGGTTAAGAAAAGACATTTCCAGTATTCCAGAAACCCTCCTGTTTCTTGTTCAAACACATTCTCCTCCACCCTACTAGATATAACCTGTATCTTGAATTTCATCATAATTAACTTCTAGCTTTACTTACTTTCTTTCCAATGCATATATATTGGTGTTAATTATGCTATGACAAAATTATGTATTGTGTGTGTTCTGACTGCTCTACCTACCAGCTATTCCCCATCTCTGCTTCTCCTCAGATCTTCCTATTCTCTGAAACAATGCCTGAAGAGCAATATTGAAATTAGGCCACTAATAACCCTCCCATGGCCTCTAAGTGTTCAAGTGAAAGGAAGAGTTGAATGTTTCTCACTTTAAATGAAAAGCTAGAAACGAGTATGTCTAGTAAGGAAGGCATGTTGTCAGCTGAGACAGGCTGAAAGCTAGGCCTCTGTGTCAAACAGCCAAGTAGTGAAGGAAACTTCACAAAGGAGAGTTCTTCAAGGAAATTAAAAGTGCTACTACTCCATCGAACGCATGAATGATAAGAAAGTGAAGCAGCCTTATTGCTGATATGGAGAACGTTTTAGTGGTCTGGATAGAAGATCAAATCAGCCACAACATTGCAGTGAGCCAAACCCTAATCCAGAGCAAGGCCCTCACTCTCTTCAATTCTGTGAAGGCTGAGAGAAGTGAGGAAGCTGTAGAAGAAAGGTTTGAAGCTAGCAGAGGTTGATTATGAGGTTTCAGGAAAGAAGCCATCTCCGTAACACAAAAGCGTAATGGGAAATCGCAAGTGCTGATGTAGGAGCAGCAGCAGGTTACCTGGAAGATGTAGCTAAGATCATCAGTAAAGGTGGCTACAGTAAACAACAGACTTCAGATGTAAACAAATCGGCCTTCTACTGAAAGAGGGTGCCAAATAGGACATCCATGGCTAAGAGGAGAAGTCAATGCTGGCTTTAAAACCTGGAAGGAGATGTTGCCTTTCTTGTTAGGGACTAAGGCAGCTGGTGACTTTACATTGAAATCAGTGCTCATTTACCATTCTGAAAATCCTATGGCCTTAAAGAATTGTGGTAAATCTACTATGCCTGTGCTCCAGAAATGGAACAACAAGGGCTGATGACAGCACATCTGTTTACTCAATGGCTTAATGAATATTTTAAGTTCACCGTTGAGATCTCCTCAGAAAAAAAAAATATTCTTTTCAAAAGATTACTGCTCATTAAAAATGTTCCTGGTCACCCAAGACCTCTGATGGAGATATACAAGGAGGTTAACATTTTCATTTCTGCTAACGCAGTGTCCATTCTGCAGTTCAGGGATCAAGGGGGTAATTTTAAGTCTTATTATTTCAGAAACACATTTTGTAAGGCTATAGCTGCCAGAAATAGTGATTCCTCTGATGGATCTGAGCAAAGTAAGTTGAACATTTCTGGAGATGATTCACTATTCTAGATGTGATTAAGAACATTTATGATTCATGGAATGAGGTAAAAATATCGACATTAACAAGAGTTTGGAAGAAGCTGACTTCAACCTATATGAATGACTTAGGGAGGTCCAAGACTTCAGTGGAGGAAGTAATTGCACATGTGGTAGAAATGGCAACATAACTAGAATTAGAAGTAGAACCCTGAAGACATTGCTGAATTGCTGCCATCTCATCACAAACTTGAACAGATGAGAAGTTGCTTCTTATGAATCAGCAAAGAAAGTGGTTTTTGAGAGGAAATCTACTCCTGGAGAAGATACTGTGGACATTGTTAAAATGATAACAGAGGATTTAGGCTAGGACATACTTAATTGATAATGCAGCAGCAGTGTTTGCGAGCACTGAGTCCAACTTTGAAATAAGTTCTACTGTGGTTGAAACGGCATCAAATATCATTTTATTCTACAGAGTAATCTTTCATGAAAGGAAGAGTCCATTGATACAGGAAACTTCATTTTATCTTATTTTAAGAATTTGCCACAGCTACCCCAGGCTTCAGCAATCACCACCCTGATCAGTCAGTGGCCAACAGCATTGAGGCAAGACTATCCACCAGCAAAAAGATTACAACTTGCTGAAGGTTTAGGGGATCATTAGATTTTTAGCAATAAAGTATTTAACTATGGTATGTGCACATATTAAATATGATGTTATTTTACCCATAGTGGTATAGTGTAAACATAACTTTTATCTGCACTGGGAAATTTAAAAATTTGTGTGACTCATTTTGTTGCAATATTTGCTTCATTGAAGTGGCCAGGAACTGAACCCACAATATCTCCAAAGTATGGTGGTATAATTATTCTTTTCTGTCTTATTCTTTTCACTTGATATTGTATATGCAAGAGTTACCCCTATGTTGTGACTATCACTTATTTTTCTGTACAGCTATATAGTATTCCAATTTATGAATACACCAAAGGTTATTTTTCTTTCCTAGAACTGATGAACATCTGGGCCTTTTTGCTATTTGGGGCTGTTGTAAACAACGCTTTTGGAAGCTCCATGTATGTATTGCCTGGGGCTCATTGCTTAGTCTCCAAAGACCCCAGCCTTCTCAGTCTTCACATCTTCGTGTAGCCTCTAGTTCTCTCTCACCGTATATCATATCTAAGTTGGTCTGTGTGAACAGGAGGTACAAGGACGACACTTCAAAGATTCAGTTATAAAAGACTGCAGCTCTGTTTTGGGCATTTGCTTGCTTACTCACCGGGTCACCTGTTCTGACTCTCTGTCTATCTCTGTTTCTCTGCCTTTATTTTTCTTTCTCCTCCTTCTTTCTTTCTTTTCCTCTCATATATCTTATTCTGGGGAAAGCACGTGCTACGTTGTTAGCAAACCTATGGGGGAGACCTATGTAGCAGGGAACGGAGGTCTCTGGGTAACAGCTGCTGAGGAGCCAAGCCCCCTCAACCTAACCGAATAAATACACTAATGGGCTTGGAAGCAGATTTTTTTCAGTCACCCCTTGACATGAACACAGTCCTGACGTGAAAGATGGACTGTAATCTCATGGGAAATCTTGAGCCAAAACAATGCAACTAAATTTTTCCCAGAGTCCTTGACCATAAGAAACTGTGTAAGGTAATCACCGTGTTTTGTTTTAAGCTTCTACGTATGAGATAAATCTTATGCAGCAATACAGAACTAAAACTACATTTTTTTTCTCTCTGACACATAACCAAGATTGACATTTTGGGACCATAGGTTTGTGTATCTTAAGCCTATTAGATAATGAGAAATTGGGTTTTCAGTATGGTATATGTGATAATCCTTTACTCCATACCATCATTACCAAGCCTCAGTATTGCCAGACTTTAAATTTTAGACCATCTAATGACCATGTAATCATGTCCCAATGTGGCCTAATGCGCATTTCTCTGACTAGTAATGAAATGATACATTTTCCCCTATTTTTACTTACCATTTGGCTTCCTTCTTTTTTTAAGCAGTTCCTCAAGTCTTTTGGTCATTTATCTGCCCCTGAATATATAAATACATACTTCCACATTTTAACTTTTTGGACTAACATATTTAGGTTTTTAATCTATATGCAAGTGACTTATACATACAATATAAGATATGGATTTCCTTTTTTCTCCATGTGAATGAGCATTTATTGATAAATTTCATCTGTCTCTTTTGGATTAGCAAATGCCCTTGAAGCACAGCGCTTATGAATGCTGGGCTTAAAACTCAGTGATCTTCAGATTTTGGTCTCATAATTTCTCATTAGTTTGGTAGCTTTTTAGAAGTTTTAAGAAACATTTAATAAGCTTTTTTTCATTTATTTATTTATTCATTTATTTTTAACTTTTATTTTAAGTTCTGGGCTACAAGTACAGTTTGGTTACTTGCACCTGTAGCCCAGAACTAAAAATAAAAGTTTAGGTAAACTTGTGCCACCGAGGTTTGTTGTACAGATTATTTCATCACTCAAGTATTAAGCCTAGCACCCATTAGTTGTTTTTCTTCATCCCATCCCTCCTCTCACCCTGTGCCCTCTACCTTTTAAAAGGCCAGAGTGTGTGTTATTCCCCCTCTATGTGTCCACGTGTTCTCATCATTCAGCTTCCACTTATAAGTGAGAGCGTGAGGTATTTGTTTTTCTGTCCCTGTGTTAATTTGGTATGTATAATGGCCTCCAGTTCCATCCATTTTCATTCTTTTTTATGGCTGCATAGTATTCCATGATATTGTACCACACTTTCTTTATCTAATCAATCATTGATTGGGATTTAGGTTGATTCCATGTCTTTGCTATTGCAAATAGTACTGCAATAAACATGAGTGTGCATGCTTAGTTATAATAGAATGATTTATATTCCTTTGGGTATATACCCAGTAATGGGATTTTGGGTGAAATGGTGTTTCTGTCTTTAGGTCTTTGAGCAATTGCCACACTGTCTTCCACAGTGGCTGAACTAATTCATACTCTCACCAACAGTGTATAAATGTTCCTTTTCCTCCACAACCTTGCTAGCATCAGCTATTTCTTGACTTTTTAATACTAGCCATTCTAGCTAGTATTAGATGGTATCTCATTGTGGTTTTGATTTGCATTTCTCTAATGATCAGTGATATTAGCTTTTTTCCTGTGATTGTTAGCTGCATGTATGTCTTCTTTTGAAAAGTGTCTCTTCATGTCCTTTGCCCAGGTTTCAAGGAGTGTTTTTCTTGTAAATAAAGTTTTATCTGTGATTTTATGCACCATTTTTCATGGTCTTTAATGAGAGGATAGATCTGAATTATTTCAGCTACCATTGCCAGAATAAATTTCTACTCAACTATTTCAAGATTTTTATTGAAATCTTTGTAAATTAAATATTATGGGGTTTGTCTAATTTCAGGGTATATTAGGTTGAGTGCCCTGTCTCATATTAATTGAATAGTAAAAAGAATCTCAAAAGAGTCAACTTCTTTGTTGTTGAAAAATCAATAATAATATAGGTTAGGTATATACATTCAATTAACTGTCCAAAACAAAATTACGTGGGCATTTTTAAAGAATATATTTTAACTATTGATGCAATTATTTGGATTAAGAAACTAACCCATAACTTTGTCTTAAAATGATAATTATTCATTCTGGACCAGATGTCTGGAGATGCGTCTGTCTGTGGCCAACTTTGAGCTACAGGGATGGTCTAGAAAGCTCTCTGTGTCTCCATCCTCCATGGACCAGGGAGTTAGTGGGAAAATTATTCTTATGGCAGTGGCAGAACATTTCAGACACGTTTCAGTTTCTGCTTGTGTTACTTCTGTCAACATCCATTTGGCCAAAGCAAGCCTTGTGAAGTTGAAAGACTTTTCCACCTCTAATGGGAAGAACAGCAAAGTTAGATGTAAAAGATGTGTATTCAGTGTGGTAAAGAACCAGGCCGATAATTCAATCTGTCACATGTTCTCCATCCAAAATATGCAGACTCATTTGAAAACTGGTGTTGTCTCTAGAACACAAACACAGTTCCAGCAACACGTCACCACTTAGCAAAAGATGCTAATTTAGAATGCTTTTTTCAATGGCACTTAGAATATTTGCTTGTTTTTGTAGAGACTAGTTGGATAAAAATGATTCTTAAAACTCTATGTAAAATACTATGAAAATATAGCATATACTTGAGGGATATTAAATCTCACGAAAAGAATCACTCAACCCCTACATCGATAGACACATTGCGACCACATCACTGCACACCAAATGACCTGTTCAAATTGAAGATAGAGAACTTCAGACATTTCCATATTTAATGTGCATAGTCATTAATCCTATATTTGTCCCATATTCATTTTTGGAGTGCCAACACATTTTAAAAACTGATTCTTTCCATGTTAATAAAGTCATAATTCTGTATCCTCCCTTCCCTTTGTCTCTTTTTCTCTCTTGCACTTGGTCGTGCATGTGGCACTGTTTCCAACTAGAGCATAAGTAAACAGAACCAAAACCTTTCTCCTCGGAAATTCTAACTGTAGAAGTACAGGTCCAAACAGCCAGTTATTTGGTAAAACTGATCTTTTTCTTTTTGCTTCTTAAGGCAATTGAAAAGTTCCAGCTATATCAGCGACAGAGGTATTGATGATACTGAAATTGTTCTGACAAAACTTTCACTTCAGTTAGCAAGTGGCCCTCATGATATGCAGCCATCGAATCGTATTAAGTGCTATTAGATAAAGGTGTATAGGCTGACAACATTGGCAGTCTGATTCAGGAAGTTAACAAAAATTACATTAAAATTAACGTAAATATTTCTATTATCTTGCTTAATAAAGCGTAGGTGACAAAGTCATGGTTCTATCAATGAGCAGGGAAGCCCCTCTTCCAAACATGGAGAGAGGCTTGAGATATATGGTGGAGCACACAAGAGAGACAGACAATGGCACAGCCAGGGACCAGGAAGGAGCTGTGGGCTACAGCGTTGAGCACGTGTGCTGACGCTATGACAGCGCAGGATGGGGCTGCCGCCTGACCTGTAGTTGCACAGACTTTGGCTTTAGTGCCTATAGAGAAACTGATGAGGTAAGGTACATGGCTTGAGAAAGGTGGAGAATTGGAATTAAAACTCTTGCATTAAGCTGCAACTCTAAGGACTAAAAATCATCAGGCTTTGGCCCAGGAAGACTACAAAGCAGCTTGTTTCTGGAGGACAGTATGTGGGGGAGAATTATTACATAAAAATCTAAACCTTGGCTTACTTTTTTTTTTGGAATGCAAATTCTACGTTGTATGAAAAACTTCAGTTTAAGAAGTTAACACAAAACATAGTCTCATGTCAGTGATACCTAGGGGATCCCCACAGAAAAAATGTTCCCTTTCCACACTCATACTTAAGATGAGTTTGCCCTGAAGCATTACAGAGTCTTGGGGTGAACAATGCACCTGACCTAAGCTGCTTTAACAACAATGCAAACACAGATGTAAATAAGTGTTTAATGTGATTACAAAGATGAAGTTAAACAATCCCTAAAGAAAGAGACTCAATATAATGCAACACAGACTCCAAAAACAAACTCTAACTTTCTAAAATGAAAACCACAGACACTAATAGATAAGATCCAATGGGTGGGTCCTAGCCCCTGTAATCTATTAATAAAATATAGCAGGGCAGACACACCTGAAGAGAGAATTGCTGAACTGGAAGAAACACAAAAGGAAATTCTTCAATGCACAGCATGGTAAAGAAAGCTTCACAGGGATTATTTCATCCTCATATTAACTCTGTGAGGTGAGTCATAATATAATCCCTGTTTTAAAGATGAGGTAACTAAGGCACAGAAATCTCCAGAAACTTTCCCTCCATCATCAAACTAGCACATGTGTGAACCCAAAACATGAGACAGGTCTCAATCTATTCAGAGTTTGTTTTGCCATGGTTAAGGACAGGCCCATGACACAGCCTCAGGAAGTCCTGATCACATGTGCCCAAGGAGGTGGCGGCACAGTTTGGTGTTATGCATTTCAGGGAGACAGGCATCAATGAATATGTATGTGTATGATGTCCATTGGTTCGATTCTGAAAGGCAGGACAACTCGAGGCTAGAGAGGGCACTTTCAGGTCATAAGTGGTAGGAGACAAGCAGTTGCATTCTTCTGAGTTTGTCATTAGCCTTTCACTAAACACACAATTTACATGTGAGAAAAGGGTAGAGGAATCTCACTTATGCCTTAGTGTGGATTAGCGAAACAATAGGGCAGAGGAAGCCCTCAGATATGCGTTTGTCTCCCCAGGAGAAGAGGGGATGACTTTGAGTTCTTTCTCTCCTTTGCCCACAAGGAATTTCCCCATGGGAAAATTGTGAGGGAGAGACACAGCTTTTTTTTTTTTTTTTTTTTTTTTTTTAAATCTTCACAGCTCTCTTATTTAGGAATAAAATGAGAGGCATGTTTGCCTGACATAGTTCCCAGTTTGAATTTCTCCTTTGCTCAGTGGCTTGGGGGTCCTCAGATTTATTTTCTTTTCACAGATGAAAGAAGCATTATTCAGACCCTGGGGTGTGCTATGCCTAGATTTGTAGTACAGTGCTGCTAAGCTATGAGATATATTTCTGTCCTTTAATAGTTACATCTGAATTTTACATAAACCTTTTATGTTTTTTCTTAACAAGTTGTAGGTATGCAGTATTCTATCTTTCCGCAGAACATATGGTACTTAAGTCAAATACTGCATGTTCTCACTCATAAGTGGGAGCTAAATAATGTGTCCACATGGACAGAGAGTGTGGAATAATAGACATGGGAGACTCAGAAGCGTGGGATGGTAGGAGACGGTGAGGAATGAGAAATTATTCAATGCACAATTAGTAATAATGTGGGCGATGGTTACATTAAAAGCCCAGACTTCCGCACTATGCAATATATCCATGTAGCAAACCTGCACCTGTACCCTGTAAATGCATACACATTAAAAATAAAATTGAATAAACAATAAATAAAAGTGAAGTGACAACCTACTTAAGGTATTCATCAGGTGCTAACTCACACCATCTTCATATTTCTGGAAACTTCATTTGACCTTATTTTTTAACATTAATTAGTGTACCTTTTTCAGAGTCTGTAGTAAATGTGTATTGCCTTTTTCGGGGTTTCTTTTCTCTCACAGCTTCCCTCTGGATTGTCTTCTTTCTTGCTTGGGTATACTACTGAATTATTTAGTGCTTGAGGGTAGTGAAGTATTTCTGCCATTGTGTGTTTATACATATCCCTATTTTTCCCTCAGTCTTGTGTGATGGTTTGTTTGTGATAAACGTCCATGTTTATTGTTTCTCTGGGCACCTTTGGAAGACGGATAATCCTTTGTCTTCTGACACCTGCATAGCTGGTGAGTAACCTGCTTTCAGCCTTTTATACTCTAAATATTCTCTCTGTTAGCTTTTAATTTTTTTCATTTTTTATATTCTATATTTTCACTACAGTGTTGCTAAATTCGAACTAATATTTACCTATATTTCTTGGAAATCAGAAAGTCTTTTGGTTAGTTTTGTTGTTGTTGGAAGGCATCTTTATTTCTAGGAAAAATCTCAGCTATGTCTCTCTCATTTTTGTCATTTTTTTTGAAACTGGGACTCTAAATAGATACAAACCGAAGTGTCTCAACTTTTCTTCTATGTCTTGAACTACCCTATATGTGTTTATGTCTCCATTTCTTTGTTGCATTCTTGGTGAATGTCTCATGCATCTGTTGCAGTATTTCAATTTATTACCTTAACTATGACCAGTACAGATATTTGGCTTATGTGGATTTTTTTCTTAATTCTCATGACTATATATTTTTTTAGTTAAAAGATTTCTAATTATTTTTAATGAAGACATTTTTGGTTGTTTTATTTCTGCCTGTTTTTAGGGTCACAATCTCTTAGGGTTTTCTTGATATTATTCTTGAATTCATCTTTTTGATGTCTTATATATGCTTATTTTATAAGTCCTTCTCAAACTATTCCGTTAAACGGTATTATCTGGAATGTTGTCATGTACCTGGTAACTGATTTTGTTTTGGTAGTAATTTTTATTTGCATGTATTTTGAGGCTGGTGTTTTAGACTGCTGTCTATATGGTGGATACTTTTGATTTTGCGCAATTACTCTGTGTTTAGGCATGCCTGTTTAGCAGCTCCTGTTTCACTGTTCCTAGTCCAGAATCTCTTCTTAGAATGAGGCACTGGGTCTCCTGTCCCACAGTAATAAAAACAATAACTAACAATAATTGAGTGCTTCAGAGGACTAGATTATCTTCTATGTGATTTGTCTGTATTAACCCATTCCAGTCTTACATGTAACTGAGATAGGCAATAATTTTATTGCCATGTCACAGATAAGAAATGAAAATTGTACTTTAATCCCAGCACTTTGGGAGGCCAAGGCAGAAGGATTGGTTGAAGCCAGAAGTTTGAGACAAGCCTAGGGAACGTGGTGAGACCCCTTCTATACAATAACATTTTTTTTAATGAGCTGGGCATGATGGAATGCATCTGTCATCCCAGCTACTTGGGAGGCTGAGGCAAGAGGAGGATCACATGGGCCCAGGAGTTCAAGGTTACGGTGACCTGTGATTATACCACTATACTCCAGTCTAGGTGACACAGTGAGACCCTGTCTCAAAAGAAGAGAAAAGAAAAGAGAAAAGAGATGAGAAAAGAAAAGAAGAAAAGTATAAGTAATCTCCCAAATGTCAAAAGATGGTAAGTTCTGGAGTCAGAACTTGAACACAGACATTCTTTTCCAAAAGCTCATCTTAATCACTTCAGTGTGGCTTGAAGCTTCACGAAAGTAGCCATCCAACCACTGCCCTTGGTCAGCCCCTGTAGGCAGGGATGAGTCTTGGGCATCCAGTCTTCTGGGCTCATAGTAGGTGTTAGTCTCAGGCTGCAGTTGTGTTCTCAGCTCAGGAGCTGGGAAGCTCTGCAAATAACTGGCTTCAATCCGCACGGATGGATTCCATCCAGCATTTTGTATGGAATGCCTTTTTCTTTCCCGGATTCCCTCACTACCCACATCCAGTTCCCTAGCCCAGAGTCTTGCAGCTTCATCTGCATTCAGTGTTTGGCACTTAGATTTAACTTCTGCTGAATGGAGCTGTTTGTAAACCTTGTTTTTTTCCCTGAAGCAAGAGCTTGTTGTGCTATTTGGATTGAAAGTGTTCAAGATCTCTCTCTCCTAGGCCCTTTTCCACCACCAGAAAATCACGATTTGGAGAACTTCCAGAATCTTTCATTACAGATTTTCTAGTTACACCCTTGTAGTACTATTTCAAAGCGCAGAATGCATCAAAAACAAAATTTTTCAATGCCTCAAACAATTTGGCATACTGGCATTTGTGCTTCAGGCTCTGCGCTGGGGAAGGACAGTGCCAGGAATTCTATACTTACTGAGCAGAATGACTTTCTGGAGTTGAAACATCATGATTTTTTTTTCTGCTATATTTTTGAGGACTCTTCTGAGGATTCCCCTGAAGCTCTTCCCTTGTCCACTTGGTGTAAGGAACATAGCTGAAGTTCTCTTGAAGCAGCTTGTCCACAGGGCAGGACCAGAATGTCTTTCTTCCTTCTCCCTATACCTATCTGTGGCATTGTCCACTAAGCAAGTTTCATTTTAGATTCCCATGGAAATGTTCCATTCGCATTCCAAGTGGCAGTTGGTGCCACATATTGGCTGAAATATCTACCATGATGAGTCACCCCAAACTGCTTGCCATCTTCTGGTAACTCCTTCCCCTTTTCTGTTTTAGAGTGAAAGTTTTAGGTTGAGAATGCAGGCGATCACCTAAATTCCATAACTCTGTCTTTTGGTTGAACAGTTGCTTTTCTGTTTAACTATTCATCTTTGTATTTTACGAGAAATAACCTTGTCATAGTCCTTCGGATCCTCACAGTCTGCCTTTACATCCTTCATTTGCCCCCGCTAATCTTAGAAAGGCTATAGCAAGTACTTATAAAATGATGACTATCTCCAAACATGATGACTGCCCTCCCCTGTGGGTAGCTCCTTCTCCACCCATGAGGGTGTTGTTCCAGAATAGTCTTCAGGACATAAATAGCATCTGCTCCCACCAATTTTTTCATCTGCCTTAAAATTTGGTTCAGCATATATAGAATTGAATGGAAATCTTATTTGAGACAATCATTGTAGGTCATTGAGACTTGCAGACGCCTCATGCCATTCTCCAGGTCATCCTCAGAGATTGTGAGTTTCCCTCCATGTCAGCTACACAAATAGCAGCGCTTTTCAGGTTCCAATGCTGCTTCCAAAAATCTCTTGTTCATTGGAGGAGAAGCATGTCCTTCACTTACGAGACTGCTGTTTGATTAAATCTGGAAAGTACATATCAGTTTTTGAAATTCAAACAAAGACACCTAGAAGCCCTGTAATTTGGGAGAAATCTGAAGTTCTCTTTATTTCTGCACTGAAAAGGCCTTTCCTGGAGGTGCCCAGATTTGTTAGCTCTCTGAACACCCGTTCAGAAAGTTCATTACGCATCTTGCTTGAATCAGCCTGCTTGATCAAATCCTCTTGTGTTTCTGACCTAAGAGTGGTCCTACTGGACTCTGGCTTGGACAGTAAACAGCTGCTATAGTAAATCGTGTTTTCTCGCTTCTTGTTCCTAATATCTTACTGACTCACAGATCTTACTTCTTATATCGTATGCCCAGAGGAAAATTTGAAGTGTGGGCAGCGGAAGCTATGGGGACCTTAGATATTTGGTTTATGGATGAAAGTGTTCCTCCTGATGTGATATCTGTCTCACACACACACAAAAAAATAAATAGTACTTGGAAATATTGTTTTACCTCCCAACTTCCTATCTTAAAAAATAGTTCCTCCCCTTGTGGAGTGAGGATTCCCTATTGGTGCATATCTTCTATGTAGACAGCATGTCAACAATTACTTCAAAATAAAACTGACTACTCCTCTAGAGGATTATCAATGAACATTCTGGTTTTGGAAAACTTCTATAATATGTTTGTTATGATGTTATCAAAATAGATATGTTAATATGCAACAATAGATAATATAAATATATATATATACAATTTGCTGATACTAATTGTATCACTTAAGTTTTTAATGATCTCACAAATTAAACTATGAGAGCTTTAAATAAATACATGTTTATTTATAAAACAGAATCATTGTTTTGCTGTATGAGGTATCCATGCAGTGCCTAAGGGAAAGGCAAGCCTTTCTGAACAGGTTTATAGAAAGAAAGAATGAAAATGAGACTTTGGTGCGAAATAGTGTTTTGGGTCTGCTTTACTTTGCAATATGATAACTGTGCTGTGCTTGGTTCTCTGCCATTCTTATCTCATTATCATTGAAGGGGCTATGGAAAAGGCAGGGTTGGTATTTAGACCTACTGCAGTGAATCACAAAAGCTCTGCAGACAAAAGACCAGAGAACTGAATTGAAAGGTAGCCAAGTCATCAAACTGATGAGTAGCTAAGTGAAGAACTACAGGAGCAATTTCCCTGAATGCTTCCAAAAATGAAGACACCACAGTGGACCAGTGTGAAGCTGGAGAACTAAGTCTGGGAGGCTACATTTCTCTGAGCTGCAATCAGAACCTCAGTGATGCTTGGGACCCTGCACTATTTTGAATAAGCAATTGGCAAACCATAATAGTTTAAAAGCACAAGAAAGAAAATACTTTGCAATAAATTAGATTTGCTTTTTAAACTCAATTGTTTGATTCGTTTTTATTCATTCTCAACTTATTCCCTCAATTTCTTCCAAAAAAAATGAAAGAATTTTAAAATTCATGTTATACAACATTGAAAAATAAGTAAAGACATGACCCTAAAGAGAAAACAAAGGTAGAAAAAAATTAGGAGAGAGGGATAAAAATTACACCCCAAATAAGCTAGGTAGTTCTGAAAATACTACAATTGGCCAATATTTTGGGATTGTAGTAGTCAGTGCGAAGAAGGGAAGATAGAGTGATGTGATTTGGAATTTTCCTCAGCAAAAATTAACTGCTGAGAATTTCGAGACACTAAAATGTGAGAGATGGTTCTTCTACAGGTCCTGATCAGTAGACAAGATTTCCTTTTTATTTTCGAATTATTCTAATTTTCTACATTTTTTTAAATCTAATAATTGTTGGTATATTATAAAACCCATGCCCCTACTAATCATTTCTATAGCTCTCCATTCTCCAGAGAGTGGTACAGTGAAGACTGTCACCAAATGTCAAACCAATCTGTACAAAATGTCCATTCCACCCTGTGTTTTTGAATCACAGATAACTGTGTTGATTGCTCACCAAAGTTAAAGGGTGACAGACATGATTCCATTTCACTATTTTATATTCTTATGTATTGTTTATAACCTTGACAGTGAAAGGTACATGAATACTACATGACTATGAATGAACATTATGAAGATACTGTAAAAGTGGTGAGGTTAGTTAAATAATATATAAATAATTTAGGAAGAGGTACCGTTTTAAGTGTAAGATTAGAGTCAGATTCAGATTTGTAATCGTGAATTAGCTGTGGTGTGTGTTTTCCCTTCCTGCACAAAATGAAATATTTCTGTGGCAAAATCAACTGTTTCTATAACTCCTGTGTGGCAATTACTCCTCATATTTCTTGGGCAGCGGCTGGTGTATCTATCAATGAGTCTTCGTCTTCCCACCTCCACTCTCCCCAGGTTAGAGGCTCCCTGTGAATCCTCACATCACACTCCTTTTCAGGTGGGATAGATGAGCCCAGGTTAAAGAAGATCCATGGGGACACTGTCTCCTGGAGAAGCTCTAGGCTGTTGGCTCTGTCACAGGTTCAACCACATTTGGAAGCCATCCTTCTTTCTGTCTCAGATGGCCATGCTCTCTGCTAGACTTGGTGTCAGTTGTCTGAGATGAGGCCACCCCACCAAGTCCCTGCCTCTCAGGGTCCAATCTGGTGCACATAGAAAATGAAATGCTTGCTTAATAAGCTGCTGACATTGTTCCTGCAGTAGCGAGGAGTGGGGGTTTTACTCTTCATTTGAAAATGTACTCAAAATACCAGCTGAATTCTGTCCTTGCTAGCTTGCTTCAGCACTGATACCTCTATTTTATGAATGTAATTAAAAAGAAAAAAACTCTACAGTCAGAAAAACTAACTACGAATGTCAAGAGTTTCTACTTCCTATTCTTGTCTTGATTAAGTAATATCTGCAGTTCCAAACTGGCACCAGTGTACACAGTGAAAGCACCACTGGACTCAGTACAATGTCAGCATCACAGCACTGAGTAGCCAATCTCCAGCATTAAGAATGACCACTCCTTGCCTGGCCCTACATCACTCCAAGTGAATACAACAACCAGAGGTCTCTAGTCTCTTTCAGGACCTGGGCCATCCCAGGAACTCTCCTGTGGATAGGATCCTATGCAGACCAGTGGGTCATGGCATCTGTTTATGGTGAATAACTGAACTCCGTGGATTACTTTCAACTTCTCTTTATCCCTCTATGTCTTTAAAGTTTTAAGAGGGCATTGTGATAAAGGGTAGAACTATTTTTTTTTTTTTTGTTTGTCTGTGATCACTTTCCTATTTAGAACCAAGTGTCCCACAAATTCAACATTTGTCAAGGGACAGTTTTAATACTGCAAAATGCAGTTCCCCTTTTGAATGCCTTCTCATTCTCTACAGCTTGGGTTCATAGCCTGGGCAAGGCTCTCATTCCTCCCCACAGGAAGTCTGATGCAGATGTTGGAGGTGATGACGTGAATAGAACTGTCTTGCTGCACTGCTGGCACCATGTGATCACAGCAACTAGCACATCCAGTGTCAATGGAAGTGAGCTACAGACTTTCCCTCTGTGTCAATAATAGCTCCAACATAGGTGAGGCTGGCTTTGCCATGGAGAGAGGGCAGAGTAACCACAGGGGGAGAGCCCAGTGCTGCCTGGGCACTAACTGGCTGGCAGCTGCATTCCAGCAGCATCCACGTGACTCAGTGTTTCTCTGTTTCTTCCATAGTAGGGTCTTTAACTTCATTTTCTATGCCTCACCTTCCCACAGTGATGATAATGTAAGGGACTTGTAAGGGCTTCATTTGCTCATTCTGCTGCTTCTCGGCAAAGAAATTGGGTGACCTGGTTTCAATTGTCTTGAGGAAAGCTTTCAGCCTCTCCACATCTATGTTGGCATAGGCCTCTTGTCAGTCACAGTTATCCTACGGATCAATAAAACTAACTGATCTAAGCAGAAAAAGGGACTTATTAAAGAATATTACATAGCTCACACAATTTTCAAAAAGGCCTGAAAATCAAATCTAGGAGCTGTTCTGTGAGGACCACACTGTGGAAGTCATCCAGTTGGTTCTACTGGCCTGTAGGCACTTGACAAAGTTGAGAAACATTTTCTAGAAATGCAGACCTGATACTCCCCCTCCCTGTGGGGGGTAGGGAGTTGGGGAGGGATAGCATGAGGAGAAATGCCAGATATAGGTGATGGGGGAGGAAGGCAGCAAATCACACTGCCATGTGTGTACCTATGCAACAATCTTCCATGTTCTTCACATGTACCCCCAAACCTAAAATGCAATAAAAAAAAAAAGAAATGCAGACCTGAGCTTGCTTCCAAGAGATACCAATTTCTTATGCTTCATCATAGCTTCAAATCTCTGCTCCTCTACCAGTAGTAACTGCAGCAATGAGGAAGGATTTGGAGGGCCTTCATGAACCCTAACATTAACCAGCAGGGTACAGTTTATTAGCTCTGAGCAGAACTTGTGATGTCTGCTTCCTTCTCTGCACAGTGTACTTACTAATGAATTTATTAACTTGCTTTCCATATGAAATAATTCCTTGTCTGTCTAAAACATAAAAAACACTGCCTAACAAGAAGAATTTAAGTTTTCTCAACGTTTCCTCCAAAGCTAACCATGGCCTAAAAAATAGTTACACACTGTAACCAATTTTTCCGGCTCACCTCATTCTAGCAACGTAATTGCAGAGTGTCGGGAGTTCTCCCTTCTGGTATTCTAGGAAACGTTTGTCTACTGATAGGATTCTGAGTGACGTGACAGAACAGTCAATCAAAGATCTAGCTGAGGGGGACATGTCTCCCAGCATATAAATATTTCAAGTACATAAATATACAGAGAAACAACCATAGTATTTCCCCAATAGATGATGATGATGATGGAATTGAGTGATAGAAAGCATTGTGCACGTTTTACCAAGATTAATTGTTCTGTAGATGCCATGTAGAAGTATGATGATTTTTATCGAGTAGTACTTACATGTTGCAAATACTATATAGTAAATAGGAGGAGATTTTTCAATAGAAAATGATCCTTAGATAATTTTTTCAAATGATGATACTTGGCAATGAATTATAGGTGTGCAGATTTACTAGAGACAGGAAGATGGCATTTTCAATAACTCACAGAGACAGGAAGATGGCATTTTTAAAAAATTACTTAAAGAGTTATGACGTTTGAAATGAAAATTGAAGTTCACCTAAATTACTTTATTTTCCATAAAATAGAATAAGGTTTCCCAAGTTAGTTTTATAACCTTGTTATGAAGTACGTACTTCATTATGATTTCATAAATTATGTTACGGACATATCATTGCAACCATGCCTTATATAATACATACATTTTTAGTAGACATTATTGTTTTTGTGAAGAATTATTCTACTCTATTAAAATCTGTGGTTCCAGAGCTTTACTCATCTACTTGATATATTAGTTTGGATGCTATAAGACAAGATAAGGCTGCATATTTCACATTTCTAATTATTTTCTAAAACCTTTTAATTTAGAGGGAATCCCAGCAGGTATGCAGATATCTAGTTTCTGACATTTCTCCAACATTAAACTGTAAATCCATTGAGTAAAATTTTCCAATGTTTTAAAAAATGTTATCCTCTCTGTGAAACTGAACATCTAATAAATTAGCTAAATTTATCTTTGCCACCCACCTTCCATAAATACCGTAAAAAGAAAATAATTTTACCACATTGTGACCTATGATGACTTACTTTTTCTTGACGTTTACATATTACTCTATGTTTAGAGGCATTGTTTACAATCTACTGTTAAAATGTTTACACATGTGTGTATGCATATTTCAAAAAGGCATGAAAAGTTCAATGTTACATTGTGATAAACACGGAATTAACATTTCTTCCTTCTAGTTTAGGAACTAAAAATGAGTATCTGAGAATAAAATGAGTATCTAAGAATGCCAGAGTATCTCAATAATACCTTTCATTCCACCAGTCATTATTTACTCATTTATAATTTTATTGAATAAGCCATGTATTCAAATGTTCTGGTTTTGTACATAAGGAGACTGAGATTTTAAAAGCTGAAGTGATTTGCTTAAGGTCTTTTGACAAAGTATTGACCAATCAGGTTTGTGACTTTTTTTTTAAATGAATAGGAAATCTAGAGATTTCCAAGGTGAGCATGGGCCAGACAAATATTAGGTTACTGTCTTGCCAGACTTAGAGCTCATTCCATGAAGTAAAAAATCCAAGAAGGTGAAAATATGCTCCATCATCATTAGCACTATAGGAGAGTGTGTATATCTCTAACTGTATATTATATTAATAAATAGTAATACAACTGTGTATTATGTAACGTTAAAATATCCATAGAAATATAATTTAAAGGATTCTGTAGAATGAACACAAATATGTTTGCTATGACACATAATCATCTTGTGTATCTTTGAGGGGTGTATCCTCAATGTGGAAACTTACCGTAGAACATAATGAAGTATAGGTATAGAATTTGTGCACTCAACATACAGTATGTGTATTAAGCAAATAATAATTTGTTACTCTGATAGTGCATACTTTTTTTCAGTTCCTTGTCTTGTCCTTGTCTTGAATAGTAAATGTGCCTAATTATCTTCAAGAGATAATTAAAGCACTACTGTTGACAAGGTTTACAATGATCACCACAGCCTCAGACAAAAAGAAAATTCAACTATAAGAATCATCATACTGTGCTTCATTGCTGTCATGTTGTGTTTTGTTTTCACAATTTCAACCTTTATTTTAGATTCATGGGTACATGTGCAAGTTTGCTGCATGGGTATAATACTTAATACTGAAGTGCAGTGTCTGAATATTCCCTTCACTCAGGTGGTGAGTATAGGACCCAGTTGGTAGGATTTCAGCCCTTGCCCACTCCTCTCTCTGTCTCTGTTACCTCTCTAGTAGTCCTCAATGTTTATTGTTCCCATCTTTATGTCCATGTGTATCCAATGTTTAGCTCCCACTTATAAGTGAGAACATTCAGTATTTGGTTTTCTGTTTCTGTGTAAATTTTCTTAGGATAATAGACTACAACTGCTCCATGTAGCTACAAAGGACATGACTTCATTTCTTTTTTATGACTGCTAGTATTCCCTTGTGTCTTTGTCAGTCCTTCCTTTGACGGGCACCTAGGTTGATTCTAAGTCTTTGCTATTGTGCATAGTGCTATGATGAACATACAAGGGTATGTGTCTTTATGGGAGAATGCTTTGTTTTCCTTTGCGTATATATCTAGTAATGTAATTGCTAGTTTGATGATAGTTCTGAGTTTTTTGAGAAATCTCCAAACTGCTTTCCACAGTGGCTGCATTAATAACAATTCCATCAACAGTGTACACACGCTCCTTTTCTCCACAGTTTTTCCAACATTTGTTGTCTTTTGACTTTTAATAACAGCCATTCTGACTGCTGACTGGCATGAATTGGTATCTCATTGTGCTTTTGATTTGCATTTCTCTAATTATTAGTGATGTTAGCATTTTTCATGTTTGTTAGCCACTTGTATGTCTTCTTTTGAGAAGTGTCTGTTCATGTACCTTGCCCATTTTTATAAGGATTATTATTATTTACTGAATTATTTACATTCTTTATAGATTCTAGCTATTAGATCTTTGTCAGATGGATATTTCGCAAGTATTTCTCCATTCTGTAGCTTGTCTATTTACTCTTTTTATGGTTTCTTTTGATGTGAAGAAGCTCTTTAGTTTAATTAGGTCCTAATTGTTAATTTTTGTTTTTATTGCTATTGTTTTTGAGTAGTTAGCAATCTATCATTTGCCAAGACCAATACTGAGAATATTTGCTGGATTTCTTCTAGCATTTTTATGGTTTGAGGTTTTGCATTTAAATCTTTAATCCATGCTAGTTATTACGGTGATAAGTAGGGACCCATTTTCATTCTTTTGTGTATGGCTAGCTGATTATCCTGGCACCATTTATTGAATAGACAATCCTTTCTCCATTGCTTTTTTAAATCAACTTTGTTGAAGATCAGATGGTTTCAGATGTTTGGCTTTATTTCTGAGTTCTCTATTTCTGTTCCATTAATCTATGTATCTGCTTTTTTACCAATACCATGCTGTTTTGTCTTCCATTGCCTTGGAGTATAGTTTGAAGTCAGGTAACGTGATGCCTCCAGCTTTGTTCTTTTTGATTAGGATTTCTTTGGCTATTCAGGCTCTTTTTCATTTTTATATAAATTTTAGAATACTTTTTTACTAATTCTATGCTAAATGATATTCATCGTTCGATAGGAATATTGTTGAATCTGTAGTCTTGTTCTTTTTAGTTAGGATTTCTTTGGCTTATTTAGACTCTTTTTTGGTTCTATATGAATTTTAGAATAACTTTTTCTAATTTTGTGAAAAATATTGTTGGCAGTTTGATAAGAATCATGTTGTCTATAGATTCCCTTTGGCTGTATGGCCATTTTAACAATATTAATTCTTCCAATCCATAAGCATGAAATAGATTTTCCATTTGTTGTGTTATCTCTGATTGCTTTTGCTCTCCTTTAGGAGGTAATCCTTCACCTCCTTGGTTAACTGTATTCCTAGGTATTTTAATTGTGTGTGTATGAGGCTATTGTAAATGAGATTTCATTCTTGATTTGGCTCTCAGATTGAATGTTATTGGTGCCTTTCTATATAAATTTTTGTACATTGATTCTGTATTCTGAAACATGCCTGAAGTCATTTATCAGTTCTGGGAAGTTTTGGTGGAGTTTTTAAGATTTTCTACATATAGAATCTTATTGTCTACAAAGAGAGGTAGTTTGACATTCTATTTTTCTATTTGGATGCTTTTTATTTCTTTCTTTTGTCTAATTGCTCTGGCTAGAACTTCAAGTACTATGTTGAATAGTAGCAGAGAAAATGGGCATCCTTGTCTTGCTCCAGTTTTCAAGGAGATTATTTTCAAAATTTGCCCATTCAGTATGATGTAGGCTCTGGGTTTACTATAGATGAGTTATTATTTTGAGGTATGTACCTTCGATGTCTTGTTTGTTCAGAGTTTTTATGACAAAGAAATATTGTATTTTATTAAAAGCCTTTTCTTCATCTATTGAGATGATCATATGGTTTTTCTTTTTAATTCTGCTTATGTGGTGAATCACATTTCTTGATTTGCATGTATTGAGCCAATCTTGCATCCAGAAATAAAGTCTACTTAACTGTGGTGAATTAACTTTTTGACATGCTACTGAATTCAGTTAACTAGTATTTTGTTGAAGATTTTTGTGTCTATGTTCACTAGGGATATTAGCCTGTAGTTTTCTTTTTTGTTGTGTCCTTGCCAGATTTGGGTATCAGGGTGATGTTGGCTTCATAAAATGAGTTAAGGAGGAGTCCTTTCTTCTCAGAGTTTTGGAATAATTTGAGTAGAATTGGTATCAGTTCTTTGTACATTTGGTAGAATTTGTCTGTGAATACATCTGGTCCAGGGCCTTTTTTTTTGGTGTTTTATTTGTGCAGATTCAGTTTGAGAATTTGGTATTAGTTTCTTCCTGATTCCGTCTTGGGAGGTTCTGTATTTCCAGTAATTTATTCACTTCTTCAAGATTTTCTACTTTGTGTGCATAGAGGTGTTCATACTAGTCTCTGAGGATCTTTAATAATTCTGTAGAATCAGTTGTAATGTCACCATTGTCATTCTGATCATTCTTATTTTGATCTCCTTTCTTTTTTTTCTTTGTTAATTTAGCTAGTGGGGTGTTGATCTTGTTTATTCGTCCAAAAACTAACTTTTGATTCATTGATCTTTTATATGAATTCCTGGGTCTCAGTTTCAGGAATTCAGTTCTGCTTCGATGTTAGTTATTTTATTTTCTTCTGTAGCTTTGAAGTTAGTTTGTTCTTGTATATATATATATATATATATATATATATATATATATATATATATTTACTTATGATGGTAGGTTGTTGATTTGAGATCTTTCTAACTTCTTCATGTAGGCATTTAGTGAAATGAATTTTCCCCTTAATGGTGTTTTTTCTGTATCCCAGATATTTTGGTATGCTCTGTTTCTGTTTTCATTTGTTTCAAATATTTTTTTGATTTCTACCTTAATTTACTTGTTTACCCTAAAATCATTCAGGAGCAAGTGGTTCAATTTTCATATAATTATGTGGTTGTGAGGATCTTCTTGGTATTGATTTCTATTTTTATTTCACTTGGGTCTAAGTTGGTATAATTCTGATATTTTGAATTTTTGAGACTTCTTTATAGCTGAGCATGAGACAACCTTAGAAGATATTCCATGTATAGATGAGACAAATAGATCCAGTTGATCAAGTGTCAAATTTAAATCCAGAGTATCTTTGTTAGTTATTTTTGCCGTATCTGTCTAATGTTGTCAGAGGGGGTGTTTACATCCCCTACTATTATTATATGACGGACTAAGTCTTTTCGTAGGTCTAGAAGTACACATTTTATAAATGTGCATGCTCTCATGTTGAGTACATGTGTACTTTGGATAGTTAAGTCTTCTTGTTGAATTGAAACCTTTCCATTATCGTAATTTTCAAATGGTGAGCCAAGCCTATGTAAGCAAAGTTATAAAGAAATACAATAGTGTAAAGGCAATATATTTTGACATATATAATGAGAACTTCAGCTTCTTAACAAAACCTCTTATAAAATAAATTGGCTCACTGATTTTTCAGCAAATTTGAAATGCAAAATTTTAAAACACTACCAAATTATTCTAGAAAATCAATCAGAAAAATTATTGCAACATTTGGCAATACATGTTTTTCTCTTAAATGCAGTTAAACTCTGATTCCTTACTTGTGTCCAAGCGATCTAAAAATAACAACAAGAAGAACAACAAAAAACCTATAGGTTTCTCAGATCTAACATCTACAAGAGAGCAGTTGATTTCTTCTTCCAAACATGTCCTTCTGTGGGCTTGAGTCGTCCTCCCCATGAACATACCAATATCTGCATAGTTACTGAAGCCAAAACCTCTACCTCAGTCTTGATTCTTCTCTTTCCTTAAATCTAGGCTTAATACATGCCCTGATTTATACTTTTAGTCCTGGCTCAGTGATAATTACCCCATTTTGCTTTAAAAGGATTGTGGTTTGGAGACTAAATTACCTGATGACTCTTGCTGTCTCTTAAATCATTTTTTTTTTTCATTAAGCCCTGTAAGGGCAACCTACAAAATATAATTCTTAATAATCCAGTCTTCTCTCTCCATTTGTCACTATCTTGGCTCAAGCCTTTGTTGTCTTGAACTTGAATCACTTCCACCTACCATTCTCTCTGCATCCAATCTTGTTTCCATCACCCATTCTGGAAAGCAGCATCTAAAGAGATCTTTATCAAATGGAACCACTTCTTAACGCATTCTATTCCACATGGAAAGGCTAAGTTCTTGGCTATGGCTCCATCTCCACTCACTTTCTTCTTAGCCGTAGGTTCAGGAACCCGTGCTTTCTTCTGCCCCAGTTAATTCTCTCGAATTCCCAGGAGCCTCTGCATCCTGGAGTCTCTGGCTTCTGTGTGACGAGCCTCTTCTCAACATGTCTTAGAACAAATGCCAATTCTTCAGACAGCCTTTCCTTACCACTCAGCAAAAATAGCCCACCAGCCACTCACCAGTCTCTGTTACAGGGTTCTCATCATCTCCCTTCACAACTCTCATCATCATCAGCTAAAGTCACTGTGATCATTCATCTCCTTATCTTCCTCAACTTATAATTAGTACCTGGGCCTCTTGTCCATGGCTGTAATTTTGATGCTTCCAACAATGTCCAGTACATTCCATAGTACACACATTATAAATATTTGTTAATGAAAGATTAAAGTTGATTTTCATATAATCACATTCAAAGGTCATTGTTATTATTCATTTTAAAATGTCTCCATCTGTTATGAAATAGTACTAAAGATATCATCGAAGTCAGAGTATAGTTTACACAAGCTATTAAAAAATTAAACCTCAATATTCCTCCCAAAATTGAGGATTTGAAATAATATTCACTGCATTTCACAAAGTGATTATAATTAAAATGTTAATGTTCTAATAAAATAATAAGCAATGTAACCAACATGGTTTATTCTTCACAAACTTGAATGTAGGAGAAATGCCTTCATTTTCTCTACATCAAAATAAATCAGATTTCATGCCAGCATTTTTCCGTAATTTCAAATGCAATCATTTTTAAATGATCTATCCCTCGTAAAGGTTGCACAATTATCTGAATGGGGAGTTAGGGGATTTCGCAGGTGCTCAGAACACAAGGGCATGGGTTCTAATCCATTGTGGTCATGACTGGCATTGTTTATGGCCCAGTCCACACAGTCCTTTGAAGTTGCAGGTTACTTTGTGGCATGTCAAGCTGGATTCATCACCCTTATGATCCTGAGAGCCCCCTTGTCCAGGTAACCCCCTTCTCCATGCACCTCGTGAGCCAGAGCTCTCAGAGGGCCTTCCCACCACATGGAGAGTCGATGAGCAAGATGTTCTCTCTGCTGTGTAAGCCATTTCTTTTCCCATCCCGTTACCATCTCTACTTTAGGGAGATCTCCTAAGGAGTCTCAGAGTTTCAAGAAGCTGAAATAGGAAGGCAGCCGGTACTTTCTGCTCTGCCACCGAAAATGCTGCACTAACAAAGGCTGTTAAACTTTGCCAATGTTCTTTTGGCAATGTGTACCTATGATCCCTGTCTCACAAGAATGATTACAATATACATAATCACAAAGGAAACAAATTATGTTGACATTCAACTTAAAATGTGCTTCTTTTATTAACCACATTGAGATCTAGCAATGCGGGATTAATAAGTACCATGATTTAATAAGAACTACTTACTTTTAAAATAATTATAGTGGTAAGCAAAACAAAAATCTATAACTGCACATAAATATTAAAATATTTTAAATGTTATGAGTTTTCTTGGTAAGTCCAAAGCTACTGTGTTTTAAAATTTACATTCAAAATTCAAATTTCAATTAGAAGTTACTAAAACTGAAGGCATATATATTGTTTTTCTTATCTAGGTTCACAGATGATCCCTCATTAAAAACCTAATAAGAACCTAATAAGTTCTAGTTTAAGGGTGAGTCAACATTTTAGCCCTCATTTCTCTGAGAACTTTTATGTCCTTTGTGGCATTATTAGCATATGATATTACCAGTTGATATATAATTTTACATTTTGATTCCAGTATAATTTCAAAATTTTAGCATTATTAAAGGGGCTGAATTTTTGCAGAAAACACTGGTACTGATGAAACTGACTGAACTATCATGAAATATTAGATACCTAACCTCATTCTAAGCTGTGGTTAGTATGATAGTAGACAGTAAATCTGCGCTGGTATTTCCACATTATTAGAATAGATAGATAATAGTAGGTAATAGATTTAATTTGGTATTTCCACATTAACATCTAAAAAATGTTGGAGTAGGCACATTTTGAAACAGAGGCATCATTTTTAATATGGTTAATTTGTATATTAATTTTTCTAAACAGAGGACTCAATGTTTGCTGTCAGATGTAAAACTTATATGTATTCCATAGGGCTTGCATCTTGTGTGAGTATTCTCCTCTGTGATGTTACTATATATACACGTACACATTCTTTTAATTCTGAAAAAGTCTAAACGTGGAAATTCCAAAGAAGGGAGCTATATTTAATGATGGATAATTAAATATTTCAAGCTTTGCATGGGTAATCTATCTTGTCAGCAAAGGCACAAACAACCTTCCCAGGTACTGAGCATGCTTCAGTTGTCCTAACTGATACAGAATATGAGTACTGCCAATAAAACACACCAGAGAATTAGAAGCCTCAGCATTGCGGTATTGCAGGGTGACAGCTTGTGCTAAGTGGTCTTAGTGATTGCCAAGACACTGCCATAAAAGCAGTTCATCATATTTCATTAATTAAGGTAAAATAAAACATGAAACTTTTGTATATCCAGTAGAAAAAATACAATCTTCACACATCTGTTAATTCAATTTAACCGTTAATATTTCCCCATAAATGGTTTATGAGGCATGCATTATTCATGGTCAGGCTTGAAATAAAAATGTTATATGTAGTCTTTAAGTTAGATAATTTATGATAAATAAAATTTACTTGTTTATAATTCATTATTTTATGTAACAGGTAGTTTTCACTTTCATATATAAACAACTTAACTGAGTTTCTGGATCCCTTGGGAATAGTGTTAATACTCATGCAATTGAGGAAAGAGTAGACCCAGTGTGTGATGCTACCTTTCTCCTGAAGACAGTAGACCTCACCTTGACAGTGTCTCAGCAGGAGCCAGAAACAGGGCTTTTCTGTCTTTCTCCCCCTCCAGTTAGAGACAGGGAACACCGAACACATTCATGGATTCACCGTAGCAGAGAAGAGGACACAAATTGTTTCAGGAAGATGCATCTCTGTGCCCCTTTCCTCCTTGTCCTCAGCTGGCTTAATTCTACATGCAACAGGCCCAGCTGGACCCCATGGTGCCCTCTCTTATTCTCCCCATGACAGCTCTCTCCCTTGAGAGAACCAGACGGGGAAGGAGAGAGAAGAATCATTAAAGTTGGAGAGGCACTGAAATTTTAACACTTCAACCAATGGATTATTTTACGTTTCCTATTTGAAGTGTAAGTTGTCAATATATTTTACTATACATATCTTACTGTTTTTAGCATGTTTGAGGGCACTGCCAATTTTAGAGTTCAAAGTGATATTAACAGTCATTCAGTTCAAAACTTTTTCCCAAAGAGAAAACATGTCAATTGTGAAGAAGCCAAAGCATTTGTGAAACAGCTTCTTGTATGTATAATTTCTCAGTAAGCCATGACTGATTGAAGAGTTCTTTTCAAAAATCCATTGTCTCCCAGGATATCAGAAGGAATGTAGAGAGGAGAAACAGAATAAAATAAATTTCCTGCCTTGTGCTTTCAATATAAGAAATAACAAGATTATGATTCTTTTATCTTTAATAATTATGTTACTTCTTTTGAGTAATCATTAATTAACATCCATCAGTTCATTTTTCAAATGCTTTCATGGGTAGGAGAAACTCGAAGTGGGACTGCCCATAGCCACTGGCCTAAACACACAACACAGGTCATCAGCCCCTGCTTGGAGACGTGCCCAGCTTATTTTGAAAAATTCTCACTGCCCTTTTCTATTAAGGTGCAGGCAAAGGGAGCTAAAAGAGCATTTGTTATTCAGTTTGCTGTATACTTGGTGTAAATTTCCTGCTTTTAAATGCCCAACAGCCAGTGGTTTGATCTGTAAAGGACACAAGAAGCAAGGTGCTTGCTCAGTCTACAGGGATGTCATCAACCTTGTTTCTAGAAGGAGCTCCGAACCCCAGCAGTCTGTGAATTATGTGAGAAACACTCAGCAGATGGTTACTGTAGCATGTCAATAGAGGATGAGTATTGATTAACCTGGAATTAGAACACATCTCAATATACTTCTCTTGCCACAAGACTTTGTGAGTACATAGATATATAAATAATGATTGAATAAATACATAACTGGGGGAGAAGAGGCACATCTCCAGTGAAGAAGATTCAAAATAATTTATGTGCATATTCTGCCCTCAACTAGGTGAAGCAGGATATTTCCCTGATCCTTTCCCAGGACTCACAACAGGAGTGCTTTGTTTACCCCGCCTGCAGCTTTCAACCCCTCATGGGAGTGAGCATGCCAGCAAATGAAGCAGGAATTGGAGTGCATGAATGCTGGAACCAGCTGGCTGCTTTGGTGTGGCAGAGGCAAACTCCACTCAGAATGGCTGCATTCCACCCGTCACGGGAGAGAGCACACACATGAGCCGGGGGGAGCGCTTCTGGGTTCTGGCAGGAGTGAACTTAGTGTGGGTCTTGCAGCAGCGTCTTGAGGGCTGTCCACGACCCCTGAAGTGCCAGAGGGAATGTTAAACTGCTCTTTTAGCTCAGCCATCTGCAGACTGCTTAAGTGTTAGCAGCTCAGTGGGCCCTCTACCTTTTCATATGAGGTGGTTGACTTCTGCCAGCAGGGGCAAAGGCAAGTATGACAGCCTTTTGCATCTGTATTTGTGGCTCCCAAGCTCTTGTCTGGCATCCAGGAGAAATGAGGTCACATGAATGAATTGAAGAACGGTAAATGCAATGATTTTACTGCCAATAAAAGTGGCCCTCAGCAGGAAGGGGAGCTGAAAGTGGGACAGGATGGGAAGGTAATCTTCCCCTGAAGTCTGGTCATCTGCAGCCAAATTCTTCTCTGATGTCTGGTCGTCTGCAGCCAACTTCTTCTCTGAAGTTACACCATCAAGCTGCCCCTCTGAAGTCAAGCTACTTCTCTCTGATATCCAGCTGCTTCTCTTCTCTGCCAGCTGAGTATGGGGTTTTTATAGGCACAGGATGGTGGGGTGGGACAGGGCCATGAGTGGTTTTGGAAAAGGCAACATTTGAGCAGGAAAACAGGGATGTAAGCTCTCACTTTGGGCCATGGTCTCAGGCTTTTCAGCTTGAAGGTGGTGCTTCACCAGGGACCTGCCACTGTCTGCCTAGAATTTCTCTGTCTCCTGTTGCTGTTATAGGTATAGCATGACTTTCCACTCCCGAAATGTAGGCTGCACATAGTGAACCCTGTTAAAGAATACAGTATAGAAAAGGAGAGCAAAGAGTAACTTCACAGTGCAGAGTCTTGGCAAACATTACCTCGGCCAGGTGGTCAAGGTCAGCATCAACAGTGATCAGTCATGTTGATAGTGTATACCGTTAGTAGGACATAATGAAAATCAACTTTACCTATGCAAAAACCCATAACCCATAACCCCAGTCTAAAATTGAAAAACTAATAAATCCTAACAAGAGGAACACATTATGAATTTCCTGATCAGTATTCCTCAAAACTGTCAAGGTCATTAAAAACAAGGGATATGGGAGAAAGTGGTGACACCAAGAGGAGCCTGGAAGACAAGGTGAGTAAATCGAATGCAGAATCCTGGATGGGGCCCTGGAACAAGAGAAAAGGACATTGAGTACAAAATAAGGAAACCTGAATAAATTATAGACTTTACTTAATAACAATGCATCAAAATCTATTTGAATGTTAGATATACAGAAACTTTCTGTATATCTAGCATACATATACTAGGTCTATCTCTATCTACTAGATAGAGATACTAGATATACTATATATATATATATATATATATATATATATATATATGGTACTTTCTCAACTTTTCTGTAAAACAAAATCTCTTTAAAAATTAAAAGTTTCTAGAAAGGATACTTATGAAGAAAATTTTGGCTGAGTGCAATGGCTTACACCTGTAACCCCAGCACCTTGGGAGGCTGAGGCGGGTGGATCGTGAGGTCAAGCAATCAAGACCATTCTGGCCAACATGGTGAAATCTCGTCTCTACTAAAAATACAAAAATTATCCAGACGTGGTAGCGTGCACCTGTAGTCCCAGCTACTCAGGAGGCTGAGGCAGAATGGCTTGAACCGTGGAGGCAGAGGTTACAATGAGCCAAGATCACGCCACTGCACTCCAGCCTGGTGACAGAGCAAGACTCCATCTAAAACAAAACAAACCAAAATTTACAAAATGTGATTGTATCTATATCAAATATCCAGTATCCACTACAAGGCCGGCTCCTCCCTAAGTTAAAAAGAAAAACAAAAAACAGAAAAAAGCAATATGTAGAAGCTATATCCCTAGTAAGATATACATATTCAAGTAAATAGTTATAGAAAAGTATAAAAGTACTGTGAGTATAAAGATATTTTAATATCTTTTTTCTTTTTACTTGTGTTTTATAAAAATTACTATGGTTTGTATTATTAAATTACTATGGTTTATGTGATAAAAAATAATATATTTTCCTAGAGAAGAGCTATGTATCATACTTTTAGAGTTTTCTCAATTCCAGCATTAAGAATCTCTAAAACAAAAGAGAAGCCATATAATAAGTGGTTTGAGCTGAGTTGTAAAATTACACACTCCTAGGTTTACATATTATTTCCAACCCTTAATACCTACATGAACTTTGAAATATTATTCAATTTCTAAGACTTGGTTCTTCATACAAAAGGGGGGAATAATTATATCTACCAAAGAATTTATTGCAGTGCTTGAATCATGGTTAATGCTAAGTAAATTCTAGAAGAGATATTTTACTAGAGACATTTTGCGGTGAGGAATCTGAATCAGTCTGAATTCTCCATAAGAAAGATGAGAGGAGGTGGAGAAATTCAAAGAAATTAATGGACAGCATTAAGCTACGCCAATTTCCCCTGAGTTCAGGTCCCTGAAGAAGGATCATAGGTAGACAGGAACATTATTCATGGTAATTGGGAAAAGAGAGGTAACAGGAGTCCAAGGGTAAAAGGAAATTCCAAGGAAACTCTGAAGGGGATGAATAAATCCATACAAACCTAGAGCCAACTCAGCAGAAAGCAGAGCACATGATCCTGAGTGGCAAGAACACATAAGGCTAGAGAAATGATGTCAATATTCAATGTGTATATTTAAAAATATTGATTGCATCATTTGCCTGAGAAAAAAATTTGAAGATGTTTAGAAACGTGAGCTAGTAACACTGTGGTTTCATCAGCCTGGAGAGATATGCTTCCGTGTGATTCATGTCTCCCTAACCACAACACCGCTGTACACAGACGTTTTTGTATGAGAATGTAAACTTCTGAAGCATTAAAAAAGTTGCTTGGAAGATCAACATCTGTGATCTCAGAAAAGAGAGCTTGAGAAGTAATGGAGTTCCCAAGATAACACAGGACCCGAGGGCTGCTCAGCTTCAGTTTGGCTAGGAAAAGAGGACCATGACGAGAGGAAACATGCTGTGTTACAGAGATGACCGACAGGATTTTGGGGTAAGAATTTGGATCTACAGGAAACATGGAATTGGGGTCACATAATCAAGGAATAGTTGAATTAAAAGCCTGTATGGTGAGAGTATGCCAAAGAGGAGCCCTGCCAGAGTGGCAGAAAGAGGCTCCATGAGGTTTCACTGAAGGAGATTCTAATTACTTTAACAGTTGTTTTTAATTCACATTTCTTTGCAAATAGAAATCTTTAGAGTCCAACAGCATTAAATGTACTGATTGGAACTCTTCATGTTTCAATTATAGTGAAAGCCGTTGAGCAATATACATGGGGACACTGTAGTCCAGCATTTATGCAAAAGTTATTAATTTTTAAAACTAGAGTCACTTGGGATAAATGTATTTGGTAATTACTGAAATGACTTAGGAGTATTTTGTATCATGCAAGTTAATAAAAACTGGATAAAATATAAAAGTTTTCAATCATTTTAATCAAGCAATTTTTTAAGAAGTCCTTAATTATTGACTTTTTTCAATGTCTCAAGCATATTGTCAATATACCTTTTATTACACTTGTTTATTATATATTTCCTTTCATCCAAAATTGTCATCCTAAAAATGTATTTACGAGCAAATTTGAAGGGGTGATTGACTCCAATTGTAATCTTCCCTGTTAAGAATGAATTGCTATGTGTATCATGCTATGGAGAAAGTAGGAATTGATTCTGAGTCAAACACACACACACACACACACACACACACACACACGCCCTTTCTCCCACCCCCATACACACAAACATGAAGCTGGAAATAAACAGAGTTTAATTTAGATGAAAATCAACCACTTTCAGAATAGCAGGTTAGAAACCAATCACTTGAACCCTGCTTTGTGAAAACAAAGGCAAAAGCAGAACCCATGCTGTGTATCCAATTACAACAGCAGATGCACCATGACAACCTTCGCAGCCATTTTCAGATAAGGCCCAAATATGAGCGGGAGTTGAAATTAGCAAACAACAACATGAAGGTAGTAAAGGAAACAGAGACAAATTGTGTGAGGGAAGGAAAGAGAAACCCATCAAGTGGTGAGGCAGGAATTGACAGAGGGAAGGTGGGGAAGGCAGGTGAGCCTGTCACTGATGCAGTCAGGAAATGGGTTGCCCATCAGTCTTTCACCTCCGTACTGCCTCACAATCAGCCTTAAGGGGGACACATACGCTCCTACTTTTTTTTTTTTTTTTTTTAGACAGTTTCACTCTTTTGCCCAGGCTGGAGTGCATTGGCACGATCTTGGCTCACTGCAATCTCTGCCTCTGGGTTCAAGCGATTCTTCTGTCGCAGACTCCCAAGTAGCTGGGATGACAGGCACCCACCATGTCTGGCTAATTTTCATATTTTTAGTAGAGACAGGGTTTCGCCATGTTGGCCAGGCTGGTCTCAAATTCCTGACCTCAGGTAATCCACCTGCCTTGGCTTCCCAAAGTGCTAGGATTATAGGTGTGAGCCATTGCTCCCAGCTGGCTCATTAAGAAGACATACTTGTCCACTTTGTGGACAGGTAGGATTTCTGTGACTATCTTGTTAGATTATCTCAGAATGATGTCTATCCACTCAGCTTGCCAAATTTTGGAAGGGTAGCAGAATATGCCACTTAAAATACGCTACCTTGGCATTATTTTGAGCTGAAGGCAACTGAGAAGCAGGTATAAGACAAACTCTCTGCCCTCCCCTATCTGCCTAAAAGCAGGACATGCATTGGAAAAGCTGTCATCCTTCCTCTCCCTATCAGGAAAGACAGAAATTAATCATGAGAGACAACTCTAGATGCTTATCATCCCGGAGAGGGCACTAGAGAAATCAACATAAATCTTGTTAACTAGCACAGACCTGCCATTAGGTTCCCCATATATCTTCCTTTCCGTGTTCTGCTGCCCCTGGAAACTCCGTCCTTTTTTGTTGTCCTGTCACTTCTCAAACAATGTACTGTTGTCACTAAGATAAGTTCTAAGCATCCCTTTGAATTCCTCATCCCTGAGTGCTCCCATGTGTATGCATGGTACACATGTTAATACACTTCCGTTTCTTTAGCTCTTGTCTATTTAATCAGACTTATTTAGACGGCTCAGCCCATGAACCTACGATGTATAGAGGAAAAACATATTTTTCGTTCCCTGCATTCATTGTAAACATAAAACACAAAGGTTAACCATTTTATGTTGTACACAAAAAACACAACTCAGATAAAGGAAGAGGAAACATTAGTGACTCATGTGGGAAAACAAAGCCACTCTGTGCTCTCTAGTTTGTACTAGCTGGAAGACTAGGTGATTAGAGTATTTAGAACACAGGAAAATACTTTATGGCCAGGTTAGGCAACAGGTTATTAATGATGCACAAACTTTAAATACAATAAAGGGAATGTTTGATATAATAGGTTGTATTAAATTAATAATTACCTTTCTTAGAAACACTAAAGAAAATAAAAAGATAAGCCACAGACTTGGGGGAGATACTGGAAATTACATAACTCACACAAGATTAGTATCATTACCTTTTGAAATATTAATAATAATAACCTATTAAAAATGAGCAAAGACACAAGTAGACATTTCACAGAAGAGCAAATAGAAGTGGCTCAAATTATATAAAGATACATATGTAGTTAATAATTGTTACCGGAAGGCAGGCCTTGAGTGTGAGTTGTCTAGGTCCTTGGCATTTTGAACAAATAACTGGAAAAAACACACAAATGCAGTAGCAAATGAACAAAACGCAGAAATGAAGCAGTGAAAGCAAGGATTTATTAAACCAAGAAAGCACTCCACAGTGTGGGAGTGGGCCCCAGCAAGGAGCTCAAGGGTCCAGTTACAAGGTTTTCTGGACTTTAAGTACTTCATTTGAGCTTCCTATGGGTTACTCCTTATCTGGATGAAGGATTTGGTTCATGGCTAATTCAGGGCTGAGGTGAACTGGCCTGGCACCCTCTGTAGATGAAGGCAAGGTCCCTGCTTGGCCTGTAGCCAATCCGGGGCACTTTCACTTTCCATCTGAGGCCTGGTGGAAGGGAGAGGGTTAGGGAGAGTAGCCTTTGATCCTTTTTACTCAGCATGGAGAGATGGGATTTCTCCTTTTGGTGTAGTTTTAGTACATTTGTGTTAATCAGCCTTAGGGCCCCTGCCTCCATACCCAAGTATTTTCCTTTTGATCCAGCATTGGGAAGTCAGCAAAAATTGGACTTAGACTTCCTGCTTCCCTAAGACCTTGCTGTTTTTGCTTGACTCAGCATGAAGTTTCCTGCCTCCTGACCCTATTCTCCTGCCTCATAATTACAAAAATGTAAATTAACATCAAAATGAGATGCCATTGCATATTCACCTAATTGATGAAAAGATAAATCAGATTAAGCCAATTGTACATCAAAATGTGGGGCAACAGCAACTCAGCCATGGCTGATTAAAGTATAAATCACAACAACCTTGGAAAAAAAATCGGCATTATCTATTAAAATTAAAATGTGCAATTTTTTTGACCTACCCATTTTGCTCTTAGATGTTAGCTTAAAGAAACTTTTGCATACGTAACATTAAGTGGCAAATTACAGGACTGTTCATGTTATAGAACCAAACTATGATCCACTTGTCCAGCACAGTAAAACCAGATATCCACATCAAAGTTTTGTAGCAGGAGAAAGGAAAGCATTTACTTGCAAGGCACCAAGCAAAGTGACCCAGGCAACTATGCTTAAATCCTGACCTCCTCAATCACTTTCAAGTAAGAGTTTTTAAAGACAGGGAGTAAATTTCAGGAAAGCAGAAGTCACAGGCAAAATCATAAATCATACATCATACATGGAGGTTACACAGTGGTTTTGGCCTAAAAGGGCAGGATATCTTGAAGCAGGAGTCATAGGGAGGTTCAAAGGTCTTCTGCTTTGCGACTGACTAAGGAAGAGAAGCTCTTTTTAAAAATTTTGGGTCAGAAGAAAAGACTGTTAGCCCTGGTTCCTACAAGTGACTCCCTCCAGGCACCTCATGAGGAAATTTAGAACAAGGAATGGTGGTCAGAGTTCAGTCTTCAGTTCCCATTATCTGAAGTCTGCTGCCATGGAGTCTGTTCAGAGGGAGTTGGGGGTTTCAGATAAACAAGTCAGGAACACTTGTTAAGATATTACATTAATTTCTATAGAGAACCAAATATCTCCTGTGCCTTTCTTGGCTATTGGCTATTGTTTTAAACTACTGTTACCTTCTTGCTTATTAGGTTGCTTATTTACATTTCAGGGTTAGCTAGATGCCTGGAATTTCCCTTGAAGAAACTTAGATTTTAATTTATTTCCATTTTGGGGATTCAAGGGGCCTCTAAAAGGGGGTCCCTCCTCCATCTCACTCATAGAACCATTTTAAAAAGACGAAACTAGCTGAATATTTAATAGGAGTAAAATGTACACATATATTTTGATGCATTTATTTATATTACGGAATACTATGTATTCTCACAAATGACTGAACTACAACTACATGCAACAACATGGACACATTTCAAAAACTTTACAATAAGAGAAAGTAGCAAATGAAAGAAGAAATTTAGAATACAAAAATTGTTAAAAATGAGAAAAACTAAATGATATATAGACATACATATATTGGAAACAGAGCTATTTTTATAAAAAGACTGTCATTACACAAAATTTAAAAAGTTGATTAATCCTGAGGGAGCAGAAGAAGCTATGATGGTGGGGTACAACAGAGAATCCAAGATATTGATATTGTACTGTTTCTTAATCTAGGTAGTAGGACATTGTTGCTAATCTTGTTACTGAAACACCAGGGATTTGGTCTAGGTTCTACTGCTTGCTGCACAGAAAGCCAATCACTAAGACAACAAGTATTGCCAAGGAAGAAGGCTTTCATCGAGTGCTGAAGGCAAAGAGATTTAAACTCACTCTCAAGTCCACATCCCTATCTAAATAAGGTGTTTATATAGCAGGGACAAAATGTAACAATGTTTAAAAAATCAGAAACTAGGGAGGGACAGGGAAGCAATCATGATTAATGAGAAGTGTGGAGTCCCATTGTCAGGATGAGGTAATCTGGTGAGTTTCACTTCTTTGATAACTTTTTTTGAAGAAGCCTGAAAGTCCTTTTCTAAGGAAGGAACTCAGATAAAACAAATATAAGTTTTAAGCTTTAAGACCAGAAAGGTTAATTTCTATTTATCTAAAAGAACTGTTTATGAGACTATTGGGTTGGTTTCAGTTCCCCCTTTCTGTTTATAAATTCCTCAATCATGAAAGATTGTCAGTCTTTCTGGTTGCTTCATGATGAGGAGGAGTGTCATAGGCAGCTCCATACTATGGGTAACCATGTGGCTACCTAGGAATCAAAGGTTAATCTTATAGAGAGTTTTCTTTTGACATACAATATTTCTTTCTCCAGTCCTCCACTTCCAAAAGCAAATCAGAATAGGACCAATCTACATGCAAAATATGCTTCAGTCCCATATACTTGGCCTGATCACCCACAGGAAGTGCAGCAAGAATCATTGTCCACATAGGTTCTCCTAAATTGGCTTTACTGGAACCTCTCATGTGGTCATTTCAGTCATAACCCTGAGAAAATAAACAATTGTGTCCCATTACAAAAGAAAACGTGGTTATTAAATGTGTGCTAACAAACATATTGCCATTAATTATGAATATTCATAAATAGTTTACAAATTCTGGAGAAATTAGGTAGATCGAGAAATGACTCAAATTCTGTTTACAAAACTATACTCAATATATGTAAAGTGTATTTCAAGACTATAAGTAGCTCAAAAGTAAAACCACTCTCCAGACTCTGAAAAGCAAAATAAAAATAATCCACAATATTTCAAACAAAAACACCATAAAAAATCATTTCTGTCCTCCTTTAGTTCACTCCATGCATGTCAACACCTTCTCTGCTTCATATTGGGTTAGCATTCTTTCTGAACACAGTGGTCTTTCAATTAGTGCCCTGCAAGTTTTCTATTCAACCAATGGTACAATCTTATCAGAAACCTGCACTCAACAGTCCTTTTCATGAATTCCTCCAAAGAAGCAAACCCTGGACTGCAGCTGTGATTATAAATCACTTTTTCTGAGAAAGATCAAAGCAGAACATCAATTGTGGAAGACAAAAGTCTTAACACAGCCGTAGTTAAAGACACAGTGGAAAGAAAATTTGGTTATTTATGTGGCATACAACAATTTAACATAATAATTACAACATATGTTAAGAATTTTAGGAATGTCATACTATTCTGGAACACATATGAACAACACATCTATATAAATACAACCCAAAGGAAGCTAAACACCACCTCAGATTTGACAATATTTCCTGCATAATAATAACATAACAAATAAACCTAATAAGCCTAATATGTCTCTCTTGGACTTCAGGGAACTTAATAATTAAAAATGCTAGTTTAAGATCAAACGGACTGAATTTAGAACTTAGAATTTTGTTACTGGAAAGTCTGTCAAGAATCAAGGTTTTAAGAAACTTATATTATAAAATAGGATCACTGGTCACCGTAAGATAGTCATTCATTTAGCCATAATGACAAAATAAAAACACTTACCTTTTGATAGAGAGGAGACTCAGTTTCCCAACAATAAGACCTAGTACAGACAGCATGAGGCCAACTATATGTGTCATTTCTTCCTCTATCTTCTCCCTGCAGTTTGCTCATAAGGTATCCAAAATATTTTCTCTGTCAATATTACGCAAACTTTTTGTTGAAAGAGAAAAACAAAGCTTACTTTTACATGGCATATTATTAATGTGAAAGCTAATTTTAATAAAACCTTGTAAACAAATCTACTTAATTTTTATCAGTTTGACCATAAGATTTCCACAAATGTTTTATAACCTTTTCCAATTTTCTATTAAACACCAGATCAGTGCTCCAAGAAAATTCTGTTATTCCAACACATGGGCCCAGATGTGGCCCTTGCATCAGAGTGCCTATGATATTATTAATTTATAGAAAAACTCTGAACTAATCTTATCCTGCAAAATCGGCCCTTATAATTGCAAGCACCCATCTCTTCCACAATAGTCCCTGGCCTTAGAGGGACTGCACAGTTTTAACCTGGCCCTGTGTCTCACAAAAGCAGTTCATTTTGATTGCCATCTTCTCCGGAGTCTGTTGATGATGCTTCAACTGGTGTCAATGCTCAAAATGTAGCAGGGGTTGGTGCCTTCTTTAGGCCCAAAAGTCAAAGCCCTGTAATTTAATGGCACAAACCTTAGTTAATAGGATATTTTTACTACAGAAAATCCTATCATTTTCTCTAACATGTTACAAATTAAAACAGTGTGATTTGGTGTTTAGGAATTACTGCCTGCAGTACTTCGAACCACCGCATTAAAGTAGTTAAGTATTCTTTGCCTGTATCTAATTGCTAGCATTCTAGTGACAGCATTATGACCGAAAGCATCAAAACTGTGTAAGTCTATTTCAAACTTATCAGAGTAAGACAACTAACTTTTTTCTTCATCATTAAAACATGATAAATGCAAATATCAGTTTTGGAAATTCAATGAGAAATAATTTTTCTCTCAATCAAATATATGACAAAATAAGAACAAAGTAAGAATAAGCATATGATAATTTCCTTTCAGCTATTTTTAAAAAGCATCGTCACATATTTTCAAGATTGCTTTCTAGATACAGTACTGACAACTGATTATGTTACTGGTGGGGGGTGTACAGATTCTTGATATTTTGAACAAAGAATTGGACAAAAAGCACAAACAAAGCAAGGAAATAATGAAGCAGCAAAAGCAGAGACTTACTGAAAATGAAAGGACACTCTGTTTGGGGGGGGGGGAAGCAGACCTGAGCAAGTGGCTCAGAGACCCTGTTACAAAATTGTCTAGGATTTAAATATCCTCTAGGTGTTTCCCATGGGTCACTTGGTGCATGCCCTATGTACATGAAGAGGCTGAAGTAAAGTTACGAAGTCATTACTTGCCGTACATCCTGTGCAAAAGAAGAGAATGTCTCCTGTTGCAGCTTAAGTAGACTTACAAAGTTATTTACTTGGTCATAGAAAGCTGGGGTTTATCCCTTACAAAAATAAGCAATGGAAAAAGGATTCCTTATTTAATAAATGGTATTGGGAAAACTGGCTAGCTATACGCAGAAAGCTGAAACTGGATCCCTTCCTTATACCTTATACAAAAATTAACTCGAGATGGATTAAAGATTTAAACATAAGACCTAACACCATAAAAACCCTAGAAGAAAACCTAGGCAATATCATTCAGGTCATAGGCATGGGCAAGGACTTCATGACTAAAACACCAAAAACAATGGTAACAAAAGCCAAACTAGACAAATGGGATCTAATTAAACTTAAGAGCTTGTGCACAGCAAAAGAAACTATCACTAGAATAAACTGGCAACCAACAGAATTGGAAAAAATTTTTGCAAACTACCCATCTGACAAAGGCAAATATCCAGAATCTATGGAGAACATAAACAAATTTACAAAAAAAAAAAACTAACAACCCCATCAAAAAGTGGGCAAAGAATACGAACAGACACTTTTCAAAAAAGACATTTATGCAGCCAACAAACATATGAAAAAAAGCTCTTCATCACTGATCATTAGAGAAATGCAAATCAAAACCACCTCACACCAGTTAGAATGGTAATCATTAAAAAATCAGGAGACAACAGATGCTGGAGAGGATGTGGAGAAATAGAAATGCTTTTACACGGTTGGTGGGAGTCTAAATTAATTCAACCTTTGTGGAAGACAGTGTGGTGATTCCTCAAGGATCTAGAAATAGAAATTCCATTTAACCCAGCAATCCTATTACTGGGTATATAACCAAAGGATTATAAATCATTCTACTATAAAGACACACACACATTTATGTTTATTGTGGCACTGTTCACAATAGTAAAGACTTGGAACCAACCCAAATGCCCATCAATGATAGACTCAATAAAGAAAATGTGGCATATATACATCATGGAATACTATGCAGCCATTAAAAAGGATGAGTTCATGTCCTTTGCAGGGATATGGATGAAACTGGAAACCATCATTCTCAGCAAACTGACACGAGAACAGAAAACCAAACACCACATGTTCTCACTCATAAGTGGGTGTTGAATAATGGGAACACATGGACACAGGGAGGGGAACATCACACACTGGGGCCCGGGGGGATGGGAGGCTAGGGGAAGAATAGCAGGGGGTGGGGGGGATTGGGAAGGGATAGCATTAGGAGAAATACCTAATGTGGATGATGGGGCAATGGATACAGCAAACAATCACCACAGCACGTGTGTACCTATGTAACAAACCTGCACGATCTGCACATGTACCCCAGGACTTAAAGTATAATTGATAATAAAAAAATAAAAGAAGAAAGTTGGAGTTTTTCTATTTGATTTAGTTCTCAGAAGCCCTTAGGTTCCCTGGCCCCAGGCCCCAGACCTATTCTCCTACCTCAATTAGATAACTCTCATTACCAAAATCTTCAAACCCATGCAACAGCTGCAAACGTTTTGTTTTCAAGTACACATATGAAGGCCCATCAGTGATAAATGGCTTAAGATAAAAAAAATCATTAGAAAGTCTCACCTTTTTTTATATTACTACTTAATCCAAGTGAATGTCATTTTAAATTAGTTTCAAAGAAATTCTAATTAACATAATTTCCTTAAGGACAAGTCCAATCTTTCCTGAACATTAAAACTGTACCCATATCACAATTATTTTTGTCAAAGGAAAAGCTCTGAAACCACTCCAAATTACTGATTCACTTGAGTCACCCTGGACACAAACCCCACTGAAACATTTTCACTCTCACCCACCTCTCCAAACAACATAATATATAATCTACTATTTCTGTTCAGAATTTATAAAAATAGGTCTTTTATTTATTTAGCTGTCTAGATCATCAGAGGTAAGGAAAACCAACCAACTTTCAAGTGGCTGATGTGCTCCATCAATTCCTGCAGGCCAGACAAAGGAGGCCTAGGAATTCGAGATAAATAGAACAGATGATAACTTTTTAGAAATGCATAGGAAACAAAATAACTATTTACAGAACCAAATAAAAGTCTTCCATTGGAAAGTAAAAAATGTCTATAATTTTATATATGCTTTTATATATATGCATACACAAGTAAAACCCAGAGGAAAACAAACAGCAAACAAATGAAAATTAGAAGCAAAACAAATAAACAGGAAACCAGCCCTATCTTTCTTAGTTTACCTTGGAGGCTAAAGTGTTACCTAGAGCCTAAAGATCCCACATAATGAATATTTTATTCCTAATACACAATTCAATATTCTCTAATCCATCAATATCACCATACATGCTGTGCAATCAAGACATTCACTTGAAGCACGTGACTAGTAAGGACTCTGGTGCCGGCACCATCCACGCAAAATAGCAAACATAGCATGAAGCAATGCAAGCATGTACACTAAATCCAGCTTCACACTTAACTATGTTAAAAAGAATTGCCACCAGCCTGGTCAACTTGGCGAAATCCCTTCTCTACTAAAAACTATAAAAATTAGCCGGGCATGGTGGCATGAGCCTGTAATCCCAGCTACTCAGGAGGCTGAGACAAGAGAATGGCTTCAACCTGGGAGGCGGAGGTTGCAGTGAGCCAAAGTCACGCAGCTGCACTCCAGCCTGGGTGACACAGCAAGACCCCGTCTCCATAAATAAACAAACAAACAAACAAACAAAAATTGCCAAACTGCCAATGCATTTCTTTACAATATTTCTTATTTTACTTTAATCAAGACTAAGAGCTTGAACTCTGAAAATGTTAATTTGCCAAATTTCTCCAATTATCTATCAGGTTTTAATGAATATTTTATTATCTAAACTTTTTCAACTTTTCATTCTCTCTGTATGTGCAAAGAAACAGGAAAAACTACATATGACTCACACATACCATCTGTGATATGCCTGGGCTTTCCGTTCTGCCCCAGAGATTCTTCTCCTCCTCCTCATCATCATCCTTTCTCCTTCCTTCTTTCTTCTTCCCAGTTATTTTACTTCAGGACAGAAAATGTGCCATACAAGATCCTTCCTCAAAATCATGACCTTTTCTTTATAACCTTCCTTACCAAAAACAAATGATCACATATATAACTTTTCCATATCTTTCTCCCCTACTTATTGGTTCTTTACTACATTGTTTTATAAATAACCTTTTTACATCTGTAATTTAAACTAACTTTCAAATAACTTCTGAATTAGACAAAATTATTCTTTTTCTCACTAACACAAACTTTTTGGCACATTTTGTATACAGAATTATGTGTTGACTGCAATTCTTATCCTTAGTAACTTCAAACCTTAGTAAAACCCTAAAAAGCAGGAAATCCTAAATTATCAGATAAAAGCATTTTATAGATAAGAACAATCTCACAATTTTTAGAAACATTTCCCTATATCATAACCCTTTCTTAGTTGGAAATGACCCAGATCTTTAATGAACAAAAAAATAATATTAATATTTTAAGTTACACAAAAAGTTGACCTAAAACATTTATCTCATTTACATGTACTCAATTCTTTCATTTTTTAACAACTTAACTCAACTACTTTTAAAAACTGAGATACTAGACACCATAATTTAAAGCTAGTTATACCCTTGTTAGTCGCTTTTAAAACAGCCATTTTTTAGTATCCACCAAACATCAGATGCTCACCTAAAAAGGAGCTTCAAAATTAAACACATAGGTACTTTTGCCTATAACTCAGAAGATTCAGCTAAAAACATTAAATTAGTCTCATTATTCAAAGAAGGCACACAAGACAAGATCATCTTGTTTTGGCTGGGTTAATAGCTTCATAACCTTCTATGCCAAACACTGACATCTCAAAATATCTATCAAAGACAAATATAAAATCTAGACAAAAATGTATGCTGACAATTCTGCAGACATTTTATTTTTATTTTACTAGTAATTTTAAAGCCGGCTTCTTCAGTGAAGATTTACTTAGTCAGGTGAACTTAAAAATTGCTTGGATATATTTACTTAATTTATGAGTACTCTTTTCTTTATAAACCAGTTTGGTAGACATAATATGTAACTTAATAAATGTATATACAAATAAACACATTTATACATACACACACAGATTCACTAACTTTTACCTTGGAAATCTAGCCATGAATTTTGGCAATACAAACTCATTGGTTTTACATGGTTACACTTTGTTTGTTCCAATAGAAAAATATGTGGTATGTATTTATCATATTTTGAATTCCTTTGCTAGAGAAATTAATTTTCCCCCTGTATTTACCAGCAATTGAATTTATTATTCTATAAATTAGCTCTTCATAAATTTCACTCAATTTTCACTATGGTGCTCAATATTTCTTACTGGTTTATTAAAAATGCTCATTCTTGAAAAAGCTAGTAATTTTTATCTCACAGTATTCAAGTATTTTTATAGTTTTTCATTTAGTCTTGACTTCACTTATGTTCTATTTGTAATACACAGACTTTTAAATCATTATATACTTAATTCCATTGATCCTTTCTTTTCATTTTCCCTTAGATATCATATAGAAAAAATGTCCCTTCCTCAGATGTGCTTTTTTGTGTTTTATGGTTTAATTTTTTTATGTAAATCTGTATTCCAGTTGGAAATTACTTTGGTGACATGAGGCAAGACTCTTAACTATATGTTTCTAAATATTTAACCAATTATATATTATCAATATTATGAATAATTTGTTTCTTCAGTTAACAGATGCAACAGTTTTATCAGGTACTAGTAATAGAAAAATATGCAAACTTAATTTTAATCAAATTCATTCTTTTATGTGGTTGAAAATCAAGCAGTGCAGAAAATTATATCAGTATAGAACAGTTGTTTACCTCCTCATGACCTATCTGCTTCTCACAACTTACAGCCATGACATCTTAGAGATGCAATATTGATCACATGAAGGAAATGGAAAACCTAAAGAACAGATAAACTAGTTCACCAGGGAGACGGTAAAGTTTTGTGGCCACATGGTAGTGAATCTTGTGTCTGAAAACAAAATTCTATTTTTCTAGTAAAAATTAAACAGACAATTCAGTCTTCAGTAAAAATACAGAGTGCATTATTTCTTCCGTAATGTAGAAGTCTTGTCACTAACAGAGTATCCTGCATTCTACGATAGCTTTACCAAAATAGGAAATATCATTTCCTCTCAGGGGTAGGGCTGTTCATAGTCACATGCCAAATACATCTTCTGGTCACATTATAATCCAGTCCATCCACTCCACTCCACTTTATTATTCATACACAATAACATTCTCACATTATATTGATTGATACATAAGAAAGTCCTGTGTTTGGGAAATTTGGATGTGAAGTAGAGGAGAAAGAGAGAGGCTGTGGAGGCAGATTGTTTTATTTCCCCAACAATAAAGCTCTCTTGTAGAAAACATAAAAAGCTGAGAGCATGAAGTTTAAAATAATTCCACATTCTATTGCTTTTGAAAGCAGAGCTATCTTTAGCTACCAAGGGGACTAAGGAAACATAGTGTGTCAAAACACTATGGAGACAAAGAAATAAGGAAGAAAATATCAGAATGTGAAAGAAGTTCCCTTTGCTGCTAAGAAGTTCTTTTAACATGACAGGAAAGGGGACCTTCTGGAATAGTAGCCTGCTTCTTAGAACATTATAAATACTCTGCTTTTACAAAAGCTTGATTTAGTAGATTCAAAACACGGCAAATCTACCCATACTGCTTCCATTTCAGATATGAAACAGAGGAAGCAACAGAAATGGTCCAGGGATCTATATAAGTTCCAAATATTTTCTTTTTCAAATTTATGAAGGGACTTAAAATTTTTTGAATATATCTCAAATAATAAATACCCAGAGTTTCCCATAGTTATAAATATATATTTGGATCAGTTCTATTACTAAATGATAAGTACTACATTTTCTCTGGGTGGAAAAATGATGTACCCATTCAAGAAAAATATCCGCACAATTTATAAAATATTTTAATATGTGAAACATAAAAATTCAAAACTGAAAAATGAAAGTGTTCTTAACTGGTTAGTTGTCTGATGTGATACCAGGAGAATTGCCTTGCAAATTACAGAGAACTCAGGATCATTTATAATTAGACACATATCTTTTTTTACATTGTGCATCTTGCTAGGATAGATGTTGTGATTTAAGGGACCCAGATAAATTATAAAACTTTTTAATGTTTGCAAGAATTTTAGAATGAATTGAGTTATTGAACCATTTCTTTTACTGTCATGTTTATTTGCTTATTTTAGGTTAAGGCTTATTAGAAAGAAAGGAGGAAAGGAAGGAAGGAAGGGAGGAAGGGAGGGAGGGAGGGAGGGAAAGAAAAATGAACAAGAGAACAGACAAAGGAAGAAAGAATATATTAAGGTCAAGAAGCATAGGAAACATGATTCTAAGAACTGAAACCTTGGATAGTAACAATGAGACCCCTGAGGACACGGCATAGCGGGCCAAGGGCCCTTCTCGTCCTGTATTACCTGAGGATGTTGCATCCTATGAACATCTGGATTTGATACAAGGTCTCAAAAAGAGCTTGGCACTGGTGGACCTGTTCCGTCCTCCAGGGAAAAGAGCATGAGAGTAAGATACTTTCCATAGACTTTATGGCTTTCATTTTCTTGAAAATATCTCTGCATACTTCATAGAGTTTGTTCGGCTGCAGTTGGAATTGGCTCATTAGGGATGAGTAAAGGTAGAAATGGTATCATCAGAAAGGAAAATAGTAAGTACTCATATTTGTTTCAGACAATGATAACATTTTGAAGTGGAAAGGGGCAGACCGTCACACAATTAAGAAAAAGCTTCAGGAATATATAAAGATCAGTTTGTTTTTCCTGGCTGCAGATCTTTGAAACAGCCCCTGATAAGCCTGGAAAGTGCCTTCCTTTGGTGTAATGTCTGATTTAATGTCTTCAGAAAACAGCTACATCTTTCACTGTTGAGTTATACAGAGAAGTGTCAAGTGAAGATTAAGACGCTGCAAACAGGGCCGGGCGCGGTTGGCTCACGCCTGTAATCCCAGCACTCTGGAAGGCTGAGGCGGGTGGATCGCAAGGTCAAGAGGTCGAGACCATCCTCGCCAACATGGTGAAACCCCGTCTCTACTGAAAATACAAAAATTAGCCGGGCATGGTGGCACGTGCCTGTGGTCCCAGCTATTCGGGAGGCTGAGGCGGAAGAATCGCTTGAACCCGGGAGGCAGAGGTTGCAGTGAGCAGAGATTGCGCCACTGTGCTCCAGCCTGACAACAGAGCAAGACTCCGTCTCAGGAAAAACAAACAAACAAACAAACAAACAAAAAACGCTGCAAACACATTACAACTGTGTATTAATAATAATGGTTAATGAGTGCGGCTCAGCATAACTTGAATTTCTTCAAAGCCTGTATCTCAAAGCAGAAAACACAATCCCCAAAAATGTGTTGAAACTGTTGAAAAATGGTAATTCTAGATACAGTTTTCGATGGCTCTATAACGGTGCTGGTATTTTTAAGATTATTATTGTTTCACTGGACATCCAAAGGGATTTTTATTGTTTTTATGCAACCCTAGTTTTATCACGAACCTTATTATTTTAAATGTGTGATTTTTGTAGAAAATTTTGGCATTTTTTAGGTATGTAATAAGGCTTTAAAGTAGAAACTTCTACATCTTTATTTGACAAGGGAAGAAGGCTGACTCTCAGTACTGTGAATAAGAAAGAGAAAATTCTGAATATTAAAACAAAAACGGAGACTGATTTTCCCAAGGGAGTAAATTAGTTACCAAACTGTTTCCAAAAAACTCAACCATATCTACTCCTTTTTATTTTAGCTACTGCTAGTGACTGATGGTAGGAATAAGGTGGGTGTCACCAGGGATGGGAAGCCACTCCAGTTCATATCAGAACTTTTAAAGGAATTCTAAAAGAGGACCTTCACCAGGAAGAAAAAAATCTTGAAGTTTTGACATTTATTTTCCTGGTTTGTAATACAGCATTTTCATTTCTAGTCTGGCAAGGAGAGAGCCTCTCTCAAGTACCGTTTTTAGCCCCAAAGTTTCTTAAAACAGGTAAGTTGGAGTTTAAAAAATTTTTATCTTCAACATATGAGATTGAAATTTATTTAGTACAGACTGATTAAAAATAAAAAGTATATTACTCAGAAAAGAAAAGTGTGGTTGATCACCTGTATGCTTGCATGTAGACAAGTAGTGTTTGTGGAGTGGGGAGGGTATATGTGTGGGGGCAGGTGTATAAACTGTCAATTATAATGACCAAAAGATATTAATCAATAGAAAGTATTTAAATTGTTCTCAAACTTTACACAATAGTAACTAAATTCTCCCAAAAGATTATTTTTTCTGTACATACAGCATTACTTTTAACTTTCTCATGCTAAACATGTATTTTCTGTTATAATTTGTTGTAGCCCAGTCACGCATAATCCGTATATTACTCTATGCTCCTTATTATTTGGCAATCAGGTAAGTCAGCATATAACAAAATTAGTGATGGCACAAAGCTTTGATTTTTAATTTGGAGTGGAAACTTATGTCAACTGTCAACTGAAGATTCTATATCCTATTTAAAACAGATGAAGGCAAAATAAAGACATTTTCAGATGAACAAGCTAGGAAAAATTTTAACAGCAGACATGAGTTGTAAAAAATGTTAAAGGAAGTACATTACACTGAAGAGAATGATACTAAATGGATATTTTAATTAAAAAAAAAGAATAGAGTGCTGAACATGGAAATATATCAGAAAATGCATTTTTACATATTTCCAAAGATTTTTTTAAAGGATAAATGATTGAAGCAGAAATTAGTCATTGTAATGTGGTATTAATAAAATATGTTCAAGTAAAGTAGATAAAATAATAATAAGAATGAAGAGAGGAGAGATAAAAATACACTTTTTTAAGGCTCTTACATGTGAAGTGACATAGCATGATTTAACAGTTACTGTGATAAGTGACAGATTTATATCAAAAACCTAGAACAATCAGTAATAAACCAGAAATATCTACTGAGTAATTTGAAGTGGAGATCAAACGCAATACTGAAAGTATTTATTTCATCAAAAAGGGAACTGAAAGAAAAAAAGTATAAATGATACAAATAGAAAATGGAAAACAAATTACAAATGGGAAATTTAAGTATAAATAACTATATGTAAACAATCTAAAAACTACAATTAGAGAGAGATTATCATTTGCAATTTTAAAGAATTAAGACCAAAATATATCTTGTCTGAAGAAATGCTATTTCAACATAATGACAGAAATAGCTTAACTGAAAGCATACAAAGGACATACCATGAAAGCACTAACCATAGAGAGCTCAAGCTACTACATTAACATCCACAAAAGCAAACTTCAAAACAAGATATAGAGAAAATAGAGGGATATTTTATAATGATGAAAGGAAGAGTTAATTAAGAAAACATAATTATCATATACATGTGATATCTATTAACAGAAACTTGAAAAAAGCAAAACCTCACAAAGCTGAAAGAAGAAATAGATATTTCTACAATTTTAGTTGAAGATTTAAACATTTCTCTCTGAGTAATTGATGAAATAAGTACACAGAAAATAAGAAAGAACACAGAAAACTAGAACAACAATTGCAAACCCAAAACTGTTTAGTCTCACAATCAAAATTGGAAATGAGGTCTCAGTCTGTAGAGTAAGCCAAGAAAAGTAAATAAAAGTTATAGAACTAGGAAGGGAGTAAAACTCTTTATATTTTCAAATGCCATGATTCTTTATGTAGAAAATTCTAAGAAATGTGAAAATACTAGAAAAATTAAGAAAATCCAGTATTGTCACAGAATGAATGGTTAATATACAAAATCAATTATATTTTGTATATAGCATTAAAAACTTAAAACTGAAATTTTAAATATCCATTTAAGTTAGCATCAAAACAAGTTTTTTTTTTAAAAAAAAAAAAAAAAGCAAAAAACAAGATAGGCAACAGCTTTATCCTAAAACTACAAAACATTAATTAAAGAAGAGTGAAAAAACACACCTTAAACTTCATATGGAACCAAAAGGGAGCCTGCATAGCCAAGTCAATTCTAAGTAAAAAGAACAAAGCGGGAGGCATCACACTACTGGACTTCAAACTATACAGTTATCAAAACAGCATGGTACTGGTACCAAAACAGAGATATAGACCAATGGAATAGAACAGAGGCCTCAGAGGCAACACAACACATCTACAGCCATCCAATCTTTGACAAACCTGACAAAAACAAGCAATGGGGAAAGGATTCCCCTGTTTAATAAATGGTGTTGGGAAAACTGGCTAGCCATGTGCAGAAAGCAGAAACTGGACCCCTTCCTGACACCTTACACTAAAATTAACTCCAGATGGATTAAAGACTTAAACATAAGACCTAACACCATAAAAACCCTAGAAGAAAATCCAGGCAAAACCATTCAGGACATAGGCATAGGCAAGGACTTCATGACCAAAACACCAAAAGCATTGGCAATAAAAGCCAAAATAGACAAATGGGACCTAATCAAACTCCACAGCTTCTGCACAGCAAAAGAAACAGTCGTTAGAGTGAATCGGCAACCAACAGAATGGGAAAAAATTTTTGCAGTCTACCCATCTGACAAAGGGCTGATATCCAGAATCTACAAAGAACTAAAACAGATTTACAAGAAAAAAAAAAAACAAGTCCATTCAAAAGTGGGCGAAGGATATGAACAGACACTTTACAAAAGAATACATACATGAGGCCAACAAACATATGAAAAAATGCTCATCATCACTGGTCATTAAAGAAATGCAAATCAAAACTACATTGAGATACCATCTCATGCCAGTTAGAATGGTGATCATTAAAAAATCTGGAGACAACAGATGCTGGAGAGGATGTGGAGTGATAGGAACAATTTTACACTGTTGGTGGGAGTGTAAATTAGTTCAACCATTGTGGAAGACGGTGTGGCAATTCCTCAAGGACCTAGAAATAGAAATTCCATTTGACCCAGCAATCCCATTACTGGGTATATATCCAAAAGATTATAAATCATTCTATTATAAGGACACATGCACACGAATGTTCATTGCAGCACAGTTTACAATAGCAAAGACCTGGAACCAACCCAAATGCCCATCGATGATAGACTGGACAGGGAAAATGTGGCACATATACACCATGGAATATTATGCAGCCATCAAAAACGATGAGTTTGTGTCCTTTGTAGGGACATGGATGAACCTGGAAACCATCATTCTCAGCAAACTGACACAAGAACAGAAAATCAAACACCACATGTTCTCACTCATAGGCGAGTGTTGAACAATGAGAACACATGGACACAGGGAGGGGGAGCATCACACACTGGGGTCTGTCAGGGGAAATAGGGGAGGGACAGCAGGGGATGGGGAGTTGGGGGAGAGATAGCATGGGGAGAAATGCCAGATATAGGTGATGGGGGAGGAAGGCAGCAAATCACACTGCCATGTGTGTACCTATGCAACAATCTTGCATGTTCTTCACATGTACCCCAAAACCTAAAATGCAATAAAAAAATAAAATTTAAAAAAATAAAATTCCAGAAATAAACAATTCATATTTTAAATAAAAAAAAGGAAGAGTGAAATAAAAGTAATACTATGCTCTAAATATTTTAACAATGTTTCCTTCAATATTTTCTTCAATTTTTTTCAAATTTATTGTTTCATTTTAAACTAAATCCCACTAGATATTATTTTTTTGAAATTAAGAAGCAGATTCCTAAATTTTATGAGAAAAATACAAACCTTTTAGACATGAGTACCTTCTCTAAACGTTTTGAAAGAACTTTGTTCCTTTAAACCGTCTTTTCACAACATAAGAAACAGTTTCCACAAAGCTAATTCAGTGGGAAAATGGACGAATAGGTTTTCAACAATGGTGCTTTTCAAAAAATAACTTCATATTTGTAAGGGTATAAAAATTATCCTTACTGCTCACCTCACATTTTAAGTCAAATTTAATTCTGAATCTATTAAACTTAAGAATATTTTTATGACATTAAAATAGACAAAAATTTCTTAGATAGTATGTAACAAGCTCAAACCAGAAATAAAATTTTAATATAATAAACTATTAAAATTAAAAACTTATCAAAAGATGACGTTAAACTGTACATACAAAACACAGAAAACGGGAAAAATACCTGCAAATAATAAATTTGACCAAAAGCTTTTCTAGAGAATCTGTTAAAAAAATTCCTTATAATTGAATTATTAGACTATAACCAGGCCAATATACATGTATAAAATTATACACACACAATAAGCACATGACGAGATATTCACCATTAGTCACCATCTGGGAAATGCAAATTAAACTTATAAGAAGGTGACAATATTCACATGATACAATAGCTAAAAGGAAATAGAACGACTGTACAGAGTGTGCAGCAACTGATATTCTAATACACTGCTGATGGGAATGTAAATGTTAACAACTTTAGACAACAGTTGAACCATTTTTTACAACTTAAACATAAACTTATCAAACAATCTAGCAATTTCACATATAAATATTTAACCAAGGGAAGTGAAAACATAAATTGATACAATACTTGTACATTAATGTTCAAAGTAGCTTTATTTTTTTTTAATAAAAGGTAAAAGATGGAAACAACATTTTATAAATGTTCTAGTACAAGAATGGATATTCTTATTCTGATCACATGACATTATTTTGGGATCTGAGTCTGCTTCTCTGTCACAGCTTTCTGTCTTAGTAATGTGGAAAACTGAATAATAGCAAAACTAACTTTAAATATGAACCCTATTCTTTTGCTTTGCTTTCATAGCCATTTATGCAGAAAAATCACATTAGCCATTTTTATGAGATTGCTCTTTTCAAAGTCAATATATTGACTTTTTTGCCCCTAACTCACTAAAATTCCATGATTTCCTCAGAAAAGCGTGTGCCTCATTTCCAATGGGGAAACCCTAACGACAGCATCCATCCATTCATTCTTTCTATTGATGTGATACTGAGTGCTCCTGTCTTTTTTCCTCATCATGTTTCCCATGTACCAGTCACTGTAGATTCAAAACCCTACTCACACTAGTGGGAAGGGTGACATATGACACGTTATTATAATACATACAGTAACTGTAATGACAGGGATGCATATGCCATGTTAGTGCTAAAGAAACGGTTCTTTAGCTTGAGTAGATTGTTTCACTTAATCTGTAGGACCTGGAAGGTCTGCAGCACAAAGACTTCCCGCGTGGGCTATCACTGAAGTAAAGAAGGGTGGGTAGAACCATCCAATAGGGAAAAGAAAAGATACTTAGGCAAAGAAGACGTTAAAGTATTGAAAACTGAACACAATCTCCCTGTGTAGACGCATACCTATAAAGACAGTCTGTTATGCCAATGTCCTGGAAACTCATTGTCCTGGAAACACACCGTCCTGGAAACTTTGGTAAAGATTCTTTTCCTTAAAGTTAACATATTTATTTCACTTTGACAGAATACCAATCATTCCTAAAATTGTATACATCGTAGGGAGTCCTAGCAGGCAATCTTTGGGAAAATAAAGTAAGACTGAATCATCTTTTAGATTCTTTTGAAAAATAAAGACACTGACTCTTACATGGAATTTCACTATGTTTTTTTAAGACTTCTATAGGGAGGAATGGAGAGCAGAACATAAACCATGTTTAAGAGTTTTAAGAAAATGTACCTCTGTCTTTGCTTTATCCTGATGTAGCTTAGCTCCTTCTTGGTGGCACTGTAGAATGCTTCGCTCTTAAGTAAGGTGCACTAAGGTGCTCTATTGTGTTCATTCTATAGTGAACGTCCATGAATTTTCTTGTGCTAGCTTTCAAACAATTTCAAGGTGGTTACATTTTCTAATGTTATCTACTGCAGAGAAAAGAAATAGATGGATTACATTTTCTCAGATTAGCAGTGAGCACAATTGTCACTCTTTTCCCATAGATATAATATCCCTTATGGGAAACCCATGGAACTTAAATACAAAAAGAGCAGATACATTCAAAGAAAGGAGTGAATGTAATTTATTAACAATTCCACCAACATGCAAGCTTACCCTTTGCACAAATACTTGAATTCTGCATATTATGTAACAGGTATGATGAGAAAATGGTAGAGTGATAAAAATCAGATGGGCTTCAGAGACAAACTGAATACTTTTCAAGTAGCTGATACCAACACTGTGTGTGGGTTTCAGGGGATTCTGCTTAACGCTGCCTTTCTGAAGTTCACTACTATACCCTATTTACCTTTATTATCACATGGAATTGAAAGAAAATCCTATTTGCTTACTTTTCTTGTCACCCTTGTGTCCCCCAAAAACGTAATCTCCTCAAGGGCACAAACTCCTTGGCACATCTGTAGAGTCCAGTCATTAGGTGAGTTCTAGGAAACAGATCCTGCCCACTGAAAATCTATCCACCTTAACTGCAAACGGGTGGATAGAACACAGGCAGAAATTGGAAGTGTTGATCTGGTTATGATTTATATGACAGTAACACCAATTTAGGACAATTTATCTACATAAAAAGAATGCACTAAATCATGGAAATGCAAACTACCGTTAGACATATTTCAATAATAATAAAATTCAAGCAGTAGTCACTACATGATTATCAAGAATTTATTGTCAACGCCTCTAAATGCCAACTTAACTGACAGTAATTGGATTGAAATCAACAGTAAAAAAACCGTAATGTTGAGAGTTCCGTGCCAGCCCCTGTTTGGGAGCACACCCTTAGTGTTCTGTGGGATGGAGACAGTTATCTCCATGCGATGGTGAAGGAGACCCAAAAAACAAGACCAGCAAAATTTTCGGTATCACATACTGAGTAAGAGCTAATGTTAATATTCCGATGACACTATCCATGTTCTTTCCAAATCGTTCATTTAAAAATCAAAAGAAAATAAACAAAAACTAACCTGTTCTGAAACATGTTTTAAGTTAAAAAAAAAAAAAAAGCAATATTTTCAAAACAAGAGAATGGAACCTGGCAAGGAGAACACACACGTATTTGTTTATGTTATTATCAGATTAGTGAATGATAGCATACTTTAAATGATGCGTCAGTTAGAAAAATCACAACAATATTAAACTGTGTAAAACTCTCAGCCAGAAACTAATTTTAACTGAAAGAAATAGCTTTAGCTTATTTTTGTCAATATATGTTTCAACAGGGTTTGAGGGCAGACATTGATGTGGCGGTATAAATACAACTCTGAATTCTGTCAGGAGCCTCTTAATGGGATTTCTGAAAGAGTGACTCTGTTAGCTACCTAATAACACTGAAAAAAAACAAACAAATTTTAAGAACTATATCGGTATAAAAATGTTTTAAGTAGTTATATATAGGCTGAATAATTTTAATATTATTTTGCATGCCATATTTATCTCATTAAATCAATATTCATTTTGGAGATATTTATCTGGAAGATCTTATACCTTATTTATCCTCTAGTTAATGTTTGATTTATTGATAAATATTCACCTTTATTTGAAAAGAACAAGTCACAAGATATCAAATTCTTGTTACTGGCAAGCTTGTGGTAGCAATGAGACCAGTGGAAGTGATAGAATTTTAGACCCTAACTTAGTTTAGCGCAAACCCTTGTCAAGATGAAAACTGAAAATAAATTCAAACTGTAGTCAACAGATAATAGTTAATAGCATGACTTGTTTAATAAAAAGACTTATGAAACTTATTAGAAAGAATGGGTCATTATTAACACACAATTGGGACTTTACCTACCATCATCATAATGATTTCTATTTAAAACAGAACATGATGTAGTATAATGAGTAAAAAAATATGAGAAAGTGATCAGTGTTGTATAAGTAAAAATCTTAAAATAAATATGGTTAAAGCCAGATATACAAAATTAATAAGTTTACATTGAGGTGTAGTAAATAATAGGTAATGAGCACTCCCTAAATGTTTTTCATAAGTTAAACTCATTAAATAATTGTAATAATCTTATGAGATAAGTGATATTTTATTTCAGCTTTAGAAATGAATGAACAGAACCTCGCCTTAGGCCTTCTAAATCCTTCCAGTCCCACCTTTTTCCCATGAGCCTCAGATTCCTGTGCAGAGCAGCCTCCCGATATGTTGCGACATTTGCCTCTCCTGGAAAAGCCCTGGAGACTGCAAGTAACTGTACTTGTTTCGTTAGTTGTAGGGTATATGTGATTTCTGGAAGCAAAGATATCTTCTAAGAAAAGTTAATTGGTTACACAGGGTAATGGATGTCTATTTCCTCTATGATACTGAAGGAAAAGAGCTGTCATATTGCTATGTAAATTAAATTTGGCTTTATTTCTATCAGATTGCTATGAAATGTCAGGCTTGCTCCACCAAAACCTCTATGGAGGTTACACTCAGAAAAGATGTAAATAAGGAATAGATACTAATTCTACCTCATATCCTGGTCGGGGGAAGCTCAGAATTCTAAACTAAAGACTTGTTATTTGGAGGAAAAGCCTTTCCATTTCTTTTCATCTATTACTGCGTAAACAAGAAAGGATCAGTATCTGAACAAATTACTTAGCTATGTAACTTTAAGCTGCTAAGGGACTGGATAAAACTCACATGGAAAAAAATGAAGAGGGGAAAGGGACATGAGGGATGCTAAAATATAAGACACATCTCTACATTTGGTAGTATATACAAGGCGTCTCCCTTCCTCCCTCCATCTTCCTTCTTTCCTTCCTCTGTCCTCTCCGTCCCTCTCTCCCTCCCTTCCTCCCTCCCTCCCTCTCTTCCTTCCTTCCTTCCTCCTCCCTCCTTCCTTCCCTTCCTTCCTTCCTCCTTTTCTCCCTCTCTCACTTTCTTTCCTTTTCTTCCTGTCCTTCACATATTACTGACTGCACACCGTCTCTGTGTTAAATGCTCTAAGTCCACAGTAGAGAGAAAGCAAAACAAGATCCTTGCTGTAGAGTGCTTGTGTACTATCACCGGTGCAAAGACAGTAAATAAGTAAACAAACAAGCGAAGAAGTCAGTGTAGATTGTGAGCACAAATGCAGTGCTAGCATGAAGAGACAGGAATGTCTGATGGTCAGCATTGGTGGAGAGGGGGAGGTTCCGTAGTGAGAATGAGCAGGAAAGCCTCTGAGAAGGAGCCAGTGGAGAAGAACCAGATAAATCCCCAGTGAAAGAAACTTCCAATGGAAGAAACCGTACCAGTGAGAGTTCTGTGCTCAGAAGGAGTTGCTTTATGTGAGGAACATGGATAAAGACCACGGCATGTGGAAGATAGTAAAAGGATGAAATAAAGGAAAAGATTCGTTTAGAAAGGAAAAAAAAAAAAAGACCAGAGTGTGGGGGGGGGGCATCCTGACCTTAATAGGAGTTCTCTTTGCACATACTTCATTTGATTGGCTTGTGAAATACCCACATAAAAATACCCAGTGTACTGTGGGTGCTGAGTCTAAATCAAGAGACAGGGATCAGCTTGCACTTGGGTGTCTAAGGCAAATGTAGGGTCACCTGCCAAGGCTTACCCAGTTAGCATCTCTGACAAAGATGTGTGCATTCTGAACAAGTTGTCCAGGTGCTCCTTATGCAATTAGAGTTTAGAAACATGAATTTAGAGGTTAGAGTCCGAAGCATGGAAATAGTTGAACTTCTCCAAGAAGAGAACGACTACAGAGAACAAGGATCAGAAATATCCTACCAAGTCTCCCATGTGGGGAGGTATAGGTGTGGCACCAGAGCACACAAAGTTGGAAACCAGGAGAAGATGGCTGCATGGAGGTTAAGAGAGGAGCCCTTCAGCATGAAAGGCATGGTGGGCAGCATGGGCACCTACAGCCAGGAGGTCAGTGTGATGGCAACAGTGGGACAGCATGGTGCTTTATGTCTGAAGGGTTTGAGAGAGAAGCGATAGTGTATCCTTGGGGGACAATGGGTATAGAAATAGCATTAGAGACATGTTATCAGTAACCTGAGAATAGTATTCTTTCATACAAAATAACTGCATCATTATTTTATATTTTGGCAACTTTCTTAAAATGAAGATTTCTTTTTCTTTTCTGCTATTTGCTTATGAGAATTTTTTTTTTCTTATAGGGATGCTGTCTTAGGCTGTTCTCTAACCTCCGGTCTCAAGTGAATTTCACACCTTCTTCTCCCAAAATGCTGGGATTACAAGTGTGAGCCACTGCACCCAGCCTACTTAGGATAACATTTACTGTTCACTTACTGATTTGTATCAAATTATATAAGTTATATAGTATGAAAGGGAAAATTGTCAATACTCAGTAAAAACTGCAAATATTTTCTGTTTTATTAATTTTATATAAAAGAAAAATCATATACTATATATTTTTGGCTTTTTTACTGAAGACAATAAATTTACATTATGAAAGACAACTTTTGCTTTATGCAAATATACGTATTAGTTATGAATAGACTATACTTTGTTTATAAACTGTATTTCAGATGATATATCTAATCGTAAACTCTAGAGCCAAAATGATGGGATGAATGATAATTAAAAGAAAGATAAATTATCTTTGATCTAACTATATATGTATGTGTATGAATGTGTGCATATATAATTGCATATAAAAATATATACACATATATAATTACATTAAAAAATATATTTTTTAACACATAGAAGATTCCTAAATTTTTGTTTATAAAGAAGGTTTGATACTGACTGTTGAGTATGAAATGAAAATTTCTCTGTGCCTGTATCGAAAAAATGTAGATGAGGGATAAAAACATCTGTCTGTGCCAAGAAATAGATCAACATAAGTTCATATGCAAGTGCTAGAACTGTCTCTTGTTATGAAATTTACATAAAGATATATCGTGGTTTTAAAAACGATTCTTGAATCTTAATCACTGGCTATGGGAGTCATGAGTCAACACTTAAGTCTTCCTCTACCATAAAGTGATTCAATTACATATGACTTGCTTTGGCCCATGACTCACGAAAATGCGTTAAAGATATTGAGAGGCTGAATATAAAAATGGCTAAGGAGGAGGCCATATATCTCAACAGACTCGGACCCACAACTCCACTGTAGCCAGTCTAGGAAGCCCAACTACAACTTGAGCAGCAATAGACCCAGCTGGGTCAGGACTGGGACAGTGTCTTCTGTCTTCTCTATTTTTTGCCATCTCTTTAAACTTAGCATCAACCAGAGAAAGCCAGAGCTGCTTTGCTAACCAAGAGCATGGAATGTCTCTCTTCTAGTTAGCCACCTCCAACTTCCCCAGGCTAACAGCCTCCAATCAGGGCACACTTGACACTCTCCTTCTTTTCACTCTAAAGTTTTCTCAAGCACCTGAGTGCCTGTGAGTCTCTGCCAAAGCTTTGAGGGGGCCTGCCTTCCTGGCTATAGCAAGCTCTGAATCAGTATGCTTTGCTTTTCTCATTTGGGTAGTCTTTGTTTATCTCACACTTCAGGCAAGCCAATTAACCACATCCCTTGTCTATAAAGCAGTATATGGGTGACTCACAAGAGTGTGAGAATTCATTGATGATGAATGTTAAGGTGCTTGAAATTTGTCTGATGACCAGAATGGCAAACTGCGGAAGTCAGTGGTTGCTCATCAATACTGTAGTGTTTGATTCTTCCCCACCCCCTGCTTGACATGTTTTATGACCTATTGCACGATTTCCTAAATCTCTGTTCTTTCCTCTGTAGTGACTGGTGGTGTTTCAGAAGGTGGATGCTCTGCCAGCCACACATACAGCCTGCGTGAGACACGCCCTTCATTTGTTAAGCAGCTGAGGGTTTGTAACTGCTTGTGACTGCAGCATGCCTGAGAATGTCTTGCCTGACGCACTGACAATGAGTGAATATTATGATTCACAAGAGCCATAGAGTTTTAAAATGTGTTATCTTTTACAGGAAATACACTTACTTAGACTAATAAAAATAAGATAATCTCAGAATAAGTTTTTATACTGATTTCTCTCTACTTGTCTTGCTGATGTCTACGAGCTCAACTCAAGATTTCCAATCAAATAACAATAATATGAATTCACCTGGTCACCATGAAATAATGCAAGATATTTAGATTAGACCACTTTAGAGTCCTCAGAATACTGTGCTGTGTTTGAAAATGCTCAGGATAAATTATAATATTCTGAGTTTTTGTATTTCACTGCAACAAATGCTTGTCTTTATTTTTTTTTCAAGAATAGAACAGAAGAGATTGAGAATCATGGTGAAAGAGAAAAAACAAAACTCATTTGAGCTGTCTTTAAATATATACAGATAGGTGTTTGATAGGCCCTAACATGCTTAAGCTTAGGTTTCAGCCTCCATGGACCTTCCAGGAAACTGACTGGGAAGACACACAAGAAATTTACATCCAATAAGGGACTGAGGCAAGAGAGAGAGGGGCTTAGCACGGCTGGTATCAGAGCCATCCTATAACTCTGGGGGCTGCTAAAGAAAGACACTGTGCAACTTCATTGAAGCCCTGCTTCATGAAGGCACACAGCACCATCTACATGCAGGTATCAAAGCAACAGAAACAGCACAGCGCCCTCCTTCTCAGGAACCACTGCGCTGATCGCTCCTTGTGCATGACTAGGCAGCCTTGCTCAGCAGGGCTTGGCAGGGGTGTCTGCCAGAGGTTGTGGAGCTCAGAAATAGAAAAATGATAAGAGAGGATGGGATGCTCAGGAACACAGTCAATGCCCCTTGGAAGCAAGAGCACCTCATGGAAGGCAGTGGCAGCTCTGCCCCCAGAAGTGGTAAGTTGGAACCCGAGTTTAGCACACTTCTGGGCCTTTTGCAGAGGCCCGGCCTCTACATGCTGGTGTTGCTGAAAAGTTAGAGGAATTTTTTGGAGTCTCGAGTGCATGTTGGGGCAAAACTCAGTGGGATCTGCGTAATTATTTGAAACACAAATACAACTCTACCCACAAATAGGTAAAGCCAAGAGAAACTCACCATCTATGGGTCTATGCATCTACATTTAACTTATACACAAATACAGAATTATTATTGATGTTAAGGGTAGAAATTCTGACAGAGAGGTGGCTATGTGTAAATTAGGAAGTGAGAAATATTAAGACATTGTTGTTTCAGAAAGTTCAAACTATCCATATAAATAGTATCTGATAATCAGTATCTAATTATCAGTTAACTAGCTACTATGAAAGGTGCATATATTACCATGAAAGCAAAATAATGTTTCTGTGATTTATAAAACTAAGAGAAACTAATGCATTTGGATAAAGAATCCAATTACGTATATCTAAAGCAACAATCCCCAACAGATCAAACTATGATTTTGTAATCTTATCTCCCATGGCCATGATTGCAATTTATATTAAAACAACTGTTAAGGCCAATTATAACTCAGAGCTAAATTGTTCAAATAGTTATGTTAAAAGACATCTTAGTTTTGTCATTCAGTACAAGTGGGATTCTCACTGGGAGCATATAAAGTTAGTTTGCTAGGATGACTGTTGAAACCTTAAGGTGAAAAAGCTTGCTCTTGCTGAGAAAATGCAATCATGAGTTGTGGGATTCATACAAACAAGACGCAAAGGATGAAGAAATACTAAGAAAATGTGCATAGGAAAGTATATTAAAATGAGAAACTATTGAGTCATAAATATAACACATCTTTAGAGGTGGCAGCTTTACAAGTAAATAAATAATATTAATATTTTGACACTTTCCATTATATTATGTTTAATCTCCTTTCAATTACATTGATTTGACTATCTTTCCAGGTACTTTGAATCACAATTCTCATGTCAGAAATTTATTTCTTTCTAAAGAATAAATTTAATGGCAATAAAAGACAGGATAGACAAATGGGCCCTAATTAAACTCCAGAGCTTCTGTATAGCAAAAGAAACCATCATTAGAGTGAATCAGCAACCAACAGAATGGGAAAAAATTTTTGCAATCTACCAATCTGAGAAAGGGCTAATATCCAGAATCTACAAAGAACTAGAACAGATTTACAAGAAAAAAAATGACCAATTCCATTCAAAAGTGGGCGAAGGATATGAACAGACACTTTTCAAAAGAGGACATATATGAGGCCAGCAAACATATGAAAAAATGCTCATCATCACTGGTCATTAAAGAAATGCAAATCAAAACCACACTGAGATATCATCTCATGCCAGTTAGAATGGCAACACATTAAAAAATCAGGAGACAACAGATGCTGGAGAGGATGTGGAGAAATAGGAACACTCTTACACAGTTGGTGGGAGTGTAAATTAGTTCAACCATTGTGGAAGACAGTGTGGCAATTTCTCAAGGATCTAGAAATAGAAATTGCATTCGACCCAGCAATCCCATTACTGGGTATATACCCAAAGAACTATAAATCGTTCTACTGTAAAGACACATGCACATGTATGTTCATTGCAGCCCTGTGTACAATAGCAAAGACCTGGAACCAACCCAAATGCCCATCAATGAAAGACTGGACAAAGAAAATATGGTGCATACACACCATGGAATACTACAAAGCCATAAGAAACGATGAGTTCGTGTCCTTTGTAGGGACTTGGATGAATCTGGAAACCATCATTCTCAGCAAACTGACACAAGAACAGAAAGCCACGCACCGTATGTTCTCACTCATAGGTGGCTGTTGAACAATGAGAACACGTGGACTCAGGGAGAGGAACATCACACACTGGGGACAGTTGGTGGGGGGTAGGGGAGAGCACAGTGGGGGGGTGGGGAGGAAGGGGAGGGTGGGGAGGGATAACATGGGGAGAAATGCCAGATGAAGTATGCACCTAAGTAAAATAAATAAATTTAAAAAATAAATAAATAAAAGCATAAATTTAAAGAAAAAAAATCCTGTGTTTTATTCGTATATCATGAAATGGGCATTCAACACTTTTCTTGATTTGTATGGTTAGCTAAAAGAGATAAATCAGACACAAATGATACTGGTCCAGTTAAAGTGAATGTGCACAAACTAGCTTTTAATTGATTTAGATGTTAAAATTCACTCAAAAATTTCAAAGAATTTCTTGTGAATCAAAAAATATTTGAAAGTCAAGAGATTAGGAGAAATACATTTAGTGTGCTTTAAAAGAACGCTTGGTCAGTTTTTAAAATATTTATTAATATGCATGATTTATTTTTCCCCCCCTGTAGAATTTTGGCTCTTTTCTTTTTTTCTTTCCCACGAAACATCTCCTCTCCTCCTCTCTGGTAGAAACCTTTTCCAAACACAAAAATTAATGAGGAAGGTCACCATGCGGTCTGTAACTATCATAGACATTTTTTAATGCATCAATTTACTGGATTAGCTATGAGAAAGCCAAGGAGGTGATTCACTACCATACATGAAAACAAAGTATAAAATACTGGTTTTGACAGTGCAGCTACACTTTTCTAGCTGTTTTGTCATTTTCTCACAAATGTCCTCAAATGGACATACCATTACTTGAATAGTAATCAGCAATTTATTTTCAGGGTTTTTTTTTTTTTTGCAATAAAAAGAGATGCCTTCACTCATAAAACATAACGAAGAGAAAGACACTTTATTTAAGAGTAGAGGAATGCACTCTGCCTGTTGAATATATAGTACATTATTTATAATTTACGGCTGCAGTGGCTGTTGTATATCCTGCTATGGAACTCTGTGAAGAGAGATGAGCACTGCTTGCATTTTCCTTTCTTTGCACTTGCGTTGATCTTTTACTTTTTAAACCTTATTTTGATTCATACCATAATTAAGACTAAATAATTAAATAGAATAAAACAGTTAAAATTACAGTACATACACATACATATGTTACTTGTATTTTACTACAGTTAAGGACAACTTTAATTATCATAGCCTAAAAATTATTGTTTTTAAATACTATGTTAAAAACAACAAAAACAGTAGTTTAAAACTAAAGATCACTCATTTTCTTCTTATTAAGTTTCCACAAAGAACTAAAAAATAAATTCCAACACCTCCTTTTACATCTCCTTGCCATTAAGTAGATCCTATATTGTTATTACCATGGTAATTTCAGCCAAAAAATTATCCCTAAACTCCAGTTTGATAAAAAAAAAATGTACCCAAAGCCAAATAAATAACAAATATAAACATAATAGTTAATTCTTGAATAATATTTTTAAAACTCCAAATAGTAACCAGGAGTAAGGTAATATAAGGTAATCATTTAAAAGTAAATTCTAAATACTTGCGTGATTTTGTTCTAATCTTATAACTAAAAAGAAGACATTTATTTTGCAGAGGTCATGGACAAGCTTATCTGCAAATTAGCAAATTACTATTTTATCAACTGTAGGCAACTCACCTAAAATTCCAATGTGCTTTGAGGACTCTTAGAACAGCAGTGTGCCATGAACAGACACGTGGTGCAACAGGATGAAAAAAAAAGACAAAGCAATTTCCAAATTCAGACCCTCAAAGGGTGTGAAAATCTGCACTTCCAACTCCAATGTAAATAAAGTGTTCTTACATAAGGATTGGCATACTCATGAGAACCCCTAACCTGACACACACTCTTCCTGGTTCTAAATCTGTTGTACCTTTAACATTAATTCTGAGGAAAAAAATATTTTTTACAATATTTACCTGTTGATAGGTACCTAATATTGTGGGTATAATTCAACCAAAATGTACCAGGCATAAACCCCAATTTTTGTTTGAATAAAACATCCAAGTGAGGGACAATGAGGGTATAAAATGAAGGAAATCCTGCCTCTGCCTTCCAGGAACCACCATGAAAAGTTTCCCCGCTTACTATCTGTATTAAAATACTTATATACACATATAGGCACACACAGTACGTATATACACATATATTTGTTCTTGTGTGAGATATATTTATGTGTATATACTTATATACACATATATTTGTTCTTGTGTGAAGTATATTTATGTGTATATACTTATATACACATATATTTGTTCTTGTGTGAAGTATATTTATGTGTATATACACATATACATGCACATTTGGGCACATATTTTCTTATACTTACACTTTAAAGCACACACACGCACGGGCAAGCACACATTCATTTTGACACATATCGTGTCATTTGATGATCCAAACAACCCTTTTAAATAATGACTATAACTGTTATCATTTTATTATTTTATAAATTTAAAAAACTTTAGAGATAAATATTATGTATGTTCACATTCTGTATTAATTTCCTAGGGTTGCTGTAACAGTACCACAAACTGGGTGGCTTATAAAAACAAGAAACTATTGGCTTTCAGTTCTGGGCACTAGAAGTCCACAATTAACGGATCCGCAGGGCTGTGCTCCTCCTGAAAAGGTGGGGACAGATGACTCTGTGTCTCTTCCTTGTCTCTGGTGGTCTGCTGGTGATTGCTGCTGTTCCTTGGGTAATAGACACCTCACACTAATCCTCTTTCATGTGACCTGTTTCTTCTATGTGCCGTTTTTGTTCAAATTTCCCGTTTTATAAGATACCAGTCATATTGGATAAGGGATCACTCTGATGTCTTATTTTAACTTGATTACCTCTGTAAAGATCCTATCTCCAAAAAAAAAAAACCTCCAGCAGAAATGTATGTCTATCATCCCCCACGCTACACTAACTGTATATTTTTCCAGTACTTTTACTCACATTGATTTCCCCTATCCTCCCTGCTCCCTGATCTTTTTTTCTTTTCCTTTCTTTTGTTTTTAAATTTGTTTTATTATTTTTTAATTATTTTTGAGACAGAGTCTCACTCTGTCACCCAGGCTGGAGTGCAGTAGTGCCATCTCTGCTCACTGCAGCCTATACCTCCCAGGTTCAAGCAACTCTCCTGCCTCAGCCTCCTGAGTAGCTGGGATTACAGGCACCCACCACAATACTCAGCTAATTTTTTTGTATTTTTAGTGGAGGCAGACTTTTTCCACGTTGACCAGGCTGTTCTTGAACACCTGATCTCAGAGAACCTGTCCACCTAGACCTCCGAAAGTGTTGGGATTACAGGCTTGAGCCACTATGCCCAGCCCGGCTCTTTAATTTTTTCTAGTCAATTTTTAATTGCAGTCCCTGCCCTTGTGAAACTAAGAAGCCAGTCTCTACACTGAGACAAGTGTCCATGAGCCATTAGGACACGTGTCCAGAAGAGGGATCTGAATATATGATCTTACAATCATGGTGGAAGGGGAAGCCAGGGGAGAGAGATCATGTGAAGGAGGGACTGTCAAACATTTATAAAACCATCAGGTCTTGTGAGAATTCCCTCACTACCATGAGAACAGCATGGGAGAGACCACCCCCATGATCCAATCACCTCCCTCCCTCAACCTGTGAGGATTACAGGTCTCTCACTTGATACATAGGGATTACAATTTGAGATAAGATTTGGGTGGGGACACAGAGCCAAACTCTATCAGTTTGCTAGCATGTTGTTGAGACTTTTTACATCAAAATTAATGAGAAATGTCGGCCTCTACTTTGCTTGTAGTACCTTTGCATGGCTTTGATATCAGTGTAACGCTGTCCTCACAAAATGAGTGAGGAAGTGTTTCTTCCTATTCTATTTTTTAGAAGAGTTTGAAAAACATTGGTATATATTATTCTTTAAATGTTTGGTAGAATTTTCAAGTTAGTTTTGGGTTTTTCATTTGGGGAAAGTTATTGATTATTAATTTATTCTCCTTTATGATTCAATTTTCACAGGTTGTATGTTTCTAAAAACGTATCCATCATTTTAGATTATCCCAAATAATTGTCATATAATTGTTTATATTGACCTTTTATTAATCTTTTTGTTTCTATGGCATCAATTTTAATGTCTGCCAAATATTATCTCCCTCTTTATTTTAATCTAGGTAAAGGTTTGCAAATTTTATTTTAAACTTATGAAAACCCTCAGTTTCTTCAATATTTTTTATTCTTTATATATTCTATTTCATTTATATCTGTTTTAATTTTTACTATCCCCTTCCTTCTGCTAACACTGAGTTTAGTTTTTTTCTTTCTTCTAGCTTCTTGAGGTGTATGGTTAGATTATTGATTCGAGAACTTTTTTTATTTTTTTAGTGTAGACATTCACCATTCTAAATTTTCCTCTTAGCATGAATTTTGCTGTAGCCCATAAGGTATGGCATATTGAGTTTGGAATTTCATTTGTCTCAAATTTGTGAATTTTTCTTTGACACATATGCTGTTGTTTAATTTCCACATATTTGTGAATTTTTAGTTCTTTTGCCAATTACTTTTAGTTTTATTTCCCTGTGGTTAGAAAAGATATTTGATATAATTTTAATCTTTTTCATTTTTTAAAGATTTGTTTTGTAGCCCAACATGATATAGTCTCAAGAATTTTTCATGTACTCTTGAGAAGAATGTGCTCTGCTGTTGTTGGATGAAGTGTTCTGAATATATCTCTTAGGTCCAATTGATCTATAGCGTGGTTGAAGTCCTTTATCCCTTATGGATCTCTGTCCAGTTGTTCTGTTATTTAAAGGGGAGTATGAAGATCGCCTACAATTATTATATCAATTCTTTCAGTGTTTGCTTCATGTATGTGGGTACTTCAATGTTGGGTGCATATATATTTATAATTGTTATGTCTTTCTAGTGGATTGACCCTTTTGCCATAATATAATATTGTTCTTTATCTCTTGTAACAGTTTTTACCTTAAAGTCTATTTGGTCTGATATAAGTATGACCACTCCTGCTTTCTTGGGTTATCATTTGCTTTTAATATTTTTTCCCATCCTTTATCTTTTACCTTATTTGTGTATTTAAATCATAAGCAAGTCTCTTGCATACAGCATAGAGCTGGATCTTGTTTTTTAATCCACTCACTCTATGCTTTTTATTGAGGAGTATAATTATATTTAAAATAATTGCTCATAGAGAAGGACAGTATTGGCATTCAAAGATTATTTGTTATAATTCTTGGTTATTTTGCTTTGTTTTTTCTCTCTTGCTTTATGTTATTGTTCTTAAAATTACATCTTTTTTTTACATTTTCTATGTAGCCTTGTAGTTATTTTACCCATCTACCTTTTCCATTATATTTAAATGTGATTGACATATCACCATTGCCGTGTTACAGGATTGTGTGTCTGTCTATATATTTACCTTTATCAGCCAGCTTTATATTTACATAAGCTTCTCTGTTGCTGTCTAGGGTCTTTTTTCATTTAAACTTGAATGACTTCCTTTAGCGTTTGTTGTAAGAAAGGATCCGTAATAATAAATGCTCTCAGGCTTTTTTTTTTCCTGGAAAGTTTTTTATTTTGACTTCATTTTTAAAGCAAAATTTTACCTATATATGGCATTTTATGGTCATTTTCTAGATTTATTTTTTTCCTTTGTAAGGACCTTTTTCCCTGTGTTTTTTATATTTTATTTTTATCTAAGATTTTGTTATTTCAAAAAATAGCTCCCCTCTTACTCTTTACAGACTTTATTCAGGGAAAATCCTTCGTCTATCAGCATGGCTAGACATTCTGGTGGCCTATCAAACATTTAAGGGGGATGCATTTCCTGTGGGCTTATGTGTTTAATTTCCCAGTTAGAGTTTTGCCAGTTTCTCTTTCAGGACCTAATAATTTCTTCCTCCTTTTAATATCTGTCTTTGGTACTGCAGGTTCTATGTGTTATAAAAAGCCACCGAGTCCTCTGTTTTCAGTGGCTTCAGGTTTTCAAATTATGCTGGTACCTTGTCAGCACTCCAACTCAAGTGAGGCCAACACATATCCTTAGGCAGCCTCCTGAAAAGCCAAAATGCTGTATGTTTAGTTCCAATTTCCCCTGTTTTTCCTGAAGTTTGGAGCTGGGTGTTTTCTACTGATTGCACCTAGCTGTGGTAATTTGGGGCAGGGGATATCAGAGGTGAAAGGCAATGACTTTCTTACCCGTTTCAATGCAGCTGTTCCTGGCTTTACACTTGCCTGCGATACTTGAACTACTTAACCATTTTCTGGAATTCTCATGACAAATTTTTGGAACATATATTGTTGCTAAGTCTGAATCTCTTAGGGGAAGGAAGTCTGGGGCTTCCTATTCTTTCATTTTGCTTAAAATTCATCAATCAATATATATTTATTAAAGAGAGAGAGTAATACTTGTGCTTTTCTGTTTTTACGTAAAAAGACTCAATAGATAGGATCTCCCAGGCTGCAGGATAGCAGATTTAAATGAAATTTCTGTGTGTAGGTGAGACCTGTGCACACAGCCTATAAGAGCTTCTTAGTTTGTGCCAACCAGGCTTTCTAAAATTGATTTCAGTAGTTTCAGGGGAACAGGTGGTGTTTGGTTACATGGATATGTTTTTTAGTTGTGATTTTTGAGATTCTGGTGCACCCATCACTTGAGCAGTGTACACTGTACACAATGTGGTCTTTTATCCCTCACCCCCTCCCACCTTTCTCTTTGAACCCCCAGAGTCCATTGCATCATTCTTAGGACTTTACATCGTCATAGCTTAGCTCCCACTTATTAGTAAGAACATATGATGTTTAGTTTTCCATTCTTGATTTACTTCACTTAAAATAATAGTCTCCAACTCCATTCAGGTTGCTGTGAATGCCATTAGTTCATTCCCTTTTATGGCTGAGTAGTATTCCATGGTATATATAAACCACATTTCCTTTATCCACTCATTAATTGGTGGGCATTTAGGCTGGTTCCATATTTTTGATATTGCAAATTGTGCTGCTATAAACGTGCATGTGTAAGTGTCTTTTTCATATAATGACTTCTTTTCCTCTGGGTAGATACCCAGTAATATAATAGCTGGATCAAATGGTAGTTCTAGTATTAGTTCCTTAAGGAGTCTCCATTATGCTTACTATAAGAAATAGCAAAGTAAACAGATGATCCACTGAGAGAAAATATTCACAAACTATGCAACCGACGAAAGACTAATATCCAGAATTGACAAGGAACTCAAACAAATGAGCAAGAAAAAAAAATAATCCCATCAAAAAAGTGGGCCAAGGACATAAATGGAAAATTCTTCAAAAGAAGACGGACAAATGGCTAACAAGCATGTGAAAAATGCTCAACAGCACTAACGGTGAGGGAGATGCAAATCAAATCCACAATGCGGTACCAACTCACTCTTGCAAGAACTGCCATAATTAAAACATCAAAACATAATAGATGTTGGAGTGGATGTGGTGAAAAGGGAACACTTCTATGTAGCTGGTGGGAATGTAAACTAGTACAACCAAGACAGGCTTTTACTTTTAGCAGAACACAACAAATAATCACTATATCCTATAAAAGACTAAAGGAAAAGAGGCCTCCTCAAGATTTTTGGGCCTTTCAGCTTTGTATCAATGTATTACATAATAATTTGAGGTGGTGTTATATTTTATAAGCCTATATTACATATTTAATGTCTCCTCAGTGGTATGTCTTTATTATCATTCCCATTTTGAAGATGAGATAAAGTTTTCATTGTGTAAATATGAAATATATGCCTAAAAAATATAACACCACCACAAATTATGATGTAAAACATAGATACAAAGCTGAACTGCTGAAAACCAATTGTCTTTCTTCAAAGTTGTGCAGCATTTTAGTTACCAAAACATGATGGAAGCCATTCATTACCTAAGCCTTCAGTAGATGCGTGAATTACAGAAAAACTATGCGAGAAATAAAAACAAAACAATTTTACAACTAATTTGCTATAATCAGCCATGTCATTAAACACAGGTGCTTACTGTGAAATGGTTTTCTTTCATGCAGATTCAATTCAGAAGAAAGTATAATTTAGCAATGCTCATCTCAACAAAAAATAAAACTATTTAGAATTAACATTCCATCATACTGATATTACTGTTTAGGTTATCATCAAGAGAAAAATAAAATAATTCTGTGTATCATAGGTAGAGAAATATTTTTCACACACATCTTTTTTTTTCTAATCACAGAGAAAATTACAGTTTTTCACGCAGAACGTTTTTATGGTATTCCAGTAACTATCTCCATAGGGAGCTAATTGAAGCATTCGGAAAAAGTTTAACAGCTCTCCAAAAAGGCAAGATTTTCTCTCTGCCCTTACCTTTCCAAGGAGCTACAATTTTCCAATATTTAATGCTCACTGAAACTGGCAAGTATACTAAGATCAAACTAGATTATTGACACTTTATGATAATTTAAAGAATTTAGTTTTAATTTTTTTGGGTAAGATGATGGCAAAGTTTTTACTAAATAGGAAGTTAAAATCTATTAAACTATTGAAGTTTATTTTCAAATGTTTTTGCTTCCGTGACATTGCACCCAAGGGGAAAATTTCTATTAGGCAACAAATTTGGAAAACTGTGTTCCTCCTTCAGGGCGATAGACTCAGCCCTCTCTGAATAATCTTAACGGTTCTTTGTGTTTTCATAAATTGCAATATTGCCAGGACTCCCACTGCCACACTCTCAGGTGTGACCTTCAGATTTTAGATCCAGAGCCTTTTCCAGCATTTCCACTTGAATGTTCCACAGGCTCCTCAAATATCTTTTGGTTCTATCTTCTGTCTCAGGAAACTGAGGGGCCTTCTTACAGCACACACACACACACACACACACACACACACACACACCCCACACTCCGTCATCAGTATCCAGACAAAGCACAAAACACTCCCAAGTCCTGCTGGTTCTATCTCCTAAATTCTAAAATTGTACCCTCACTGCCCAGGTTTCAGCCCTCCTGCAAGATGTTCTCACTGCTCTCCCTGTCTTCTTTTATCATTCACCTACTTGGGAGCAAGCAGCCTGTAGCCCTCCTGTGACCAAAGCACTCTCTGTTCATAAGAGCTGTTCAGGGCACAGCCACTCCTCTCTGCTCCTCGTCACGTTGATGAAGGCATCTGAAACTGACTCCTTAATGATTTCTGTAGCTTGATCACAGGGCCGGCCTTGAATTTTATTCTCTAGCAACATGTAACTGTCTGATGATCTAAAATGCTTACTCCTTTTTCAAACCTTTCTGCATCCTGTGTACATGTTTTTAGGGGCACTTACCCTAATGCCAAACTACAACGTGCCTCTCCTCCACCCCCAAACTCTGTTCCCTCACATTTGATGAGACTTTCCCAATGCAAATCCACCCCCACTCCCTACACTATCTCCTCATTTCACAAGATATCTCAGAAACTCCCCAGATGGCTTCCTCTTTGGGTTACCTACCCCCACCCGCTCTAGTAGCACCTCCGTAACTGCCGTCACAGCCTCCTCTTCATGCCTCATTGTCATTATTGGTCTATGTCTATATTTGACACTGGCAGAAATTCAATTATGTATTCTCTGTTTATTACTTCAGACTCAGAATGGTATTTGGAGGAGTTCTCAAAATTTCTGAATAAATATTTTTTCTTAGAACTGATCTTTTATTTAAGGACTTTTTTGTTTTCAATTGCTAAGCAAAATAGAATGATGAAAATGAAGCTAGCCTTAAAAATAAAATATTTCCTAAGCATCAAGGAAAATATTCATGACACTATTGGGGCTTAGAAATAATATCCCAAATGAGGACCTAAGCAGCAGACTCAGAAGCAAAAGTTTTCCTCTGATCTCCTCCTACCCTCCTGTCTCTCAGTCCCATTCTCGTTTGAGGTGTTATAGAAACCAGAATCCCTCTTCCCCAAGGTAGATCACAGAAACCAGAAACCCTTTCCCCAAAGCCAGACATGGAACCTAAAATAGATTGCTCCAACTGTTCTTCTGTCTTATCTGTGTAAAAACTTGCCATAAAGAATTTTCTGACCTAACTCGTTTTGACCGTAGTTCATAAGATGCCTGTTCCAGAGAAGGTCCTGCCCTACATGCAGAAGGACTGAGAGCTGCTCAAAGAGAGGAGGAAGAATCTAGATAGACTACCCTTTCTGGGTTTTCCCACTCAGTCTATCAGCATTAGGTCATAATCTTTCATCTAATCACATTTTTACACAGCTGTCTATGCTTGAACATACGCACAAAAGTGGACAGTTTCCCTTGTGTCTTTGAGTCTTCCTTCTGAATACTTCCATGTGTACACATTAAATAAATTCATGGACCTTTTCTCTAATTAGTCTGCCTTTTGCTAGTTGATTTTTCAAGGAAATTTCAAAGGGCCAAGTGGAACTCACTTACTGGCCCCTGCAACACAACGGGGTTAGTGTGATTCACGTTTTGAAAAGAATGTATAAAATATTCTAATTTTCCATAGTCAGGAAGGGATATTACAAGTGATTTTATTGTTGTTGCCACTGTGAATTCTTATTGTTGCTTTCTGCAACTAAGCCAAAGTGTTGATAAAGAAAAACTTGCTGTAGGGGAAAAACATTGTATCTTTTCAACAATCACATGGGTCCTGGCTGCTATATCTATAACAAAAAAACAGACTAACAAGAGAAAAGAATAACAAATGTGTTTATCAAAGTTTTACAAGACCTGGCAGATTTCAGAAATGAAGACCCAAGGAAACAGGAAAAACTGTATCGTTGTGCTAAGTCTGATAAAGAAGTGAACAGTTGTGGAGAAACATGATTGGATAAAAATGTATGATCTAACAGTAATAAAGTTGGGGAAGGGACATCCAGCCAGGCCTGCTCAGATGCTCTTCTGTGTCCTCGTATGACATGCCTCCCCCCAGGTGTGTGGCAGGATACCTGCCACATGAGAGTATTGGTAAGGAGAGGAAGTATTACCATATGTTCATTTCCTAACAAACACAGTGAGCACACCAGGTGACAGCAGAGAAAGAGGTCTAACCACGAGGTCACTGTACAAGGAGATGGGAGGAAACCTCAAATTCGTCTCTCTGAAGAATTTGAGTACAGGGTTTTTAAGAGTTTTGGAATGGGTTGATAAGTGAAGATCATTAATCGGCTGAAGAGTACACAGTGACGTCATGGGACAGAGAGATGAAGAAGCTACAGTCTCCTGCTGATCTTGTGGGGGTCTTCAAACTGGTTGCCGGAATTTGAAACCAGCACTGAAAAACATCAGTGATCCTTTATCAAAAGCCTGTGATTCTCACGTCAAAGATCCTGTCTACAGGAACAATGGGGACCCACACGGTCAGCCTCTAAGGTTGTGTGACCCACCTGCAGCCTGATTTGTGCATCTTGTGTTAGGCCTTCCTTGTATTGCTATAAAGAAATACCTTGAGACAGGGTAGTTGATAAGAAAAGAGATTTAATTTGTTTAATTGCTTCTACAGGCTGTATAGGAAGCATGGCACCACCTCTGCTTCTGAGGAGGCCTCAGGAAGCTTACAACAGTGGCAGAAGGTGAAGTGGGAGCAGGAGTCTCACATGGCAGAAACAAGAGCAAGAGAGTGGGTGGGGAGGTGCCCCACCCCTAACCAGATCTCATGATGACTTACTCACTACTGCGAGCACAGCCCCAAGCCATGAGCGATCTGCCCCATGACCCAAACGCCTCCCCACCAGGCCCCTCCTCCAGTATTGGAGATCACATTTCAATATGAAATTTGGGTGAGGACAGATATCCAAACTATATCACATACTTAACACTGTATTTCTGTCTGGACCCGGAATGCAATTCTTGTCAACCCTGTGGAGACAGTTTTAAGAGGAGAGCAGAGGCTGTTTTAAGTCTTACGGCTTGCTATGGAGAAGAATAATTCTAGTTTCTACAGCCCCTGGGGCAGGAAGAGGAATGGGAGAAAGGAGGGAGGGAGGAGGTTAGGAAGACACTCCTCGGGCCCTTCTAATCTTTTTCAGTTCAAAACATTCTGCATGCCAAGGCACCATACCTTGGGGTAGGGTGTTCTGAGCCCTGACATCACTAAGGAACAGATGCTGGAGAGGATGTGGAGAGATTCGAACACTTTTACACTGTTTGTTGGAGTGTAAACTAGTTCAGCCATTGTGGAAGACAGTGTGGCGCTTCCTCAAGGATCTAGAAATAGAAATTCCATTTGACCCAGCAATCTCATTACTGGGTATATACCCAAAGGATTATAAATTATTCCATTATAAAGACACATGCACATGTATGTTCGTAGTGGCACTGTTTACAATAGCAAAGACCTAGAACCAACCCAAATGCCCATTGACGATAGACTGGACAAGGAAAATGTGGCACATATACACCGTGGAATACTATGCAGCCATAAAAAACAATGAGTTCATGTCCTTTGTAGGGACATGGATTAATCTGGAAACCATCATTCCCAACCAACTGACACAAGAACAGAAAATCAGACACCACATATTCTCACTCATAGGCAGGTATTGAACAATGAAAACACAGGGACACAGGGAGGGGAGCATCACACACTGGGGTCTGTTCGGGGAGGGCCAAGGGAGGGACAGCGGAGAGGGGGTGGGGAGGTTGGGGATGGATAACATGGGGGAGAAATTCCAGATGTAGGTGACAGGGGGGATGGAGGCAGCAAACCACATTGCCATGTATGTACCTATGCAACAATTCTGCATGTTCTGCACATGTACCCCAGAACCTAAAGTACAATAAAAAAAAATAAATAACCATCACTTCCTAGAGCTTATCAATGCCTTGGAATTGGCATAAAGCCTGAAGCTATTAGCCTATGATGCCCAGAGGTCCAGACACTGCAGACTTGAGACATAACTATGCAAAGCTTTTTTCTCAGAATTTGTGTTTCTTAAAAGAATGTGGGTTTTACTGGCACTATATTTTATTACCTACTCCATTAATCAATGAGAGGACATCCTCTGAAAATTTACAAACCATAGCTCAAAGCTAGCAGAAAGGAAGGACATATAAAATCACATTTGATAAATTGATGAGCTATGAGAGGATGTGATTAAATTAAATTAAAAATCATGTTATCTAGTACTAATTTATGAATGCCATTTCATGATTAATATTGACAGGTAAAAATTAGGCATATCCAATTTATTGTAAGTGAAACATTTAACATTATCTTAACATATGGCCAGAACATACATTATATGTCAGAGACATACTTTTTATAATTTAATAGTTTACAAAACTTACAGCGACTTAGAGTGAGTAACTGTTAAAAGTAATTTTTAGGCAAAGGTAAAAATCATTACTCTCAGAGATATGAAAGTGAGCAGATGTTAAATAACTTATTTATTCATATGATATGAGGAAACTGGGCAAATGTTATAGCCTGTCCAAAGGAAAAGTGAAAACAGTACAAATTTACAGGAATAAAAAATGATGAAACAAATTGCAAATGGGACAAAACTGGTTTTCCTCCAATAAAGGGAGTCAATTAAAACACTTACCAAAGTAGACAGAATTTGGATGTCTATCAGTTGCTTCTGCAATTTGCAAAGCTTTGTTACATCACGCAAAGATTATGAATAGGGCTGGAATCCGATACCTCTCAGGGGTGTGCTATACATCATGGAGAGTTTTCCACTGAAAGCCTTTTTTCTCTATATAACTAATTTAGATTACACAGTACCTAGTGGAAACAGGATGAACCCAGATTAAGTTTCCTCCTTAGCCCTAATTATTTATCACCATGATTTATACAAATTATAAACAGATGCTTCAAGTAACCCTAAAGTTCTATCATGTCTTTTTTGTGAGGTTTTCTCCTCTTGTACAATATTAAGTTTTTTGGTAGAATTAATAAAGTATATCTTCTTATATGTAATCATATTCTTTATAAAACTGTAATCAATGATACAAATCACTTTGTAACTTTTGCTTCTTTCCAGGAGCTAGTCATGAAACTTAATTGAACAAACAGAAACAATTAATTAAAAATAGAATGTTTTCTACTTTATGTTAATGTATTTATTTAGTTCAGGAATTGACAGTTTATCTCTACTTTTTAATTTTTTTCCTCAAAACAGATCTACTAAAGGAATTATTTTGTAATAAAACATTTTGTTACAGTTGAGGGAAAAACACTGGACTTGAAGTCCAGGGATCTCCATTTAGTCCCAGCTGGGGCACTGGCTGGCTGTTCGGGCCACTCAATTTCAGTAAGTCTCAGTTTATTGATCTAAATAAATCAATGAAATAATAAATTAATTAACTATCCTCTCAGACTCCTTCTACTTTTATCATTATACAAGCCTTTACAATAGGATTACCACTCTATAAATATATTACTAGAGAATAATTTTTAAAAGGGGTAAGATAATGTTTCTTGAATAGATGTAAAATAAACACCTGTTCGAGATTTCACACAGCTCATTAATTAGGGAATCTATAATATGTAAAATTCAGCTAAAAAGAGAAACCTAAGAAGAAATATATTTATAGATCAGAAATACTAAAATAAATTTGCAAATGAATACAAAACTTGCTTTTCTAGGGGTAGGGGGAGAGCAGTCAAGAAAATTCAACCAGACTGAATGTATTTGCACGTCAGTAGATAAGCCTCTTTTGCATTTTCTTCAATTCTCTACAATTACCAGAGTTGGGAAATAGCTCCAAGGCAATGAAAGGCACAGAAGCCCTGTAGAATCAGAATCAAAATTAGACAAACTGTTAGGGGGTGCTCTAAAAAAATGAAGCATCAGTTTCCCCCCAACATGATTATATAAAAAACTTTAAATTTAATATATCCTTCTTATTGTCTAAAATGTGAATGTTTATAATGGAGATTTTTGCGTGACTTAAAATATAACTGTACACAGACAAAGATTCTTTGCTTGGCCAAATTTTAGTCATGCTTTTGAATCTTCTTCTAGGCCAGTCTGTGCACTTTCTTTCTCATAAAATCCAGTTTTAGCAAAGAAGACTGCTAAATCAGTTAGCAAGAACTCCTCACCCTGGATATCTGATCACCCTAAATATATTATTGGGTTCCTCATGTAACTACACTATGACTTCACCTTGCCCACTGCCTAAACAGAGCCAGTTTATCAAGACAGGGGGAATTGAAATGGAGAAAGAGTAATTCACGCAGAGTTGGCTGTGTGGCAGACCACGGGTTTATTATTACTCAAATTCATCTCTCCAAGTATTCAGAGATCGGAGTGTTTAAGGATAATTTGGCGGGTACTGGCTCAGAAAGTGGGCAGTGCTGATAGGTCGAGTTGAAAATAAAATCATGGGGAGTGGAAGTGAGTTCTTTTTGCTGACCTCTCTTCCTGGGTGGGATCACAGAACTGATTGAGCCAGTTCTGGGTGATGTCATCTGCTGCATCGGACTGCAGGGCCTGAAAAATACCTCAAACACTGATCTTAGGTTTTACAATAGTGATGTCACTCCCAGGAGCAATTTGGGGAGATTCAGATTCTTGCAGCCACAGGCTGCTGCATGGCCCCTAAACAGTGACATGGAATCTTGTAGTTAATTTGTTATTCCTACAAAGGCAGACTGGTCCCCAGCCAAGAAGGGGTTTTTCAAGAAAAGGCTATTATCCATTTTGTTTCAGAGTTTAAAGTATAGACTAAATTTGTTCCCCAAAGCTAGTTAGGCCTACACCCAGGAATGAACAAAGACAATTTCAAAATTAGAAGGAAGATGAGGTCTGTTGAGTCTGATCTCTTTCACTGGCATAATTTCCTCAGTTATAAATTTGCAAAGGTGGTTTTTCTCATTCCCCCCCCCCCCCCTTCCCAGGTGATGTCTATCCAACCTGGCCTGTCTTCAGAATCCAGTTAGTTGAGCTTATCCAGAATTCTCCCCCCTCCCCCCAATGCATCTTCTTAGTAAATTTCCGTCTACTGACCTCTACACTGTTCCTTGGCTATAAATTCCAACTTGCCCACGCTGTATTCACAGTTGATCCTTATTTCTCTCCCCCACTGAAAGTCCTGATAGTTCGAAACATTTTTTAACAAGAGTCTGCTCTTTACTATCAAAAGCCCTAATTTGTTTGAAATTTGATCTTTATCCATTTTTCATCCCCCCAGTAAATATGAGTAAAAATAGTGGCTTGCTAGGAGAATGAAATCTGCATTAGGTCAGCCTGGGTTAACATAGTTTACTCCATGACTACTATCTATAACTCTATGCAAGTTACTTACATTTTGAGACTAAGTTTCTTAACATATAATAAATATCAGAATAGTAACACCTCCCTTTAAGAGATATTATGAGTTTGTCTGCATGGTTAACATGAATACATTTTAGTTATTTTGAGAAGCAGGGGAGGATTGAGAAAGGGGAGAGGAGGAACAAAGGGAGAAGGGTCAGAGGGGGAGGAAGCAGCGTGATTTCATGGAGACTGATGTTTTGGAGGAACACCGAAGTTAAAATAAGATTGGACTACTTAAACAAATAGAGAAAAATAAAGAAAAGAACAGAATTAATGATTTAAAAATATGATGCAAATACTAAGTGCTGTGAGAAGACCAGGATTGAGGAAACCTGAGGATTTCCTTAAGACGGTCAACTCAAATATGAATAAAGCCTACCTTATGCAAGCTTGGAGCTTAAACTCTCATTTCTGAATGAATTGCTTTCAGTTGTGGGAGAGTACAGAGCAAAGGCCAAAGGATAAACTGAGTGAGACTAAAAGATACAAAGGCACCAGATTAAATATCCCAGCAAAATGTTTTCACATAAAAGGTAGTGATTTTGAAGGTCAGTTAATAATACAAGATTTCACTTAACAAGTTTGAAAAAAATTGTGTGTCTGACATAAGTTTACGGTGACTTGCATAGACTATGAACTATGAAAATCCCCAGTTTACTGCATCTGCTCCACCTTGACTCTAAACTATGTGTTTTGGGAGGAAGACTATTCCTCTACCAACTTAGGGACAACTGATCTAAATCCTGTGAATTAACTGATGATAAGGAAAATTAACAGGAGAAAAGACCAGTTTTATTTACATGTGCACATGAGAGTATTCAGTAATGAGTAATACACTAAATAGTCAAAAGTAAAGATGTTTGAGTGATACGTGTGGAAGTGGTGCAGCAGGTTTAGAGTTTCAATAAAGAAAAATGGAATGTTGAAGGACAGGGAAAATGCGGCACATATACACCATGGAATACAATGCAGCCATAAAAAACGATGAGTTCGTGTCCTTTGTAGGGACATGGATGAACCTGGAAACCATCATTCTCAGCAAATTGACACAAGAACAGAAAATCAAACACCGGCATGTTCTCACTCATAGGCAGGTGTTGAACAATGAGAACATGTGGACACAGGGAGGGGAGCATCACACACTGGGGTCTGTGGGGGGAAATTAGGGAGGAACAGTGGGGGGGTGGGGGAGTCAGGGAGGGATAACATGGGGAGAAATGCCAGATATAGGTGATGGGGAGGAAGGCAGAAAATCACACTGCCATGTATGCACCTATGCAACAATCTTGCATGTTCTTCACATGTACCCCAAAACCTAAAATGTAATAAAATATATATTTAAAAAAAAAAAAGAAAAATAGAATGTTGTGTTTGTTTTTTTAAGTTAATCACAGCTAAAATTGTACTTCCTAGCAGTCTTTTCCTAAACAGGAAACTCCCTTGGGGGCAGGGGCAAGGGGCTGTCAAGAGTAAATTTATTTTGTGGAGGCTCTGAAACTACCTTTGCAAAAATTATAGCAGCGAGATAAATCTAACATAACTGAACCCATCTTGCTTCTAACCTCACAAGATAACTGGTCTTGCTCATTTCTGAAGACAGGCCAAGCTAACTATGGAAGGAATTCAGTTTATAAGTTAACTTTAAAGCAAGGACGATAATGGTCTCTTTCCAATATTAAGGCCCTCCTTATCAGGGACTGAAACTGCCTTTGTAAAATTAAAGAAAAACCACAAAGTAAGAATTAAGGTAAGGGCCTAAATTCTGCTAATAGGAATAATTAGATAACAGCTAGTCATTGTTTTTTAATTCGTCTTTTTGTAATTGCTTACTACTCAGGAGTCACACAGCCAGTGGTCACAATATTTGTAACTTCCTCAATTGTCCCTGTAGATAACATCACGATTGTGAAACCTAAGACTTGTATTTGGAATATTTTTCAGATCTTGCATTCTAGTGGACCAACTGGCACACCTGAACCAGTGACTCATACCAAAACCCGACTTAACTGGTCCTGTGACCCCCATCAGGAACTGACTCAGCACATAAAAGACAATTTCAACACCCCTGTGTTTTCATCCCTGACTCAACCAATAAGCATTCCCCCTGCCCCAGTCTCCTGCCCACTAAACTATCCCTGAAAAACACTGAAAAACATATCCCTGAAAAACATATACACATACAGGGATATGTTTATCTCTGAAAAACATATATACATACATTTGAGAAAGAAAGACAGGTTCATTATAAGCCGTTAATTCACTTGATTATGGGGACTGATCAGTTTTAGGATCTGCAGTTGCTAAGCTAAAGACCTAGAAAAGCTAATGCATAGTTCCAATACAAGTCTGAAAAAAAGAAAAGAATAATCAATGTCACAGCTGGAAGGCAATCAAGCATGAGAAATTCCCTCTAATTAGGTGAAAGGTCAACATTTTTTGTTCCTTCCAGGCTTTCAGTTGACTAGATGAGGCCTACCTACATTAGGAAATCCAATCTACTTTATTCAATGTATTGATTTAAATATTTAATTTTAACACCCTCACAGAAATACCTAGAATAATGTTTGACCAAATATCTGGGCACTCCATGGCCCAATCAAGTTGACGCATAAAATTAACCATCACAAGTTTACTCCTTGTCACCTGGCATCCATACATATCTCCTTACACCATGCTTAATCTTCAAATTAAGACAAAAACAAGGTCCTAATTTCATCTAACATGATGCAGCTACCCTGCATACAACTGAATCTGCACTAACCCCTTCCCCAGAAAGGGGGTAAAGCCCTTGAGTGATGTCTACTCTTTTCCTTGATATCCCATAATGTCAGTGCAATGATGTCAAATTAACAATATTCAAATACTGGAATATTGTCAATACATCAGATGTTACATAATAAGAGAAGAAAGCAAAGGTGTTTGTTTTATATGTGCTATTGACTGAATTGAATTACCCCCTCAAATTTGTATGTTAAAGGACTAACACAAAATGGGACTATATTTGGGAGCAGGGCCTAGATTAAATAGGGATAATTAATGTTCAGTGAGGTCGTAAGAGTGAGGCCCTGATACGTTAGAATTTGTGTCATTTTAAAAAGAGACAGTGCTCTCTGTGAGGATGTCATCTGCACGCCAGTAAGAAAGTCTCACCATGACTGGATCCTGCTGATGCCCTGATCTCAGACTTTCAGCATGTGCTACCTCGTACACATTTTAGTACCCAAGAAATTGAGTGCTTTTGATCAAATACCTAAACATGTGGAAGTGACTTTGGAATCAGGTAATATGTAGAGACTGGAAAAGTTTTGAAGTGCATATTAGAAATATAAAATTATGGGCAATTTCGATAATATCTCAGATAAAATTTTTGAAATTGAAAAAATGATAATTCTTATTATAAAATGGCAACCAACTTTGTTGAACTCTGCTTTAGCTTTGGTTAAAGGCAGAACTTACAACCGATAATATTAGATATTGAGCTGAGGGTGATTTTAATCAAAGTGTTGGAGGAACAGCTTGGTTTCTCCTGACTACCTGTGGTAAATGTGAAAGGAGAAAGATGATGTAAAGAAGGAATTGTTAACAGAAAAGAATCTGATCTCAAAGATTCAGAAAATTATCAGCCTATGCATATTGCCAAAACTGTGAAAACTTGTTCTCAAGACAACATAAAGAATGTGGTGAAACAACTAATTGATAAACAGATGACAGGTGCAACTTATGAAATTAATCAGCCATCTCAATGGAGGCCAGGATTAGAAATGAGAATATACCAGCAAAGATGCTACAGTTTGAATTAAAGGAGACAGAAACAGTGGGATGGAAAGAAAAAAGACTTTTGGACATTTTGGATGCTACACAACTGGAATACAGAGCTATTGGCTGTGAATGGGCAGTGTTCCTCAAGGAGATGGATGAATTATTTCAGAGGCAATTCAGATATTATCAAGGCTGTCACCTCCAACATGGGCCCAGTGAGCAAGGCTGTTTCCTCCTCATTTCAAATGGTGGGATTACCTATCTTGATTCAGTAGGGCAAAATGACCCCTCTCAGCACCTTAGGGGCAGAGTGATGCCTGGATGAGTCCCCCAAGTCCCCACAGAGTGTTCCAGGGGAGGAACTCCTACAGAGGGTGATGGAGCAGTTGTTCTGAAGGGCCAGATGGATGGACCACTCCAAAGAGCACTGAGAGTGATGCTGCCGTAACAGTAGGCCTGGAATGTGGGATATTGAGACAAAGGGGATTATGTTTTAACCTTATCTAATGACATTCACCTTCCTAAGTTCTGGACTTGTTTGGGATCTTTCATTCTTTTCTTCTTTTTCCCCCCCTTTTGTAGTGGGAATTTCTATCATATGCCTCTCCCCCTCTTACATTTTGGAAACATACAATTTATCTAGTTTAACAGTTTCTAGAGAAGAATTTTTTCTGAGGATGAATTATACCTTGACTCTCACCCAGATCTGATTTAGATGACATTTATAGGGGACTTTGAACTTGAGACTTTAGAGCCCTGAAATGAGTTAAGACTTGGGGGCTGTTGGCATTAAATAAATGTACTGTATATGCAAGAAGGGCATATATGTTGGGGGGAGCAGGGTTGGAATGCTGTTGCTTGAATAGTGTTTCTCCCAAAATTTATATCTTCATTTTTTAACCTCTAACATGAATTCAGTGAGAATGCCAAAAAGGAGATACTTCAAGTTAAATGAGGTCAATGAGGGTAGTTCTTTGATATGATAGGACTACTCTTCTTATAAGAAGAGACACAGGAGAGCTCACCCTTTGTCCCTCTATGCCACATGAGTACACAATGAGAAGGTTGCCACATGAGGACACAATGAGAAGGTTGCATTGTATAAGCCAGGAAGAGAGAACCAGACCATTCTGACACCTTGATCTCTGACATCTGGCCTCCACAACTGTGAGAAAACAAATTTCTATTGTTAAATTCACCAGACTTGGTTATTTTGTTATTGTACGCTGAACTGACTATATATGTACATATATATATTTATTATAAACACATAATACATATTATTATACATATTATTATAAATTCATAATTATATATATATGTGAACCAGAGCAATGCATTAAAATGAGGAATATGTTGCCTCCTAAATCCAGATAGACTTTCTAGGCATTATGCCTCTTTTAAGTTGTAGAGAGACCAGTGAAACAACTTATTTTTCATCTTAGAAAGAATACCTTGGCATACTCACACCCCTGGACTCCTAGAAGTTTTATTGAGATGTGTGGTCCCTGAATTGTAGTTGAACTTATTTCTCACCTACTCATTGACATGTAAGTGATTTACCAGTAATTATAGAGTAGCTGCTATGCATATTTCTCATTTGCTATGTCCAGTCAGCATTATACTTACATTTATTATATTTTACTAATATAATAATATAATATAGACAAAGTAAAAAGAAAAGGAGAAAATATTTCTGCCAATTACCTTCCTCATTTCTGTAACTAGTCATTTGACCATAGCTGGTATTTATAAATACCTTCTTTACTAGCCATCCTGTATTTCCTCTGCCTTTAGCAAGAATCTCAGCTAGTCATGGTTGTTTATCTGGTAGGACCACTCGAACCTTCATTCTTGAAGGATATGACCCATTAGCAGGCCTGCCTTGATTGGGCTATTATAGTTTCCCATTGATCTTAATTACAGGGCATAATACTAAAGACACCCCACGGGGATCTCCTATATTTTTCTTACCGCTATTGTAGAATAGTAGTCGAATTTTCTCCTGTCAGTCTTGATCAATCATTCCACTCAACACGATAATGTCCTTTTATTGCCTATTGAATCAAAGGTTTGAGAAGTCCAAAGTGAGTGGGTGCAGTCTTAACTTCCAGTTCAATAGAATCATTGAGTATCCTGGTAAAGAGATTCCTCACTCTGGAACTAAGACTTCTAGGCTAGCAGAGCATAAGATCATTGGAAGAGAAAGCAAAACTTTTGTTAGCGGGTAGTTCAAAGTAATAGTGAGTAGTGACACCCCATCCCCATCTCTTGATACCTGGACCTGTGAATCCTAACTTACAGGAGAAACAATATTATATGTTAGACACCTATTCAGAGCATACACAGACTTATTTAGAGCCTTTCCTCAACCTTGCAAAGTAATGCCATGCACCTGTGGCTGTAACTGAGTCTTCAAAGTCCATCCCATAGTTCCATGAAGCCAGCTCCTTTAGAATGATGAGAAACATGGTGAATCATTAATTCCATAAGCATGGACCTATTACCACCTTTCATTTGCTGTGAAGTGAGTTCCTTGATCAGAATCAATACTCTGTGGAACACATGAAAGAGACATTCTATAAATTCACAGTTATAATTTTTGGCAGAAACATTACATGCAGGAAGGACAAACCTATATTCACAGTAAGTTTCTATGCCAATAAGAACTTAAGTACTTCCCCTTTCATGATGGAAAGGCTCTAATGTAATAAAGCTACCACAAGATAGCTGGATGATGACCCCAGGGAGAGGTGCCACTTGTTCCCTGCTGCTGGCAGATGGGACACTCAGCGGTGGCCATCTCCTGGTCAGTCTTGGTGAATGCATGTCCATATAGTTGAACCCATGCATAATTTTCATCATGACCACTCTTTTCTTTTCTTTTTTGAGACAGAGTCTCACTCCCTCACCTGGCGCTAGACTGGAGTGCAGTGGCGTGACCTTGGCTCACTGCAACCTCCGCCTCCTGGGTTCAAGCAATTCTCCTGCCTCAGCCTCCTGAGTAGCTAGGACTACAGGCACGTGCCACCATGCCCAACTAATTTTTTTTTGTATTTTTAGTAGAGACGGGGTTTAGTAAGACCATGTTGGCCAGGATGATCTCGATCTCTTGACCTCATGATCCGCCCGCCTCGGCCTCCCAAAGTGCTGGGATTACAGGTGTGAGCCACTGCGCCCAGCCATGACCACTCTTTTCATGAGCAGTCACAGCAGTTGATGGGGAAGGAGGCTGACTTGTATCCACAGACTGGGTCATCCCATCCATTTTATTATTAAAACCCTCCTCTGCTGAGGTTACTCTTTGTTAAGCATTCATATGTGACACAAACACTTTTACATTTTTTTGTCCATTCAAGAGTGTTCATGTACACACCTCTTCCTCAAATTTCTTTACCACCAATTTTCCAAACATGTTTCTTTCAAGTCCTTGATAATCCAGCCAAGCCACTGGCTACAACTCATAAATTGGTAGATAATTGCACATCTGACCATTTCTCCTTCCAAGCAAATTGACAACCATGTACATTGCTTGTAGATCTTCCCACTGTGATTTCCACCAAAAGAATTTTCCTTTACCACAGTCCTTCAGAGATGTCCCAGAGAAACGCAATAGGGTAGCAGTTGTCAACTTTTTTTTTTTTTTTTTAGATGGAGTCTGGCTCTGTCGCCAGGCTGGAGTGCAGAGGCACAATCTCGGCTCACTGCAACCTCTGCCTCCTGGGTTCAAGCGATTCTTCCACCTCAGCCTCCCGAGTAGCTGGGACTACAGGCACGTGCCACCACACCTGGCTAATTTTTGTATTTTTAGTAGAGACGAGGTTTCATCATGGCCAGGATGGTCTCGATCTCTTGACCTCGTGATCCACCTGCCTTGGCCTCCTAAAGTGAGTTGTCAACTTTTAAGTGGTGCCTGCGTTGCTTGAAGAATGATTTGTAAACTAGGTTCAGGTCTTCTCTCCCTCTGTCAACTTACTGTAGGGGACTTCCCGTGAGCCCATAGATACAGAATGGGAGGAAAAAATATAGTGTACAGGAGTGGGGACAATGGGCATTTGGAATTCTTTTTCAAACTACTTGTTCAATGGGCCTGCTCAGAATTTGATAATGGAGTATTGCTGTGCATGCCAAACTTTATGATTTGGTGGGTCAGATAACACCCAGTTCACGACAGGCATGTCAGGTCACATGGTACCCTGAAAGTTCATGGTTAAGCAATCAGTCTCTTCTAAGATTCAACAGCCGGCCAAGAGCTGTCTCTCCAAAGAGGTTATCCATGGAGGATGGCAGGTCCTTGCTCCAAACTCCTGAGGACTTGTTGTGTGATTCACCTCTAGGGGCCTGCCAAGGGCTGCAATCAGTATCCCTATCTGCCACTACACTTTAAGCACAACAGAATCTGGCTGTTTTATGGCTCAAGTGGAAGAGCAGCTTACACAGGAGACAAGACAGGTGGCATAGCTTTCTCTTGTTTTGGGTCTGACTCAATACCGGCAGCTTTTTTGGGTCATTCAGTAAATGGACCAGAGCGATGCACTGAAATGAAGCATATGTTACCTCCTAAATCCAGATAGGCCTTCTAGGCATCGTGCCGCTTTTAAGTTGTAGGAGAGACCAGATGAAACAACTTATTTTTCACCTGATAAAGAACACCTTAACATTTTCACACTCCTGGACCCTTAGAAGTTTTATTGAGATGCATGGTCCCTGAAGTTTAATTGGACTTATTTCTTACCTACTCATTGACATGCAAGTGATTTACCAATAATTATAGAGTAGCTGCTATTCATACATCTACTTTGCTATGTCCAGTCAGCATGCTGTTAATATAATGGACTAGTATGATATTTTGCAAAAGGAAAAGGCAATCAAGATTCCTGTGAACCAAATTATGACATAGGGATGAACAGTTGATATATCCCTAAAATATGACAGTGGAGGTATGTTGCTGGTCTTGCCAGCTGAAACCAAATTGCTTTTGTTGGTCCTTATAGACAGATATGTATAAAAAAAGCATTTGGCAGATCAGTAGGTGCATACAAGGTACCTGGCATGTGTTAATTTGCCCAAGCAATGAATCCATGTCTGGTAGAATTTTCAGTTGGATCTACTACTTGGTTAAGCTTACAGTAATCCACTGTCACTCTTCAGGATTCACGTGTGTTCTGCACAGGCCAAATAGGCAAGGGAATGTGGTGGGAATGTGTTGGGAATCACAAGCCTGCATCTTTTAAGTCTTGATCGTGGCACTAATATCTAGACTCCCTCTAGTAACAGGCTACTGCTTTTGTTTTCCTCTGTTCCCAGATAGAGGAAAGCATGGTGCTCCCTCCTGGCCTTTGCTATTGATGTACTTTCATTGCTATTGATACACTTTTTGATGTTTGTTCTCTCCAAATCTTATGTCGAAACATGATTCCCAGTGTTGGAAATGGAGCTTAGTGGGAGGTGTTTGGGTCAGGGGATGGATCCCTCATGAATGGCTTTGTCCCCATCCCAAGGTAATGAGTGGGTTCTTACTCTGTTAGTTCACATGAGAGCCGGTTGTTTAAAAGAACACGGCCTCTCTCTTACTGCCCCTCTCACCATGTGATACACCTGTTCCCCCTTCATCTTCCACCATAAGTTTAACCTTATTGAGACTTCACCAGAAACAGATGATGGCGCCATGCCTCTTCTAGTCTGACAACAAAAACTTCTTTTCTTTATAAATTACACAGCCTCAGATATATCTTTATAGCAGTGAAAAATGGATTACTATACTATCAAAGTAAATGTCACTCCATGAGTTAGGGAACCAATGTGGGGGTTTTGCCAACTGTTAAATATGTGTACTCCAATTATACATTCCCAAATTGAGAGGATAACCACAGGGCAGGTTTGGAGACCGATGGCCAACTGTGAGATTAATCTAAGCTAAAACTTCATTGATCACCTGACCTCTGATGTGTGGACTACAGATATATTTTGGTTCTCCTGGAATTAATAATATTTGAGATCCAATGTCCATTAGTCCTTGATATCCAATTATTTTTTTTTCCTTAATGCACTATTCCTCTGGTAAAAGGCTGTAGACCCATTTATAGAAGGCTGTGAGAAAGTTCACATTGTAAAATTTTTATTGTGTACTGGGGTCCTTCTTCTAGCAGTTCTGGCTCTGTAAACTCGCTCAAGTCTGAAGATTAATTAAAAATCTGTAGTTCTCTTTATGATTTAAGCAACATTTTTTGCTGACTTAACAAGTACATTTCCTGTTTCTACAGATCAACTAGCAATTTAGCAATTTTGCTATCTATTTCACTTTGATAGGAACACTACGACCAGCTAGCCAGTGCCATAGGTCTGTGTGAATCAGACTATTCTGATTGCCCCTTTGACTTGCTGTTCATTATAGTAATCACATCCGTCTTACCTTTAGAGGTTGAGTGCTTCCACTTAGCCCCTGAAGCCCTGAGATCGAAATATTCCCACTGCATTTACGTTTTCCCATTTAGTAACTGAAGTCCCCACTACAAGGTATGAACCATGGAGAAATGTGATTACAGAGCTCTTCCAGCATTCTGGGGCTACCCTCGCACATTTAGTTCTCATAGTTGTACTAAGAAGTATGTCCTATTGGCTCTACCAGAGTGAAAAAATGACAAACCCACTTTAATATTCCCATCTCTCGAGGACTCTGGATGGGTTTGCACTGTTATCTTGAAGACACAATCCTGAACAGCAGCATCTCAAACGTTAAAAATTCAAAGAATCAACATCCTTAAAATCTAAAATCCCCAAAATCACAATCTTGGAAAATTAAAATCCCCCCAAAATAATTCTGGAAATAATAACTTTAAAATGCTTTAAAATATATGTATTTACATTTTAAAGCTAATAAAGGGAGCAAAAAATAAGGGAGTTCACCTGATGAGCATAAAAAACACAATTTCATTGGCTACTTTACACAATAAAATAGGCAATAACAACATATATATTTTAGCAAGCGTAAACACTCAGATATACCAGTTACAGACATGCAAGCATAACAGTTATGAGCAGGTGAGCCGTATTCATAAAGAAATAGGTCAAAATGTTTGGTAATTGTGTGCACCCCGATCTACTGTGACAGACAGCGTAAGACTTTTGATGACACTGACCCGAGCCTCCATAAGTCACTACTGCATATGCAGTTACCCAAAGAGCTCAGATCTTCAGAAATTTTATCTTTCACAAATACAGATTTACGAAACGGGCATCTCTTCATTTGTTGATGTAATTTCAACCTTTATGTTGTTAATTTTTAAGAAGTCACACATTTATAAATGTACAGAGGAGACTTTATTTCTCATAAAGATTGCCATCTTGCAGGCCAGAAAGCCTGACAGGAACTTTGCAGGAGGAGAGATTGGGGCAGGAGTTTCCTGCTAAACAAGGAGGTTAAACATACATATTCAGCACCTTACAGTGGGAGCTGGGAATATTCATGATGGTAGTCCTGACATATGCATATTGAAAAAATATGCATATAACATATAACCTATGTTCACTTTGGGGTGGACACTTAACATTGAAATGTATTACAACTAGACCCTGTATTTCAAAAGGTCTTTTCAGAACATGAAGGCACACAAGTGCCCAGTCTCTATAAACTGGCCAAAACCAGTTCATGGTCGGTGGTCTTCTTCTCGGGAGGAAGTTACTGAAATCAGTCTCTTGTCCAGGTAAAGCTGTAGTCATGATTAATGGAACAGGAGCTCTGTTATTTACTGTCTGTGGGCTGGATGAGCTGTACTTGTTTTAACATTACTTATCTCGAGGTTGGCACTTGTTTAGCTGCTGGAGAAAAAGAAAAACCTTGTGACAGTGAGAAAATACTTGGTTTTTTAAGTGTAGAGATGTGTGACTTAATCCTTGCCTGACATGGCCTGAGGTTCTATTTATAGTTTGGTATCTTATTGCTACTAAGAGTCTGTTCTGTAAGCCTTTTTAAAAAATGTTACTTTAAATTCTGGGACACATGTGCAGAATGTGCAGGTTTGTTACATGGGCATACATGTGTCATGGTGGTTTGCTGCACCTATCAACCCATCATCTAGGTTGTAAGCCCAACATGCATTAGCTATTGGTCCTAATGCTCTCCTTCCCCTTGTCCCCCACCCCCGACAGGCCCCGGTGTTTGATCTTCCCCTCTCTGTGTCCATGTGTTCCATGTGTTCTCATTGTTCAACTCCCACTTATGAATGAGAACATGTGGTGGTTGGTTTTCTATTCCTGTATTAGTTTGTCTTATGATCTCTGTTTTATTCGTGCTGGACAATTATTGTGTTTAAACCATAAAAGGAAGAGGAGTATAATAGGGCTTCTCTGACCTCCCATCCCAACGTGGCTAGGAAAACAGTGTTAATGTTTTCCTTCTTCTTGGCCAAGAAGGAGTCTGTTCAGTCAGTGGTGGTCTTAGGATTTTAGTTTTACTTTACGATAGGCACACACACACAATGCTTGCAAACTCAAGGTAGTGATTCCATGATTTTCATGGGATCAGATTTACAAAAGTGAATAAAATAAGTCAAACTCTAGAAGTCATTATGCAATTTATATCTCCAGCACTGAAAATGATATGAAGAGAAAGTACATAGCATAGCAAATTGACATTCTGTGTGAAGGGAGAAAAGTCATACATGATTGAATAATCTGGCAGGGTGAATTTCCTATATGTTTTTTCTGCAGTTTCATTTCTTCTTTAATCTTCAAAACATCTATTGCACTTGTATTTAGACAGTGGTTGTGATCTACAGATTTAAGTATATGCTGTCCATTTGAAAGTCTGGTCATTGTGGTCACTGCAATTCAGTAATTTTTTACTTTTGTAGTACTACTAATAATTAGCTTTTAAACTTTTATCTTTCACCATCAAGTAGCCTGATAAACTTAATTTATCACAGCCTTTTATAAGGAAACAATTTCACAGATCTTTTCCATTGTGTTGTAAGAAATACAGAAAGAGGAAATGATATTCAGCTTCCCTAATACCCACTCTGTACTAGTCAGGGTTCTCAAGAGAGACAAATCAACAAGGTATGTATATAGATATACGACAGGGGATTTATTAGGGAAATTGACTTACATGATTCTGGTGACTGAAAAGTCCCATGACAGGCTGTCTGCAAGATGGAGAGCCTGGGATGCCTGTAGAATGGCTGAGTCCAAACACAAAGGCCTCAGAACCAGTAAAGCTGAAAACATAACTTTCAGTTCAAGGACAAAAGCCTCAGAATCCAAAGTGTCACTGATGTAACTGCTACAAACCAAAGAATGGTGAGCCTGGAGTCCTGATGTCCAAGTCAGAAGAAGAAAAGTCTGTCCCGGATCTCAGAGTGAGACCAACTCACCGTCTCTATGCTCCCTTTGGCCTTTATATATATTATATATAATTGCACTTTAGGTTCTGGGGTACATGTGCAGATCATGCAGGGTTGTTGCATGGGTAAATACAAGGCAGTGTGGTTTCCTGCCTCCATCCCCCTCATCACCTATATTTGGCATTTCTCCCCATGTTATCCTTCCCCAACCTCCCTACCACCCGCTGTCCCTCCCACAGTCCTGCTCCAGACCCTAGCGTGTGATGCTCCCCCTCCCTGTGTCCCTGTGTTCTCATTGTTCAACACCCACCTATGAGTGAGAACATGCAGTGTTTGATTTTCTGTTCTTGTGTCAGTTTGCTGAGAATGATGGTTTCCACCTTCATCCATGTCCCTGCAAAGGACATGAACTTATCCTTTTTTATGCTGCATAGTATTCCATGGTGTATATGAGCCACATTTTCATTGTCCAGTCTATCATCGATGGACATTTGGGTTGGTTCCATGTCTCTGCTATTGTAAACAGGGCTGCAATGAACATACATGTGCATGTGTCTTTGTAACAGAACCATTTATAATCCTTTGGATATATACCCAGTAATGGGATTGCTGGGTCACATGCAATTTCTATTTCTAGGTCCTTGAGGAATCACCACACTGTCTTCCACAATGGTTGAACTAATTTACACTCCCACCAACAGTGTAAAATTGTTCCTTCTTTCTCCATATCCTCTCCAGCATCTGTCTCCAGATTTTTTAATGATCACCATTCTAACAGGTGTGAGATGGTATCTCAATGAGGTTTTGATTTGCATTTCTCTAATGACCAGTGATAATGAGCTTTTTTCCATGTTTGTTGGCCTCATATATGTCTTCTTTTGAAAAGTGTCTGTTCATATCCTTTGTCCACTTTTGAATGGGGTTGTTTGTTTTTTTCTTGTAAATCTGTTTTAGTTCTTTGTAGATTCTGGATATTAGCCCTTTGTCAGATGGGTAGATTGCAAAATTTTTTCCCATTCTGTTGGTTGCCAGTTCACTCTAACGATTGTTTCTTTTGTTGTGCTGAAGCTCTGGAGTTTAATTAGATCCCATTTTTCTATTTTGGCTTTTGTTGCCAATGCTTTTGGTGTTTAGGTCATGAAGTCCTTGCCTATGCCTATGTCTTCAATGGTATTGCCTAGGTTTTCTTCTAGAGTTTTTATGGTGTTAGGTCTTATGTTTAAGTCTTTAATCCATCTGGAGTTAATTTTAGTGTAAGGTGTCAGGAAAGGGTCCAGTTTCTGCTTTCTGCACATGGCTAGCCAGTTTTCCCAGCACCATTTATTAAACAGGGAATCCTTTCCCCACTGCTTGTTTTTGTCAGATGTGTCAAAGATGAGATGGTTGTAGATGTGTGGCATTGCCTCTGAGGCCTCTGCTCTGTTGCATTGGTCTATATCTCTGTTTTGGTACCAGTACCATGCTGTTTTGATTACTGTAGGCTTGTAGTATAGTTTGAATTCAGATAGTGTGATGCCTCCAGCTTTGTTCTTTTTGCTTAGGATTGTCTTGGCTATGTGGGCTCTCTTTTGGTTCCATATGAAGTTTAAGGTGTTTTTTTCCAGTTCTGTGAAGAGAGTCATAGGTAGCTTGATGGGGATAGTATGGAATCTGTAAATTACTTTGGGCTGTATGGCCATTTTCACAATATTGATTCTTCCTAACCATGAGCATGGAATGTTTTCCCATCTGTGTCCTTTCTTATTTCTTTGAGCAGTTGTTTGTAGCTTTCCTTGAAGAGTTCCTTTACATCCTTTGTTAGTTGTATTCCTAGGGATTTTATTCTGTTTGTAGCAATTGTGAATGGGAGTTTGCTCTTGATTTGGCTCTCTTTTAGTCTGTTATTTGTATGTAGGAATGCTTGTGATTTTTGCACGTTGATTTTATGTCCTGACACTTTGCTGAAGTTCTTTATAAGTTTAACAAGATATTGGGCTGAGTGGCTGGGGTCTTCTAAACATATAATCATGTCGTCTGCAAATAGAGGCAATTTGACTTCCTTCTTTCCTAATTGAATACACTTTATTTCTTTTTCTTGCCTGATTGCTCTGGCTAGAACTTCCAATACTATATTGAATAGGAGTAGTGAGAGAGGGCATCCTTGTCTAGTGCCAGATTTCAAAGGGCATGCTTCCAGTTTTTGCCCATTCAGTATGATACTGGCTGTGCGTTTGTCATAAATAGCTTTTATTTTTTCGAGATACATTCCATCAATACTTAGTTCATTGAGAGTTTTTAGCATAAAGGGCTGTTGGATTTTGTTGAAGGTCTTCTCTGCATCTATTGAGATAATCATGTGGTTTTTGTCTTTGGTTCCATTTATGTGGTGGATTACATTTATAGACTTGCATATGTTGAATCAGCCTTGCATCCCCAGGATGAAGCCTACTTGATCATGATGGATAAGCTTTCTGATGTGCTGTTGCAATCAGTTTGCCAGTATTTTTTTGAAGATTTTTGTATCTATGTTCATCATGGATATTGGCCTGAAGTTTTCTTTTTGTTGAGTCTCTGCTGGGTTTTGGTATCAGGATGATGTTGGTCTCATAAAATGATTTGAGAAGGATTCCCTCTTTTTATATTGTTTGTAATAGTTTCAGAAGGAGTGATACCAGCTCCTCTTTGTATGTCTGGTAGAATTCAGCTGTGAACCCATCTGTACCTGGGCTTTTTTTGGTTGGTAGGCTATTAATTGCTGCCTCAACTTCAGCCCTTGTTACTGGTCTATTCGAGGTTTCAACATCTTCCTGGTTTAGGCCTAGGAGGGTGCAAATGTCCAGGAATTTATCCATTTCTTCCAGGTTTACTGGTTTGTGTGCATAGAGTTATTTGTAGTAATACCTACTGCCTCGGTAGTGGCGGACTGCCTCGGTAATGGTGGACTGCCTCCGTGGACTGCCTCTGTAGTGGCAGACTGCCTCATTAATGGTGGACTTCCTCAGTAATGGCAGATGCCCTTCCCCCCACATAGCTGGACCATCCTGGGTCCAACTGCACTTGCTGCAAAACTCTCGATCCAGAGCATTTCAGATTGCTGGTCTTTGTGGGGGTGGGACTTGCAGAGCCAGATCACCTGGCTCCCTGTTTCAGCACCCTTTTTTTCTTTGAATGGGTGGCTCTGTCTCCCAGGCATTCCAGGCACCAATTGAAACAGCTGCCCAGATTTGCGTAATATTTTTTTGCGGAGACCTGCTGCACTGGCTGAAATAGTCGTGCTAGAACCTCGTGGCTCTTTTCAGCCTGGGAATCTCCTCATCTGTGGGCAGCAAAAGCTCGTTTGGAATTATGGTTATCACTCACCCTCTGCATTGTTCTAGCTGGGAACAGCACTCCAGAGCTGTTTCTATTTGGCCATCTTGGATCCCCTGTCTCCCTTTGGCTTTTAGCTGAATGTTGATGCCCACCAACAACATTGATGACAGATCTTCTTCCCTTTGTCCACTCAGACATACACGCTAATCTCCTCTAGAAACACATTCACAGACACACCTAAAATAATGCTTAACCAGGTTTTTAGTTATTCCTTACTCCAGTCAGGTTGACACCTAAAACAAAGGCATGAGTCTACCCTGTTTCAATTTGGCACCCATATACAGCCCTTAAACTATGCTTAATTTCTGAATAAGACAATAACAAGGTTATAGTTCTATCAGACATGATGAAGGTATCCTACATACAACCCAAAACACAATAACCCCTTCCCTAGAATTTGGCTTTCATGATTTCAGTATTTGGAATTTTAATCTTTTAGGGTATTAGAGATTTTAGACTTTTGGGATTTTGAGCTTTCCTGATTTCAACATTCAGGATTATGTCATTTGGGTTGTGTCTTTTGAGATTTTGATTGGTATTGCTTCGTGTCCCTTTTCTCTATGTTAAGCCAAAGAAACATTTCCAACTTGCTCACTGCGGGTCACATTTTGGTTCATGTTTCAGCCAACCAACCTATTCAAGCCCCTTCTAATACCCCAAATAGTAACATTAAATACAGAATCTCTGCTTAGTTTTCTCCTATCAATAAATTTGCACTGATCCAACTTTTTATTTCTTCCAGAATTTTTCTACACCCATAATATCCATCCCTACACTTATTCTCTGAATTTAGAAAAATCAAGTTTTCCTTATTTTTTTTTTAGTGCAGGGTATCTTTTCATGGATCATACTTTGTGCCTCATTTTAAGGGTCTACTGGAACTTGAGTCTAGTTATAGGGCAAGAAGCAAAGAAGGTGGTTGGGTGGGTCCTATGGAGAATAAGCATTGTTTCTAACGGCAATTGTCTCAGGTGAGGTCATTATGGTTTCCTGAAGCAATGCAGGTGTAATCCCCCTCAGATAAGTGTGAAGATTCTGTTTCCACTGGGGATAGAGGGACCTCTTTTAAATGGGGTGGGGACACTACTTTCATTGGCAAAGAATTCTCATCAGAAATTTGAGGTTCAATGTTCCTACCTTCATTAGGACTCTACCACACCTTCCATTCCAACTTACAGGATTCTATTATTTCCCAATCAATGTTCTCACTTTAATAGTAGATACCACGTGATGCCAGAAGTGTAACATGAATTATAACTCAGCCACTTGTAATATGAAATTCTAGGACTGATTTTCAGTAATCTCAGCCTAGCAGCTATAAGTGATAAGACTCTTTTTCAGGGCAGTATTGAAGCTTTACCATGCTTGAGCTAGGAATTTGAATCTGTGAGCTTATTCCTTTCTTATTCTATTTTGTCCAACAACATTGGGAGCAAACTGGCCAATCTCATTATATTCATCATTACTACAGTTTGGATATTTTTGTCCTTTTTTAAGTTCATGTTGAAACTTAATCTCCTCCAAAATTCAGGAGTTGTCAAAGTGAGAGTATTAAGAGGTGAAATATTTAAGAGATGGTAGGCCAGGAAGGATGCTCTCCTGTTAATATGATTAGCAAGTCTTCTTTAAGGGGCTTCATGTAGTATTTGGATAGCCTGTGAGCTTCCCTTCTGTCTGCCTTTTCCCAAATGTGTACACAGCAAGAAGGCCCTTACCAGAGCAAATGGTGGCACCTTGATCTTGGACTTCCAAACCTCCAAAACTGTGAGGAAAAAAAAAAAATATATATATATATATAGATAGATAGATAGATGTTCATATATGTTCTTTATAAATTATCCACTGTGTAGTATTCTGCTAAAGCAGCACAAAATGAACTAAGATATTTAGATCAATAAAATGTTCAAAAATGTCACAAAAATGGCACAGTCACATAGACTCTTATTTCTTGTAAGTGGCTGATTAGAAGTATCCAATAGTGATATATATCATATCTGTTTGTGCTTTTTTTTTTGAGATGGAGTTTTGCTCTTGTTGCCAAGGCTGGAGTGCAACGGCATAATCTTGGCTCACTGCAAACTCAGCCTCCCAGATTCAAGCAATTCTCCTGCCTTAGCCTCCTGAGTAGCTGAGATTATAGGCCCAGACCACCACACCCAGCTAATTTTAGTATTTTTAGTAAAGATGGGGTTTGCCATGTTGGCCAGGCTAGTCTCAAACTCCTGATGTCAGGTGATCTACCTGCCTTGGCCTCCCAAAGTGCTGGGATTACATCCATGAGCCACTGCACCTGGCTCATAGCTCTTAAAAGATCACTCCATGGACATCAGTACCTTGCTTACTGTTGTAAATAAAGTCATTAACACCTTTACATCTAATCAGATTAGAGAGTCAATTCTAGAAACACCAAAACTGATTTAGAAAATCCATCCTGAAAATTTTGTTCCTCTAAAACCACTCAGTACCTAAATCTGTATTAGATAGGAGTCTCCTGAGAAACAAAACCTATAGAATGGATATACAAAATAAGAAATGAGCTCACATAATTATATTCACCACCAAGTTTAACGATCAGCACGACATGCTGAAGACTCAGGAGGGTTAGTTGTAGAGTCCCAGTCTGAAGCCAACGGCAGGAATAAAACTGATGTCTGAGCTCCAAGGCAGTCCAGTTAGAAGAATGCCCTCCTTTTGGTGTCATGACAGATGTTTTATTCTATTCAGACTTCAACTAATTGGATAAGACCCAGTTTCATAATGAAGGGCAGTCTGTTTTACTTAGTCAAATGGATTTAAATGTTAATCTCATCCAAGACACCCTCACAGACACACCCAGAATAATGCTTGAGCAAATATCGGGGCAACTAATGGCTCAGTCGAGTTGACACATACAATTCACCATCATACCTGTCTTCTCCACCTCCGCCCTAATCTACAAGACCCTCCTGCCTATATTCCTTCTGCCCTACCATAGCCTGAACTATGAGAAGCCTCTTTCGTCAATCCACTTCTCTAAAGACACTTTGCTCAAAATGTTAGCATCTAAACAAATCCATCCATCCTCCCACCAGTTTATTCTGTACTTAATAATTTCAGTGATGTTATCAATGGTGTTTTTAAAAAATTCCTGAAATTCAACTTATAATGTATAAAATATTAATAATTAAGCACATTTTATGAGCATTTTTTCCCATCTATGTGCCTTATTCTTTATGCTTCAAAAACACAATCCAAATTCATATTGTTCAGAAATTTAGTCGAAAGTTATGTTTTTAAAAATTATTTCAGTTTTTAGTAAAATTATTATGGTTTTTGATTCATAATTCAATTATATTGCATTCAAGGTTGAGTGTACATGTATTTTCCTAGAATTGAAATTAAATATTAAAAAAGCATCTACTAATTTTTTTTGTATTTAGTACATTATCTACTGATGTGCCTTCTACAAGGGTTTCCAATAATAATTTTTTGATAAAATAACAGAACAATTCATTTTCCTGCAAAAGTAAAAACGATGTGGTTAGGTTTCTATCTAAGAAGGTTCTACATTAGGTATAATTAATTGTGAGATGTTTAATAAAATGGACAAATGAAAGGGGAATTGGTTTAACATTTTTTCAAAGCAGTTGTTAAAAATATTTGAATGATTAAGTCCTAAATTTTTTTCAGATATTAAATTCTCAAAATATACTGAATTGTTATTTGCTGTAGCCTCAGCAAACATACTCATGTTGCTCTCAAAGATCCAGTAATAATTCCCAGGCTTAATTAAAAATACATATATTCCTGTTACTTAAATAACAGGAGTTATTTAAGTAGAAAGCAAATATTTATAAAAACCAAGAGACACATTTTCTCTTTATATTTTGTTTTTTAACAAAACACCTTTTTATTTGGGGTTTAAATAATTTTACTAATAAGACTGTAAAGAAGAGAAATTTGCAATTTACCAGACACTTTTGGTTTAGTGCTTTCAGATTTTAAGATGATTTTTTCTTTGTCTATAAATAATTATACTTCAAAAGTCTGTCTTTAACATGCAAGTAGAAACAGAAATATGTAAAAATACTGCGACTTCTAGGAAGAAAGATTCCATGAAAATCCTAAAGTTCACTAATTGCTATTCCTTTGAAATTTATATTTCTTTTCTTTTTAATTTAATTATACAGCAAATTTAATTTGCTGTCTAATTAGACAAGTAATAAATCAATATATTTTCTTCAAAATTGTGAGGATAAAATTAATGATGAATTTAGAGGTTCATTTGATCTCTAATGAGAGAGAGATAATCCCTAGTGATTTTGATGTATTCTTACAGAATATTTTCATTTATTTAGAGCAACAGATAGAACCCCATAGCATTTGGTTGATAGATCTTTTTTAATGCTTTCACTTTCAATCTTGTTTTAATTTTAGGTAAATCTTTAAGGGATATATTTAAAATTTAGCAGCTATTATGGTTATATATTTGGATTTATTAAAACTTTGTTTCTAAAATTTTATGTATTAAATCCACTAGTCTTCTTTTTCTAAATCTCTTCTCACTTTCCTTGTCTTTTAATTTGTCTAATGTATGCTTTAATCATTAAAATCTTACTAATCTGAAAGTTATACATTATGCTTATATTTTCCAGGGACTATCTTTTAATTTTCCCATTCATATTATAACTCAAATTTTTCCAATACTATCTAGACTTAGTAGTTTGTACCTCCCCTGCCCAAGTTAACCAGAATCCACAAATTCATTTCCATCTGCTCTAAACATCTTTTGACCCAGTGTTATTATCTTTATTAGTTGTAGGTTGTTATTCATTGTTAAATCGATAACTACTCAAGCGTAACAGAATTAGGCTTTTGCAAGAACAGTCACTGCAGAAAATCTCAAAGAAAGGAAAGGGAGCCTCAACCCTTACAAAAGCAGGTAGATAAAAGATTTTCTTGTGAGGAAGGATGAAGGAAAGTCTTACCTGGAAATATACATGAGCAGTATGGTCTTTTGTGAGTAACCGTTTCCTGGAACACACAATTTTGTGTAATTTCATAACCTTTGCTATTTTTCAAGAGCACAGGGCTCAGATAAAGGTCAACGTTATCACATGCAGCTACAATTCCAAGGTTACATTTCTTTGCTTTCTTTCATTTTAATTTTGCTTCTAACTTCGAAGATACTCTTTAGTTTTTATTTTTTGTATTCATTATTTCTTCTATTTTCTGTATATGTAGTCATTTTTAAAATGTGAAATCTCATTATGGTTTCTACAACTCAACAGTACAAAAACAAACAACTCAATTAAAAATTCAAGCCAGACTTAGCGAGGAACTGAATCTGCTATTAAATTTATCTTGGAATTTACAATCACTGGTATAATGAGAATAAAGTTAGTTGGTTAATTAAAAAAATGAAATCTGAATAGACATTTCTCTAAAGATACACAAATAGCCCATATGTATGTAAAAATGTGCTCAACATTATTAGTTATTAGAAAAACTCAAATCAAAACCACAGTGAAATACCACTTCACACCCAGTAGAATTACTACGATCAAAGAATTAAGATAATAATAAGTGTTGCTGAAAATGTGAATAAATAGGAACCCTATTAAATGAGCAGTAGGAACGCAGCCCATTTGGAAAACCACATGAGTTTTTCAAATGATTAAATATAGTATTCCCAAATAATCCTGCAGTTTCACTTTTAGAGATATACCAAAGCAGAATGAAAACATGTCCCTACAAAAAAACTTGTATACAAATGTTCATGGAAGTATTATTCATAATAGGCAAAATGTAGAAACAACCCAAATGGACATCAACAGATAAACAGATGAATCATATTGGTAGATCCATGAAATAAAATGCTATTCAGCCATAAAAATAAATGAAGTACAGATACATGCTGCAACACAGATGAACTTGAAGCATCATCCTATGTGCATCCTCCTACATGCAGTCACAAAGACATACTGCATAGTTCCATTCATCTGAAATGTCTAGAATAGGCAAATCAATAGAAAGAGAGAGATTAATGGTTGTCCAGAGCTAAAGAGGTTGGGAACACACAGGGAGTGATTGCTAATAGGTAGGGGTTACCTTTTGGGATGATGAAATGTTCTTAAATGGATTACAGTGATGGTTGCACAACTCTGTGACTATATTTTTCAAAACACTGAATTTTACAAGTAAATGGTTAAATTTTATAGTATATAAATTATATCTCAATAAACCCATAATGAAAATTAAATTACATAAACATCATCAAATAACATAAAAAAAAACTTTATAGTATTTTTCTTTATTAATTTAAAAAAATTAGGTTTTTGAACATATGCTTCTTAATCTTTTTACTGTCCTTTAATTTTGATGAATTCTATATTAAAAAATACTATGTTCTCCATTCACTTTGTTCTTTCATTCCGGAAGTCTTATTGTGAATTTTGGACTTCTATGTTTATTTTCAATTTTTATTAACATTTCTCTAACATATCCATTATCTCTTTAAAATTATGGAGCATTTCTTTAGTTAGATATCAAAATGTGTTAATTTATTCTTCAGCAGTTTGCTCTCAAACACAGGGGCTTTGTTTTTTATCAATATACATAAATTCTGAGATTTACAAGGAATCAGCTAGGAGGTTTCCCTGAGCCCCTAGCCCTTTCCCCTCTCCCCTCAGTGCAGCGGGACATGCTCCACATAGCTTCTCTCTTTCCTAGGACTCTGCCTCTGCGTGTTTCCTGAGCTGAAGATGGCTTCTTCAGTACAATGCTTCCTGCTTTCATTTCGAAGGGAGTGCTCATTGTTTCTTTTCTCACAAAATTTGCTTTCTTACTTTTATGTACTGCACAACCAGATTTTCTTATATACAATTTTTAAACGTATTTTCTATCATTTTTTGACAAAGGGAGAACTATAAGATATTCAGATATGCATCTTCCTAAGAGCTCAGATTAACACGATTTTGGCTAACTTGAAGAAAAGCAACTGAAGGGACACCATTTTTAGAAGGTATTATCAAATATGAAGGTAATGCTGATAAACGGGACGTGGAAATGATAAAATCTCTGACCTGATAATCAAATGTTCAGAGAACTTCTTGACTACCGAAAACAACCCTTTGGTTAAAGAATAAAATATTCCAAACTTTGAGCTGAAAGATCACCAGGACTTGTTTTCTGGTCACAACTCTGTTAACCAAAAGGACCAAGATGGGGTGAAGTGAAGAAACTGGCAGGAACCAGCAGATGGTGAATGTAGAAAGTGAAAAAAATAAAGATTCCTCTTCAAATTCTCTTAGCCTATTAAGAATAGATAGTAGTGTCTTTCTCCAGGTTAATCTACTCAAAGGACTTTGTTATATCTGCCAGCTAAAATTAAAAAATTGGTGTATTTTGTGTTGTTAATTCTTGCATTTTAGCATAGATATCTGCCATGACATGCCTGGATAAACCTGGGTAAGCCTTAGGTCATAGCTTGTTCCTCTTTCCTTATTTAGAAATATTTTTGCCTCTCTCAGTATTCCACAAGCTACTTCCTCTTTTCCTTTATTCTCCTCTGCCCTTACCTCTTTAGGAAAGCTGTAAGCTGTTAGCCAATCGGGTGTAACCTAGAATTGAAGTTCAGTTCCAACAAATGGAATCTCAGCAATAGGGCTGGATGCGTTAGACACAAATACACCTGCTCTTCCTGTGTTCCGTTCACTCTCGTGGCAAGAATGCTGGCGAGCAGTGCCCTTTCTGCAGAAAGTAAAAGAAAGCCTTGCTGAGAAGCCTTTTGTCTGAATGCTGATTCTTCCCTGCAACATTGGAAGTTGAGCACTTATTCCCACCAGTGAGGAAAGGGATCACTCACTGGGATCCCAATGATGAGCATCATTGCTCATCAACATGAGCTACTCTCACCAACATCATGACAGTTTACAAACAGTGTGGCAGTGACCTCAAGTTACAGCCTCTTTCCATGGCAATGATCTGGAAGTTACTGAGGCTTTCCTAGGCAGTTCTAAATACCCTACTCTCAATTTGCATTAACCCGCCCCTTAATTTGCACATAATTGAAAGTGAGTAGAACTGAGTATAAATATAGTTGCCAAGCACCTATACATGGCCCACTTTGGGCTCACTGTCTATGAGCTACCCTGTCCTGCATGGAGCAGAGCCAGTCATTAAAAGATTGCTGTCTAATACTACCAGATACTACCAGCGAGCCCTTAAATTCTTTATCCAGGGCTAAATCTCAGTTTTGGACCTTGCCTGTCCTATATCAACTTTGGTCTATTTTCAACATTAAAGATAAATTTTATGAATGTTAAATCAAGTTTCACCTAAAGCTACCTTCTTACATATTTTAAGTTTGGCCTAAAGACTTCTCTGTACATCATGAACTATAATAAGTCGGTGTATAAACAGGCCTTAGCCTATACTTGAGCCAATCACCGAGTCGAGGCCAATCAAGTAGAGCCAACTGTTAGAATTGTGTTTAAATAAAGCCAGCGCCCACCTGTAACCAACCCGGCTGTCTCTGTGCCTCACTTGCCTTTTCTATACCTCAGTTTCCTTAAATCTTCCACCATGTGGCTGCACTGGAGTCTCAGAGCTCAGGAGGTACCTGATTCATGCTCAGGAGCTGCCTGATTCATGAATCATTCATTGCTCAATTAAACTCTCTTAAATTTAATTCAACGGAAGTTTTTCTTTCATCAATGAATAACTATCTATGAGTCACAAGTTCTCATGTCCCATAATTTACAGGAGTAACTAGAAGAAAATTTGTGATTCCAAAATGAAGACCATTCTCTCATTGACCTGAAACCCACTGAAATTTACTTGTCAATAGTTAAATTGCAGTATGAGCTATATCATTTTCAGGTTTGAATTTTTATGGGATTTAATATGGGAAAAAATTAGACCACAAAATTTTACTATATTTTTAAGTTTCTAAATATAAACAGTTTGCAATTATTTTAAACAATGAGAAAGCAAGTGATTGAAATGTGCTAATCTTTTCTGTGATGATAAATGGAACTTAAACGTATAACACATATAAATCAGTATAAAAAATGATGACATCAGATCAGTACTAAGATAATGATGGTATTTTAGTACTGAGAAAATTGCTACTTTTGAGGAGAAAATAATGACATGAAGAAACATTTTAATTGTAGGGGTTTACAAATATTTCTATATATATGAGATTTTTGTTGCTATAAACAATGTTTTAAACACAATTCTGTATATCTCCAAAATTACAAAACTTGTGAGAAATTTTAATCTATCTAAACTCTCTTCTAAATGAAAAGTTTCAGATGGTCTGAACACATTTGTTGAACATAAAACATTTTCCTATCAGTTTTCATAAATAGCTAATTTATAAAAGATGAAAATTTACAAGTTAAATGTAATAATAATTTTTCATAATTGGTAGATTGAACCATGAGCATTGAACCATGAGCATCCTGATGTAATCACAGTCACAGTGTACTTGATCTATTTAGACCCTTTAGCAAGGTGAAAAATTATTTGCCAACTCTAAGAACCATCAATATCAAATACTAAAATATATTAAACCTAGTACCAGACCTTTAAAAGACAATATTGCAAAGCTTAGAGCAGGATTTTAAGATAATAAAACATAGTTAATGAAATAATAGAGCACATCTTTCTTAACAAAATGTATACAACGCTGTATTTTTATTTTTATAATATATAATATATATAGTATTTTGATAATATACCTGCACATATAATTTATGAATAAATATGCAGATTACAAAGGACTTAATTTTTTGGAATTGAAGAAGGATGTGTCTCACCTAAACTACCTTCTGAATGTTAAGTGTTACGAAGTTAAAGCTTTTCAAGTGTTACACATTTTTTTTCCCCCAGTGACTTGGGATTCCTGAAGCCTCCTCTAAACTTTGTTTCAGTATTCCATTCTGATAAATCCAAATGTGTTTACAAAAAAATAAATAAATAATAAAAAATCATTTATAGGTATTCTTAGAATCCAGTAGAAGGAAGCTATACATTAAAATTTGCTAGTTCTTAGAGTGGTGATTGCCAGGCATGTGGGGGAACAAGGAAAAGAGAGTTATTGCTTCTTGGGTACAGAAATTAGTTTGGAAGAAGAAAACAGTTATGGAAATAGATAACTGTGATATTTACACAGCAATGTGAATATATTTAATACCAGTTAAAGATGTTGTAACACAAATCCACGTCTCCACTTATTTTTTTCTCTATCAGATAGTTTCTCCAGGTTAAATATCCTCAGTTCCTTCAGGTTTTCTGCATTAGGCATGCTTTACAGGACTTTCATACTCTTTACCATTTTCATTCTTCTCTAATTGTACTTTAATTTGTTTACAACCTTCTTAACTTGGAGCCAAAAAGAGAAAAGTAGGCCTATTTTACATGCAGTTGATCTTCATTATTTGTGGACTTTGTATTTGTTAATTCACCTACAGGCCAAAGTTTATTTATAACCCCGAAATCAGTAGTCACTGTCACTTTCCTCGTCCTCTGTGGCCACGCAGAGAAGGGAAAAAGAATTTGAGTCTCTTGATGCACACATTCCTAGCTGAAACTGAAAAAAGGCAACTGATTTGCCTTCCTGTTGTCAGCTCTCATGATATAAACAAGTGTCCTTTTCAAGGTTGATTTAGGGCCACATTGTTCTCAGTTTTGTATTTTTAGTTGGCGATGTCACTGTTTAAAATGGTCTTCAAGTATAGTGCAGAAATGCTGTCTGGTGTTCCTAAGCGTAAGAGGGCTGTGAAGTACCTTTTGGAGAAATTACACCTGTTAAATAAGCTTCCTTCAGGCATGAGTGATAGTGGTGTGGTCTGTGAGTTCAATGTTAATGAATCAATGATATATATTAAATGAGATGTCTTTAAACAGAAACACACATAAAACATAGTTATGTGTCACTTAATTGACAAAAATGTGACCGGAAGCTTGCAGGGACCTAACCCATTATTTCTCCTACGAGTAATGGTTCAGAATGACCTAATTCAGTGTTCAAGGTGAGTTAATAAATCTTCACCCAGCTTATGAATAAAAATATTAGTTCAGGTATGGTCAAGGATGGGTGCCTGTGTTATATTACTAGGAAGGTCTCTCTATATGGCTATAGAGCTACTGGTCAGTAATTGTTCTGGCATTGAGCTCATCTCAATTCTGCCTATTGAGATAATTATTAACCTATTTTTATTGAAATGATGCTGAATCAACGGATTCTGAGATGGAGCAGGGACCCCTCTTAGGGGTCGCACTGCACTCCTACCCCAAGCATGAAAACGAAAGAAAATCTTGATTTCTTCAAGGGAAATACTAGGAACCTCACTAGCTTTGAGAAGCAAATAAGCAACTTGGTAAGTAAGAAGCAATAATAACTTAAAAGCCAAAGAAGTTAGAGTGAGAAGATGCTTGCTTGCTCTATAGAAACTAAAGATAACATCTGAACTTATGTCCCTGAGATGTTTTTCAGAAACCCAAACCCCCACCAACTGGAAAATGCTGTCTGCTGGCATGTAGACCCCAAATGAGGGGGAACTGAGGACCGAATTCTGATTGTCACTCTTTGTTCTAAGTTTCTTCCTCAGGGATTTGAAGGGGGTTGCATCCAGAGGACAGAGCTCAACATTCCTTCCTGCTGACCCGAAAATTTTAGGCAAAGCTTTGGCTTCTTAACCGATGACAAAATCTTTGACTTTACCTATGACCTGTGGCCCTCGCTTCTTGATGTCCTGCCTTTTCAGGTAAAACCCATGTGCAGCCTCCATATATTGATTTACGATTTTGCATGTCACCTCTGCCTTTAAAAATTCTACCTGAAAACCATTTGGGAGTTGGGGTCTTAAGCAGGAACTGCCCAATTCTCCTTGCTTGGTGGCCTGGAGTAAACGCCCCACTTTCTTTACCTGCAATCCTAATAGGAGTATTTGGTTTCGCTGTGTCAAGCGGGCAGACCTACTTCTTATTCCCAACAATTCCAACTTGCCACATTCATATTTCACAGAACGTTCACTTTAGAAGTGTAATCAGAGTAAATGATAGATTCAGGTTCAATGCTTTACAGAAGTGCCCACTTTCTTCTTTAAAATGTAGGTAGACCTTTTCCAAATACATTATCTTCCTTAAGAATCAAGCATTAAGTCTAGAAATGTAACTCAAAAGAGAATACATGTGATATATCATATATATATATGAATGATATATGACCAGACTTTAACTGAGATTCCGCTTTGGGTTTTGGATCTTGGGTAGGTCACTAGGCCTCTTGAACTTTAAGCAAACATTAACATATATTTCAATAAATTTCAGAGAGCAAACCTGAATATTCTTCTGTCCCACCAAATGATCCGACTCCAAGCATCAGCCAAATTTCAGGTAAAACACTCTTAATTCCTTCACAGTTGAAGCCTGACCCTATTCAATCAGTTACAGCTTCCAGATCTGGTGTTTCACATTAATATAAATAAATAAATGGCTGCAAAATAACGTCCATTCCTCCTAAAGGCCGAATTTGTCTCTTTGATATATATGATTATGTCACATTATCAAATGCGTTTATATGTATACAGACATTTGCCTGAAAAAAATGATAGATGATTGCACTCCTATCAGTCTGATTCCACCATTGTTTAAACAGGGTATTGGATTCTGCTATAGAAAGCCTTTATTATTTTTTCTACATAGCTGTCTTTGTACTGAATTCAGTCAATATTTTCTTGTAAGATTTAAAAACAATAAAATATTGGTCATCTTTCTTTTTTTTTTTTTTGAAAGTTGTCCAAGCTAGCTGGGATTTTATTTTGACCAAAAAAAAAAAAAAAAAGCAATTGAATTGTTTTGCACCTGGAGGCATGGGCAAGGGGGGTCTCCAGGCAGTAAACTCCCCGCGGGTGGGTGGAGGGCTAGGGCTGAACTTTGGGTAGGTCTCCTGTTTCCTGTGCTCCCCTGCACAGGGGCCTCCCTCCCAGGCTCTGGGGCAGCCTCAGGAGGGGGCAGGCTGGGAGGGGCTGTTGCAGCTGTTCACTTGGGCAGGATGTCAGAGGACTCGGACACCAGCCTCCCATCGCGGGTCTCAATCTTCTTCACAACCACGGCCTTGGCGGAGCTCGTGCGGCTCAAGGAGCTGGAGCCCGAGCCAGAGCCAAAGCTGGAGCCCAGGCCATAGCTGAGGCCGGGGCTGATGAGGCCCCCATAGGCAGAGCTCAGACCACCTGCATAGCCGCTGGTGGTCTTTGTATGGATACTCATGTTCTGCATCCCAGACTCCAGCCGGCTCTCCTCGCCCTTCAGTAGCTTGCGGTAGGTGGCGATCTCGATGTCCAGGGCCAGTTTGACGTTCATCAGCTCCTGGTACTCACGCAGCTGCCGCGCCATGTCCTGCTTGGCCTTCTGCAGGGCGTTCTCCAGCTCCTGCTGCTTGGTATGAGCATCCTTGAGTGCCTCCTCCCCCGCGACGCTCAGCCTCAGTAATGGCGGTCTCCAGGGAAGCCCTCTGGCCTTTGAGGTCCTCAATCTCAGCCTGGATCCGGCTGATGTTCCGGTTCATCTCAGAGATCTCAGTCTTCGTACGCCGCAGGTCATCCCCGTGCTTCCCAGCCAGCATCTGCAGCTCCTCATACTTGATCTGGTATACGCTCTCCGCCTCAGCCCGGCTGCGGTTGGCGATCTCCTCGTACTGTGCCTTGACCTCAGCAATGATGCTGTCCATGTCCAGGGAGCGGCTGTTGTCCATGGACAGCACCACAGACGTGTCGGAGATCTGGGACTGCAGCTCCCGGATCTCCTCTTCATACAGATGCTTGAGGAAGTTGATCTCGTCAGTCAGTCCTTCCAGGCGAGACTCCAGCTCTACCTTGTTCATGTAAGCTTCATCCACATCCTTCCTGATGAGGACAAATTCATTCTCCATCTCTGTACGCTTATTGATCTCCTCCTCATACTTGTTCTTGAAGTCCTCCACCAGCCCCTGCATATTGCCAAGCTCCGCCTCCAGCTTCAGCTTCTTCTAGCCCAGAGTCTCCAGCTACCGCCTCAGGTTGTTGATGTAGCTCTCAAACATGTTGTCTATGTTGCTCCTAGCCACTTTCTGCTGTGCAGGAGGCTCCACTTGGTCTCCAGCATCTTGTTCTGCTGCTCCAGGAACCGCACTTTGTCGATGAAGGAAGCAAACTTGTTGTTGAGGGTCTTGATCTGCTCCTTCTCCTGGGTACGCACGGCCTGGATGTTGGGGTCCACTTCTAGCTTAGGGAAGTTCAGCAGGCTCTGGTTGACGGTGACGGCAGTGATGCCTCCCATGCCCATGCCGCTGGCCCCAGCATAGCCTGCACCCAGGCCACCCCGGAAGCCACTGCTGCTCACTCGGGAGAAGCTCAAGCGGGCACTGGGCCCACTCAAGGAGCGGCTGCTGAAGGCCCCGGGGCCAGAGGTGGACACCTTGTAGGACTTCTGGGTCACCCTGATGGACATGGTGAAGGTAGGAGTGGAGGCAGGCGGGCTGAACCAGGAAGAGATTCCAGAAGGAGCGGAGAAGCTGCTTCTTAAATATTGGTCATCTTTCTTGAGCCTTTGATAGTGTCCTTTTCTTTATAACTTTCATATTGTAGCTATAAAATAGTGACGGTGTGCTTTGGCTTATAAAATATGATATAAATCAAACTAAATTTAGTTAAATGTGAGTGTCAGATACTTCAGTTGGAAAATAAAGGCTCATTAATTTTCCTCCTAGTGGAGGAGAGTTAGAAATCTTTTTGACTTTCATTTTTAATGCAGATAAAATTCAACAGTCAGTCAAGAGAAATTTTTTTTCATAAATCAAGTTTGAGTATACTGTGGACATGACAAAAAGAAAAATAAACAAAGAAATCCAAACACCACAGTTTGTCAGGTGGTTACATTAAATAATGATCACTAATTAAAGAAAAGAAAAATTAATTTGAAATCTAGTTAGAACTGATACATGTAAAACTTTCCTCCCTGACACATATTGACAGGATTCAGAGGTAAGTGTCACATTCTAAATTAACATGTAGACGAAAGTCAACACGTCTGTGCAGCTGCCTGAAGACTCACACCTCCAGCCCATCCATCCCCACACAGGAACCTGCCACTTGCAGCACCACAGTCCTACATATGGATAGGACTTTCCATCTGAAAGGTGCCATCACGGACTATGTTTTAATACTTCCTACTGGCCAGGCGTAGTGGCTAACGCCTGTAATCCCAGCACTTTGGGCGGCTGAGACAGGTGGATCACGTGGTGAGGAGATCGAGACCATCCTGGCCAACATGGTGAAACCCCATCTCTATTAAAAATACAAAAAATTAGCCGGATGTGGTGGTGCGGCCACCTGTAGTCCCAGCTACTCAGGAGGCTGAGGCAGGAGAGTCACTTGAACCCACGAGGCAGAGGCTGTAGTGAGCTGACATCATATCACAGTGCTCCAGCCTGGGCAACAGAGCAAGACCCTGACTCAAAAAAAAAAAAAAAAAACTTGCTGCCCTGTAATACTTTTCAATATAAATGTGTCCATCCTAAGCAGATTCTAGAACTTTCCTCGTTTTCTAGTTCTGAAGGTTCTCCTTGCAGACATCATTTCAATAAGAATATCCTGAGATCAGAAATGCTCTGGTTATTCCTGCAGAGGGGACTGGGATGGGGTATGTGTGGTGGTTGTGTTTATATGTGTGTGTATGTGGTGTGTGTAAAGTGTATATGTGTAGTATATATTGTGTAGGTATGTGCGGGGTATGTGTGGAGTGTGTGTGTATATGTGGGTATGGGTGTATGACATGCATGGTGTGTATATTTGTGTGTGTGGTATGTATGTGTGTGTGTGGTATGTTTGTCTGTGTGTGGTGGTGGGGTTTGTGTGCATATGTGGGGTGTGTGTGGTATAATGTATGGTATGATGTGTGCATGTTTGTGTCTGTGTGTGATGTGGGGGGAAATGTGTGTTATTTGTGTGTATACATGGAATGTATGGTGTGTGTGGTATACGTATGATGTGTTGTGTATGTTTGTGTGTGTGTGTTCATTGTGTGTGTGAATGTGTGAGGTGTGTGCAGAGTGTGTGGAGATGTGTGTGGAGATGTGTGTGTGCAGTATATGTGTGGTGTGTGTATATGTGTGTGGTGTGTGTGTATGTATGTGGTGTATGTATGTCTGTACGTGGTATGAGGGGGAATGTATGTGGTTTGTGTGTATATGTAAATGTGTGTATTGTGTGTGTGGTATATGCACGGTGTGTGTATGTTTGTGTGTGTGGTGTGTGTTTGTGTCTGGGTGTGGTGTGGCGGGTATGTGTGTGGTTTGTGTGTATATGTGGGGTTTGTGTGTATTTGTATGTGTGGGGTATGTGTATATATGTGGTGTATGTAGGTATGCATGTCTGGGTATGGAGTGGGTGTATTGTAGGTGTGGTTTGTGTGTATATGATGTGTTAGTGTGTGCATAGGTGTATGTCGTATGGTGGTGCATGGTGTGTCCTGCATACATGTTGTGTGTAGCATGGTGTGTGGTTGGTATGGGTTGTCTATTCTCTGTGTATGATTTGCATGTCTGTGGGGTGGGTGTGTGGTATGGTTTATAGCATGTGCTATGTATGTTTGTGTGTGGGTGTGTGATGTGTGTTTGGCATATGATGTGTGGGGGTATGTGTGTCTATAAGGTGTGTGTGTGTGCCATTATTGGCTTTTTCAAAGCTACACTGCCATGAATAAATGATAAATGAATAGAGGGAAAGATAGTAGGATGAGCTTTGGATATAGAGTTAGCACCACCTCAACATAAATAATTTATTAAATTATTATTGTTGATATTTGTGAGTTGATTGTAGGAGTGTAAAAGAGATGAGAGAACTTTTTATTTATTGACTTTACTGTTCTCTTTTCCAATAAGAAAGGATCAGAGAAATGAGACCTGCTCTTAAAAAGTTCCTCACATAAAACACTTGATTAAGACAATAAATTATAGTCCTTCAGTTAACTAGAAATAAATCCTTTTCTCTAAGGTTTATAAGCTTGATTTAGGCCTAGAATTGATCTCTTTGCAGGTCACCAAAACTTTTCACCAAATGTACAACACTGTGACTGAGAGCAAATGAAGGACTCAAAATTGTGATTTTTAAAAAAACACTACATATCCAATTACAAAGAAATACACTGGGGGAAAAAAACTCTGTACTCTTATCTGAGCTCATCATCAGTTACAATAGAGTATTGGCTTTTTCTTCATTGAAATAAAAATGGTTTTTATAATTGAAAGATACATCTCATGCCAGTTAGAATGGTGATCATTAAAAAATCTGGAGACAACAGATGCTGGAGAGGATGTGGAGAAATAGGAACACTCTTACACAGTTGGTGGGAGTGCAAATTAGTTCAACCATTGTGGAAGACAGTGTGGCGATTCCTCAAGGACCTAGAAATAGAAATTCCATTTGACCCACCAATCCCATTACTGGGTATATATCCAAAGGATTATAAATTATTCTATTATAAGGACACATGCACACGAATGTTCATTGCAACACTGTTTACAATAGCAAAGACTTGGAACCAACCCAAATGCCCATCGATGATGGACTGGACAGGGAAAATGTGGCACATATACACCATGGAATATTATGCAGTCATGAAAAAAATGATGAGTTCGTGTCCTTTGTAGGGACATGGATGAACCTGGAAACCTTCATTCTCAGCAAACTGACACAAGAACAGAAAATCAAACACTGCATGTTCTCACTCATAGGCGGGTGTTGAACAATAAGAACACATGGAGGCATGTTCCTCACATGTGCCCCAAAACCTAAAATGCAATAAAATATGTATATATATATATATATATTGTGTGTGTGTGTGTGTGTGTGTGTGTGTGTATAAAGAAGAAAGATACATCTCTTACTATTAGTATCTTAGAAGTACAACTAAACCAAGATGAATACAACTTAAATTCTGCTTCCCAAAAAAGGAAATCCCTTTATAGACATGAAATTCAGGCATAGGACAATAACGAGTTAGATTGTTCTTGCACTGTTGACAGTATTGCTTTGTGTTACCTGGTAATTTATAAGAAAAGAGGTTTAATTGCCTAACAGTTCTGCAGGCTGTACAGAAAGCATAACTCTGTCATCTGCTTCTGGAGAGACCTCAGGAAGCTTCCAGTCATGGTGGAAGGCAATGGAGCAGCAGGCATCTCACATGGAGAGAAAGGGAGCAAGAGACAGAGAGTGTGGGTGGCGCCACCCATTGTTAAATGACCAAACCTCATGAGAACGCACAGTTGGGAAGGCTGCGCCTAGGGATTCCAATTAGACATGAGATTTGGGGAGGGACAAATATCCAAACTATATCATTCTGCCCCCGGCCCCCCCCCCCAAATCTCATGTCCTTCGCACATTGAAAACCACAACCATGCCTTCCCAATAGTTCTCCAAAGCCTTAACTCATTCCAGCATTAACTCAAAAGTCCAAAGTCTCATCAGAGACAAGGCAAATCCCTTCCACCTCGGAGGCTGTAAAATAAAAAAAAACAAAGTTAGTTACTTCCAAGACACAATGGCGGCAGATTCCTCATGGCTTCGTGGTGTCTTTGTGAGAGTGAGTTCTTAGGGCATCTAGTCATTTAAGAGTGTGTGACACTCTGCTCCCCCTTCTCTCGCCTCCTGCTTTTGCCATGTGATGTGCCTGCTCCCCTTCTGGCTTCCCCTAGATGCGCTAAATTACCAGTCTGAAGCTCAAATGTGCACCAGTCCCTAGGGCATGAACAGAATGCTGCAGAGTTCTTTGCTAAGGCATAACCCCACGACCTTTGCACCAGTTTTCAGTAGGTTCCCATTTCTATCTGAGGCCTCTCCAATCTGGACTCCATTGTTCATGTCACCAGCAGCATTTTGGTCACAATCATTTAACCCATCTCTAAGAAGTTCCAAGCTTTTCCTCATCTTCCTGTCTTCTTCTGCATCCTCTAAAATCTTCCAACCTCTGCCCATCATCCATTTCCAAAGTCGCTTCGGCATCTTCGTGTATCTGTATAGCAAAGTTCCACTCCGACGTATCTGTTTTCTATATTAGTTATGGTTCTTCAAAGGAACAGAATCGACAGAATATATGTATACATAAATGAGAGTTTATTGGGGGAGGAAGAATTGGCTCACACAATTACGAGGCAACGTCTCACCGTAGGCTGTCTGCAAACTAGGGAAAGAAAGAAGTCAGTAGTGGCTCAGTCTAAGTCTGAAAGCCTCAAAACCAGGGGAAGCTGACAGTCCGGCCTTTGATCTGTGTCCAAAGGCCTGAGGGCCTCCAGGAAGCTGCTGGTGCAAGTCCCAGAATCCAAAGGCCAAGGAACCTGGAGCTTGATGTCCAAGGGCAAGAGGAGCAGAAGCATGTGTCCTGCACAGGCAGAAGAAAGACAGCCAGAACCTCAGCAGGCAAACGCCCCCCCCAGCTTCCTCCGCCTGCCTTGTTCTTGCTGCATTGGCAGCAGATTGGATGGTACCCACCCACATTGAGGGGGGGTCTTCTCTCCCAATCCAGAGACTCAAACGTCAGTCTCCTCTGGCAACACCCTCACAGATACACCCAGAAACAACACTGTCCCAGCTATCTAGGCAGCCCTCAACTCAATCAAGTTAACACCTAATACATTAACCATCACAAACTCTCTTCAACCTTTTGACAAAGAAACAAAATAAACCACTCTGAGAGTTTAAGGGTGAATATAAGTATCTTCTTTCTTGAAAGGGCAAAAAAGATGATTTTCTTCTTTAGGCTTTATTCAAATGTTCTCTTGCAGACATAATGAATCAGAGCCCTTTTGGAACTTTTGCAATAGAGATAAATCTCTCCTGGGATTAAGCCCAGTCTCCACCTTTTATACTGTAGTGATATCTCCAAGGTCATAGGTCAATCTGCTTCTACATATGTAAAAATGGAGTTAAGTTAGCATGGCGGGGGAGGGGGGGCGACCCAGGGAGGTGTTTATCTGAAGACATGTGTAGAACACACACATGAAGAGACAACAGAAGTCAGTGTTTTTCTTCTGCTTTGCTGTATCAACTGTGTGAGATTTTATGCTAAATTTCTGTTTCCTTTTATGCTACCTCATAGGCATGTGAATCTGTTAATGATTACCAAATAATAAATTGTGATTGTGTTCACTTTCTCTTCTATATGGGTGCTGAGAAATCTTTTGGTTGGCAACTTTATTTTTCCAATAGAATTAAATACGGTATTTCAATACATTAAATAATTTAACTTAATATATGCCAGACAATCAGTCAGCCAACACAAATCCTTTTTGAAAGTAAGCAATTTCTCAAACTGTCAATTTGCTTGAAAAACAGAATGAATTTAACATGTATAAAGTTACTCTAGATGTTTCAAAATTATTTTTAATAAATAATTTATAATTATTGAATAATTGATTCAATGCAGTACTGATAATAGTACCAGCAGTAATAAAGACGATAAAACAATTATATAATTATAAAGAGAGGTAATTTCATTTCACACCTTCATATTAAAGATTAAGCACCTGAGTCTCCAGGGACATTAAGCCACTCAGTTGAGGTCACCTGACACAGACCCCGAGCCAGGACTGGGCTACTTTTTGTCATTCCAGCTCATACCTTGTACTGCCACCTCTTTTTCTATACAACCCTGAAAATTGTCTCAACACTTTGGGAGTCAACATAAAGTTTCACAACAAGCTACATTTCCAAAATGACGTCTCAGGTCTCCAGAACTTCCTAATGAACTCACAAAGAATATTCAGGTGCCAGTAAGGTTGGAAACAGAAGCCTTAGGAATGTGGGCATGGCACCTGAGAATAAGTTGCTATCACAAGTTTCCTAAATGATGAATTTTGATGGCTTCACCTAACTTTGAGAAGGTTGCTGTATTGCTACCGGGGGACTTAAAAATCAGGGATGCTGTAAAATCTCATTAGAAAATGTTTCCTCTTACAATCTGTTTCCTGTTAGATAGATAAGGCCACAGCAGAATAAATAAGCCCTGTTCTGCCTTTCAATGACAGTTTATTTGATAGACTGGGGTATTTCTCGGTATGACAGGACCTTTTTTAAAAATCTAAAGCACACTTAGTACAGTTTTCACATCTATGAAATTCAGCCAAAATTTTATTAGTAAAATTGATCAATCCCCTCTGGGGCTGAGACATGAACTGAAGCCAATTGTTCTGTAAGAAACAGCCCATGACACTCAACTTCTGTTTTCTGTTGCTCAGGGAAAAACAAATGAAATCAATAATCTGACTTGATTTGTCAGCTGACAGTGTTTCAGTCTGATTTAATATTATGGGGCACGACTTGGTATGAGAATAGCTGCATGTGGGAGAATGTGAGCATGAGTCTATTTCTAGCATACAGCTTAGAACGGGCCACTGCAATGTTGGCTAGACAGGCAGAGTGCAGACAGGCACATGGCTGAGATACTGGGTGATGCCTCGTGTAGAGGACAGGGGCCAGGAAGAGAGGCGTCCAATCAAGTCTTCGTTGATTTATGCCCATCAGAGATAAATACAAAGGAATTTTGCTGGGAAGGATGGTTAGAGCACTGAAGAAATTTGTATGAGTGAAAACTGGTCAATATTTATGGTTTAAAAATTTTCCTCCCTGATAAAAAAAATTAGGCTTATCAGAAAGAAGTTAGTTAAAAAAAAATCAACTTTGCTGTTATTAGAAGGACTTGCTTTTGGCCAACAATTAAAAATGATGGGTTTGATACATATAAGGCTGTCTAAATTCTCTCAATATTTGGGTGAGCACCAGTTATGCTTCCACATTCTTATGGTAGATAGTCTAAATTAAGATTATTGAAAGAATCAATGGAAAAAGACAAGATAAAAAGAAATATTACAAATAGCGTGCAAGTATCTTTATTAATAATTCAATTAAAGAGCAAGCTTCCTTTACTTACTATAATTACTTTCACTGGCATTTATCAAAGTACATTCTAATTTCATTATAAGAAATTTCATTCTTGTATTTCTTATAAGAATATAAGAAATTTCATTCTTATTTTTCTTAGAAGAATTATAAGAAATTTTAAACATATACTTTTGAACACTAGTCAAAAACTATGTATTTAAAAACAAGCTGGGTATGCTGGTAGAACCCTGCAGTCCTACTCAGGAGTCTGAGGGAAGGAGATCACTTGAGCTCTGAGTTTGAGGCTACAATGAACTGCGATTGTGCCACTGCCCTCCAGCCTGGGTGACAGAATGAGACTTCATCTCCGAGAAAAAATAAAAATAAAAAATCAGAAATAACTCTCTGTGTTTCCATGTGCTACCACTACCATCAATGACCTACACCTGCTGCAATCATCTAGCATGTTTTCTATGCAAACTTAGATTAATTATGAAGCCATCATAGTTCACTGCATGAAATGACACACAGTGCTGACACCTACCTGGCTGGGGTGCTGGGAAATTAATTAGTGTTTGCGAGATGTGTTGAAGATTTGAATGTGCATGAAGTGCAATGCACATCATTAACCTGCCCCAAGCCTGTTCAATAGTCTAACAGCCTTAGGCATCCATAGATCACGTCTTGAAATCAAAGGGTACCCATAGAGATTCAACACTCAGCTTTAACTTTTTCTGAAAAGTAACCATTCTGCCTCCACTGATGTATTACCTGAAAAATATATGTGACAGTCCCGTGAAGTGCTACACTATGTATTTAGCATTCTGTTCTCCACCTGCTGAAGTGTGTGCGCTGTAGATGCAGGACTCAGTAGATATCGCAAAGCAATACGTGGTAAACTGTGGAGACCCTGCCTTTAAGCGGCTTCCAAGCTAGTATGAAAGATCAGGCATTTAACTACTTATTACGCTACTATCACGTTATTAACCGCATAGACATAAACTATTTAGCTACTGGGAAGCAAAAGAAGTTTAACCATGACCAGAGACTGTCCTGCACATCAAGTGGGAAGGGTTTGGATACATGATACAGTTGGGAGAGGAGATGAGAAGGAAAAGGCACTGAAGCAGAGGGCACCCCAGGAGCCCAGACAGCCCCAGCCTGGATACGGAAATAATGACTACACCTCAATTTGCTGGAGTTTAGAGAAAATAAAAACAGACAGAAGGGCCTTGGGCTATGTACAAGAACCAAATGTGGCAGTATTTCATAGCCTCGGAATGATCAACACAGTTATGATGAATAAGAGATTTTGGAAAAAATGAAAACAGCTATATGAAATTATTTGGGCCAAGTGTGGTGGTTCACACCTGTAATCCCAACACTTTGGGAGGCCGAGGCAGGTGGATCACTTGAGGTCAGGAGTTCAACGTCAGCCTGGCCAATCTGGTGAAACGTATTCTCTACTAAAAATACAAAAATTAGTTAGGCTTGGTGGTGTGTGCCTGGTATGGTCCCAGCAACTTGATAGGCTGAGGCACAAGAATCACTTGAAACCTTGAACCCAGGAGGCAGAGGTTGTAGTGAGCTGAGATTATGCCACTGCACTCCAGCCTAGGCAGTAAAGCGAGACACCTACTCAGAAACAAAAAAAAAGAAAGAAAAGAAAACAAAAAGAAAAAATCATTAATTGAAAAAGAGAGAGATTTTAGATGGGGAGATAGGTTAGAAAGTTATTAAATCTGAAAAGAGAGTCAGTGCAGGGTGGTGGGATAGGAGTTGCTTTATAGGTTTGGGGTGGGCAGTTGAAAGTTATAGAAGTTACAGTTTAGGGCAGTTTTTTGCAAGCTAGGAGGGGGTCGTAGGTTTGCAAGCTGGGAGGGGGGTTGTAGTAAGGTGTGGAGTCATGAGGTTGGCCAAGGTCAGTTACAAAGTCCAGTGGCCTTGTCAGTTGAGGCAGGAATAAGAAACAATAGAAGAATGTCTCAAGTTAGTTAGGCAACGCAGAGATTGATTGTTTTTCTGCTTTTCATGGGCTTCCAGTTACTTCAGGTTTTGTAATTCTGGAAGCCCCTCCGGAGGCGTATGTGCGGGCCACAGAGGTTGCCATGCCATCCATGGTATGGTCAGACCTTACAATCTTCTGCGTTTTACATGATGGATCTAAAAACACAGAAGGACATAGGAGATGTAAGATGGGTACCAACCTGTGTATTTAAACCATGGTCACAGAGGGTGACCAGGAGGCCATCTAGAAAAGGCAACACCTGAGCTGAATTTGAGGATAAATAAACCTTTCTGGCTGGAAAAAGGAGTTGAGGATGTTTCAGATAGAAGCAGCTTTGGAAAGACATAGACCGACTCAGGAAAAAGGAGAGCACCTGCAATTACACTGAGAGAGCCCCTGGTTGGTTTCAAAAGGGGGTGTGGCAGAGGGCAGTACGGAGATGCAAACAGAGGCCAATTCATTAAAAGCTGGATCTGAAAGCAGCAAGGAAGAACAAGCAAAGGAAGACACTTCTAGGGCCAGCGTGGTGAAAACCTTAGACAGATTTCCTTGGTGACAGAATGAGGAATGGGCAGTTAAGTACGAAGGTGTTTAAAGTTTTTATGTATGTAGACAGCTATAAGGTTTTATTAAGATACACATACAATTGAGTGCACCTATCTTATTGTAGAATGTTTTGACTTTTTACACATGCATACCCTAGGATAGCCACCAACCAGACTGAAGTACAGAACAATTGCAGCACATAGAATTATACAGTGTGCATCTTTCAGTTAGGGCCCTTGCATAGACAAGAGATGAGCGCTTCTCTAGCTTCATCTTCTATTTTTAATACCCGATCCTGATAGTCGTATAAATCCAGCAGGTAGCGTTTGATGTCTGACCTCATTTGCTCCATATTATGTCCGTGAAGTTCATCTACGCTCCTGCATGTAGCAGTAGTTCTCTTTTACTGCTGTATGGAATTTAATTGGATTTAATTATATTCCACCACTTTTTAAATCACTTTTCTATTGATAGATTTTTTATTATTTTCAGCTTTTGGCTATTATCAGTACAACTGCAAAAACTACTTTAGTACATACCATTTTATGGACATATTCTTTTATTTTTCATGAATATAAACCTAGGGATAAAATTGCTGGGTTATAGAATAAGTAACTGTTTCACTTCAGAAAAATAAGACCAGATGTATTAGTTTTTAAAAATACATTTTTTTTTTTTCTGAGACAGTCTTGCTCTGTAGCCAGGCGTCAGGCTGGAGTGCAGTGGCACAATCTCAGCTCACTGTGACCTCCACCTCCTGGTTTCAAGCAATTCTCCTGCCTCAGCCTCCCAAGTAGCTGGGACTACAGGCAAGCACCACCATGCCCAGCTGATTTTTGTATTCTTTCAGTAGAGGCGGAGTTTCACCATGTTGACCAGGATGGTCTCGATCTCTTGATCTCATGATGCCCCAGCCTCAGCCTCCCAAAGTGCTGAGATTACAGGCATGAGCCATTGTATTCGGCCAGTTTTTAAAAATATTTAATCAATTGACACACTATCACATGTATGAAAATTCTGCATCAAGATTTGCACTGACAGTCTTGGGAACTTTAAGGATTCTGATCTGTGTCTAGTGATTTATCTTCTGATATCACGGAATATCCTCTGCATTTCCCTGGTGAATTATTATATTGAACAGTTTTTCTTATGCTTATTTACCATTTAGAGATCTCCTTTTGTACAGTGCCTATTCAAATCTTTCCTCTATATATATATATTTTTTTTTGAAAAATGGTTTGATTTCTCCTTTGACCTTGAGATACACAGTCTGGGCACTATTGCTTACACAAATATTGCAAATGTATTCTCTCAGGCTATGGCTTACCTTTTTATACTTTCTTAATTTTTTTAGGAAGACAAATCCATTGTAATGAGTCATTTTTAGTCTTATTTTAAGCCAGCCAAGTTACGAAAATATCCTTGCATCCTTCTAGAAGCATTATTGTTTTACCTTCACATTGAAGCCTATAATTTGTCTTGAATTAATTACTAATCAATTGATGATTAATTGAGCATGGTGTGAATTAAGGGTTAAGTTTCTTGTTCTTCCATAGGGAAAATCAATTTCTCCAGTGCCATTCATGAAAATGACCATCACTTTTCCTTTTGTAGGTGTTGACAATCTAGGAAAGAGATAATTAGATTCCGAGCTAAGGAGGTGTTCTTAAGAATAGCAAGAATGAAACACAGTCAGTCAGTTAAGGAGACACAATTTACTGCACTTCATTAGTGATTCAGTGTCAGTTTTGAGAAAAAGAAATCGAAGATGACTCAGGATTTGCACTGGGCAGCTGCGTAGATGTTGTGTCAACTAGAAAGATGGGAAGTGCTGGAGGGAAAGGTGGCCAGGGAGGGCACAGAGGAGAATAGAGGACAACAGTTTGAGCAAAACACTTTGAAGCTTCCAGTGAGAATACCAAGTAGGCTTAACAATGCAGGTGAGTGTCACCCAAAATAGGAGCAAAAGTCACAGAATTACAACAGAACATTGGTATAGGGAATATAGATCCTACACACAGTTTACTTACTAACATTTTAGACATTCAAGATCAGCGCATGAAGAACAGACCTAGATAGTAAATGGAGACCCTCCCAAGGTTATACAATATTGTACTCACAGAAATTAAACTTCATGTCAATTGCTACCCAAAGAAGACATTTAACAACATTTAATGAGATGCGGAAAAAAATGTGCTTGCGGTGACACAAAGCTGGTGTGTAATTCACACAGGCTGTTGAATGAATTAGATTCATAAAGGAGATTGCAAGGTGGACCTCATTTCCAAGCAGGCAGCCTTCTCTGTGGCTTCTGCAGTCTTGGTGCCCATCTCATGCTACCTCCACATGGCAAGGTAGACTTTATGTACTTTGCTCTCCTCTTCCCCTGCATGTCTTTTGCATTCTACTCTGAGCTGGGATCTTGGTCTCCATCAGGAAGTGTCTGACGTGGAAATGCTGTAGAAACACTGAACACATGGACTCTAATAGTTATTGCAGACCTGACACAAGTGACAAGAATTAACACAAGCCTGGAAGAAGGAATGTGCATGCATTTATACTTCTAAAAAAAATAACATAGTGCTAAGGGATTGTGCATTTTTATTTTTAGAAACACCAGTTCAATCCCAGTTTCACTCTTCCAATAAATGCTTCTAAAAAATCCTTGATTTTTTCAATATTTTTCTCTACATGAATTCCATTTTGTAGTGATGTAATCAAAATGAATTTACATAGGGTTTTGCTTTATTTTTCTGATGAGTAATTATAAAATGTGATATAAATATATAAATTAAGCAATACCATCTGTTAAAGAAAAAATTATTCAATGACACACGTGAAAGGTGATAAGACAGACTTCATTCAAGAAGAAATGGTCACAACAGGTGTTGGGACTACTGAAGTGGGGTCTAGCAGAGGAGGGGGAGACTGGGCTTCACTCTTGAAGTTGCTCAGCAATATTTTCCCAGCCAGAAATGAAGAGCAAAGAAATGGAGGAGTGTATAGGCAGCAGAGTTTCTAGAGGAACCAGGAAAAATAAAGTCAGCCTAGGCATTGGACAGTGGATCGCCACTCAAGATACACACACACACACACACACACACACACACACACACACACAGGCAAAACCGGGACAGTCTTCCAGCCCAGGGAGAGGGACTCTGGAAGAACTTTCTCTTTGAGAGAAAAAAATACCCATGAAGAATTTTCCTGACCAGGACCAGGCCTAGGAGTTGGGGATGCATCTAACCCCACTCCAATCAAAGAGCCCAGAGGAAAGAATTCCAGCCCAGCAGGTGCCTTTTCAAAAGCCTGAGATTGTGTCCCGAGGACACAGAGTTGAGAATCAAATCTGTTCTCACTGCACTTCAGGGGCCATCACCCAGAGGAATGGCTCAGGAGTTGGATTCAGCAATGGATCAATCAGTCAGGTATGAAGACCAAGTCTTCAAAGGTGAGCACTCGGGTCCTGGGTGAGAGGCCCAGGGCCAGAGCGGGGCCTGTGATTGATTTTAGCCCAGCCACAATCCCATGATTGTTGAAGACGTTATTCACGGCATTATTAAAAGTGGTCAGGTGGACTTCATTTAAGGGACAGCATCACAGTAGGCAGGGATACTGCAATGGGGTCCTGCAGTGGGGGAGAGAGAGTGAGCTGAATTCTGAATACAAGGACAAGTGTGGGTTTACAGCCAAGGAGCAGGGTAGGGTCAGTGGCTGGAAAATTACTAAGAGGGGTCATCACTCAAGGGGGATTCTTGCCAGCTCCACTCCACAGAATTCTTGCAGCAGGCAGGCCAAGGTAATAGAATATGGAGGGAGGTGACATATTAAGGGAGGGGAATGGTAACAGGATTCTTGCTCAAACTGGATTCTCCAAGGACAATGAGCTGAGCCCGAGGTCAGGCCTCATCAGAAAGGAGTCGGAGGACCTTTACTCAAGTGTGGTCAAAGACAGCTTCTGTCACTTCCCTGTGTTCCTTTTAATGACAGCTATTCTATCCAATAGGCAGATACTTAAATTACTTCCACTTATTTTACTTATAGAAATATTTTTCTATTTATAGTTCCTTTTATTCTCATGTGTAAAATCATATTCACAGACTGCAAAATAAAATCCTGGTATGAAAATAAGCTCATGCAGAAGCGGTGTCAGTGGCTCACCGAGGGCGTCTTCGTGGACTTGCCAGGCTGCCAGCCCCTGCTCACTTGGGGTCCCACTCACCGTTGGTGTTTGGAAAGGCACCTAAGTTTAATCATCATTTTTTGTTTTATGTTTTTGGACTTGCAACTAATTTTTCCTTTGTATCAAGGTATACTCACTTATAAACAGTAAAAGCATTATTTATTCTAAAGCTTTGGATAGCAGTACATTCTTTAAAACATTATTATTTCAATTTTTAAAACTCTTTGTCAAGCCGGGCGTGGTGGCTCACGCCTGTAATCCCAGCACTCTGGGAAGTTGAGGTGGGTGGATCACTTGAGGTCAAGAGTTCAAGACGACCTGGCCAACGTGGTCAAACCCCATCTCTACAAAAAGTTAGCCAGGTGTGGTGGCATGGACCTGTAATTCCAGCTACTCGGGAGGCTGAGGTAGGAGAATCACTTGAACCCAGGAGGCTGGGGTTGCAATGAACCAAGATGGCACCACTGCACTTCATGCACTCAAGCCTGGGTGACAGAGTGAGACTCAATCAAAAAAAAAAAGAAAAAAAAAAACATTCTTTGTCAGTAACACCAGCAAGGAAGAGGAATGCTGCTTGAAATGCTTCAAGCTAATGACCAACGTCAGTGAGTCAAGACTGGCTTTCAAAGATGACTTACAAAGTGGCACCCCCTTCCACACTTCCAGGACTGTTACTGTCGAAGGCCACATATGTGTCAAGTGTGAGGACCAGATTCACTCGCAGCTTAGTAGAGTGAATTCCTAAAACATTTTAAAAGGAAACTTTGGCTCACAGGATAAATTATTTCAAATATGAGAAAGATAATTCACATGGAATGATGAGTTTGCTCATTATTTTCAAATAAAATTTAGAATATATTGTTTAGAAATGAGCACCTAAGAATGGAAATGGAACTGAGTAGGCCATCCCTTGGGTTTTAAAGATTTTTGGCTTCTGATCAGAAGATGCTTTTTAACATGTCCAAGAACTCTGAAGACTCAATGAGTTACTTTTAGGATTGTGAGTTCCATGTTTCTGAAGACATTCAGCAAAGGTGCATAGGGTGCCTTGCAGCAGAGAGACTCCAGCTTCAGGCAGATCACAGTACCAGAGGCTTTTATGGTGCCGCAATCCAGAGGTTCTCACAGGTAAGTGGGCATCACAGTCATCTGTATAGTGAGTCGTCCTACCCGCAGGGCTTGAAAAAGCACATGTTGTTATGTTCAACCATTTTCGAATTCAGTTTATCTATGTTGGGACCTGAGAATTTGACTTTCTGAAGACCCCGGTGAGGCTGATGCTCCTAGACAATGGATCAGATGGTGAAGAGACCTGCTGTATCATGGAACACTGTGTTAGACAAGGTTGACACTTTGAAACATGGACCTCCTCTTCAAAGACTTAAAAAATCTAAGTTATTGAATGAAGTAGCGATGACAGCAGGGAAAAGAGTTCCCCATAAATGTTTTGCGGTAATGTACACTGTTTAACTTTTACTGCACAGATGGTGTCTAAACAAGAATTTGGAATTTTTGCAGAGTTACCGGCAGAATATTCTAAAACACTTTCATGTAATACTGAATTCAATGAAAAGACAATGAATGTATCTGACAAGAGGGATCTTCGTAAACAACTTTTAATCATCAAGCCTAATTCTCAGTCATCGGTTTGGAAATCTTGCTATTTGGACAGGCAGCGTGTTTGGCATCAGCACACACACCTCAACTTTAGGCTGGCTTGGGGCAGAGCGGCCTGATGTCAGTCTTCAATATTTTGGTACTTAACCACTGTCAACGAGCCTGTATGATTAAAGCATCTTAAAAAGTTACTAAGCTAGTGATATCAGTCCAGATTTTTGCTGTGGTGACTATTTCAAGTGTATATACGGCTGTCTTTGCTTTTTTTTTTTTTTTTTTTTTGAGATGGAGACTCGCTCTGATGCCAGGCTGGAGGGCAGTGGCATGATCTAGGCTCACTGCAACCTCTGCCTCCTGGGTTCAAGGGATTCTTCTGCCTGAGCCACCCGAGTAGCCAGGACTACAGGCACATGCCACCACGCCCAGCTAATTTTTGTATTTTTAGTAGAGACAGTGTTTCACCATGTTGGCCAGGATGGTTTCGATCTCCTGACTTCATGATCCACCCACCTGGGCCTCCCAAAGTGCTGGGATTACAGGCTTGAGCCACTGAGCCTCGCCGAACTATCTTTGCTTTGATCTGCATAACTGAGTTTTAGCTAACATTTTTTAAATAGTGTGAGTCTAACCTGAGAATGTCATGTTTTCTCCTGAAGTTCTGTGTTTTCAAGATTCCTAATTTGGACCACATCAGTATTAACTTAAGCATTAAGAAAACATACAAAAGAAATGTGCTTTATTATCTGGCAGACTGTCGAAGTCACCTGCAAGTAACAGGCATTGCGCACCCTACAATGAATGACTAAGTTCCAAAAATATTGTTTAAACTGAGATATTCCTTTTAAACCTGAACACATTTTTAAATATTCGATTTTATTAATTATTGTTATAAATTCACAAAAGCCAGAAGTTTTGTTACTTTGAACTTGCAATGCCGTGCATGCTTAAATATTGATTAGTAGTTCAGCTTAAATTCAAGGATAAGAGTTTTCCTGGGAAAATCTAGTATGTTTTCCTCCAACTTGTGAAAGTTTTCTTAGTTTCATGCTTCTGTAAAAAAAGCTTTAATAAATGCCATATATCTTTGTGTTTGTAAAGTTGGAAAATCTTCCACCTTTTTATTACAGGATTTTAACAAAGATTTTCTCAAGATCATCTTTGGAAATCATCACATATCTCAGATAACTTTAATCAACACACAATAGAAATTCATCATTTATTCATTTTTTCCTTTTTCTCAATAAATAACTTATTTTCTGTTCTCTTCCAACCCACTCTGGTTCATGTAATTGACGTCTTTTACCTATGCTCCTAAAACTCTCAGAGCCTCTTTGGGACTGTAGTAAACTGCAAGGGAAGCTAGGCTGCACTTGGTTCTGTACAGCAGCTCTTGACTCTGCCAGCTGGTGTCCAACATCCAGGGAATTTTCCTGCCTTAAAAGTTTTATTGTCTCACAACAAATGAGAGGGAAGCAGTCAGACTAAGCACTGGTAAATGTATCATTATACAGAAATAATTTATACACTGAATAACATCATTATCCAAAAGTCGATCTTGGATACACAATTCAGTGATGATCATTTTACAGCGAAATACATTTTGAAAAGTTTTCATGTATGTTCTAAACTGGCCCTGTCCAGTGGAAATTTCTACGGTGTTGGAAATATTCTATATTGCACTATGTTATATGATAACTCCTAGCCACATAGGGCTATTGAATGCATGAAATGCAGCAAGGACAACTCAGGAATTAAATTTGAACCTTTATTTAATTTTAGCTATTTACATTTAAATTAAGTAGCCCCATGTGGTTTGTGTCTACCGTATTAAACAGTGTAGCTCTGGAAAGAAATGGGCTTTAAAATTGATTGAAAAGTACAAAGTCAACTGTTTAACTATTGAAACTCCACTCTTGCAATTACCCATAGCAATACAAACATATACACTCACAAAATTAGCACCACCATCAAGATACAAAGCATTTGCATCACACCAAATGTCCCCTGGGCCTCTCTGAAACCAACCCTCTCTCTTCACCTCAAGAGAACACTGATCTGCATTCTGTCACTATGGATTACTTTGATCTATTCTAGAACTTCACGCAAAAGAAATCATCACTTGTAAATGAAATCACACTTTGTAGTCTTTGAGTCTGGTTTATTTCACTAAGCGTTATGCTTTGGGTTCTGCCCGTGTGCATGTGAATCAGCAGTTCATTCTCATTTGTTGCTGAAGACGATTACTCCATCTTACATAGCACAGATTGTTTGTCTGTTAATCTATCGATGAATATATGTGCTTTTTCCAGTTCCAGGTTATCATGTGTAACATTTTAATGAAAAATCTCTTACAAGTACTGTGTGTGTGTGTGTGTGTGTGTGTGTGTGTGCATGTGCACCCACTTAGCTGTGTGTTTTCATTTCTGTTGGGCTGATATCTCAGAGTTCAATTTCTGGGTTCCATGGTAAAATATCTTTTATGTTGGAAATTGTTGGGAAACGTTCTGTTTATTTTAATGGTTATTTAATATTATATGTAAAAGCCCTTAATGCCGCTATTTTAGGAATATTTCTTTATCCTTCTCATTGAGCTATTTTTTTATACTCTATTATAATGGTCCTTAATGGTGTTGGGTTACTTTACCTCTGACTCTCAATATGTTATGGGTGTAGGTACAACACAAAACAATAGTATTGAAACCAAAGCCAAAGGCTTCTGCCATTTATGCTTTTTATTCTATCAAAATAGAAAAATCCCCTTTAATTGTAGGATATGTATTAAGGAAATGGTTTTAATAATTTACTGTTCCTAAAGTACTTTAACAGATATCACATAAATTCACTGACACTTTGTATTACTTTATTCATTTTATTATTTCAAGTTTAACACAATTGGTTTATTTAACAATGAAGTTACAATAGTGATGTTAACTGCTATGCTTTTAATTCATATAATTGTGACTGAAAATTTAACATTTTCACCACAAAGGACATGAACAATGTTAGCTTTTAAGTTGGCTTCATAGCCTTTCCACAAAGAGGTCAGTGATGGCTGCCCTGCGTGGAAACAACAGTCTCAGGAAATACAGGGCAGATGCCTCCAGGGCTTGCTGAGAAGTCTCCAGGCTGGGCAAAGGGACAGCAATCTCAGTTGTTTATTGCAAAACCCCTACTTCCTGGCAGCTGGCTAATTTTCATCCCAAAGATGCCTGTTTTATCTTGGCTCCCGTGTTTAAATAACATCGCATTCAAATGCTTGGGATTAGAAGCACGAAACAGAAGCCTCAGCTGCCAAAAATTTGAAAACATTTCAAAGGCAAATACATTCCGTACACACTACCAAATAAACAAAATTGCTTGTCCTGCTGGGCAATCAGTACCACATTCATCCACTACCTTCCTGGATTCATTTTTACCTGTGCATGTACACTGATGGCGACTTGTTCATCCTGTGCTTCCTTTCATGTGTTTCCATCTGAGACTCAGGAAATAAGACAAACTGATTTCTCTCTCCAATTTACCCATGGATTCTCTACACAAAGCACGTTTTTAAAGGTTTAAAGTGAAAAATGTGGAATTTAAACTTTAAGGTGTCTTACACAGTTTGAAGGAACAAAAATGGATCTAGAAATTTATGTTGCACAAAAAACATGCTCTGATTTATATATATTAAAATAAAGTATTATTTTTCTTCTTTATTTTTATTTTATTACTATTTAAAAAGAGCTAGATTTGTAAAAACCTATGGAAAATCAGCAAAATCAAGCCCAGGAATGTTAGTCTCTGAGTTGGAGTAAAAACAAGATATTTTTGTAGGCCTTTGATTCTCTTCTCTTAAAAGGCTCATCCCTATGTTACCAAATTATTTAAAGTTAGGCCATTCTATATTCAACTATAGTTTATATGCTACTGTTTAAGAGTTCAATTGAGTTGCAGTTAACTAGTTGACATCACGAAATAGTGTGTAGATATTTAATTAAATATGTATTCACTTTTTTGTTGTTGTTTTGCAGTTTTTTGTGTATATTTAAGAGTCTGTTTCCCTGCCTCCCTCCCAGGCCCTTAAAAAATATTTATCCTAGACTGGGTGTTAGCAAAACCTAATAGAGGAACAGAAAACTAAGAAAGGACACCAAGAATAAAAAGATTTTGATGCACACTCACCTAAGCTACCTGAAGTTCTCAGGTGATAATTCTCCAGTCTAACTTCGACCTCAGGCATTACTTGCTTGAGAACCTTAATTGGTCCATTCTGCTTGCTCTTTCTTTCCTTCATTCCCTCCCTCCCTCCCTTCCCCTTCCTTCCTTCCTCCCTTCTCCTTCCTCCTTTCCTTCCTCCCTCTCTCCCTTCCTGCTTTCCTTCCTTTCTTCCTTCCTCCCTTTATTTCTTACTTCCTTTTTTGTCATTTCAAAAAAATGTTTTGAATTCCTATAAAATACACATAACATAAAATATATAATTTCAAACATTTTAAAGTATACAATTTGGTGGTATTAAGTACATGTATACATTAAGCGTGAATATTGAAGTACATTAAGTATGAATGTACTTCATGCGCTAAATTATTATATCCTTTAAAATCGTTTTGCATCCATCCACACTGTCCATATCCAGGGATCTTTCACCTTGCAAAACTGAAACTCTATGCCCAGTATATAAAAATACTACATTTCCCCCTTTCTTCAATCCATAATAACTACAATTCCACTCTCTGTCTCTATAAGTTACATTTTTTAGGTATGTCATGTAAGTGGAATTGTACTGTATGTATGTTTTAGTGACACATTTCATATAGCATTCTGTCCTCAGGATTCACCTGTGTTGTGGCATGCTTCCAAATTCTCTGCCTTTTAAAAATTTCCTGCCATATATTCCATGACATGGATACACTACATTTTCTTATCCATTCATCTGTTTAATGAACACTGAGTTGTTTCCATGTTTTGACTATTTTGAAAAATGCTGAAGTGTTTACAGCTGTAAATTTCCTTCATAGCGACTGAACTTGCTGTGTCCTATACGTTTTTCTATGTTGTGTTTTCATTTTTATTCATCTCTAAGAATTTTCTAACTTCCTTTTATTTCTTTTTTGATTCATTGATCAAGAGTATGTTGCTTATTTTCTACAAATTTGTGAATTTTTCAATGTTTCTCCTACCATTTATTTCTAACCTTACCCTGTTGTGGCCACAGAAGATATTTTGTATAATAGCTATCTTTTTAAACCCATTGAGACTTCATTTGTGGACTAGATAGATAGATATGGTCTATCCTGGAAAATGTCCCGAGTGTACTTGAGAAGCATGTCTATTAGAGTGTTCTGTATTATCCATTAGGTCTCATTAATTTATTGTTGTAGGTCTTCTCTTTCCTTTCTTATGTTCTGTCTGCTTGTTCTATCTACCACTGAGAACAGGGTATTAAAGTCTCTATTATTCCAGATCTATTTCTCCCCTCCATCTATAAATTTTTGCTTCATATATTTGGATGGCATGTTAATAGAGATGTATATACTTAAAATTGTTATATATTCTTGGTGTACTGAAATTTTTATTGATAGATAATGTTTTTCTTTCTCTCTTATAATCATCTTTGATTCAAAGTTGATTTTGTCTGATATTACTATAGTCAGCCCTACTCTCTTTTGGTTACTATTTGCATGACATATCTTTCTTCCTCTGTTCATTTTCAATCTATTTGTGTCTTTGGATCTAAAGTATACAAATAGATTGTATAGGCATATATGGTTAGATCATACTTTTCAAAAAAATTTATTCTTCCAATCTTTTGATTGAAGAGTTTAATTCACTTACATTAAAAGTAATTATGGATAATGAAGAATTTATGCCATTTGCTATTTGTTTTCTACATATTTTACAGATTTTTTGTACCTAATTTTCTGCACTACTACTTTCTTTTTATTAAGTTGATTTTTTTTTGCAGTGAAATGTTTTAATTCTCTCTGCAATTTTTATGTGTAAATTCTATAATTATTTTCTTCATACTTTCTATGGGGATTACATTTAACATACAAAAGTTATAACATCCTAATTTGAATTTTCACCAGCTTAACTTCAATAACATCACAATATATACGCCTGTACACTTATCCCCATGCTCTTTCAGTTACTGATGTCACAAAATTACATCTTTATACATGATGAGTCTAAAAACATAAACTAATATTTTTAATGCATTCATATCTTGTTATGTAAAAAACGTGTGGAGTAATAAATTAAACCTACAATAACACTAGCTTTTACACTAATAGTTAAAAATATTGTCTTAAATCATGCACGAAAAAAAGTGGAGTAACAAACCAAAGTTAAATAACAATAGCTTTAGTAAAATGCTTATGCATTTACCTTTACTGAGATTTCTTTTATTTTTTCATAGGACTTTAAATTACTTTCCACTATGTTTTTATTTCAACCTCCAGAATTTCTTTCAGCATTTCTTGTGGTGCAGGTCTAGCAGTGATGAAGTCCTTCACTTTTATTTACCTGTGAATGTCTTAATATTTTCCTCACTTTTGAAGGATAATTTTGTCAGATATAGGATTTTTGGTGGACAGGTTTTGGTTTTGCCTTTTTGGTTTTTGGTTTATTTTTTTTCTTTTTTGAGATGGAATTTTGCTCTTGTTGCCCAGTCTGGAGTGCAATGGTACAATCTCAGCTCACTGTAACGTCTGCCTACTGGGTTCCAGCAATTCTCTTGCCTCAGCCTCCCAAGCAGCTGGGATTATAGGCGGCTGCCACCTTGCCTGGCTAATTTTTTTTTTTTTTTTTGTATTTTTAGTAGAGACAAGGTTTCACATCTTGGCCAGGCTGGTCTTGAACTCCTGACTTTGTGATCTGCCTGCCTCAGTCTCCCAAAGTGCTGGGATTACAGGCATGAGCCACCACCCCGGCCTGTTTTCTTTTTTAGTACTTTGAATATATTGGCCTCAATTTTTCTGGCTTCCAAAGTTTCTAATGAAAATCTGCTTGAGGATACTTTGTATACAATAAATTGCTTCTCTCTTGCTTCTTTCAAAACTTTCTGTCTTTGTCTTTCAACAATTCTATTATAATGTGTCATGGTGTGGGTCTCCTTTGTCATCTTACCTGGAGTTCTTTAAGCTTCCTGTCTATTTATATTCATATCTTTCATCTAATTTGGGAAGTTTTTGGCTATTATATCTTTTTTTTTTTTTGCATTTTGTTGACAGCCCAAATTTTATTTGATTTTACCAACCAATGACAGCTACTAGAAGATGCTTTAGGAAACCTTAGCTAAGCCACATGCAAGTACAGAATCAGGCCTATACAAGTACAGAAAAATCTAAACATGCTTCAGAACTAAAAAAAAAAACAAGTTGTACATCCTGAGGACATACAACTCAATTTCTACCAAAAACACACTTTTTCGAAAGGCCTACAGGAGTATCAGTTGACAAACGCGGAACAAATAGCATGATTAGACAGAGAAGTCTCAATTGCTTAAACACGAGATAAACTCAGCAGTTTAGAGGTTTCTGCATCCATTTTAAATTAGTCCAGGGGTAGGATGGCTTCATCATACTTTGAAAAGGAAACTCACACTGGAGCTAAAATAAAGTTATAGTCCAGGTTACAGGAATACAAGTTACATGGTAAATTGTTAAAAGTAGCATATAACTATTATTGTCATGCCAAGTTCATGCTTAGGCAATAAGAAAATCCTCTTTGCAGCATTAATTACATGTAATTCAGTTTTCAGGCACGTAGAGGTCACACACAGGCAGAGAAAGAACAAATGGTGGCCCAGTTATCTCACTGCCTCAGTCCAGCAGCCGGTGGCCCAGGACTTCATCTACACTGCTTCCGAGCTGCTTAAGCCCCATGAGGAAAGGCAAGGCATTTATTTAAATATTCTCTCTGCCCCTTTCTCTCTCTGTTCTCCTTTTGAAACTCCCACAATGCATATGCTGGTCCATTGTAGGATATCACATGTCCCTTAGGCTCTTTTCACAGTTCTTTAGTGCTTTCTTTCTCTTCATCAAACTCAACTTTAATTATTTTATTTGGAATTTATTCCTTTCTTCTGCTTGCTCGAATCTGCGTTTGAATCTCTCTAGTGAGTGAGTTTTTTTTTTTTTTTTTTTAATTTATTGTATTTTCAGCTCCAAAATTTCTTATTGGTGTCTTTTTAGGCTTTCTGTTTTTTTTTAATTCATGTTTCCATTTTGTTGATAAATTGGTTTTTTGACTTTCTCCACATATTCCTTTCGTTCTTTGAGAAAGTTGTTTTAAAGTCTCTATTTGTTAATCCCACATTTTCACATCTGTTCATTGTCAAAGATAGTTTTTGTTGATTGATTTTCCTTGGATGGGCCTTACTTTCTACACTGATATAGATTGAATGTTTGTGTCCTTCCATAATTCATATGTTGAAACTCTACTCTTCGATGTGACAGTATTTGGAAGTGAGGTCTTTAGGAGGTGATTAGGGTTAGAATAGAGCATGAAACTGGGGCCCTTAATGGTCAGATTAATACCCTTATATAAAGAGAAAGAGACATGAGAGATCTGTCTCTCCCATGTGATGATACAGCAAGCAAGCATTCCATTGCAAACCAGGAAAAGAGACCTCACCAAGAATTCAACTGTGCTGGCACTCTGATCTCAGACGTCTAGCCTCCAGAACTGTGAGAAATAATTGTGTGTTGTTTAAGTCACCCAGTATATGGCATTTTGTCATGGCAGCCTTAGCAGATTAAGACATATGCCTGGTGATTCTTTTTGTTAAAAACTAGACGTTAGTCCCAGCTACTTGGGAGGCTGAGGCAGGAGAATTGCTTGAACCCAGGAGGCGGAGGTTGCAGTGAGCCAAGGTCGCACCACTGCCTCCGCCTGGTGCTGGTGATGGAGTGAGACTCTGTCTCAAAAAAAAAAAAAAAAAAAAAAAAAAAAAAACTAGACATTTGAATCGAATAATGTGATAAATCTCTGGAAGTAGGATTACCCTTTCCTCAGGGTTTGTTGATTTTTGTTTTTGTTTTTTGACTGTTGACAGCTATTTCTGTGTCAGTGATCAGCCTGACATATAAACTTCATTTCTTCTTTGGTCTTTCTGAGCCTATGCCTTTCTCTGGGCATGTACAGTGACTTCTCAATTTCATCTGTTGTTTTTTAACACCCTAGGCTTTGATGTGAGGGTCCTAAAATGGGGGGGGGGGGGGACAAGGGGAAATAAAGTCAGAATAAAAAGAAATGATGAAAATTTAAAAAGTATGCTGGCCTTTAAATCCTCTGGAAGTCACTTCAGCCCTAAGGGAAGGGGCTTGAAAGAGTAGGGAGGGAGATGCAAGGATGCCTGTCTACCTCTTCATCTGTGCCTTTGTGATCAGAAGCAGCAAGGAGAGATCAGAACACAAATCCCTGATATTTGAAGAGAAGGGTCTTTGTTTGCCCACCCTGACTTCTGCTAGCTGTGTACAGGCTGCTCCAGGAACATGTTCATTGCTTCCTGCCGTGGGGCTTGGGTAGGGACTAGGTACTCGTTACTGTGCTCAGAGCTGGAATGGACCAAAATTAAACACAGTTTACTACCTAAGCCTTCCGCAGGAAGTTGAAAGATGTGGGATAGACTACGGATCTCCAAAATAGTTACATCTGACACACTTTGAAAGCACAATTGTTATCTAGGCAGGAAGATGGGTATTTGGTCTTTCCCACTTTGCTAGCATCCCAGAATCCTTCTACACTTCCTTTCCTTTTGAGGCATTTTTATCTTTTGCTTTCAATTTCCATCTGGTGCCTGAATCCTCATTCCATGCTTTGATTACTTAGTGCCCATGTTTGGGGCTGGTTGTGATTCAGTCTATGTCGCCATAGTGAATCAGTGAGACGAATAAATACTTTCTGTCATACTGCTGATGAAGATGGATTAGCTTTTCCAGTTCCTTATTACTGTTCTATTACTTTTGTTTCTGTGTATACAGATTTCTGGTACGTCTTTATCCAGCATATAAAATAAAGAAACCTTAAATAGTTATTTCTCAAATCTAGTTTTGAAGCAAACATATATGAAAGATGGGGGATGCAAAATGACCACGGAAAAGTAAGCAAATAATTGAGACAACTGGTAAAGGACTTTGAGGAAATTAAGTCTAATTTCTTCAAAACATATTCTTTTAATACCCATTATCATCTCTAGCATATTTCTAATATGTACCAAGATCTCTGCTACCTGTTGAGAATCTATTAATCATGTATAGATTGTATTAGTAAGAAACTATAGGATATATACAGTTCTATGAAGGATACATGTAGATTTTCTCTCTCGTGTGTGTGTATATATAGGTGTATATATGTGGGTATGTATATGCATGAGTGTGTATGTTTTTTTAAAGAAGAATTTAAGAAATTTGCCTTCATGATTGTGAGGCTGGGGTTCGATAAGTTCAAAATCTTCAGGGCAGGCTGATGCAGGTTTAAGTGTTGATGTTACAATGTTTAGTATTAATTCTGAAGCCTGGCAAGCTGGAAAATTGGGCAGCATTTCTATGTTACATGAGAATTCCTTCTTTCTCAGTTACCCTTAGTTTTTGCTCTTAAGGTCTTCAATTGATTGGATGTGGCCCACCCACATTATGGAGGTTAATCTGCTTTATTCAAGGTACTGAATCAGTAACTTTTGATTGAAATGTTAATCATAGCTTAAAATATACATTCACAGCGACATCTAGACTGGTCTTTGATCAAACAACTGAGCACCATAGGCTAGCCAAGTTGTAACGTAAAATTAACCATAGGAGAGATCATTGAAAAAAAAAAACTCAGACATTGTTTTAAGGGAGCTGACAATCTAATGTTAAGTGACAGATATGAATGGATAAGGCAAATATGCAGAATATTTATAATTGTGTATCTAGCTGAAGTTTATATGGATTTTCATTGGCCTGTTCTTGCAACGTTTCTCTAGGTAGGCATGAAATTTGCTAACATAATATTTTTAGGGAAATAGGCATTGTAAGCAAATGCGTGCTCTGTTCCTGCTTACTAACAAGACCAACTAGTCCGTTTTATTGGAAATGGGAACAAAAACCAAGAAGTCCTCCCAGAGGAGTTGGGTCTTACAGGGGAAATGGTTGACTTTTACATCAACAAATGAAAATATTACAAAGCAGTGGGAAGGGCTTGTTTGACATTTGGTCACACTGGCTTTTGGAGTCTGAAGCTCCCTGTCCCTAAAGAAAAACTGACTAGTCTAAGACAGTAAAAATGGAAACATGGCTTATTAAACAAATATGTTTAGAACATTCTTCTCAGTTTATACATTCTATTCCCAGCAGATAGAAGAGGCTCTGGCCCATATTCGGATGCAATAAATAATGTTATATGAAATAATTATTTTTATTTCCTATAAGACCTGGTGAAAATAAAGCAAATAGACAAAGTAAAGAATAATATCTTTAGGATATTTTTTGGAAAAGTGTACAAAATTGGGGAAAGAAAGATGGTGAGGAGTTTAAAAGAAAGTCCCTTGAAGGAAGAAGGCTTACTTTCTTCAAAATCCTTTAACATTAAATTGCCAAATTTTATTCTTATCTGTCTGACTGAAGCAAATTTTCTCATGTAGAAAACCCTCAAATGTATGAAGATTCCACAGTCTAGGCCTCTGCTCTCAGGGGCTGTGTTTTGAAAGCATGTAAACCACATGGAATCTATAATGAAGTTTAAATGATGGCTCCGTGTGGACACACATGCCTATTGTTGGTGCTCTATGCACTACATTTACATTATTTGTTTTCATATATTAGGTGTTTCCTTGAGACTGAGATTTATTGAATTAGGAATAGCATTATAAGAATCTCAAGTGTCAGTAAAAAATGTTTAATATAGTCCAAAATATTTAGAAAATTAATGCTAATTAGGGTTACATTAAACATCCAGGCACAGAGAAGTCATATCTGAGACATATCATTTAATAAAGTTATTAACTACTAAGTTAAAATCTTCTTAGAATAGAAATTAATTGGTAAGGAGTATGAATTGCATAATAAATCAAACAATACTAGAATTAAAGTATTAATGTCTGAGAAAGGTGGAAAATTATATTGCCAGAGGGGAAGTCTTCTCATTTTAAGTTATATTAGCTTCTTGATAAGCCTGCCCTGATATGAAATTTACTGGTTTGAAAATTTAAAAGGTCATGAAGTATATATTTTAAAGAAAGCACAATTTGGCTGGGTGCAGTGGCTCATGCCTTTTTAATCCTAGCACTTTGGGAGGCCAAGGCCGGTGGATGGTGTGGTCAGGAGTTTGAGACCAGCCTGACCAATATGGTGAAACCCCATCTCTACTAAAAATACAAAAGTTAGCCAGGTGTGGTGGCATGTGCCTGTTGTAGTTCCAGCTACTCAGGAGGCTGAGGGAGGAGAATTATTTGACCCCAGGAGGTGGAGGTCACAGTGAGCCGAGATTGCACCACTGCACTCCAGCCTGGGCAACAGAGTGAAACTATGTCAAAAAAAAAAGGAAGGAAGGGAGGGAGGGCGGGAAGAGAGAGAGAGAAAAAGCATAATTTAATCACTTTCTCCTCTAAAAAGCAGGTCTGTTTTTGTAAAATTACCAAACCTCAAACTAATTTTAGGAACGACAATGCATTTTGTTTATATATAAGCTCTGTTTCCACATAGTTTCAGGAATAGATTTTACATAGATTCCACATAGTTTCAGGAATAGATTTCACGCTTCTCAACATTTGCATTAAAAATGATTCTTTTGCCTCTCAATGAATGAATAATTTTTAGGTTCTACCACTGTGCTTCAGATTTTTCATCCTGAACTGAAGTACTCTCCTTCATTAAGCCACGAAAGACTACTTCATAGAAAAAAAAAAACCAAAAACCCTCATTTACAAATGGCTTTCATTCTTGATTTGTCTGCAAACTTTTCCTCTTTAGGAGGATATTTGACATTTTAACAACAGTTTGTGATCTCCCATGTACCATGAGCAGGAATTAATTTGTAAGTTTATGGGTGGACCAGATGAATACGCCCTAAGACAAGCTTTGGCTTGATGGCGTCAGTGTCAGTGCCCTGTATACTCACCAGCCCTGGTCCCCCAGTTGGGAGAGATGGCAGTCCTGCTGTTTCTTAAAGGCGTTCCCCCTCTTCCCGCACACAAGCTAGTCAATGTCTTCTTTTTATACAGCAATTAAAAAACATCTTGGTGTTTAAATTATTATGCTTTTCATTTTCATTCCTAATTTATATTTCATTGAACCTACTTATTTTTCCCTAGCATGATTTCACTCCTAAGTAAATCTTACAGGAAAGAATCTGATCCTTCTCTGAGTTTTACCTTAGGCCATCAAACAGCTGCTTTATAAGCTGCTTCTTCCAACCCTTTTTGAATGTTGCCAGCCATCAAATGCATTGTTCATCATTTCCTGTTTACAACAAAACTGAAATATGTCTATAAAGCCTAGAGACAAACTTCCTTAAATATAAAATGAATAGAATTAAAATGTGTTTTACTCAAAATAGTAGAGTACTTTCATAAAGAAAACATGAAAATTCAGAAATTAGACTGGATAAAAGTTTATGTATCAAAAAACAGCACACTCTGTGGTTGAAGGATACAGACCCGAGAGCCAGGCTAGAAAGTTTCAAACACTGGACATGTGCTTGAGCTCTCAGGTCCTGGGGAAGTTACAGAGCATTGCTAAGACTCAGTTTCTCGTCTGGGGAATGGAATGGAGATGAAGACAACACCCACCATTTGGTTGTTAAAATAAATCATTTAGGTAATATTTATAAATTATAAATTGTTGAATATCACTGAATCATATATATAAGCATGTATTTTATGTACACTTTTTACACTTTAATTTTTTTTTTTTAATTTCAGAACAGTTTCAGATAGACAGAAACGTTGCAAGGATAGTTACAAAGGATTCCTGTGTACCCCACATCCAATTTCCAGTGTTACTGATATCTTTATTACAAGGGTTCATTTGTCTCAGCTGTTCAGATTGTATTGGTTTTTACCTAATATGCTTTTTCTATTCCAGGATCTCATTCATGATACCATATTTCATTTATTGACCTTATCTTCTTTGATAATACATGGAAGGATCACCAAATACTTCTTTGATGTATCATGACAGTTTCTCAGACTTTCTTTGTTTCATTTGACATTGACAGTGATAGTTTTGAGAAGTACTGGTCAGGTATTTTGTCCTTCAGTTGAGGTTTGCCCGGTATTTTTCTCATGATTAGACCAGAGGTAAGTGTTTGGTTCATAGAAACAAAACCTTTGAGGTAAAATGTCATTCTCATTGTGTTATCTCAAAGGTACACATTACTGGTGTGACTTGCTACTGATATATGCTGCTTGGTCACCTGGCTGAGGTAGTATCTGTCAGGTTTTTCCACTGTGAAGTGGCTATTCCTCATCCCATCCTTTTCATACCATACCCTATAGAAGAAAGTCATTATGCTCAGCTCTTAAGGAATGGGGGCTTATACTCTTCCTCCTTGAAACTAAAACATCTATATTAATTGTTTTGAATTCTTCTGTACAGGAAATTTGTCTTCTTCTTACATATATTATTTATTCAATCATTTGTTTATATCAGTATATATACATGAATTTTATTTTATACTTTGGTTATAGTACATTTTAATGTGAGTGATTAACTTATCCCATTTTTTGTCATCTCTTGATTGACTACTGTGGCCCTTTGAAATAACCTTCATTATTTTTTTCTTCTTTCATTTTTAAAGTACTTTCTTGCTTCCTGGCATGAAGAGATCCTCAGGCATCTTGTCCAAATGTGGCCATACTGGGGTACTTTGTTTAGTGCCATTTTATTTCTACTTGAATATTCTCTAGTCTGGCATATGCAATCTCTTCTAAGAAAAAGCACAGCAAGATAAAAAACCAAGAGCTTTGGAAGCATTCAGGATAGAAATCAAATACTGACCTGACCATTGCTTACGTGACCTTGAGCAAGTTACCTCTTCTTTTAATATCGAAAATACTATATGCCCTTCCTCACTTTGGGACATTAATAGAAAGAAGTAGCTGTGGTAGAATTTCAAATTCAATCTGTGAGTTTCTTTACTTAAATTTTCTTTGAAGAATAAGCTCTAAGGTTTTTGTGAGTTTTAAAATGATTGAAAAGTCAGTGAATGCTAACTTAATTGTAGGGAAGTAAGAAGCACAAATTCTAATTGAACAATGTAAAAATTTTGACTAAATCCAAAGAAATGACTGGTCCTAACTCTATGTGGGTGGCATTTTTGTAAACACAGAAATAAAAATAAATTATTGGCAGACAAAATCTACAATAGAGAAAGAATGAGTGTATGCCATGAAGGACGATGTGACAATTCAGAAGAAATGGAATTTCCAGGTCCTACTCGAAATTTAAGCATAAACTTTTGTTTGACCTTCGCTATGCCATTTCTGTTCCCTCTTTTAGTTTGTTCAGGTGTCAAACAAAGTTAACCTATCATCCATTCACATCTCTTTGTATGGGAATTCATGTGTATTTATGAGCTAATGATTGAATGTAATATGAATCACTAAGATGAAGTAATATTCAAAAATGACAGCATTACTTGTTTTTATTATGTGTCAGATAAAAGTGATAAGATTTTTCTTCTACATTAGCTCTCTTTGATGCAAATGCTACTTTAATATACCTAGCATGTTGCTTCTTAAACTTTATCTCTTCCTTTTTAGCTGGGTTTTTTTTTTTAATGATATCTTTTCGTTCCTAGAATTGAAACACACACAATCATCATTTCTCTTTATTCTTCCTTTTAATATGATCCAATTATTATTTTATGGATATTTCAATCTAATAATACAATATTTCACCTCCACATGTAATTGACAAAGTTTGTATGGAGAAATCGACATTCAACCAATATCCATGAGTTCAAGAGACATTGTTTGAGACCCTTCTAAATAGCTCACTGGCACGATTCTGAGCAGTGAGCACACTGTGGTGAATAAACAGGAGGAAATATCCACATTAATGATGCTAAAGAGAGTTAGAGAGCCTAAACAAAAAACGCTATCAGAATGTATGTGGTGGGGAATGCTGAACGCAGGAAGGAAGAAGCAGGCGAGGAGACCCATTCTGTCAGGTGTGAGTCGTGACTGAGTTTTCACAGAGGCCTGAGAAAATGAGTGAGGGTGCCCTGAGGATTCTTGGGGGCACCACCTTCCCCCACAGGTCAGTGCAGGGTCGAGGCCCTGAGGCAAGATCCTGCTGCACAGGTATAAGGACAATCACAGGGGTCGTAAGAACTGAGATGACAAAGAAAAGCCTTTTTAGGCCAATTGCAGCAATTTCCATTTCTCCACCATCTCTAAAATGTTTGACCATATCCCTGTGCTGATTTAGTCAGTGCATTTTCTGTTATTTAGCGACACTTATTTCCTGCTTAACAGAATACCTGGCAAAATAAGCTTCATTCACACGGAATTCTGGAGAAAGAAGTAAAGTGATCGAAAAGGGTTTCAAGATTCAGAAGGCAGGAAAAAAAAGTGCCAAATACTGAATTTAAAAGTTCATTACTGATCCTTAGAAAGCAATGAACGATGTAACACCATAATGTAGATGGAAGACCTGGCACAGTAGTTTGAAGGATAAATGAGAGAAAACAGAAAGGCGGTTAGGAGAGAGACAAACTGATAGCTTAAAAGCAAGCTAAGATTTAGGAAAATCCTTTATGTATATATGCAGAAAACAAATAACTTTTATTACAACATGTATTTGTGTATATATATAACATATATACGTGCGTGTATACATACATATATAGGCAAAGTATTGTTAGGACAGTTTAATGTATTTTACAAAGTTATACTGAAGTTAAAATAATATACAGATGATTCTCTAAATTTAACCTTTTCTTTGAAAAGAAAGAATTGCAGTTTGAGGCATACATTGAGACGGAGTATTTTTTTTTTTTTTTTTTTTGGTATGTCTGAAGAACAAAGAGAAGGTTGGGGGCTTTCTTAAAAAGATGAATTTACATGCAGCCATGAGAGAAATTTCCCCAGGGCTAAAAGAACTCTGGGGGAGTTGGCAAGCTCCATTAGTGGGTGACTAGTAGTCAAAATTAGTCCTGGAGTTGCAGCATATTATCCTAGCAGCCGTAGATAACACTGAAGTCAGCTTACAGCAGGTAATTTCAGCCACTGGATTTTTAAACAGTTACATTTTTTTTTTTTTTTTTTTTTTTTTTTTTTTTTTGAGATGGAGTTTTGCTCTTGTTACCCAGGCTGGAGTGCAATGGCATGATCTCGGCTCACCGCAACCTCCGCCTCCCGGGTTCAAGCAATTCTCCTGCCTCAGCCTCCGGAGTAGCTGGGACTACAGGCTCACGCCACCATGCCCAGTTAATTTTTGTATTTTTAGTAGAGACGGGGTTTTGCCGTGTTGACCAGGATGATCTCGATCTCTTGATCTCATGATCCACCTGCCTCAGCCTCCCAAAGTGCTGGGATTATAGGCGTGAGACACCACGCCCAGCCTAGACAGTTACATTTCTAAAGCAATATTATGTACCCTGAGTGTTTTTCACTCCTGGCCCCTGGACTCTGATTTAGTTGGTTATAAAAAAAAATGACCCAATTCGGATAATCAACTTTCACAGCACACAGATAAAAACTACACCAGCCCTTCTGTGCCTCCTCCCAGACATTACCTACCTCAGAATAACAGTATCCTAAACTCAAAAATCACAGATAAGCTGTTCCCGTATTTGGAATTCATATGAATGGAAACATAGGGTATATACTCTTCTGTTCAACTTTATGTTTAGGGTATTTATGCATATGGTTTTGTATAGTTATTACTGTCAGAAAAACTGTCCCATTGGTGAATGGAGCTCAATACACTTATCTGTTCCACTGCTGATCAGCATTTGTCTGTTTTCTTTGGGAGTTTGGATAACTGGAGCAAACATCCTTGTAAATGTGTGCTGGGCATATACCTAGGAGTGGATTTCCTAGAATGTAAGATTGGCACGCATGAACCTTTCGTAGATACTGCCAAAACGTTTTCCACTACGGTTGCATAAATTTACCCTCCCACTTATTATGTTGAGAATTCCAGTTACTCCACTAAGTTATGGACACCAAGCCTTGTCTCATCCATGTCGGCCTTCCTGGTGGGTATGCAGTGTCATAGCCTGTGTGTTTGGTTTCATAGAAGGGGAACAGTTACTTTTATTATTTGTGTTTGTTTTGAAATATTTTTATATTTTTACTTTGTGTCTTGAATGAATTTTAGACAGAAATAAGTGGAAAAATAGTACAATGAATTCATGCCCTCAGTGTCTCCAAATTTGCTCTTTCTATGCAACCACAACAAAATACGATAATCAGGAAATCCACATCAATGGGATACTCCTAAGTAGTCTAAAAATCACATTCACATTTCTGAGTGTTCCCTAACGTTCTTTTCCTGGGCCGGAATCCAATTCAGAATCACCATTGCACGTTGTTATCGCCACAGCCTCCCCCAACTAGATCTGGTTCCTCAGTCTTTCCTTACACTTTTGAGGAGAATTGGCTAGTTATCGATTGTCCTTCAGTAATTCAGGTTAATTTGGGGGCAAGAAAACCATAAAGTAGTATCGCCTCCTTTTCAGTGCACACGTCAAAGGCACAAGATGTCAGTGGCACTGCCTATGGGTCACATCTGCTTGGAGCACCTGTTGAGGTGCTGTCCATGTGTTCTCCATTACTTTTCTCTTTGTAGTTGATAAGTATCTTATGCAGAAATACTTTGAAGTTATGAAAATTGTCTGTTTCTAATGATTTGGCCACTAATTTTATTATTCATTCATCAAAGAGCATACATTGTTTCACAGTCTGATACATTTAGATGTGGGCTTTTTTTTTTGGAGAGGGAGTCTCGCTCCGGAGTGCAGTGGCACCATTTTGGTTCACTGCAACCTCCACTTCCCAGACTCACTCAGCTAATTTTGCATTTTTATTAGAGACGGGGTTTCACCATGTTGGCCAGGCTGGTCTCGAACTCCTGACCTCAAGTCATCCACCTGCCTCGGCTTCCCAAAGTGCTGGGATTACAGACGTGAGCCACCGCGTGCGGCCCAGATGTGGGCCTATTTTCTGAAGTTCTCTCTTTGAAATTATTCTGTAAGGTCGGGTCCAACCCCAGGAGGGATCTCTTAGCTATCCATTTTTCTAGGTCTTTGCCGATTTTGTATGTGGCATATAGTACAGCTCGTTGCTCTCAGAGTTTCCAGCCTCCTTGTAATTGTTGAACACCACGGTCTCCACTGTTTCCAAGCGTGCCCTGTTTCCTACTTCCCCGAATTCTGTTCCAGATGAAGTCAGTCTACTTGAGGAGAGCGGTGGAGCTCCCTTTGATTTGACCCGCCTCTCCTCGTGCGCACAGCTCTGCATCACAGCTCCACAGCAGGGCGCAGGGAGTGGCCCACTTTCTCAGTGACATGCTTGCTCTGTGAGCTGGTGACTGTGGGAGCAAGGCTGTCTCTTTTCTTCTAAGTTACTTCTCTTGGCATGGACTTTGCCCTGTAAATGAGCTGGGGCAAGGGCCAGCGGGGCCCCATTATTCTTGGCCTGCCATGCTTGTTGTTGACCTCGAGGCTAGCGGTGAGGGTGTGGAGGAGATATCCCCCTCCCAGCTGCTCCTGTTTCAGAGTCCCTTTAGCCCAGCTAGTAGGATGAGAAATTTGAGCAGCCTGCTTCCCCTTGTTGAGTTACCACAGCCCTCAGCAGGAAATTGGTGGGACACTTGTGTTTCCTGTGGCTGCACATATCCTTGGCGGAGGGTGCTTCTATCATGCTGGTCTGGGTGTGGGCAGAGGTAGAGCAGATCCTGGCTTGGATACCCTTCGTGGATGCACTTCACTGACCCTGATACACGACATGGACATCGATCCTGACACTGATGACAACGATTGCAATGTTGTTATTTCACAGTTCAGTTTTAAGCATGTTTAAATATAGTTACATATTTTATATTTAGTTTTAAATGTTTTTTAAACCCTAAAAACAGTATTGCTTAGAGCCAATGTTTGTTAATATTTCACACATGTATTATTTCCTTGGTTTTCGTCCTGCATTTCCATGCTTCATCAAGGATCATTCTTTTTTCTGCTTGTATGTTAATGATTCATTCTGTTTTTCTTTCTTTGTAATCATCTTTATTTTGAAGGATTTGCAGTTGTGTCCTTACAATATCTTCAGGAAATCTTCCAGTTTTTATTGGTTGAAGTTCAGTATGGGTAGTGATGATGATTTTCTTTGTGATCCAGTTTCATGGGAGTAAGATAAATCCTACTTCATTTTCTTCCTTTAATTCCAGTACCAACAACCTGAGGTATACACAAACAGGGTCAATCAACCACATAGTTTTCTAAAATCTTAAATAATAATATTTTCCTTTCTCATCATAAATATTTCCAAATATCACAGTCTTTTGTTTCTGTTAAAAACACCTCTTCTGGCTGAGCGCAGTGGCTCACGCCTATAATGCCAGCAATTCGGGAGGCGAGGTGAGCGGATCTCTTGAGACTAGGAGTTCCAGACCAGCCTGGGCAGCAAAGCGAGCCCCTGTCTCTATAAAAAGTGTGAAAATTAGCAAGGCATGGCGGTGTGCACCTGTGATCCTAGCTACTTGAGAGGCTGTGACAGGGGAATTACTTGAATCCCCAGATGAGGAGGTTGCAATGAGCAGAGATCTCGCCATTGCACACCAGCCTGGGTGACAGAGGACAGACTGAGACCCTGTCTCAAAAAAAAAATAAGAAAAGAAAAGAAAGAAAAAACCTCTTCCTTCAAAATCTAGACCCCTCACTAATTAACTGATACATTTATATTCATCCTACCTCCCATTCTGCAGTCCAGCGGGTCAGATATGGAAGAATAACCATAAAGAAGCATCTTTTCCAAAATAGTTAAAGGCAATTTATCAGAAAGACGTTAGTCATTGTGCCACAGGATATTACTTTCCAGGAGTTTTGGGGGTGATTATCCTTTTCCATATCTTCCATATTTTCCCCCCCTCTCTTTTGAATGTAATAACTTGTTCAAGTCCCTCCAATATTTAAAGGAGTGTTTTTATTTTACTTACATTTTTCTTTTCTTCATAGGCAATTGTTAGGCAAGGGCTATCTAAAATAACCCTCCTAAACTCATGTTTCCCAAAATTCCCTAATCCTGTCCCAATGAACACACTTATGATTCACACTTCAGTTCAGACAGAGACCCCTGAAGGAGACATGTGCTCAGTTACTTAATCCTTTTGAACTTTGCTTCTATTTGTTGTTATAGCATTCTATGGCTACTCCTAACACCAATTATTATTTTATTGTTTTTACAGTTTTTCTCCCATTGTGAGTTTTCTGAGGACGGCAATGAGTTTTCTGTATTCCCAGCACCTCAAAGTGTATATGTGTATTTAATATAGATACACAATACATATTATACATTCAAGCAAATACTTAATTTGCTGTATAGGATATGCGCAGTGAGGTGAACACACATATAAGTGGATTTAAGCATTTTGGCTAACTACAGAATTTACATGTGATATATTTGAATGTAGAAATTTGCTCCTGAACACATATATTTCTGGTATACACAAGCAACTGCTTGTCTATAGACTTTATAGAGTCTAAGGAGAAGTCTCATATTGATCCCCCCCAAATTTCCCACATTATGATTTTTTCCCTTCGTTATATGTTTGTCTGGGATGGTATCGAAGAGTTTACATTTTGATTCTAACTTGACAGTTATTCAGTAATAGCTGTTTATGTGTGTATACCATGTTGGCCAAACGTGAGCTGCGTAGATGTGTTCCTATTGCTGTTGCTTTTGTTCTGGTTTTGTGAGTTGTTGCTCCTTGGTTCAATCAGCTCTTAAAAATGCTATTTTTAATATTTAAAATAATGTCTAATCACTCAGTATTTTTTAGGTTATTTGGCCACATATATTGCAGTCTGGTTTCTCCAGAAGCAGACACCAACACGGAGTTGAGGATTCTACCAGGTGTTAAAGCCTGAGAGAAGCAGAGGAGAAAGAAGAACTGAAGAAAGAAATCAATCTGCAATGCAAGGTCAACAAGAGCCTCAGCCAGCCTGGTAGGCCAGTCTGTGGTGAGTACTGTCCATCAAAATGACCGGCATTGCATGGAAATGGAGAGCCCTTATGCCCTGCCTTGCCTGGTTACCTGGTTCAGGCTGCTGAAAGGAGGACCTACGCCTGGGGACAGCAGCTCTCTGCAGCTGAGGCAGAAGCAATAGCTGGAGCTGTCTACTGAAGGCACTGTCCTAGCTAGAGAGCACATCCCTTATTTTATTTATTTATATATTTTTAGAAATGGGCTTTCACTGTGCTCCCCATGCTGATCTCGAACTCCTGATCTCAAGCAATCTTCCCATTTCAGCCTCCTGAGTAGCTGGGATTGCAGGCACAAGCAGCCATGCCTGGCTCAGCACTTTTTTTTGTTTGTTTGTTTTTTGTTTTGAGACGGAGTCTTGCTCTGTCGCCAGGCTGGAGTGCAGTGGCACAATCTCGGCTCAGTGCAACCTCCACCTCCTGGGTTCAAGCGATCCTTCCGCCTCAGCCTCCCGAGTAGCTGAGACTGCAGGTGCACGCCACCACACCCAGCTAATTTTTGTATTTTTAGTAGAGACGGGGTTTCACCATGTCGGCCGGGATGGTCTCAATCTCTTGACCTCATGATCCGTCCACCTCGTCCTCCCAAAGCGCTGGGATTACAGGTGTGAGCCACCATGTCTGTCCAGCACATTCTTTATTGAGAGGAAGCGAAGCAATGTATCTATTTGTGTCTATAACATGTATGCATGTATGCATGTGTATGCATATATTACCAGAGCTAAGCTATTCTATGAAGCTAGAGGAAAAAGTGAGGTTATCTTTGCACTTGTGAGTGAAGTGGGCACGAAGAACATCTTTCAGCTGTGCTTGAGCACCCAGGCCACCTTGCAACTCTCTCTTAATTTTATTCCATTATTGGTTCTATCGGCAACATTAGGAGTTTTGTATAAATTAGTGTGGCTTTTAATTTTACATTAACTGATAAAATATAATCCAGATCTCACCGTTTTGCCGCAGGCGATTGATGACACTGAGCAACCGGAACCAGCTTTGTGTTGAGGAATATAAGTTAAGGTTCAATATTATTGATGCAAGAAAAGCACATGCCCTGTTTGCAGGATTTAAGTCACTGTTTTAGGAGAGAGTTTCTCATTATTTTTCAATTAATATGATTTTTTCAAGATTTCCTTTGTGTTTTATGGAGAGAAGAGTTTGTCTGAAAGTAATTGTTTTATTATTTAGGTTTTGGTTCTTAACTCTTTTGATATTTTCCTTAACACCCTTATGTTTAGCTATTGAAGAGATACGTAAAAATTGACTCCCTCCTTTAGAGATGATATGGCTTTCATAAACTCTCACAAGCATGCCAGTATTAAATGCGTCATGCCTAAAGTTGATGACGCTTAAGTATCTCTAGAAAAAGATATATTCTGGGAACAGTACATTATTGTAATCTCTTGGGGAAAGGTAGCAAAAATTATTTTGCTTCCTAGTTGCTCAGTTAATTTAATAGATTCGGCAACTAACTTTTATGATATTTTATCAGTATGTCAACCGCGATACAATGAAAGGTTAAGCTCTCATATTCAGGCTTGGTGAGAAGAGAAATCTCAAGCAATCAGATTTATTTTAAAGCATAATCAATAGAAATGTAATAACCACTATCTAAAGAAAAAAACTGATAACCAGGAACTATATTATGAGCTAAACTTTCATAATTCCATACATCTCAAATCTATGTTGAGGTTCTTTACAGGCTCAGCATAAAGTGATCTTAACAGAACTGTAACCCTGTTGTTTTCTCACAAAAATGTAGCCAGTGATGACTAATTAGAGGAGGCGTATTTCCTGTAGTAGTGGAAATAACAAAAACAACACTGCATTTGGATAACAGTTCCATACTCCTCTGGGAAACCAAATTCTACAAGAAACAATAACAAAATATCTTTAAGAAGATCATATAGAGCTGTTGTGTTGATTTCTTTTCAATTGAAATATTCATAATACATTATGCAAATGATCACAAAAAGCTTCCTGGCCAAAATAGAGTTATTAAATCATAATATGTTTCATCTTCAGTTAGATTTCCAACAACTACACAAAAGAAATTTCACATATGAATAAAAGTATTTAATGTCTGAGAACGATCATTAAACTGAAAGCTAGGTAGTGCAGGGTAAATGTTTAATGAATCCAGTTTCTTTGAGACATCCTCCCATCTTCCTATGTCCTGGCAATTTTTCTGCATATATTAGCGTCAATGATTTTTGATAGTTACCTCTCTTAAACCCCATCTCACATCTAATGAATTATCAAGTCAAAATAATTTGATTATTAAAATGTATGTCAAATTTTATCCCCTCCCTCGCTGTTTCAGTTCCTTGTTATTTACTGCATGTCATTTTAGTCTGGGTCACAGCAATAGCGTATGAGTTTTCCTAGTCTCCACATCATCCTCCACATCATTTCGAGGCAACATGTGCTGAGTTGCAGATTATTTAATACTATGTTTATTGCCTCTGTAATTCTATTTCCAGGCTGTTATGGGCTGCATTGTGTCCTTACAATATTCATCTGTTGAAATCGTAACCCCCAAGTACCTCAGACTGGGACTATATTTGGAGATGGTGTCTTTAGAGAGATGAAATGAAGTCATAGGGGTGCACTCTGATTCAAGATGGCTGGTGTCCAGTCATCCACACACCAGGGAGAGGAACCTCAGGAGAAACCAATCTTGCTGACGCCTTGACCTTGGACTTTCAGCCTCCAGAATTGTGAGAAGTTGCATTTCTGTTGTTAAGCCACCCAGCCTGTGGTAACTTTGTTATGACAGCCCTAGGAAATGAATCCATGGCTGAACTCCAAACTGCTGTGCATGGCTTACACGTGTCCCAGCCTCGTCACTGCTATGCATCACATTTTTCTTTTTTCCCCCCTCTTTTTTCATTTCTGTACTCCCAAAATGTGAATTATTTTAATGCTTTTTTATTCATAGTCGGTATTGCCATTTTTGAGATATTCCTGGGGCAATATTTATTCCTAGGCAAACATTTCTACATCTCCTCATGATTCTATTTTATGGAACTTATCAGATTTGCACCTGTGCAATCCTTCCTAGAGGTAGTGACTTTGCATTGCTTATTCTTGAGTCCTTATTTCGGCTCCTCATTTTGAGATTTGGATTTGCTCTGTAAATATAAGTTAAAAGAATGGTTAGATGAAGGTTTTGTCATCATTGATTAATCATCTCTTGCTTGAGGAATACTACAATGTTGTCCTCAATATTACTTCAGATGTAACTGACTGGAAGGGGTAGAACTAATTCACACTTTAAGCAAGTGATGTACCTGAATTTACTATGAAATAGTCATAAAACAGAAGACATTAAATAGACAATTTTTTTAAATCCCTTAAAATTTTTGAAGTCTTTTATTAGGAAAGGCATTTAAAAATGTTGGGGTAGGGATTAAATGTGCAAAGGTGGGAAAATTGTTTTGAAACATTTCCTTAAAAAAATTTTTAAATTGTTTTATTTGATAGAACAAAAATAAAATTAGTCCTATTTTATTTTTTTTGAGACAGAGTCTTTCTCTTTTGCCAGGCTGGAGTGCAATGGTGTGATCTTGCCTCATTGAAACCTCCACCTCTGGGGTTCAAGCGATTCTCCTGCTTCAGCCTCCTGAGTAGCTGGGATTACAGGTATGCACTACCAGGCCTAGCTAATCTTTGTGTTTTCCGTAGAGACAGAGTTTCACCATGCTGGCCAGGATGGTCTCGATCTCTTGATCTCATGATCCGCCCACCTTGGCTACCCAAAGTGCTGGGATTACGGTGTCAGTCACTGCACCTGGCCAAAATTAATCCTATTTTCTAGACGTGCACAAACAAAATAACTTAAAGAATAGCGTTCATGAAATCTACTTGAGTTTATCACTAACATTCATTCAATTACTTTCTTTAAGTACTTGAATGTCCCCTTCTTAGTACCACAAAAGCAAATCAATTTATTGTCATTTTAGTTCTTCAAATTTTTGCACAAAATCAACTGTTTTCCAGATTATCAAATTCCCATTGATGGTATTCGTGACATTTTTCCAAGAGAAATGTATGCAATTAAAAAAAACTGTTTATTTTAGAAAAGTTTTAGATTTTTAGGAAAGTAGCAAGGAAAATACAGAGAGGCATTCTCATTTGCCCTACACCCAGTTCTCTCAGTTCTTAACATTTTGCCTTATTCTGGCACGTATTTTTTTTCTCAAAAAACAAAACAATATGAACATGTAGATACTAAATAAAATCTACACTTTAATTCAGATTTTCATGGTTTTTATCTACTGTTCTTGTTATGTTTCAGGATCCCATCCAAGACACCACATTACATTTGTTCACCATGTCTTAGGTTCCTCTTAGCTGTGACAGTTTTTCAGATTTTCCTTGTTTTTTATGACCTGACAGCTGTGAGGAGTATTAGTTACTGTTTTGAAGAATGCCCCTCTCTTTGGTTTTATGTATGGTTCTTCTTGTGTTTAAACATGGTTTATGGTTTTCTGAATGAAGACCACAAAGGGGAAATGCCATTCTCATCACATTTTATCCAGAACACATGCTATCAACACAACTACTTACTGGTGATGTTGACCCTGAACCCCTGGCAGAGGTAGGGCTTGTCAGGTTTGTTCATCGCAAAGCTCCTCTTCCTACCCCACATTTCTATATCTATGTTTTTTGAAACAAAGTCACTATAAACAGGGCTCACTTAAGGAGTGAGAAGTCATAGTCCACCTCTGTGAAGGTATGGAATTGCCAATAATTATTTGGAAATATCCTATATAGAAGATATATCTCTTCTCTCACATTTGTTTCTTTATTCATATCAGTTATTCATGTCAGTGTGAAATCAGAAGAATATTTTTAATAATTTGGATTGTATTCCAATAATACATTGTTTATTTGATTGCTCAAATTATTTCAGCTTTGGCCATTGGGCACTCTTCCTGTTGATTCCTGCGTCTCATATTCCCTTTTTTTTTTCTTTATGCCTTTTGATTTTTTTAGCATTGACTTCCTGGAATTATAACACGGTCTGGGGTTATCTTGTATATTTCCTGCTCCCAAATCAGCCATATCTCTAATAAGCTCTAATTCTGTATATATCTTTAATAATTGTATTAGAAACAAAGATCTAGGCTGTAGATCTGCTTATTTTTACTAGATGTCATTGCTTCTATGCCATCTCAGCAACCAGAGCTGGGAAATACATAGAGGGCAGTAACCTGAGTATGTGTCAATATCTGAAATTATTTCTATATTCAGCCATCATTATCTGTGTTGAGCCAAATGTAAGTTCAGGCTCATGTTTACAACTCTGATTTGGTCTGTATGGTTCTTTCCACCCCCACACCCTCTCACCTGGTGCTCACCTGTAACCTCCCTTGCAGCAGTGAGGAACCTGTGTCCTGCACCCATCGTGCATTCAATTGTTCAACCCCACTGCACATCTACAGTTTCAGAGCTAGCAACATTTCCCCCACTAGAAAGAGCTTTACCAAGCAGATCACAGAGCTTATGTTCAGGTCCTTTGTTTTTCACTATTATAATTTCCAGTCATTCCCAACATTACTTAATTTGCCACCCACCCCCAGCTCTTTCAGTGAGGTTATGCCATATATTTGCAATACAGTTAGAATCATTGTCATCATCTGCATTCTATCCTAGGATCACGTGTACTCCTTGTTGTGATGTTATTTATTTCTGTACACAAAAGTTTATTTTTATGCTGTAAAGTTCCATGGGTTTCATGAAATTCATATGTACACACCTTACAGTGTCATGCACAATAGTTTCACGCCCTAAAAAAATCATCTGTGCTTACATATTTCACCTTATCACTTCCCTAAATTTCTGGCAACCACTGAGCTGTTTTTCAGCTTTATAACTGTCCTTTTTAGAACATCACATAAATAGAAACATGCAGCGTGCAGCCTTCTCAGATTGGCTGCTTTCACTTAGCAATCTGCTTTAAGATTCTTTCCAAGACTGTCTGTAGTTTAGTAGCTCATTTGTTTTTATTACTGAATAATATTTCATTACATGGATGTACCACAGACTGTTTATTTATCCCCCTATTGAATAAGGTTCATTTACCTAAGAAGATATTGGTTACTTCCAATTTGAAGTAATGACAAATAAAGTAGTTACATTTTGTGCAGATTTTTGTGTGGATATAAGTTTTCCAATCTATTGGGTAAATACCATTGGTGTCATTACTGGATGATATGGTAAGACTAATTTAGCTTTTTAAGAAGCTACCAAGCTGTCTTCCAGAGTGGGGGTACCATTTTGCATTCCCACTAGTAATGAATGAGAGTTCCTGTTTATCCCACTCCTCGTCTGCAATTGGTATTGCCACTTTTCCAATTCAGTCATTTTAATGGATTTGTAGTGGCATCCCAATGGTGTTTTATTTTGCATTTTCCTAGTGACAAATGATATGGGACATCTATATCTTCTTTTGGGCATTCAAGTCTTTTTAGTATTTTTATTATGATTGTTTTCTTAATTTGTATTAGGATTCTTTTTATATTTTGAATACATGTTCTTTACCAGATAGATAACATGCAAATATTTTATCTCAGTCATTGACTCATGTTTTCAGTCTATTAACAGTGCCTTTCTCAGGGTAAAATTTTTAATTTTAATGAAGTTCGACCTTTTTTGTTGTTGTTATTCATGAATTGTGCTTTTAGTGTTGTAGCTAAAAACTCATCACGAAATTCAAGATAACCTAGATTTTCTCCTATGTTTTCTTCTGTTAGTTTTATATTCTATATTTAAGTCTAAACTCCATTTTGAATTTTTATATAAAATATAAAGTATAGGTGAAAGCTCATATTTATGCATATGAACATCTAATTGTTCAAAATCATTTGTTGAAAATTATTGTTTCTTTGATAAATTGTTTTGTGGTTTTTTTTTTTTTTTGGTCAAGAATCAGTTGACTATGTATGTTTGGGTCTATTTCTGAGTCTATTGTATTTCATGGATCACTGTATCTGTTCTTTAGCAAATGCACATATTTTTATATGTGTGTCTATATGTTTGTGAGACCAAGAGAGTGATGAAGAGAGGAAAATCTTTTCTTTAGTTTAAAATCAGTAAACTGTAGCATCGTGACTGTGACTGTAATTCGATATCGGGGGCATAAGACTAAAGTTTTTCTCCCTCACTAAACATTGACATTTGAGATAAATGTAAGTTGTTTCCCAGGGCTGAGCTGGGTATTGAATGAGCTACACAGTGGTTAAAAAGCAAAACTAGAAAACGGTTGCTTTGTTTCACATAAATAACACGTTGTACAATGACTGCCTCAAATCAGATCATTGAAAGTACAAAAGGTCCCTCAGTACATTCAGGGAAGATTTTTAAAAGAGAACAAAATCTGATAGGAAATGAAGATAGATGTTTGTTTAGTTAGTAAAATTTACATGAGATTCTCTGTGGGTTTTATAGAGTTTTTAATGAGACAGAGAGTGATATTGAGGTTTATCAGGGATTTCAGAGGGAGCTTTACTGTTAAAATCACAAGTCTTTGAAGGGTTTAACTGAAGGAGGGATCCTAGCACCGCAGTGGCTGTGCTGTAGCCGGTGCTCAGGGCTGGCCTTCTGCACTGTGGTCTGAGGATGCTCCCTGAGAGAGTTCTGAAGCACCCTAATGATGACAAGGGCCCGGGCAAGCAGTGCTTCTTCATAGGCGGGGAATGGCAGACACACCCTGAGGCTTCTTCAGAGGCAGTTCCTGTAGCCACGGGCTGTAACTGACCGTGATCAGGAGTATGCAATGAGGGCAGTCATCCACAGCATGTCCCCAAAGTATACCATGTTTCCTTTTGCTAGGCACAAAGTGGAGAGTCAAGATCCAGAAAAGATAGTCGATGCTGGATAAAGGCTGTCAAATATATCTGGAGATGAAGGTCTTAATGCAACCAGCCAGAGAGAAGAAATCTGATGCAGATAAAGCCTGTGCTTTAAAGAACTTTGCTTTGTCTCCTGGTCTAATTTTATTTATTATCTACTTATGGAGGGAACATTTAGCCTATAATTAGTAACTCTGATACGGGTCTGCTATGGTTTATAATCAATGTCCCGATACAATTGTAAATGATGCCCTCTTTTACTTTCAAAATATTCTCTCTTTTCTTTGTGTTTTTTAGACAGTGTCTCTCTCTGTCACCCAAGCTGGAGTGCAGTGGCACAATCTTGGCTCCTTGCAACCTCTGCCTCCTGAGTTCAAGTGATCTTCCCACCTCAGCCTCCCAAGTAGCTGGGATTACAGGCATGCACCACCTCCCTGCACCACAGCTAGTTTTTGTAATTTCTTGGTAAAGACAAAATAATCTTATGTGGGTTTAAAAATATGGCTGGCTATACCTTCAGCATTTCCACCTGACTCTTTTCAAGATGTCACTCTAACTGCTTTTCTAGATCAGAAGTGGATGAAATAAAAAAGAAAAAGTACTTTTTGTTTCTGTTTCTTCTGTTATTTTTCTTGCCTCATATTTATATGCATTCATTTAAAAGCATTCATTCATTATACAAGACACTATTGGATTTATGGTGTGAGGATATAATTGTACACTCAGTGTGACGCAGTGCTAATAACTGATCTAACAGCATAGCTCACTCATTTAACATCCCTGCTAATGAATGCCAATATAAAGTGCTATCTTAATGGGGAAGAAATAAGTACAGAGAGGAGATTCTGCAGACATGATGCTTGTCTACAACAGAGCTGTAGCTAGAATGTTACTATATACATCCACTACAGTATTTTTTAAGATAGTCTTTTGTATGGATTTTCATGAGAAGTTTTAGAGGTTCATTAACCTATACCCACATTCTATTTAAATAAAAATACATAAATGTAAGGATTATTTTCAGATCTGGCAAAATACTGAATAATGTGGGACTTATTGCCTTGGAAACCATCTCAGACACTCTGATGACAAAATCTGGCCTGACACAGATCCGGGGTGAGAGCTGTGAGGGTGGCTCTGGAGAGCCCACTCTTCTGCTTCAGGTTTGGTGGCTCCTCATCCTTTCCTACATTTCTGGTACGATGTGTTGATTTGATTTCTCAATGGGGACTCTTAAAGTCATTCAAGACTTACAGGCTGGCCTGCTCTGTCTAAGATTACTGAAAATTTTCAGTTTTCAGTAATAATCCAGGACACTACCGTGACCAGAAACATTGAGATCTGTCTGGATCTGCTTTCTCAGAGCAGCAGGCCAAGGGTGCTCACAAGCACAAGTGCAAGCACAATTGTGAGTGTTATGCAAGAGGCTCAGCAAATGTTTACAAAGCACTCTGAAGGATGAATAAGCACAGTAACTTTCAGTTGGCTGATTTATCAATGGATCACACACACAAACACACCCACACAAATATATATTTAATTTTGTAAAACGTTTCCCTCTCCATAACCCATTTCTAAATCGTCAGGCATTGAATATTCGGTAGTGAATTTACAACATCTAAAAATATCATACACTATTTGGTGTTTAAAAATGACAATTTGTTTTAGATTTTAAAACCTTAGGTGTTTGGTATTAATATTCTACATCATCAAAGGATTTCAGGCAGCGTCCCTTCAGCTACAATTTTGGTTTTGATGTTAGGCTTGGGATTCTTATACACAATTGTTATGTTGACTTTCCCTCAAGGAAAATAAAATTTTACTTTTAAGATAAATTATGAACAGAGAAATATCTATTTCTAAGGTAATTTAGTCTTTAAGAAACAGTTCTCAAAGGTTTATACTCCAGTGGTTTTATATTGTAGCTTTAGCTGATTGAAATAATTCACAATTCCCTGCTCAGTTATTTTGAGCATTAAATAGAAATAAGTAAATTGAAATCATTTTACAAAAACCTTCACAACCGGAAATATATCAGTACCTGTAAGTACTATTTTTTCTGTCAAGTAAATAATACCTTTTTGTTTTAACAGAAATCTAAATTGATACATTTATTGTTAGAAAAATATATAATGTTTATACTTGTCAGAATAATCTATGTCAAAATTTATCATTCTTTTGAAAACTTTTAAAGACCTAGTTGGCTATCCTTTCAGTCAATTCTCTTTTATTTGAGATATTATCTACTGCTCCAATATTAGAATTTATTCCTTTTTTTTTTTTTTTTTTTACTGCAAGTGGCTTGTTTTCACAGTTAGTTAAGGTTGTAGAATTTATTACTTTTTACAAATATTGTAGGAAGTCAAGATACTAGGTAACATATTAAGGGATTAGCATAGAAATGTACTGTATGCCCCAAACTTACTACGATTTAGTGACTGCTATATCACACTTTAGGCAGTGTTTTAGGGGATTCGTTGTGCAACCTTGGACATATCAAAGCCTTATTTTGAAAATAATGTGTTATAGTACATGTCAATGTGTTTTTGAAAGTGTAAAACAATAAAGGCATTTTTTAAATGCAAAGATAATTTTAGAGAGCAATATTCTATGTAAAATATATGTAAATATATGCGAGTTATTTTAGAGGGTTCTATCTCATGGAAAAAAAAAATCACACAAGCACTCATCCCCATAGGAAGTTAACAAAACAGTCATGCTTAGCTAATATGTGGAACTAGAAATGAAGCTTCCCCAGGAAATTTAGACTTCTGTTAACTCTAAATACTACAGATTTTTACAGTCCTGAAATATCTCAACTAAGCTTAACTCTCATATACCACTGGTGTTATACCAAGTAGGAAAAAAACGTGTTGGTAGTATCTATGAAAGCTGAATATGTATGTATTCTATGATTTAATATGGGAATTCCTCTTCTAGGTAAATACCCAAAAGAGACTGATACATATATTTATCAAAAACATGTATGAGAATGTTTATATTGCACTGGTCATAATTACCTGAATCTTTAAAATATCCTAATGCCCATTAACAGTTAAATGATGAATAGAGTTGAAGTATATTCACACAATGGGTTACGGCAAAGAGAAGAATGATCTACAACTATTGACAGCAAACGTGAATAAATTTCAAAACATAACACTCAACAAAATACACCATGTACAAACACATTTTTATATGAAATTATATAAAATACAGAAAGAGGCATAATGAATGTGTGCAGTTAGAAAGCAGGATGATGGTTACCCTTAGAGAGTAAGGGATGATCAGAAAACAACGTGAAACTTCTCAGGTGCTTTTTTCCCTGAATTTGAATTCTTGTTCTAATACTTACTAGCTAGTGACTTGGTGAGCTATGTGAAAATCTCTCTGTGCATGAGTTTCCTCATCTGTAAAATAGGGATAAAATAGTACCAACCCCATCAGGTTGTCATAAAATGGCCTAGCATACAATGAGTTCTAGATAACATACAATGAGCTCTATTAGTTATTTTCTCTAGACAGTTATATTCTTAAAACCAGGGTGATTATCAAAGAGGACATTAGATTTATCCAACACATTCTGTATTTAAGAAAAAAACATGTTAATATATTAATTACAAATAAAAATTAACTTTGTAATATGAATATTAAGCAAAAGACAAGCACTGGTTTTTAGCTGTGTGTGCATCTGACCCTAAGATTAGATTTTATTATAAAAATGTAAGTTTAAATTTTTTTAATAGTAAGCAACTCAAGCCTAGCAAAAATACTACTTCTATTGCTACTCAGTGAGAAAACATATTTGTATATTTAAAAAGCTAAGTGATTTATACAAGGACACTTAGACAGAAAAGTAAACTTAGAATGAGGTTTCTCATAATAAAGATTATTGTGTTTTCCCTCTATAGTTAGAGAGACAGAATATTCAAGCAGACAATGAACAGGACACAGATGATAACTGAACCCTGACTCCCAGCTAGGCTTTGATCAGCACAGAGATCAGGACGTGGTAAAAAATTGCAGGCTTCTCCACGTTGTTGTTGTTGATCCTACTTTCAGCTTGGAACCAGACTGAGAAAACCAAACATACTCCTCTAACCAATCCCTTAGGGTGTCCAGCTTCTAGTTGGAAAAATAAAACCATGTTTTTCCTTTACCTCCTAAGTTAGTAGTTGGAGCAGAGTCCTGTAACGAAAGACAGATTCATAAGTTAAAGACAGTTTATTAGCATTGTCTTAGTCCATTCAAGCTGCTATAATTTATAGAACATAGAAACTTATTTCTCACCGTTGTGGTGGCTGTAAGTTCAAGATCAGGGCTGAGCAGATACGTTGCCTGGCGAGGCTTGGTCTCTACTTTGAAGATGGCACTTATATGGCTCCAATGAGTGGAGGAGCACCAGGGCCCTTGTCTCCCCGGAACTGGATAAAACGACAAGGACACACTTGGAGTGGTTTTAAGGAGCAGAGAGTTTAACAGGCAAGTAAGAAGAGAGAAGAAAGAAGGAAGAAGCTTCCCTGTACAGAGACAGAGAGAGGAGGGCTCCAAAGCAGAGAGGAAACCCCAGTGCCTCGGAAAACGTGGCTGCTTAGATGAGTCTGGAGGAGGTGGTGTCTGATTTGCATAGGGCTCAGGAGATTGGTTTGACCAGGCATGCCACTCACATAGCCCACCCACCCTATTCTTTTAATATGCAAATATAGGGTGCCAGGAATTCTGCACAGCGTGGGGTACAGGGAGGCGGCCATGTTGCCATGCACATGTGAGGGCAAGGGCAAGAGGACAACTGTGGGAATCACCATGTTTGGGTTGACCCCAGTTTCTAAAGTCCTGTATTTGCATATCAAAGGTAGCCAGCCTGGGTCTAAGAATCTGGGCTTTCCTGCTAGACGAGAAACATTTCTGGGCAGGCACAGTGGCTCACACCTGTAATTCAAGCACTTTGGGAGGCCGAGGTGGCAGATCACGAGGTCAAGAGATCGAGACCATCCTGACCAACATGGTGAAACCTCCTCTCCAAAAATACAAAAATTAGCTGGGCGTGGTGGTGCACATCTGTAGTCCCAGCTTCTTGGGAGGCTGAGGCAGGAGAATAGCTCGAACTCGAGAGGTGTATGTTGTAGTGAGCTGAGATCCTGCCACTGCACTCCAGCCTGGCGACAGAATGAGACTCTATCTCAAAAAAAAAAGAAAAAGAAAAAAGAAATATTTTTGGAGATGCTTTAAAGAACGCAAAAACTTCCCAAGGACCCCTATTCCTCTCTATCTGCCTAAATAATGTCTCAATAACTCCTAAAACAGCACCTTGTGGTGGTGTCTTCACATGATGGAAGGGGCAAGGGCTAGAGCACTTCACCCAACCTTTCATACAAGAGTATTAATCTCACTGAAGAGGGCTTCACTCTCATGACTTCATCACCTCCTAGGAGCCCACCATTTTAAACTATTACATTGGCTACTAAATTGCAGCATATGAATATTGAGGGGATATGTTCAGACCATAGAACGTGTATATATCATATACATTGGAGATGCCCCAGGAATGAGTATTTCTCAAAGAGGTACTTATATAGCATCTTCAGTAAAGGACAGAAAATTTTTAGAGAAGTGGCAAGACAGAAGAAAAAGACTTTGAATCTCTAGGGCCGATAGACTTGTGTGGGAGAAAAATAACTGGCATATAAAGGAAGGCAGTAATACTTATCACTACAGATTCCTCTAGTATCATTTCCAGACTGATGAGGGCCTAAGGGTTTTCTTCTCTAGTCAAATTCTGTCTCGCCGGTAGAGGCAGTACAGAATATCATTTGTCTTTGTAAATCTATGTCCTGCTTCTGGGCAAATAGAGAAAAAACTTTCCCGCATCTGCCTCTTGACTGCCTTGAGCTCAACAATCCTACATATTTGGGCTGTGTATTCTGGTTTCCCCACACTAGTCAGGAGCCTTCATCTTTCATATGTCAGCAATCACAGCATGCCTGTGGCCTTCCCTTTGCTCACTAGTAAGACTTCTTGCCCCCACCTGTCTTAAGTGACTTTCAAATGCAAGTGAAAAGGTTGACTTCCTTCTTATAGCAAGCTCTCAGCAAATAGCCTTTTTTATTATCATTTAATTGGTCTTTCTTTCTACAGAACTGATCACTGTTAAAACCAACCTACTTAATACGGAGGCATATCAATTAGAAAAAAAGAAAGAAAACTGCTCCAGAGAATGTTGTTTCTTACTAAAACTTTCTTCTACTTTGGCTATAAGCTCTATTTCAATATAGTCTTGTATATAGTCTTAAATTGACAATAAATCCTAATTGATAAAAATTTCAGTTTGATCACTTGAGTCTTTAATAGTTAATTTGTAATATTATTTCCATCATATATATAATGTGCCCCGTCAATAGAGCATGTTATTAAAATGTTGGTATATTCTGGAGCATAAAAAGTTCTTCTGTATCCTGAAAACCACACACATCTGTAACCACAAAATTTATGCATACCAGTCTGCAGCAACCTCAGTTCTTGCCTCCTCCAATTAAAAAATTTGACTGATGGGTATAAGGCAGAAGGAGAGACTGAGGCAAATTTTAGAGCAGGAGTGAAAGTTTATTAAAAAGCTTTAGAGCAGGAATGAAAGAAAGTAGAGTATACTTGGAAGAGGACTAAGTGGGTGACATGAGGGATCAAGTGCATGGTTGGACCTGTCACTTGGGGTTTTATATGTTGGCATGCTTCTGGGGACTTGCATCCCTTCTCCCCTGTTCCTTCCCTTGGGGTGGGCTATCCACGTGCACTGTGGCCTGGTAGCACTTGGGAAGGGCTGCATAGGCAGTGTACAACTGGAGTTGTATGCCTGCCCCCTTGAGGCGTTCCTCCCTTACCAGCCAAATGTTCTGACAAGGTCATATGCTAGTTAAACGCTGCCATTTTTCCTCTTAAAGTGTATTGCTGAGCCCACTCAGCCAACTCCTCAGATCTTATGGAGAAGCTGTTGATCACCAGTTTCAGGTGTTTTCTTTGGGGAGACTGCCTTTCCCTGGCCTGCCTGCCACCAATTATTATTTTAGAGGAACAATGTAACAACTGCCTGACCCTCACCTGATGGTTGCCTGACATTCTTGCTTGTGGGGAGTCCTCCCTTGTGGACATTTCCTGCTCATGCCTGACTAGCTACCTACTGTAACAGCGCTATTATTCCTCTTCCTTCACCAATCATACTTTACTATTCCAGAAATACTTTGATGGGAAGACAAGCATTTCCAACAATGTTCCTGCTCATTCTAGGAACCTCTTAAAAAATCCTTCGAGTGTTCCCTGCGCTGTGTTCACCAATCCTAACCACATCCCTATAGTGGCAGACCTAGCTTAAGCCACACTATAAAATCCTAATAAATACAATAATGTTGACCCTTCTCTCTCAGATGCTGTTGGGAATTTACACTCAGAATTGTCTTTCCACAAGCTGTTTTTGTGATATTTTGGGGAGCCAGCATTTGAAAATCATAAACCAAGAGACTTTAACTTCTTTTCATTCTTTTATGTATTTTAGTTTTATGGTATAATATTTCTGATAGCCATAATTTCTATATATTTGCTTTTTTAAACCAAAGCTTTTTAAACTTTTCTAAAATTTACAAATAGGAGCTCATTTTCATATTAGACTTTTGGAAAAAAGGGAGAAAACAACCTTCTAAATTTTATTATGCATGTTTCTCTTAACAGAATGAACCACCCTTAGTTTAGACATAAGTAGGTTTTCTCAATAACAGATTTCTTAAACTGAAAGGTCTTTCCTCCTTTATTTTCTGCATTTTCTAAGTTAATAACTCATTTACCCCCCCCCCCCCCCCCCACTTACATGGTCAATTGCTCCTAATGGTCTTATTATTAACTTTCAGGTACTCCTTGTTTCTCAGTTAACTAGTTTGATAAGGAACAAACTTAAATGTAAAAGGTCTGCAAATTTAATTCTTATGCTTTAAGAAGAACTTAAAACAAGAGCAGTAGACAATGTTTAGGACTAGCAGACCTCTTCCTCACCTTTGTAAGGATCTAGGGATCCTAGAGTAACTAGTTAAAGACAAAGGTAGATGCAAGGTATCAACATTTGTTCTCCAAGCAACTCAAGTGATTTTGATGCAACTGAGAAGCACTAATCAATATAGTATTTAAATTCCTTTTAACTGTTTACAAACATTTTGATTTTGATTATACATGCTTGAAAGTATGTTTAAACAGTAAAGTATTAATTCACATGACTCAAAGCTTATCATTAGCTAAAAATTAAAATAAAGTTTCATGTAAAATAAATTTTTATTTGAGTTTCAAAAGATTAATAGTCTACCAACCAAAAAGAGTCCAGGTCCAGATGGGTTCACAGCCGAATTCTACCAGATGTACAAAGAGGAGCTGGCACCATTCCTTCTGAAACTATTCCAAACAATACAAAAAGAAGGAATCCTCCCTAACTCATTTTATGAGACCAGCATTATCCTGATACTAAAACCTGGCAGAAACACAACTAAAAAAGAAAACTTCAGGCCAATATCCGTGATGAATATCGATGCAAAAATCTTCAATAAAATACTGGCAAACTGAATGCAACAGCACATCAAAAAGTTTATCCACCATGATCAAGTAGGCTTCATCCCAGGGATGCAAGGCTGGTTCAACATACGCAAATCTATAAACGTAATTCACCACATAAACAGAACCAAAGACAAAAACCACATGATCATCTCAATAGATGCAGAGAAGGCCTTTTACAAAATTCAACAGCCTTTATGCTAAAAACGCTCAATAAACTAGGTATTGATGGAAGGTATCTCAAAATAATAAAAGCTATTTATGACAAACCCACAGCCAATATCATACTGAATGGGCAAAAACTGGAAGCATTCCCTTTGAAACCTGGCACTAGAGAAAGATGCCCTATCTCACCATTCCTATTCAATATAGTATTGGAAGTTCTAGCCAGAGCAATCAGGTAAGAAAAAGAAATAAAGGGTATTCAATTAGGAAAAGAGGAAGTCAAATTGTCTCTATTTGCAGAGGACATGATTATATATTTAGAAGACCCCATCATCTCAGCCCAAAATCTCCTTAAGCTGATAAGCAACTTCAGCAAAGTCTCAGGATACAAAATCAATGTTCAGAATCACAGCATTCCTATACACCAATAACAGACAGACAGAGAGCCAAATCAAGAGTGAACTCCCATTCACAATTGCTACAAAGAGAATAAAATGCCTAGGAGTACAACTAACAAAGGATGTAAAGGACTTCTTTAAGGGTAACTACAAACCACTGCTCAAGGAAGGAAATAAGAGAGGACACAAACAGATGAAAAACATTCCATGCTCATGGTTAGGAGGAATCAATATTGTGAAAATGGCCATACTGCTCAGTAATTTATACATTCAACACTATCCCCATCAAGCTACCTATGACCTTCACAGAACTGGAAAAAACCACTTTAAACTTCATATGGAACTAAAGGAGAGCACAGATAGCCAAGGCAATCCTAAACAAAAAGAACAAACCTGAAGGCATCACGCTACCTGACTTCAAACTGTACTACAAGGTACAGTAATCAAAACAGCATGGTACTGGTACCAAAACAGAGATATACACCAATGGAACAGAACAGAGGCCTCGGAGGCAATGCCACACATCTACAACCATCTGATCTTTGACAAACCTGACAAAAACAAGCAATAGGGAAAAAGGATCCCCTATTTAATAAATAGTGTTGGGAAAACTGGCTAGCCATCTGCAGAAAGCTGAAACTGGACCCCTTCCTGACACACTACACTAAAATTAACTTCAGAGGGATTAAAGATTTAAACATAAAACCTAACATGATGAAAAATCCTAGAAGAAAACCTAGGCAAAACCATTCAGGACACAGGCATAGGCAAGAACTTCATGAGTAAAACACCAAAAGCATTGGCAACAAAAGCCAAAATAGACAAAATGGGATATAATTAAACTCCAGAGCTTCTGCACAGCAAAAGAAACAATCATTAGAGTGAACCTGCAACCAAAGGAATGGGAAAAAATTTTTGCAATCTACTCATCGGACAAAGGCCTAATATCCAGAATCTACAAAGAACTAAAACAGATTTACAAGAAAAAAACAACTCCATTCAAAAGTGAGCAAAGATATGAACAGACACTTTTCAAAAGAAGACATTTACAAGGCAAAAACATATGAAAAAATGTTCATCACTGGTCATCAGAGAAATGCAAATTAAAACCACATTGAGATACCATCTCATGCCAGTTAGAATGGCGATCATTAAAAAATCAGGAGACAACAGATGCTGGAGAGGATGTGGAGAAAAAGGAACACTTTTACACTGTTGGTGGGAGTGTAAATTAGTTCAACCATCGTGGAAGACAGTGTGGCCATTCCTCAAGAAATTAGAAATAGAAATTCCATTTGACCCTGCAATCCCATTACTAGATATATACGCAAAAGATTATTATAAAGACACATGCACATATATGTTCATTGTGGCCCTATTTATAATAGCAAAGACCTGAAACCAACCCAAATGCCCATCAATGAGAGACTGGACAAAGAAAATGTGGCACATATACACCATGGAATACTACGCAGCCACAAAAAAGGATGACTTGATGTTCTTGGTAGGGACATGGATGAATCTGGAAACCATTATTCTCAACAAACTGACTCAAGAACAGAAAACCAAATACTGCATGTCCTTACTCATAGGTGGGTGTTGATCAATGAGAACACATGAGCACAGGGAGGGGGAGAATCACACACTGGGGTCTGTTGGAGGGGGTGCTAAGGGAGGGGCAACCAGGGGTGGGGAAGTTGGGGAGGGATAACATGGGGAGAGATGCCAGATATAGGTGATGGAGGGATGGAGGCAGCAAACCACCTTGCCACGTGTGTACCTATGCAACAGTCCTGCAAAATCTGCACATGTACCCCAGAACCTATAGTACAATAAAAAAAAAAGAATGTTTAAACAATAAATTGTTAATTCAAAATAATGGAAGCTTATCACTAGCTAAAAATTAAAATAAAGGCCCATGTAAAATAAATTTTCATTTGAGTTTTGGAAGATTAAAAGTGAAGAATAAAAAATTGAAAAATTAAAATAAAAGAAAGAAAAAATAATATATTTTGAAGAAAGTAAAATGCGTGAAAATATATACTCTGGCTCCCGTGAATGTATTTATTTAAATTATTATATTATCCACAGAGGTTTTACTTCTCTTGTTGTTATTCTGTCAAGAGAAACAACAGGTTTTGTTTTTTGATTTTTTTTTCTCAACATAGAATTTTTGAGAGAGTTCTAAAAATATCTTCCCCTTCCCCTTGTTTGAAGTAGAGTCCAGGCATCTTTTTTCATGGTTCCTTTGGCTGATTACATTTGCCATGATTCTGCCAGTCATTATCTCTATGCGTTGGTTGCCATCTGTTGTTCTCAAAACCAGGTCCTGCTTACTCAAAACGTCTTGCACATGGCTGTCAGCGGAATTTTCTTAAATCAAAACAAAACCAACAAAACTCACTCTCATTGTGTCTAAAAATATATTATGGCCTCCATTTTTCCCTAACTGATTCTGCCCTTCTTAACTCCAAGATCTCCAAGAAGTCACTCTGAGTTGTGTTTTAATAGGTAAGTTGTTTATTAAGGAACATCCTTGAGATCAGAACCTGTGGAAGGGAAGGAAGGAAGCCGGGCAGGGCAGAGAGAGAAGTAGAGCTAAAATTGAGGCCCATGAACAGGTCAGACAGCCCCCAAAGTTGCTGTAGAGCTAGGTGTGGGCTCTATAAAGTGAGAAGATCAGGCCTGTAGACTGTAGCATTCATCAGTCATGAAATGTAGCTGCTGTGGGAGGGTGTATGGCTATTACTTAAAAAAGCACCTCTCTGCAGCTCAGACAATTTCAAAAGGGCTAACACTAAAGATTCTCTAATGACAGCACTCCCAGCAGCTCTGGTGAAAAGTTCATCAGAGGGGATCCTGGAAGCACATCTCCACATCCACCACTGACTGTTCTGACTGTCCAAATGTGAAGATGCTTGTCTTTAATGCTTTCACAGAATCTACAAGAATTGTGGAGTCATATACCTACAGCAGTAATAGGTGCAATGTGGTTTTGAGAAAGGCTTGGCATCTGCTAACTCACCTGGAAGCCACTATGGTTGCTTTCATTCATACTCAGCCAATAGATGCCAGCCAAATGGCAATCACCCAGTGCTATTTTATATTTTCAGATAGTTGTCTTCATTATAAAACATGGACCTTACTATGTTTTTTACTATTGTATATTCAGTCCTTACCAGTTAGACTCTGCCAAATAATTCAATAGTTGGTATTTAAAAGACAGTGTGGGTCAGACATGGTGGCTCATGCCTGTAATTAGAGCACTTTAGGAGGCCAAGGTAGGAGAATCACTTCATCCCAGGAGTTGGAGGCCAGACTGGGAAACATAGTGAGCCTGAATCTCTACTACTAATAATAATTGGGTATGGTGACTCACACCTGTAGTGCCAGCTACTTAGAAGTCTAAGGTGGGAGGATCACTTCATCCCAGAAGGTTGGGGCTGAAGTGAGTCATGATTGCACCACTGTACAGCCTGGGCAACAGCGAGACTTTGTTTCAAAAAATATGTGTAATTTCTGTATAAATAAAATTCGATGTATTCTTTGAGGATGTGCTCATTTCTACCCTACTCTAATGACTTTTTTGATTACTCAACTCCACCTACCTATTTTCTTTTCCCTAATATACTCTTTAAAAAAAGTGTTTTGGAATATATGCTTCAGTATTAGCTGTGTCTAAATAAACATGTATTAATTTCTCAGTACAAAATTTATGCTTAATACTTACATGTCATACAGGCACACAGAATTATGCTGGCCACATGACAGTAGTCACATGCTTGCTTTTAGAAAAAAAAAACAGAAAGTGTGTCAAAAAGAAGAGAATAAGAAGTAAAAGACAACAATCACTGTGGATTAATTTTGAAAGAGTGGAAGTTCTTCAGCGATAGCAAAAAGATGCCTGTTCTTTTGCTGTTGGTTTAGGGTCGTCTTAGAAATATGACTATAAAATGCCTAAACAAGTAAAGTAGCAGGAGGATGCCGCTCTACATTAGACCTTTCAAATCCACATATATCATTATGTTTATGTTTCAATCAGTAGACTATCTCCTGTTTAAAGCATGAAAAAAAAGGATGTGAATTTGTAATCATCATAATCAACATTTGAAATAGAAGAGGAGAGGAAAAGAAAAAGATATTGCTACCTAAATCCCAAACTCATACGCTCCAGTATGAGACAGTATGTTATATGGTTAAGAGAATGGACTTTCCTCTGTTTAAATCCAGAACAGAACACTGCGTTCTGGTATAATTTTAAAACAGACAAATATAAAGTCAGTAAAATGTTGAGTTCAAAACATCATCTACATATAGATATAAATGAAACCTCTTCTAACTTGTTCCTGTATTACTATGCCCATGGTAAAGATGAAAACTCTTAATTCTGTAAATGAAGAACGATGAATAAGCTAATGACAGTATCTGGGATGAAGCGACATTAATCATTAGACAATTGGCATGGCATGAAATAAAATCTATCCAGGCTCTCACTCATGGAAAATTACCATCTTCAAACTATGACATGGTATTGTCTAAGAAAAAGTAAAAAAAGTAAGACCATATTCTTAAAATCATTTTTACAGACATAGAGATGTAAGATCTTAAAACAATTCAAAATAGGACACAACCTTCTCTAAGTAGGTGCTCTGAGAGAGACGGCACAATTTTCCCCCCCCACTTCATCTCCTAAAAATAAAGTAATATCACCAATCCCAGAAGTAACTGGCAAGAAGAACCTAGAAGAAAACTCAAGAACTTAAGACTGAGCATTTCATCCCTGATGCACAATAGGAGTGAGAATAAGCCCTCCAATGAGTGAATGTTTGGAATACCGGCTCCTCTGGCGTTACCTCAGGGAAGAAGTGCAGGTAGAGGAAACCAATAAAAGAAAAGTCAAAACTAGTGTTACATGAACAATATCCAGAGAAACACAACCGGATCCTGGAAACTGGATTGAAAGCTTCACACCTCAATCTGTTCTTAACACTTGGGAAAAAAAAATAACAAGCTTTTTTGGACAAAGAGCAACACCAGGGGGTGATCCACTTAGTCACTGTTGAGAAGTAAGGAAGAGAGGACTCGGAAGCAAAAAAAAAGGACTTTAGCAGAAAAAAGGGCTGTGGAAAGAAAGCACAGGCTGCAGTTATAAGGCACTAGACTAGAATCTAAGATGATTAGGGCAAACTATGAAATCATTACGAAAAAAGGAAATACAGAGATGCAAATTAAAGTCCACATTAGAGACATCCGACCAGATCACATGAACTGGCTCCCCTTGTGAAATAAAACTATAAATCCCGGAACAAACACAGGATGAAACAAAAGAATTCTAAATGCTGGTAGAGGAAGGTGAATGCACTTGTGATAATAAGGTATCAGTGAACCTCCTGTCCCCCTCACTCAGCAAAACAAGATGACTGAGACATCCAGTGGTGTAACAGCAGGAATGATGGATTGAGAGTTCCTCTGACAACACCAGATGAGCTAAGTCCACTGGCAGGAAGATCCATTGGGAGCTTCTTTAACCAGAAGTAGGCAGGAGAATGGCTCTATTTCTCCACCAGCCTGAGATTTTCTGCCCTCAACTGAGAGATATTAGAAGAGTCAAGTTATACTGGCAAAAGGAGCCCCACTATTGCCTGGCACAGTGTGCACTCCCAAAGCCCTCAGGCAGGGGAGCCACACGCAAGTGCTCATGTAGAGATGACCTTTCATTTTTGTGGGCCTGAGATTCTCCTCCCCCTACCCCCTTCTCTGGGGAAACCTCTTCCACCTTTCAGGCTGTATCATTAAAGACCAGTGGAAGGTTGAGCAGCACCAGATAAACCAAGCGGACCATAAAGTTACTGAATATTAGGCTAACACTGAAAGTTTTTGAAAATTAAACACATCATATTAAACTTCTAGAAAAGAAGACCAAAAAAAATCTGGAAAACAAAGACAAATGACACATTGCCGATAGGAAAGCACAAATTTTATTTTTTTCCAATTTTTTAAGCTTTTAATTTAAGTTCGGGGTACATATGAAAGTTTGTTATGTAGGTAAACTTACATCATGAGAGTTTGTTGTACAGATTATTTCATCACCCAGGTATAAAGCCTAGTATTCATTAGTTATTTTTCCTGATCCTCTCCCTCCTTCCACCTTCCAGTAGGCCCCAGTGTGTGTTGTTCTCCTCTGTGTGTCCATGCGTTCCCATTATTTAGCTCCCCACTTACACGTGAGAACACGTGGTATTTGGTTTTCTGTCCTGGTGTCAGTTTGCAGAGCATAATTGCCCCCAGCTCCTTCCATGTCCCTGCAAAGGACATGATCTCATTTGGTTTATGGCTACATAGTATTCCAATGTATATATGTACTACATTTTCTTTATCAAGTCTAGTATTGATAATAGTATCAATCCATGGTGTATATGTATCGCATTTTCTTTATCAAGTCTATTATTATCAATAACAATAATAATAATAGAGCATGTCTTTGCTATTGTGAATAGTGCTATGATGAACATATGTGCACATGTGTCTTTATAACAGAACTCTTTATATTCCATAATGCGATTGCTAAGTCAAATGATATTTCTGTCTTTAGGTCTCTGAGGAATCACCACACTGCCTTCCACACAGCTGAAGTAATTTATACTCCAATCAACAGTATATAAGCATTCCTTTTTCTCCACAACCTCACCAGCATTGGTTATTTTTTGACCTTTTAATAATAGCCATTGTGACTGGGGTTAGATGGTATCTCATTGTGGTTTTAATTTGCATTATTGTAATGATAAGTGATGTTGACCTTTTTTTATATGCTTGTATGTCTTCTTTTGAAAAACATCTGTTCATGTTCTTTGCCTACTTTTAATGGAGTTATGTGTTTTTTTCTTGTAAACTTGTTGAAGTTCATTATAGATGCTAGATATTAGAACTTTATCAGATGTATAGTTTGCAAAAATTGTCTCCCAGTCTGTAGGTTATTAATTTACTCTGTTAGTTCCTTTGTTGTGCGAAAGATCTTTATTAATTAAACTTTATTTGTCAATTTTTGCTTTCATTGCAATTGCTTTCGGCATCTCTGTCATGAAATCTTTGCCTGTGCCTGTGTCTTGAATGATATTGCCCAGCTCGTCTTCCAGGGTTTTTATAGTTTTGAGTTTTACATTTATGTCTTTAATCCATCTTGAGATAATTTTTGTAAATGGCTTAATGAAGGGGTCCAGTTTCAATCTTCTTCATATTGCTAGCCAGTTATACCAACACCATTTATTAAATAAGGAACCCTTTCCCCCATTGCTTGTTTTTTTTCAGGTTTGTCAAAGATCAGAGAGTTGTAGGTGTGTGATCTTGTTTCTGGGTTCTCTGTTCTGTTCCACTGGTCTATGTGTCTGTTTTTGTACCAGTATCATACTGTTTTGGTTACTATAGCACTATAGTATAGTTTGAAGTTGGGTAGCATGATGCTTCTAGCTTGGTTCTTTATGTTTATAATTGCTTTGGTTATTCAGGGTCTCTTTTGGTTTCATATAATTTTAAAATAGTTTTCTCAAGTTCTGTGAAGAATCTCAGTTGTAGTTTAATAAAAATAGCATTTAATCTATAAATTACTTTGGGCAGTATGGACATTTAAATGATACTGGTTCTTCCTATCCATGAGTATGGATTTTTTTTTCATTTGTTTGTGTTATTTTTGATTTCTTTGAGCAGTGGTTTGTAGTTCTCCTTATGGAGATCTTTTACTCCCTTTTAAGCTGTATTCCTAGGTATTTTCATTCTTTGAGTGTCTGGGGATTTGGGGGAAAAACAAATTTTAGTGAGAGTAGATTTTCATCTGAAACCATGGATGCCAGAAGGAAGTGGCACAACTATTCTTAAAGCACCAAAAGAAAAGAACTGTCAATTCTAAGTTCTACATCTAATAAAAGCATGCTTCAGAAACAGAAGTTAAGAAAAGAAGAAGGAAAAGAAATACTTTGTTGCTAACAAATCTAATGCTAAAGATTGGCTAAGTAAGAGTGTCAAACTCAAACAAAATAACAAAACAAAAATGTATGGAACAGGAGAGATAAACACCAGCAGATAGTGCAGACATATGGGGACACATTACTATGCTCCTGTACATTTTCTCTTGACTTCTGTAAATCACATTTATTGACCAGAGCAAAACCTATAACAACTTCTAATACTCATGACAATGATACTTAAAAGTTGTGAGGGTAAATGGACAAAAATGGAAATGAGGCTTCAACACTTTACTCCAAGTGATGTATAATGCTGATTTATGTGTATTGTAACATCCAGGGGAATCACTACAAAAAACATAGAGAGGATATGCAAAATATACATGTAAAATTAAACTATATAATGACTATACAAAATATCTATGCAATAAAAGAAACTCACAATACAAAAAAACTGCGAGGTCTAAAAAAACAGCTAAATTCACAGTATAGTTGGTTTTTTAACACCTTTTTCTGAATAGTTGGTCTAGTAGACACAAAAACTGCAAAGCTATAAAAGGTCTAAATCATGTAATTAGCCTACACTATCTAATTGGCATATGTAGGACACTGCACTAAAAAAAAAAAAAAAAAAACAGATGAAAACACATTTTCCCAAGACCAAGTGGGAATCTTCACCATCATATACCATATCCCTACGTTATAATATAAACATCAGCAAATTTAAAATGAGCTAATTTATGAAAGCATGACTATAATAAAATCAAGCAACAAATAAAAAACAAAGTCATCAGGGAAATCTGTCAACACATGGAAAGTAAACAGCTTACATTTATGGAATCCATGGGGCGTAGAGACAGTCTTAAGGGATGTAGAAAATACATAGACCTGAATGAAATGAAAATATAATATATCAAACTATGTGGGATGCAACTAACGCAGGGCTGAGAGGCAAATTTATTGCACTAAATACTAAATATAAAGACGAGGTCAAAACTCTCCTCCTACTACAGTTCCTACAGCAAGAAATTGGAAAACAGTGCAAAACAAAGAGAAATAATAAAAATAATGACAGAAATTAATGAAATTAAAACATACAAAAAGTACAGAGAAAATAAATAAAACCAAAACCATTTTTAAATAACAATAAAACTACCACGTTATTTGTCTAGCAAAATCACAGACAAATGACGAAGATGCAAATCACTAATATTAGAAATGAAACAAGGGATGTTACAACATGTTTTTCAGCCATTAAAGTAATAATAAGGACATACTGTGGACAACTTCATGCTCAATAAATTCAACATCTAAGAAGAAATGGACCAATTCGTTAAAAAAGACAAAATACCAAAATTAACCTAAATAAAATAGATAATCTGAATAGTTAGTTCTATTACAAGTAAATTATTGAATTCAGAGTTTAAAACTTCCACTCAATCTTCTGGCCCAAGTGATTTAATAGGAGACTCCTACCAAACATAAAGAATTAACACCAGCTAGGTGTGATTGCTAACACCTGTAATCCCAGTGCTTTGGGAGCCTGAGGAGAGGGGGATCACTTGAGGACCCTTAGGACCCTGGCCTTTATAAAAAAATATGGAAAAAAAAATAGCCAGTAATGGCGGCATGCACCTGTAGTCCTAGCTACTCAGGAGGCTGATGTGGCGGGATCACTTGAGCTCAGGAGTCCAAAGCTGCAGTGAGCTATGATCATACCACTGTACTCCAGCCTGGTAGAAAGAGTGAGACTCTGGTTTAAAAAAAAAAAAAAAAATTAACACAAATTATATATGACTTCTTTGAGAAGATTGAGAAGGAAGAAACACTTTCAATTCATCTTGTAAACATATTTTTGCTCTGACTCTAACACCAGCCCCAAGGACATCACAAGAGAAGAAAGTCACAGAGCAATATATCTCATAAACATAGATGAAAAAAATCCTCAACAAAGTATTAGCAAGCCTGATCCCAAAATGTACAGAAATAATTATACTCCATAGCCAAGTTTACCTAGATATCCAAGGCCATTCACCATTCTTAAATTGAGCAATGTAATTTCCCTTATCAATATAAGTTAAAGAGAAAACATATTGTCATCTCAATGGATGCATAAAAAGCCATTTGAGAAAATACAGCACTCATTATGATTCCAGCAATTTAAGAATAGAGGGGAATTACTTTAACTGATAAAATGCATCTAGAAAAAAACCTACAGATAATATCATACTTTATAGTGAAGATTGAGTGCTTTTCCCATAGGAGCAGGATCAAGACAGGGACATCATTTCTTGTCAATCATTTTCAGCATAATGCCAGAAAATGTAGGCACTGCTGTAGTGCAAAGAAAATAAGCAAAGATTAGAAAAATAAAAGACATACAGATTAAAAAGAAAAAAATGTAAAGCTGTCCCTATTTGCAGATGTCATGATTATAGCCAAGGTTTTTAAAAAAATTATCTGTAAAGTCACGGGCTCTACAATAGCTAAACAATCTTAAAAAGGAAGAAAAGGCCGGGCGCGGTGGCTCACGCCTGTAATCCCAGCACTTTGGGAGGCCGAGGAGGGCGGATCACGAGGTCAACAGATCGAGACCATCCTGGCCACCATGGTGAAACCCCGTCTCCACTAAAAATACAAAACTTAGCTGGGCATGGTGGCACACGCCTGTAGTCCCAGGTACTCAGGAGGCTGAGGCAGGAGAATTGCTTGAACCCAGGTGGCGGAGGTTGCAGTGAGCCTAGATCGCACCACTGCACTCCAGCCTGGCGCCTGGTGACGGAGTGAGACTTTTGTCTCAAAAAAATAAAAATAAAAATAAAATAAAAAGGAAGAAAAACACTGGGAAGAATGGCTCTAAATGAAGTCAAAGCTTACTCTATAGCTGCAGTAATCAAGATGGTGGTCTTGGTGTGTCGGGATAGACACATAGATCAATGGAACAGAATCAAGAATTGAAAAACAGTTACACACAAATACGGCCACCTGATTTTTGATAAAGGTGCAACAGTAATTTACTGGAAGATGGATAGACTCTTCAACAAAGGTTAGTGGAGCAAATGAACATCGAAAGGCAAAAATATAAACCTCAACCGAAACTTTCTATCTTACATAATTAACTCAAAATGGATCATAGACTTTTGAATATACAGTATATAAGGTGGTTATAAATGCATGTGAAAGAGAGAAATGGAGCTGAACTTTGCATTATAGATAAGTTATCCACTGACTTCCATGGTGACACATGCTTTGAGACTGAATAAAATGAAAGAACAAGACAAGTGAATGACTAGGATACATGTTTAAGGCAAATAAAATAGTAAGTGCTGAGACCATAGATAGGGTGGTGTTTATGTGCTTTTGAAAAACACATAGGAAAGTTTGACTAAAGTAGAATGACCAGGAGGCAATGTCTTAGGAGATATGGTCAGAGTGGCAGACAAAGCCAGGTCCCAACAATTATCACTTTGCACTAGAAAGCCTAAAGATCTTCCTAGGCTTAAATTTCAGTGCACGGCTAGAGGAATTAAACTAATAGCACAAACCAGCTTAAAACCTAATCGGTTGGAATCAAAGTTTTCACTTCATACTAGTTGTCTAAATAGGAAAGAACATAGTTTTTGTTCTGAGTAATAGGAGAAGACATTGAGGAGTTTGAGGTAAAGAATTACATGATATGGACTCTACTCATGATATCGTATTAAGCAAAACAATTTTTAGGATGCTATTGAGAAGTAATAAAATTATCCAGGAGTTATGATAGTGGTTTGAAATGGGGTGCTAGTGGTAGGGAGAGGGACGATTCTGAAATTATTTTAAACATTGAGCCCGTGGAATTTGCTGATGGAATGGCAGTGCTGTAGCGTTTGCTCTCAGAGCGCTCTTGGAGTAGGCGAGCTCATTCACTGGCAAAGGATTTGGTGTCAGAGATGAACTGAGTCTGATAGAATCTTCAAGCCAATTCCACACAATTTAACTTTGGATATTTGGATCAATTAGCCCGTTACAGCAGAATAATTTGGAATACGAGTTGAGAATCAGAAAAAGATTCTTAGTCTTGAATTCCATGGCACTGCTAGAAGAATTAAGCTAACAGCACAAACCAGCCTAAAAGCGAATTGGGTGTGATGGAATCAAATCTATCACTTCTTCACACTAGTTGTCTAAAGAGGGAAGGACATTTTTCATTTGAGGAATAAATATTTCAGTCTTACTGTTCTTTTGTATATGATATCTGATACATCTAATCAGAAAGGATGAGATATGAAGAAACAGAAGAATGTGACCTATAAGCAAGAGAAAAGTAAGCCAATAAGAACAAGTGAATAGGTGACCCAGATGTTAGAATTAACTCTTTAGGAACTTTTAAATAACTATAATAGCATGTTTGAAACATCTACAGAAATATAAGGATATAGATGGGTGAGACAGAGGGATTTCAGGACAGTTGTAAAAATTATAAATGAGAATCACATCTTGAAACTGAAAAATTTAACCACTAAAGGAATAAAGAAAATTATTGGGAGGGATGTCAGCAGATTGGCTGCAACAGAAGAAAGGATTAGTGAACTTGAAGCAAGTCTACAGAAAAGCAAGTCCGAAGCAAATAAAAGAAACTAGAGAAAAAAAATGAAAAGATAAACTGAATTGAGTGCCAATGACCTATGGGACAGTATCAAGCAGACAATCATAAGTGTAACTGGATTCCAGAAGGAGAGGAGAAAGAGAATGTAGTACGACAAATATCTGACGACATGTTGGTGAACATTTTACAAATTTGGTCTAAATCAGCAACCCATAAGCCAGCAAGCCAGGCAAACCTCAAGCAGAGCAGATAGGAAAACAAACTGAAGGATTTTTTTTTCCCATTGATTTAAAGAAATCAGTTTAGGATTGCCTTACCTCGCAATAGGAAAGAACTCACTTCAGTGAAGTAATACATTTTCTCCAATGTGACAAGAATCCAGGACATTGCGACTTCTCTAGGAAGACATGAAGCTCCCAGCTCTGACTTTCCACTAGGCTCCCCTGGCTGTGTGCTGGACACACTCACACTCACAATATAGCTGCTCTACCCCTGAGCTCACCACTGGAGTTCCAGAGAGAAAGAGCAGAGGACAAGAGGACAAAGAATGCAAGCTGCATGTGTCCCCATTGCTTAGAAAAACCATTCCTTCTGCGGAAGCTCCAGAAATTAGATTCTGTTACATGCCCTTATTGAAGAAGTGAGTGAACACCCAGGTACCCTGAAGACAACTGAGGTTTTGAAAGTATGGAAATTAAAAAGAAAATAAAAAATAGATACTGGGAGGTCAGATGCAACACCTGCCACAGTCAACTCACTTTTGTTTTTTTTTCCTTTGTTTTATTTTAACTAAACGTCTATAAACATACGTAATTGCCATAAAGCACTCATTCTGAAAAGTGGACAAAGGGAAGCATCGGTCCTAGAAAATTTCAGATCCTAGTATGCATATGCGCTGTGGAACCCCTGATTTAACAGTGGGATGATTTTCTGACTCAAGTCATCAGGAATGCTCTGATCCTGCTCTCCACTGATGAACAGTGGAGTATTGAGCACCACATTGGGGCCTTCGGTTCTTTTGGCATTATGCATGCCCTTTCTTCACTAAGAAAACAAACACAAAAAATGTAGTAAGCATCTGGCCTTTCGTATGCCTATTCTGCAATTACATTGGCAAGTGCTGCTAAAGAAAAATATATTCTCACATTTGTTAAAGACATCAATAATGGCTTTATTCAAGGGGGGATGACTACGGTGGGGTTTTGTAGTAGGGGAAGAGATCGGATTCAACTCTGAATATGACAAGAAAATGTGAGGAGCAGAGTGGGGCCAAGGGATGGAAATTACTAAGAAGAAATGTTAGGGGCAAAGGGGATTCTGGCTAAACCAACTTGATAGGATTCCTGCTGAAGGCCGGCAGGCCAGGGAGACCTGGGGAATGGTGGAGGCTGAGAAATGAGATCAGATATCAAGGGTGGGTGTTCCTGCTAAAGTTACTTAGCAGGATTCTTGCTATTAGGACAAGACCCAAGAATCTGACCTGGTCGAAAAAAAGCCTAAAGTTTGACCAAAGAGAGTCTTTGTCAGTGGCCACAGCCAGAATTCCTCTTGAAACATCATCTTTAAGTTGAAGATTTATACTTATACTCTACATTGGGGTATAGTCTCTTTTAAGTCGGACTTCTTACTTGCAAACAGCCACTTTTACCCTGGGTACTTTATACAGAAGGATGTTTACTCAAGGCCATTTTGTTGCTCATAGATAATAGGATAGTTGAAGAAACATACTAAAGACTAAGCTTCCGGGAATGATGTTCAATACTCTGCTTTGGAACTCAAGGAAGGAGAGAAGGAAGGAAGGAAGGAAGGAAGGAAGGAAGGAAGGAAGGAAGGAAGGAAGGAAGGAAGGAAAGGGAGGGGGAGGGAGGGGGGAGGAAGGAAAGAAGGAAGGAAGGAAAGAAGGGAGGGGAGAGAGGGAGGGAGGAAAAGAGAAAGAGAGAAAGAAAAGAAAAGAAAGAAGAGAGAGAGAAAGAAAGAAGGAAAGAAAAAAGGAGAGAGAGAAAGAAAGAAGGAAAGAAAAAGGAAAGAAGAAAGAAAGGAAAGAAAGAAAGAAAAGAAAGAAAGAGAGCGAGAAAAAAGAAAGAAAGCATCACCATATCACGATTTATTTTCTAGAAAAGGCTGACAACTTTTTGTAGCCAGTGTTCATGGGTAGCTTCCAGCACCAGTTCCTCTTCAACATCAGAAACCCACATTTGCAAGAGCAGGTGAATCTTGTACCTGGCTCTATCAATGAAAGCCAGAACCTTTGCTGACACCTTCATTGGAAAGAAATCCACACTTGCAGGTTTCCTCAGTGGCTCACTTCTGAGCTTCCACCTGGCTGCTTTTGATTAGCCGAATCTAGATGGCGTGCTTGTGACCTGACAGCTAGGAGCAATGGAAAATTCGGGAGTTGTTTATGTTGTGAGGCAAATGCATTATGGGGAATTTTTCCAAATTTGGAATTGCTGCTTAAAAGATCAATTCAACCATAAGCTCCGAGGTTTCTTCCTGGGCAGCATGATGTCCTCCTCAGTTTCAATCGCTATACTTACACTTTGGTGACTGCAAAGTGACACTAACCCCTTCCCTACAGCCTTTTTCTAAATTTCACCCACATATTCTCAAGTACGTGTATCTGTATACTTACATATCTGTCTGGTTTTAGAACTCAAATTCATGTGTCTCAAACAGAATTTATGATCTTCTTTTCCAAACTTAATTATTTTCCGTTTAGTGATAAAAATTGGGAGTGGTATTTAAGCTTTGTCTCTTACTAGAACCTGAAAATAGGTTTTACATCTTAATTTATATAACCAGATGACCAGTTACAAAACCCTGTGAATTTGGAAATTTTCCAATCTGACCACTTCTTACCATTTCTATGACTCTTGACCTCCCCGAGAGCCTCCAGCCTAGTTCTGTACCCCACACGCTTCCTCTGCAGAGGCATGTGCACGACACTCAGAGTGATCACTATAAAAAGCAGACTGGGTGCTGCCGTCCCTCTGCTCACAAGTCATCCAGCGGCTTCCCACGGCCAGCTTTGTGTAATGCCCAGATTTCTCAATGTGACTAAAAATGTCTTTCCTGATATGCCTTAGCTTCATCTTGACAAATCCCTCCTCCCACCCTTCACCCACCATTTTTCTTAAAATAATCTAGCCACAAGTATTTCTTAAAATTTCTTAATTTTAAAATATTTCCATCAGCCGAGCCCTAACCATATGACACTTCTCTTCTCCATCTCCTTCCCTTTATTGAATAACCCTGAGTTCCCTTCTGATTGTATATTAAATTTGTTTCCTCAGGCTTCCCTCACTACAAGACCAGTTACAGTTTCTCCGTTTACATCCATTAGCACCCAGTGCACAGCACAAGCACAATCGCGTGTGTGTTTCTGTGTAGATTAATGCACGTTTACTTCATTTATTCCATTCTCTCTCACCAGACTACAAATTCCATAGAAGAGAGATGATTCTGTCCACCTTCCAGCTCAATAGTACTCAAAACACATGTAATGAGAAGATTAATGAATGTATGATTACTTAAAACATGGCATATTATGCTATTCCAATTCTGAAATTACATATATTATATATTATACACATATATAATATATATGTATATATACACATATAAATTATATATGTATATAATATATAATTCTGAAATTACATGTATACATATATAATACATATATAAATACACATATATACATATATTATATATATGTATACATAATATATATAATTTCAGAATTGGAATAGCACAATATGTAATATATATATGTAACATATATTATATGCTATTATAATTATAATATATATTATATATAAACATATATATAATATATGTGTGTGGTGTATATATATTTATAAAATGCTATTCCAATCTGAAATATAGTGAATTAACTCAGAGGTCATTTAAACACATTAGGTGAGTATGAAACTTCATGTTTATGAATTAGTATCTAATTGTTTTTATTAGATCTTACCTTAGGTCTGTCATAATTCAGTCATTTTGCACAGGTAAAAGAAGTCCAGTGCTTCCCTTTGACTATTTATGTTAGTGTTGTTACTGACACACACATTTCATTCAGTGAGATTTTGAATTTGAACCATGTACCTTGGCAGTGAACTGAACTGATTAGGAGTGCAGGCTGTAGTGCCCCAAATCCTGACTCTTCTCTTTCCCTGCCATTTTCTGTGCCTGGATCTAGGACCAACATTGCTTTATCTGTAAAACTACCTTATAGCATTGTGAAAAGAAATGAAATAATGCATAGAGAGAGGCTATCATAGAACTCAGACCAGATGATCCACCCAACAAGCAAATGCTATTACTAATAGAATAAATTTCAGCATTGTTGGTAGTTTCACCACTGCACTTACATGAGAGAAAAGGACTAAAGACAAAAGATTAATTTAGAAGAGTTTAGATACTTCAAAAAATACATATATCTAAGTTATCTTTGAACCTATATTATTCTAAAACCTGTATTATGATCGAATATATGCTGAGGGGGACGAAATACTGGTGAGTTCGCTTATTTAGTAACATTATTGGGATACTGATGGCAAGGAGCATATTCTGGGAGGATATCATCCTGCTGTAAGAGATCAATACCTTACGCACCATAAACAAGAAACAGTTACACTAAATGAGATTTATAAAATGACGCTAGTGATATTCTAAGAAAGGTATTAGCTTTGTATTACATCTACATTTATAACAGGTCAGTCAACTCAGCCAATTGGGGGCTTTTATCCCAGTTATTACAATTAAATCATTCAAATGGACTACAAGTTCAGAATTATAGTTCATATCTCTATCATTTAAAAACAATCAAGTGATAGTCAGATTCAATCAGATGAATATCCCATGTGTGATTAGATAGAATGGTGTAACTCTGGCATGAGAATTTCAGACTATCCCGTGGAGATGCCTGTGTAGGGTGAGTGATACACAGCCCACACTTATGTTCATCTGCAGAGACAGGCAGCCCAAGCTACTTTTCCTTCTTTTAGAGTTTAGGTGTATGAAAAACTAAAGAACCAGAAATAAAACAAATAAATAGGGAGTGGCTGTGTTGATAAATAACTGAATTATAATAAAGTAAATACATTTTTATATCTACGTATGATTCCCCTGTAGCCCTTTTCCATGTTCCCATCATTTTCCTGAAAGAATCTCTTAGAAGCTTATAGGTGCTACTTTAATCATCTCAAGCACCCCATGTAAACAGTGATTCTGAAACAGGTATGTCTCAGGACCACCTGAGGAGCTCGGAAATGCAAACACCAGTCCCCATCCTGTTCCCACAGCCTGGATCTTCATGTCTTTCTTGATTCCCTAGGAAATTATGGTCCTCATCAATGTTTGAGAACCACACTGCCTTGGAGGAATCCTGGCAGTGACACAGATAACTCAACAAAATATTCAAAACTGTTCTCTCTCACTCACTCTGAATAATGTTTATACAATCCTCGACTGTTCTCTTTCGTACTTTTTTCTCTTGGCACCTTTAAAAGATTCATACTTCCCGGTCTTTCCAAATGTTCAGGTGTTTGGCATATTATATTGTAATATACGGATGCTTGACAGAAATCAGCCGTTGCATAGACAGATTTTGCCAGAGCACACAGTCTATCCCAATGCTTTCTGCAAATTTAAAGTTTCAGCAACTTCTCTTGGCAAGATGATTGTTTACAGCTGATAGAATCCCTGGTGGGTAAAAAGAAGAGACAAATTCAAATAGACAGTAGGATATTTTTGAACTACTGGAAGTACGGTATTGTGATTTTAATAGACGAGAGCGCTCGTGCTAGTAACATTAAAAGAAATATCCAGTATCTATTGAACATGGTATGTGGTCTCTGGCTATTTTTGTGATTATCTGAACAAACACAGAAGATCTAAGTAGGTCTTGATATTGCCAAATATGCAGGCTATTCTTTCTGTTGTGAATCACAGGGGGAAAATAACACCTGGGATTCTCAAATGAGTGTTTAGTTTGTCCTCAACTTCATCCACTAGAAGAAACTGATACTCAAGAGAAATAGTGAGCATTTGCTTTACAACACAAAAATCTCATCTACGCAACTCAAGAGAGATTTATGGATTAAAAGCACATGTTTTTACATTCATGAGGCCAAAATATTTTGAGTAATGATAGAGTTAAAAACCAAAAGATCATGCCAAAAATAATTTTATATTTGATAGGGACAAACTATGAAACTAAAAGCTAGACTTTAAAAAATTCTAAACATATGACTAATAAACATGCCACAAAAATATTTTTTAGAATCTCACACATTTGAAATTTTTTTGTTTATAAAATATTCTAGATATTAATACATTTTATTTACTACTTTCTGTATTTTAATTAACTTTATAAAGAAGCATAAATTGTATATAGTGGATGCATAAAAGTATATTCTGTAGGAAAAGAGTATAAATAAAAATAATTTTAGATTAATGATTGTTACTGACAGTACTTAAGAACTATATGTATGTAAATATTATTATAAACTGACATTTCATCACAGAATAAATGAACCATATAATTGTGGGCAGTACATTTTATTGATATATTTAAATGTAAAATGCCAAATCATAGTTATTTGCAGCCTGGCTGTATTACATTATAAACATACTAAAATTAAGATTAAAATAAAAACAAAGCAAAGTCCCAAACATTGACCTAACCCATGGATATTCATTCTCTCTAAGACAAATCCCTTAATAAGTTGTAGAATTTCAACTTTCGAATTTGAGTTTTTTACAAAAGCCTTTGGATTTTGGAATCAAATAAACAAGTCAAATCAAAATTATGGGTTTTTCTCCCTTCTAGCTTTTAATGTTATATTTATGAACTGCTATCTCTTATTTAGATTTGATTTGGTGTTTCTGTTTGACAATTTTATTATTATTTTTGGATTTGATTTACAGTACTTTTTTCTTATTTACTGTTTTGAGGGGGGGAATCTGATGATGTTGTCTTCTGAGTATTGTCTTATATGGTAAATTTATATATGTGTACACATTATTGATATGATTACACATACTTCTCCTGGCAATGTTTGAATTTATTTCTTCAATGCAAATAGCTATCAAACAAATAGTTCCCGAATGCATAGTGTATGCACACTGTTGTTAGCGCTGGCTGTTGAGGCATAGGTCAACCAAAGTACCAGCCTCATCTCTGTCTAAGCTATCTTCTAAAAAGATCCTGCTTGCCTGCATTCCTACAGATCACTTGTCAGACATCCCTGTATTTTTGGCAGCAGCAGATGTCTAGTATCTGCTAGATGTCTATTTTATCCCCCCACACCCACATGCATGAACTCAAAGTCTTGCTCTTCAGTGCCTCCCTCATTCTCTTCTCCACATCTAATACTCCTATTTCTTTTTTCCTGCCAAGACTCCTTCTCCTTAGAGAATCCACCCTTCCCCTCACCCCATAGTCATTATTTCCAGTTCTCTGACTTTGCAGAAATTGCATATTTCGCCTTTACTTGAAATGGGACCCATGATTTAAGAAGTGATCAGAGCACTCCCCTGTAATACTCACAGTGCTCTCTTCAGAAGCAAGACTGCCACTTCATCTGGGAGGCCAGGTCTTTGCCGGAGCTTTTTGTATATGGGGGATAAGAGCTCAAAGGGCGATCCCACTGGAAAATGGAGCCAGTGTGGTGAAAAACACGTGTACCTTGTTGTGCCTTTGTTCATTCTGCTTGCATTAGACGTGTCAACCCGGGCCTCTTTCTGCTTAAACTGATTTGCATTGTGTTTCTGTCACCTGTCACCTAAGCCAAACCAATAGATGACATTTCAGGCCTTATTTCATGCTCAGCTTTCCCTCTACATATCATTTCACATGACAGCATGTCCATCCTGGTCCCATTTGTGTTGTCTTCCTTCGTTTCTTGGATGAGCTCCTCATATGTCCTTAAGAGCACAGGTTCATCTCTATGTACACAAGAAGGAGTGTGGTGGTCATGGGGATGACCTGCTCAGCATTCCTGGCCTGGACGAGGGCACCCTCCCTGGTACCTCTGTGGTCATGCCCTGGGTCTCTTTGCAGCTCAGAGTGAGACCACTTACAGTGGCTGTCCCAAGCCGTGACCAAGGAGGCATGACAGCAAAGCCTATGGTTCTGCCCAGCACATGGGTCTGTTAGGCAGCCTCTCAGGGCAATGCCCTGCAGAGCTGGGGAGACTTTCCTAGAACCACATTGCAGAACCAACCTGCCTTCCTTCCGTCTGCCTTCCGCAGACATTTCCCTGCCTGGAGTCTCTAGGTACCCGCCTACACCACTCCTATTCCCTTTATTCCCGGCAGGCATTCCTCAGTTTCTTGCACATGGAATCTCCTCTTGGTTCCCAATTCTCAGAGGACCCAACTGAAACCTGGAGACAATTTATTAATTCAAAATATTTCATTTAACTGGGAATTCCAAATGATGACAGGAAAGATCAGTTCATCCAAATGGCCCAGTGATATTTGATTGACAATACGCTAACACCAGCCGCTAATTAAGACATTCAAGTCTTCTCAGGTCTTCCCTGTAAAGTTAGCACAGCGCTCAGAAAGCCTTTTCCTGGATCACCTTTTTTCCTAATACTTTGTATATTTTTCTCCAATGCTTGAATGACATTATTAGAGATAGATTTATTTTTCACTTGTCTTGATTTTGTTAAATCTTCCCATTCCCAAATTTTCCTAATTATATAACCATTTCTGTCATTCATTTCTCAGAACTCAAAGGCACCATCTGCCTAGAACATTATAAGTGCTAATATCAAGATATGGAGGACTGCATATTGGTCTTAGAATCTCAGCTGGGTCATTAATATATATTTTTTATTCCACACATGTCAGAAGGTATAAATAAGATCCACTGAATCCATTCACATTATGTTTTTACTCTCATTGATATTTTCTAAAATGAAGGATCCTTAAAACTGTTATTTGTCTCTCTGATTATTTACCGTTCTTATTTTTCAGCAAAATCAGAAATAAGCATTTAATGATTTTTTTCCAACAAATTATCAAGTATATTTGAGAATAGATTGATGACAACTTTGCTGTCAGTATTTTTCTGTCCATAAGGTTGACGTGAAACCTTGAAATAGGTAGTGCTCACACCCTGGGAGATGAAGAACTAATGTGCTTTCATAGCACAGAAATGCTCGTATTGGTTTCAAGGCCACATTAGTATATTCAATTCTGCTTGCCTGGAATAAGCTGTCAAATTTCCTGGCTACCTACAGTTTCATAGCATGAAGTCATAAAGCAATCACTGTTAGTGCATAGCAGGTTTCTGTTTTGTTTCTGTTTTTACAAAAGAAACACTGCCGCCACTGCATGTCAATTATTTTCCTGTATCTACACGTGTTGCATCCACACCAATGTCTCCAACTCCGTGCTGAATATTCATCTTACTTAATTTAATTTTAATTATTGAATTATGTTCATGTTTGTTTTTAAGTTATTGAAAAATAACACAATTTCTTGGGAGATTTTATTAGACCCGTCTCTTCCATAACATTTTTCACAATTACTCCATATCTTAAAAACCAATTCATTACTGTGACATTTGATCTTATTTCCAGGTAGGTAATAGTAATCATAGCCATCTTTAAAAACTGTAATGAAAAATAAATTCAGGTAGCATATGTCCTTCCAGGAGATACAGGTATAATGTGAATCTGTATGAAGTGTGGCATTTAAATATGCAGTGTCTCTGTCACATTTATCATTTGTCTCTGGTCCCAAACATTTGCCTTACTTACATTATATAATCTATGATAATTCAAATGATTATATTGAATGAATAAATGAATGCTGGTGCTATATTCTTTGAAGAGTCTGAGTTTATTACACTTTTGCAACCATGCTTTCTAAATTCTGAGAGCATTAATGTGAAGAAGAAAAAAAACAATGGACCAGTGGGTTTTAAACGATAATACTGGAATAGTCACACTCACTTTAGATAAGTCAGCCTTGGACTACCTCTACGAATCTCAAGATTTCTGGGGATGCAGTTTATGATTCCTGCCACAAAATGACATTCTTTTATGTATTGTACTAATCATTTCAGTAATACCAGTGAAAATAATTACCATTTCTAAAGCCATCCATAGAATACATAGTTAATCTTAAATGAGTGTCTGCCTCTTCATAATACATTTCATAGTACATTCGTTATAATCCATTTGCATAGATAAATTTCTCTAACATTTTCTATTGGGTCAAGAATACCAACATTAAAAAAAAAGCAAATGTAACTTTTAAAACTCTATTTTAAAATTATACCTCCACTGTACATGCAGGCTAGTTATAATTTAATTACATGTTCCTATAGAATTTACCTTCTGCCATCATTCTGGCATTTAAAAAGCCTCTGCACCAGGAATGACTGAGACAATAGGTGGTATCAAGTTGTGTGGTTTTGCAGAGATTTGGAATTATTTCTATCTCTGGGCTTGCAAAAGTTCCAGCATTTCTAGTTTTTCCTACTAAGTATAGTTTTTCTACAGATCTTAGCTAACACTCCCATCTGGGGCTTCCCAGAAAGACCTCTCATGCCACAGGGAGGAAAAAATTCAGCAAGCATGACGTGCCTGCCAGGATCTATCTCTCAGACCTTTCTTTCTCAGATCAGGAAAGCGAAATAACGTAAAGAGCATGTACCTTGGCTAAACCTGGTCCCTCGTGATGACAGGCTTCTGCCTCCCAATTGGAATAATAGTTTACCTTACAGTTCTAGGTCTCTGTTATTGCACAGTGCTTTCAAAACTCTCTTCTTTCTCTTTTAAAAAAGTCAATTTGTTTAAAAAAAAATCCTTGCTACTCACAACAGCCAAAATATGGAATCAAAGTACTCATGAACAGATGAATGGATCAAGAAAATATATGTGCATATACACAATGGAGATATATATATATATATACACACACACACACACACACAAAGCATATGTGCATATACACAAGAAAATATATGTACATATACACAATAATATACATGCACTTACATTATTCAGCCATAAAAAGATGAGATTCTGTCATTTGCAACATGGATGGAATTGGAGAGATTATGTAAGTGAAATAAGCCAGACACAAGAGACAAATATCACATCTTCTCACTCACATGTGGGAGATACAAACAAACAAATAAAACTCATGGAGATAGTAGAATGACAATTTCCAGAGTCTGGGAAGGGTAGTAAGTTGGTGGCGGGGGGGGTGGGGGGGTGTTTAAGTGAGTACGATTAAAGGGTATAAAAATTCAGTTAGAACGAATAACATCTAGCGTTAAGTAGCACAACAGGATGACTATAGTTAATAGTTATTTATTGTATAGTTTAAAATAAATGAGTGGAACTGAAAGGTTCCTGACACAAAGAAATGATAAATGCCTGAGATGATGCATCCATCAACTATCCTGATTTGATCATGATGCATTGTATGCATGCATTAAAACATCACATGTACCCCATCGATATGTACAACTATCAACTACCCATCAGAAATGAAACTTAAAAAAAAAAATCCTACTTTGGGCCAGATGCAGGGGCTCACACCTGTAATCCCAGTACTTTGGGAGGCCAAGGTGGGCGTATCACCCAAGGTCGGGAGTTCGAGGCCAGCTTGACCAACATGGAGAAACCCCATCTCTACTAGAAAAATACAAAATTAGCCGGGTGTGATGACATATGCCTGTAATCCCAGCTACTTGGAAGCCTGAGGAAGGAGAGTCACTTGAATCCAGAAGGCAGAGATTGAGGTGAGCTGAGATGGCACCATGGCACTCTAACCTGGGCAGCAGTAGCAAAATTCAGTCCCAAAAATAAAAAAAAAGAAAAAAGAGGAGAGAGATCCAAGATGGCCGATTAGCAGCAGCTCAGGATTGTAGCTCCCACTGAAAGCGCAGAGAGTGAGTGGACGCCACACTTTCAGATGAATTTTTATTGCCCACGGACCAAGAGATTCTTGGCAGAGGAGCCCCACGGGTCGCCAGCGTGACTCTTTTGGCCGGCGTGGCCGTTTTGCAGGTGCCCCAGCGCGGCGGTTCTCAGTCCGGAGTATACGGGACTGAGTGCCCTTTTGGTTGGCGTTGGAGCTCCGGGAAGGCAGAGTCTCCCATTCAGCTGATTGAAAAGTGGACTGAAGTGGGGAACCAGACTGGGAGATTCCCGGGCAGAAAAGCGCCACGAATCTTAATGCCGCTGTTTCAGCCGGCGTAGTGGGTCACCGCAGGGGAAGGCTGGTCCCTGCCCCCCACACACACACAAAAAAAACAGCAGTTGGAACTGCTGAAGATTGAGAGTTTCACAGCAAGTACAGCTGAACCCGGGGAAGGTCCGGCTCTGTGGGGGAGGGGCGTCCGCTGAAGGAAAACTAAGAAACAGAAAAAACTTTACCACCAACAAGCTGGACGTCCACTCAGAGACCTAATCTGAAAGTCAGCAATTACACAGACGACAGGTGGATAAGTCCACAAAGATGGGAAGAAACCAGCGCAAAAAGGCTGAAAACACCCAAAATCAGAATGCCTTTCCTCCTACAGAGGATTGCAGTGCCTCATCACCAATTGAAAAAGGCCTGATTGAGAATGAATGTGAGGAATCAATAGAATCAGGCTTCAGAAGGTGGATAATGAGAAACTTCTGTGAGCTAAAAGAACATGTTCTAGCACAATGCAAGGAGACTAAGAACCTTGAAAAAAGGTTTGACGAAATGTTAACGAGAATGGACAATTTAGAAAGGAATGTAAGTGAATTAATGGAGCTGAAAAACACAATACGAGAACTTCGAGAAGTATGCACAAGTTTTAACAGTCGAATTGATCAAGCAGAAGAAAGGATTTCAGAGGTCGAAGACCAACTTAACGAAATAAAACGAGAAGACAAGATTAGAGAAAAAAGGGTAAAAAGGAATGAGCAAAGTCTCCAAGAAATATGGGACTATGTGAAAAGACCTAATCTACGTTTGATAGGTGTACCTGAATGTGACGAAGAGAATGAATCCAAGCTGGAAAATATTTTTCAGGATATTATCCAGGAAAACTTTCCTAACCTAGCAAGGCGAGACAATATCCAACTCCAGGTAATACAGAGAACACCACAAAGATATTCCTCAAAAAGAGCAACCCCAAGGCACACAATCATTAGACTCATCAGGGTTGAAACAAAGGAGAAAATACTACGGGCAGCCAGAGAGAAACGTCAGGTTACCCACAAGGGGAAGCCTATCAGACTCACAGCAGATCTCTCAGCAGAAACCCTACAAGCCAGAAGAGAGTGGGGGCCAATATTCAACATCCTTAAAGAAAAGAACTTTCAACCCAGAATTTCATATCCAGCCAAACTAAGTTTCATAAGTGAAGGAAAAATACAATTTTTTACAACAAGCAAGTACTCAGAGATTTCATTACCACCAGGTCTGCTTTACAAGAGCTTCTGAAAGAGGCACTATATACAGAAAGGAACAACCAGTATCAGCCATTCCAAAAAACCCATTGGTAAGCTGCATCCAGACCCATCTCACATGCAAGGATATACAGAGACTCAAAACAAAGAGATGGAGGAAGATTTGCCAACCAAATGGAGAGCAAAAAAAAAAAAAAAAAAAAGAAAGCAGAAGTTGCAATTCTCATCTCTGATAAAATAGACTTTAAAGTAATAGAAACCAAAAGAGATAAGAAGGACATTGTATAATGGTAGAGGGATCAATGTAACAGGAAGAGCTAACGATCCTAAGTCTATGTGCACCCAATATAGGAGCACCCAGATACATAGGGCAACTTCTTGGTGACTTACAAAGAGACTTGGACTCCCACACAATAATAGTGGGAGACTTTAACATTACATTGTCAATATTGGACAGATTAATGAGACAGAAGGTTAACAAGGATACCCGGGTCTTGAACTTAGACCTCGAACAAATAAACTTAATAAACATTTACAGAACTCTCTACTCCAAATCCACAAAACATACATTTTTTTTCAGTAACACATCACATTTATTCTAAAAGTGACCACATGGTTGGGAGTAAATCACTCCCCAGCAATTGCATAGCATTTATAGGTTTAAATGAAATATTGGTTGGCTGTTTGTTTGTTATTTTCCTCCCTTATTCCTTCCTGTCTCCATTGTATAACACAATTATTAGTATAAAAGAGCTTTTTAATATCCATTTCTAGACTGCATTCTAGCCTGGGCAATAGAGCAAGATTCCCATTCTCTCTCCCTCTTTTTCTTCTTCTTTTTCTCTTTCATTCTCTTTTATTCCTTCTTTCTCTCTTTCTCTCTTTTCTTTTCTTTCTTAAAAAAAAAAAGAAAAAGAAAAAAGAAAATAAATCCTGCTCTGGTTTTGCTAAACTGATACATAGAAATAAATTTTATACAGGAATTTTTTCATCATAAAGTAAATGTAAAACATATACATATAGACCCACACAATGTGAAATATCTATCCATATCTACATCTGGATATCAGTATATGGCACAGTGAAGTCAACCTGTGCTGACTCACTACCAACTGAAGAACTAGAATGTTACCGTTTACTTACACATTCCCTATTTATTTCAGGTTTCAACATTGTTTTTATGTTTATTATTCCCTTTGTTAAAACATGTTATAAACACATATGTGTATATTCTAAAGCATACGTTATTCAGTTTAGCTTGTGATTGAGCATTATAAAATGACTATTATATTGGATGTAGTTTTCTATAACTTTCATTTTTCTTTCAATATTAGGATTCTAAACATTTATCTATGTATTTTTATGTTCTTGTACCTTATTCATATTTGTTCTATAATGTTTACTTCTCTGTTTATTCTGTTTTGTAACTTACATATACACAGCTCTGAGGATTGACATTTGGGTTGTTCCCCATTCTTGGTGTTTATGAAGAGTACAGTTAGGAATATTTTTGCACATGTTTTAAAAATTGGTCCAAATTGCTTTATAAATTGGTTTTATACTTAAACTCACAGCATATTACCTAGTCTTGGCCAGTCTAGTAAAATAATAGCTTACTTTGTTGATAATATCACTTACCTGAATATAATTAAGTTGACTTTTATATGTATATAGTATTATTCCTTTGCTGAGAAATAGCAACTCATGTATTACTCCAACTTTTATAGAGTTGTTTTTCCTTTATATTTTTAAAGGGTTTTCACATATTCTGAATGTTAATTAGTTTTTGTAATATGTATTGTGAATACTTTTTGCCATTTTGTAGCATGGTGTAGCTTTTTTCTTTTTCTGAGATCATGAATAGGAGTTTATATATTTTCTTCTAAATGTTTAAAGCTTTGACTTTCAGATGTAAGTCTTTAATTTGGTGTATAGTGTGAGGTAATACATTTCCTTCATTTTTCCATATGAAAGTTTTATTTTATTTTCACTCTATAGAAATATTTATTGTACCAGGACATATACCAATAATGAACCCTAAGAGTGATGCTTCCTGAATTTTTATACATTGTTATATTGTGTAGTCATTACCAAGTTACACAAATATAATAGTCTAAGACAAAAAACATTCCAACAGCCAGAAGTTTATCTTATGTCCATTTCTAGTCAATACACATCCCTGCTTCATAATCACTATAATACCATAATCAATTTTGTGTGCAAACTCTTATACTTTTTTCATGAGTGAAGTCATACAATATGTATCCTTTTGTATCTTTTCCTCTGAATAAAAGTCCGTGCTCCTAGTGTGAGCCAGAGGTACCTCTGACTTACATTTAGTATGGTCTCAGTATTCTCAAATCATTCATTTCCTTTATTTCAGGTGAGAGCACATACATGAATACTACATGGAATTTTTCAGCAACCTATGCCATCCTCATAATAATCTGACCTATACTATCAGAGAAATGTGCTTTACCAATTTCTTACTCCTATTTTATTGAAAAAGGTATATATTTGATGTTTAGGGCAGAAAAATGTGAAGAAATATTAAGACGATGGGAGTGAAAATCTGAATGTGTATAAACTAATGTATACACATATTCTGTATTCTAAACATACCCAAAGGTTCAACAGTTGGAGCTCCATAAACAACAATTCTCCTTGTTATACATTTGTAGACTTACACAGTCTTTTTAATTACTGAGTTTTACTTCAAATTCTATTCTTTCCTATGGGGATTGTTGCTTTATACACCAGTTAACATTCACCCGAAACTGTAGTGAGGTCCCACAAGATGAGACATCTGCCTCCTCCCCATTCCTACATTTCTTTTTGGAAGATACATAATGCAAACTTCAGGTCTTCTCAAAGCATTGTCAATAGTCTGCTGCTAATTAAAATTTCATTATCAGAGTGTAAAGTTAAGTTAGAATTGTATAATAATGAATCAAGCCTATAAATTAAAACAAATCGGGGAATATAATTACAGTTTCCCACAACACAGAATTTTTTGCAACATGCTCCACCTAATGGAAGAAAACTTTGTACTCCCAATTTTAATAGTTATATTTCAATAGAACATAGACTACCACACTGTAGCAAGAAAGAGAGACTGAGCAACTTACAGACTGGCAGCACTATTTAATACTCATACCCATATGAACATGTAAATGCTACCAAATCTACAATTAGCAACAGGATAATATTTATTTGGTAATTAAGTCACTTTGAGCAATTCCAGATGCAAATGCCATAAAGTTCTGGGAGAAATTAATGAGGAAAGCAGTAAATCCAAAAACGGAATGATATGGGACAAAAATAAACAGGGCTGAGTGAAATAGAGGGGTAGAGAAGCAGCAGGAAGAGGCTTGTAGGCTCTCTCAGTCCCTAGGGAGCCATTTCTGACTTTGTATCACAGAGGTCTTCTGCCAGAGGAACTGAGAAAAGATCACAGGGAGAAGAAAACTTCCAGGCTGAACTTTGTAACAATTTGGACTAATTCCCGGGAGGAGAGGGATGGGTCGTAGTCCAAACATACAACCCCAGGAGAGAGGGGAAACCCCTCCACCTGGGAGACTTGTAGCCTGGGGCAAGTCTCAGCCCAGCTGACCTGCTCCCTGGAAATAAACTTGGTGTTGTTGGGGGGAATGGTGGGAGTGAGACTGGTATTTTGAACTTCACAGGGGATGGGGGAGGCCTGTAACTGCTGAGTTTTCCCTACTTCCCTGGTGACCTGCATGACACAGCAGAGGCAGAACATAATCCCCCCTGGAAACATAATCCATTGGCCTGAGTACCACACCCCCATCCCCCACAGAAGCCACAGCAAAACCCACTCAAGGAAAGCCTGAGCTCCTATATGCATAACCTTGCCCCAACCTGATGGTCTTTCTCTACCCACCCTGGTAGTCAAAACAAAAGACATAACCTCTTGGGAGCTCTAGGGATCTACCTAATCCTCCCTATACATATGTAGCTGATGATCTCTTGAAAGCTGGATGGAGGCCAAGAGACACAAAAGTTGTGCAAGAAACAAAACAACAACTAGAGGCCCTCACAGAGACCAATTCACTCCCCTGCCACCTCCTCTGGAACAGGTGCTGGTATCCATGGCTGAGGAACCTGAAGACGGTTCACATCACAGGGCTCTGTGCAGACACTCCCCAGTGCATGGAGCCTGGTGGCTCTGGTGGGTGGCTAGATCCAGAACAGAAATAACAATCACTACAGTTTGGCTCTCAGGAAGTCACATCCCTAGGAAAAGGGTGCAAGAGCTATATCAAGGGAGTACCCCAGGGTTCAAAGGAATCTGAACAGCCCTTGAGCCCCAGATCTTCCCTCTGACATATTTTACACAAGTGAGGAGGAACCAGAAAAACAATTTTGGAAATGTGACAAAACAAGGTTCTTTAACATCCCAAAAGATCACACTAGCTTACCAGCAATGTATCCAAACCAAGAAGAAATCTCTGAATTGCCAGAAAAAGAACACATAAAGTCAATTATTAAGGTAATCAAGAAGGTTCCAGAGAAAGGTGAAATCAACTTAATGAAATCAGACAAATCATACAAGATATGAAGGCAAAAATCTTCAGTGAAATAGTCAGCATAAATAAAAATGTCACAACTTCTAGAAATGAAGGACACACTTGGAGAAATGCAAAATACACTGGAAAGTCTCAGCAATAGAACTGAACAAGCAGAAAAAAGAAATTCAGAAATTGAAGATGAGGTTTTTGAATTAACCCAATACAACAAGGACAAAGAAAAAAGAACTAAATGAACAAAGCCTCAAAGAATTTTGGGATTATGTTAAATGAACAAACTTAAATATAATTGGTGTTTCTAAGGAAGAAGAAAAAATTGATAGTGTGAAAAACATGTTTGAGGACACAATTGATGAAAACTTCCCTGGTCTTGCTAGAGACCTAGTCATCCACATAAAAGAAGCTCAAAGGACACTTGAGAAATTGACCAAGAAAAGATCATCACCTAGGCACATAGTCATTAGGTTATCTAAAGTCAAGATGAAAGAAAGAATCTTAAGAGCTCTAAGACAAAAGCACCAGGTAATCTATAAAGGAAAACCTATTGGATTAACAGCATATTTCTTAGCAGAAACTCTACAGACTAGAAGGGATTGGCGCCCTATCTTCAGACTCCTTAAACACAACAATTATCGGCCAACAATTTTGTATCTAGTGAAACTAAGCTTCGTAAATGAAGGAAACATACAGTCTTTTTCAGAAAAACAAATACTGAGAAAATTCACCACTACCAAGCCTGCACTACAATAACTAGTAAAAGGTACTTTAAATCTTGAAACAAATCTTTGAAATACACCAAAATACAACCTCCTTAAAGCACAAATCTCACAGGACCTATAAAATAAAAACACACTAAATTTTTTTAAAAAATGTATTCAGACATCAAATAGCACAATGCATAGAATAGTACCTCACATCTCAATACTAACATAGAATGTAAATGGCCTAAATGCTCCAATTAAAGGATACAGAATGGTAGAATAGATAAGAATTCACCAACCAAGTATCTGCTGTCTTCCAGAGACTTACTGGACACATAGTACTCACATAAACTTAAGGTAAAGCAGTGGAAAATGACCTTCCAGGCAAATGGACACCAAAAGCAAAGAGGAATAGCTATTCTTATGTTAGACAAAAAAAAAAAAAAAAAAAACTTCAACAAAGCAGCAGTTAAAAAAGACAGAGGGACATTATATAATGATAAAAGGAATTATCCAACAAAAAACTATCACAATCCTTATATATATGCACCTAACACTGCAGGTGTCAATTTTGTGAGACAATTACTACTAGACCTAAGAAATGAGATAGACAGCAACACAATAATAGTGGAGGACTTCAGTACTCCACTGACAGCACTAGACAGGTCATCAAGACAGAAAATCAACAAAGAAACAATGGATTTAAACTATGAATAAATGGACTTAACAGACATTTACAAAACATTTTATCCAACAACTGCAGAAGATACACTCTATTCATCAGCACATGGAGCATTCTCCAAGATAGACCGTATGATAGCCATGAAACAAGTCTCAATACATTTAAAAAGTAAAATTATATTAAGTACTCTCTCAGAGCACAGTAGAATAAAATTGAAAATCAATTCCAAAAGGAACACTCAAAACCATAAAAATGCATGGAAATTAAATAACCTGCTCCTGAATGATCAGTGGGTCAACAATGAAATCAAAATGAAAATTTAAAAAATTATTTGAACTGAATTATAAAAGTGACACAATCTATTAAAACTTCCGAGATACACCAAAGGCAGTGCTAAGAGGAAAGTTCATTGCCATAAATGCCTAGATCAAATGATCTGAAAGCACAAATAAACAATCAAAGGTCACACCTCAAGGAACTAGAGAAACAAGAACAAACCAAACCCAAACCCAGCAGAAGAAAAGAAATAACAAAGATCAGAGAAGAACTAAATGAGAATGAAACAAACAGACCAAAAAAAAAAAAAATGCAAAAGATAAATGAAACAAAAATCTGGTTCTGTGAAACAACACATAAAATTAATAGACCATTTCTGACATTAACCAAGAAAAGAAGAGAAAAAATCCAAATAAGCTCAATTAGAAATGAAAAAGAAGATATAACAACTGATACCACAGAAATACGGAAGATCATTCAAGGCTACTATGAACACCTTTATACACACAAACTAGAAAACCTGGAGGAGATGAATACATTTCTGGAAATATACAACCCTCCTAGATTAAAAAAGGAAGAAGTAGAAATTCTGAACAGACCAATAACAAGCAGCAACATTGAAATGGTAATTTAAAAAAATTTCCAACACAATAATGTCCAGGACCAGACAGATTCACAGTTGAATTCTATCAGACATTCAAAAAAGAATTGGCACCAATCCTATTGACACCATGCCAAATAACAGAGAAAGATGCAGTCCTCTGTAAATCATTCTATGAAGCCAGTATCACCCTAATATCAAAAACCAGGAAATGACATAACCAAAAACAGAAACTACAGACCAATATCCCTGATGAATATAGAAGCAAAAATCCTTAACAAAGTACTAGCTAACTAAATCCAATAGTATATCAAAAAATGATCCACCATGATCAAGTAGGTTTCATATCAGAAATACAGGGATGGTTTAACATCCACAAGTCAATAAATGTGGTATACCACATAAATAGAATGAAAAACAAAAATCACATGATTATCTCAATAGACACAGAAAAACCATTTGACAAAATCCAGCATTCTGTTATGATTAAAACCCTCAGCAAAATTGGCACAGAAGGGACACACCTTAATGTAATAACAGCCGTCTATGACAAACCCACAGCCAACATAACACTGAACAAGGAAAAGTTGAAAGCATTTCTCCTGAGAACTGGAACAAGACAAGGATGCCCACTCACACCACTTCCATTCAACATAGTACCGGAAGTTCTAGAAAGAATGATCAGACAAGAGAAAGAAGTAAAGGGCATCCAAATCAGTAAGGAAAAAGTAAAAGTGTTGCCGTTTGCTGATGATATGATTATATACCTAGAAAACCCTAAAGACTCATCTAAATAGCTCCTAAAACTGACAAATGAATTCAGCAAAATTTGAGGATAAAAAATCAATGTACACAAATCAGTAGCTCTGCTATACACCAACAGTGACCAAGCTGAGAATCTAATCAAGAACTCAACCCCTGTTACAGTAGCTAAAAAAAAAGTAGGACTATACCTAACTAAGAAGATGAAAGACCTTTACGAGGAAAACTATAAAACACTCCGGAAAAAAATCATAGACGACACAAATGGAAACATATCCTATGCTCGTGGATGGATAGAATCAATGTTGTGAAAATGACTATACTGCCAAAAGTAATCTACAAATGTGATAAAATTCCTATAAAAATGCTACCACCATTTTTCACAGAACTAGAAAAGGCAATCCTAAAATTCACATAAAACAAAAAAGAGCCCACATAGCCAAAGCAAGACTAAGCAAAAAGAAGAAATCTGGAGGTATCAGATTGCCTGACTTCAAACTATACTATAAGGCCATAGTCACCAAAACAGCATGGTACTGGTATAAAAATAGGCACGTAGACCAATGGAACAGAATAGAGAACCCATAAATAAACTCAAATACTTACAGCCAGCTGATCTTTGACAAAGCAAGCACAAACATAAACTAGGGAAAGGACATCCTTTTCAACAAATGGTGCTGGGATAATTGGCTAGCCACATGTAGGAGAACAAAACTGGAACTTCATCTCTCACCTTATACAAAAATCAACTGAAGATGGATTAAGAACAACTAAGATGATTTAAAACTTAAATCTAAGGCCTGAAAGTATAAAAATTCTAGAAGATAACCTTGGAAACATACTTCTAGACATTGGCTTAGGCAAGGATTTCCTGACCAAGAACCCAAAAGCAAATGCAATAAAAACAAAGATAAATTGCTGGGACTAAATTAAACTAAAGAGCTTTTGCACACCAGAAAGAATAGTCAGCAGAGTAAACAGGCAATCCACAGAATGGTAGAATGTATTCACAATCTACACATTTGACAAGGGAATAATATCCATAATCTAAAATGAACTCAAACAAAGGAACAAGAAAAAAACAAACAACTCCATCAAAAAGTGGGCTAAGGACCTGAATAGATAATTCTCAAAAGAAAATAAACAAATGGCCAACAAACATGAAAAAATGCTCAACATCACTATTTATCAAGGAAATGCAAATCAAAACCACAATGCGATACCACCTTACTCCTGGAAGAATGGTCATAATTAAAAAAATAATAAAATAATAAATGTTGGCATGGATGTGGTAGAAACAGAACACTTTCTTCCTACCGTATCTACATATAGGGAATGTAAACTAGTACAACCATTATATAAAACAGTGTGAAGACTCCTCAAATGACTAAAAGTAAAATTATCATTTGATCCAGCAATCCCACTACTGGGTATCTACCCAGAAGAAAAACAAGTTATTATACAAAAAGCATACTTGCACATGCATGTTTATAGCAGCACAATTGGCACCTGCAAAAATATGGAAACAGCCCAAATGCCCATCATTCAATGAGTGGATAAGGAAATTATGATATATCTGTATCTATATCTATCTATCTATCATCTTATCTATCTAATCTATCTATCTATCTCTCTAGCTATCTATCTTATACTATGGCATATAAAGGACTGAATTAATGGTATTCACAGCAACCTGGATGGAATTGGAGACCATTATTCTAAATGAAGTAACTCAGGAAGGAAAGACCAAACATTGTATGTTCTCACTCATAAGTGGAAACTAAGCTATGACAATGCAAAGGCATTGAATAATATAATGGACTTTGGGACTCTCAGAAAAGGGTGGGAGGTTGATGAGAGATAAAAGACTATACATTGGGTACAGTGTACACTGCTAGGGTGATGGGTGCACCAAAATCTCAGAAATCATGACTAAAGAACTTATTCATATAACCAAACACCACCTGTTTCCCAGAAATCAATTGAAATAAAAAATAAAGACAACAACAACAACAACACAGAGGGCACATAGCTGAGGACTCATCCCTCCAACTGCCCTTCCTTAGAGCTCTGTTCTTCTGGTGCCATGTTTTCCTGTTGGGTCCCAGCACAATTGCAGGCAGTCTCCTGTGCAAACTTTCACATGGCTGTCAAGGGCTCTATCCCTCACATACACCCCTTACACTTCTGGGCCCCAAAGACTTTTGGAGGGCAAGAAAATACCAGTTAAATCTCTTCTGCTTAATCCTGATGTTAGAGAATGTGCCCAGCCTTTATCTCTTGGATTTCTCAGTGGGGGGTCAGATACTAGGCACTACATCCCCAAAGCGCAGGGGCATGCTGTTAGGAATCTCATTATGGCTTCTTTTTCTAGACCTAAAGTGAAACAAACAAACAAAACCAGACCTCTTTGTCCCTCCCTTCAGTGGGCAGATCTGAGACTTGTGCGTGGCAATAATGCATCCTCAGAAGAAATGATTTCAATAACCAGATCTCCATTTTGTATCTTCTTTTTGGGCTTGATAGTCCCTGAGATGGCTCTTGTCCAATTACTTTGAAATTTCTGTATAGTGGTCTTAAATCTCCCTTTGAACTTTCACCACGTTTTGAATTTTGGTACCTTACTCTCAACTTCCATTAACATCTTCCTATAAGGAATTCATATAGAGGTATTTCTCTAAATATTCAACTATTTCACCTAGTATGTTCTCACATTTATTTAAAGATTAATGAAATTAATTTATTTTATAGCAAAAGAAGGAGCCCTTTCTTCATATTTTTCTTAGAGTTCGGAGTTTCAGACATGTATAAGGCTGTCAGGCTCAGGCTCTGACAAACTGGGTCTTAGAAACAATTTTGCAGTTCAGCTTCTTATTCTAATTGCAGTGAAACAGGATTTTGAATGTTTTAAAATTATGACTACTTATTTCTCCAGCAGTTTTTTCTGTCTTCAGACCACTTCCAGTTTTGTGCTTCTCTACTCTACCCAGCGTAACATAAAGTAGAAGTGAAATAATTCTGGCTGTAATATAGACCTTGTATTTCACCTCATGACTGGAAACTTCTGTTCAGGGAATTCTCTTGTAGCTAATTTGTGCCATACACTTCCAATAGAAAGCTGAGAGTTGACTACATCTGTGGGCCTCCCAGTGTTACAGTCTGGTCTTTCCTTCAAAAAAGGCACCTAAAGTGCCTCCTGATGGCTCATCCATCACACAATTATCAAGAACCAATTAACAGCAATGCAACAACATATTGCTAGGATTTGTTTTGGGGTTTGTCGTTGTTATTAAATTGAAATCCAATTTCTAAACTTGAATAGATTTATATTCTAGTGGTAGAAAGAGAAATACAAAGAGACAAGTTCTAGCAAAACATGGCAAGTGCTGTAACTCATATATGAATAGAACACTATGGGAGTGAATAAACGTGGAGGAGCTCACAGTGCTTGGCAAAGAGAAGGTAGCATGTTACCTACTAGATTGAAAGAGGAATAGAAGAGTCATGCCAGTCAGTTGGGGGTAAAGTGACTTGATTGTGATTAGGTCATTTCAGTTTCAATTCATTTGAAACAGTGACTGCATCCAAAATATCTGTCAGAGACTATTAATATATTTTATTTGAAAAGCAAACAGCATATGTCATGTTATTTAAAGGAATCTAGAATAAAATATCAACTGACTGAAAAATCACAGTTATTTGTGTTTATTTCTTTTGAAGCATCTGTAACTAAAACACAATGTATTTCTTACATCATAGCATGCTATTACCTGAACTTTTAGATTTTTTTATGTATTTCCCAAATCACTGAAGGGCACTGGACATGCTCTTCTTCACTGTGGCTCCATCAGTCAACTCTACTTTTGTAACCAGCTATTTAGCCCAAAGCATCTTCCTTCTGTCTGAATGGTGGAATTATGATAACAATTTCCCCAAGGACAAGTATAAAATCTGTTTAAAATTGACTTAATTGTATTTTAAGTTAGTATAAGAAGTGACCACAGTTGTCAGATATAAATTTTTTAAGTTTGGGAATTATTCGATAACAACATTTTGATGAATAGGAGTAGCTATTTACTGATAAAGGATCGGAGACTAATTATAGCTACTGTATTTCTAGTAGTGATCTTTTAATAACACAGGATATATTTTTCTCTTCAAAGCCATTAAGTATTCTTAACAGACCATTTCAAGTCTGGTTCCATAAGAATAAATACTAAAAATATTTAGAGTTTGCCACCATGATCTGATACATGAACCCTGAGAAGAAGAAAGATTTATGGAACATCTGATTACCTATAAATGAATTGCAATATAGATGAAAGTAAGCAAAGACATCAGTCATACACAATATAAATGATATGTCCTAGTAGCTAATCACCATTTCTTGGCCTTGAGTTCATTGATATACGTCATCGTTACATATTGTTGTAGAGTAAAATTTACAAGTCACGTCAACGGCCAGGCATATTCAACATTCATTCACTCATTTAGCAAATATTTATTGAGCAGTGTACCTGAGTGATGGAAATGAAATATGAATAGACATGACCTACCCTTTAATAATTTTTAGTGCAGAGGTATTCAAATACTCATTTTATGAAACATTATAACTGGGGGAGCACACAAGGAAAGCTGGCTCTTCACTCTAGTGTAAATTAGAGGAGAAAAAATCTTAACCACTTTGTTCTTAGAAATGCCTTGCAAAGCATGATATGTGGTCACAGGAGAATATGAGTTTTACATGACTGATAAGGTTAACGGTAATACAAGTATTCACATACCTCAGGTGAAAGTATATGGCCATATGTCAAAGTATCACATTTAACCCCACAAATATTTACAATTTTGATCTATCAGTTAAATTAGAAAGGAAAAAGGAAAGCACATAGATAACAATGGCAGTTATATTGTTAAAGACTTTTCTGTCATAGTTAGCTGTTTAATTCACATAGTTTAAACAATAGAGAATTCCTTAGGAATTTAAGTGAGGTAGTGCCATGGAATTTCCTCACCTCCCTGTGGTAGAAATGTGGGTGATAAAGCAAGCAGGGTGGAAAGCTGGGTGGGGGAGGTGAGAACAGAGATAGAGAAATGCATTGGGGTGCTGACTTTGTGATTCTGGGGGGTGATCCACCCTGTGGGATGGGGAGGAAGAGGAACCATCAGTATCAAACTTGAAATGAAACCGAAAATACAAACGATCCTCATATATAACCTGGAATTTTGGATATCAATATTTATTTATATGCATTTATATACTTTCTGTGTATCAATTCTGGTTTCCAGTTTCTTTATAGATGGGCATTATTCAAATAACTGTCTCCTGTTTTCTGCCCTAAATATTTAGATAATGCTGGGTCTCCTGAGAATTATAGCACCTCTGGCTATGGTGACTTGAGCTCCATGGGTTTTGGAGTTATGTTTTATCATGCTGGAGCACAATTTACATGATTATATGTGCTATAAAATGAATATTTCACATTTACAAAGAACTTTGGGCCCCTTCCAATGTAGATGCTCAACATAGTTTACTATCGTTGACTCTTTTTTTATGTGCTACACAAGAACAGAAACACAAACTCAAAGTCAGCCACAGAGTGTGGGCCTGACAAATCATATTATGTTCAATTATAGGGATGGGAAACATTGCCAGCCTTAATCATTCACTTCTCTTCATGAACACAAAATACCAGTTTCACTGAGATCTCTTTAAATATGCCTGAATATAGTGGTTCGCAGTGTCTGGATCAGACTTGGGGAAGCCAACGGTTATATATTTAGGAGTTTTGTAAGCTTATTACCAAATAGTAACTGGAAATGGATCATGGTGGGGGCATTTATAAAATGGAATGGGTCATAGTGGAGCATTTAGAAAATGGAAATCTGCAAACATTACATGTCAAGGCTTTTTTTCTTGGAGACCTAGTTTACCAGCTTACCACTCTCTGAATTCAACAGCCACTACATAACCTAGTTTGATAACTCACTCAGTCAAATGTTTACAATACAATCATTAAGTCATACTGCAACAATATACCCTTTTAGTTCTTCTTTGTTAATTTGGACATTTTATATTTTTCATGAAAAGAAAAACATGGAAATAGTTTGTGATCAGGGTCTGACAGCAAGTTCTTTTTGCTTGTTTGTTTGTTTTTTGCTTTCTATAATAAAGTTTTAGTTAGAAGAAGCATGACTAAAACAGACTGCATGTGCAGGAGAAAAGATCTAGATTTTGTGGTTTATGTAATTTGCAGGGCCCTCTCTAAGGGAAAAAAAAATGATTACAAAGGCAAACTCAACAGTAAGTAATCATTTAGAGGACAAACAACAAATTTACAAATCTCAAAAAGCTAACAAGTATTATAAAGATCAAAAGTTCAGAAAAATAGCACAATTGTTTAGTAATTGATGACCCAATATTTCGTGATACCCTCCTACAATCTTTGCATATACTTTTGTGAGTTTTCCTTTAACAATGACATTACAATATCATTTATATAAAGAGAATAGAAAGGTAATTCAGTGTTTTCTCCAGCAATGTTGACTGCAATTTCTTTTTTATTATTTACACTTGGTATCCATGAAACATGGGTCTTCACCTGCTTTATACTATTTGCAGAGTCTTCCCAGAGGCTGTAAGTGGAAGTGATCGCCAATCACTTAAACACATCATATTAACTCCCTGTTAATTCTACTTCCCCATTTCCGCAAAAAACATTTGCCTCTCTATTTTTGTCGGTTTTGTGCTGCTATAATGGAATAGCACTGACTGTACAATTTATAAAGAAGGAAAATTCATTTTAGCACAGTTCTAAAGGATGAGAAGTCCATGCTCAAGGGACTGGCATCTTGCAAGAGCCTTCCTGCTGCATCCTCTCGTGGTGGAGGACAGAAGGGCAAGAGACAGTAAACTTCCCTCATTAAGCCCTTTATAATGGCATTAGTGTATTCATCAGGGCAGAACCCTCATGACCTAAACACCTCCATTGAGCCCCACCTCCCAACATTTTTGCAAAGGGTATGAAGATTCCAACACATAAATTTTGGGAAACACATTCAAACCATGGCACTGACCAACATCAGTCCACATACAAAAGGAAGTATGAAAGAGAAGAGAATAAAAAAGACAGCTGTCTTAAACATCCTCCTTTTGCAAAATGCTCAATAATAGGACCTTATTTGCACATTGTTAGATCCCAGTAAAGGCCTTGGAAGAAACACATGGAAGAGAGGATCTGAAGCTTACTTTTCATCTCTACACAATAAGTGCGCTCTCCATGTGACACATCGGTTTTTAGTGGCTGCCTGGAGCAGAATGAGAAGAAGGCCTTAAAGAGCACCATGTATCAGCAGGAAAGAGGGTCATGACCCATTCTACAGTGGCACGAGGCTGAGGAATGTGATGCAAAAACTAAGTACTCATTATTCTTTCTGAAGAAACATGGCTCTTCTGAATCATTCTTGAAGGGAAGGTGGCAACATTTACAGATGATATAAATCTTCTCTGTCCAATATGGTATCTACTACACATATTGCTATTGAGAACTTGAAATATGACTACTACAAACTGAGATGTGCTCTAAAGGGTAAGATGCACCTTGAATCTCAGAGACCTGAGTGGCTCTCGTTTATGGCTCTCGTATGTCTGTTATTCAGCACCATTCTAGGTCATTACTCATAGATTTTTTACTATGTCAATATTTCTTAGCCAATGACAATTTTAAATGACACACATTGAATACTTTATTTATGGAATGAAAGAATTGAAACCGAGACAAAATATAATAATAGATATCAACATTACAAAGATACCAGCAGATAGAAAAATGACTTAATTTTCTATATCCAGAATGCATGAGCTGTTACCTAAATACAACTTTTACAACTATAGTGGTTTGTGAATTAACTTAATTTTTAATAGGTTTATTTTGAAATAATTATACATGATAAAAGTTGCAATCATAAAACAGAAGTCACCTATATGCATCACCCTGTTTTTCCCAATGGTTGCATCTTACATATTTATAGTATAATACACCCTCACTCCAGGAAATTGACGTTGATATAACATGCACATATTGTTCTGTGCCATTTTATCACATGTATAGATTTTTACAACCACGAGCATATAAATATCCAGAGCTATTTCATCACTACAGAGATCTTCCTCTTGTGACCTTTTTATAGTCACAGGTACCCCCCTTCTGCCTCACTATCCCTAATCACTGGCAACCACTAATCTGTTTCTTATCTCTACAATTTTTTTTTTTTTTTTTTTTTACATTTTGAGAGTGATAATTTAGCTGTTATGTACAGAGGTACATACATTATGAAAAATAATGTACAGGTTTTCATTTAGACATAAAATCCCTAGAGTACAAATGCTGGATCATACAGCAAAGTGTACCTCTAAGTATGTTAAGAAAAACATAACTATTTTCCAGAATGATTCAACCATTTTTCATTTTTACCAGCAGTGCACAACAGATCCCGTTTCTCCATACTCCCGTCTGCATTTGATATTGTCTTTGGAAAACAATGTCAGCTATTCCAAAAGATACAAATTGATATTTTGTTGTGACCTTAGTTTGCATTTACCTAAGGGCTAGGGATGCCAACATCTTTCCATGTGCTTGTGTGCCACCATCTTCAATGAAATGTCTGTTTATATATTTTGCCCGTTTTCCAATTGGATTGTTTGGTAATTCTCTGGTGCATTTTCAGAGTTAAAATGAGATATTTAGTATTACATATTCTACAAACTAATACTTTCTCAAATTTATGACTTGGGAAGATCTTTTCTCAGTTTGTAACTTGTCTTTTTATCCTCTTAACAGGATCTTCTAAAGATAAAAAGTTTTGATATTTGTCAAGTACGATTTACCAGATTTTTTCCTTTACATACCATTTTTTGTATCACGTCTAAGAAATTTTCAACAAGCACTAGACATCACAGACTTTTCTCCTATGTTATGTTTCCAAAAGTGTTATACTTTTACATTTTACATATAAATCTATGATCTGCTTTGATTTAATATTTATTATAAGGTATAAAGATTAGCTCAAGGTTCACTTTGTTCCCTGTGGCTAGTCAATTGTTCTATCATCATTTTCTGTAAACACTATCTTTTTTCCATTGAATTCCTTTTTGTGGGGGGCTATTTCTGCATTCTCTCTTTAGTTTTTTTGTTTGTTTCTGTTTTGCGTTTTAAAAGAATTTATTTGAAATAATGTGTAGTAAAGATTTATTTGTACATTTTACCAAGAGTTGTTTGCATTTTTCAATTCCTTTTTTTCTAAAAGTAGATGCCTCTATTGTAGGTATTTTCTTTTTTAAAAAAATCTTATTGTATATTATTTTAAGTTCTAGGATACACGTGCAGTATGTGCGGGTTTGTTACATAGGCAAATGTATGCCATGGTGGTTTGCTGCACCTATCAACTGATCACCTAGGTATTAAGTCTGGCACAAATTAGCTATTTATCCTGATGCTTTTCCTCCTCCCATCCCCCAACAGGCCCCAGTGTGTGTTGTTCCCCTCTGTTGTGTCAATGTATTCTTATTGTTCAGCTCCCCACTTATAAGCAAAAACCCGTGGTGTTTGGTTTTCTGTTCCTGTGTTTGTTTGCTGAAGATAATGGCTTCCAGCTCCAACCATATCACTGTAAAGAGCATGAGCTTATTTTTTATGGCTGCATAGTATTCCATGGTATATATATACTACATATTCTTTAGCCGATTTATCATTGATGGGCATTTGAGTTGATTCCATGTCTTTGCTATTATGAATAGGGCAGCAATTAACATACATGTGCATGTATCTTTATAACAGAATGATTTATATTCCTTTGGACATATATCCAGTAGTGAGATTGCTGGGTCAAGTGGTACTTCTGCCTCTAGGTCAGTGAGGAATCGCCACGCAGTTTTCCACAATGGTTGAATTAATTTACATTCCTACCAACAGTGTAAAAGCATTCCTATTTTTCCACAGCCTCCCCCAGCGTCTGTTGCTTCTTGCACTTTTAATAATCATCATTTTGACTGTCAGGAGATGGTGCTTCATTGTGGTTTTGACTTGCATTACTCTAATGATCAGTGATATTGAGCTTTTCTTCATATGTTTGTTGGCTGCATAAATGTCTTCCTTTGAGAAGTGTCTGTTCATGTCCTTTGCCCAATTTTTAATGGGGTTGTTTGGCTTTTTTCGTAAATTCCTTTAAGTTTCTCTTAGATGCTGGACATTAGACCTTTGTCAGATAGATAGATTGCAAAAAATTTCTTCCATTCCGTAGGTTGTCAATTCACTCTAATGATAGTTTCTTTTGCTGTGTATAAGCTCTTTAGTTTAATTAGATCCCATTTGTCAATTTTTGCTATTGTGGCAATTGCTTTTAACATTTTCTTTATGAAATCTTTGCCCATGCCTATGTCCTGAATGGTATTGCCTAGATTTTCTTCTAAAGAGTTCATAGTTTTAGATTTTACATTTAAGTCTTTAATCCATCTTGAGTTAATTTTTGTATAAGATGTAAGGAAGGGGTCTAGTTTCAATTTTCTGCATATGGATAACCTATTTTCCCAGGACTATTTATTAAATAGGAAATTATTTTCTCATTGCTTGTTTTGGTCAAGTCTGTCAAAGGTCAGATGACTGTAGATGTGTGGTCTTAGTTCAGAGATCTATATTCTTTTCCATTAGTTTGTGTGTCTGTTTTTGTACCAGAACCATGCTGTTTTGGTTACCGTACCTTTGTATAGTTTCAATTTGGGTATGCATCCAGCTTTGTTCTTTTTGCTTAGGATTTCCTGGGCTATATGAGCTCTTTTTGGCCCCATATAAATTTTGAAGTAGTTTTTTTCTAATTCTGTGAAAAATGTCAATGGTAGTTTAATGGGAATAGCATTGAATCTATAAATTACTTTGGGCAGAATGGCCATTTTCATGGTATTGATTCTTCCTATCCATGAGCATGGAATTTTTTTCCATTCATTTGTGTTCTCCCTTACTTCCTTGAGCAGTGGTTTGTAGTTCTCCTTGAATAGATCCTTCACTTCCCTTGTTAACTGTATTCCTAGGTATTTTATTCTCTTTGTAGCAGTTGTGAATGGGAATTCATTCATGATTTGGTTCTCTGTCTATTGTTGGTATATAAGAATGCTTGTAATTTTTGCACATTGATTTTGTATCCTGAGACTTGGCTGAAATTGCTTATCAGCTCACAAAGCTCTTTGGCTGAGACAACGAGGTTTTCTAGATATAGAATAAGGTCAACTGCAGAGACAATTTGACTTCCTCTCTTCCTATTTGAATACCTTTTATTTCTTTCTCTTGCGCTGATTATCCTGGCCAGAACTTCCAATACTATGTTGAATAGGAGTGGTGAGAGAATCCTTGTCTCGTACCAGTTTTCAAAGCAAATGCTTCCAGCTTTTGCCCACTCAGTCGCATTCTTTTTTGTACTGCTGTTGTACATGTGTGACCCTCCTAAAATACTATATAGTTTTGATTACTACACTCTTGTAATAAGTTTTGAATTAGAACAGATTTATCTCCCAGACAACTTTTCAAAATTATTTAGTTAACCCAGTTTCAGTTTTCTCTATACATTTTAGACTAATGTTATTTATATCTACAAAAATCTGACTAGTATTTTGAAAGGAATTATCTTAAGCCTATGTATATACTTGGAGAAAACTGACATCTTGACTTAGTCTTCTAATTCATTAACATGTGTGTCTCTACATTTATTTATACATTTTTATTGCTTTCATCAGCATATTATAGTTTTCAGTGTGCAAGTGCTATACATGTTTCATTAGACTTACATGTAAGTATTTCATTTTGAAGCGAAAAAAAGTTACTTTTTTATTTTTAGTTCCTTTGTGTTCATTGCATTTTATAGATTAACTGTGTATTCTGTGACCTTGCTAAACTCACTTACTGCTCTAGATTTTTTTTTTTTTGGTAGATTTCTTGGACTTTTCTACTTATATAATATGTCATCAATAAATAGGGCCTGTTTCATTTCTTCCTTTTGGATTTGTGGCCATTTTATTCTTTCTTTCATTTTTTTTGTTGTTGTTGTCTATTTTATTGCATTGGCCAGAATGTCCAATGCTATCATGAACAACAGTTGTCAGAACCAGCTTCTTTCATTCTTCCCCATATTACAGGGAAAGCATTGAAGAAGTCTTTTGTCATTAGGTATGATGTTAGCTATAGGTTACTGTCAATGTATAAACTTGAGGAAGTTCCCTTTTATTCTTATTTTCCTGAGGAGTTTTTATTATTAATTCATGTTGTATTTTATCAAATGCTTTTTCTGTACTAATTGATATGATCATGTATTTTTCATCTTTAGCCTGTCGGTATGGTGGATTTACACTGACTGCTTTTTGAAGCTTGAACCATCTCTGAGTCCCTGGAATAAACCCCACATTGTGTGTAAATATTTTATATATTGCTGAAAACTAATTTCTAATGTTTTGTTAAAAGTGTTTGCAACCATACTTACAGAAGGAATTTATTCTAGCTAAAGATTTGTTAATTTTATATTTTCAAAAAATGTTTCAGTTTTATTAATGTTTTCTGTGATTTTTCTAGACTCTAGTTGATTTGTGCTCTAATTATTGTAGTTTTCTTTCTTCTGCTAATTTTGGGTTTAATTTTTTTCTTCATTTTCTAGTTCTTTGAGGTGTAATGTTAGACTGTTTAAGATCTTTCTTCTATCTTAATGTAGGCATTTATTGCTATAAAATTTCCTCTCAAGAATACTTTTTCTGTACCCTGGGATGCTGACCACCACCTCCGGAAGTCTGGCCTGCAGACTCTGACTCAACGACGGATGGATGAATGCACTCTCACACCATTACAGTGATTCAAGTGGGCTAGGGATGGTTGTCAGCTGCTTTCAGAGGGTGAAATGCAACCAACCCACCATGACTCCTTCTCCATCATTACATTTATTTGGTCAAATTTTACAACTGAGGTTCTAAGTTAACACACTCGTGGATAATTAACATGGTTAAAAGAATGGTTTTATGACTGATAAAAGCTTTAGGTTCCAGGCCCAGAGTAAACACTATTAACAGGTAATTCCCCTTTGATCTCCCCCTGAGAGGACCACCCAGAACAAAATTTGCATGAATAAACAGAATGAAGACAAAGGGATATGGGGTAAACAGACTTAAACTGGGAAAGCCTTTGTTCCTCTCTATTTCTTTCCTATGCTAATGTAAATGAGCTGGCTACCTTCAGTCTGCCCCAATATGGATTACAATCTATAACTTTTCCTAATATTTAATATTTTGCCAGCCACCCCAAGTGAATATCAACAGTACCCCACAAGTTCTGGCATGTTGTATTGCAATTTCCATTTGACTCAATATTTTTTTAAATTTACTTTTAACTTTTCTTTGAACCATTGGTTGTTCAGGAGCATGTTTAATTTCTATGTATTTGTGTGTTTTCCAAGATTCCTCCCAATATTGATTTCCAGTTGCATAAAATTGTAATCATAAAAGATATTTAATATGTATTTAATCTTTTTAAATTTGTTAAGACCCATTTTGTGGCCTATTAGATGGTATACTTAGAGAACGTTCTGTGTATGCTTTAGAATAATGTCTATTCTGTTGCCATTGGATGCAATGTTCTGTAAAGATCTCTTAGGTGCATTTGGACTAAGTGAGGTTAAAATCCAAGCTTTCTTATTGATTTTCTGTCAACATGCTATAACCAATGCTAAAAGTAGGATATTGGAGTTTTCTGCTATATTTTATTGCAGTCAATTATCTCTTCATAATCTATTAATATTTTCTTTATATATTTGGGTGTTCCAAAGTTGGGTGCATATTTACTTTTAATTGTCATACAATCTTGATGAATTGAACTGTTTTTTAGAAAAGAAAATATACAAATATACAAAATAAGCAATGAGAGAGGAAATGGTAAAATGACACCACAGAAATACGAAAGATCATGAGAAACAACTGTGCAAACCATACATCAACAAATAGAATCGCCTTGAAGAAATGAATAAATTTTATAAAAATAAAACCTGAATGAGGTTTTAGAAAAAGAAATAGAAAATATGAACAGACCAATAATGACTAAGAAGATTCAATCAGTAATAAAACACAAACGCATGCACACACACACACACACACACACACACACACGACCAAGACCTGATGGCTTCACTGTTGAAACTACCAGACATTTAAAGAGTAACAAATACTGTCTTTTTAAAACTCTTTTAAATAATTTAAGAAGAAGAAACACTTCCAAAATTACTTTATGAAGCTAGCATTACCCTGATACAAAAATAGACAGGGACACACAACAAAAGTAAAGGCAAATATCCCTGATGACCACAGAAGAAAAATTCTCAACAAACTACTAGCAACAAAATTCAACAGCATATTAAAAAGATAATTTACCATGATCAAGTGAGATTTATCCCAGAAATTCAAGGAGGGTTCAACATATACAAATCAATAAATGTAATACACCCTATTAAAAAAATGAAAGGTAAAATCACATGATCATCTCAATCCATGTAGAAGAATGTATTAAACAAAATTCAAAATCCATTCATGTAGAATGCATCACACTTATTCTAAAGTTGACCACATAATTGGAAGTAAAACACTCCTCAGCAAATGCAAAGAATGGAAATGGAAATCATAACAAACAGTCTTCTTAGACCAGAGTGCAATCAAATTAGAACTCAGGATTAAGAAACTCACTCAAAATGGCACAAATACAAGAAAACTGAAAATCCTGCTCCTGAATGACTACTGGGTAAATAACGAAATTAAACAGAAATAAGTAAGTTCTTTGAAACCAATGAGAACAAAGACACAATGTACCATATCCTCTGGAATAAAGCTAAAGCAGTGGTTAGAGGGTAATTTATAGCACTAAATGTTCACAGGAAAAAGTGGGAAACACCTAAAATTTTGACACCCTAACATTACAATTAAATGTACTGGAGAAGCAAGAGCAGACAAATTCAAAAGCTATCAGAAGACAAGAAATAAATAAGTTCAGAGTAGAACTGAAGGAGACAGAGACACGAAAAATTCTTCAAAAATTAATGAATCCAGGAGCTGTGTTGTTTTTTTTGAAAAGATTAGCAAAGTAGATAAACCACTATCCAGACTAATAAAGAAGAAAAGAGAGAAGAATCAAATAGACACAATAAAAAATGATAAAGGGCATATCACCACTGATCCCAAAGAAATGCAAACTACCATCAGGGAATATTATAAATTCCCCTATATACGTAAACTAGAAAATATAGAAGAAATAGATAAATTCCCGGACACCTATATCCTCCCAAGACTAAACCAGTAAGAAGTCAAATCCCTGAATAGACCAATAACAAGTTCTGAAATTGAGGCAGTAATTAATAGTCTAACAACAAAGAAAGCTCAGGACCAGATGGATTCACAGGCATATTCTACCAGAGGTAGAAGGAGGAGCTGGTACCATTCCTTCTGAAACTATTCCAAACAATAGAAAAGAGGGACTCCTCCCTAACTCATTTTACGAGGCCAGTATCATCCTGATACCAAAACCTGGCAGAGACAAAACAAACAAACAAAAAGTTTCAGGCCAATATCCCTGATGAACATCTATGCAAAAATCCTCAATGAAATACTGGCAAACTGAATTCAGCAGCACATCAAAAAGCTTATCCACCACAATCAAGTCAGCTTCATCCCTGGGATGAAAGGCTGGTTCAACATATACAAATCAATAAACATAATCTATCACATAAGCAGAACCAATGACAAAAACCACATGATTATCTCAATAGATGCAGAAAAGGCCTTCAATAAAATTTAACACTCCTTCATGCTAAAAACTCTCAATAAACTAGGTATTGATGGAACTTATCTCAAAATAATATGAGCTATTTATGACAAATCCACAGCCAATATCATACTAAATGGGCAAAAGCTGGAATCATTCCCTTTGAAAACCGGCACAAGACAAGGATGCCCTCTCTCACCACTCCAGATCAACAAAATATTGGAAGTTCTGGCCAGGGCAATCAGAAAAGAGAATGAAAGAAGGGATATTCAAATAGGAAGAGAGGAAGTCAAATTGTCTGTGTTTGCAGGTGACATGATTGCATATTTGGAAAACCCCATTGTCTCAGCCTCAAATCTCCTTAAGCTGATAAGCAACTTCAGCAAAGTCTCAGGATAAAAAAAAATCAATGTGCAAAATTCACAAGCATTTCTATACACAAATAATAGACAGAGAGCCAAATCATGACTGAGTTCCCATTTACAATTGCTACAAAAAGAATAAAATACCTAGGAATACAACTTACAAGGATGTGAAGGACCTCTTTAAGAACTACAACCCACTGCTCAAGGAAATAAGACAGGACACAAACAAATGGAAAATCATTTCGTGATCATGGATAGGAAGAATCAACATGAAAATGGCCATTTTGTCCAAAGTAATTTATAGATTCAATGCTATCTCCATCAAGCTACCATTGACTTTCTTCACAAAATTAGAAAAAAACTACTTTAAATTTCATATGGAACCAAAGAGAGCACGCATAACCAAGACAATCCTAAGCAAAAAGAACAAAGCTGGAGGCATCACAATACCTGACTTCAAACTATACTACAAGGCTACAGTAACCAAAACACCATGGTACTGGTACCAAAACAGGTGTATAATGAAATTTTTGCAATCTATGCATTTGACAAAGGGCTAATATCCAAAATCTACAAAGAACTTTAACAAATTTATAAGAAGGAAAACAAATAATCCCATCAAAAAATGGGCAAAGGAAATGAACAGACACTTCTCAAAAGAAGACATTTATGCAGCCAACAAATATGAAAAAAAGCTCATCATCACTGATCATTAGAGAAATGCAAATCAAAACCACAGTGAGATATCATCTCACACCAGTTAGAATGGCAATCATTAAAAAGTCAGGAAACAACAGATGCTGGAAAGGATGTGGAGAAATAGGAACACTTTTACACTGTTGGTGGGAGTGTAAATTAGTTCAACCATTGTGGAAGACAGTATGGTGATTCCTCAAGGATCTAGAACCAGAAATACTGTTTGACACAGCAATCCCATTACTGGGTATATACCCAAAGAACTATAAATCCTTCTATTATAAACACATAGGCACACATATGTTAATTGCAGCACTATTCGCAATAGCAAAGACTTGGAACTAACCCAAATCCCCATCAATAATAGACTGGATAAAGAAAATATGGCACATATACACGATGGAATACTATGCAGCCATGAAAAGGATGAGTTCATTTCCTTTGCAGGGACATGGATGAAGCTGGAAATCATCATTATCAGCAAACTAACACAGGAACAGAAAACCAAACACTACATGTTCTCACTTATAGATGAGGGATGAACAATGACAACACAGGGACACAGGGAGGGGAACCAAATACCTGGGCCTGAAGGGGTGAAGGGCTAGGGGAGGGAAAGCATTAGAAGAAATATCTAATGTAGATGACAGGTTGATCGGTGCAGGAAACCACCATGGCACATGTATACCTATGTAACAAAATTGCACATTCTGCGCATGTACCTCAGAACGTAAAGAATAATAATTTTAAAAAACTCTCAGAAATATCTACAGAAGAAATGCACCTCAACATGATAAAAGCTGTATATGACATATCCCCTGTTAACATTATATTCAACTGAAAAGTTGAAAGCTTTTTTCACTAAGATCAGGAATAAGACAGAGATGCTCATTTTCACTACTTCTGTTCAATATAGTCCTGGAAGTCCTAGCCAGAGGCAAGACAAAGTATAATAGGTATTCATTTAGGAAAGGAAAGAATGAATTTTTTCTTTTCTTTTTTCATATATAACTTTTATTGTATTGAGGTACATTTCTTCTATATCTATTTTTCTGAGAGTTTTTAACATGAATACATTTTCACTATTTTCTAAAATTTCTCTGCTTATAACATAGTATTATATATTTTAAAACACCATAAACACTTCACTAAAAACTGCTGAAACTGCTAAAAGAATTCAGTAATGTTTCAGGTTACAAGATGATCATAAAAAAACAAGTGGCATTTCTATGCACTAACAATGAACTAGTAAAAAAAATTAAAATCCCACCTACAATAGGATCAAAAAATAAAATACTTAGGAGTAAATGTAACCAAGGCGGTGAAAGATCTATTTCCAGAAACTATAAACATTGATGATAGAAATTTAATAGGGTACACACAAAAATATAAAAAGATATTCTATGTTTATGGATTGGAAGAATTAAATTTATTAAAATGTTTTCCAAAACAATCTATAGATTCAACACAATTCCTATCAAAATTTTAATGTAATTTTCACAGCAATATAAAAAAGTCCAAAAATTTATATGAAACTGGAAAAGACTTGGAATAACCAAAGCAATCTTGAGCAGCAAACAAAAAAGCAGGAGGAATCACATTCCCTGATTTCAAAATGTGTTATAAAATAATTGCAATCTAAACAACCTATTGCTGGCTTAAAAACAGACATATTATCCAATGGAATAGGAGAGAAAGCCCGGAAATAAGCCCAAATATTTATAGTCAGTTGATTTTTGACAAAGATGTCAAGACACACAATAGGGAAAGGAATGTCTCTTCAATAAATGGTGTTGAGAATACAGGATATTTACATGCAGAAAAATGAAATTAGACTCTCATATCAAACTATACACATAAATAAACTTGAAATGGATAAAAGACTTAAACACAAGACATAAAATTGTAAAGCTGATAGAATGAAACATAGGAGAAAGCATCCACAACTTTATCCAGGGCAATGATTTCTTGGGTAGGACTACAAAAACACAATCACCAAAAGCAAAAATAGGCAAATAGTATTGTAGTAAACTAAGAAGCTTTTGCACAGCACAGAAAACTAACAGTGAAGAGACAAAAATATTTGGGACAAAAATATTTGCAAATCATAAATATGAGCAGAAGCTAATATCTAAAATAAGTAAACAATTCAAGTTAATAAATAGAAAGCAAATAACCTACCAAAACATGAACAAATAATCTTAACAAAAATTTATCAAAAGAATGTATATGAATGGCCAACAGATATATGAAAATATTCTCAACATCAGTATCATAAGGAAAATGCAAATTAAAAACCACAATGAGATATTTTTTTGTCACAATGAATCTAATTCTGTTAGAATTGTTATTATCAAAAAGAGGAATGATAACTAGTGTGAGTGGAAATATGCAGAAAGGAAAATCTTTGTATGCTGTTGGTGGAAATGTAAATCAGCACATCCATTTAGGGTATAATGTAAAGATTCTTCAAAAAACTAAAGATAGAATTACCATAGGATCAAACAACTTCACTGCTGGGTATATATCCAAATAAACTGAAATAAGTATGTCAAAGAGATATCTGCATTCCCATGTTTATGTCAGCATTAATATATTTCAGCATTAATTCAGATATGGAAGCAACCTAAGTGTCTATCAACAGATAAATGAATAAAGAAAATGTGGCATGTATACATACTGGATTCCATAATGCCTTAAAAAAGAAGAAAATGCTATTTGTGACAACATGCATAGAACTGGAGGACATTATGCTAAGTGAAATAAATCAGGTTCAGAAAGTCAAATACTGTATAATCTCACTTATATGTAGAATCTAAATTCTAGTCAGCCTCCTAGAATAAGAGAGTAGGAAAGTATTACCTGAGACTCATAGGGAAAGCAAGGGATGGGAAATGAGACATTGATCAAAAAGTACAAAATTTCAGGTAGACTGGAAGAATGCATTTTAGTAATCTATTGCATTGCATGGTGACCACAGTCAATAACAATATATTATTTATTTTGAAATTACTAAAATAGATTTTTAACATTCTCGCCATAAAAAATGATACATTGGTGAGGTGATGGGTATGTTAAATTTTCCTGACCAAATCTTTTTATAATGTACACATAGATAAAAACATTACTTCATACCCTGTAAGTATACTCACTTATCATTTCTGAATTAAAAATAAAATAAAAAATTAAAAAGGAAATTTAATTTGTCCATATTTTTGCGGGTATTTTCAACATCAAAATTTTAAAACAAGTTAATACTGGCTTCATAAAATGACTTCAAGTGTCTCCTTTTCTTTTGTTTCTGAAAATAATTGTGCTTTACATGGCATTCATTCTTCTCTAAAATTTGATAGAACTCTCCAATGATACTCTATTGGTTTGAGGAGTTTCTTGTTAGAAAAAAGATTGAAAATTTAATTACTCTGATGGTAACAGGCCCAATCAAGTGATACGTATCATATTGAGTGACTTGCTGCAATTTGGTCAATCTGTGAAATAGTTCCATTTCACCTTAGTTGACAAATTGGTGGGTGCATAAAGATTAACAATATTCCTTTAATTCCATTACCGTTTGGATTTCTTCAGGATCTGTAATGATACTTTATAAATACTGTTATTAGTAACTTATGTCTTTTATTTTTTAATTTATCTGTCTTGCTAGAGATTTGTCAGCTTATTGACCCTTTCCAACTTAATGATTTCATTGACATTTTCTATTGTCCTGTTTTCAATTGTATTGATTTGTGACCTTTATTGTTTCTATTTATTTATTTTTATTTATTATTTTTTTGCTAACTCTGAATTTATTTTATTGTTTTAGCTTCTTGAAGAGATTTCATGATTTTCTAAAGGAAATATTTAGGGATACAAAAATCCCTCCCTAATCCTCTTTAACAGCATATCAAAAATATCATTCAGTTATTTGCGTTTTTTACTTAGAGACTCGCTCTTTGTCCCACACATTTTTAGTTACAAGTTGCTTCTATCTAGTTTTATCAGTTATTTAGAGATGGCTGTTGAAGGCTTCAACTCTAATTGTGAATTTATCTGTTTCTTTTTTGAACTCTGTCATTTTTTACTTTTGCTAAATATGTTTTGGGACTGTTGTTTGGTGCATGCACAGTTTGGGTAATTATTTTTATCCTTCTGGATAATTCTTTGATTGTTATGTAATGCCTCTCTTTGCTCTAGTAATTTTCTGTTCTCTTTATCTGTCTGGTAATAATACAGTGAGACCATATTTTTTAAATTCTGGTAAAAATACTTAACACATAATTACCATTTTAACTGCTGTAGTGCCATTAAATATTAATACATTCGTATTATTGCACAACCATCTCCATCATCCATCTCTAGCCTTTTTTAAAAATCTTTTAAAACTACAACTTTACATTAACTAAACAATAACTAAGTGGAATCGTACAATATTTGTCATTTTGTGACTAGCTTATTTCACTTAGTGTAATGTTATCAAGGTATATACATGTTTATTATGTTCAAAACTTCCTTTATTTTAAGGCTGAATAATATTTTATTGTATAATATATCACATTTTGTTTTTCCATTTATCCACCATAAGACACTTGGGTTGCTTCCACCTTTTGGCTGCTATGAATAATGCTGCTATAAAAAATAGGTGAACAAAACTTTGTTTTACTCTCTGCTTTCAATTTTTGGGGGCATATAGCCAGAGGTGGAATTGCTGGATAGTACTGTAATTCTGTGTTTATGTTTTTATGGAATCCCTATACCATTTTCCACAGTGGCTTGCACCATACAACATTCCAACTAGCAATGCACAATGATTCTAATTTCTCTGTATCCTTGCCAACATTTGTTATTTTCTATTTTCTTTTTCTTTTATTTTCCTTCTAAAAAAATAACAGCTGTAGTAATGAATGTGAAGTGACATTTCATTGTAGTTTTGATTTGCATTTTTCTTAATGATTGCCAATTTTGAGCATTTCTTTATATCTTTATTGGCTTATTTATCTTCTTTGGATAAATGTTGATTGAAACATTCCAATCAACATTTTCAATCAACATTTATTTCATTTTCCCTGTCTCATTTTTAATCGAGTTGTTTGTTATTTTTATTAAGTTGTAGAAGTTCTTTTGATTTTTAATTTTTATAGTTACATAATAGTTATACATATTTATGGGGTTCCTGTGATATTTTGATACAAGTGCTTAGTATATAATGCGTACTGACCAAATAATGGTATTTGGGATATCCATCACCTCAAACGTTGTTCATTTCTTCGTGATAATTTGGAAATAATTTATTGCTATCTGTGAGTCATCTTTTGACTTTGTTGATGCATATAATTTCTTTTACATTTTGATGAAAACTGATTTATTTATTTTTCCTTTTTTAATGTGTACTTTTGGAATTATATTTTAAAAATTGTTGCCAAATCGAACGCCATGAAATTTTTGCCTATTGCCTATGTTTTCTTCTAACAGTGTTTTTGTTTTGCTGGGTTTTTTTTTTGTTTGGTTGGTTGTTTTTGTTTGATTATTTGTTTTTCTTTTATTTTTAAGCCTTATATGTAGGTCTCTGACTCATTTTGAGTTAATTTTTTAGTATAGTGTAAGGTCAGGGTCCAACTCCATTCTTTCGCATGAGCACATTCAGCAAACATGAAACATCATTTGTTGAAAAAGTCTGTCATTTTCTCATTGAATGGTCTTAACACCCTTGTTAAAATAATTTGACCCCATACATGAGGGTTTTTACTGGGGGGGTCTGTATTATATTTCACTGAACTGTATGTCTGGCTTTATATGAGCCCAAACCTATTTGGGCTGCCTTAACTTTGTAGTAAGTTCTGAAGTCAGAAAATGTGAATACTCCAACTTTTTTCTTCTCAAGATATCTTTCTATGTTTTGGATCCCTTGACATTCTATATAAAGTTTGTGCTTTAACCATCAAACATAATTTCCATAACTGAAGGGAAGGGGAGTCTATTGTATTTATGTATATCTTTATTCTTTGTATTTTGCTTTCATCCTTCTTTACATTCCCAGGGGTCTTCTGTTATTGTTCCCATTATGTTCAGAAAAACTCCTTTAGCCATCTATTTATTGCAAGTCTGTTGGTGATAAATCCTCTTACTTTCTCTTTTTCTGAGAATGTTGTGATTCCTTCTTAATTCATGAAAGATTTTCACTAAATATAGAATTCAAGAGGGACACCCTCTTTTTTCTCCCCCACGTTTAAAAAATATATGCCATTTATTTACTGCTTCTGTGATTTCAGAGGAGAAATGTGTTGTCATTCAAACTGCATTTCACTCATTGCTAACGTGCTGCGTTCTCTGGCTACTTTCATTATGTCATCCTTTCCTTTTTTAGAAGTTTGGCAGTGATGTATCTTGGCATAAATTTGTGCTTGTCATGTTTGTGTCTTAATCTTCTTGAATCTATAGGTTTGGGCATTTTACTAAACTTGGAAAATTTTCAATGATTATTCCTTCAAATACTTTTTCAGCCTCAACTATTTTCTCTTCTCTTTATGTGATTTTGCTGACACAAATATTAGATATTTCATTTTAGTTCCACAGTTCCTTGTGGCTCTGTTAATATTATTTTAAGACTATTTTTGTGTGGTTCTGTTTGGGTAAATTTCTCTTGTTCATTTTCAAGTTAATCAATACCTTCCTCCACCCTCCTCATTCTGCATTCCAGTCCAGCCACTGAAGAGGTTTTATTTCTGATTTTGTTTTTCAGGTGCAATATTTTAATGTCGTTCCACTTAATGATGTCTATACTTTTAGGTGAGACTCTTTCATTTTTTTGCTGAGAATTTCTGTTTCTTTGCTGAGACTTCTATGTTTTGATTTATTTTAGACATTTCTGTAATTGCTTACTGAAGCACTTTTATGATGGTTTCTTTAATATCCTAGTCAGATAATTATAGCATTTGTGCTATCTTTGTGTTGGCATTTTTGACAATTTTTTCCCAATCTTGTGATAATTTCCTTCTTCTTAGTATGAAGAGTGTTTCCAATTGAAATTTGTATTTTTTAGCATTATTTTGTGGGACTCTGCATCTTATATAAATCATACATTTCCACAGGCCTTTTGTAATACCACTTCAGAGAAAAATGGAAGAGAATGCCACCACATTATTTCTAGGTGCTTGTGGAAATCCCAGTTTTTCATGTGACCTTTATTGACATCTGGGAAAAGGAAGGTAGAGAAACAAACATTCATTTTGCTGGTTGGGTTTTGTAATACAGGTCAACACTGGGCTTTTTCTGATACCACCCCAGTAAGAAAAGAGAGATGTCTCATTACTACCGGATGGTGGGAGGTCTCAGCTTCCATGTGGTCTCTACTAAGCATGGATAAGTGGGTGTGTTACCACGTGGCAGGGGTGAAATTGCTAGCCTCTCAGTAAACCTTCTCTGAAACTATAATAGAGGGAAGTGGGGGGGATTATATTACAGCTGAGCAAAGGTAAAATCTAGCTCCCCACTTGACATTTGCTGGGCAGGGTGGGCCTGCAGCTTTTCTGTGGTGTTTTCTTGGTGTACAATGCTTATTGTCTTTTTTTTTTTTTTTTCCCTGTCTATGTCGTCTCTCTCCTGGTCACTTGGCTGAAGAAATTAAATTTCCATGGGCTATTTTTATCTGCTACTATTATTTTCTTTTTATTGTTTAATTTATTCCCACCTAGTCTGAAATGGGAAGCAAAACGAACAAAAAACAAGATACAAGTGCCATGTGATTTTTCAAATTCTTTATTTTCTGTATTTTTCAGAATCCATTTACACATTTCTGCTTGTTTTATATAGAAGGTCCAGCATTTTTAGTGGGAATTAGCTGAAAAAATAGGAAAACTATTTCTACCTCATCTTTCCAAAGTGTAATGTGTGGAATAGTTTTAAAAAGTGAAGTTGTAATATCCAGAATCTACAAGGAACTAAATAAACCTCCAAGAAAAAAAAAAAGCCCAACTTCATCAAAAGAGAGCAAAGGAAATGAACAGACAGTTCTCAAAAGAAGACAAGTATGAAGCCAACAAACGTATAAAAAAAAGCTCATCATCACTGGTCATTAGAGAAATGCAAATCAAAACTACAATGAGATATCATCTCACACCAGTTAGAATGGTGATCATTAAAATGTCAGTAAACAACAGACACTGGAGAGGATGTGGAGAAACAGAAACACTTTCACACTGTTGGTGTGAGTGCAAATTAGTTCAACCATTGTGTAAGACAGTATGGTGATTCCTCAACAATTTAGAACCAGAAATTCCATTTGACCCAGCAATCCTATTACTAGATATATACCCAAAGGATTGTAAATCACTGTACTATAAAATCACATGCACACATATGTTTATTGCAGCACTATTTACAATAGCAAAGACTTGGAACCAACTCAAATGCCCCATCAATGATAGACTGGATAAAGAAAATGTGGCACATATACACTATGGAATACTATGCAGCCATAAAAAAGGGTAAGTTCATGTTCTTTGCAGGAACAAGGATGAAGCTGGAAACCATCATCCTCAGCAAACTAACACAGTAACAGAAAACCAAACACTGCATGTTCTCACTCATAAGTGGGAGTTGAACAATGAGAATACATGGGAAACGTCACTCACCTGGGCCTGTTAGAGGGTGGGGGAAAGGTGAGAGAGAGCATTAGGATAAATATCTAATGCATGTGGAACTTAAAATGTAGATGACAGATTGATAGGTGCAGCAAACCACCATGGCACATGTATACCTATGTAACAAACCTGCACATTCAGCCAGTGTATCCCAGAACTTAAAGTAAAATTAAAAAAAAAAATAAAGACAACAGATGCTGGAGGGGATATGGAGAAATAGGAACACTTTTACACTGTTGGTGGGAGTGTAAATTAGTTCAACCATTGTGGAAGACAGTGTGGTGATTCCTCAAGGAGCTAGAAATAGAAATTCCATTTGACCCAGCAATCCCATTACTGGGCATATACCCAAAGGATCATAAATTGTTCTATTATAAAGACACATGCACACGTATGTTCACTGTGGCACTGTTTGCAATAGCAAAGACCTGGATCCAACCCAAATGCCCATCGAAGATAGACTGGACAAGGAAAATGTGGCACATATACACCATGGAATACTATGCAGCCATAAAAAATGATTAATTCGTGTCCTTTGTAGGGACATAGATGAATCTGGAAACCATCATTCTCAGCAAACTGACACAAGAACAGAAAACCAAACACCGCATGTTCTCACTCATAGGTGGGTGTTGAACAGTGAGAATACATGAACACAGGGAGGGGGAGCATCACACACTGGGGTCTGTTGAGGGGGAATGGGGAGGGACAGCGGGGGGTAGGGAGGTTGGGGGAGAGATAACATGGGGAGAAATGCCAGATATAGGTGATAGGGGGGATGGAGGCAGCAAATCACATTGCCATGTATGTACGCATGCAACAGTCATGCATGTTCTGCACATGTACCCCAGAACCTAAAGTGCAATAAAATATATATGAAAAAATAAATAAAATAAAGTTATTTATGAGTTGCTAACTCAAATGATGTTATCAGTACCATAATATTTGAACATATTTATAACTTTACCTTTTAATGACTGATAATTTAACTTTAAAAAATTGATATGACATTTGTTTTATAGATATCATGATTCCCAAAAACACTGTTTATTTTATAAAAAGTTTTTAAGGCTTCAACTAAGTTCTTATAGACATGACAATAATTGGCTCCATTTTATAAAATTATTTTTACACAGAATAAACGTTTTATGCAATAAAATTTTTATTCTATTATCTGCAAGTTTTATCATTGTAAGATTGATTTCTAAATTTCGAATATGTTTAAAATTGCTGTCCCAGATTCAATTTTATTTCTTACTTCTAACTCACATTGGATTAAACTGTAATTAGAGAACTTTGTTAAGATTTACATCCAGAAATTCATTAGTAGACTTTGTGTTGTGATCTTTATGAGTAGTTTAGTTCTGTAGATCCTAAGCTTTTCATCTCAACACAGCAGATACTAGAAGCTGTTATTGGACCTTGCTGCCAATGGGCAGAATGCACTGAGAGTCTAGCGGCCTCAGGAAAACACATTTCACTGATAAACTAAATACTTTACTTATCATATGTATGGTTTGTTTTATTTCTTCTCCACTGGAATATAAGCTCTACAATGGCAAGAGTTATTCATCTGTCTTATTGCGGTATCCTGAGCTGTTAGCACAGTAACTGACCCATGGGAGGTGCTCAAAAAACATAGGTAATTGGTTGCATAAGTGAATTGAAAAGTGATTTTTTTCCTCCCTTCTGCATTGCATGATGTATTTCAAAAACTGGTTTATGTTTTACATAAAGACACTTTTGAAGAGTGTTGGTAAAACAATTTGAAAATAGTCTCTCAATTTAGTTTGTTTGATATTTATTCATGATTAGACTAGGGTTGTAAAGTTTGAGAACGTGTAGGAAAAAGCTGAGGCAGCCTTATTACACTCTTTCAGAGGCTACATAACATCAGCACAACTTATTACTATTAATGACGTTAAACGTGCTCACTTGGTTGATGTGGTGTCTTCCCCGTTTCTCCATTGTAAAATTACTATATTTTTTCTTTGCAAACACCATTCCTTAACAGACAGTCACTATCTTCAGCCACACTCAGGGCAGGTAAATCAAGGCTTTCCTCTCAAAGAGGGAAATATAAAATAATCTGTGAGCCTGTGTTAAAACCACTGCAGGGGCCACAAAATTCTACTTCTATCTTGTTAGGTGCCCAGCTGGACCCAATAATTCAGTTGGCATAAGACGTATTAACCAGAGAAAAGCATAGAAACCTATTTAATAGAAATTTTATGTTGTATAGGAACTCTCATAAGAAAATAAAGACCTGATGCAGCAGATAAATTCAGTTACTTACATCCTGGACTGGATGAAGGATAGTAAGCTGTGAACAAGCAATAAATTATGTGGGGAAGCTTAAAATATAAGAGTTATGTTATAATATCTTTATAAAATTATCTTTGTCTCAACTTCTTATCCTTGAGGATAAGGATGTTCCATCTTTCACATGGAAATTTTATCTTTTTTTTGTAAGAAACAGCATCAAGGTCAGAATGATAGTTTTTCCACCTGCTGTTTTCCAAGTGCATTTAATTTAAATCGTCAATATGCCAGAATGGCATATTTTTAACTTTTAGCCCACAATATGTAATACATACTTAGAAGAGATACTTTGAGCTCCACATAGCTATCCTATTTTTCTTAAAAGTTTTGGCCACTAATTTTAGCATTCATCAGCTGCTAAATCCTCTTTAGGTCTTTAGGTTTCATAAAGGTTTTCGTAGAATTTTCTGAATTAGAAAATGTAGCCCATTTTTTCCCACTTCATTGGCTATACCTTGACCTAACGTTTTTATGGTCATACTTGTGCTCACTTTATAATCTTTGAAGGGTTTGCTGAAGATGGCGGTATATAGGCTGGGGGCAAGAGGTGGTGAGGTCTGTCGGGGTTTATCGATTACAGAACAGGCTCCTCTAGAGGGATATAAAGCACCGCCAAGTCCTTTGAGTTTCAAACTGTCGCTTGTAATATTCTGGCGAATGATCTTGTTGGTTAAATCATTGAGATTTAGGGCTAAGCATAGTGGGGTGTCTAATCCCAGTTTGTATCTCACCTATTGTATCTTCAGGGTGTTAAAGCCACTTTCGTAGTATATTTTATTATAACTGGAGTTTTCTACAACTTAGATATAGATGAGCTTTATTGAGGGTAGACCTTAAACACTCTTCACGCTGGGTTCTATTAACTTGAGTTAATCATATGGCCGCGGTGGCTGGCACAAAATTGACCAATTTGTCTGCATTTAATATTCTGATGGTATTCCAATAGTGATTTTCCAAGTCTTTCATTCCTTCTAAAGTTATTATTTGGAATTCTCCAAGGAAGAGTTGTCTCTTTGCCCATTTATTCATTCATTTATTTATATGAATATAATTTTTAATTTTGTTCTTTGGGTTATAATTTAATGCTATCAATATCTATTTTATTGGTCAAATTTTTAGTTTTGGCAATTAGTAGTGCTTTCTGCTTGACTCCCCGTGTCCTTTTGACGTGATCCCCTCACCTGTGGGTTTTGTTTTTTTTTTTTAATGTTTTTATTTTCATGCACTGCAAGATGCCCCAGTAACATCTGGTATTTCTCTTGCCCCAGTGTTAGAATCAGCCATTTCTGCAAGAAACCCTCATTGCTTTAATTGAAGAATGGTAATAGAAACAAATATCTTGGCTTTAGCTATTCTCATTGTTATCAGGGTGCCATTTATTCTAGGCCCACACAGCAGCAGAGCTAGAAATGTAGGTATGTATACCAAGCAATATATGTCTATAATTTTTTAAATTTCATCTTTCTTTTGATAGATTAAGGTAAACATGAGTTCACAGTGATAATTCTGAGTTCATTTCAATTTCACAGATTTCTTCTAGCCTCTCCTTCCTTTTACTTATTTGTAACTTCTCTCAAAAGTTTTAAACACTGTTGTTGTAAATATTGGTTTAATATGTAAATTTTAATACTAAAAATAATCAATATCATTAATTTTATTCATAGAATACTTGTTTAAAAAACATGTTTTCAGTAGGTGTGAGTAAATAATTTGACAAAACTTAAGACTCATTTTTGATATATCGCTTTGCAAACTAGGGATAGATGGGAAATTCCTGACCTTAACAAAATACCTAAAAAAGAAATGTACACTCACATCGTATTTAAAGTTTTTTCCAACATTGAGAATAAGGCTATGACTACTTTTGTTTCATCAGTGCACTGAGTTTCTAGCCAGTGTTCAGGTAACAAAATGAAATAAAATGCTTATATATCATAAAGGAAAAAGAAAAGCTGTCTTTATTAATAATTAATGAAAACATATAAAGTGAAGATCCTAAGAAATTGTAAAATAATAAAATAAAACTTTTAGAAGTATAACTGAATTTAGAAAGGTCAGAAAATACAAAGTCAACATATAAAATAAATAAATAAAATAAATAAAAGCTAACCAAAAAAATCATTATCATTTATAATGGTAAGATGAAACATTAAGTATTTAGGAATAAATTTAATATGTAGTTGAGTAGTAGATTAAAAATTATAAAACACTGCTAGGGTACTATAAAGAATACCTAAATAAATGGAGATATGTACTTTGTTGATAATTCGAAACACTCAATATTGTTATGAAATCTATGTTAATGAAATTCCAGTACAAATATTGGCATTGTTTAGTAAAAATTGGTAAGCTCATTCAAAATTTTTATGGAAAGGCAATGTATCTAGAATAGTCAAAATGACATTGAAAAGGCTAAAATTACAAGACAGTACCTAGTTTCAAAACTTACCAAAACACTACAGTAATCAAGATACAGAATTATTGACAAAAGGATAGATATGTAGATCAATATAACAGAACAATGAGTTTGCATATAGTTTCATGAATATTTGCCGATTCATGATTTTTTCACAAAAATGCCAAGGAAATTTCATAAAGGATAATCTCTTCCCAAATTGATGTTAGAACAACTGACTATTCACATGAAAGAACAAAGATAAAACTTATCTCTGTCTGCACATAACATTAATTTAAATCATGACATCTATCTAAATGTAAACACTAAAATTATAAACTAGGTAGAAGGCTCAGGAGTTTGTTAATTTTTTGGTGTGCATGTTTGTTTATGTGTAACTTTAGGATAAGCACTTTCTTAGGACAGAAACAGATGAGACAGTAAAGAAAATAAATTAAAAAATTAGAATTCACTTAAATTAAAAACTTGTCCTCTTAAAAAATACATCACTAAGAAAATGAAGAGCAAGCTGCTGACCATGAGGCTGTATATGCAAAACATACATCTGACCAATGATTTCTATCCAGAGTCTATAAAGACTTTTACAATTCAGTAACAATGGAAACAACTGAATTTTAAAGGTAGAAAAAAATTGGAAAGACATTTCAAAAAGAAATATATTTGAATGCTAATCGGCACATTAAAAAGTGCCAAACATCACTAACTGCTAGAGAAATGTCCATCCTTTAGAATGACTAAGAATAAGATGTCTAAAACACCACGTCAGGATAAATCAGAACAATTGGAGCTTTCACACTGTGCTGTTGGAATCCATATTCAGCACCTATGTTACCAAGTAATCTAGCAATCTGTTATCAAAATAATCTTACATCTGATCATTGGACGCAATAATTCTTACAATGGTTTACTTAAAAGGAATGAAAGTGTATGTCTGCACAAGTACTTACAAAAATTATATTCATAGTAAGAAAATAAATAAAAAGAAATAAAAATTAAAAAAAGAATTATATTCATAGTAACCAAACTCTGGAAAATATAATCCAAATATTCATCAACAGATAAAGAGATGTGTTGTGGTATATCCCTGCAATGGAAAATTCCTCAACCACAGATAGAAATGAACTACACAGATCCAACAAAATGGATGACTTGAATATGTTGCAGAGATAAAGACAAGGACACTATATGTAATCAGAGCATACAGTCTGATTATATTTTAAATGCATTCTAAAGATGGAAAATCTAATCTGTATGTGTAGAATCCAGTCCAGTATTAGCCAAGCACTAGAGTTGAGTGAGAAGCTTTGCCTGCAAGACAGGAGGAAAGTGTTTGGGTCATGCAAATAATCTAATTTTTGTTGTAAAAAAAAAAAGTCATCGAACCATAAGATTTCAAAAGGCAAAATTTACCACATGTAAATTATGCCTAAATTAAGTTTATTTGAAACTTTAGCGTTCACCAAATCCAGAAACATATTTAGGTGAATTATTTCTTATTAATGCACGTTAGTATAAGGTCCTACATAGTTGCAATTAAGTGCACATATTCACACGCACTCTACACACACACCTACATCTATATGTACACATATAAATACAAATACATACATATATATGATTTATGTTAAGAAATCTTAAACTATTCAGCAACATATTTTGATAAGTAATTTTCTATTGTACTATGGCTAGCATAGAAGCTAAAACTAGATAAACTGAGCTGCTGAAAGTCACCTTTCGGTGGAACAAAACATTTGCCCTTGATGTTCAAAAGGCATCTTTCCTTTAATGCTCTCGAAATAAAGCGCTTTGTAATAGGTGCCACATTTCCCATATGTGTCCTTGACTGATTTTCAATGTGCTTATTTTTGAGGTTTTTTTCTTTGTTTTTACTTCTAGAAAAATATGAATAAAAATTAAGACTGCAGTTTGAAAGTTCTTGGCTTATTCTAACAATGTAACAATAATTTCAATGAATTAAAGTGAATAAGAAATCTTTAGATATAAAGCTAAAAGATACAAAAAAAATAATTTTTTGGAAAGGCACAAAGTACAAGGATTTTCAGTTTAACAGAGCTTGTCATTATGATTTCCTGATTCAGTGTTAAGATAGAGACTTTCAGATACTGACTAAAAGACTGAAGTGTTTGACACGCTCTTCCCAATCTCCTTTTGGATCCCAATTAGGCCTTCCTCCAGCTTTGTGCCATCAGTAAATTTGATAAGCAAGCAAGCACTGAGAACAGAGGCCTGGAGTTTGCTTCATCTTTTGTCTATCTATATAACAACTGTTAAAATATTTCAACTGTCTATTCAGACTCACACATAATTAAGTATATAAATACTTTGAGGCTTATGACAAACCATTTTGAAATACAATATGCCATTCATGTTGTAGACTAACTGTGTGTTTGTCCATTTCAATGTTGAAACACTAATCCCCAAGGTTATAGTTTTAGCAGGTAAGACTTTTGGAAGGTAATTACGTCATGAAAGGGGAGCCCTCAGAATGAGATTAGTGCCTTTATAAGAGGAGAGAGGAGAGCTGTCTCTGTCCCTCTCTCTCTTTGTCTCTCTCTCTGTCTCTCTGTCTCTCTGTCTCTCTCTCCCTCCTTCCCACTCTTCTCCATCATGTGTGGATGCAGCAAGAAGGCGCCCATCTGCAAACTAGGACGCAGCCCTCACCGGATTGAGTATGCTGGCTCCTTGATCTCAGACTTTCCAGCTTCCAAAACTGTGAGAAGAAAAAAAATATGTGTTGTTTAAGCCACACAGCCTATGGTAATTTTTCACAGCAGCCTGAGTTGACTAAGACACATGTCATTCTCCTAAATTATTGGTGTAATAAGTCTGATTAAAAATGGTCATATGAGAATGGTCTACGGTGCTCTTGTCTTTGTGAGCCCATGTGAATTATTGTTTTTGTTGTCGCAGCTTGTTTTACCCAGTATCCAGAATGGCACATTTAGCATAACTGAAGAGCATTGGGTGCAACGTAGACATATTTATCTATCTTTTCCCATTGCTTCCAGCCTAGCTATTTAAAAAGCTGTCACCAATTTGGCCTAGCCTCTATGCTATGGCTTTGGGATAATTAACAGTTTACCCTGCATAAGGGTAACTTTAAACACCTCCTATCCTCATATCTTTCTCTTGTTCTCAACCACTCCTTAATGTTTACACAGAGAAATTCTACAGTTGTCAGCAAGAAGTCTTGGTGCTTTTGAGCAAGAGGATTCCTCTGGAGCAAAGGACAAAATCAGTCAAAAAAGCAAAGTTCTCTCCTGTTTCTCATATTCCCTAACTTCATTCCCTTTTCAATAGGGTCATCTTACTGTATTTAAGCTAAAAGAATTAACAAAGAGCAACAAAAACCTTGGTCAGTAAGCCTTTGCGTTCTTTGTGCTATTTTTTGTGTGTAATTTAAAGAGCATATTTTCACATCCTGAAATATCAGAGTCGTCCCTGTTGCTCTTTCCTGTGTTTCCTCGTTAGAATCCACAAGCTTCCATTATTCTTCATAAATATTTGAAAAATACTTTGTCCCCTGATCTCCAAATAGTACAGATCACACAACTGAAGGATGAAAAATCAAAGAACATAGATTTCAGATGATCTAAAATATAGATGTATTCATTGTATATTTCACTGTATATATGTAAAATATAATTTTACATTTCTAAATATAAATGTCATTTTATATATGTACAAATTATACACATTCCACAGAAAATTTTCTGACTTAACAAAAAATAAAATGTTTTAGTTTAGCTTTTTCTATTTTTCAATATATAATATCACATTTTAGTAAATTTTTTTTTTGTACTTTAGGTTCTGGGGTACATGTACAGATCATGCAGGGTTGCTACATAGGTACATACATGTCAAGGTGGTTTGCTGCCTCCATCCCCCCCATCACCTATATCTGGCATTTCTCCCCATGTTATCCCTCCCCAAGCCTCCCTAGCCCCCATTGACTCTCCCTTAGCTCCCCACAACAGGCCCAAGTATGTGATGCTATCCTCTCTGTGTTCATGTGTTCTCATTGTTCAACACCCACCTATGAGTGAGAACATGCGGTATTTGGTTTTCTCTTCTTGTGTCAGTTTGCTGAGAATGATGGTTTCCAGATTCATCCATGTCCCTACAAAGGACATGAACTCATCCTTTTTTACAGCTGCATAATATTCCATGGTGTATATGTGCCACATTTTCTTTGTCCAGTCTACCATTGATTATTTTAAAATATCTACTTCCCTAAGATATACATATACACCTACTTGAATAAATCTTTGTACTTTGGATGGATGGTGCTCTCTCTGGTGACGGCTCTTGCAGCTCAGAGGTCTTAGAGTCAACAACGGGCCTAAGCAAGCAGAGCAGGGGCAAAGATGTGGTATTCCGGAAAAGGAGGGAAATGCATTCCTGCAGCAAATTGATGGTTGTTTTTTAAAATTTTGAAACCAGAACAACAGTCCCATAAAACTGATATTTAGGGTTTCTTTTGAATAAACATAGAAATTGACCCTCCCAGTCTTAATACTTGAGAAAGTTACAATTATCTGGTTGTTTTTTTTTTTTTTTTCAGGAAACTTACAATCAGGTCTCTCAGATAGTATGAAAGAAATGAAACTTACCAAGTCACCACATCTAGACGGTGAGATCCAGGACTCTACACCCAACATAATGGCCTACGTGACCACCTGCTTCCTGTTGACCAGTTCCTCTTTCTTACCACTCCCTAATTTCTGTTTTCTTACACATGGTTACATTTCTCCCCTGCTATATAAACCCTTCATTTCAGTCCATCACAGAGATGAATTTGAGACTGATCTATTCTCCTTGGCCGCAGCACCTGAATAAAGCCTCGTTCCCCAGGAATACTTGTCTCAGTGATTGGTTTTCTGTGCAGTGAAGCAGCAGGACCTAGACTGAACTCCTGGCACTTCAGTAACAATTTTACTATCAGCAAAACTGGCAATCCCAGTAAGTTCTGAAAGTTTAGAGAGTCACAGTTTTATAAAGACATATGTATAAGTCAGGATTCTCCAAAGATGCACCCAACAGGGCATGTATATACATACACAGAGAGAATTATTTTAAGGATTTGGCTAACAGCTTGTGAAAGCATGGTTAAGTCCAAATTCTACAGGGGTAGGCTGACAGGTTGGAGACTCAGGAGAGCTGCACTTCAAGTCCAAAGTCTGTCTGCTGTGATAATTCCTTTTTGTACAGGGGGAGGTCAGGCTTTGTTCTCTTAAACTCTTCAATTGGTTGGTTGACTACCATCCACATAAAGGAGGGTAATCTGCTTTACTCAAAAATTTAAATATTGACTTCATCCGAAAATCTCCTTCACAGAAATATCCACAATTGTATTTGATCAAATAACTGAGCATCATTGCCCAGTCAAGTTGACACGTAAAATTAATCATCAGGTATTTTCTGATTATTTATTTATTCAGCTACTGAAAATTGTGTTAAAGTTTAAAGCTTATTTAAAAAGAGTAAACCGGAGCCCAGATTAAAAAAAAAAAAAAACACTTGGGCTACGTGAAGCATTATCATAACTAACGAATCACCTTAAGTGTGTGAGATGAGTTTATTGTGCAATTAGCATATGCTAGGTGGTTCTGTTTGTAAAAACTAAGGTGATGAATGTGTTAAATAGTGTTATGATGGGGGGGTGGTGGTTGGAGACCTATTGAAGTCTGTATAACCTGCTCCTGTAGAAAAACTTGATACAACCTAGATAACTGAGGTGTCATAGACTCTCATCTCCATAATTAATTATGCCTAGGTGCTGGGTTGGTAGAAGCTGTTTCTTAACAATTGTGAGTGCAGACACTTCTTCTGGATACTCTATTCCAATGTTTCTCTCAAAAACAAAACAGAAATAAGCAAATTTTATGTTAGACTATCCATAACAAAATAAAAATACACACATAGGCTAAGACATACACAGAGGCATACACATTCACTGCTTTTGAAAAGCAGAAATACAGATCGACTGCATAACATACTGCTGAGAAATTTTCACTAACTTTGTTGTCTAAGGAACACAGGTTAAGAAAAACAATTGGCAGCTGAAGTTGCAGTGAGCTGAGATAGTGCCAGCGCACTCCAGCCTGGGCAACAGAGTGAGACTCAGTCTTAAAAAAAAAAAAAAAAAGAAAGAAAGAAAGAAAGAAAAGACTTTTTTGTTTAATTAGATCCCATTTGTCAATTTTGGCTTTCGATGCAATTGCTTTTGATATTTTCTTTATGAAATCTTTGCCCATGCCTATGTGCTCAATAGTATTGCCTAAATTTTCTTCTAGGGTTTTCATAGTTTTGGGTTTTACATTTAAGTCTTTAATCCATCTCAAGTTTATATATGTGTGTGTGTGTGTATATATATATATATATATTATTGTATATATATATATATATATATATATATATATGGTGTAAGAAAGGGGTCCAGTTTCAATTTTCTGCATATGGCTGGCCAGTTCTCCCAGCGTCATTTATTAAATAGAGAAACCTTTCCCCACTGCTTGTTTTTGTCAGGTTTGTCAAAGATCAGATGGTTGGAGATACGTAGTCTTGTTTCTGAGATCTCTATTCTATTCCATTTGTCTATGTGTCTGTTCCTGTAACACTACCATGCTGTTTTGGTTACTGCAGCCCTGTAGTATAGTTTGAAGTTTGGTAACATGATGCTTTCAGTTTTGTTCTTTTTGCTTCAGATTGTCTTGGCTATTCAGGCTCTTTTTGGTTCCATATGAATTTTAAAGCATTTTTTTTTCTAATTCTGTGAAGAATGCCAGTGATATTTTAATAGGAATAGCATTGAATCTATAAATTACTTTGGGCAGTATGGCCATTTTCATGATATTGATTCTTCCTATCCATGAATATGCAAAGTATTTTCATTTGTTTGTGTTCTCTTTATTTCCTTGAGCAGTGGTTTATAGTTCTCCTTGAAGAGCTCCTTTACTTCCCTTGTTAATTGTATTCCTAGGTACTTTATTCTCTTTTTAGCAATTGTGAATGAGAGTTCATTTATGACTTGGTTCTCTGCTTGTCTGTTGTTGGTGTATACAAATGCTTGTGATTTTTGCACCTTGATTTTGTATCCTGAGACTGCACCACAGCTACTTTTAATTGGCCATCTTGGCCCCTGATAAATTTCCCTCTTAACACTACTTTAGCTGCATCCCAGAGATTCTTGTATATTGTATCTTTGTGCTTATTAGTTTCAAAGAACTTTTTGATTTCTGCCTTAATTGCAGTATTTACTCCAATGTCATTCAGGAACAAGTTATTCAATTTCCATATAATTGTGTGGTTTTGAGTGAATTATTGGTCTTAATTCCTAATTTGATCTTGCTGTGGTCTGAGAGGTTGATTGCTATTATTTCAGTTAATTTCCATTTGCAGAGGAGTGTTTTATGTCTGATAATGTGATTGATTTTAGAGTATGCAGCATGTGGCAATGAGAAAAATGTATATTCTGTTCCCTTTGTGTGGAGACTTCTGTAGATGGCTATCAGGTCCATCTGATCCAGTGCTGAATTTAGGTCCTGAAATTTTTGTTAGTTTTCTGCCTCAGTGATCTTTCTAAACCATTGGTGGGGTGTTAAAATCTCCCCACTATTATTATGTGGAAGTCTAAATGTCTTTGAAGGTCTCTAAGAGTTTGCCTTATGGATCTTGATTCTTCTGTGTTGGGTGCATTTATATTTAGGATAGTTAGGTCTTCTTGTTGATTTGAAGCCTTTACAACTATGTAATGCCTTTTTTGTCCTTTTTTATCTTTGTAGGCATAAAGTCTATTTTGTCTGAACTTAGGATTGCAACCCCTGGTTTTCTCTGTCTTCATTTGCTTGTTAGATTTATCTCCATCTCTTTGCTTTGAGCTTATAGGTGTCATTGCATGTGAGATGGGTCTCCTGAAGACAGCATACCAATGGATTTGATTCTTTATCCAGGTTGCCACTCAGTGCCTTTTAATTTGGGCATTTATTGCATTTTACATTCAAGTTTAGTACTGGTTTGCATGTATTTGATCCTGTCATCATGATGTTAGCTAATTATTACACAGACTTGTTTATGTGGTTGCTTTATAGTGTCACTGGTCTGTGTACTTCCATGCTTTTTTGTAGTGGCTGGTAATGTTCTTTCTTTTCTATACTTAGTGTTTCTTTCAGTAGCTCTTCTAAGGCAGATCTGTTGGTAATAAATTCTTTCAGCATTTGCTTGTCTGAAAAAAAAAAACCCACTTTCTCCTTCACTTATGAAGCTTAATTTGGGCAGATATAAAATTCTGGGTTAGAATTTCTCTTATTTAAGAATGTTGAATTTTGGCCCCCAGTTTATTCCGGCTTGTAGGTTACTTCTGAGATGTCTGCTGTTAGTCTGAGGGACTTTTCTTTGCAGGTGACCTGGCCTTTCTCTCTAGCTGCCTTTAATTTTTTCTTTCATTTTGACCTTGGAAAATCTGATGCTTATGTGTCTTCAGGATGATCCTCTTGTGAAGTATCTTACTGGGGTACTATGCATTTCTTGAATTTGAATGTTGGTTTCTCCAGCTAGGTTAGGCAAGTTCTCATGGATGATATCCCAAAATATTCTTTCCAAATTGTTTACATCCTCTACATGTCTTTCAGTGACATCAATGAGTCATAGATTAGGTCTCTGAATTATTCCATATTCTTGGAAGGTTTTGTTGCTTTTCATTCCTTTTTATTTATTTTTGCCTGACTGCTTAATTCAGAAAGACAGTCTTTAAGCTCTGAGATGCTTTCCTGACCTGCTCCATTCTGCTGTTAATACTTGTGATTGCATTATGAAATTCTGATAGTGTGTTTTTCAATCTATCAGGTTGGTTGTGTTCTTTTCTCTACTGGCTATTTTGTCTGCCAGCTCCTGCTTGTTCTATTGTGATTCGTAGCTTCCATGGATTGGGCTTCAATGTATTTCTGGATCTCAATAATGTTTTTCTGTCCATAGCCTGAATACCATTCCCATCATTTCAGCCATCTCAGCCTGTTTCAAAACCCTTACTGGAGTGGTGGTGGTGGTGCAGTCATTTGAAGAAAAGAAGGCACTCTGGCTTTTTGACTTGTCAGGCTTCTTGCACCAGTTCTTTTTGATTTTTGTGGGCTTATATTCCTTCAATCTTTGAGGGAGCTGGCCTTTGGATGTTTTTTTCTCTTTTATTTTATTTGATGATTTTGAGGGTTTGATTGTGGTATGAGGTGCATTCAGCCAACTGGCTTCATTTTTGGAAAATTTTAGGGGTGAATGCTCAGTTTCCAGCTCCTGGACTGCATGTTCTAACTCTGGATATCTGTATCAGGCCCTAACTTTGTTATTTTGCTCCCTGATGTTAGGAATCTACTGCATTGGGTTGGGGGCAAGGTGCTCCTGGACTGCTGTCACTTCACTCTAATGGGTGGTGTCAGCAAAGGCATTTCCTAGTGCCGTGACAGTGGGATCTGAACCCATTTGCACATGCCGGCAGCAGCATCAGTGGCAGCACTGGGGGTGCATGCTCATTGGCTGCAGTAGGGTACTAGTGGGTGCCAGGGTGCTTGCCTCATTGTGGGTGTCAACCACAGTGGTGAAGGCAATGTGGCTGGGAGGGTGGGGGGCATTTACTGGCCACTGTGCACATGGCTTCACTGGTGGTTTTGTTGGCACAGGGGCAAGGTGCTGGTGGGCAAAGGTCTGTGTGCATTCTATGTATGCTGCAGGAAGGGGTGGTTTTCAGGGTTGGGGAGGACCTGCTTTCTCTGTGCCTAGTTTCATTCCCATGGCAGTGTTGGCACAAGGGCAGGCCACTGGTGGGGGTGGTGCTGGCTGGCTCCATGCCTGCCAAGGCTTCAACTGCAATGGTAGCTGGCAGGGAGAGGGGAGTGGACTACACCCCTACCACAGCAGTGGCAGGGCAGTGTGTGCACACACACCTGTGTTGGTGGGGCAAGAAAAACAAGACTCACCCATGCACACAAGCACTGGCAAAGTGGTATAGGGGAGTTGCTGTGGGTCCTGGGATGCTACAGTCTCCGGAGGGAGTGTGCAGGCTGCTGCATGACCATGGGGACTGTCCCACTGAGGCTCTCCTCTGGTCAGGCATGATCTGCCAGCACAAAACCTACGATGCAGGAACCTGAGATGCTTTTCAAGCAGTCATGACCAGATTGGGGTCCCAGGTAAGGCTAGCAAACCAAGGGGAGCTTGGGTCACACTGGCCATGTCTGATGGGCAAGATGTCTCTGCAAAGGTCAGGTACAACAGTTCCCTTAGGGCTAACGTCTCCTGTGGGAGCCAGTTGACTAGCCTTACCATTTCTCTAAGCAGCACTCCCTGCCAACTCAAGTGCCTGTGGTGGTCAAGGGGTCTTCTCCTGCCACGATTCCAGAGGCCTATGGCGAAAGCAGGTTGCTCCTTGCCAGTTCAACTCACCCCTTCCCTCAGAGTCACTGGAGACAGGAAAAATTCTTGGTGTGTTGTTGCCCCTTGTGGGTTTCTCAGCTTCCTCCCCCTTCAGCCCAGCTGCTGTGTCCTTCCTCCCTCTACTCTTGATGCCTTCCCTCTGAAGATCTGTTAGGAGTGTGCCAGTCACCTTCGTCCTGCTGTGGCAGCTCTTCCACCTGGCCACGTCTAATTGTGGCTATCACGCCACAAAAAAGATGGCAAGATGGCTATCTTGCCACAAAAAAAGCAAACCTGTTTTTGTTTTCTTTATTATTATTTTTTTAAATTTTAAGGCAGGATCTCATCCTGTCACCCTACCTGGAATGTAGTGGTGTGACCCTAGCTTACTACAGCATCAACCTCCCAGGCTCAAACAATTCTCACACCTCAGCCTCCCAGGAGGCTGCTACTATAGGCATGGACCACAACACCTGGCTAATTTTTAAAATTTTTGTAGAGATGGCCCCACTATGTTTCCAAGGCTGGACTTGGACTCCTGGGCTCAAGTGATCTGCTTGCTTCCACCCCCCAAAATGTTGGGATTACAGGCATGAGCCACTGCACCTGGCCAGGGCTTCTAAATACATAAAATGTTGGCGCTAGATTCTTTATGATTTTGCTTCAAGATCAAATTGATGTGTAACATGAAAAATATTACACAGAGTGAGACCCTGTTGCCCAGGCTAGAGTGAAGTGGTGTGATTATAGCTCACTACAGCCTCAGCTTTCTGGACTCAAGGGACCCTCCCACCTCAGCCTCCCAAGTAGCTGGAACTGCAGGCATGCACCACCACATCTGGCTATTTTTTTTAATCCTTTTTTGTTGCTACTGTTTGTTTGTGTTTTTTTTTTTTTTGCTTTGTTATTGAGACAGGATCTTGCTCTGTTGCTCAGGCTGGAGTTCAGTGGCACAATCTCAGTTCACTGCAGCTTTCCCCTTAAGGACTTAAGCAATTCTCCCAACTCAGCCTGCCCAGTAGCTGAGACTACAGATGCGTGCCACCACACCCAGCTAATTTTTCTATTTTCTATAGAGACAGGTGATATGGTTAGAGTCTGTGTCCTCACCCAAATATCATGTTGAATTGTAATCCCCAGTGTTGGAGTTGAGGTCTCCTGAGAGGTGATTGGATTACGGAGAAAGAGTATCAGGAATGGATTAGCACCATCCCCCTCTGTGCTGTTCCTGTGACAGTGAGTGAGTGAGTTGTTATGACATCTCGTTGTTTAAAAGTCTGCATAGTACGTTTCCCCTCTCTCTTTTGCTGCACCATGTAAGACACCTGGTTCGCCATTCACTTCCCACCATGTTTGTAAGTTTCCTGAGGCCTTCCCAGAAGCAGAAGATGCTATGCTTCTTGTACAGTCTTCAGAACCATGAGCCAATTAAACCAGTCTCAGGTATTTCTCTATAGCAACGTGAGCACTAACTAATCCGACAAGGTCTCTCTTGTTCCCCTAGGCTGGTCTCAAACTCCTGAGCTCAAGCAATCCACCTGCCTTGGCCTCTCTAAGTGCTGACATTATAGCCATAAGTCACCATGCCCAGAAGAAATTATTAAATACATTTTTTAAATTGGCAAATGTAGAGAACAGTCAAGTATATTAAACATAAATATATAGAAATAACAGTATCAATGTGGTGATTTGATTTTTGATATTTGAAATATATGTACATTTTATCTTTTAAAATAATTTTAAGTTTCCTCAGTTTTAATTCTTCGTGTATGTTTGTGTATGTGTGCAGGTGTAAATACTACCTACTTTAATATTTGAATCTGACCACCAGTACAAAGAATTCTTGTTTCATTAGCTGAAAATAAGAATTACAATGTACACCATAGTACACTACATACTAAAACAAAATAGACTCATAACTATTTCAGACAGTTAAATGTTGTTTGTTTCTTTGTTGAATTTTAATTTGAATAAAGTGAAAACATTGCATCTTTGCTGGACTTGCACTGACTGTGCAAAAAGAGAACTCAGTCTTCAGTGGTTATCAGACATTCAGAAGTTAAAACTCAGTGACAGTGCATAAGTATGCTAGATGAAAACATTTTTCTCATGTCTATTTTAAAGAAAAATTGCAGCTTTACTTTATATGAATAGAAATATTCCATTTCAGTTTGCAACTTGCCATATTTAAACCTTTTAATTTAATTGTGCAAAAGGTATATATTGATATACATTGACGTGGGAAACTTTTTATCAAAGAAAGTTATCCTTTATATTTAAGTAGTGTATATTATAAATTATCAGCGGAAAAGTAGTGACCCTCCCATTGCTAAGCACCATATCTGTCTTTAGTTACTTTCACTGATAAAACTGGAGAAAATGTATATTGTGCTCACTTGTCACTACTGTGTATTGCTTATTTAAATTTTGCTCATTTGCAGAGTTTTTGAGTTCAGTCTCACCGCCCTTGAAACATTAGAATAAAATTGTAAGTTAATTTCTCTTTCCGTTTCCTCACACAATTTTCTCAGAGCTGGTCTTACAATTCTCTGAAACACAGGAGAATTTAAAATGTAATTGGAAGCACTTTCTGACAACAACATCTGGTCCCATTACCAAGCAGGCTATTATTTCCAGAGCTCTATTTCAAGGGTACAGAACATTTAGCATCCTGCTAAGATAAGGAGTATTTCTCTTGTGGCAGTTTGCTTTTCTATTTTCAGAAGGTATTCAGGTGTAACGCCAACTCTGACCTGAGCAGCAGTGAATGTCAGAAAGAACATTCAATTTTCTTCTCACTCTCTAGTTCTTTCTTCTAGTTCGTTTTCTTAATTTGTTTCCTCGGGGTTTGTTTTTTTAATTCAAAACTTACCATAATCGCACTGTTTTCACTTTGTTCAAAATGTTCTTCTATTGATTGCCTTAGGTGTGCTAGTTCCTATATGTTGAAGCAGACCACCAAGTTGATCTGCTTAATGCACAAATGACATGGTCAATAAAATGTGTTTGGAAAAATTTGATGATTTTATAAAACTTCCTGAAGAAAAAGAACTCACAAATAGATGTAACACCTAAGAACAACACCACAGTTTATTTTCCGACTGATACATTTATTTGCCTTCCTTTTATACTCAGAGATCGTTTGTCTTCTCTAGATCTCAATTTTCTTAAAAACATAGAGGACAGTTTGCTGATTCTTTTAAAACTATTTTCACCTCAATAATGATAGCCACAAACTCCAGCAAGTCCCAGAACTGTGTGCCAAGTGCTCCTCTATGTTCCGCATAGGTTAACTCATCTAGGCTTCTGAGCTCGCCCTGTCCACATCACCTCGTTCCAGATGAGGACAGTGTGGCACCGGACGGTGAAGCAGCTGCCCCAGTTCTGACATCCAGAACCAGGTAAGAAGGGACAGGCACAGAGGAGGAACGTCCCAGTCTTCTGCTCAGAACCACCACGCTATGCTGTGACTATACTCCTTTGCACATTTTGTAATGCTTACTTTATTTCTCAATAAAAATGTAACATGCTTTTATTATATTTTTGTAGAGTGTCTAGTGGAAAAAGAAAATGACATACCCCAAACTGCAGATTTAATAATTCTCATTAAAGTCGTGTTATAATTAGTCACATAAAATGACCTTAGATTTTAAAAGAATATGATGTTTCCACTTACCTTACTATTGATGTTTAATATAAAATAAATTGTTATTATATATTTAACCGTTATTTTACCATGCTACCTTTTCGTGTATGTTTTTTTGAAAATAGATAATGCTTTGTAACTATCTAATATTTTAGCTTCATAATTTCAGTATACATAATCTGATTCTGTGCATGATTTGCATGCTTTCTAGTGGTTTTATGGTTCATGTTGCTTTTATTAAGGAATCTGATATAAAGAAGGATATTGAGGTTATCTCTAAACTAGAAATCTGAGGGTATTGCATATAAATGATTTCTTCCTGAACTGTGAAATAAAATACAAATGGGAAAGAACTGATGAATATGTAAACTGACAGGCTGGAACATATTAATCAGCAGTGCTTCAAATCTAGGTTCCTGATTCTATAATGGCCACTGATTTGAAAGAAGTAAAAGAAAAGAAAGAAACCAGACAGGCTGCCAAATGTATAAATAGTGTTTTATAGTATACAGTAAATATTATCTTAAAGTTTTGGCAATTTTCAAGATATGAAGGTTTTTAGTTGCAATTAAATTTCCTGAAAAAATTATCTCTTTTGTTATTCAACACAAACTTTCTAATGGCCTTGTTCTATGTTATGGTAGAAGTATTACGTAATAAAACAGAAACAGATTTTTACTATTCTTTGCTTCTTCTGTAATTTGACATAGAATATAAAATTTTCTTATGCATAAATTGTAAATAGATAATTATGGTGATTTAGGAAAAAAAAAAAAAACAAGGCTTATTGCTTGAATAAACCCTGAGCTTTATTGGAAAGGAGTATTCACAGCCTGACCACCTTCCTCTTTCACTGAAGGCAGGGTGGACAAGTCTGTGTTCATAGGATGGGACCAGGGTGTGAGTACCAGGTGTTTCAACAGGGTACAGCATCTTACTCATGGCAGCAGAGTTCCCTTGGAAAGTGGCAGAGCATGAGTTGGAGCCAAGGTTTTCAGAGAGAGGATGGAAAGATGAAGTTTAGCAGGTAATCCAAAGGCAGAAGCAAGACCAGAAGAAGAACTAATATCCGAGAGGACTCAAGTGGAACATGAACAAAAAACTGAGGTTGTTAGAAGCAACCGTTGCTGCAGAGCAGAATGTCCACTGTATGCCTGCCTGGACAGGATGGACTGATTGAAGATACTTTCTGAGTCAACCTGGGAAGTTCTTCTGATTAATTCAGGATTCTTAGCATAAATTCTAAAGTTTTTTTAGTTGTCTGTGGTGTCTTGCTCTAGGAACGGGCTATGTTTGTGCTTATATAGGCAGTGAAATTGTTCAACTTATTCATGCAAGCGACTAAGAGATAACTGAAAAAGCCAGTTACTAAACGGGATTCTGTAGCATCTGTTATATAATGATGACCATATTTTTATTAAAATAATAAAACCAGACATAATAATGGCAGCTAACATTTATGGGATGCTTAATTCTAGGCATTGTGCTGAGAGATATCTTATGCATTATTTTCTTTAATTTTCTTAACATGCTTAATAGGTTATTATTACTATTTTTTTAAATATGTATTTTATTGTGTTTTCGGTTTGGGGGTACATGTGAAGAACATGCAGGGTTGTCGCATAGGTATACACACGGTAATGTGGTTTGCTGCCTTCATCCCCATCACCTATATATCAACATTTCTCCCCATGTTATCCCCTCCCCAACTCCCCCAGCGCTCACTGTCCCTCCTCTAGTTCCCCCTCCCACAGATCCCAGTGTGTATGCTCCCCTCCCCTGTGTCCATGTGTTCTCATTTTTCAACACCTACCTATGAGTGAGAACATGTGGTGTTTGATTTTCTGTTCTTGTGTCAGTTTGCTGAGAATGATGGTTTCCAGGTTCATCCATGTCCCTACAAAGGACACAAACTCATCATTTTTGATGGCTGCATAGTATTCCATGGTGTATATGTTCCACATTTTCCCTGTCCAGTCTATCATAAATGGGCATTTGGGTTGGTTCCAAGTCTTTGCTATTGTAAACAGTGTTGCAATGAACACTCGTGTGCATGTGTCCTTATAATAGAATGATTTATAATCATTATTACTATTTTTATTGTTGCTACACTAATAGGGAAGATATTACTTAAAGTTTATGAAACATTCATAACAAATTAAGGTCACATATAAGTGAGGCTCCCAGCTGTTGACCTAAGTCTTGTGACTCAAACATTACAGTTGTTATATGATAATTTCCTCTTCATGGATGTTAATAATGATCACTATTGGGAAGATTGTTATCAGAATGCTCTCTCATAGTATGGACTCGATAAATTATGAAAAGAACAAAGGAAGGAAGGAAGGAGGGGAGGGAGGGAGGAGGAAGAGATTGAAGGAGGGAGGGAGGGAGGGAAGAAGGAAGGAAGGAAGAGATGGAGGAAGGGAGGGAGGAAGGAAGGGAGGGAGGGAGGGAAGAAGGAAGGAAGGAAGAGATGGAGGAAGGGAGGGAGGAAGGAAGGGAGGGAGGGAGAAAGGAAGGGAGGGAGGGGAGAGAAGGAAGGAAGGAAAAGGAGAAGGAAGGAAAGAAGGAAGAGAGGGGAGGGAGGGAGAAGGAAGGAAGGAAAGAAGGAAGAGAGGGAGGGAGGGAAGAAGGAAGGAAGAAAGGAAGGAAGGAGAGAAGGAAGAGAGAGAGGAGGAAGGAAAGAAGGAAAGAAGGAAGAGAGGGAGGGAAGAAGGAAGAAAGGGAGGGAGGGAGGAAGGAAGGAAGGAAAGAAGGAAGGAAGCGATGGAGGAAGGGAGGGAGGGAGGAAGGGAGGGAGGGAGAAGAAAGGAAGGAAGGGAAGAAGGAAGGAAGGAAGGAAAGAGGGAAGAAAGGGAGGGAGAAAGGGAGGGAAGAAGGAAGGAAAGAGGAAGGAAGGGAGGGAGGAAGGTAGGGAGGAAGGAAGGTAGGAAAGAAGAGAGGGAGGGAGGAAGGAAGGAAGGGGGAAGGAAGGACGGAAAGAAAGAAGGAAGGACAGAAGGAAGGAAGGGAAGGAAGGAAGGAGGGAAGGAAGGAAGGAGGGAAGGAAAGAAGGGAGGGAGGAAGGAAGAGAGGGAGGGAGGAAGGAAGGTAGGAAAGGAAGGAAGGACCATTACATAGTTTCATGTAAGAATTTTTATGTGTCCCTTCACCACACAACAACAAAGCTTTTCAAAACAGTTATCTGTTGCCTGGTATGCATGTAGTTGTGAAGTAAAGGGTTAGTATGTGGGCATTTGGGGACTAAGGATAAGGTCTCATCAGCCTGGAGAGGCAGCAAGCCGGGATAGAGCAGATGAAAGGGAAATCCCGACGAAGAGCACCAGTAAGAGCAGGCAGATTGTGACTGTGACACAGGAGTATGCTCTTCCTGGTTCTCTCTATAGGAAAACACAAAATTATTCAGAGAAAGCTGAACTTGAGTTTCCTGCTGTCGAATGTGAATAAAGAACTTAGTCATTGCCTTAATAATAAAGGAAAAGTAATTATCCATGATCCAAAGATACAGAACATCTATGTTGCAAAAGCTTTTATTCTTAACTCAGTTTCTTCCCTGAAGATGCAATGTCAACGTTTTCCTAGGCTGAAACAAGGTAATCAAATCCTTGTATGTTGTTTAAGAAATATTTTTAATATGTGTGCATATATTAAACCTTGCAGAATTACGTTGATGAGATAATGCTTGAATTTCCATTTATCATTTAAAGTCAATGACTTAATTAAGCTTTGATAAATTTTCATTAATTATTTAACCTCAGAGAAAGCTTGTAAGATACCCCAGAGTGCTTATTTCTAACTAATAGGTCGTGCATGCAATAAATTTTCATACAAACATTCACATAGCTTATTAATATTTAAGACCACCCTTCTTGTTGCCAACTATCTCTTAATCAAATGTATTATTTCAAATATATCAAAGAAAATTCAAACTTTGTTAAGTGTTACTAGTATTTCAGTCAACTACAAAACTGTCACACTAAAATATAAGCAGTTTATTCTCAGTAGCTTGAAACTGAGGAAAAAATATTTCTTGTCTTCTTAGAACACCCTAGTTAAACTATATTTCACCCACAGGCATCCACTACTATTTTAACAGTGTAGAAGGCAGATGTGAGTCCCTAGTAACAATCTCCAGAGCTCATTATAGTTGCATGTTGGCTATCACACAGGTATTAGCTGAAATATTAATATGTTTCATCTCTAAAATACAGATTCTTTGAAAGACAGCTGTCTTTAGTTACTTTAAATATCCGTATTGCTAAAAACACTTCTAATACCAGAATCAATTCTAGATCAACAGACACAGATTCTAGTTACTGCTTTCTCATGATAAAATTCTGTGCAAGCTTGTTGAAAAGTAAAGCCATGGGTTTCCCCCATAATGACACTTACTTTTCCCTTGAATAAATCTGTGAGTAGACCTTCCAAGTTGTTGACATGTTAATTCCACCTTCTTAGGAATTTAACGTACTGGCTATATATTCCGTACCTGTCTTAATTCTTGAATCAGTATATCATGATGGGTTTCTTAGGAGTTTACAGGCAGGGTTTTCTAGCCCAAAATATTCCAAATGAAGTGAACCAGTATAAAATGAGATTGAAGTTGTGCCTCAAGAAAAATATATGAATTTACAGTCATAAGTAATAGTTGAAGCATATCATGGCTACTTACATCCGTGTGATATACTGAATGCTGTTTTACTCCCAATTTACTCCACCTTCCTGCTCTCATCTTCCCCCGTAATTACATGTGGTAGCTTCCAATGTCAACTTCTTGGCCTCCTATTCTCTGATGTCTCATATCTGCCTGGACTCTCCTCCTGAATCTTTCTTTTGTGCCTTCTCTCTTCCTGTAGCTGAGTTGCTGAGTGCAATGACACCAACACACACACACACACACACACACACACACACACACACACACACACGTGCCTTTGTATTGGTGGATACTGCAGACTCATGGGCTGTAATTCCAACTGCATCCTCCGTGCTATTCTTAAAATCAATCCATAGAATTTGAAAAACTGTTTTCTTTTTTCTTTAGAAAATAGTATTTTTTAAAACCACTTTCTTCTGAAGGAATGCATGATCCTGATGGGAATCAATAGGAGTGAAAGTAGAGGGTCTCAGTAGCCACTACGGGACCATAATGAGCCTGAGCCTGAGCCTGAGCCTGAAGGAGCTACACCAGATGTTTTACAAACATCTGGCTGGATGCGGATGACGGCAGAAAAAAAGGTCAAAAGGCATCAACAGAGTGGAACTTCACGCCCCTTGTTTCAGACATTACATTTTTAACCAGAAAACAATGCCAACAAAAAGCTGCCTCTCTTGCTGAAGAGGGCTGGTCACTGGCTGCCCGGTGTCCCTGAGTCCTAGAGGCACATGACCCATGGCCAGGGTCAGCCAGTGTCCTCCTAGATGTGGATGGCCATGTTGTGCAAACCTCAGAGAAGGATAATGTACCTCTGACTACATTAGTGAGCTACTGGGTCCTCTAGTGTTTCTGAGAGGTGAAACATAAAACTCTCTTCTAAGGAAGAAGCACAGGAATACTGGTCAGAAAGCGCTGTGTTTTCCATGCATGGTGTATGATGAGATTGGGAACAGCAGAACTCTGTGAAAACCACAGTGGTTCTGTCATTAATTTGGCTATGACATTGGCCCAGATGCTAAATAGTTCAGTTGAATAGTTTCTGTGCCCTTGGGCACATGCCAAGTAAACTCCTAAAACCTTCATCAGACAACGGTGGAAAAGTTTTTTGATTTACACTCTGCTACCTACAACCTGGGAAGCTTTACACTCCGGAAATGTGGGTCTGGATTGTTTAAGACTGTGATTAGCAGGCACACAATTCTCCCTTTCAATCAAGGAGGTCCTAGAAATGTTCCCACAGTGAAGCTGATGCTGGTCCCAGCTGCTGCTTGCCTGACCTCTCTCTCCTCTTGGCGGCCCTGAACGTCAACCTGATACAGAGCTTTGATACGCCTCTCAGAGGTTCTTGCTTAGCTTTCATCTTTCCTGCACAGGCGCAGAATCTGGCAAATATCCTGGGGCACAGGCCCCAGGACTCTGTCTCTCTCTGCAGTTTTGAGAGATAGCCAACAGTTTTGCTGGTTTCTTGTCCCCAGCAGCCGTCATCTACTGGTGCAAATCTGGATACTCAGTTGTAATCAAGATCTGCAAATGTCAAGGGGAAAAGCAGGGGAGGACTGTGGCTTCACCTAGGCAGCCTTTCTCCCCGCTAGCCTCAGCCCCTTAGCACTGTTCCGCTTCCGCAGACTTTGGGCATTCACGGAAACGTGTCTGTGCTTAGGTCTACTCTTTGAGTTGTTCTTGGCAAGAGGGTTGCTGTGCCACTAGCTTCTCCCTCCAACACCAGTGAAAGTCTACTATATATGTATGTACATGAAATAAAATATGTCATGAGCTTGCAATGGTACTTGTAATCCACATTTAGGACTGGAGTATTTTTATAGAACCTTACCTACTTTACATTGACACCCTTATTTCCTTCCTTGCAGGAAATTACAGTCACCAGTGACACCAACAACATTATTAAATTTGTTTTATCCCATATCCTCATGTTAAAGACAGAAACTAAAAATATGAATGCCGCCACTAACAATATGATTACTGTAAAGACTCATTATTGTCATTATTATTAGTTCGCCATTCTATTTGTTTTTCACATTGATCCCACTGGGATTAAACAGCTTAATACTTCATTCAATTCTGGATAAGCCACATTTAAAGTGAAATAAAGAGAGACATGGTGAGTGATTTACTAACCCTAGTGGATACAACAGAAATTAGAATATACTTACATAAATAGAATTATGTTATCCAATAAACTGGGAATAATTTAACTTCATGTTTATAATACTATATAAAAAGGGTTAAATTTTATGTTTTCCCTGCATATATATCTATATGTATAGATATATATCCATTAAAGATATAAATTAGTAAAATAAAACCATGACAAAAAAACCCTGTAACTTGAGTAAGAATGTTTTCTCAAACACTTCAAAATAATCATAAATAATACAGAAAAAAATTTGAAACTATAATTTATAAAAAATCATTCAGCACAAAATAGTATTGTAGTTGCAAATGATAAAAGAAAAATGTAAAACATTTTGAATATAGATATATATGAGGGATTTACATCTAGAATTGGTTCTTAGGGCATTTCAAGTTAATTAGACAATCAAATAAAAATATGTTGAAAAGTGGGCAAGGGATATATATGAGCAGGCAATTCAAAAAGCATGATTCCCAAAGAACCAGTGTAATAATAAAAAGTTGCTCAATTTTATAAGACAAAAGAATACTGGATATTATAATTATAACAAGCTAACGTATTATCTCTAATGTTGACATAAATGAGCCCTTTAACAATACTAAACGAAGTGTTGGTGTTAAAGTGGAGGAGGGAAACGGTCATTTTTCACCTACAGTGTAAATTGGTCTATCACTTTGAAGGATAATTTGGAAGAGTGTGGTAAAACTGAAGCTGGACAGACTCTGTAACCCCACACTTACCATTCTAGTATCCACCCAGAGACGCACCAGGGACACATGAGTGACAGGAGCATATATAAGGCTAGTCGTTGGACCAACAAGAAAAAAAAGTCAATGACCTGGCAGGCAAATGGACAGTAAAATGAAAAATAAAATATGCTACATTCATATGATGGAGCATTAACTGTGTAGTGAATGATATGTATGTGCAGTTTTTAGGAGTTTTTAAGAGGAAAAGTACTAGAATAAATATAGCTAAGTAGAAATAATTGAATATTTAAAAGTTGCATTTGTTTGGTTTCCATCCTTTAATTAAACAAAAAGTATTTTATATATATGCTCAGAAATATGGTGCCACTTAAAATATAATTTTGGTATTAAAATATCAAATATATTGCATTTCTGTAAATTGTATTATCTATGCCCCAAATAAAATCATATTTATATGAAACAATGATAAATCTCTAGAGAATAAAAATGGCTTCTAAAAATGAAAGATACATCTAAATGTATACTTTCAACTCACCTCTTTTCGATGACAAGACTATATATCACATGTAAGGATAACAGATACAGATACATTCTTCTGTAAATTAAGCTGTCCCTCCCTGTTTAATGAGTAGAAGACTGGGGTTTATTTTTCTTTAAAAAAAAAAGAAGGTAAAGAAGAGGAGACAATAAGGTAAAGAAAGGAGGGGAGATAGTAAAGAAGCAAGTTTGAAGTTAAAAATCTTGAAATAGTGTAAGATATTATTTTATTTATTAGTGTTGTTATTTTCTTTATAGACATGGAGGTCTCACTATGTTGCCCAGGCTGGTCTTTAATTCCTAAACTCAAGTGATCCTGTAGCCTCAGGCTTCCAAAGTGCTAAGATTGCAGAGGTTAGCCACCACACCCAGCCCTAGTACAAGATATAAAATAATGCCCTAGTAATTTATAGTATTCAAAACTGAAAAAAAAATATGTATTCTAGCAATTTATTTTAAGTGACCTACTACTCAACAGAAGAAGACAAGATTTACTCATCATATTTCAAGGATGCTAGTTATTGACAAAGAAATACCATTCACCTTTATAACTCAAAAAATAATGATACATTAATTCACTCGTTACATAAATATTGTAGCTTCTCAGTGGTAAGAATGACTTGTTTGGTTGTTAATGTCTTACGAGTTACACAACAGTAATTTAGAGGATTTGCGTAATTGGGTTGCTTAATAAACCTCAATATTAGAGCATCCCCAAGTGTGTGACAGTCAGCCCATCACACAACTTCAGCATCACTCCCCATCTCCCCACAGTAGACTTTGCTCCCTGGATTTGTAATCATGGCTTCCCCTTTTTCAGATTACGTTGTTGTTTTGGTCACATGCAGCCCTCTCTCTATTGGCTGCCTTCTTCACCAACGGTCGCTTGTTATCTTTTCGTTGGAAATAATATTCGATGTCAAACCTGGACTGGAAGGCAGCATATGAGACTGGTCCAAATGAGAACTGGGGGTAAGTAAAGGGGAAAGAGAAGAGATATCACACATAGTACGTCAGAGATGGAAGAAGAGGCCTGGATCAACAACCAAGGGGCACAATTCACACCAATGTCTGTGACTCACTCTGCACTGTTAAAACTTGTTCTCATATTAGTTCTTAGCAATCCATTCCTCTTTTTTTTTAACTGAGTTTTCTATGTCTCCAGCAACTTCTTTTTATCACACTGTATATTATCATGAGAAATTATATCTTTGAATTTCAATGCTTCCTATGGAAGTCTCCATGTTGTCTTTCTTCTATACAGTCTTCGTCCCAAGTATCTTGGAATTACCCCTAAGATATGCAGGATAATTGTGCTGTCTTAAAAACAAAGCACTGAAAAGAAGAATTCTTCAAGAATTGTCAAATGTAGCATGTATGATATTACAAATACAATTAGCAGACACTTCATATAATAATGAAAAACTTAATATGGACAAATGTTCTCAAAATCTTATTCACAGTATTTTTTGACTTGACATTTCTTTTCTGTATTTTTCCTTTTCTCTATGACATTATTCATTTAAAAAATCATGGCCGGGCACTGTGGCTTACGCCTTTAATCGCAGCACTTTGGGAGGCCAAGGCGGGTGGACCACGAGGTCAGGAGTTCAAGACAAGCCCGGCAAAGGTGGTGAAACCCCATCTCTACTAAAAATACAAAAATTAGCTGGGCATGGTGACGGGTGCCTGTAATCTCTAGCTACTAGGTAGGCTGAGACAGAGAATTGCTTGAACCCGGGAGGAGAAGATTGCAGTGAGCCGAGATCATGCCACTGCAAGCCAGCCTGGGTGACAAAGCAAGACTCTGTCTCAAAAAATATATACATAAGTGGCATTATTGTTTATTATTTTGTTCCTTCTGCTCAAGACTATTTCGTAATTTTTCCACTAATGTTATTTCACTTTTCTATTCTATAGCTGTTTTTCAACATATGAGTGTATCTAATAAAACCTTATTACTTTGTTCTGGACCTCAGCCTAGTTGCCCAAAAAAGCTAATGAATAAAGCAAATGTTGTCCTGGTTTGTTTGTTTGTTTGTTTTTGGATAAACAGCTTAGATATAGCAAATGCATATTTTAAAATATTGAGGTTTTCTGAAAATAATTATTGTCTCAGCTTCAATTTTAGAGATGTCTTAGGATACATAAAAATAACTATTGTGTCAGTGGTATAATATCCTTGATATTCCCCAAACCAAACTTTTGAACTATTAGCTCAAAATTAATGCTAAAAAAAATCAAAGCAGCAGTAAACATATTAAAAATATAATGTCAAAATTTACTAAGTTGACCTTTCAAAATATTTGCTGCTTCTGAAATAAAAACTGCTCCCTAAGGATCAATTCACCAAAAGCAGAAGTATACAACCCCAATTCCAATCTCATAGTGACATTACATTAGACACCCTATAGTGTCTCCGTAAATAACTTTCAGATATCATTGGTACATGCCAGGAACATTTGGAAAATGCCTTAGATAGCAGATAATGAAAGAAAGACAACATGTATATTCTCAGTTGTCTTTTCAGCAAATATCTAAAATTGTTCACAGACAAAAATACACCATGGGTGTACCTATGGTATGGGTCACAACTATGTAAATTACATTTTGTGGTAAATCAAGGGACACCAAAGCACTAAATCACAATGTAAAAAGTGAAATCCACAAAAATAATAAACTCATAACACATTTTTTTTCCATCAGGAAAAAGCCAGAGGTCAAAGGCATAGAAAGACTTTGGCTTTCTCTCTCCAGCACTCAATCAGGGATGTGGTATGAACTGAGATCGTGCCACTCTCAGGGCTTCCCACAAAGTCCCCGATGCATCGAGATGCTGATGTTTGTTTGATACAACACTGGTCTACAATAGCAAATACAGGAATTTATACCATGAAAGGAATATTGCTAAAAATAAAAATTAAAAAAATTAAGCAAGTGGCATTAGCTTAGCAGCACTGGATATTCAGTTGATAGAAGAGGAACAGATATTCCATCCTGGGAGGCAGTGGATTTTTCCTCTTATGCAGGAGGAAATCTTTGGCTAATCTATGACCTGACATATAATAGCTAAAGGGAAAAACGCATGCTGATTGAGGCTACAGTCGTAGGAACAGAGATTAGAAAGAGTGAAAGTCTTTGAAAACATGGCAAACAAGAAGTCAGGCAAGCTTTGTGCAGCTTTCATGCAGAGATGGATGAGAATAAAGAGAGTGCAAAGAACAGGAAGACACACCGGACTCCAGATTGGTTTCGAACAGCTCCTCAGTGATAGAGATCCAGCAACTCAGTTAAAGTGACATGCTCCCTGGAAAAGCACATCATGGAATAAGACAAACATGTTTCTGTAATCATGGTGCCTATATTCTTTTGGGGCAGAGAAACAGTTGAGTCAACAAGAAAGTAATTAATAGTAACAACTGTGTAAGCAATTTTAAATGAAGGATGAAGATTGAGCATCTTTGTATAGTTCATGTAGACCCTCCTGGGATAATAGTTAAAATGCTACCTGAATTGAACATGAAGATTCTTATATGGCAAGAGAAATGTTTCTCGGGAAAAAATAAAATTAGGTGCAAAGGTAGAAATTTGTTTGGACTTTTCAAGGAAAAAGCAGCCATTGTGCCCTGGGAGAAATGAGCCCGTGTTCTTGAGACCCCCTCAGGGTCACCTTTTGCAGAGTGACTCTCCTTGCTGAATGAGGTTTCTTCTGCAGTACATACAGAAGAACATGTCAGTCCGTGTAAGGGACATAGATAGCCTTGCAATGTCAGACAAAATGCCCAAAGACATTCTCCGTAATTGGCTAGAATATAGCTTGTACTCTCTAAAAATTTTTTAAATGACTGTGACACATCTCGTACCTGGAACATTGTAAATGAACACTTTGCAGGAACTCATGGAAGAATAGATCACTTTAATGTATTTCGTTTGGAGCATAACTGGACATCAGATGAGTTTATCCTTTCACATGCGGCCTGGTTTACATTCAGACTTCATCTGTAGACACAGATAAAGTAACTAAAGGTGCAAAGTTGTTGAAGAGAATCAAAAAGGAAGAGCCCTCTGAAAGTATAAGATAATATGATTGGAGTATAAAATTAGGGGTTAGGTAATAAACCTGATCCAAAGCTTCCCTGGGTCCATTCCCTTTGGTGGGCTGAGGCACAGCTTTGAAATTGAGGAGACAGATGCTGAAGGAAGTGTACTGTTCAATTAGGCTGTGTGTCAGATGAGGGTGCAAGCAGAAATAATGCTTTAATTCCACTCTTTGCTTCCAAGCAGACTCCAGTGATCCTGGAGCATGGAGAAGTCTGTGCATCTCCTGTGCTCACCTCAAGTCGCCATTTTTCTCCCTCTCTGCCCCTCTCCACCTCCAGCATATCTAATGTGGCCGGCCAGTGGGATTACATTTGGTGGACTGAAAACAGTTTTGCTTCCTTTTTTTCCCCATTGGAACCATAAATTTTGCTTTCTGCGGGGTCCCAAAGTGTCAGAATTACACCAGGTTTATTCCCAGTGCCGTCTTCATTTCCAGCATGATGAGGTTCAGTGTCTGAGGACCAGCAGCTCACCTGGAAGAAGACAGCCCTACAGCGGGAGAAGCCATGGGGCAGAGCTCGCTGACACGTGACTCTTTCCACATCTGCAAGGTGCCACAGACGGCCGTCACGACTCCTTTATTTGTAGAAATCATCGGTGACATCAGTGATATGCATCTGGGGACACTCACATCTTCCCTTGAGCAGCTAGCGGTCTTAATGCCCCCTGCAAATTTTACTATTGGCAGTGGATGCAATTTCCCCACAATAACCCACACTTTTTAACTACAGATCATTAATCCTACTTTACAGATACAAGTTTTCAAGAAAAAAAATCTTAAATGATTTAACTTCTACAGAAGTTTTTAAGAATCTAGTCATTTATGCTAGCACTTACCATCAAGACACAGTAATCAGAGTGGTGTGCTTGTAACTCTTATGAATAATAGATGGACATTTGGACTGCTTTTAAACTGTAAGTGACATGCTTTCGGAAGCGTGCATTTATTTTTATATAACTTTTTAGATAAATGCTATAAATAGTTTAATTATTTAATTTGTTACAATTTTCAAAATTGAGGGCATTAACTCAAAATTTAGAATTGTAACGTAGCCATTAACCTGACAAAAGGAAATTGTGTATGGACATTGTGTATTTGAAGAAATCAAATCACATAAAATTGAGGGGAAAATGTACTTCTCTAGACTTCATGCAAACCTTTCAAATTAGAATAGTGTAAATCCTGAAAAATAGGCTACATGGCTCATTTTTATTTTTTAACTTGTGAAGAAAAATTGTTGAAATTCGAAGAGCAGTTTTCCAATGAGAAGATCATATGTACCCAACCTCATTCAGTGTTTATTTTTGTAAACAAGTGTTTAATTTCAGTTCTGGCTTTGAGAAGTTTTGCTTTGAGGAAGAAATCAGGTGAGCTGTATGCAGCTTCTATAAACTCTGAGGACTTTTATAAATAAATACATTCTTGATATGGAGTAAAAAGAATTTTTTCCTGTGTCCTCTATAAAAGCAAATTATTAAGTGACTGTCTGGACGATTCAATACGATGGTTTTAAAAATCTAACAATGTGTTTTAGGGTTGTTGTTAAATAGAAAGCGTGAATTCCAAGAAGACTGAACAAGTAAACAATCACACTCATATCTGATATTTATTGAAAAATTGTGTGACTAGTTGAAAACTTGAAAATTTTATTACAATCAATAGTTAACTTTAAACAACACTCTGAAACAAACAAAAAAAAAGTGTAAAAATACTGAAGAGCTTTCCTTTCTGAAACAAAACAAAACATTTGTTTGTTTCGGTTTTTCTTTCTAGAGTCAGCACAGGAGGTAAGCCTCAGGATCCGGAAGGTAACACAGAAGAAAACAAACAAACAAATTTGAAAACCCACACCTTACAATGGTAATGAGTTTTATGTGGATATATATCGGGTACATTCGGATGACTTTGGAGGGAGAGTAAGTGGTTGGTGGATGAAACGCTGAGGCTGACAGAGCAAACCCAGCAATGAGGATGGGAAATTAGATGCATGCAGGAAGTTAGAGTGACAGAGTCCTCTGGTGGCTGCTGTGACCTGGTCTAGGAGATAGGACACTGTCACCACAAGGAGCTCTGCCTGTGATCAGTGTGGTCAGGAACAGGGAGTGGAGTGAGTGTTGTGTATCAGATCAGTGTCAATACGTGCTGACCCCAGTGTCCGCATAGCTTGGTCTCGGGTTTCTTCCCCTGTGTTGACACTGATGATGTGGTATATAGAACTTACTAGGTCTGTAGGTGTAAGTTAAAAGGGAAAGATTTCTTGAGTGAATTTAGATTTTCTGTATAAAAGAGCCAAATTTATGGACCACTGGGTTATATATACTCTGAGACAAATTAAAGGTATGCTAGCATAAGAAGACATTGTTACAGAGGAATAATAAGGGAATAGATTTGAGGACCCAAGCTATCTACACTCAGCCTGGACCCTGAGAAGCAAAAGCACATTTTACAGCCTACATTAACATAATTTGGCTATTCGATTCTCTTCAGTGTGTCCCCTTTACAGGGACCATGCAGCTCCAGGACACGTTTTATTGTTCGTTGCAGGAATGTTGAGAGAGACCCATCAACCTTTCAATGAGAAGCATCAGTAGTCGGTAAATGCCAGAGGTTTTTCTTAATCCCTTCTCCCAAAATCCTCACCTTGCTGTTTCCGCCAATCCTGAGCTGTTGAGTCACAGTCCATACCAAATCGTAATCGAGCACCTGTTTTGAAAGTCATACTTTGAATCACACTTCCAATTCTCAATTAATTCTCATCTTACTGTCTCCCTGCAAACCCAGCCATCAGGCACTGGCATAGCCTTGTGAGGCGGTGTTCCTCCTTACCTGGGTGAGATTTAAACTTGGCTTTGTCTTAGCAGTTTGTGTTGGTGATATCTGGGGAGTCAGGTTTGCAAATGTCTAGAAGTAATAGAGTTCCGCAAAATAATAATAGTCCTTTAGTGTAGAACAAAGTTTATGAAATCTAATTTCACAATGCTTATTTAATTTCTTCTTCCTGAAAACAACACATTTGCAAAACAATACTTTTATTGGTTTATTTATTTATGTTGGTAGAAAAACATCTGGTAAATGCTTTATTAAATAGAAATAATATTGTAACAAAACATCAGCCATCTTGCATATTTAGGTATCTGGAAGCAAAAATGTAGCAGTCATGAACTATAGAACATGGAAAAAGCTATTTATGACTGAAGTTGCAATAATGGAGCCTGGTTTTAAAATATTAATTTTTAAAAGAGCCTGAGTTCTTCAATATGGCACAAATAAGAAAATTTTGCATTCATGGTGCCAAATTCTTCTTAGTGCCCTATACAATCCAATTTAAAAAATAAAACTAATAATTTTATAGTAATTTTTAAATTACTTGGCCTATTTAAAAAATATATTTATTTAAAAATACAACCTCAAGTAAATATAGGAACTAAGTAAATCATCATTCTCAGCAAACTGACACAAGAACAGAAAATCAAACACCGCATGTTCTCACTCATAGGCAGGTGTTGAACAATGAGAACACACGGACACTGGGAGGGGAGCATTACACACTGGGGTCTGTTGAGGGGGAATAGGGAGGGACAGTGGGTGACAGGGAGGGTGGGGAGGGATAACATGGGGAGAAATGCCACATATAGGAGACAGGGGGATAGAGGCAGCAAACCACACTGCAATGTAGGTACCTATGCAACAATCCTGCATGTTCTGCATATGTACCCAAGACCTAAAGTGCAATAAAATATATGCATATATATTTTTTAAGAAAAGCAGCAACTAGTATACCCCTTCAAGAAACTAGGAGATTAATTGGACAATCAACAATTAACAACAGAGATATTAAAGATATAAATAATACAAATATTATATTCAAGCTCTTACATTTTGGACAACACAGTATTTTTTTATTAGAAATTGAAATTTATAAAATGTCTTCATATCTGTATTGAAAACAGGAAACCTCAACAAATTCCAAAATATAAACATTCAGCGACATAATGTTGCACTCACTTCAGTGGGTGCCTAGAATATAACTGAGGTTTCTTAGAGTTAAACTGAGTTGTGATTCTCAATGTCATTCAGTAAAGTTTCCGTAACCAAAAAGCAGTAAGATTAAAAATTAATAACATTAGCTGAATAAATTTAAAAGGTTGGAAACAAAATAGCATTTTATGAAGTAACCCCTGAGTCAAAAGGATCAGAAAAATAGTCAAGAAATATAAGTACAAAATAATAATAAAAATTCATCAAGTTAAAATGTTACTTAGAAGAAAATTAATATGTTGAGTACAATTATCAGGAAACTAGAATTGAATGAAACCTAAACCTGTAGAGGTTGGAAAAAAATAATAGAAAACACTTAAGTAAAAAATAAGGGAAAGCAGCAATGATTAAAATCGATAAACTGGAGCAGAAGGGGAAAAAATCAGATAAGAACAAAACCACAGCCATATAGCCATCGTCTCTGAAAAGTCCAACAATATAAACTAGGGTAACGTTGATCACCAAATAAGAGAAAAGATGAAAATAAATCAAGCAGAAAAATTTTAAATAATGACAAAATACTTAAAAATGAAAATTTAATTAAGTGGATGAATACCAAGAAAATTATAATGCACCAAAAATGGTACAAAAAGTGTAAATAGACCAAAAACTAAACTATTAAAAAAATGAAACGTTAGTAATAAAAGTTGGTCCCTTCCAAAATTTTATCTCTTCCAAAAAATATTTCCTTCCTTTTGTGACTTTTGTCTCACAAAATAGAAAAAAATTAGAAGGCTGTTCAGAGTCTTTTGAGGGGCTACTGTATTCTTTATTCCAAATCCACATACAGGTATAAGGATAATACAAGAAAATAAAACCAACCAATTTGTAAATGTAAAATGACTAAATGTTAACTAAACAAGTCTAGACATATATATATAAAACAGTGATGTGTTATGATCAAATTGGTCTGATTTCAATATAAACATTATTCAAGAGCAGAAAAAAATGAATCACTGCTTTTATCACACTAATACACTAAAGGAGAAAATATTATATAGATACGGAGATAATATTTGATGAAATTCAATAAATAAAACATCTTAGCAAGCTAGGAGCAAAAAGGGAATGTTCCAATATAGCAAAAATTCTGAAAAAAAGAAATCCTGCAGGAAGAATTACAGTTGAAGAAGAAACTTTAAAACACCCTCTAATACCAGCCACAAAGGAAGTCTCCTCATTAGCAAAACAACTGTGTACCCTGGTCTGGGTGTCTTCGCCAATGCTACAGGAAAATTTTAAGAAACAGTCATGAGAATTGAAAGAAGAGAGATGTGCCATAGTGACAATCCATGAAATACTGTCTTTGCAACTTTAATATGCCACAAAAGAAAGCCTGAGTTACTTAGAGTTGCCTTTTTAGTTTTGATGGAATGTTTGAGCAATAGATGGGTTAAAAAAAGAGAGACAGACATCATTGCAGATGCTAGAGTTGGGGAACCTCTTCACATCGCTGTTTAGAGATTTAGTTCTCTCTGGGGTAAAATCATGCACAGATATTTGACCTGAAATCCACTATTTATAATGCAAGTTGCTAATGAGAATAATAGCTGTATTCATCATAGGGTCTGTCTACCTATTTATCTACCTACCTACCTATCATCTACAGCTGTATACTCTTTATATATGTATTTATATAATATTTGGGGAGGAAAGACATTGAGAACCTTCCCTTTTAATTTTGAGGTTTAATATTATCAAAACTTGTCTGACTTGGTGGAAGGAAAGGGTCCTAAGTTACAATTAAACAGGCTATGTAAAGGCATCAGGCTCAAAACTAAGTGTGCAAGGTGAATTTATTTCCCTGGCAGCATCTGCTGTATTTAGCAACCATAGATCTGTTCATCCTGGAATGGCAGTTGTGCTCTGAACACGTAGCTAAGGGAACAGAGGTTGAACACTGGAGTGTAAACGGAGAACCGGGGAGACACCACTACCCTTGCAGAATTGACAGATGAGCAAGAACATCCTTGACAGTGGGCATTTAGGACACACTGTACTGTAGAAGACTCATTAAAAAAAAAAAAAGCAGGGCAAGCTAGTGGGGTGATCAGATGTTGCAGAATTCTTGCCAACTGCTGTTTGCAAACCAGTTTATAAATCCTTTCAAATTGGAAACGTGGATTCTGTGCCATATTATACAAATGTGGAAGCTTAAACAATTAATTGGATTTGAAAAAAATAAAACTGGTGGGAGGGGAAATGATTATTTAAAAATATTGAATTTGGCCAGGCGTGGTGGTTCATGCCTATAATCCCAGCACTTTGGGAGGCCAAGGTGAGTGGATCACCTGAGGTCGGAAGTTTGAGACCAGCCTGGACAACATGGTCAAACCCCATCTCTACTAAAAATACAAAAAATTAGCTGGGCATGGTGGCGGGCCCCTGTAATCCCAGCTACTCAGGAGGCTGAGGCAGAAGAATCGCTTGAACCCGGGAGGTAGAGGTTGCAATGAGCTGAGATCGTGCCACTGCACTCCAACCTGGGCAATAAGAGCAAAACTCTTCTCATAAATAAATAAATAAATAAATAAAACAAGAGTATTGAATTTGTCTAAATATACTTATTCTATTAATATACATAGGAGCTAGGGTACTACCATTTTTCATTACAGTAGTAGCAATACAATTAGAGATCAATTACCTTAACACTGTCCTTCTAAAATAATGTTACATAAGATTATCTGTCAAATGAGTAAAGCATAACTTAAAAATGCTTAAATTATTAGATATAATTTGTGCAATTTGAAATACTAATCAGTTGAAAATGTGTCTTCTATATATGATGTCTTATGAAGTTCTTGAATTATTAATATTTTAATATTTTGTAAAGTTTTAACAGAACAACATGTAATTTTCCACTGAAGTGGGACAGCTTTTACCCCCACAATCCAGCAAAGTAGAAGGTAGCAGCTGAACTTCAGAATGAGGGGTTTTGCTTTATTTTGTTTTTTCAGTCAAACTGCCTGGCAATCTTACAAGCTATGTAACTGTGAATAAACCTGACAGCTTCTCTAACTTTAGTTAATTTATCCATGGAATGTGTTACGAGGATTTAGTAATGTAAAAAGGGTTAAAGCTCTAACCCTACGAGGCATGCAATAGACTACTTGTAGTAAGCGATACTCATAGACTGACCTGGATTGAGACCCGAGGCAGCATTATACTTCTGAGTAGGTGCTTCTTGGAGACCTTGCTTTATGTCTGTTGGATAATCCATCACTGGCTAGGAGGAATAAACAGCTGGGATACCTCACTACACTCCAATTTCTTCTTTCCTTCTCTAGTAGTACTAAGTCTGTCTAAAGTGTAGAATGTCGCAACCACCATAGGAGTGTGCAGGCTTAGGTGAGTAACGCTAGCGTGAGGCGTCATAATATTGGGTAAAAACAAAAACAAAGCAAAACTGCCCTGGAGTTCTGGAGCGATTGGTTCTAGCCACACCTTTGCCACTATCTTCATGGCATTATATGTGTTTGTTAACTTTTCTGATTTCCATTTTCCTCATACTTAAAGTTAAGAATATTTACCATTGTTGTTATTTTATATTTTAGGAGTTATAAACTGTTATTAGATGAGAAAAATAAAAGATAATTTTTAGGAAAAAAGCAAATTGGTTCTTCTTTCCTGGTGATATAATAGTTTGCCTTGAAGCACCCTGAATGAAAGATGTTTAAAAAAAAATGCCAGTCTGATTGTTATGCTTTTGTAAGTGAATTGTTGCTTCTTTCCAAAATAATTTCTTTGTCTTTGATATATTTAAAGCTTACTGTATGTGTTTAGGTAGGTTTCTCCTTGGATACTCTATGAATCTTCTCATGGAGAGAGTGGTCAACTTTGATGTGTCAAAAACAAAATTATAACAAATTTAAAGATATAATTGGCTTTTACTGACAATTCCAGAATCAGGCAACATTGCATTGTATCAAATAGAATAGGTATTCCGATGAGCTGAGCAGAGGAGGTTAGCACTGGAGGCAGAAAAGGCTGAAGAAAGCAGAAATAAGCTCATTTCAATTACTTGCCTTATAGGGTTAAAATAGAGGGTACTTCTTTGTCGTGACAGCTCAGGGGAACTGGGCCCCTTTGGATTAGTTGCTGTGACTCCTGTTTTTCTTTCTTTTTTTAAAAACTGGTCCATTTCAGTTTGAATATATGTACCTAGCATGAGTGACTCTATTCTGGTTTGATCTGGTCTGTAGGGGCCTAGTACAGGAGCCCAGTCCAAAACAATGATATCCCATAAATTTTGTTCAATGACTCCCCTCTTTTAGTCAGACATTCACCTAAGTGAGCATGTGAGTGAAACCCTTTGTTACTCTCAGTTGCCATCATTCTGGGTTTTAGTCTCAACATGTCATTCATAGGTCATATGTTATCACATGTTTCTTTGAGATGTTGTCACTTCAGCCAGAGGGAGACCCTTTGGTGTTAAGCAGATGGCTGCGTGCAGATATTTAAAATGTTTTGACAGGTGACAATGCACCAGGGAGACTACCATTGTGACTATCAGGAGGATAATATCAAGAGTTGAGCATATGCTCCTTAGCCAGGGTCCTCATGAGTAAAACTAAAATTCAACAAAAGAAAAATAAGAGTTAATGGTGAAATCAACTATAAACTGAATCTCTGAGTCCAGAAAGTAGTCAATTGAAATTTTTAGATTTGATCCTGAGGAATATTTTTCTGGTCTGCAGGCTGAATGTCTCTGTTACTCTATTCTCACACTGCTATAAAGAACTTCTTGAGACTGGGGATTTTATAAAGAAAAGGGGTTTCATTGACTCGCAGTTCTGCAGGCCGTAAGAAGGCCCACGCCTTCTTGGGGAGGTCTCAGGAAACCTACAATTATGGTGGAAGGGCAAAGGGACACAAGCACATCTTCACACGGCAGAGCAGGGGGGAGAGGGCAGAGTGGGATGTGCTACACACTGTCAAACAAACGGATCTCGTGAGCACTCGTGCACTATCGCAAGAATAGCAAGGGGGACACTTGTCCCCATGATCCAATCACCTCTCACCAGGTCCCTCCCCCAACATTGGGGATTACAAGTCAACATGAGATTTGTGTGGGAGGTGTAAGGCCGGTCACCTGGCCAGGAGGCCGGACACACCCACCTCTGCACTCAACACCTGGCTCTGCACAGGGCATCTACCTCTGAGCACATGTTCCCCTGGAAGGATCTGGCTGGTGTAACCCTGGCCGGATCTTGCATTAGAAAAACCCGCCCAACAATCTACCCACCAATAACAACCCATCCCATCTCCATCCCGCTCCCCGGCAACCAATTAGAGCACCCGGCCACTCCTCCTTCCCTAGAGCTGTAAAAACCCCACTTCCCGGAAGTCAGCGCAACTTCTCTGGCCCCCCTTTCCCCCGGACCATAGAACCTCGCCCGGGAGCTGAATAAACTGGTATTTAATTTTCTTATACTGGCCTCAGTTTCTTCATCTTAAACTCGGCAATAACCCTTACAGGGGGCACAGAGCCAAACCATATCAATCTCCAGTTGTGGCATGGAGCATTTTGATGAAGTCTCTGAGTGAACTGCACATGAGGCACAAGCCCCTGCAATTTACTTCAAGCTGTCCAGCTCCAGCTTGTAGGGCCTCAGGAACAGAGCAGTTCTTGCTCTTAGAGATGCCAAGTGGGAGAAAATGGGATTGCAAGAAACCAGAAGGGTTCAAGACCAGTCCAGTCTACAGGCAAATCATAAAAACTTCAAAACAGTGAACAGGGCTAAATCTAGTAACACATGTAGTATTTTCTTCTGAAATATTATCTTTCTCTTTACTGTCACCCCAATCCTACTGAAGATAACCACAGACGACCAATTTGTCTGCAAAATAGGACTAGTCTCATTAAACACAGCCTGATTATTAAGTGCAGCAAGAATAGTGATTGCCTACATGGGTACATTTTAAGTGTGCTTTTCTGGAACTTTTGATAAGGAATTTCAGATCAGATATTTCAAAGCCTCTTGAGGTTAAGAAGCCAAGTCAAAGACTTGCCATCATACTGTACTTGGAACACCTAAAAATCTGGATAAATTCTCTTCTCAAGGTCCCCAAAATAAAACTTTAAACATGGTTCTTTCCTGTGTCTTTTTACTTCTTTGACTGACCTGCATTAAATAATTTATTTTTGACACCTGAAGATTCGGGTGAATTCTTTTCTTCTCCACGTCCCCAAAATAAAACTTTAAGCACAGTTTTTCCCCTCTGTCTTTTTGCTTCCTTGACTCACATGCATCAAATAATTTAACTGTGCCTTCTGCACTTAGGTTGGATTTATAGTTTTATTACCTGAAACATCTAGGAGATACCATAAACTTGTTGACTAGTAGTAAATTTAGGTAAAAATGCATGTGTGCATGCATTTTTAATGCTGACGGTTTTGAAGACATTTCTATTTTATTTTACTGAAATCTTAAAACCAGCTTTTATTTACCAAAAATTATCCCAAATCACGTGGATTTAGAAAAATATTGGATCAGTTTCTACTTTTCTAAAGGTTTTGTAAATAATTTATATAAGAACTCATTTATCCCTAAGCCAATTTGAACAGAACTGCTTCAAAGAATTTAATAAATTAGTTGTACACTGTCTCGAGGCAGAAAAATTCACGTATATACAAACATTCATACATAAACATACAGATAGATGCAAAGATCTTAAAGTTTTAATTAAGATTTTGTATTTGCCAGTTCCCATTTTTTTCCTAACCTTTGAGATTACCAGTTTTTCAATTGTCTGTTCCATTGCCCTAAGCAATTGTGAGCTGGACCACCCTAAATTGGCATTTCCAAAGGGATGAGTCTTAGAAAATTTACATTTCCAAGACAAAGAATTTAGATTTTAGTTGTAAATGCCACAGTTTGCTGGGACAAGGAAAGGCATAGGTAAAGAGCTGAGTTAAGACAAGATGGTCAGCAAAGGCAATGTTATGTGGACTTCCAGGCTTTCCAGTTCAGCTCCCGTGTTTTACTAGATTACTAAAGCCAGAGCAGAGTTCATTAGCAAGCATTTACTATGCTTGGGCTCAGCATAGATGGCTCTGAACTCAAGAATTTAGGACAATGTAAAGAAACAAACCCAATTAACCTGAGGATTTCACTTTTATAAACATTTATCTAGCACTCTCTTTCTCTGCAGGAAGGGATGGCAAGGGATTAAAAACACCATCAGATTCAGTTGTTCTTATCAATTAGTTGCTTAAGCACTTCATTTGCCTTTCCTAAGGAGTCTTTTAAAGAGGCAGTTTTGAAAAAAATCTTTTTTAGAACTTTCTGCACATCAATTAAAATAGCCTTCTCTGGTTAGGTCTAATTTGAGAGCTCTTATTTCCAAATGCACTTCATTAATGAACAGTCTTGTCCATCTGAAATGTTCCACATTAGCAGCAGCAAATCCATGTGAGTCTGCAGCAACCTCAATTCTTGCCTCCTCAGAAGAAATAATTCGCCTAAGGGGCAAAAGGCAGGAGACAGGAAAGGTTTTAGAGCAGGAGTGAATGTTTATTAAAAAGTTTATAATAGGAAAAAAAGGAAGTAAAGTATACTTGGAAGAGCACTAAGCTGGTGACTTGAGAGACTCAAGTGTGCAGACCTTTGACTTGGGGTCTTCTATGCTGACAGCCTTCCAGGGTCATGTTCCTTCCCCCGAGTCTTCCCTTGGGGCAGGCATCCATATGTGCAGTGGCCTGTCAGCACTTGGGAGGGGCTGCATGTGGAGTGTGCTTACTGGAGTTGTTCCCCTGCTCACCTGAGGCATTCCTCCCATATCAGTTGAGTGTTTCTAGAGGAAGGTCATACAGCAGTTAAACTCTGCCATTTTGCTTTTCAGTGTGCTTGCTTGAGCCCACTCACCCGACTCCTGGATTCCAATTTTTTTTTTTTTTTATTGAGATGGAGTCTCGCACTGTCACGCAGGCTAGAGTACAATGGCATGGTCTCGGCTCACTGCAACCTCCGCCTCCCGGGCTCAAGGGATTCTCCTGCCTCCGCCTCCCAAGTAGCTGGGATTACAGGTGCCTGACACTACACTCGGCTAATTTTTGTATTTTTAGTAGAGATGGGTTTTCACCATGTTGGCCAGGCTGGTCTCAAACTCCTGACCTCAGGTGACCTGCCTGCCTCGGCATCCCAAAGTGCTGGGATTACAGGCATGAGCCACCATGCCCAACCCAACTCCTGACATCTTATTGGGAAGCTGCTTCAGCTGTTTCCCAAAACGGCTTCAACTGTTTTCTGTCTGCTGGGAGACTGCCTTTCCCTGGAGCCGGCTGTGACCAATCACTGTCGTAGAGAGACAGTTTAACAACCATCTAATCATCACCTTATGGTTTCCTGACACTCCTGGTGGTGGGGTGGCCCTCTTCTGCCCTGCTCATGTCTGACTACCTCCCTACTATAACGCACAGTACAGCAATTCAAAATTATCTTCAGGAAGATTTCACTATTTGTCTAAGTATTTGCAGCTTCGAAGTCATAGCCAGAAGATAGAGCATTAGGTTCTTTAGAAACTAAGAATCACATTTTTACATTGAATCGTGGTGATGCAGGAGTTAAGAAGAAATTACTTAGGCAGATAGTGAGGGTATGAAAGTCCTCTGTAAGGTTTTCCTTTTCATGAGAAGGCGGCCCAAATCCTTTTCTAACAAAGAGTAGCCTGTAAAGTCAAGCTGTGGACATAGACAAGCAAGCTGGGAGCTCCCAGGGGTGAATGTTGCCAGGAAAGAACTACCTAGGGCTAGACATGTTCAGGATGGCAGCTCCATCTTGAACGTGTACAGTAAACAGCTAACAAAATGGTGCGGCCAACAGGAGAGTTCATTCGATTAATAAGATTAGGGTGGGAGGACCAGCCTTCCCCTGGGATATGTAAACGTCACATCTGGTTGAACCAATCTGTGAGCCCTACATAAATGAGACACCACCTTCTCAAGGCAGACTAGAAAATCTGGGTCATCAACCTCCAGCCTTCTGCTCTGGGAAGCCCCCTCTCTCTCTCCCTAGAGAGAGAGCTCTTTTCCTTTCTCTTTCTTTTGTCTATTAAACCTCCACTCCTAAACTCCTCCTGTGTGTCAGTGTCCTAAATATTCTCGGCTCAAGATGACAAACCCTGAGTATTTACCTCCAACAATGTAACTGCTTCGTTGGGTTTCTCAGAGCTGAGATAAAAACCTAAAAGGTAAACACCACTGGGTTGGGTCATGCAATGTTTTCAGTGTTGTTCTTTGTGTGGACATTTTCTTGAGGTTGTCAGGTGACCTAGTGTCATGTAACCTGCTCCGTGACCCAGCTTATTCTTTCAAAAGAGTCCACGCTGGGGACCCTCTAACAGCTGTTAGTGTCCTTCTCATTTTTTTTTTTTTTTTTTTTTTTGAGGCATAGTCTCAATCCATCGCCAGGCGCCAGGCTGGAGTGCAGTGGCACAATCTTGGCTCACTGCAACCTCCACCTCCCGGGTTCAAGCAATTCTCCTGCCTCAGCCTCCGGAGTAGCTGGTACTACAGGCATGTGCCACCACGCCCAGCTAATTTTTTTTTTTTTTTTTTTTTTTTGTATTTTTAGTAGAGACGGGGTTTCACCATGTTGGCCAGGATGGTCTGGATCTCTTGACCTCGTGATCCGCCCTCCTCGGCCTCCCAAAGTGCTGGGATTCCCGGTGTGAGCCACCGCGCCCGGCCAGTGTCCTTCTCATTTCTGCCACGTGGCTAGGGGCTTGGCTCTGAGGTTCCCTCCATCAGCGTAGCCCATGATTTTCCCTTGTCTTAGTGCACAAGAAAAGGAAATGAAAGGGAGCCAGGTTCTGAGTCTGCCTCCTTGCAGGGAGGGGCTGTAACCTTGGCAGAGGCAACTCCCTTTGATAGGTGGCTAGTTTCTTGGGGCTCCGTGAAGACCAGTCAGCCCCCAACTCTGCCGGTACCTGGAAACCCGATCACCTCAGTCCCGCAGGGAGATCTTGGGGGTGCACCACAGCATTCCACAAGGATTGGTTTTTTTGTTTGTTTTCGTTTTTTTTTTTTTCAATATGTTGTGTTTCTCAAAAATCTTTCTATATTTGCTCATGAGCTCTTAACCATGAGGGTTATCAGTTACTTTGTCAGGCAACGAATGAAAGGAAAATGAGATGACCTCCATTTGGGTCAGCTTAAGCAACAGTCATCAGCTCACTGAAAACCACAGTCCCCATGTTTCCTCATGCTCTGCACCCAGTGACCCGGGATCAGCAGCCTTAATAGGCGAACTTCTCTGATCATTTTCCTGCCCTGGGAGTTTCTAGTCGACTGAGAATGTGTTGATCACCATGGGCATTGTCAGTGAATCCTGAGCTGTTTTCCCAACACTGACAAATCTCAGATGAGCCCTGATGACTCAGATAAGCCCTGATGACACCCTTGAGGACACCCAGATTGGCTTCCAGGTATCGAAGAAAAGTGTCAAACTTTGTAAAATATTTTAAGAGATTTATTCCGAGGCAAATATGAGTGACCATGGCCTGTGACACAGCCCTCAGAAGGTTATGAGAACATGTACCCAAGGTGGCCGGGGTACAGCTGGGTTTTACATATTCTAGGGAGGCATGAGACGTCAATCAAATATATTTGAGAAATACATTGGTTTCATTCAGAAAGGCAGGACAACTCAAAGCAGGGGATACCAGGCTATAGGTAAATTTAAACATTTTCTGGTTGACAATTGGTTGAGTTTATCTGAAGATCTGGGATCAAAGGAAATGTTCAGGTTAAGATGATTGTGGAGACGACGTTTTATTGTGCAGAGGAAGCTCTCAGATAGCAGACTTCAGAGAGAGCAGGTTGTAAATGTTTCTTATTGGACTTAAAAGGGTGCCTGGCTCTCAGTTGTATATCTCCTGGATTTGGGAAGGAAGGAAAACAAAAGGGAAAGGGGATTCTCTATAGAATTTGGATTTTTCTCACAAGAGACTTTGCAGGGTAATTTCAAGGAAATATGTTTTGCGGTTCAATAATTTTTCCTTGTATCATAATGTTATGCCAAAGTCAGACTAAAAGGTAAGTCACAATATATAAGGTCAAATAAAACCCATCTGATGAGAATTTATGGTTTACAGCTCATGACTCCCTAGACCCCTTAGGTAGGAATTTGGGCAAGATTAAAAAAAAAAACAATCAGAGCTTAGTCCTCATGGGTTTCTCACAGGTGTGGAGACAGGCATGGCCCCCCTCCAAGGCTGGCTGGGGAAGGGAGTCATGGACTGCTGCAGGCATGCTCCTGTTACACATTTTGACAAAGGCACTGAGTGTATGCCTTCCCTTTTTGAACAGAGACTCAATGCCCGGTTCAAACATCTTCAGTTTTCCTCTATGTGCACATATACACAGGAATATTCCAGGCAGCACTGCTTGTGCTGGCAAATTATTTCAAACGACGTAACTGCCTATCAGTCAGGGACTAGTAACATTCATTACGCTACAGCCATACTTTGCCACCTAAAAAGAATGAGGTAGGCTTACACATATTGATAAGGAAAGACCTTCACGATACATGGGAAGAGATCCAGGCTAGTTGGAGAACAGTTTTCAGTGCGTGACCATCTGTGAGGGAAATCACAGAGGAGAGGAACAGTGATTCGAAAACAGAATAGAAAGACTTATTTTGAATACATTTGCCTTTTGAATACTGTTTAACACACACTACGCAATACAAACACATGTCCCTTTACTATTTAAAATAATGAATTAAACTGACAGATCACCACAATCAAGTAATTGTATATACGTAAAATAACACCAGTAAAAAGGCTTGTATTTAATGAAGTCCAAATTCCTGCCTAACCACTAAAATAAATGATATCACAGGATAAAATAATAAATCAAGATCCTGAAATTTCTAATAATTAAAAGTCTTTTGCAAGTTCTAAATTGTTTGCTTTGAATGTCTAGAGCACAAATAAGCAAGTTCCTTTCCCAGCATCCTGAGTGATGCACTCATAAGCTTACAGGAATTAACAATTTCCAAAGCTGCCTTGTTAACTAACAGTGAGTGCTTTAGGCACTGGGAGAACTGGTTTAATACACTCATTTTTCACTTCTTAGACACATTTTCAGATTGATTAATGTTGAAAATGAACATTGAATTTTTGTGTTAAGAAGCTTTTCTAAAATGCGAGGTGTTATTGAGATTCGCTTTAAAATTAATAAATACCTAAAAAAATTAGCATTTATATGACATTTTGTGCCGTTAGGGAAATTTGCAAATATAAACCTCAATCTCTTCAAACAGTTTTCTGATTCCAATTGCAGAAAATATTTGTGAAATGAGTTTATAAAAACAAGAAAGTAAATAGGAGTGGTGTATGATTACAGATATAACACCACTTAAATTTATTGAAGCATGCATGATTTTTAAAGGGTATACATACAAAAGCTGTTACATATTTAATTTTGTATTTTTTTGTTTCATATCTTGTAGGATATATTAGTTTTAGACTCATGAATATTTTATTCAGTTACATACTTAGGATGTGTACTTGTTTGAAAAAGTGTAATACAAATTTTTGGTTTCAGTATCATATCTAAAAAATTTTTCTTATCCCAAGTTCACAGAGTTTGTCTTTTATGTTTTCTCATCCGTTTCACATTTAGACTCTTATTTAGTTTTTATGGTACAATTTATGGATTAAAGTTCATCGTTTTTGCATAGGGATATCTGATGATTGTAGCATGTTTGTTGAGAATTGTGCTATAATCGGAGTTGTTAGCCCTTCCTGAAAATTAGTTGACCCCCTATGTATGGTTTATTCTGAAATCTTTATTCTATTCCCATTGCGTTATTAGCGGTATGTTATTCTATACCACATTGTCTTGATTATTTTAGATTTATAATCATTTCTGAATGCTCCAATTAATGGAATTTTTCCAATTTTGTTCTTTTATATTTAAAGTTGTTATGGTTATTCTAGGTCCTCATCATTTCCATGTGAATTCTGAATTAGCTTCTCAACTTCCACTAACTATGCCTATTGCCATTTTGTCTAGCGTGGCAATGAGTATGTACATTAATTTGGAGAGAACTGGCATTTTAACAATACTGAGTCCTTTCAAGATATATAAAGGCCGTCTCTCCATTTATTTGGCTCTTCCTTATTTTCTCATAGCAGAGTTTTCAATTTGTCAATCTATAGATCTTTCACTTTTGTCAGATTCAGTCTAACAAATATTTAGTATTTTTGATGTTATTGCAAATAGCTTTATTTTAAAATTTCTATGTCTGATGTTTTCTTGCTAATATCATGGAAATACAATTGAGGTTTGTGTATTGATCTTGTATACAGCAAACTTCCTAAATATGCTTATTAGTTCTACCAATTCTTTTGTAGATTACAAAATGTACCTTTCTGTTATTCACTAGTAATTTTGAGACAGCCAAGTAAAAAGGACTTCCTGGCAGAACCTCCAACCGGCCTGTGCACTGGGAGGAGTGAGCCCTGAGGTAGAGCCTTGGGCAGTTCACGCTATTTGCAGGGGGAGGGGCTTGGCCTGTCCTGTTCTGGGTTCAAGCAGGGGTCCATATGTACCTGGGATTCAATCCGCAAGGCAAGAAACTTGTTAGCAGGACTCTTGCTTTGCTGAGAGTCCTTGTTTCCTTTTGTTTTGCTTTTTTTTTCTTTTTGTGTAGCTCATTCTGGCTTAAATTATTTTGATGCTAGGTCTGCTGTCATTCTTATATTTGTTCTGTGTGCATAATATCATTTTTCCAGGTGACTTTAAAATTTTGATTTATCGCTGTTTTTAAGTAGTGAGATTACAATTTCCTTTGAAATAGCGCCCCCTCACCCCCCCGCCAATTTTCTTTTTTTTTTTTTTTTTAATTTATTTTACTTTAGGTGCATACTATATCTGGCATCTCTCCCCATGTTTTCCCTCCCCACCCTCCTCTTCCTCCCCCACCCCATCGTTGTCTCTCTCCTACCCCCCCCCCCCAACTGTCCCCTGTGTGTGATGCTCCCTCTCCCTGAGTCCACGTGTTCTCATTGTTCAACACCCACCTATGAGTGAGAATATACGGTGCTTGGCTTTCTGTTCTTGGGTCAGTTTGCTGAGAATGATGGTTTCCAGATTCATCCAAGTCCCTACAAAGGACACAAACTCATCGTTTTTTATGGCTGTGTAGTATTCCATGGTGTATATGTACTACATTTTCTTTGTCCAGTCTATCATTGATGGGCATTTGGGTTGGTTCCAGGTCTTTGCTATTGTACACAGGGCTGCAATGAACATATGTGTGCATGTGTCTTTATAGTAGAACGATTTATAGTTCTTCGGATATATACCCAATAGTGGGATTGCTGTGTCAAATGGAATTTCTATTTCTAGATCCTTGAGAAATTGCCACACTGTCTTCCACAATGGTTGAACTAATTTACACTCCCACCAACTGTGTAAGACTGTTCCTATTTCTCCACATCCTCTCCAGCATCTGTTGTCTCCAGATTTTTTAATGATCGCCATTCTAACTGGTGTGAGATGACATTTCAGTGTGGTTTTGATTTGCATTTCTCTAATGACCAGTGATGATGAGCATTTTTTCATATGTTTGTTGGCCTCATATATGTCCTCTTTTGAAAAGTGTCTGTTCGTATCCTTTGCCCACTTTTGAATGGGGTTGTTTTTTTCTTGTATATCTGTTTTAGTTCTTTGTAGATTCTGGATATTAGCCCTTTGTCGGGTGGGTAGATTGCAAAAATTTTTTCCCATTCTGTTGGTTGCCGATTCAACTCTAATGATCGTTTCTTTTGCTGTACAGAAGCTCTGGAGTTTGACTAGATCCCATTTGTCTATCCTGGCTTTTATTGCCATTGCTTTTGGTGTTTTAGTCATGAAGTCCTTGCCTATGCCTATGTCCTGGATGGTTTTGCCTACATTTTCTTCTAGTATTTTTATGGTGTTAGGTTTTATGTTTAAATCTTTGATCCATCTGGAGTTAATTTTAGTGTAAGGTGACACGTAGGGGTCCAGTTTCTGCTTTCTGCACATTGCTAGCCAGTTTTCCCAACACCATTTATTAAACATGGAGTCCTTTCCCCATTGCTTGTTTTCACTGGGTTTGTCAAAGATCAGATGGTTGTAGATGTGTGGTGTTTCTTCTGGGGTCGCTGTTCTGTTCCATTAGTCTGTGTCTCTGTTTTGGTACCAGTACCATGCTGTTTTGATTATTGTAGCCTTGTAGTATAGCTTGAAGTCTGGCAGTGTGATGCCTCCGGCTTTGTTCTTTTTACTTAGGACTGTCTTGGCTATGTGGGGTCTTTTGTGATTCCATATGAAGTTTAAACTGGTTTTCTCCAGTTCCGTGAAGAAGGTCATTGGTAGCTTGGTGGGGGATAGCATTGAATCTATAGATTACTTTGGGCAGTATGGCCATTTTCACAATACTGATTCTTCCTAACCATGAGCATGGAATGTTTCTCCATCTATTTGTGTCCTCTCTTATTTCGTTGAACAGTGGTTTGTAGCTCTCCTTGAAGAGGTCCTTTACATCCTTTGTTAGTTGTATTCCTAGGTATTTTATTCTCTTTGTAGCAATTGTGAATGGGAGTTTGCTCTTGATTTGGCTCTCTTTAGTCTGTTATTGGTGTATAGGAATGCTTGTGATTTTTGCACATTGATTTTGTATCCTGAGACTTTGCTAAAGTTGCTTATCAGTTTCAGAAGATTTTGGGCTGAGATGATGGAGTCTTCTAGATATATAATCATGTCGTCTGCAAATAGAGACAGTTTGACTTCCTCCTTTCCTAATTGAATACCCTTTATTTCTTTTTCTTTCCTGATTGCTCTGGCTAGAACTTCCAATACTATGTTGAATAGGAGTGGTGAGAGAGGGCATCCTTGTCTAGTGCCTGATTTCAAAGGAAATTCTTCCAGCTTTTGCCTGTTGAGTATGATATTGGCTGTAGGTTTGTTATATATAGCTTTTATCATTTTATGATATGTTCCATCAATACCTAGTTTATTGAGAGTTTTTAGCATGAAGGGCTGTTGAATTTTATCGAAGGCCTTCTCTGCATCTATTGAGATAATCGTGTGGTTTTTGTCTTTGGTTCCGTTTATGTGATGGATTACATTTATGGATTTGCGTATGTTGAACCAGCCTTGCATCCCCTGGATGAAGCCTACTTGGTCGTGATGGATAAGCTTCTTGATGTGCTGTTGCAATCTGTTTGCCAGTATTTTATTGAAGATTTTTGTGTCGATGTTCATCATGGATATTGGCCTGAAGTTTTCTGTTTTAGTTGAGTCTCTGCCTGGTTTTGGTATCAGGATGATGTTGGTCTCATAAAATGAGTTAGGGAAGATTCCCTCCTTTTGTATTGTTTGATACACGTTTCAGAAGGAATGGAACCAGCTCCTCTTTGTAGGTCTGGTAGAATTCAGCTGTGACCTGGACTTTTTTTGGTTGGTAGGCTATTGATTGCTGCCTTCTACTTCAGCCCTTGTTATTGGTCTATTCAGGGTTTCAGCTTCCTCCTGGTTTAGTTTTGGTAGAGTACAAGTGTCTAGGAATTTATTCATTTCCTGGTTTACTGGTTTATGTGAGTAGAGCTGTTTGAAGTAATCTCTGATAGTAGTTTGTATTTCTGTGAGATCAGTGGTGATATACCCTTTATTGTTTTTTATTGCATCTATTTGATTCTTCTCCCTTTTCTTTTTTATTAATCTGGCTAGCGGTCTGTTATCGTGTTGATCTTTTCAAAAAACCATCTCCTGGATTTATTGATTTTTTTGAAGGGTTTTTTGTGTCTCTATCTCCTTCAGTTCTGCTCTGATCTTAGTTATCTCTTGTCTTCTGCTAGCTTTTGAGTTTTTTGATCTTGCTCCTCTAGTTCTTTCAATTTTGATGATGGGGTATTGATTTTAGGTCTTTCCTCTCTTCTCTGGTGGGCATTTATTGCTATAAATTTCCCTCTCAATACTGCTTTAAAGGTGTCCCACAGATTCTGGTAAGTTGTGTCTTCATTCTGGTTGGTTTCGAAGAACATCTTTATTTCTGCCTTCATTTCATTGTTTATCCAGTCAACATTCAGAAGCAAGTTGCTCCTTTTCCAAGTGGTTGTGCGGGTTTGAGTGTGTTTCTTGATCCTGAGTTCTAGTCTGATTGCGCTGTGGTCTGATAGACTGTTTGTTGATTTCTGTTCTTTTGCATTTGCTAAGGAGTGATTTGTTTCCAATGATGTGGTCAATTTTAGAGTAAGTGCAATGTGGTGCTAAGAAAAATGTATATTCTGTGGATTTGGGATGGAGCATTCTGTATATGTCTATTAGATCCACTTGGTCCAGCTCTGCATTCAAGTCCTGGATATCCTTAATTTTCTGTCTCGTTGATCTGTCTAACATTGACAGTGGAGTATTGAAGTCTCCCACTATTATTGTATGGGAGTCTAAATCTCATTATAGGTCATTAAAAACTTGCTTTATGTATCTGGGTGCTCCTGTGTTGGGGGCGTATTTATATTTAGGATAGTTAGCTCCTCCTGTTGGATTGATCCTTTTACCATTACGTAATGTCCTTCTTTGTCTCTTTTGTTCTTTGTTGGTTTGAAGTCCATTTTATCAGAAACTAGGATTGCAACCCCTGCTTTTTTTTGTTCTCCATTTGCTTGGTAAATCTTCTTCCATCCCTTTATTTTGGGTCTATGTGTGTCTTTGTATTTGAGATGGGTTTCTTGAAGACAGCACACCGATGGGTTCTGACTTTTTATCCAGTTTGCCAGTCTGTGTCTTTTGATTGGGGCGTTTAGGCCATTTACATTCAGTATTAATATTGTTATGTGTGAATTGGATCCTGCCATTTTGTTACTGGCTGATTTTCTTTCTCATTAGTTGACTCATTTTCTTCATTGCATTTTTGGTCTTTGCCAACTGGTTTGCTTTTGCAGTGACTAGTACTTGTTCCTTTCCATGCTTACTCTTTCTTTCAGGAGCTCTTGTAGGGCAGATCTGGTGGTGACAAAATCTCTCAATAATTGCTTGCCCATAAAGGATTTTATTTCTCCTTCACTTATGAAGCTTAGTTTGGCTGGATATGAGATTCTGGGTTGAAAGTTCTTTTCTTTAAGGATGTTGAATATTGGCCACCACTCTCTTCTGGCTCGTAGGGTTTCTGCTGAGAGATCTGCTGTGAGTCTGATGGGCTTCCCTCTGTGGGTAACCTGACCTTTCTCTCTGGCTGCCCTTAGCATTTTTTCCTTCATTTCGACCCTGGTGAATCTGACGATTATGTGCCTTGGGGTTGCTCTTCTTGAGGAATATCTTTGTGGAGTTGTCTGTATTTCTTGAATTTGAAATTTGGACTACCTTGCTAGGCTTGGGAAGTTCTCCTGGATAATATCCTGGAGTGTGTTTTCCAGCTTGGATTCATTCTACCTGTCATATTCAGGTACACCAATCAAGTGTAGATTAGGTTTTTTCACATAATCCCATATTTTTTGGAGGCTTTGTTCATTTCTTTTCACTCTTTTTTCTCTTGTATTGCCTTCTCTTTTTATTTCATTGAGTTGATCTTCAATCTCTGATATCCTTTCTTCTGCTTGATTGATTCAGCTATTAAAACTTGTGTTTACTTCAGGTAGTTCTTGTGCTGTGTTTTTCAACTCCATCAAGTTGTTTATGTTCTTCTCTAAGCTGGTTATTCTAGTTAGCATTTTGTCTAACCTTTTTTCAAGGTTTTTGGTTTCTTTGCATTGAGTTAGTACGTGTTCCTTTAGCTCTGAAAAGTTTGTTATTATCCACCTTCTGAAACCTGTTTCCATCAATTCTTCGTACTCCTTCTTGGTCAAGTTATGATCCTGTGTTGTTGAGGGGTTGTGATCCCTTGAAGGAGAAGAGGTGTTCTAGTCTTTGGTGGTTTCACCTTTTTTGCACTGGTTTTTTTTCCCCCTCTTTGTGGATTTGCCTGGCTGTGGTGTCAGAGAGCTGCTTGGTGAGGTCACTTGTCTGCCTGTGGGAGTGCTACTGGGTTTCTAGGGACTCCTGCAGCTTACTAGGGAAGCTTCCTTTGTCTTTTTTGTTTATGCTGGGAGATTAGGCCCACCTCTTCCGCTGACCTGTAGGTGCTGCTGGGTTGTCAAGAATGCTGTCCCGTTGCTACGTAGGCTTCCTGTGTTTTTTGTTAAAACATGTAGCCCAGTCCCATCCCTTCCTCCACTGGGCTGGATCATTCAGGGTTCATCTCAGACTGTGGCACTGGCTACGCAACCCACTAGAGTCAGAGCTTCAGCCCTCTGGAGTTTGTCGGGGTAGGGTAGGGACCTGCCCAGCCGCACCTGGCAGTCTCCTGCTTTCAGCTTTCTCTCTCTCAGGTCATGCGATAGGGGCAGCCCAGCTGCTCCTGCTTACAGCTTCCTCTCTCTCTTGGGCGGGGGGAGGGGGCGATATCTTAGTCTGCAGACTCTTGAACTCTGCACTTGTAATTCCCGGCGCTTGACTGGCAAAGATCCCCTGTTCTGTGTATTGCTGAGGCTTTGGGGGAAGTGCTGTATCTGGACCAGAGCTCCAGAGGTGGAGACTCCGACTCACCAGTCAGATGCACTTTCTGGGTGAAGCAGCACCCCTCCTTGCCTCGGTCTGCCCTGAGTGGGCTTTGCTCACCCTCGGACCAGACCTGTTGAAATGCACCTGGTACCTCAGTTGGAGCTAGGAGATCTCTGGGTTTCTGTGTCTCGCTGGGTGTTGTGCCCTGGAGTTGTGTCTAATCTGCCATCTTGGATCCTCCACCAATTTTCTTGTGCTTAAGTTGTGTTGAATTTCCTGGATTTGGGGTTTACAGCCTTCATCAAATTTGCAGAATATTGACCATTATATTTTCCAATAGCTTTTGCATCCCTCCTTCTTTCTTATATTCTTTGGAACATTCATTTGCACAAATACTAGTCTGCTTGGTCTTGTCTCACAATACACTGATGGTTTATTAAATTTTTAAAATTTTTTGACACTGAGTTTCACTCTTGTTGCCCAGGCTGGAGTGCAATGGCCCGATCTCGGCTAACTGCAACTTCTGCCTCCTGGGTTCAAGTGATTCTCCCACCTCAGCCTTCCAAGTAGCTGGGACTACAGGTATGAGCCACCACTCCTGGCTAATTTGTTATATTTTTAGTAGCAAGGAGGTTTCTCCATGCTGTTCTAGCTGGTCTCAAACTCCTGACCTCAAGCCTCCCGAAGTGCTGGAATTACAGGCATGAGCCACCATGCCTGGTTGCTCTGTTTATTTATTTTCAGAATTGTTATCTCATTTCAAATACTTTCTATTACTGTATTCTATTACTATATCCTCAAGGTCACTACTCTTTACTATGACTAATCTACTGACTATTCTATTTACCTTGTGTATTTTCTTATTTTAAATGTTTGTTTGTGTCTCTTGAACTATATTCAGTTTTAGTTTTTTATATATCTTACCTTCTCAGGTAACATGACAATCTTTCATCCAACCCCGTGAATGTATATAACACAATCACAATAACTCTTTTAATGACTTTGTCAACTATTTCAATCATGTGTGCCACTTTTTGATCATTGTCTATTGATTGATTTTTCTTCCAGTTTTTGGTTGTGGTTTTCAGCTTTTTTTCATGTCTGATCTGAGATTCACTGTTATCAGCTAAGACGAACCTTATGATTAAAATAAATTGTTGTTTTTTTTTTTAAAGGTTACTTATGGGTCAAGGATTCAGGGCCTGGCTGGCATGGCAAATTTCTAAATTCCTACAGCTACAAGAAACAAACAAAAACACACTCTTGCTGAAATCCCTAAGAATAGGAACTATCAGACTCCTCCTATCTGATTTACAACCCAGATCACCACAACTCTGATTGGGTGGAGGACTAGCCTTACAAACATTCTTTTCTGATAAGCTGCTCAAAGCTTATGTCAGTTTCAGTAGGTTGTAGAGACTATGCGCATACTTTGTGTCCTATGGTTCACCTTTTGATATAAAGAGCCAAATTCCACTTCACTTTAACACTAAAACCCTGCCCCAAACTGAACATGGAATGTATATTACATGTATGTTTACTCATTGCACATGCACTCAGTTCCTCTCAGAAATATGTAGTTTTTCTCCTTACCTGCAAAATACGTATGACTCAATTGTATAATATGAACTTTATGAGGCATAACACTCATAAATTAATCCATCCCTTCCCTCTGTGAAGAGATAGCACTTTCAATCCATGCCAGATACTGTCTTTCTTGTTTGTAAATGAAAATTTCCAATAAAGCTTTCCTTTCTACTATTTAGCCATCCTGGTGGTCTTTTGGGTGACATATGCTTAGTCATTTTTGCTTGCATCTCAGATACTGTTGATTTAAATTTAGAGGTGCCGGGTATTTCTGTATTTCTACAAATGTTCTTGATGATTCGGCTTAGGTTTGTTTCTGTAGCCTGTGAGCTAAAATAATTTTTACATTTTTAAAGGCTTGTGTAAAATAAAGTACTGCATGTAGTCCTCAAAACCTAATATATTTAGTCTCTGGCTCTTTAGAGAAAAAGTTTGCTGAGGTTAGCGTTACCAAGATGCATAATAAATGATGAGGTTTATGATAGTCCTGTGTAAGCTCCTGCTGTTGCTCCTTCTAATCCTCTTAGGGGGTTCTTTCTCTGACTTCAGGTGGTTTCCTCATATACATTCACTGATCATTCCTCAAGTGAAGACTTAGCCAGGGGGAGCAGGTTGGGACAGGGGGAATGATTGCAGATTTCCAGGGCTGGCTCTCTTTCTAGCTCTCTCCTTGCTGGTGCCTGGCCCTGTGAGTCTCGTAAGACTCACTTTACCTGGTTTTCCCCTTCCTGCATCTTAGAAGGAAGAGTAGTAGGGGCTCACACAGTACTATTATAACTCCTGCATCCCAGACGAGAAACTTTCTCTAGGAAGTAGCTGCCATTTAGTGCTCGACACAAACACATAGATTCCCATATCTCAGGGGTAACTATCCTTCCTTGCTTTATGTTCAGCATATTGAAAAACTAGTATTTTGTATATTTTATAGGGCTTTTCAGTTGTTTCTGGTGGGCAGGCACAGCTAATCCCTGTAACTTCATCTATCATGATCAGAAGCAAGAATCTTAAGATGGTGCTAAATCACTCTGACTCTTTACTATTTCCCATTTTAGAAGTAATTTTACAATGGTGATAAATGCCAAAATTTTCTCTATGCAGTATGATATTTCTCTACATAGTAGAGGTTTACTGACTTCTGTCTTAGGAGTCAATAAACTATTCCCTTTATCCTAAATCCACCCTATGACCTTTCTTTTTGTGTGACCCATAAATCAAGAATAATTTTTACAGTTTAAAAAATTGTTTAAAAGCAGAAAACAGATTTTTCTTTTCAACAGAAGTTGATATTGTCCAAAAGGCATAAATTGTTTATTATTTGGTCCTTTTTAAGAAAAATTTATATCTGTAGATTTGTGTATCTTTAAATCTTTAAAAGATATTAGAAATTATTATAAGAGAGGATCTTGTAGTGTACAGCTTTAGATCATATAGTATATATATATTTTTTCTGTATGTCTCAAGTTATGCCACACCAGCCACTTCATCTGAATTAGTGCACAAATAATCCCAATTTCATAAAATTTGTAAGTATTAACTCAAATAATCCATATAAATACTGATCATTGTCTCACATACAGTAAATGCTCAATATTTTAAAAATTTGGAATTATCAGCATTCAAGCACTTTTGTAAAGGTTACAAAGCCAAAAGTATTATAAGAAAATATGGGACATCTATATCAAAATCTTCTTATCATCACATTGTGATATCCATGTGCTTTCCAGTAGCATGTGCTAATATTCCAATTAATTATTTTAGGTACCTTTTAAATTGTTTTATCTCACATTTAGGAATATCTCTATAAATTAATATGGTTGATTCTGTTTCTTAACACTTTTGGAATTACTGATGACATTTAACTGTGATTAACAGATTTGTATTGGTAGTAAAGGCTCTGTAAGATTGCTTGCTTACTCCATAAAAACTATGATATATTGCAACAGATACAATAATAAGAATTATAACAGTGATAGCAAGAGGTAATAATCCTCCTTAAAAGATTTTGCACTAGAAATCCAAATGCCTTCAGCATAACATGTACCATAGCTTGCCATTCAGTGACTTTGGTGCTAGTTTGCTGTAACCACAATATACTTACTTACTGATGTACTCTTTACTTCTCAGTATGAACAAACATACATATAACAGTAAAACTTAATTTTAAAATACTTATTATAACATTATGAAATTTACTATTTCTCTTTCATAGTTTTTTATAACTAAAAAAATATTTTGTCGCAATCCACTATAAAACATTGTTTAGAAACATTGTGCTAAGCTATTAGGTTAACTTCCTTGGATTCTACAATAACGATGAATTTTCATTGTTCCTTTTTGCATTATTAACTGTTTGCTGACGAATGACACACACACATGCACACACACACACAGAACTTTACATATAGTGAACTTCTGTGCCCAAATGATAAAGAGAACGTTAACTCCATGAGGGAAAGACTGGTAGATTTTTAATGTTCAACAGATTTTCGTTGAATAAATAAACTGCAGAATAGAACTGTAAATCTCTGCTGTTGTACATTTGGTTATGTTGCTTCTCTGCCTCTCATTTGTTTGTTTCTTTGCTTGTTTTAATATTATATGTGGCATGCGTCTCTCCTCATACATGCCTCTTTTATATTACCATAGAGTGTCCCTCCTACATCCCTAAATTGGCAAAACCTCCCAGGCCTGGTAGATATACAAAGAGAAACAAAGAAAGAAGCTAGTCTTGAAAACTAAGCATCTCATGTTCAGAAAACCTGAAAAGAGAGGTCAGTTAAGATAACAAAAGAGAAAAAGATTTATTTAATGTAACCATGATAGTATACCTTTTATAACAGTATTATAACAAAAATCACAAGAACAATTACATTTTCTATTTGAAATGTTTTCATGTCTGTTTATATTGTGCATGGAGGAACATTGCTCCTGGGGTTTTGGGCCATGATCCTGGCTTCAGACTGATCAGGTGTTGCCTCTTCTGTGGTTGATTTAACAAACTAGCTAGAAACATAACAAAGAAAAATGAACTTGGAAATGTTATAAAGCATTCATTTTATATCTTCTAATTTATCTCCCACATCATATTTACAGAAAATCAGATTTGGCAGTTCTATTTTATCGGACTTATTTTGTGTGGCAAATAACTCAGATATGAAGGGTCATATAAAGTATGTGCGTACAGAATAAGAATTTCATTATTCCAATGATAAAATGTTATAGACACAGTCGAGCAAGACTAAGTGCTGATATTTACAGATAAGAAAATCTTCTTGCATTTCAACAGTGCAAAGTCTGAATCCTTGTAAGTGGTAAGAAAATTTTATCTTGTAATATCCCCTGCTCCTTTTTGCTAACTTCATTGTCGTCCATATAAAAAATGACAATAAGAAGCTGCAGATTTTAATGCTGCTGTTGGTTGTGTTCCTCCTCATTCTCTATGCCCCAGATCCACCAGGTAGATCACTAGGACTCAGGCTGTCACACCAGCTTAGGTGATAGTGCCCCCAAGAATCATGCCCCATCAGAGAGAAGTAAGGAGTCATCTCACAGGTATAGCTAGTATCAAGAGAAAGACAACCTACAGACTAACCTCTTTGGCAAAATGGAGGAATGTATAAAAACAAAGAAGTCAGGTAGAAACATTAATTTAAAGATATCACGGAGGAACAAAATAAGAAATGGAAAAAAACTATAAAGATGGAAACCAAATGTCAACATCTTTTTTAATACTAGTCTCGTAAAGATACAAAAATAATAGGAGGAAATATCTGACAAAATAATAACTGAGTATAAAGTGATATTTTCAATTGAAGAAAAATAACTCTGAATTTATATTTTTATGCTGAGCTAATATAAACTTTAAATAGAAAGGCAAAACAAATACATCCTTAGGCATACAAGACTGTAAAAGTTTTACTTTCCAAAAACTCTCTTGCAAGTGAGGGACTTCGTTAACTTCTCTTCTCGGCTCCACAAGGGGTGTGGTTTCAAAGGCAAGAACTTCGCAGCGCCATTCCTGTATCCACCCCTCGCCCATCTGGGAGCCTAGAGTTTCTTGTCTGACTTTCCCGTTTGCTCTGGAAGGTAGTCAGCCCAAGTGAGCTTCCTTTGTTTAAATAGACCACCAAAAGCCTTGGAAGGAGGGGCTCTATTGCGAGCCAGGCAGCCACCCAGCATCAAAGTTGAAGCTCAATCACTCCAGAGGAAGTTTGGAAAAGGTCCTCTCACTGGACGAGAACGTGAATGGGGCAGGAGTAACCCCCAGGGTTAAATTCCCCCTACTTCCTTACCTATGGGGATTTCCCTCTCTGGAATTCCCCCCAACGACAGCGTGGGAGCCCTCTCTCTCTCTCTTTTACCTGTGCAGATTCCATCTCTGGATCCCCTCCAATGACAGTGTGGGAGCTCACTCTCTCTGTCTCTCTGCCTAATAAATTGCTTTTCTGCAAAACTCTTTGGGTCTGTTATTTACTTGAACAAGCTCACCGCACTACCAGGGCCCTCTCCCATTCTTGGGTGAGTGAGGCCTAAGGACCTGGGAAAACACATCCAATCCGGAACAGTGAGCGTCTCTAGGTCTCCTGCAGCCCGGCTCCTGTCCCCCAGTTACACAAGCAGCAATCAAACAGAGAAGCAAATCTAGATGGAATTTACAAGATAAAGGAAATAGAGCAAGTAAAAATAAACAAACAAAAATGTTTGGAAGATTTACTATTGTATACATTTATGAAAAAAGCAAAATTAATAAAGAATATTAATGCTGAGAAAAAAATTCTAACTCTGTGGTTTAACATCTAGCATCCTAACAGGGGCTTTTGGGAAACAAAAGTGTTTAACTTTATTAAAGTCTAATTTATCATCTTTTTCCTTTATGGATTATGCTTTTGGTGTCAAGTTTAAGAAATCTGAATAGACCTAGATTCCTGAAGAACTTCTGTGTCTTTCCTTAACGTTACAGATTTTTATATTTTACATCAAAACTGTGACTTGTTTTAATTTGGATAAGGTGTGAATATAAGTGTTGTGGTTTATATCTTTGCCTATGGATGTCCAATTGCTCTAACATCATTTGATGAAAAGGCTGTCATATCTCCTTTGATGGTTTTTGTACCACTGTCAAAATTCTGTTCGTTGTCTTTGTGTGGAGCTATTTCTAGGCTCTGAATTCCATTTCATTAATCTGAATGTGTATGTAGGTATATATAGGACTATCCCTTTGCAATACCACATTATTTTGGTTATTTTTGCTAAATGTAGGACTTAGTATTGAATATGGTGACTCTCTACACTGTATTCTTCTTTTCCATTATTGTTTTAGTTATTACAGAGCTATTCCTTAGTATTTCCACATACATTTTTGGATTAATGTGTCTATCTTTAAAAAAATCTTACTGGCATATTGGTAGTGTACCAACGTTGCTGATATTAAACCTGTTTATCAGTCTGGGGGGGAATAGAGAGCTTTACTAGGCTTAGTCTTCCAATCCATGAACACAGAATGTCTCTATTTACTTAAGATTTTAAACAAATTTCTTTCATCAACATTTTGTGATTTTCAACATATAGTTCCTGCACATGCTGTATTGTTTACACCTAAGTACTCAACTTTCTTTGGAGGAATTATAAATGACATTATATATTTAATTTTCACAGGTTTATTATTAGTGTATAGAAATGTTTGAGATTCATTTTTGTCTTTCTTTTTCTGGCTTCTTGAGGAAGATAGGAGCTTAAATTATACATCACATATGTTTTGATATCTTACATTTTCATTTTCAACCAATTATTTGCATTTTTAAAATTAACTTTGAGACTTTCTTTTTAACCCACGGGCTATTTAGAAGTCTGTTACTTGATCACCAATTGTATGGAGATTTTCCTGTTGTCTTTCTTATATTGATTTTTAGTTTGATTCCATTGCATTTAGAGAATATATTCTGAATCCAATTCTTTTAAAGTTGATGAGGTATATATTATGCCCAGCATATGGTCTCTCTTGACAAATGATCCGTAAGTGCTTGTAAAAATGTGAACTCTTATGTTGCAGAAGACTGTTCTACATGTGTCAGGTCCTATTGCCTAATGCCTAACAAACTGTTTAGTTCCTAGCCATCCTTGCTGATTTTCTGCTGCTGAGAATAGGGTGCTGAATTCCCTATGAAATTGTGGATCTATTTATTTATTCAGCTCTATTATTTTTGCTTCATTTTAGCCCTGTGTTTGGAATATACACATTTATAATAATTATGTATTCCTGGAGGATTAACACTTTCACTATTATATAAAGTCTCTATGTCTAGTCATTGCCTTTGTTCTGAATTCTACTTTATTTCATATTCATATAATTACACCAGTCTTTTCAGAGAATTGATGTTTATACAGCTTATGTTTTTCTGGTTCATTTACTTTCAACCTACCTTCTTATATTTGATGTTAGCTTCTTGTTGATAGCGTATGATGGATAGTGATTTTTATGCACTCTGATATCTGTCTTTTAATTCCTGTATTTTGACGCTTAAGTGTAAGGTAATTATTGATATGCTACAGTTTATGTCTGTTATACATTTGTTTTCTGTTTGATTCCTCTGATTCTCTTTTCCCACCTTCCTTTGGTATATTTGAACACTGTTTTTAGGATTATATCTTGATTTACGTAGTGTTTCTTAGTATGGATTCTCTTTAGCTTACCATACAGATATCAACAAGTAACCCCATTATAAGTCGAGGAGTGTATTTATGTATGTGGCTTTCACATCACTGTAAAGTCAAAAAATGATTACGTCAAACCATCATAAGTTGGAGACTATCCAGCTGTATGTCACATGCTGTTACTTGTTTGGTGTTTGATATGGTATCAAAATCTACTTGTATGATTTATCACAGTCTACAGTATAGGTATTTTACCACTTTGAAATGGAAACCTTATTTCTACTGATTTCTCTTCACCCCCCAGCACCATATATACTTTTTAAACATCATTCCATAAGTATTTATTCTGTATACATTGAGCAACATGTGAGATGTGCTATAATTCTTGCTTCTATGGTCAAATAAGATTTAAATAACTAGTAAGAAACAAATTATTGATTACATTTAACCCTATTTTTTAACCATTAGCCTGTTCTTTCCTATCTGAAGTTCTAAGCCTTTATTCATTAATATTATTCTTTTTCTAGTTAGAAAACTTCCTTCAACCAATTTTTTTTCTTTTTTTTTTTTTCTTTTTTTTTTTTTTTTTTGAGACAGGGTCTCTCTCGTCACCCAGGCTGGAGTGCAGTGGCACAATCTCAGCTCACTGCAACCTCCACCGCCTGGGTTCAAGTGATTCTCCTGCCTCAGCCTCCTGAGTAGCTGGGACTACAGGTGCATGCCACCACGCCTAGCTAATCTTTTGTACTTTTAGTAGAGATGGGGTTTCACCATGTTAACCAGGATGGTCTCAATCTCCTGACCCTGTGATCCGCCTGCCTCAGGCTCCCAAAGTTCTAGGACTACAGGCATGAGCCACCGAGCATGGCCCCTTAAACCAATTTTATAAGTATCACATTACTTGCAACAAGTTCTCTTACTTTGTATTGGTCTATCAACACTGACATAATCCCAGAAAAATGTTAGCACTGACTCACATGGCTTGATTGCAAACAGCTGGAGTGAGAGCAGCTCCCCCAGCCTGACTGACACATTTCTGGTAAAAGTGGGGCTCCTATTCTCACTGTCCTGTGGCCTCTAAGCAAGGGTATAAGTTCTCTCTGTGTTGAATTCTGTGTTCTTCTCCCTCTGCCTCTGGGAAGAAGAGGACCGAATGCTGTCACACCCCTGTGACAACATCATTAAGGCATAACCTAAGCTCCCTTCAGGCCTCTCTGACACCAAGAGAGTGGAGATGGGGAAGCAGGCCACCAAGAGCCCTACCTCTCACCCCACATTTTGCCTGACTCATGCTCTAGGGGCTCCACACACCACTGGGCCCTGCTGACAATAGAGAAAGGGGTAGCCCAGTGTTAACACTTCCACTCTGCACCACTGCTGTGTACCTCCTACTACGTTGAGTACTCTGGGAATAAAGTCATAAACTTGATTTCTAGCCACAGACATTTTAATTTCATTGAACAGATGAAACTAAAAATGCAAAATATTGAAACATATCCTCAAAGCAGCATACATTGCTAACATGACTTTTTAGCACCAGTTTTATAGTTTTCACGAAATAAGAAAGAAAGTGCAAACAGGCAGGACATGATGACTCATGTGGCAAAGAAGGCAACATTGAAAATGTAATTTGAGAAGGAGCTGGGGAAAGATGAGATTTGTACTGAAATATTGGAGTATTATCTGTGTCCTGGAAGCCCCGTCTCTGTTTCTTCCAGCCTCCATTCCTAAAGTAGCCACTATTCTGAGTTTTATTAATTTAATAATTTTTATACTTTATAAATTGAAATAGTACAGTATAAAGTTAGTGTGTAAATCGTTTAATCAGCAGGACGCTTGTGATAATCATCAATGCTACTGCACGTAGCAGTAGTTTGGTCATGCTCATTATGCCATAGTATGCCATTGGTTGGATATACCACAATTTATTAATGCTTTCTACTGCTTTTACGTATTTTTTATTTTTTAATTGATAAAAAATTGTGTATATTTTTGTTGTACAACATGATGATTTAGTATATGTATATATTGTGGAATGGCTAAATCAAATTATTTAACAAGCATTATCTGTCATACTTTTAAAATTTATTAATTGACCAATAATTGTTGCATATATTTATGGGGTATAATGTGATGTCTTTATTTACATATACATTGTAGAAATAATCAAGCTAACATATCTGTCACTTCATAAACTTATTTTTTTGTAGTGGGAACATTAAAAATCTATTCTTTTAGCAGTTTTGAAAGATACAATGTATTATTACTATCTGTGGTCACTATGCAATGCAATAAATCACTAAACTTTCCTTCTCCACTCTAACTGAAACTTTGTTCTCTTTGATCAACTGCTCTCCTTTCCTCATCCCTAATCCCTTTCTAGCCTCTGATAACTACTTTTCTATTCTCTATTTCTATGAAATCAACTTTTATATAAGCTGCATATGAGTGAGTTCATACAGTATTTGTCTTTCTGTGCCTGGCTTATTTTCACTTAGCATAACATCCTCCAGTTCCATCCATGATGTCAAAAAGAACAAAATTTCCCACTTATTAAAGGCTGTGTAGTACTCCATTGCATTTATAGATATATCTCACATTTTGTTCCTCAAGGGACATTCAGGTGCTTCCACATCTTGCCTGCTATGAATAGTGCTGCGATTAATATAGGTGCAGCATGGGGGAAAGGTAAATGAGGTTGGTCTGGGCAATGATTTCTTCGATAGAGCTCTAATAGCACAGGTAACAACAGCAAATACAGACATGTGGGATTATGTCAATTAAAAAGCTTCTTCACAGCACAGGAAACAACAGAGTGAATAAACAACTCATGAATCGGGAAAAATATTTGCAAACCATACATCTGATAAGGGGGTAATATGCCAGGAAACAACAGAGTGAATAAACAACTCACGAATTGGGAAAAATATTTGCAAACCATACATCTGATAAGGGGGTAATATGCAAAAGATACAAGGAGCTCAAAAACATCAATCAAGAAAGCAAAAAAAAAAAAAAAAAAAAAACAGTAAAAAGTGGCAAGAATCTAAACAGACACTTCTGAAAAGAAACATAAAAATGGCAGTTATATGAAAAAATACTCAATATCACTAATCGGCAGGAAAATGCAAATTAAAACCACAATGAGATATCACCTCACACCTGTCAGAATGGCTATTATCAAAAAGACAAATGATAATAAGTGTTGGTGAGGATGCAGTGGAAAGGGAACTCTTGTACACTGTTGGTAGGAATGTAAATCAGTGCAGACATTTTGGAAAATAGTATAGGGGTTCCTCAAAAAACAAACAAAAAAAATAGAACCACCATGTGATCTAGCAATCTCACTTCTGGGTATGAATGTGTAAAAAAATTGTTATAAAATTACACAAAATTGGGTATATCCAGAGGAATTGAAATTAGTATTTCAACAGTATGTCAAAGGGATTTCTGCATTCCCATGTTCATTTAAGCATTACGTCGTGTGTGTATGTGTGTGTGTGTGTGTGTGTGTGTGCATGGTCAGAACACTTAAAATTTACTCTCTTAGCAATTTTTCAAGCATACAATGCTTTTTTATTACTTACAGTCACCATGATGTACAATAGATTGCATGCTACTGTTACTGTGCATTTGAGTAGCTTCCAGTTTGGAGGTGTTCTGAACAGAAATAATACGCATATTGTAGATCATGGGGTTTTGTCTACTATATAATTACCCATAAATAAATTTTTGGGGAAATATGGAGTACATACGTTCAGTTATTTTTCAAACAATCAAAACATTTCTGTGATCCCAGAAGCTTTCCTCCTGACTCTTTCAATACTTACACTTATGCCTAGCCCTGGAAACCACTGCTCTGTTTTCAGCCATAGTGTATTAGTGTGCCTTCTGGAGACACAACACAAATATACAATTTTGTACATCCTCTGTTATGTCTGTCGTCTTTTACACAACACAAAGTTTTAGAGGGCCATTCTCATATCAGTGTTTTGTTACTTCGCATTGCTAAGCAGCATTTCATGGCAGGGCTATGCCGCTGTGTGTTTATTCATCTGGGTACGCACATACGCACATTGGAGTTACTCCAAATTTGGGGTTTTATGAATGAAATCTTTATACATTTTCATGCACAAGTCTCTTTTTAGACGTATGTTTCCATTTATCTTCATTAAACACCTCAGAGTGGATATAACAGGTCAGATGGCAACTGAATGCTTACTTAACTTTATAAGAAATAGTTAACACAGTCTTTTCCCTATTGAATTATCTTCGCTCTTTTGAGAAAAATCAATAGACATTATATGTTCAGATCTATTTCCGGACTGTATATCTGCTCCATTGAAAAAAATGCATCTATCTTTATATCACTATTTGAGTCTCTTCATTATTGTAGCTTTAGAAAGTTCCTGAAATCAGTAAGCGTAAATCCTTCAACTTAATTCATGTTTTTCAAAATTATTTTCTAGAGATTAATTTCAGGTTCTTTCATGAAGAATCATACTGTGAACTTCTACCACAAAAATAAAACATAAAAAGCCTGTAAGGATTTTGATTAATGTTGCATTGATTTTAAAATAAATTTTGGTACATTAGATAATTCAGCAATATTGTCTTCTAATCTATAAAAAAGATATACATCCTTTTTAAATTTAGATAAATTTATTGATGCTTTCAGTGTAGAGATATACAAAATTTTACAAAATTAATGTCTACTAGGCTAGGCTTTTTCATGCTATTGTAAATGGTATCTTTTAAAATTCAATTTTCTTATTTGTTGTTGCTGATATATAAATACAATTGAGTTTGTTATTTTGACAATGTAAGCTGTTAACTTGCTAAATTGCTTTATCATTCCATGATGCTTTTTTTTTCTCTCTCTCTAATTCCTTAAGACTTTCTATGTAGACAATCATATCATCTATTAACGAAATTTTTCTTCATGTTTTCTAACCTCTAATTTTTGTCTTCCTTGACACTGATGGACAGGGATGAGAGTGGGCATCCTCACCTTATTTTCTCTCTTGGGGTGAAAGAGCTCAGTGTTTCAACATTAAATATTATGTTACTTGTAGATTTTGTACCTGCCCTCCATCAACTTGAGGAAGTTATCTTAATGCACTGAGCATTTTTTATCATGGATGACTGTTGAATTTAGTCAAATGACTTTTTACATCTGTTGAATTGATTATATGTTTCTTCTTTTTTACTCTGCTATGGTGGGGTATTATTTTTATTAATTTCCAATGTTGAACAAACCTTGTGTTGTTGGAATTAACCTCACTAAATTTTGATGTATTTTTCAGTTTTTACATTGTGTGATTTAATTTGGTGGGATTTCGTTCATGATATTTGTTGATATTTGTAAAAATGTTGTCCTATGCCTCTCATTTCTTGTATCTGTCAGGGTTTGGCCACAGGGTATTGCTGACTTCATTAAAATATGCTGGGATGGGTTCTTTTCTCCCCTGTTTTGTTAGTTCAGGGCCTCTGAGAGGTAAAGGCATCAAGACAGTTCTTAACAGGAAATGAACATATTATGGAAAATGTATGTAAGAAAAAATGAGAGGAAGCTGGTGGAGCTCCATCTATATGTCCTTTTAAGGAGGAACGTGATCCCAGCACAATATAGCTAACTTACCATCAAGAGGCCAGCTGGTGTCCTCAAGAGCTGTGTCACACTGGAGACCCAGTGTGGGTCTCCGTTGCAGGAAGGTTAACACTCAAGGCAGCACTGGGCTGGGTGCTTATGCAGCTCCATCCTTGTGCTCAGCTCCTGTGTCCATAGTGCCAGGTCTGGCGAGGGTGATGACAAGGGCTGGCTAATATCAGCTGGTCGGGTTGTCGTGTCCATTTGGTCATTCAGTGCCTGTTTTAAGGCAGATGCTTTCTAGCAAACACACTGGAAAGGGTATGAGCACTTTTCCCCTTTGTATTCCACCTCCCACCTTATATCTTCCACATTCCTTTATCCCAGACTCTTTTGTTCTCTAGTAATTTTTTTTTTTTTTGCTCCCCCTTATCACATGGCCAGGTAATTGGTTACTGTCCAGAAATCTCCATGGATTCTATCCTTGGCCACTTCACTTTCCACAGAAGTGTATGACCAGGTGCATTGCTCACAGTTCCACCCATGGGAAGATTTCCCCCTTCCCTCTTTTTCAGGGTCACTTCTGCATGTGTCTGCAATGCATCCCTATTTTCAGTTTACACCTACACAAAAGTCAACCCATCTTCAAACCAAGTGCAGGGCGTTTTCCTTCTCTTCTGACCTACTGTATGAGAACTCTGCCCTATGTGGCCACAGACATTAGCTGGGCTAGGGTCACTGGGGTAGAACGTCTAAGTCCCATGCAGTGTGTCTGTGCACTCTGCTTGCATACATTTGGACTATGCCATCTTTCACTTAAAATGGACTGCTTCTGGGCCTAACAACTTACCAGGATTGACAGGACCCAGCTCAAAATGGGCAGCTCTAGATGCTTGGGTACATTGTACTACATGGTCAAGTGACCCATTTCTACAAGGGCCTAGGAACCCACCCAAAGATGTTTTCTGAAGCGTGTAATTCTGGATGGATGTAATGCCTAGACCTCGGGCCTGCACTGTGACTCTCCCCACTGGGGCCTAAGTGAGGTCCGCTGTTCTCTCCTCCAATGCCACGGTGTTGGCTAGGTCACGTGGCTCAAGAAGCAGATATCAACAGTGCCCTTCCTCCTTCAGGTCCCATACAAGGCTGGCAGCCCTCTCTGGCCAGAGCAATATTTCTGGAGCTACAATGTGCTGCCCCAGAATCCACAAAGCCCTACCACAGTGCGCTTCCTTCTCTATCTTATGGGAAAAAAATTACGACATATTGTCCTTTACTGTGAAGGGAATATCCTGGCATACGCCTGACCCTTAGGGCCCTTAAATCTTCATTAATGAAGTCCTCAAATCCTTGCAGGGTTTATCTCTACCCTCTGGACACAGGTTTTTCACCAGGGCCTCCAGGGTACTATTCAGGTCTTGTTCCTTCTATACAATCAGCTTGATGCCATCAATACAATGGATCTGAGAGCTGCCTTTGGGAAGACCAGATGGTCCAAACACTTCAGACTACATTTTGATGGCAGTAGAAGACTAAATCTAGTCCTGAGTTAAATGAACAATGTTTTTCATCTCTCATGGATAAAAACCACTTTGAATCATCTTTTCTAATTGAAACAGAAAGGAGAACATTTGCTGAATTAATGGCCACAGACCCGGTACCTGACCTTATTAAAATACTCTGCTAAGGAGACTCCATCTGGCCCCAAAGCCTCTTTGCTAAAGTCTGCCAGGATCTACAACAGGACCAAATCTGGTCCACCACCTGCTTTTGTGTGGCCTGTGAGCTAGAATGGCTTCTACATGCTTTCAAAAAATTATTTTAAAAGCAGTTTTAGGTTTACAGAAAAATGACTAGAAAATATAGATAATTTCAATTCAACTTGTATTTTTCCCCAAGTTTTCTCTTTGTCAACATCAGGCATTAGTATGCTACATAAGTTACAATTTATAAGACAATGTTGATAGATTATCAACTAAAGCTCTATAGTTTATAGGAAGGTTTATTCTTGGTGTTGCATATTCTGACTTTTGACAATGTATAATGACATCTCTCAACCATCAGAGTATTGTACAGAATAATATCACCACCTTAAAAACCCTCTGTGTTTCACCTGTTCATCCCTCCCTTACCCCCAGCCCCTGGCAATCACTGATTCTTTTACTAGCTCCATAGTTTTGCCTTTTCCAGAATGTCATACAACTGGACTCCTGTAGTACGTAGCTGTTCAGATTTTTTTTTTTTCACTTGGTAACATGGACTTAATGTTTCTGTATGACTTTTTGCGGCTTGATAGATTATTTTCATTTCAAATAATATCCGCTTGTCTGGATGTAACACAGTTTATCTGTTCACCTACTGAAGGACATCTCGATTGCTTCCAGTTTTTGGCAACTAGGAATAAAGCAACTACAAATATCCAAGTGCAGGTTTCTGTATGGATAATGCAGGAGTTCGCTCCTTACTTCAGCTACATCCAGGTTCTGTCTCATGATCAGGAAAAATTAGGTACATGGACACATAGAAGATGCGGAAGATGGAATTTATTATGAAGATGGAATGTATTAGTCCCAAGTTTTAGGGTATCAGGTTTTCCCCCCAGGCCCTGCTCTCTTCATAATACACCTGTCATGGCTGGGCATTCAAAGAAAGGAGATCCTCAAGCAGGTTTCCCCCTCAGAATGGAATACCAAGACTTCCACACACAAGCTGAAGAGGCCAGGCTCCTCCCTTGCATAAGGAGCAAATTCCTGGTGATGCCACCCCATCCTTCTGGTGCACATGCGGGCCCTTAATGTGAGTCACTCCACGTTGATTTATTTCCCTTACTATGCATGTGTGAAAGGATGGAATTTTTCACTGGGGACATGTTTAGGAAAACCCCTGTGCACAATGACCTGGGCAGGTCAGAGATTCTCCAGGGACCCTCCCCTATCTGTCTAGGAAAGTTCTGTGCCTCCTGCCTGTATCATGGATGTAACTTTTCAGTTCTTTTGGTCAAATATCAAGGAGCATGATTGCTAGATCCTATGGCAAGTTTGTGTTGAGTTGTGTAAGAAACTGCTGAACTATCTTCCAAAGTGACTGAACAGTGTTCATTCCCACCAGCAATGAAAGAGTGTTCCTGTGAGTCCACATCCTTGCCAGCATTTGGTGTTGTCAGTGTTCTGGATTTGGGCTATTCTAATGGATAGGTAGTGGTATTTCATTCTTTTGTATATTTTTTTATTTTTATAGATGTAGGGGGCACAAGTGTCACTTTGTTACATGGATGTGTGGCATAGGGGTGAAGTCTGGGCTTTTGGTATGACCATCACCCTAATAGTGTACATTGTAACCATTAAGGTAATTTCTTACCTGTCCCACCCTTCCCGGTCACCAGTGTCCATTATTCCATTCCATATGTGCGTGTGTACACATTATTTAGCTCCCGGTTATAAGTTAGAACGTGTACTGTTTGACTCTCTGTTTCTGAGTTCTTCCACTTAAGATAATGGCTTCTAGTTTAGTTCTGATTTTAATTCACATTTTCCTGGTGACATATGATGTTGAGGGCCTCTTCATATGCTTATCTGCCATCTGCACGTGTTCTCTGATGGGGTGCCTGTCGTTGCCTTTGGCTTATGTTTCTGTTTGGTTGTTTGTATTCTTACTATTGAGTTGTAAGGGTTCTTTGCATACTTTGGAATGGAAGGCATTCTTCATTTATGGTGCAGTGCTTTTGATCTCTCACATTGCCTTTTGATTCTTCCTTAGAGTTTCTGTGTCTCTGCTTCACTGCCCGTCCGCTCTTCCATGCTGTCTATGTCATTCATTAAAGCCTTTAACATATTAATCATAGTTGTTCTCAATATCTGGTCTCGTAACACTAACATCTCTATCATCCCTGAGCCTCGTTCTGATGCTTACTGTCTCTTCAAACTGTGTTTTTGTTTTATAGCATTGTTGGAAGTTTTGTTGAAATCTGGAAGTGATGTACTATGTAATAGAAACTGAGGTAAATAGGCTGTTTGTGGGGTTTTATGTTTATCTGGCTAGAGTTGAGGCTGTGTTTGCAGGAGCTATGAATGTCAATGGCTAAAATTTCCTCCATTCCTGTTTTTGTCAGCATTACCCTACCATCACAGTGGTAATGCCAGCTCCTACTAGGTGATTGGGGTGGCCTCTACATTTCTTGGGGATCCAGAAGGGAACAGCTGAATCAATGCTCAGGGGACATCCATCCAAATGTCCCAAGTTTTAGGGTATCAGGTTTTTCCCTCGGGCCCTCCTCTGTTCATAACACACCTGTCATGGCTGGTCATCCAAATATCCTGAATCCTGAGACCCTAACCGCATGCTGTCCAGCTGTCTCTGCCTGTCATATGCAGGGAACAGAGGTTCTTTGTGAGTTGCTACGGATGCCCTGTGGCTTCCAGACTTAGACTTTATTGTTCTTAGCAGCCTTCAGTGTCTCTCAGCTTTCCTCCAGGACATTCACACTACCTGGCAAAGCCCACCCAATTCTGCTCTTCCTGTTCGTGTTCCCTGGGTAATTTTTCAAGTAAAAATTATTTTACCTGCCACAATATTCTCCTTCACTAGGATGTTTTCCCAGTTCATTTTCAGTGAAATCTTTAGCAATGAAACCACCAAATTGTTCCAGGGACTGTCTCTTTCCCGTTTACCAGATACAGCACTGTCCTCTTTGTGTGCTAGGCAATAGATGAGCCCAGGTTGTCAGCACATAACTACCCCTGCTTCCTCAGACCACTGCTAGTGCTACCCATTTTAGTTCTAGTGTTTTAGACTCTTTAAGGCAAGAAGCAGAAGGAATTAAACACACAAGCAGTTTATTAGGGGAAATTCCGGTGAGAGAAAATGCTGAAAAACCTGGCAGATATTGGGAGAGACATCAGACTGCAATGCATGTCTGAGTTTGAGTGGAGAAGAGTGAAAAAGGAAGGAGAGTGAGGGAAAGCTTCTTAGACTATGGTGACATTCTAAAGAGTTTCAGTGAGGACATTGGGGTCTCACCCTCCATCAGAGAGTCCTAGAGTCTCCTCGCAATGCATCTCCCTCAGCACCCCCTTCCACGTTCAGGCGCCAGTTTGGAAATGCCCATGGGAAAGAACCTTGCCACATGTGCAGCAATGGATTTCATAGTGCAGAAGCCCAGTCAATTACACACCTGCATACAGAGAGCTAAAAAGTGCAATCTCATGAACTTTTCTATATTCTGACAGATTTTGCATAAAATTGTTGCTATTTCTCCTTAAAGTGTTTAATTGCATTCAAAGTGCAAGTGTCTAGACCTAGACTTCTTTTAAGAAGATTATATATTACACATTTATAGTCTTTACCACATAAATAATTATTAAGACTTCCTATTTTAAAAACCATTTGTCCATTTTATCTGCACTGTTTATTATACACAATTTATTATACACAATTGTTCTAATATTTCCTTGCTATCTTTCTAGTATCCATGAAATATCTCGTACTGTGACATGGTAAACGCCCCATAAAACTGCATACCTCAGCCATACCACGGCTTTCTGTTGAAACTGCTCTCTGTGCTAATGTGACAGGCAAGCAGTCCAAACCCATGCCATCTTGGCTCCTGCACTTTCTAATAAGTAACTAAGGTCTGTAATTCCCATCCACTATCCAGACAATGTGTAAACTAACGCTTATCTTGACTTCCGTAAACCACTTAAGTAACAGTCAGAGCGACAAAAGTCCCCTGGCCCTTGGAATGTCCAGAGTCCCTCACCCCCACCCCCGCCCCTCACCCTCATCTCTGCCCAGAAGGTGATTTACAGAATCTACTAGCCCTCGGAATGTCTGAAGCCCCTCACCCCCATCCCCGCCCCTCACCCTCACTCCCAAGGTGATTTTTACGGGTATAATAGTTCTTGACACCCTCCTTTCGGGGCCATGGGTTGGTGAGACACGAGTCCTCCGTGGTCGCCAGCAATAAAGACCCTGCAATTTGGCATACTTTTGTCTTGGTGTTGACTTTCTATGCTCGGTTCAGTACAACAGTACTATGTCTTATTTGGGTCTTGATTTTGGAAATCTGTGTTTTACCTCTTTGTGTTTCATTGTTCTTGCTGGGTGCTTGTTAATTTAATCCATATTTCCACAGAACCAACTGGTTTCTTTTTAAATTTGCTCAATACTTTTTCTTATTTTTATTTTATTGATTTTTGCTTAGTTTTCCTATTATTTTACTGTGATATTAGCATAAATACATATGAGACGGATACAAGAGTCCAGGAAAAGACATACATATATGGTCATCTGATTTTTGACAGAGGTCAAAGGCAAGTAGTTGGAGAAATTGTAGCGTTTTCAGCAAATAGTACTGGAGTAATTGGATATTCATAAACAAAAAAAGGGATTTATTTTCCCCATCAATTACAAAAGCTAAATGGTTCATAGACCTAGAGACAAAACCACTTGGAAAAACATAGGAGAATATATTTGTGCCTTTATGTTAGGCAAAAATTTTCCTTGTATTCCACCAAAATAATAATCCATAATAGACAATTGGTGAATTGGACTTTATAAGAACTTATTGTTTGAAAGGTACTGCTAAAAGAATAAACAACAAGACACATGGGAGAATATATTTGCAATTCAAGTATATGATAAAGGACATGTTCTGTATATATACAAAAAAAAAAATATGAAAATAGAAGAAACCCTAAAACCCAAAGTTTAATAATAAAGCAAGCAACACACTTGAGCAGACATTTCACAAAAGAAAATATACAGATGGTTAACAAGTACATTAAACATTCTTAACACAGTTATGTATTAGAAAAATGCAAATTAAAAATAGGCCACAATGTAGAGTACAATTACACTATTTAAAAATGTAACTTTTCAATACTGACCATAGCAAGTGCCGGCAAGAATGTGAAGCAACTGAAATTCTCACCCATGAAAAGTATAACCACTTTGTAAAACAGTTGGGCAATATCTTAAACTGATAACTTACACTTACCCAATCCTGTGAGCAATCAATCCCACTCTTAATTATTTTCCCAAGATAAATAAAAACGTATGTTCTTACAATGTTTTGTAGACAAATGTTCCAGTCAAAAACTGGACACAACCCAAATATTTATCACTAGATAAACGAATAAAGAAGTAAAAGTGGATAAACTATTGGTCCATGCAGGAGGATGTTATTCCATTTTCTGCTAGGCCTCTATAACTTCTGCCAAGAAATCACTTAGAATATGCATACTTGTTCCTCTGTATATAATGTATCTTTCATCCGTGAGTGATGTTAACATTTTCTATCTTTGTTTTTAGCAGTTCTACTATTATGTTCCCTGATTAGAGTTTTCTCCTTCCTTCCTTACTTCTTTCCTTCCTTCATTTCTTCCTTCCTTCTTTCATTCCTTCCTTCATTTCTTTTCTTTCTTTCTTCCTTCCTTTTTCTAATTCTCTGCCTCCTTCCCGCTCTCATCACTCTTCCATAATACATAATATTTTGCTTGAGATTTGGTGAGATTAATGAACTTTTAAGTTCATGCTTATCATCAAAATTAAAGTTTTCTCCCATGATTTTTTCCATTTATTTTCTCCCTTTTTTGTTGAGGAACTCTGTACTACGTGACATTACTCCACACATTCCTGAGGCTCTGCTCATTTTTCATAAATCTTTTTCTCTGCTCTTCAGATTGTATGATTTATACTGATCTGTCTTTAGGTATTTTCTTCTCTTATCAAATATATTCTGTTAACTCCACCCTGAGAAATATTTTGAGTACTACTCTGTTCTAAATTTTCATTTAGTTCTTTCCTGTTTTCTATGCTGATATTTTTGACTTGCTAATTCTCTAAGATTATGCTTATCTTTATATCCTCAAACATCTTTTATATTATCTGCTTTAACAATTTTTTTCGTACTTAATGCAAGGTTTGGGTGTTAAATTCTGTGGTTTTGTTGTGCTTTTATTTCTTGATTGTCAATTCTTTTTTGTTTCCTTTGTATTACATATATAGCAAATTTTACTGTATGTTAGACATTTTGAACACTATATATTCATCCAAGAGATTTGCTGTTTTGTTTTTGTAGACATGTCAATTACTGGCTAACAATCTACAACTTTTGTGGGCTTGATTTTAATTTTTGTTGGTGGAGATGTTTGGTACTGTGTGAACTCAAAACTTCATATCCCCTGAGGATTTTCTTGAGGCCAAACATTAGCCTTTGTTAGGGCAAGCTTTTTGAACTCCTTAATCTGGTACATTGCCCTTTAGCCTAAACTGCGGCCTTTCTGTTGTCTCAAATGTAACATGGGGTGTTAAAGGGGTTTCTTCACTCTGAAGAGGCTGTAACGTTAATGGTGTCTGTCAATGCTTGATTTCTGAAGTCTTTGTTCTGGTCTCAACCCATTTATAAGCACTCTCGGGAAGCCTCACATAGTCTTGTCATGTACATGTATTAGCAACTGTTAGCCCAGGGCTTGCAGTGTCTAGCCCCAGAGACATCTGGCTTCTACTCTGCGTCCTGCCACTTGTAGTCTATTTGGCAGAGGTCCCCTTATTTGCCACCTTAGATTAGTGGGGTTACCAGGGTCTGATGGGGCTCCCACTTCCTATGCCATGCTCAGGAAATGTCCTCAGAAAGATTGCTCTCTTCTGCAGTCTGTAGTCCAATTCCTGGAAACAGTTGCCTCATGTATTTTGTCCACTATTGCTGTTTACAGCAGGAAGGCTGTGTCCTTTTCATTTTCTCATCTACTCTGTTGGCTGATTTCTAAATCAACGAATACTTTTTGTCAATAAACACAAGTTACTAATTTTAATATGGCCCAATTTAGACACTTTTCCTTGACATTTGGCATTTCTTGGAACTCTTCTTAAGAAATCTTATTATATTCTGTGATCATCAAGATAATTGTCTATGTTTCCTTCCAAAAACATTATCTCTTTACCTTTCACATTTTAGCATCCAAAATGTGTGGAATTGATTGTTTTTAGTATGAAATGATATAAGAATCAAGATCCATAGAAATTTCTTTCCATATGGATATCCCATCAATTTAGCAATTTGTTAAAAGGACAATTTGCCCCTCACAGCACTCCCATATCACATTTTATAAAACAGATTTCTGCAAATGTATGACTCTCTTCCTTGGCCAATTTCATATTATCTTCATTACTGTTACTTTAGAATAGAGTTTTATGTCTGCTACTTCAGGTCCTATTTTTCATTAAAAAATTGTTTACATGTGATCAATTCTGATAATTGATTGCAAACCTTTCTGGATTTTCTTCATAAAACATTATGTCATATATGAATAAAAAGATTTTTTTTTTCAGTGCTTTTGATTGTATTATTGTGTTGTGGTTGTTGTCCTATACTGTAAGGGATATCCAGTAAAATGACAAACATGATATTAGACATCTGTTATCACAAAGAAAGCTTTTAGAAGGTACCTATTAAACATTATTTGCTGTAAGTTTTGGTTTCTCTTGATATATTTTTTGTGATTAAGAAAATGTGTTTTAATTCTGCTTTGTTAGAATTTTTAGCATGAATGTTTGCTGAACTCTGTTGTTTTCTTTCACTGTATCTTTTAATATTTTCATTTTATTTTTCTCAATTTTTCTATTATGCTGTATTGGTAATTTCTAAAAGTTTCTTTTTCTTTACTGTGGTACAAATAAAACATATAACATAAAACCTGTTATTTTAATCATTTTAAGTGTTAGTTCCAGTGACATTAATGACGTTTGTAATGTTCTGTAACCATCACTACTATCTATTACCAAAATGTTTCATTACCCCTAATGGAAACCCTGCTCCCATTAAGTAATACCTCTTTGTTTCCCCCTCCATTTTCCCCTCGTAATTTCTAATATATTTAGTTAATAATTTGCCTACTCCAGATATTTCATAGGAGCAGACTCATACAATATTTAAACTTTTGCATCAGGCTTATTTCATCTAGCGTCATGTTTTTAAGATTCACTCATATTGTAGTATACATCAGAACTTCATTTCTTTTTTATAGTCAAATATTAGACTATTGCATTTATCTGTTCTATTTTGTTTATCAACTGATCTGTTCAGGGACATGAGTTTTTCCCCACCATTTGGCACTTGCGAATAATGCTACATACAGGCATCTGCTGTAGTCCCTGTTTTCAATTCTTTTGAGTATACCCTTGGAGTGGAATTGCTAGGTCTTATGGCAATTTTATATTTATGGAGATTACTAAACTGTTTTTCAGAGCAGCTCCATTTGACATTTCCATCAGCAATGTATGAGTTCCAATTTCTCCACGTTTTTATGAACACTTATTTTTTTCTCTTTCCTTTTAGTTCCTTTCTGTTTTTTTAATTATAACTGTCTGCATAGAGTGCAGTGGTATCTCATGGTCTTAATGTGACTTTAATGACTAAAGATGTTGAACATATTTTTATATCCTATTGAATCATTTGTATTTTGAGAAATGTCTATTCAAGCCTTTTGCCCATTTTTAAATTGGTCTGCTTATCTTTTTGTTATTGACTTGTAGGTTGTTTTGTTTTTTTCACTTTTTAAAATAAGGTTATTTGCCACATAAAAGGTTTTTTTTTTAAAAATTGTGCAGTTCTATTTATCTAATATTTATTTATTTAGTTTGTTTTTGGTATCATATCTAAAAATCCACTTGCAAATCCAAGGTCATAAAGATTCATCTACCCTTATATTTTCTCCTAAGCATCATATAGTATTAGCTCATATATAGGTCATCTATTTTTAGTTAATTATTATATATGATATGAAGTAGACGTCCAACTTCATTCATTTGCATGTGGAATACAGTTGTGCCAACACCATTTGTTGAATATACTATGCTTTACCCATTGAGTGTTCATGATATCCTTATCAAAAATAAATTGGTCACAGATGTACGGGATTATTTCTGGGTTTACAGTTCTGTCTCCACGGGTCTCATGTCTCTGTTTTTCCCAGTATCACACTGCTATGATTACTTTCCCTTTGTAGTAAGTTTTGAAATCAGGATATTAAGTCATTCAACTTCGTTCTTTTTGCAAAACTTCATGTAAATTTAAGCAATGGCTTTTCTATTTTTGCAAAAGAAAAGCCATAGGAAATTTGATAGGTATTCTGTGTCTTAATAGTAATTCTTCCTATTCATGAACACAGAATGTCTTTCCATTTACTTAGGCTTCTTAAGTCTATTTCAGTAATGTTTTGTAATTTTCAGTGTACACATACCACACTTCCTTGGTGAAATTTATTCCCAGGTATAATCTTTTAGATGCTATTATGAATGTGATTACTTTCTTCATATCCTTTGCAGACTGTTCATGGCAGTTGAATAAAATCACAGCTGATGTTTGCATGTTGATTTTGTACCTGAAACATTACATTACTGAATTTTTTTATTACCTCTAGCAGTTTTCTTGTGGTATCTTTGGAATTTTCTACATGCAGGATCATTTACCTGTAAATAGAGATAGTTTCACTTCTTCCTTTCCAAATTTTATTATATTTATTTATTTTCTTTGCCCAGTTGCTCTAGTTAGAACTTCCAGTAAAATGTTGAATGACGTAGTGAAAGTGGGCATCTTCATCTTGTTCCTGATCAGGGGGAAAGCTTATAACTTTCACCACTGAGAATGATGCTAGCTGTAGGTTTCTACAAATGTTGTTTAACATGTTGAGATAATTCTCTTTGGGTCTCAGTTCTCTTTTCTCTGGTGGAGCGGGGGAGGAGGCTTGACCGTTTTTAATATAAAGGATTTTGTCAAATGACTATTCTTGGTTAATTGAGATGATGTGTGCTTTTTTCCCCCTCTGTTCTATAAATACAGTGCATTACAATGATTGATTTTCGTATGTTGAACCCTTGCACTCCTGGGACAGATTCTACCTGGTCGTGGTTTATAATCATTTGAATATGCTATTGGATTCAGTTTACTGGTATTTTGTTCAGGAATTTTACATCTACATTCATATGAAATATTGATATCTGATTTTATTTTTAATATATCCTTTTCTGGGTTAGTATCAGGGTCTTATAGATTGTATGAGAAAGTGTTCTCTCCTTTTGTATTTTTTGAAAGAGTTTGAGAAAGATTTGTTGTAAATTCTTTAAGTATCTGGTAAAATTCACCAGTAAAGCCACCTGGTCCTTTCTTTGTTTGGTATTTTTCATTATGGATTCAATCTGTGTACTTGTTATAGATCAATTCAGACTTTCTATTTCTTCTTGAGTCTGTTCTGGTAATTTACATACTTTAAAAAATTTGTCCATGCCATTTTGGCTGTGAAATTTGGTGTATATAATTTCTTATAGTAGTCTCTTATAATCCTTTTTAAAAGTGTCTGACTGTCACTGTTCCACTTCTATTTCCGATTTTAGTTATTTGTGTATTCTATATTTCTTTTTTTTTTGTTTTTAGTCAGTTAGGCTAAAGTTTGTAATTTTGCTAATCCTCTCAATAAACGAATTTTTAGGCTCATTAATCCTCTTACTGCTTTTCTTTTTTCTGTTTTGTTTACCTTTGCTCTAATCTTTATTATTTCCTTCCTTCTGTTAGCACTGGGTTTAGATTGTATTTTTTTAAATGTTATTTCCTTTAGGTGTAAAGTTAGTTATTAATTTAAATTTGTCTTTCTTTTTAAAATATGGCTGTTTACTGCTATAAATTTCTCTCTGAGCACTACCACTTTTGCTACAGCTCAGAACCTTGATGTGCTATACGTCACCACTGTCTCTCATCTTTATTTTCTAATTTCCTTTGTGATTTTTTTCTTTGACCCATTGGTTGTTTAAGAGCATGTTGCATAATTTTCAAATATTTGTGAATTCTCCATTAAATCTTATGTTACTGATTTCAAGCTTCATTACATTAGTCAGATAAGATGCTTTGTATTGGTTCATTCTTTCAAATTTATTGAGACTTGTTTTGTAGCCGTAAACTATGGTTACCTTAGACAATGTCAAATTTACTACTTTTTAAAGAAACTATTTTAACTTTGCTCTTTTTCTCTATCACTATTTTTAGATTTCTAATGTAGTACACAGGTATACTATATACCTGTATTATGTTCAGTACTTTAGTAGATACATATTTATATATTTTATTTCATTATTTCCTCAATTGTTTATTTCCTTGAGTCTACATTCCTTAATTTTTATTTCCAACTGTTATTTTTAAAAATTTTCTTTAGGTGAGAACTTCAGTTGATTCCTATTCACATTTTTCTTTTTCTAAATTTCAAGGTTTAAAATTCTTTATACTGTAGAAAGTAAATAAACAATTTATTGTCTATCATTCTATCAATACATTTTAAAAATCTGTGAATTTTGTATTTGAATTATGACTTTTTAAAGAATACTTTGGGCTGGGTACAGTGGCTCACACCTGTAATCCCAGGACTTTGGGAGGCCGAGGCAGGTGGATTGCCTGAGCTTATGAGTTCGAGACTACGCTGGGCAACATGGTGAAACTCCATCTCTACTAAAATACGAAAAAAATAGCTGGGCATGGTGGCACGTGCCTGTAGTCCCAGCTACTTGGGAGGCTGAGGCATGAGAATCGCTTGAGCCCTGGAGGCGGAGGTTGCAGTGAGCCCAGATTGCACCACTGCACTCCAGCCTGGGTGACAGAGTGAGACTCCATCTCAAAAAAAAAAAAAAATACTTTTTAAAGTTATGGTCTTTTAAAACTATTAATTTCTACATTAATTTAATTGTGCTAAAAAGATACGGCAATGCTTCTGATTCTTTGAACTTCACAGATATTTTATGTGATAAATTTCTCATTTGAACTTTAAAAGTGTGAATTGATTTCCATTTTGTATTAAACATATCAATTATTTTTTAATTCTGGTACTAAAAATTCCTATGTCCTTACTCATATATTTTCTGTTGATCTGATGTGCTATAAGTTACATGAAAGTTCTCACAATGATTTCAGATATATTATTCTCAATTTGGGAATTTTTAAACAGTTTCAAAGTCAAGTTTTTGAGTGAAAATTATTCTAGGTTGTCTTCCTTTCTGTTGAATTGTTCTCTATACTATATATATTAAATGCCCATTTCTGAATTTAGTTTTATCATTGGCAATACTTGACAAATCTATTTATGTTTCACTTTTGTTCCTTTCTTGACTTCTTTTATACTGAAAAAACATTATTTTTAGCATTCCCTTTAGCTATACATTCTTTAATCTTCATTTAGTAACTATCTTAATAACTTTGATCCTTAACTCATAAAAATTATTTTTATCATTTCTCCATTCTTCTAGGATCTTAGATCACTTTAACTTTTTTCCTCGTCTTTATTAACTTTTAAAATTCTTTGTTTTCTATTTTGCCAAAGGTTTTGATGATTCTCTTTGCTCCTTTATTCTACTTTGTATAAATACAACTTTACTTTTAGTATTTTGTTCTCATTCTCTATGATTTGCTAGCTGTATATTCTTCTTCCTTAATTGGTTATCTAGAGGTGACAGCACTGATTCTTGAACTGTTTAAAACAAGTTACTAATTTTACCATGTACTTGCTTCTACTTGAATTTACATTTATACCATTTGCTTTCTCTCTCTCTTTCCATGCTGTTGCCACGCACTTTAGTTATCAATGAATTTTAATCTACACAGAGCATTACTTTTTTTGTTTGGTAGAATCAATGTTGATTTATATATACGCACCTTCTCATTCTTTCATTGTGTACTTTATTTCATCCTGCATTTTCGTGTTTCCACCTGGCGCTTTTTTCTCTTGTCTGATAAACTCTATTTGCTTTTAGTGCTTGTATAAAGTTGCTTCAGTTTTGGTTCCTGAAATCAATCAACTTTATTTTGGAGGATACTTGTGCTCCGTGTGGAATTTTAAAGTGGCAATTTTTTTGTCCAGTTCTCCGTATTTTTCATTCCATTTTCCTATTGTTACAGGCTCTTTTGGGTGTCACTTTTCTGGCTGGGAACCTGTGGCTGGTGGTTCCTTTGCTCAAGTTTGTCTTGGGCCCACTGGGCTTGTTCCGCTCACTCAGCCTGGCAGGCTGTGCTCAGCTCATGCTACCAGTCTGGATCCCACATCACCAAGGGAGAGTGAAGTCAGGCATGGAGTGTTGAGGGGTGTGTGTGTAATGTAAGATCTGGCTACTGCATAGTCAGATGCTCTGGCTGCTATCAGGGGGGAGGCAGCACCAGGTGCTGGCATGGGTGCCAGCTCTCTGTGAGGCTGTGTCAGTACTAGGCGCACTGCAAGCAAGTTTTCCTGGCTGGCACCAGGGGAACGCGATAGTAGGTGGAAGGTTGGAGATGCCAGAAACTACAGAATCCCAAAGAGGTAATCACAGCTCTGACTTGGGGAACTCCCAGGCCTGGGCTCCCCCAAAGGGCTCTAGCTCTTCATTCCTCTTCACTTAAAACGTGGCAAGCAAGGGGCATGTGTCAGTCCTGTCTGTGTTACAGCAGCTCTTTTAGCCTTGCCATTCGGCAGGTCCTGAGTTCTTGTCCTGTGACCAGAAGAATGAGGTACATTCTTCACCTGTGACCAGGAAAAATGAAGAGACAAATGGCGGGGGAGCAAGACGAAGAGGAGATTTATTGAGCAATACAACACTTCAGAGAAGACCTTCAGTGGGGAGCTCGTCTGTAGCCAGAGTGTCCTGACAAGTGTTTAGCTCCTAGCAGAGAGAGTAGGTGCTCTCTGCAGGCAGATCATCCCAACAAGTGTTCAGTTCTCAGCAGAGAGAGTACCACCTCTCGCCAGCTGGTCCTCCCATAGGCTTGGCAGAGAGGAGGCCCTAGATTGGGTGGCTCTCTCTGCAGGCAGGTCGTCCTGTCTGCAACTCTCTGCTGAGAGGGTAGTTGCTCTCTACAGCTGATTTATTTCTCTATCATCTGCTCTGCTGAGCCCCAGGCTTTCCTAGGCCTCAGCGGGGAGGAAGCTTGCAGTGATTGGTCATGGGTGGCAATGGGCAACCTAGAGAAGGCACTACAAGTCCCCACTCCATTCTGCGGGACTGGTAGCCTGGTCTGCAGCTTTTAGACCCTCTCTGGCCTGAAGGAGGGGCCTCCCTGGGGGAGCCACCCCCTTCTGCCCAGGAGCCCATCTGCCTCCTGCTGCCATCTATGGTGCCTAGGCTGCTCACACCAAAGGGTACCTGCAGGCCAGCAGGGAGCTGCCCTCAGTCCCCCACTTCCCCCCTCTCCCACCCTGGTCCACCCCCACCATACTTGTCAGTGCTCAAAGTCTGGAGGGGGCTGAGGCAGCAGAGCCCAAGTGTGCACACACCCAGCTGGGCTGTGATAGCACCGACGGTCACTCCCAATACTGCCCAGAGATTGGAGTGGGCTCCAGGAGTGGGGGAGAAGCCAGGCAGCAGGAGCAGACACCTCTGATTCTGCAAGGGCAAGGGGGCGTGTTCTAGGCCCCCAAGAGTGCAGAGAGGCCCAAGGCCACAGCCCTGATTCGGGGATCTGCAGCCACGCCCAGGAGGTCAGGGCTGCGGCCTGCTTCTAGCTCCAGCCGCCTCCTTGAGTGTGCAGCCCCTCTTATGACCCCTTGCAGCTTGGGGCAGGAGCTCCAGGTCCTCACTTGGCCCCAGGCTGGTGTCCTGAGCAGGGGCAACGTCCATGTGAGCTCCCATGTCTCCAAGCACACAGCTCCCCCTTTGCCCCGCCTTACTCAGCTTGTGGCTCCGTCAAGGAGTCTCTGGGAGTAGATTGTGGGCCCAGGCCTTGCCATGGAGAGTATCAGGCCTGGTGGTCACCCCCAGGCGGGGCAGACCTGGGGACACAACCCTTAGTGGCCCTGCGCAGAGCCTTCTCTGAGGTCCAGCAACCTGGCATCAGCACACGGGCCAGGTCCCGGAAGTGGTGCTGCTCCCACTTCCTGCACTGCCCGGAAGTGTGGACCCCGCTCCTCCTCCTCCCTGCACCCTCCCTTCAGCAGAAGCCAGAGAGAAGAGTGAGGAGGAGCCAGAGCCGGGACTGCGGAAACTCTGAGCCAGAGGATGGGTCCCGTCGGTGGTCAGCCCAGCTGCAGGACAGTGGGGGCGGCTCAGTCGGGCTGCCCCCGGGATGCAGGGCATAGGGGACCCACGGTGCCATTGCTGCTCCTGCAGCTGCTCCTACCACCACCGCCGGTCCTCTCTGCTGTGGAGGGCCGGCAGTGCCATCACTATGGCCTGTCATTCCGTCATCTGTAAGTCTCACTTGTGTGTCTTTGAAGGTTGTGGGCTCAATATGCCAGTTTTCTCAGTGGGCTTTTATGCTTTTCGTCTTAGTCTTTGATGAGAAGAAATAGTGTTTTTGTCCTTATTCTGGTTGTGATTGTTGAGGTTGCTGACTCTATGAGTTTTTCTTATATTTTGGAAAACTGTCAGTCACACTTTTAAATCTTATTTCTATCACTATTTTCTACCTTTTGCAAATCTACTTACAAATATGTTGACCCTTTGAGCATGATTTTTAATGTCTCTGACAATCTATTCTATTATGCATTTTGTTATTCTGTTTCAGAGTCAGTGACAGCATTTTCTATACTCTTATCTTCCAGTTAAATTATTTGTTTAAGGAATGTTCAGTTAGCTTTCAAATTCACTCATTAGCAAACTGTTTCAGATATTCTTTTTCTTTCTTTCTAGATTTAAGTGTACTTTTCATTGATTAGAATTCTGTTATTTCATGTGCTATTGTTTTATTCACATTGTGAATGAAATTTTTTTTGTTTATTTGTTTGTTGTTTTGAGACAGTCTCACTCTTGTCACCCAGCCTGGAGTGCAATGATGCAATCTCAGCGAACTGCAACCTCCGCCTCCCAAGTAGCTGGGATTACAGGCATGTGCTACCACGCCCGGCTAATTTTTGTATTTTTAATAGAATCAGGGTTTCACCATGTTGGCCAGGCTGTTCTCAAACTTCTGACCTCAAGTGATCTACCCATCTCGGCTTCCCAAAGTGCTGGGATTACAGGCATGAGCCACTGCACTTGGACTGCATTGTCTTTTATGTTTTCTTGAAGATATTAATTATAGTGAAATTTCTTGTTTGTTAATTTAAATATCTGAATTATCTGTGGCTCTGCTCCGGTTTTCTGTTTTGTTTCTCTTACTGTTGATCACATGCTCTTCCTTTTAATGCCATACTTCTTTTTTTTACTACATTCTAGACAGTGTATAAAAATCATAACATTTGAGTTTGATGCAGTCCCATTTGTTTATTTTTGCTTTTGTTGCCTGTACTTTTCAAGTCAAATCTAAAAATTTCTTGCCTAGTCTAATGTGTAGTTTTTCTTCTGTGTTTCCTTCTAGTAGTTTTCCAGTTTCAGCTCTTATGTTTGTCTTTAATCCATTTTGAGTTGATTTTTGTGTATGGTCTGAGATAAAGGTACAATTTCATTTTTGTGCCTGTGACTATCTAGTTTTCCCAATGTTTATTAAAGAGATTGTTCTTTTCCCAATGTTTATACTTGGCACCTTTGTGGAAAAATGTACGTGTGAGGGTTCATTTCTGTGCTCCCCATACCATTCGATTGTTCAAAGAGTTTTTTAATGCCAGTACCAGGCTGTTTTAATTACTGTAACTTTGTTGTATATCTATACCTAATTGGATGAGTGTTTTCATTTTGAAAAGATGTTAAATTTTGTCTAATGCTTTTTCTTCACCAGAGATGATTGTATGGTTTTTGGCCTTCATTCTCTTAGTGTGGTGTATCACACTTATTTGTTTATTTATGTTGAACCATCCTTGCATCCATGGAATGAACCCCACTTGATTATAGTGAATTAATTTTTTTTTTTTTTTTTTTTGAGACGGAGTCTCACTCTATCACCCATTCAGTGGTGCAATCTTGGCTCACTTCAGCCTCTGCCTCCCAGGTTCAAGTGATTCTCCTGCCTCAGCCTCCCAAGTAGCTGGGATTACAGGTGCATACCACCATGCCCAGCTAATTTTTGTGTTTTACAAAGAGATGGGTTTCACCATGTTGGCCAGGCTGGTCTTGAGCTCCTGACCTCAGGTGAGCTACCCACCTTGGCCTCCCAAAGTGCTGGGATTACAGGTGTGAGTCACCGTGTCCTGCCTCTGAATAATTTTCTTTAATGCAGTGTTAAATTTGGTTTGTTAGTAATTTTTTGAGGATTTTTTGCATCTGTATTCATTATAGATATTGGCCTGTGGTGTTATTTTCTTGTGATGTCTTTGTCTAGCTATGGTATCCAATTAGGAATGGGGCTGGATCAAGACAGGGTAGTAATTTTGCTAAAACTCAGTCTGCATTTAATTAATGCTTGATGCTAGGTGGTAGCCTTCTAGGTCTTTCACTTGAAAGTTTGGCAAGTTTTTGTCTCTTGAGTCTTAAAAGACTGTGGAAAAATCAATTCTTCCTTTTGAGAATTTAAAGTTAACTCTTTATGATTCCACTTTACATAGCTTCTAATTTTGCAATTACATTGAGTAGAAAACTGACTACATTTGAGCTTAAGTCTCTGACTTTCTCACCTTGGCCCAGGTGAATACCAGTATATCTGGTCTTTATCTGTCCTGCATCAATGCCATTTTCCAGGATTTGGGGACCCAGTCTTGCATCTTCTAGCTATACCCAGAATTCAAAGTTCCTTTTGGTAAAAGTAACTATAGGTCCCCATGCCAATTCACCACTCCCACTATAATTCGCCCATTTTCTTTGAGGACAGTGCTTGTCTTTCTTGTCTTTGTATTTTGAACATCATGGGAACACAGGATTCTCTGATTTCTGGGAGTTTTCAGGTCAGTTTTGAAGCCTCTTGCACAATGGTAAGAGTTCTGTAGTGTCTTGCGGTAAGAACTATCCATGTGATGGTGGCTCCTGAAATCTCCATACTCAGCCCATCGAACCTCAAGCAGTTTGGTATTTTATTCTAGTAATTATCTTTTTTCTTTGCCAGCTTTTGATCCATGTCATATAGCCCAGGCCCTGTCATTGGTACAAATGCTTTTTCCTTTGCTCATCTTGGAACATTGCTCCTATTTCTAGAATTTTAGTCTATCTGGTTTTCACAACTTTGACAGCTCATTGCAGCCTTCAATACATGATTTCTAAATTTATCTGGCTTTTCCCTTGCTGTTTGTGGGTACATGAATCTTGTTACATATTATCCTGAAGCAAAAATCCCTAATCTGGAATGTATTTTATTTTGAAATTAGTATTGATATTAAAATTGTCATGATCAGCTGAACTTAGAGGAAAAAATGCAGTTTGCAGGCTGTCTTTATTTGCCCTGATACTGGTACTCTCCCATTAAGCCCTCTGCAGAGAACTATGAGAAGGCACAACTAACTCCCATCAATTTTCAAAATTGAGGCCCATTCCACCGATTTTGTTTGGGAGAGAGAAAGTCAAAAGTGATTCATGGTTGTTTATTTTGAAGACGTTAGAATAGTTCCTTTACTTTTGGAAAGACAATGGGAAAGATCAGGTTATACATCTGTGGGCAATGCCAACAACATCTTTGTTTGGTGATCTGTTCACAAAAGACAACGGCTTTGTAATCACCAAACAAAAAGATGTTTGAATGGTTGGAAGTGGTTTGAAAACATTCTGTCTGTCTATCTATCTATCTATCCATCCATCTATCTACTTTATCATCCACCAAACAAAAAGTTCAAAACAAAGCACTTTTTGAGCAGATGGCAAAAGTGGTGGTGGAGACTGAGCTTGTACATCTGGTTTCTTTCTTACTTTTCTCCTCATGTTGTCTTTGACAGGGTTCTCCCCAGTCAGTTTGAAAAATGCTGCCTAAAACTATTTTGATTTATGTGTTATTTTCTCTTTTTATTTTACTGGGAATTAAGCAGTTAATGGTTGTACCCTGTTTCACACTAGGTTCAATCCATGTTCAGAGGAAACTGATGTGAACTTCTGATTTCAGAGATAACTTTTCTTGCTCCTCCTCCACAGTCCTTTTGATGTAAAGCAATTTAGAACAGATTTTAATTTATATGTTAATAAGATTAGTTTATGTGTTAATAAAGCCACAGGCAATCATGGTTACCTACTGGTTTCAAAAGAATCACACATTTACTCAAACTGTCTTATACTTCAGGTTATAAATTTTAAGGTGACAAGAGATGGTTTTTACAATTTCTTTACTAACAGTTTAAAAATCATTCAAGACAGACTTGGTGTGGTGGCTCACACCTGTAATCCCAGCACTTTGGGAAGCTGAGGTGGGCGGATCACAAGGTCAGGAGTTCAATACCAGCCTGACCAACATGGTGAAACCTTGTTTCTACTAAAAATACAAAAATTAGCTGGGGATGGTGACGTGCACCTGTAATCCCAGCTACTCAGGAGGCTGAGGCAGGAGAATCACTTGAACCCAGGAGGCAGAGGTTGCAGTGAGCCCAGATGGTGCCACTGTACTCCAGCTTGGCAACAGAGTGAGACTCCGTCTCAAAAAAAAAAATAAAATTAATTAAATAAATAAATAATTCAAGACAAATACTAGAGACAGTTAATTAATTTCATTTATTAATCTTACATTATATTTGAACAGAGCTTTTTAGTTTTTGTTTGTTTGGTTTTTGTTTGTTTTCCTAATAAGTCACTTTAGCTAAGGCTAAAGGCAGTCTTGAAATGTTATTTTCCTTGTTTGTCAGGATCCTAAATATTCTGCATGTTATGTTTCTCTGCTGCTGGAGAAGTCCCAGGAAGAGTGTATCATGGGCACAGGCATTCCATGAAAACTTTTTCTTAGATTATTAGATATTCTCCTGGTAAATCAGAATGGATCAGAAATAGACAAATTAGGGTGTGCTACAGATATTCATCAAATATTTTCACTTATCTTTCCTCTTACCCAGCCATCCAATAACAAGAAAGTTAATCTATCAAAATGAACACCATTCCATGCAAGAGAAACTTAGAGGACCCAGGTGACTCTCCTTGAGGCTCAGGAACAACAAAGCTTTGTTTCCTTTTCCATGCTCCTTAGGGTCAGAGAAGCATTCAAGGAGTGGTTCAAACCTCATTTGCATTAAAAAAACAACCTCTGGAGGTGAATGCTGAGAATTAGGAGGGAAGGAGGGAAAGAGAAAGAGAGCGAGAGGAAAGAGAGAGAGGAAAGAGAGAGAGAGGAAGGAGAGAAGAAAGAAAGAGAAAGAGGAGAGGGGGAGAGAGAGAGAAGAAAAGAGAGAGAGGAAAGAGAGAGAGAAGAAAAACAGAGTGAGGAAAGAGAAAGAGAGAGAAGAAAAGAGAGAGAGGAAAATGAGAGAGAGAGAGAGAGAGAGAACTAGCCAGCATCACATTCTGTAGTAATCCTGATGAGGTTTGGATCTAGAATTTCTATGGCTTCAGGTACTGATTTGTGATTTCTGCAGTCAACGTGAGCCAATGGCATGGGGGAACTAAACTCTAAATTCTACACCCCACTGCGCTGTTTTTCTTCAACACCTTCTTAAGTCTGAACCAACTGGAATTGGAGGCTCAAGCAGTTCTTTTTCAGCCATTCTGTGGGGTAGATTCTGAATCCTCCAGCTTTTGTCACTGTTGCTATCAGAGCATTTACTATCCACAGGGACTGAGAACCATGTTGCTGGACCCAGTGCTCAAGCTGGATGAAATGTGCTTCGTGCACCTTCTTTAAACCAAACCCCTCTCTGTGTGCCCTTTTGGACACTGCATTTTTCTGGTAGGGGTTTTGACTGAAGAGCTTCAGCACTTCAAATGTTTAAATGAAGTAAGTCTTGGAAACAAAAAATAAGCAGATATTTATATGAACAAAATAAGTGCTATAATTAGCAATTTTAACCTCCAAATTGAAAACTATTTCAGTCACTAATATACAATTATTTTTGCTAGTTCACTATAGAAGAAGTCCCCCCCCAGGTGTCCTTTCTACCGGCTTCTACTGGTTTTCTCATTAATAATCTAATGTAAAATACAACACTTTGCTTCGCAAACAGAGTCTCCAAGCAGCTGGCTTTCTATGATCATTAAAATTAAAAATTTATAAATCTTTTATCAACTTTATAAATTACACAATGTAATAACCATACGACTTCAGCAAGCCATCTTTGATATATGTAAGCAAATAAAGAGAATAAATCCAAGACGTAATTATGCAAATGATATTTAATTCTAACCTAGAGCATTGCATATATCATAGTATTCATCTATCCTGTCATCCAAAACATGTAGATCAGAGGTCATGCCTGGATTTATGTTTCCACTCTGCACACAGCATTCAGTGTGCATTTCATTACTTATTTAGACAAAGATTATGATATACCTAATCATAGCCTCTTTTGCAAAGCAGTGGTCTAAAACGTGTTAATTGCAATAAGCATTTATTTTAATAAAGTTCTGTCAAAGGGTCTAAGTGAAATTTAGGAGTCTTTTTCTTGTAGCATGCTTAGTTGTGTTTCTATGAAGACTCTTTTCCACTTTGGTTGCTATAATTAGACTGAATACCAGTAAGACACCTTTCTGGTAGGATATCTTATTCCAAGAATAAAATTACAAGAGTGAGATCAGTACGTGGAAACTTCTGAAGGTTTCTGCCTGAAGGTATTAGAACACAAAAGAGGTTTTATCTTGCTGACTTTGCATGACATGGAAATTATGTTATTTCAAGAGGAAAATAGCAGTGGTTTTACTGTAGCCTGAACATAGTTTGAGGCTAAGAGAGTGTTGATAAAATCTATTCCTAATTAGGCTCTATATGCTTCCTAATTTTCCCATAAAATTGTTCTCCAATAAATAATCATAAACCATGTATTAAATATTTAAGGTCTTTAAAATGTATTTCCTAACATATCTAGAAATTAATAGCTAATTGGATTGTGATATAAAGCATAATATTAAAAATATTTAATAATATTAAATGGTCAGACTCTTATGGGTCAACTGTACCATGTACAATTATCACACCCAAACACAGATGCTCTAGAGACAAAGAATTCATGGCATATGTCCTGAAGCAGGCGCCAATATGAATATCCTACTGCATGAGGCTTTCCACTTGTCCTCAGCAAAAAGCACTTAGCTGTGTCATTTCTTGTGTCGGTAAACATTTCCTCAAGACCATGACAGTGTGTCAGGTTTTACTCACGCTTGCTGAGCGTGACACTTTTGAGGAGTGCTGGTCACGTCTTCTGTAGTATGTCTTTCAACTGAGAATTGTCCAGTGTTTTTCTCATGTTGAGGCTAAAGATGACTTTTTTTTTTTTTTTTTTGAATGAAGATCTCAGAGGCAAAGTGCTATTTTCATCACAAAATATCAATGGTACGTGCTGTCAATGTGACTTGTCTCTGTTGATGTTAACCTTTATTGCCTGGTTGAAATACTGTTTGTTAGGTTTTTGCACCGCAAAGTCACTCTTACTGTTTTTCCCCTTCCATACTGCCCTTTTTGGAAGGAGTGATTATATGCAGTCCACACTTAGGGAGCGAGGAGCTATAACCTCTCCCTGTGACAGTAAAGTAAATTATTTGGAATTATTCTGCATAAAAATGTGTCTTTCCTCTCCATTTATTTATTCAATTATGTATGCAAGTTTGAAACTAAAATATTTATATTATACTTTGCTTTATAATTTAATGCTACAACATTTCAAAGTGTTCCAGTTAGGGCCATTTGGAGATCTTTCAGTTGCACCTGTATTCTTTGACGTAACACATCATTTTTTTTTGGCACTTCCTTACTTGGGGTGGTTCAGGATGCTCCAGGTTCATCTTGTATATTACTTGTTCCAAGTCTAGAATCAACCATTTCTCCAAAGAGAGTGATATTAGAAACTGAGATAAGTATAGTAAGTGTGTTCATTTACTGAAGTGTTTTTTCTTCTAAGTCCTCCAAGCAGAGCAATGATATACCTGTATTTCCTAACTTGTGCTTATGTACGTGTCTATATGCATTCTACTATATATCTACCATATCTATAGATAGGTCAACACGTGAGTTCCTGCTGATAGAGCTGCTCTAATTTTATACTTCAGAGGCAGTTCCAGTCTCCTCCCCTTGCTTGTCTGTAACCTCCCACACAGCAGTGAGAACTCTGCCTCACACCATCTGCCGTCTACTTATTTAATTGTTCCATCCCAGTATGCAGAATAACATCTCAGTCAAGGACACACCACATATACAAAATGTTCCCATAAGATTATAATACCATATTTTTACTGGACCTTTTCTATGTTTTGATATATTTAGGTGCACAAATACTTACCATGTGTGACAGTCACCTACAGGATTCAGTACAGTAACATACTCTGCAGCTGTATAGCCCAGGAGCAATAGGCTCTACCATGTAGCCAAAATGTGAAATAGGCTATGCCGTCTAGGGTTTTGTAAGCACACTCTATGGTTTCAAACAGTGATGAGATAACCTAGCAACGCATTTCTCAGAATGCATTCTTGTCATTTAACAGTACATGACTGTGTACTGGCATTTGAGTAGTTAATCTATACCCCCACGGGAAGTAACTTTGCCAACTATAGTACAGTGATTATGGGCAGTTTTTTAGACTAAACTCATGTCTAAAAATTGCTTAGGTCAGCACCTTTCCCTCATCAACTTTGGTGATTGTTTCACGAATGTGTAATAAAGTTTGATTGTTTTGTGACTGTCATTCCAAACTGATATTCCTCAACATTCTAAATGATGTTTTAAAAATTTTGCATATGTTAAGTTGCGATCTTTGTGCTGTGAATTTCTACAGGTTTTGAGAGATGCATAGTTGCCTGTATTCACTATGACTTCTGCTGGATTTTATCCTTCTTCATGCAGAAGTAGAGTGTGTCCATGTGCTTCGAATGCCTGTCATTCATCTCGGCAATGAAAACTCATGTTGAACACTCCTCATAGTAATGAACATCCCACGGATTTTATTGATGGAGATTCATGTATTAGACAGAGTCCTCCATAGGGACAGAACAAATAGGATATATGTATACATAAAAGGAAGCTTATTAAGGAGAACTTGTCCATAGGACTAAAAGGCGAAGTCCCATGATAGCGCATTGGCAAGCTGGGGAAAGACAGTAGCAGGGTGGCTCAGTCCGGTTTGGAAAACCTCAAAACCAAGGAAGCAGACAGTGCAGCCCTCAGTCTTACGCTGAAGGCCCAAGAGCCCCCAGGAGACTGCTAGTGCAAGTCCTAGAGTCCAAAGGCCAGATAACCTAGAGTCTGATGTCCAAGGGCAGGAGGAGTGGAAGCAAACGCCTAGCATGGGAAAGAGAGAGCTGCTCCTCACCCTTCTTCTGTCTGCTTTGTTCTAGTGGCACTGGCAGCACATTGGATGGTGCCCACCCGCACTGAAGGGAGAGCTACCCCTCCCAGTCCACTGACTCAAATGTCAGTCTCCTCTGGCAACCCCCTCACATGCACACCAGAAACAATGCCTCACCAGCCATCTAGGCACCCCCTCCATCCAGTCAAGTTGGCACCTCATATAAACCACCACAGTCCATATCTGACATTCAGTTTTACTTTAGCCAAGTGTCAAGTGTTGACTGGTAGATTCTTTACCAGTTTCATCTAGATTCCAGATGATCTGCACATTTTCCTGCAATATATTGACCCTCTCTGTACTGTGAAGTTTTGAATGGAAGAATTGATTTACCTTCGGTTGAAGCCAATTAATTGAGAACTTCCTAACAGTACATAATCTAGTACAGAAGTATTCTAAATATGTAATTGAGAATACAAGTCTTTTGCTATTTATACAGACTTTCTTCCAAGCTGGACATTTTCATGAATTTTGCAAAGGTTTACTGTAATCAATATACATCATAGTCCTTAAAATATTTTACAGCAAATGAATTTATTGAAAATTGGTAGCCTAAACTAAATTCAACATTGTAATTGCTCATCAGTGGCTGGTGCTACCTCAGTAGGGGATTCTACTCAGTAACCATAGCATATTTGCTGTCATAGAAACCTGGAATGCTCTTTTAGAAAAAGAATAGATATATGCAACAATTCACTCTACATTTAAAACTGTACCCTCTAAATATAGTGTTGATTCCTTATTTAGTTTCATGAGAGGCAGGTTGATGGGCACTGACATTCCAGTGAAGGAAATATTTTTGTGATATTTTTCCCTTCAGTTATTGCAGAATGATATTAGAGAAGTTTAGATGGAATGTTGCATCCTGGACTTATTTTAAGATGATTTCAATTTTTTAGATAAAAAATGTGGGAAATTTGAAGAATATAAAAATGTTTATCAGTTAGGTTTGGAACCTATGCTACATGTAGAAATCACTTCAAGTATTTTAAGGTTCTCCCAAATAAGGCCATGGTTCTTTAAGCCAATCTTATCTGATATTTAAAGATTGCCGTCTTTTATACATACTAATAGCCTAGAGGAGGTGAGAAAGTTAAGAATATTTAAATGTGCCATATTCTTTAGTTTCTTTTTTTTTTTTTTTTTTTTTTACCCACAGTCTCCCCAACCTTAGGAGTCCATAGTAGGAGAAACAATCAGGAGATTTTTTTTATTTGGTCAAGAAAATATTATCGGGTAGATTTCAGAGAGTGTTTGGATTGTGGCCCACGGAGCTGGAGGCAAGAAAAGTGAGAAACCTATGTTTTCTCATTACTGAAGGTTGTCAGATACATACCAATATACATCTTTTCAAGAAACATTGATGAAATCACTGCTTTAAAAAAATCGACAAGTCATTGTCGTATATACTTATAGGATACAATGTGATGTTTCTATATATATAGATAATGTGCCGTCACTAAATCAAGCTAATTAACATGTCTACCACTTATCTACCATTATTTTATGATATAACATTTAAATTTTACCCTCTTAGTTATTTTGAAGTATATGATACATTGTTATTACCTATAGCCACTCTGGCGTGTACAGTGAATCTCACAACCTACTCTTCTTGTCTATCTGAGCTTTGTACCTCTTGAGGATGACAGGTGGGTGGGGGAGGGAGGGAGATCACTGCTTTTTTGTTGCCTTGGGGAGTCAGCAAATGGGTGAAAATACATCACACTATACTCTGCATTGTCTGAAGTATGGGAATATATCACACAGCCCCTTTAAAAGGAAAGAGAAAAATCAACATGTACTGAATTGCCACACATGACTTTTCAATTATGTCAACCTAGAATTAGAATTGAGAAATTGCACCAATTTAAATAACCAGAAATAAACCAGCCAAGGAACAGTTTTTGAATTGTTTTATTGTTAGCAATACATTCTGCATGTACATTGTAGTTGCAAAATTGCAAGCTCCCATTAATAAAATGAGACTATTAATGTGAATGTTTTTTAATGAGGCATTTTAGCCCTTGGCTTCAGAAATTTATACAATACTTAATTATATAAAAAGGCCAGATTATGAATTCTACAGACTGAAAATTGAAAAGCACAGTATGAATACTTTAAGAGATATCTCCTTTATAAGGTACCTGAGAATTTAAAATGTAAATTATAAGAGCATTCCCTCCTACACTTTAATCAAAACACTACTGTGAAGGAAGAATTTGTAGCACAGGAAAAGCTTAGAAAGGAACATGATGTTACTGAATTATCTCACTACTTAAAAATTGATATGAAATAGGTGGGAATCAGTATGAAAAATGTGGGTGGCATTATTTCAAGAGGATGAGGTAAATTCACAAAGCTGTAACAGTCAAGAAGAATGGAAAGAATCTCAGAAACAAGGCATAAACTCTGTTCAAATTGGAAGAAAATCGTGAGCAGATGGTTCCCTAGTCAACTGGTACATTCTACACATCAGTTTTTGTTGTGTGACCTTGTTCGTGTGTTGAACTAAGTGCAAGCCAGCAATTTTAAATGCAGGACGTTTCACAACCCAGGTGCTTTAATGGTCAGTGGTCTCCCAGTCAGGTGATGAACGTCATCCTCGAGCACCAGAACGGGAATAGATAGGTACGTGGCCTTGGGTAGGAAGACAGCCGGCAATGCAGATCTAATGAGGCTGGAAAAACCAACTGTCTAGAAAGCTGCATCTGAGAGTTGTCCTGAGAGGAGGAATGTGATCAAATCTTCTCTTCCGTCGGGATTCACAGCAATGCAATGCCATATTTTATAATCACCAGTGCAGAAAAACGTTTAATGTTGATAGTCTACAGTAACTGTGGAACTCAGATGCCAACCAGAAACACAAATTGCAGCCAGAAGAAACTAGAATGGTAGAAAACTTGAACAACATGAAGGAAAAGGGATTTAAAGAAAACCAAAGTATTGGACAAAAAATTCAATATCTTTGCCTTTACATTGTTTATTTTTAAATTTTAGAATAATTATTGATTCATAGGAAGCTGCAAAGATGATAGACAGAGGTCTCCTCCATCCTCCACCCAGGTTCTCAGTATGATTACACTATCCATAATTATATCAGAACCATGAATCTGGAATTGGCACAATATATGTGTTCAGTTTTACATAATTCTATCACCTGTGCAGAAGTGTCTAACCACCAGTGCAATTAAGACACAGAACTCTTCCACCAGCACCAAAGTCTCCTTCATGTTACCCATTTATAGCCACACCCAATTCTTCCCTCCAGCCTAAATCCCTGACCACTAGCAACCACTGATGTGTTCCCCTTCTCATAATTTTGTCATTTCAAGAATGTTTTATCAGTAGAGTCATACAAGGCACAGGTGTATCTTTACTTATACAATTAAAATCAAACCTTTATGTTGACTTTTTTGTCTCAGCATAAATGGCCTTGACATCCATTCAAGTTTGCATATTGATAGCTTGATACTTTTTATTGCTGAATAGTATTCCATGCTATAAATGTACGATAGTTTTTGGTTCCACTATTGGAGAAATTTCAGGTGTTTCTACTTTTGGCTATTGGGAACAAAGCTGATATGAACTGTGAATGTTTTTGTATGTAGATAAGTTTTCATGTCTCTAGGATAACCCAAGATTATGACAGCTGGATCATATGGTAAGAATAGCTTTTTAAGAAACTGCCTAAATTAACTTCTAGATTGTCTTTACCATTTTACATTTCTATCAGCAATGTACGAGAGATTTTCTCTGCATCTTAGCCATCTTTTGATGCTTGCAATATTTTTATATTTCAGCTGTACTCATAGGCATATATTAATATCTTATTGTAGTGTTAAATTATATTTCCCTCATGGCTAATAATTTTGTGTATTGAGGTGCTGATTTGTTATCTGTATATGTTCTTTGGTTCATGACTTTTGCCCATTTTGTAATTGGATTACTTGTTTCTTAATGTTGAGTTTTGAGAGTTCTATATAGATACTCTTTGGCATATATGTGGATTGCAAATGTTTTCTCCCAAATCTTATCCTGAATTTTAATTTTTTTAACAGATTGCTTTTTAAAGCAAAAGTTTTAATTTTTATGCAGTCCAGTTTATCCAGTTTTTTCTATTACGCCTTGTAATTTTTGCGTCATACTGAAGAACTCTTTACTGAATCTAAATACTAGGTTCAGAAGGCTGTCCTCTGTGTTCTCTCTGAAAAGTTTGAGTTTTACATTTCATAATCAAATTTATGATTTATGCTAATTATGTATGCTGATTGTTGTACAGGCATAAAAATTAGTTGAGGCTTTTTGTGATATTTCTTTTGTTTTCTCAATGGATATCTAATTGCATATTTAAATTGAAAACTACTTGAGAAATGGAAATATAAGTCACTTAAAAAAACAGGTTATGCTATATGTGAGAATGTATATGCAATTTGTTATATATTGTTTAAATATTTTTCTAGCTTAGGTAAGCCAATTGCTTACCATCATATGAAAAAAAGTCTCACATCTAAATACCTATTTAAAACATTAAAAAAATTTAATATTTCCAGTTTGTAAGATTTATCACATAATATTATCCTTTTCTACCTTAAATATATACACCAAATTTTGGAAAAATTTTATTGTAGAAATTGCACTAGAAGCTTTTTTACTGAATTGTAAAACTAATGTTACCCTGTGATCACAAGATACATGCTGTTACTGTTAAGTAACTACCTAAATGATGATTTTAAGGGCTTATTAGCATCTGTACTTGGAGCACTATTTGATGAATTTTCAGGATCATTTGCCTAAATAGGGAGCATCACTTTCGTCACAATTGTAGCTTCTCTCAAGAAAACTTATTTTTAAAACTTTTCCTCGTTACTAGAAACATTATAAACATAATTCTTAGGTATTGAAACACAAAGTTCAATCTAACTAAATTCCTCTTAACATTAAAAGAAAAGAAAAAAACATTAAAAGAGACACTGGGCCAGGCACAGTGGCTCACGCCTGTAATCCCAGCACTGTGGGAGGCTGAGGCGGGCGGATCATGAGGTCAAGAGATCAAGACCATCCTGGCCAACATGGTGAAACCCCGTCTCTACTAAAAATACAAAAATTAGCTGGGTGTGGTGGCGTGCGCCTGTAGTCCCAGCTACTCGGGAGGCTGAGGCAGGAGAATTGCTTGAACCCGGGAGGTGGAGGTTGCAGTGAGCCAACATCACACCACTGCACTCCAGCCTGGCACCTGGCGACAGAAGGAGACTCTGCCTCAAAAAAAAAAAAAAAAAAAAAAAAAAAGATAAAAAAAGAGACTGTTCAATAGAAGAGGAAGAATAAGACAGTTTCCCACTTTTGCCAGTCTTCTTTCAGGTGACGAATGTGGAATTTAGACTCAAAAGACTGAGGTTTAACTTTCAATACTGTGTATTTTTCAAATTATTGTCTGTTTTACACATTAAATAATCTTTTAGAATTTCCACTATAGCAACTGTAAAATAGGGATTTGAAGACTTCACATAAAGGGTTTTGGGAATAATAAATTCAAAAAGACCTCAAATGTCATTGCCACCAACACTGAGTAAAGTAACAAAGAGATGACTTAAGAGAATGTACTTGGATTTGGGCCCTGACTCTGCCTTTTGTTAACTGTGCGGCCTTAGGAATTGCTTAATATCTCATTTTACTACCTGTAAAGTAGTTAAAATGATAGCTCTTTCTCATTGATATTTTGCAAGAATGGAATAAAGAAATTATACAAAAAGCCTTTTTAAGGTGTTTATGGTCATTGAATATTAGCTATCATTGGAATAAGAACTAAAAAAGATGAATGTATTTTTCTTTTCTTTATCAGAGCAATGGACAATGTACCTGCCACATCCTATAAAGAAGCAAAATAAGATTCATATTTTTCTTCACTGAGCTATGAGCAATAGTTCAAACATTTCTTTCTTTTTTTCATCTTACTGAAGTATAAGTGAAAAATTTTTAAACATAACACATTTTATATACTAAAGATACACAATGTGATTTTTAATTTTTTTATTTTTAATGGTAAAATGATCAATCATAATTGGATGTATTTACGGGACACAAAATGATGTTATGATTTATGAACATAATGTGGAATAATTAAATAAAGGTATTTAGCTTATCCATTGCCTCAGATAGTTACCATTTTTAGTGGTCAATATTTTCTCCTAATCTATGGGTTGTCTCTTCACTGGGTTAGTTGTTGCTTTGTCGTACAGAAGCATTTAGTTTGATGCAATTCTATTTGTTCATTTGGGCTTCTGTTGCCTGTGCTTTTGGAGTCCAAGCTAAGAAAATTTTGCCTAATGTGTATTTTTCCCCTGTGTTTTCTTCTGGTTGTTTTCCAGTTTCAGGCCTTATGTTTAAGTCTTTCATCCATTTTGAGTTGACTTTTGTATATGGTATAACGTAAAGATCCAATTTCATTCTTCTGCTTGTGAATATCCAGTTTTCTCCATACTTCTGAGAGAGACTATTCTTTTCTCAATGTGTATACTTCATACTCTAGTCAAAAATCAGTTGACTCAACATGTATGGATTATTTATAGACTCCTTCTTCTCTTCTATTGTTCAATTAGTATATTTTTAGGCTAGTACTATGCTGTTTTAATTACCACCACTTTGTTGTATGTGTATATGTAATTTGTTGAGTCTTTTTATTATGATAGGATGCTGAATTTTGTCAAATGCATCTTCTTCACCAAATAAGATGATCATATGATTTTTATCCATCATTCTGTTAATGTGGTGTATCACAGTTATTGATTCGCGTATGTGGAACGAACCTTCTTTGGATCTCTGGGATGAATCCCACTTGATCACAGTTAATGATTTTTTAATGTGTTGTTAACTTGGTTTGTTAGTATTTTGTTGAGGGTTTTTGCATCTGTATTCATCAAGGATATTGACCTGTAGTGTTATTTTCTTTTGAGCTGTTTATCTAGCTATGGTATCAGGGTGATTCTAGCCTCACAAAACATTTTTGGAAGTACTCTCTCCTCTTCAATTTTTGGGAAAAGTTTGTGAAGGATTGGTATTTTTTTTTTCATGTTAGGTAGAATTCAGCAGTGAAGCCATTGGGTCCTGGGCTTTTCTTGGATGTGAAATTTTTTATTACTAACTCAATCTTCGTATTCATTATTAGTGTCTACAAATTTTCTATTTCTTTATGATTTCATCTTAGCACATTGTATGTGTCTAGAAATTTACACTTTTTTTAGATTATCCAATTTTTGGCAAATAATTGTTTATAATAGCATTTTATAATTCTTAGTATTCCTACAGATTCAGTTATTTCCCTGCTTTCATTTCTGATTTTATTTTAGTCTTCACACTTTTCTCTTAGTCTATCTGAAAGTTTTGTCTATTTTGTTTATTTTTTCAAATAACCAACTGCTAGTTTTATTGGTCTTTTGTGTTACTTTTTTAGTCTCTAATTAATTTATTTTCACTCTGATCTTTATTATTTTATACCGTCTGCTAACCTTGGTCTTTGTAGCTGCTTCTTAACTATTATTTGAACTCACCTATGTATTACATCATTGTATATTTAAGAAAAGACTAGTTCTTTTAAAACTGCAAGCTTAAAGTTTAAAAAATGTAATAATGATTTATAATCCTTTGGGTATATACCCAGTAATGCGATTGCCGGGTCAAATGATATTTCTATTTCTAGATCCTTAAGAATCGCCACATTGTCTTCCACAATGGTTGAATTAATTTACACTCCCACCAGCAATGTAAAAGCATTCCTACACATGCATACATGTTTATTGTGGCACTGTTCACAATAGCAAAGACTTGGAACCAACCCAAATGCCATCAATGATAGACTGGATAAAGAAAATGTGGCACATGTACATCATGGAATACTATGCAGCCATAAAAAAGGATGAGTTCATGTACTTTGCAGGGACATAGATGAAACTGGAAACCATCAGTCTCAGCAAACTGACACAAGAACAGAAAACCAAACACTGCATGTTCTCACTCATAAGTGACTGTTGAACAATGAGAACACATGAACACAGGGAGGGGAACATCACACACTGGGGCCTGAGGGGTGGGGAGCTAGGGGAGGAACAGTCGAGGGCAGGGGTTGGGGGAGGGATAGCATTAGGAGAAATACCTAATGTAGATGTCGGGGTGATGGGTGCAGCAAACCACCACCATGGCACGTGTATACCTATGTAACAAGCCTGCATTATCTGCACATGTGCCCCAGAACTTAAAGTATAATTTTTTAAAAATGTGATAATGAAACTTGTTACATAATTTGCAAAATTGTTGACTTTGAAAGGTAGCAAGAAGTTGGCCAAATAATTCATTATACAGTTTAATAAATGCGTACATGATTTTCATTTTTGTAATTGTGAGGCAGGTTTACTTGCCACAACAAAAGATTTTACTGAATTGGCTTTTATTATCAAATAACATAAGCATTCATAAAGTCCTATGGAAATTTTCAATACTTTATTCACTACAGAACATATTAAACAATACAAATTTATACTCATAATTATATCATATAACCTAGAAATAATGAAAGCAAGTTGACTTGGAAGGGAATTTAAAATGGTAAAATGTACTCACTTTTTGAGAAATTTAAAATAATATATGTATGACTAAGTTATTAAATTGCAACAGAGAGTGATGGTAATATTCCAACTATTTTGATCAATATTGAAATATTTGGATAATGGTTGCAATTTTACATATTCTTTTTCTTAATCTTAAAGATTGTCTTAAATGACAATTTGATTGGAAGATACTGAAAAGATATTGCAGAGTTTACAAATAACCTTCAAACAACAGTAAACCATGAGTCCATGTTCTATGTTAAGTTTCGGTGGCTTCTTTTTTCCCACAGTGAAATATAAATATTAATGATTATATGTTTTTACATGGATACATATGTACTACAAATGTAAAAGCTTAACGTAATACAAATATTCCAGAATATAATATACAAATTAGTGCTTGGTCCTTCAACATGTTCACATCAGAAAACATGCAACGTGATTCACTTCCTGGAACAAACTGCATATACCCAAACATGTTTGAACCTTTCTTTTGGAAATTATTCTCAGAGTCTATGGAAGATTATGTGATTATGGTAATTAAGGATAGCTTTTAATATTTTGTGGATGAATTCCTTTTTTAGAAACATAGACATTTTAGAAAAAAAATTGGTGTCTTCCTTAGCTAAATGATCAAGATGAACAGATACGAAGATCAAACACTTGATGCGCAATTAATTATTTGTGTTTTATAACACAGCCTGAAGGCAACTTCAAGCATGAAGTTAATAAAATTATTCCATTAACTGTTTCCCCCAACAAATGCACATTTATTGTTTTCTGTATGCTAGATTGGATTTGGTGCTGAACATGAGGCATATCCATACCCTCACTGGGTCTATAATCCTGTGGGTACAGCAGCTATTTGACAAATTATTCACACAACAAAAAACATATATTTACAAAATAAGATCATTACTATGAAATCAAATTTAGATTGGAAAATCAGTAAGCTACTCTTTGAAGATAGAACATGTTATTTGAAAGACAGAATAATTGGTAGAGCTTAGTTTTGTGTAAAGATAGGAAAGCCTTTCCTATGAAAAAATAATAGCATGTGTGAAATATTAAAGGTAAGAAATAGCTTGTTTTAGTTTCTGAAGTGTGCTGCTGATGGCGAGAAGTAACTAGGGCACTGATGAGAGGCATCAGATCAGTCGCAGCAGCTCCAACACCGTGATGAGGATTTTGAACATAGACTCAATTCATTGGGAAGTTAATATTACTGCAATAAATCTCCGTTGACCAACAGCCACAAAGAATTATTTTAAATTTATTTCTACTTATTTATTTAGACATGTACATTTTCTTTATGTAGTATTGTAGAAGTGTAATTCTAGAGCATGTGCGTGTGCACACATACTTTATAAAATAAATGGGACTGCAGATTAAAAAAAACCTTTAAAATTATGAATAATCCTTTGCTCAACAAAAGCTCTCTCTCTCTTGCACTGTCTTGATAAATACATAAACACACACATATATACACAAACTTGCACAATCATATAAACACAAATACACACATATTTCTGTATATATGTATGTCTGTGTATGTGTATGTGTTATGTTAGACTATATAGTATGAGAGTATTAAGTGCTTCCTTTTTTAGCCTGTCTTAATTTTAATTTAATAATACATAATAAACATCTTAAGATATTTTATAAATGTATATATATATTCATTTTAATGAGTGCAAGGTAATCTATTACATAGAGATACTTACTGTATATAGTTTTTTAGTTAGCGTATCTTTTACCTTGGAAACTGAGTTGTTTTAATATTGCGCTCTAAAAACAGTATTGTGGCTGGGCGCGGTGGCTTACTCCTATAATTCCAGCACTTTGGGAGGCTGAGGTGGGAGGATCATTTGAGGTCAGGAGTTCGAGACCAGCATGGTCAACATGGTGAAACCTGTCTCTACCAAAAATATGAAAAAATTACCTGGGCGTGGTGGTGTACGCCTGTAATTCCAGCTATTTGAGAGACTGAGGCAGGAGAATCACTTGAATTCGGGAGGTGGAGGTTGCAGTGAGGCGATCTCGGCTCACTGCACTCCACCCTGGGCAACAGAGTGAGAAAAACAAAAACAGAGTGAGAAAAACAAAAACAAAGCAAACAAAAACGTATTGTGGCCAAATCTCTCCCTTCATCTATCTATCTAGTACTAGCTAGCTAGCTAGCTATCTGTCATCTATCTACGTATCATCTCTTCATCTACACACTTGCATGAGACTTCTGGAGGATAATTCTTCTGCTAGAATTTCTTGATCTAAGCATATGCTAATTTTGAAGCTTTTGATAATTGCCCTACAGAGGGCACAGAGACGGTGCCAATGTACACTTTTATTCCATAGTAAAGATGACAAGCCTTTCCTCACCCCATCACAAGGAACACTGATCGTTCTTTTCAATTTATGACAAATTAACTTTTAAAAGAACAAGAAGTCCTTTAATATTTATGGTGCAATTAAATACAGAATTTAGACTCTATCAATAGTACCAAGATAATGTGCATAAAATAAAAGCCATAACTATTTGTAGAGATAATCTCACTAGGAATTTGACTAGCTTTGTAGGCATACAGCTGGTTTAAAGGAGAAAGCATTAGAGTGGTTGTTAAGAATCTTGTTTCTCTGATATTATAAAGCATATATCATTTTGAGAAACATGCTATTGACATGGCAGAGTTTAAGCCTCAGTCATCAAGTTCCATTTGTCTTCAGAGAAACATAGATCCAATCCTTAATGATAAATTCCAAATTACTGTGTGATGTCTATAATTGTTTAATATTTATCAGATTTTTTAAAATGTAAGGAAAATAAGATCAATTAAAATAATCATCTAGCCATCTGTAATACCATTTGCACAGTAGGTTGAAAATTTTATAGCCTGCCTTCTAGCAAAGTTTACATTGCTTTGTGACATTTTCAGTCTAGCGGTTGCTCTTTACCTAATGGATTTCAGTTCAGGGTTTGTGTAGGTACATATAATATACACATATTCACACATGATCTTATGATATGTATGTGCTTGTATAATTCATGCATTTAAACTTTAGTTTAAAATATGCATATGTCATTGTTAAGGGCTGAATTATTTTCCCCAAAATTTATACATTGAAATCTAATGCCCAGTACTTTAGAATGTTACAGTATTTGGAGATACGATACTCAAAGAGGTAATTAAAATGAGGTCATTAATTAAAATGGGTTGTCATTCAACATAAATGGTGTTCTTATTAGAAGGAAAAAGGAGGACACTAACATTTACAGAAGAAGACTTTACAAAGACACAGGGTAAAATGTCCATCTACAAGTCAAGGAGAGGCCTCAGAAGAAACCAGCCCTGCCCACTCCTTGCTTTCAGACTTCCAGTCCACAGAATTTGAAAAAATAAATTTCTGTTGCTGCAGCCACCGAGTCTGAGGTACTTTCTTATAGCAGCCTTAGTAGACTTGTACGGATTTTATTTCATTAGAAATAAAATTTAAGGAAAATATTAAAAATGAAGAATCATTAATGAAAGTGAGGTAATTGGATTGAAAACTATTTGAGAGCCATCATTGTACAACAGTAGTGTTTATACTACAGTTCTATCTAAATCACCAAACTTTGCATTTGGCTTTTAGGTATTTACATGCTGTATTAAAATTATTTAATTGTATTGGAATTTTACTTTTACTAGCCAGTCCCAATTTCCTTTATGGGTAGAGAAGCACAAAACAATATTAAAAAATAAGCTCTCTGGAAATCAGCTATTTCCAAATTCGTTTTCTTCTTCGTACATCCCCAGAAAAAACTGGATTTGTCTAATCTGATATAAATATATTGGTGTGCCCAGATAGTGTTGCAATGCAAATATTCCAATCCTATTATTTTGGATCGTTATACTATTTGACATTTTTCTATGCCTGGGCTCTTCTATAAGATAAAGATTTAGCAACTATATAATTGATAATATTATTCCAAAGATACAGAGTACAAATTAGCAATACAAATTAGAAGAATAAAAGGCAACATGGTAACACCATGGCTGTGTCCCCACAGATGCAGATGGGTCTCAGGTCATATCGGTTCTTCCAAATCAACTACACGCATGGATGGTAGCCTTCAGGGTGTTTGCTTCATGGTTACCTTATAAGATTCATGAAAAACAGGGATTTGATGGTTTCAAAGTAATCTTTTTACATATATTAAGAACTTAGTTGATCATGTGTGTCTGCTTTGAAACATGAGTTTAATTGAAAAAATTATGAACAAAGGCGCAGGGAATCAAGGCATGGCTAACTTTGCAGTTAGCATTGAAGGAATCAGAAACTGCAGCTGTGGAGAAGATAGCAGAAGAATGTGGCAGAGTGTGAATAAAACTAACCAAGACAAAAAGTTAATAAAAGCCCACTATACTGTGGCAGAAAGACAAAGTGAGATGGAGAAGTGGGGTCAGATGCAGAGTACACGTAGTAGAGATGAGAGAGCCCTTTGCCAGTCTTTGTAACACATTTGCACAAAAAATGTCTTGCTGCAGCTGCACAAGGTAGTGCACAGCAGAGTGGTCTTTAATGCAAACCCAACTTTCCTCATATTTTGAGGTCTTAGTGTGAATTTATATGGCAAGACAAAAGTAGGACTGGAAATTACTGAATTGCTACCTCCTCCGCAGCAACCTAGACAAGCTCTCCTCTGCTGCTGTCCACTTCTAAGAATGAGCTGCTCTCATTCGTTTTCCAAACACTGCACCTCCACCACCAGGTCTCCACCATGTGTTCCTGCGGTCTGGCATCATCAGCCAGTGGTAAAGGCTGCTGCCCCCAGATTCCTTATCTCTGCATCCACTATTTTCTGAGACCAACTCTGCCTTCATTAGCAAGATGTTCGGTTGGACATTTCCTTTTGTGCCATAACTGACTGAATTCCAAAGCAGTAAATTATTGGCACACATGATAAGACTGCCACCCATAGCCACACAATGTGGAGGTCCACTTTAGTTTATCAGGACACTTCAGAAATAGCAATGTTGCCGCAGTCAGTCCACCCCTCACCATGCCTCCCCTGTATATGGCATCCATATATGAGATATAATTTGCATCCCTAGCACAAAGCATCCCAGGGAATAGCATCTACCTTCTCCCAGGCACACTTCTGCACACATTAGGTGGGATGAGATTGAAGGAGACATTGTACTTCAAAAGAAATTCATGGTATCAATTTGGTGGCCAAATTGATCTTGGCTGGCTGGATCTTGTCTGCTTTGTTCAAATTTAAACAATGATATTTACACGGTAATTTTGCATAGTCAGCTCTTTATAAATATTTGTGGATTCATGAAGAAAAATGGATATATGATAATCCTCAATATAGTTTTATATGTGAAAGTATAACGAAAATCATTTTCATCACTAGAGACAGTTCTAACTTCACATAGTTACCTTGAGTAGCTGTAACAGCAGAACTTTGCAGATTTAGTCATATCAGAATGATTTCACTGATGTTGAGTCATGAAAGTTGCATTACAGTTTATGAGGAGACAGTGCACAATTTCCTATTTTTCCATGTCTACAATACTCTTTAGTCATAATGAAGCTATTGAAAGAGAGCTTGTTTTCTCTACACAAGCTTTATTACTAGAAGATAAGTTGTATAGGAGACAAGAGATGCTGGAGAGGATGTGGAGAAATAGGAACACTCTTACACAGTTGGTGGGAGTGTAAATTAGTTCAACCATTGTGGAAGACAGTGTGGTGATTTCTCAAGGATCTAGAAATAGAAATTCCATTTGACCCAGCAATCCCACTATTGGGTATATACCCAAAGAACTATAAATCATTCTACTATAAAGACACATGCACACATATGTTCATTGCAGCCCTGTGTACAATAGCAAAGACCTGGAACCAACCCAAATGTCCATCAATGATAGACTGGACAAAGAAAATGTGGTACATACACACCATGGAATACTGCGCAGCCATAAAAACGATGAGTTCATGTCCTTTGTAGGGACTTGGATGAATCTGGAAACCATCATTCTCAGCAAACTGACCCAAGAACAGAAAGCCAAGCACCGTATGTTCTCACTCATAGATGGGTGTTGAAGAACGAGTCCCATGTGGACTCAGGGGAGAGGAGCATCACACACATGGGACAGTTGGTGGGGGTAGGGAAGAGACAATGGGAAGTGGGGAGGGAGGGGAGGGTGGGGAGGCATAACATGGGGAGAAATGCCAGATATAGTATGCACCTAAAGTAAAATAAATAAATTATTTTAAAAAAAAAGAAAGATAAGTTGTATAACCTATTTGGTGTATATTTGTCTTCTGAATTCTGTGTATTGGTTACATAAGTTCAGAACAATATATGACCAGCATTTATGCTAAAGCAATTTCTGACTGTTGGTTCCAATTAATATTCTCAATGAGAAGTAAGATTCCTTTTGAAAATTAAAATGATGCCGCATTTAATATTTGTTGAGTCAATTAAAAATCGAGAAATGAATGAATATCTGAATTAATTATCTACTGTCACTTACAATTTTTTCAGTTGAGAAAAATGTCCTGATTTCTCAAGTGTGAAACACTCCTTTAATCTCTTATATCAATATCCAATTCAAATATTATTTTTGCTAATACCAAATGTGAATTAATTAGACTGATCTATTAATATAAAAGAATTTCAGAGGAAAACTGCAGTAAAAAAAGGAGATGTATACTAATTATAAGCAGGACTTATAAACTTTTTTATCCACATTTTGAATAATATTTAAAATCTAAATATTTTGCTGATAAATTTTATATGGTGTTATTCAAACTTTAAAAAGTAAATCTGGAAGTAAGCGTCCTCAGAAACCTTCAAGAGAGGACATTTGTCACATGAATAATGGGATCCCACTGTTGGCACATCCGGCTCTGCTAACCCACTGCAGGCCTGTTGCTGTCCCTGTCCTCCAGATGTTTTTAGCCCATTAATTTAAAAGTATAATTCACTTCAGTAAAAATAAAGACATAACTTAAAAATATGATTTCAAGGTACATCGCAAGGAAGAACCAGGTTACTAAAGAAGAATCACAATTTATATGCAGTAGCAGTGGTGACCTAGTGTAAAGGCCCACTTTTTTGTCTTTCCCAATAGGAAATTCCTTTTGGATAAGCCAAACATATCAGACAATAAATGCCTCTTGTAACAGAAATTTCAGAAAAATCAGATTTTCTAACATTTCCTGTGTAAAGGAAATCTTATTTTGCATATACACGGCATGGATAAGCATGCATTTAACAATGCACTTTGATAGAGAAAGCATCATTAATATCTAAGCCATGTTAACAAGGAATTGGATTTGTCAAAACAGTAGCAGTTAAATTATAATGTTTTAATAGATTTTTGTAATTTAAATGTGTGATTCTACATTTTAGGGGGTAATATAGATTCATTAAATAAAATTTTGAAAATTCGGAAAAGGAGCTAGAAAGATTCCAATATTTTCAAAAGACAAAACTTTACATTTATTTTCCAGTGTTTTGTTTTGTTTTGTTTTTTCAAATGAATGGCTCTTTACTTGCTGTGGTTTTAACACAAATATGTTTTTGGAAAGGGATTCCTCAATGTTTTCTAAAATAGCCGTATAATTTTATTTCTTTATATGCTTGGTATATAGTGAAATTAACTTTTAAAATTTAATTGCTCGGCTGGGCTAGGTGGCTCACGCCTATAATCCCAGCACTTTGGGAGGCCGAGGTGGGCGGATTACGAGGTCAAGAGATCGAGACCATCCTGGTCAACATGGTGAAACCCTGTCTCTACTAAAAATACAAAAATTAGCTGGGCATGGTGGCACGTCCCTGTAGTCCCAGCTACTCGGGAGCCTGAGGCAGGAGAATTGCTTGAACCCAGGAGGCGGAGGTTGCAGTGAGCCGAGATTGCGCCATTGCACTCCAGCCTGGGTAACAAGAGCGAAACTCTGACTCAAAAAAAAATTTAATTGCTTATTGTCTCTCTCTCCCACTAATGCAATAAATATGTCAAGACAAGGATTTTATCTTACAATCGCTGTGATATCACAGATGTATATAAACAAAGTTGAGAAAAGAAATAAAAAGAGAGCTTAATGGCATTCCTCACTAAAAATCTTCAAAATTCAAGAGCGTGGGTGATATTTTGTGAAGGACGCATGTCCTTTTTGGTGAACATTAGTTACCTTGAGAAAAGTTTGTTGTTGTTGTTGTTTTTAGTTTTCCTAACACTGTATTTACAGGGTTGGTAATCAAATGCTTTTTGCAGCAGCTAAAGCCAGTAGTTACATAAAAAACTTGTTCAACTTGCATTAGTTCAAATGTAAAGGATTGCAAAAGGGAATGTGAAATAGGATAAAATTCAGAAGTGGGAGCTTTGAAACTTTGCATGATTAACATTGTCAAATAAGTCAAGTAAGAGGAATTCTATGTATAGTATAAGAGGTTTGACAGTCTATTCTTAATAGATTTAGAGAATTGCCTGGTTTAACAGCGTAACTTCCAGACCTAGAACAATGCTTGATACCTGAGAGGTAACAATCAAATTCTTCCGGATGAAGTGATAGTTATGATGGTGATCCATCCAACACAAACCTCAGATAGAAGCCAGCTGGGGAGACCATAGGTATTGTGGAACCCAAGGATATATTCTATCATGCTGAAACCGAAAGTGTTGCTGCTGTTGTTTTAATTGTGGTGAAAACTCCAGTAACGTTCACTATATTCACATTGGTGTGCAAAACATCTCTAGAACTTTTTCATCTTGCAAAAGGGATTCTCTACACTCATTGAACACCAGCTTCCCATTTTCCCCTTTCCCAGCACCCTGCAACCATCATTCTACCTTATGTTTCTGTAAGTTTGATTACTTTAGCTGCCTCATGCAAGTGCAATCATGCAGTATTTATCTTTTTGTGTATGATTTATTTTACTTAACATACTGTCTTTTTCTTGACTACTGTGAATAATACTGCAATGAAAACTGTTGCACAAATAATCTTGAGATTCCATTTTCAATTCTTCTGTGTATACACCCAGAAATAATATTACCAGATCATATGATAATTCTATCTTTAATTTTTAAAGGAGCCTCCAAACTGTTTTCTACAGCAGATACTGCACCATTTTACATTCCCACAGTGTGCCTGTGTTCCAACTTCTCCATATCCTGGTAACCATTTGTTATTTTCTGTTTATTTGATGGTGGCGATCCTAATGGGTGAGAGGTAGTATCTCATGTTTTGATTTACATTTATCTAATGATTCATAATTGTTAGCACCTCATCATGTGATTGCTGGTCTTTTGAAAATCTTCTTTGGACAAATGCTCATTTTTGAATTTGGTTATCTGCTTTTTTTGGTGTTGAGTTGCTTATATATATTTCAGATTACTTTATATATTCTGGATATTAAGTCTTTGTCGGACATACGATTTGCAAATATTTTCTTTCATTCTGTGGGTTCTCTATTCATTCTGTTGATTGTTTCCTTTGATGCATAGACATTTTTTAAGTTTGATGCAGTGCCATTTATCTATGTTTGCTTTTGTTGTTTGTGCTTTCAGTGTCATTATTCAGAAGATCATTGACAAATCCAGTGTTTAAAAGTTTTTCTTCTATGTTTTCTTCTAGGAGTTTTATAATTTAAATTTTACAGGTAGGGGGTGCAAAAAAAAAATTTACAGGTTGGTCTTCAATACATTTTGAGTTTATTTTTGTATAAGGTGTAAGATAAGAGTCCAGTTTCTTTTTTTTGCATGTGAAATTCCAGTTTTCCCAGCATCATTTTTTGAAGACTCTTCTTTTAAAAAATGAGATTGTGAAATTGTGACATTCCTGTGGAGGTTCATTTGAAAGAAAAGTGCTATGGCTCTGTTTTGCTTATGGCTGGATTGTTTGAAATTCCCCTATGGCATTCAAAAAAGGAGCTTCTGGACTTTCTAATTACTGTGATGACTTACGGAACAAAGGGAAACTAAAAGTGGAGCTTGGAATATCTCAGTAGTCAAGCATCAAAAATAGCATCAAATTCTTTATTACATCTGGCTTTCTGTGAATTTTTCTCTGTTCTGGATAAATGCTTTTGATGTATATTCCATTCTAGTGATTTTTCTCCTCAGCAGTATCATATTTAATGTGTAATTGCTTGCAAATTCAGTCCAGCAGTTAATTATAACTTTAAAGAAATGTTTCCTAAAATGTTTAGTATTTTCTGTCCAAGATGTCAGAAGGCCATGTGATAGTTTTTAAAGGGACTTCCTCTTTACAAAAAGACCTGTGGTTGTGCCATTTGGCCTATTACTAGATTACTAGGCTTTTCTAATTCTGGGACATTTATTAGCAAATGCAGTGACTAATAGATTTAAATCCACATTCCCCAGTGTAGGCTCCATCAGTTAAAAAGTGACACATTACTCTCTTTAATCTTCTTGTATTTCTTTTCTTTTCTTTTCTTTTTTTTTTTTTTTTTTGAGATGGAGTCTCACTCTGTCACCCAGGCTGGAGTTCTGTGGCACCATCTCGAATTACTACAATCTCTGCCTCCTGGGTTCAAGCAATTCTCATGCCTCAGCCTTCTGAATAGCTAGGAATACAAGCACACGCTATCATGCCCGGCTACTTTTTATATTTTTAGTAGAGATGTGGTCTCACCATTTTGGCCAGGCTGGTCTTGAACTTCGGACTTCAAGTGATCTGCCTGCCACGGATGCCCAAAGTGCTAGGATTACAGGTGTGTGCCACCATGCCCAACTAATTTTTGTATTTTTTTGTGGAGACAGGATTTCACCACATTGGCCAGGCTGGTCTCAAATTCCTGACATCAAGTGATCTGCCTGCCTCGGCCTCCCAAAGTGCTGGGAATACAGGCATGAGCCAACATGCCTGGCTTCCTTGTATTTCTTCATGTATTCAGAATCCAGGAAGGAAAAAAAAAGGCTATTCACTGAAACTTCCTAACCACCTAAAGCTGTGTGGGCTGGTTATGCTAAATGACAGAAAAATCCTGTCAGTTGGAAACAAAGTGCATGAAGAATGATGGAAGTTTTAGTGCAGCCAAAATTAGTAACATGAATCTTGGCTGGTATGTACTATGAGGATGCCTTGCAGAACTGTATTATTCCAATCAATTTTCCAGTTAGAAAAATAACTAAACAGAGAATAATTGTGAATTATTGAAAATAAAAGAGAAAATTAAAAATTGAAGTTAATTAAAGGAAAATGGAAAACGTGTTTCCTTTAAATGCATTTGTTAACCAATGACAAAAATTTCTACAAAGTCTACATATTGGTTGATGGTATTATATCGATGTTAGCTTCCTGATTTTGATAATTTTATTTTTAAAAGTTCATGTTCTTAGGTAACACACACTAAAGTGTTTAAGGTAAACAGAAAGTGGGCCTGCAACTTACTCTCTGCTGGTATAAAAAAAAAACAAAAACATAAATTATTAATGAGAGAGGGAGAGAGAGATATGACAGACGGATGGATGGATGGATGGATGGTTGGATGGAATAATAAAGCACATGCAGTAAAATATTCACATTGGAGGATATGGGTAAATGTATTCACATTGGAGGATATGGGTAAATGGTATGTGGAAAATCGTGGGGTTATTCTTGCAACTTTTCTGTGACTACGAACTATGTTAACACAGAAAGATTAAAATAAGAGTAGTGTCACAAGAGCTGCTGATTTTTTTACTGTGAATTCTAAAGATTACTCTGAGAAATATTTAAATGAGGCAGTTATTTTCTTTTTACTGTAGCATTTTTCATCACAATATTATGTTCCAAGAATCTTTTGACTTACTGCACAAGTATGAAAACAGTAAATAAATTAAATAAAAATAAAATAAACCAAATCTAAAGTTGTACTGAATTTTATTTTCTCCCTCAAGTTGATAATATTGCAGTCACTTGTAGACTCCCCCACCCATAACACCACTCTTGGTACTCCTTCCTGTGGATATTTTACTGCATATGAAGCTAGTAAAATATCACTCCATATAAACTCTCCACAGCTATATCCATTTTCAAGATCATCACATTTATTATGTGTAATATTTGTTGTTGAAATTATTTGTGCTCTGATTTTTTGACAGGTTGTTTTCAATCCAATTGGCTTCCAGCATTATTAATTTATAGAATGAGGTAAAATACAATAATATATTTAAATTAAACAGAAATAATAAAATGCTGCCTCTCCCATTGTATATTTCAGTTAAATGTTATTTACTTTACTGTATTTTTCTTCTCTATTTTTATGTACAATAACCCATTGGGGCTTATGTAGATTTAAAAAAAGACTTATTATATAACTTGTGGAGGCTTGACATTTACAGATCACTGCTTCAATTAATTTTACATTTCCTGTGTTTTAAACTCAGTTTAATAAATAATTCATGCATGAATTTGAAATAAAATAGTAGATATTTTTATAAATATTTGAATCACCATATAACTATCACTCAGATTTTCCTTCCCCTGTATAATTCTTAACCCATTCATGCTAGAGGCTGCAAATTTTATTTGTGAAAAATCGGACCTTGGTGATGACCTTGAGCAGTAGGATATAAATAACTACCACAAGCTTAGTGTTCCAATAACGGAACAATAGACATAAATGAGTTTCAAGGCAAAATAAAAAACATTGTAAAACAAAGCCCTGGTAATCATTCTCCTACTTCATTTAAAAGTGAGGCTGGAGTTGATGTATATACCTTCATTTTGTATTGTCTAATTTAAAAGTAAAGGAAGTCATAGAGTTAAGAATCTGACATAGCTGTTCATTAATAATTCACATTGCTTTATACACATCACTTGATTATTAATATTTGATTTTGATATAGAGAGACCATGGATGATAGCTGGACGTATGCCTACTCACACGCTCATGATTTTATTCTAAAAGAAAATTATAAGCCCCTTATTGAGATCGATTAAATGTTTATGTCTCCCAAAAATCCATCTGCTGGAATCTTAACCCTTAAGGTTAGGATGTGATTAAGTCATGGAGTGGAACCCTGATAAAGGAGATCAATGCCTTTACAAAAGAGACTCCGTGCCAGTTCTGCCATGTGTGGTCACTGTGGGAAGACAGGTGTCTGTGAGGAAGTGGGCATTACTAGAACACAGGCAGGACCTTGATCTTGAAATTCCCCTTAGAACCATGAGACATAAATTTCTACTGTTTATAAGCTTCCAGTTTATGGTGTTTTTTTTAAAGCTGTCTGAATGGCCTAAGACAGTGACCCACCATCTGACAGAAATAAACCAATTATAAGGATGTAAAGTGTAGATACTATATCTCTATAAGACTTAGGGTATCCTGTCACTGGCATGAAACAATCTTTCACTTTTCTTGATCTTCTGTATCCCATTTGCAGTTGACAGGTGCTGTGGGAGAAGGCCAGAAACAGCTGCTTCCTAATTATAAGGAGCATGAACAGGTAGATGCAAGAGTGTAAGCTGAGTGATCTTGGGGCTGGTAGGAGTCTGACTGTGGTGGTAGAATCCAACAGCCAACTAACGTTTTCATAAAATACGTCTTAAACAGGTTCATCTTTACTTGAAGAATCTGCTGCCTATGCCCGTTTTAGGAGTATATTTCAATATTCTTCAAAATGTTAAGTAGGCATAGCCAGTTTATAAAAAGTTTTAGTTACAAATTGAGGTTTAACTAGAAATGCATGACCTCTAACTAAAGATTTAAGAAAAGATTTGCTTTCTGGATTGTTCACTTATTCACTTTTAAAACAATGCATTGAACATACTGTATTTCAACAAGGCACTGGCTGCTGACATATTTTGGTGCCTCTAACAAATAAAAAAAAATTTTCCGAGGCCTTACCAGCTAATTCTTTCTATATTTTACTGTTTATCTTTTCACTATCACTTTTGAAATACAAATAGGCTTTTCAAAAAGTACATCCGATTCTTGCATATTACTACTGGTAATGGAAAATTGTACATGAATCACCAACAATGGTATGCATTGGGGAATAAGAAACAGGAGACAGGCGTCTACGTCTACCTCTGTGTACAGCAAAACATGCAGAAAGTGAACCTTTTTTGAAGTGCAGTCTCATAGAGAAAACTTAAAGCAGAGATTGAAACAGGAACACTCAATAAAGCAAAACTTTCACAACCAAACAGTGCCCTAAATACAGGTAACACTAGAGGAATGAGAAGCCTTGTACATACCTCTTTCAGAAAAAAAGAACTTTTACATAATTTTATGAGACTAGTGTAACTCTTTTTTTTTTTTTTTTTTTTGAGACAGAGTCTCACTCAGTCACCAGGCGCCAGACTGGAGTGCAGTGGCGCGACCTCGGCTCACTGCAACCTCCGCTGCCCGGGTTCAAGCATTCTCCTGCCTCAGCCTCCCGAGTAGCTGGGACTACAGGCGCGCGCCACCACGCCCAGCTAATTTTTTTGTATTTTTAGTAGAGACGGGGTTTCACCATGTTGACCAGGACGGTCTCGATCTCTTGACCTCGTGATCCGCCCGCCTCGGCCTCCCAAAGTGCTGGGATTACAGGCGTGAGCCACCGCGCCCGGCCGAGACTAGTCTAACTCTTATACAAAAACCTCACGTTACAGGTGAACAGAATTACAGACTCAAAAAGTTAACAATTCATACATATATACAAAGTTACCAATAAAATATTAGTATATTGGTTCACATTGTTTTTTATAAAGTATAATACATTATGACAGAGTTTAATGAAGTTGTTCAAGTTTAGTTGAATGTTTGAAACTGTTCAGTGTTAGTATACTGACAGATTACAGGAAAAAATCATGATTATCTTATGAATAAAGAAGAGACACATTTAAAAATTTAATATCCATGATTGTTTAAAGTCTTAGTTAACCAAAACTAAAAGGTAAGTTCCTTAATATAGTAGAAGATATCCACAAGCAAACCTACAGCTGACATGTTACTAAATAATAAAACATAAAATACATTTTTCCTAAGACTCAAGTAGGGTCGTGTTGTCCTCTATCACCACTAATTTTCATCATTTTATTGGAGTTCCTGGCTAGTGCAATTATGTAGGAAAAGGAAAACCTGTTACTGAAACAGCAGGGGTTTGGTCTAGGTACTGCCACCAGCCACACAGAAAACCAGTCACTAAGCAAGTGTTGCCATGGAAGAAAGCGTTAATTGGGTGCTGTGACCGAGGAGATGGTAGATCAATCTAAAATCCGTCTCCCTGACTGACTAAAACCAGAAGTTTATATAACAGGGAAGAATTGTAACAATGTGTAAGAAAACAGGAACTTGGGAGGGGCAAGGAAGCAATCATGGTGAATGAGGGAACCAGCATCTGGTGCAGTGATCTGCTTTCAGTTCTTTGATCCTTTTTTTTTGAGAGATCTGAAGGTTCTTTCCTGAGAAGAAACTCAGATAAAACATATATAAGTTTCAAGCCTTAAGACCAGAAATTCCAATTTCTATGTTTATAGAAAAGAATAATGTATTAGACTATAGGGTTGGTTTCAAATCAGCCATCACAAGAGTGACACAAAGCTAGACAGTGAGTCCGGAGACATAATCAACAAATGATGTTAGCCCTGAGTGGCTGGTTTATTGTTTTGAGAGCATTTTCATGCACAGGCTGGGGGAATCCACACACAACCTGGCACATTTCCTGACTTTAGGTGATAGAGAGCTGGATGTCTGGGGAAACCAGGCTGCCAAAAGATTTTAAGACAAAATTCTAGAGAAGGGAGCACAGCACAGTTAGAGAACCTGAAGATTTGTAGAAGATATCTCACTCAAGTATTTAGCAGAAAATTGATCAGTAAATGCATTTGAGAAAAATACCTTATGTCGGGAAAAGAGCCAAGCAAAAGAATAAAAGTAGCATCTGCCACTCTCACAGGGCCAGGAATAGTGCCTATTGCCAATGGCTAAAGGAGAAAACTTATAATTTACAGAAGTGTGGGTGGGTAAAGTATACAGGTAAGTCTTGTTTCAATAAAAGGGAATAATTAGTCCTAGACTGAGATATGCTCCAGACCTGCGTAACAGATCATAAAAACTAATACCACATAGAATCATATTATCTCCAATAAATTAATAGTGAAAAATATATATGCACCTAAAATATATGAAGCACACAAAATATGTTAAACAAAAATGACAGAATCAGAAGTAGAAATAGACAATTAGATTTTGTGCTTTTAATACTCGTTTCTCAAAAAGTGATACAAGTAGACACAAAATAAGTACATACTGAAGATTTAAACAACCTAATCAAACAACTTGACCCAATTGTCTTTCAGAACACTGCAAAAAACAATAGCAAAATAAACAATCTGGAAAAAAATTAAGATAGACCATATTATTGGATGAAATATATTTCAGTGAATTAAAGATGATTTTTCATGCAGACTATATTCTCTTTCCACAATAGAATTAAATTAGAAATAAAAAGAAAAATCCCTGGAAGATGTGCTAATATTTGGAAACTACTGACTCCAAATAACCCACTTCTAGTAATCAAATACAGATGACGGGGTGATGGATGAAGCCAACCACCATGGCATATGTATACCTATGTAACAGACCTGCACATTATACATCTGTTCCCCAGACCTTAAAGTACAATAAAAAATAACAAAACACATGGATTTAAGAAAAAAATAATAAAATACAATATTTTGAACTGAAGAAAAATGAAGACAGAATATTTCAGAAATCAATGGAAGCCATTAAAGCAGTACTAGAGAAAATGTGTAACAACACTTTCTTAGAAAGGAGGAAATAGAAAAATGTAATGACTTCAGCTTCTCCTTAAAAAAACTATATTAAAAAGAGAGAATTAAACTATAATAAAGCAAGAGAAAAAAATTCATATAGACCAAAGTAGAAAAAAAAATCAAAACCAAAATAGAGAAAATCAAGACAACTGAGAACTTATTCTTTGAGAAGATCAATAGAATCAATAAACTTCTAGACAAACTGGATAGACATAAAAATAGAAGACCAAAACAAAAAAATATCGGGATAGAGGTGGCATCACAACAGATTCTAAAGGCATTAAAAATGTAATAAGAATATATTATGAAAGCTATTTGCCTACATATTGAATAATATAGGTAAATGTACAAATGCATTGAAAGACACAAACTGCAAGGCCGGTTGCCTCGCTGGGAGCTCAGAGGCGCCCATTCCTCCCAGCGTCTGGGAATTAGGTCGCCACTCTGCGATCAACATTTAACTCCGCCACATAGCCTCCCCAACACCCACCCCTGAAGCAAACTCCACACCCGACACCTAGCCCGCCGCTGGAAACCCCCGCCCAAAAATTTTCAAAAAGCCCTGAGAAACCTTGCCTGACAGCACTTTCTTGCCCGATAACACTTTCTTGCCCAATAGCACTTCCTTGCCTGATAAGCACTTTCTTGCCCAATAGCACTTCCTTGCCCAATAGCACTTCCTTGCCCAATAACACTTTCTTGCCCAATAACACTTTCTTGCCCAACAGCACTTCCTTGCCCAATAACACTTCCTTGCCCGGTAGCACTTTGCCTCGTCAAGGTCATTTTTTTCCCGAGGCTGCCCACTCACCAAAAATCCCGCCTGCCCACGAGTAACAGCTTGCCTCATCCACGTCCACGTCCTGTGTTCCAATATCCAATCAAGTGCCTTATGCTTTGTCTCCTCAGTTCCCAATCAAACGCCTTCACTCCCTATAAAACCCCTTGCCCTAAAAAGTTAGGCGCGACTTCTCTGGCCCCCTCCCTGACCATAGAACCTCGCCTGGTAGCTGAATAAATTGGTTTTTCATTTTCTTATACTGGTCTCAGTTTCCTCATTTTAAACTCGACAATAACCCTTACACAAATGACCAAAGATAACTGAACAAGAAATAGATAATGTGAAACCCAAAATCTATTAAAGAAACTGCAGTAAAAACTGACAATGAAAATTTCAGGCCTACATGGTTTTACTGGTGAATTCTATCCAATATTTAAGAAAGAAATAACACAAATTCTGTGGTAACCTTTGTAGAAAATGGAAGAGGATGGAATACATCCTAAACTCATTCTTTGAGGTGTCATTACCCTCATATCACTATTGCAAAGACATTACTGTAAACTACAGAACAATATTTCTTATGTCCAAAGATGCAAATGTACTAATCAAATTTTTAACAATGTGAATTTAATAATTATATATGAAGAATAATGTATTGCAACTAATTGGAGTATATTGTAGAAAAGCTAGGATGGTTTAATGGTAAAATATCAATCAATATAATGTGCCATATTTCAAAACCAAAAATGAGAATACAACTATGCTCATCTTGATATATGTAGAATAATCATTTGAAAAAAAAATCATCCTTTCATGATAAAAACTCACAACAAAATAAGAATAGAATACATCTTCCTCAACTTTATAAAGGGCATCTTCAAAAAACTTGCAACTAAGAATTCTTGCAACTATGAAAAAACAAATGTTTAATTCCTAAGATCAGGAACAAATAGAGACATCTTCTCTCACCCTTTCTAAGAGGTTCCAATCAGTTTAATAAGGCAAGGAAAGAAATGTTAACACATTTAGAAAGGAGTAAAATTGTGGGCCGGGTGCAGTGGCTCACGCCTCTAATCCCAGCACTTTGGGAGGCTGAAGTGGGCATATCACAAGGTGAAGAGATTGAGACTATCCTGGCCAACATGACGAAGCATTTACAGAGGATTTGCTAAAAAAAAAAAATATATATATATATATAAAAATTAGCTGGGCACGGTGGCAGGCACCTGTAATCCCAGCTACTCAGGAGGCTGAGGCAGGAGAATAGCTTGAATTAGGGAGTAGGAGGCTGCACTGAGCCGAGACTGCTCCCAGCCTGGTGACAGAGCGAGACTCCATCTCAAAAAAAAAAAAAAAAAGAAAAAGAAAAAGAAAGGAGTAAAATTGTGTTTGTTTGCAGATGACCTGCTCACCTAAGTAGAAGATCCAATGTAATATACCAAGAAAAGCTACTAGAATAATTTTTGCAAGGTTGTAAGATGTTTGATTCAAGACTTTTTTTTTTAATAAAGCTTCAGTCTTCAAGACAGAGCGACAAATAGCACAAAAATAGAAAAAAAAAGACGAAGAAAAAACAGAATATTCAGAAGTAGATCCATATGTATAAAAATAAATGCACAACTAAATCATTAAGTATCTATATGCAATCCAAATCTTAATCCACATGTAAAAATTAACTTAAAATATTTATAGATCTGAATGTGACACCTAAAACTGAAACTGACCCATTAGTCCCATAGGTAATTTTTTTTTTTTTTTTGATAAACATAGATATTGACACTTTTGTTTTTAAAAGTGAAGACATATTTGTTTTATCTGAGTTCCTTCCTCAGGAAAGGACCTTCAGGCCTCTATAAAAAGTATCAAAGAACTAAAACTCACCACATCACCACATTCAAACAAAGAGACACTGGATCTCTCATTCATCATGATTGCTTCCTTGCCTCCCCCACCATCCTCCCTACCCCCAGTTTCTGTTTTCTCACACATTGTTACATTTCTTCTCTTCTATATAAACCCCTAGTTTTAGTCCATCAGGGAAATGGATTTGAGACTTGAGCTCTCGTTTCCTTGGCTGTACCACCTGGTTAAAGCCTTCTTCCTTGGAAATACTCAATGTCTTACTCATTGGCTTTCTCTGCAGGGAGCAGCAGGACCTGGACCAAAGCCCTGGTGGTTTGGTAACAAAACTATGAAACTTCTAGAACAAAATATTTTTGACATAGGTTTCAGCAACTATTTCTTAGATAAAGCACCAAAGCATGATCAATAATGCAATAAGCAGATAAATTGGGTTTCATCAAAACAAGAAACTTGTCTTCAAAAGTTTCCTTCTCCTAAGAGAAGGAAAACAGTGAACAGACTAGGAGAAAATATTTTTCAAACTAGATGTGAGACAAAAATGCTAAAGTTGCAACTGAAGGAAAAAAAATATTTTGATTACATTGGAGTAGATAGAACACAATACTCATGAGCAGTAAAAAAGTAGATAGAAGATACATAGATAGATATAGATAGATGTAGATAGATATGTAGATAGAGATACATTAGGCTTTGAGGTAGGGGATCAGCAAGTCTTGTTTTTCTAGCACTGGCCCCAACCCTGGTGGCTCACTCATCCCGGCAGGATTTGAGCAAAACAGGGTGCAGTGAAGATGAGACTAAAACGACCTCTAGTGACCCTCACTGCTTATGAACATAAAGACGCTCCAATTGGCCAGGCGTGGTGGTTCATGCCTGTAATCTCAGCACTTTAGGAGGCTGAGGCAGATGGAACACTTAAGTTCAGAAATTCGAGACCAGCCTGGGCAACATGGCAAAACCCCATCTCTACTAAAAACACACACAAAAATCAGCCAAGTGTGGTGGTGCACGCCCATAGTCCCAGTTACTCAGCTGACTGAGGCACGAGAATCACCTGGGAGCAGATGTTACAGTGAGCTGAGATTATGCCACTGCATTCCAGCCTGGGTGACAGAGACAGACCCTGTCTCAAAAAAACAAAAACAAAAACAAAAGACACTCCAGTGAGCACCATGACGGTTTACAAATGTCGTGGCAACGCACCATGGCAAAAACCAGAAAGTTATTTTATATGGTTTCTTCTGTCTCCTGCTTCAGAGCCTAAATGTCCATCAGTATGTGTTGTGAACTGAATTGTGTCCCTTCAAAATTCATATGTTCATGCCCTACCCCCCAGTATGACTGTATTTGGAGATAGGGCCTTAAGGAGGTAATTAAGGTTGAATGAAGTCATAATTGTGGGGCCCTGATTCCATATGATTTGTGTCCTTATGAAAGAGACACTAAAATGCTTCCTCTCTTTCCATTATCAAAGTCATAACAAAAGTATTTTTTGGCACAAAACAAAACAGTTAAAATTCTGGTAATGCCACAGGGCATATCGCTATTTCACTTTAACAAATTAATTTCTCTTAACCTACTTTCTCATGTGTAACTTCAGAGTATTGATGCTAATATTCTAGAACAATTTAATTATTAAATGAGAAAATATCTTGAGGTGCATAAAATATTAGTCAATCAATATACAGACGGTTTCTTCTCAATCCTTTGGTTTTTCATACCACGGACAAATAAAAAATACTACTGAAATAGTAACATAAATGCAGCAGTGACAGTACAAGTGAGAAAAAAAATGTAGCTGGAAAAATACAAAGTGAAGTGACCGCTAAAAGAAATCTACATTGCATTATACACACCCACAAAGTGAAGAGACTCTCTCTCCCTCAGCGTCGCATTCCTCATCCAGTGTTACATCGCCCTTAAGGGGAATCATCTAGACCTGTAGCAGCACAATCAAGGTTGAAAAGCTCGAAAAGAAAAAAAAATCAAGGATTAAAACAATTGATATCAATTATAAAAAAAGACTTTAATAAATATGAAACAATTGCAAAAGGATTTCAGTGTTTGCTTAGTTCTAAACACAACTGATGTTTATTGAGTTACTCACAACAACTGGAATGCTGGAAAGAAAGTAAGCAATTACACATGAGGATGCTGAAGTCCAGGAAAGCTTAACAAATTGCTCCCCAATCACACACCTGCTATTTACAAAGCTAGAGCCAGAATTACATTTCCCTGACATCAAGAACAGTGATAGATAACAATATAGCCAGTGAAATGCAGATGCATAAACAATCATTATGACATCATCATTAAACAGGTAGAGATGAGAAATCAATGAAATGCACACACATGCTAGAAGGAGTCAGTTTCGCTATAATACTTGAACAGAAGCTTAGAATCTTACTGGTCTAGTTAGCATTCATGACCGCTTGTTACTTTTCTTGATAACAGTTTTTCTTTTATATAATAATTGCTGAGGAGTATAGTTAATTGAGTTTGTTTTGTTTTGTTTTTGTTTGTTTGTTTTATAATATTAGCGCTCCCGTCAATATGGACATCCCTGAATGGCTTTACATTTAGGCGGTGGTTAAACTCCTGCAGAAAGAAAATTTCTTTCACCACATATGAAGTTAGCAAATAAAGCAAATAAAGACTTAGTTGATCTATTACCTTGATCCCTTTTGAAAAACAGTGCCCATTGGGTAGAATGTTTATTGACACATTTTCATTTGAATGGTTAATCTGTCATAAAGACAGAAGACAAGGCCATTTTTATTTATTGCATGTGGTGGCAATGGAACAGCAGGCAAATCTATAATTTATATCTCGAGTCCACTTCTACACAGCCCTTATTTCCAAATCTTGATCCTGCTGGCTATGCCTAGGATCTGGGAGGGAGAGGATCTTTGGAGAATGGACCACACAGCACCTTGTGGAAGCATGTTAAGAAGTTCTATGACGAACCATGTAAAAGATGATCTGTAACTAGAAGGGGTTGAATGGGGAGGTGTCAGTATAGTAGAGCTAGAGCCATGTGGATTCACTTACAACCATGTGAAAGCAGCGACACAGTGATAGAAGAGAGTGCTGCTTAGTTGTTTTTGTAATTGTTGTTGTTGTAATTGTAGAACTAGGTGGATTGTGTTGTCGTTGACTGAGATGAGAAAGACTAACTGTGGGAAAACATATAAAATTTTAGATTTATTAAGTTAGATTTGCCTATTATTTAATTTTCTAGGTGTTGCCTTCTCAATGCCCAAATTCCTTGCCTTCATAAGCACCCTAACTGGTGGTCAGCTCCCTGCCTCCCTGACGTAGCTCTTATTGTTCTGAGAGGCTAGTTTTGTGTCTGTTTCTACCCAGAAGATAAACGTAGACTAAGCCTACACCACTCAGAAAATCCCATTTCTTGCTACAATTTATTGTTCTGCTATTGGACATATGACTCATTTTTGGCTAATGAATTTAAAGAAAACTTTTAATGAAGGTTTATGCAGACTGAACTTCCTTTATTTCTCTCAGAAAGCTACAAAAGCAACACTTCCTCTCTCTGGATGGGAAAAAGTATCACTCATATGAATCAGTTAAGTCCTGTCAAAAGAGAAGTTGGTCCACACTCAGTCTTCGCCATCACAGAATTTGCTGGAAAAGACTAGAAAACAGCCTCAGTGCTTTTCATCAAAGTACTGAAAATCATCATTAGTAGCAAGTGAGAGTGAGAAGACACTGTCTTTTAGGAATGCAATCCTTCCATTTTTCCGAGAAGCACAGCCATCAGAAGACAGGGAGCCTGTCCCAGCGTCACTGAAATAGGAATGAAGTCAAGCTGCAACAATCTTGGCACTTTCCTGCTCCTCTACAACAGAATAAACCCAAATTTTTCTCCCAAAAGACAGAGCAGAGCACCATGATTACTTGCTGGCATTTATCTGGGGATCATGAGAGAAAGCCAGCTTAGGATGGAAAGCTGAGCAAGAAACAGAAAGAAACTAGGTGTCTAATGTAACTACTGAACTGCTGAATCAAGCCAACCCTGAAGCTGTCCCTACCTCTTGACTTGCAGTCCTTTGTTTTAAACTGTTTATGGTTGTGTGTTTTGCAGTTCTTAAGAAAATGCAATCTAACGAAAGCAATATACAAAAGAAGATATCATGTAGTCAGCTGGATACATAAACTGAACCAGTCACAAGACAGGTGTAAGGTGTGACCGTTATCCACTGTGAACCTAGGACAGTATTAAAGACATGGACTTGAAGAAGACACAAAGTCACAGTGCACAGACATAGAGTTGCAGAATGCTTTTCCACAACCAGGATGTGAGAGTCACTCTACTGCTTCCAAAGGCTGCACAGCCCTAACCCCACTGGCAGGTAAAGAGATGACAAAACAGTTAGCTTGGGATCAGAAGTATTGCTAAAAATGTGGCTAACAATCAATCATGAAGACTTATTTATTAGACAGTCCCTCCTTTTTATTGGAAAGTTTGGGATGCTGACATACTTTCTTGCCCATGATGCTCAGAGATTTAAAAATTGTTTGTTTGTTGTTTTTATGCTGTAGTTCCATCAAGAATTATATAATCACATCACATTTCATGTAACTGAACAAAACCCACCATTTCTTACACCCTATACCTCCTCCTCCACCATGGTCTCCAGCTTAGTTTGTTTAGAAAAAAACTCAAGCTGTTTTTTTTCTCTGCTTTCACACTACCACAGAAATAGTCTTCAACATGAGGAAACTTTTGGGACCAAATGTGTGTGCTTTTTCCCTTACACCAAGAAATGGACACCAGCTGGGCATCCTCCAACTTAATTCCAACATTATCTCCTTAGAGAAGCATCAGATCTCACAGGGTGAGGACTCAGTCCCCAAGACTGTCCCCCACTTCATCCCCAAGTCACAAATCCAGGCCTCCAGAACTGACAGGCTTCAAGTTGGGGGTTTCCTTGACTCCAACTCTGGATTTAAATAATTTGCTGGAACAGCTCACAGAACTCAGGGAAACAAGTTTACTGGTTATTATAAAGGATGTTACAAAGGATACAGAGGAAGTAGGGTGAGGTATGGAGAAAGGGGTGCAGAGCTTCTGTGCCCTCTGATATGGTTTGGCTGTGTCCCCACCCAAATCTCATCTTGAGTTCCCACATGTTGTGAAAGGCACCCGGTGGGAGGTAATTGAATCATGGAGACAAGTCTTTCCCATGCTGTGAAAAAGTCTCATCTGATGGTTTCACAAAGTGGAGTTCTCCTGCATGAGCTCTTTCTCTTTGCCTGCTGCCATCCATGTAAGAGGTGACTTGCTCCTCCTTACCTTCTGCCGTGATTGTGAAGCCTCTCCAGCCATGTGGAATTGTAAGTCCACTGAACCTCTTTTTCTTCACGGTCTCAGGTATGTCTTTATCAGCAGCATGAAAATGAACTAATACACCCTCCTTGGGCACCCCACATCAAACCCTGTCCTCTTGGCCTTTTGTGCAGACTTCACAGAAAGAAGCATGATTAGTAACTGTTTAGATAAGTGTGCTTTGGAGAGAGAGATGGTTTTAGTTTTTTTTGAGACAGAGTCTCATTGTGTCACCCAGGCTGGAGTGAAGTGGCATGATTGCGACTCACTGCAGTCTCTCCCTCCGAGATTTAAGCAATTTTCCTGTCTCAGCATCCTGAGTACCTGAGATTACAGGCATGCACCACCACGCCTAGCTAATTTTTGTATTTTTAGTAGACATGGGGTTTCACCATGTTGGCCAGGCTGGTCTTGAACTCCTGACCTCAGGTGATCCGCCTGCCTCAGGCTCCCAAAGTGCTGGGATTACAGGTATGGGCCACCACACATGGCCTGAAAGGGTATGTTGTAAACCTGGCAAGGCTTGTCTGTTCAGATTCTTCTTGCTCTCTCTGTGAATTATTCCTCCCTTCAGAGTATGGGCAGGATCTCCTGTGAAATGAGGGTCTTAGGGCCCACAGTCAGATGACAGCTGCCTCGGGCAGGTGAAAGGAGGGCAAGAGAAGGTCAGAGAGAGGAATTCTGTTTCTGAGGCCTAAAGCACCCCAACACTACAACCAGGGATAGAGGACTCGGGAACCGGGGAACCAATATACATACATGATACATACATAATGTGTGTGTCTTTAATACATACATAATATGTTACATATATATTATAATATATAATGACATTTTATATATGTATTTGTACGTACATGTATGTGTATATATATTATTGTGTGTGTGTATGTGTGTTTGCATCACAGGGTTAAAAGTGGCAGTTGCTCAAATTGGAAACAGTAATCCTCACATTACTGCAGTTACCAAGCCTGCCAGCTTCACTCCCTTGATTTCGCATGGGCTGTGTCTCTTCCTCCCCCATCACCCCATCACCGTCCATCCCGGTGTCACTGCTTCCTGACAGGTGCTGTGGCTGCTGTCCTTCACTAGCATTATTTTTCTAATTCCTGTAATTCTTCTGCCTTGAGACATTGTTTTCTATCACTTGTAATATAAAAATCTAAATTTCTTAGAATTGAAAGAAAAAATGATGAACTCGTGGGTCAGGTCATGCAACTACAGCCCAGTCGGAAGGGACACTTTCTGGTTGACATATGCAAGATACTGTTACCTGAAATGCATTCAGTACCCATGAGCAGTCCTTCCAGCTTTCTTTTACTTGCTGAACAATCTTAGGCAATTTCTGCGCCAGCCCGCCTTCAAGTGCACTTTCCTCTCTTCAGGCTTCCCTCCCGCTAATCCCCACAAGCAAAGTTCTGGCAATACGATGGCCTTGCTGTTCCGAGCACACAGCCCACCTTAATCTTTTATCCATCTTATTCTAGTTATCTCACCCCCTCTCCTACAGTGAGGGGCAGGTCGGAATGCAAGTAACTGTGGCACCAAGAATTGAATGACAGGTGGTTGGTTAACTTAGTCCATTTAAATTATTGTTAACAACAACTTCGTTTAAAAATAGCTCATTTTAAGATTTCATTTTTTCTGAAAGATGAAAATCTCATATAGAAATAAAGATGTCAAAGTTACTTGGAGTAATTTTTTTCTCTGAAAGGAAGATACACCTAAGATTCTTCAGCAGGAAGGGCTGGTCATGGGTACTGAATGCATCTCAGGTAACAGTATCTGGCATATGTCAACCGGAAGGTGTTTCTTATGGCTGAGATGTAGTGTTACGACCTGGCCCACTCCATATTTAGAGACTGGCCAACTTCATAACAGCTATTACTTTGAAAGTCCACTTTGAGCATATGTCACTAATATTGTGACCAGCCCATGTATAGGTTCATCATAAATTCAGACTAGTGAGGGAGCAGTCCACTTAGAGTTTATAAAAGTTCTGATTTAAAGTATATTATAAAAACAGATTTAGTAGCAAATTAATAAATGCAAATCAGAACGAACAAAGCGTTCCCTGTGGCGTTCTGTTACAAGCAGTTTTTACAGACATAAGGGAACAAGGACTGAGCTGTACAAAGTTGTTTGTCAGGAATTCCCATTGGTTTACAGAAATGGCATTGATTAGTGGTTGGCTGTATGTCACTCACTATACAGTGTGAATTGCAATGTTCAGCATACGGCATTGTTAGGTTAATCTTATGACTGCTTGCTGTCAGTCAGTCTAGAGCTCTTAAAGCAAGTGGCCTCAAAAGGTTAATACTTAGTTCAAGGGGAAGTGAGATATGACTGTGGCCACATTTCAATGCCTGTCTGGGCCTGATAATGTAAAGGAGCCCACGTTCCTCAGATAAAAAGTTTCTCTTCTTTCTCAACATTCCATGTCAAGGGAGAAGATTATATAAAAAATGTGATGAAAATGTTGCTTTATAACTTTCCTTCCCCAAACCCATAAATGCAATCTAACCATGAGAAAAACATCAGGCAAATAAAAAAAGTGAGGAACATTCTACAAAATGCCTGCTCAGTCTCCTCAAACCATTAAGGCTATCAGAAACAAGGAAAGCCTGAAAAATTGAACATCCAAGAGGAGCCTAAGAGACAGGAAGAAATGTAACCTGCTCTCCTGGACGGGATTCTGGGAAGAAAAGAAATTCTAAATTATAAACCAGAATAAAAATAGACTTTAGTTAATAATAATGCATCAATAATGATTCATTAATTATAACATATGTACATACTAATGTAACATGTTACTAATTAGGGAAACAGTACGGGGTATATGAACACTTTCTGAACTGTCTGAAATTTTTCTGTCAATCTAAAACTGTTCTACAATAAACATTTAATTTAAAAGTCTTCTGTTAAGATTATAGGTTAGTATTTAAAAAAAAAATATATATATATATATGTATATGTGTGTGTTTGTGTTTGTATGGGTGTGTACTTAAAACCTTACCTCAGACCACACATCATATGAAGTGTATGTATTTAAAACTTTACCTCAGACATATTACTTTAATTTTTATAGGATTGAATATAAAACCAATCAAAATTAATTCCTCCACTTCAAATTATGAAAAACTTGTAATAGATAAATATGTATCTAGGCATTGGAAGGAGAATTTTCTATCCTTAGAAGTATACATTACAAAAAAAGGGCAATTCTTATTAGTTTGCAAAAATCAAAAAGTCAATTATTCATTAACTTAAAAATCTCTATTTACTAGAATTAGAGAAATCCAAATGAAAATGAGTTATTTTTTCAAAGACATCAATTATTAAAAGAGCTATGAAGGAAAAGTAAAAACAGCAAAGACATGGAATCTACCTAAATCCCCATCAACGACAGATTGGATATAGAAAATATAGTACATACACACCATGGAATACTATACAGCCATAACAAAGAATGAGATTATGCCCTTTGCAGTAACATGGATGAAGCTGGAGGTCATTATCCTTAGCAAACTAATGCGGGAACAGAAAACCACATACCACATCTCATTTATAAGTGGGAGCTGAATGATGAGAACACATGGACGCACACCTAGAAGGGAATGACAGACACAGGGGTCTTTAGGAAGGTAAAGGATGGAGGAGGGAGAGGATCAGGAAAAATAACTAATGGGTACCAGACTTCTAGGCTTAACACTTGGGCGATGAAATAATCTGTACAACAAACCCCCATGGCATATTTTACCTATGTAACAAACTGGCACGTGCACCCATGAACTTAAAATACAAGTTAAAAAAAGAAAAGTAAAAATTATTATCAATTTTTCATGTGGTTATTTGTTCAATGTGTTACCCATTAGAGTTTAACATCTGTAAAATGTCATAGCTATTTTATTTATTGCTACATTCAGAAAGTTTTGCACGTAATAAGACAACTAATAATAATTGGAACAAATCCAATGAACAATAAAATGGTACATAATGTTTGTACCAAATTAATATATACTAGGTAGTATCCTACAAGCTTAGCAGAAATCATTAGTTCAACAATGCTTTGCAAGCAGCAAACCTCGTTTTCTTCTGTTAAAGGACAAGTGGGCTTATGATAGGCATAGCCTAGTGTGGAGAACACCAAATTTAAAAAATAAAGTCTTCCAAGAACAATTAAGATGATGGATTGGTTGAAATGGCCAAGTGTTTTTTGTGGAGTCATTTGAGTTAAGTAAATTGTGTACAGATAATTGGCCTAAACTTCAGCTTCAGTCATTTTGAGCAAATCATGAAAACAATAGGAAATCACAGAAAAATGTTGACAAGGTTCTTTTACCACAGCCACCCAATTTAGCAAATGAAAATAATTGTTTCTTCCCTGTGAAATGTATAGTTTAAGTGCTGTGGTAAGTAGAAAAATGTGCGAGACACAGTTCCTAAATTAGATTCCAAAGACAACTTTCAGCTGCAAAAGTCTACAATGAACATATTCTTCTTGGAACATTTTTCTGCTCTGAAATGTTGGATGGATTAAATGTGAGAAGAGTCAGAGTAGAAATGACAACTTTAAATGTACACAAATTAGGTGATTAAAGAACTGTGGGCAGTAAAATTGAAGGTACATGATGAAAATAAAGGATGTTTTGAGAGAATACATTTTAACTTTCCACACATTTAATTTATCCTTTATAGTTTACAGGATGAACATTATTTCTTTTTTTCGTTGAGATGGAGTCTTGCCTTTGTTGCCCAGGCTGGAATCTGCCTCACTGCAACCTCCGCCTCCCAGGTTCAAGCTATTCTCCTGCCTCAGCCTCCCCAGTAGCTGGGATTACAGGTGCCTACCACCAGGCCTGGCTAAGTTTTGTATTTTTAGTAGAGATGGGGTTTTGCCATGTTGACCAGGCTGGTCTCGAACTCCTGACCTCAGGTGATCCACCCGCTTCGGCCTCCCAAAGTGCTGGGATTACAGGTGTGAGCCACCACACCAGCCCTGATCATTAATTTTTTCTTGTGTACGTATCTTTTATTTCTCCCACTAGACTACAAGACTACCTGAAGGATGGACATCATATTTTAAACAACACGTTCCTTACAATGCCTGTCTCAGTAATTTGTAAATAGAAGATGTTGAAAAGCATTGTTTGGTTCATTTATAAAAATATCTTAGTGTTTTTAACTGAGACAAACGTAGACTCTGACAAACATGGTGCTTGTTATGAGAAAAAATATTTAGGGAATTATTTATTTGGTTAGTTTTGAGAGAGATTTTGTTTTTTAAAAAGGAAAAATATAAAGAGAAAAAAGATGACTGTGAACTGCTACATTTAATATATAATTTTGATACCTTAAAATATGATTGTATAACATATGAATTTAACTTTTTCTTGATTATTGGTAATTTTGTTTAATGAGTTGTTTTAAAATAAAGACCAAGTTCCTTTCATTAAATCTCTTAATAATTGTGAGAGCTTAAATTTTAAATATTTAATGTTATTTTAAATAACAGTCATTTAATGTCCTTCAGGGTAAGCACAAGGGGCTCACACCTGTAATCCCAGCACTTTGGAAAGCTGAGGCTGGCAGATCACAAGATGAGGAGTTCAAGACCAGCCTGGCCAATATGGTGAAACCCCATCTCTGCTAAAAATACAAAAATTAGCCTGGCGTGGTGGCACATGCCTGTAGTCCCAGCTACTCAAGAGGCTGAGGCGAGAGAATTGCTTGAACCCAGAAGGCAGAGATTGCAGTGAGCTGAGATGACACCACTGACGCCAGCCTGGGCGATAGAGCGAGACTGTCTAAAACAATCAAACAAAAAAAGACCCTTCAAATGCACACACTAAACAATATTAACAGTTAAGGTGGTTTTTCGTTAAGCAGGCTCAGGAAGGGAAATACACAAAATTTTAGTGGAACTCTTCTGTGGCTTCAAAGCTTCAGACACGTTTCTTTCCTGGAGCTTGAGTTACCCCTTAGGGCTTACAGCAGCAGTGTAAAGATAATGCCTCTACTGGCATTATCTTTATCACACATACTGCAAATTTGTAGATAAAGGAAGTTGCAACATAAATGGCTTTAAGGAGAAAAATTGACAAGGACAGAGTCCAGGATTTATTTGCAATCAGACCCAAAGGAGGTGATTGCTAAAAGATGTAGACCATTGATCTTTATTGATCAAATGAATATATACCTAATCACCCACACCATTTTGTTCATAGGTAAGGCTTCCAGTGAGTCATACACAGACACATACACACACAGGGTACTTAGAGACAGCTATTTCACCTTTCGAATAAATGGCATTGTTGAGAGCAACAATGTATGACATATACATCGTGTATTTCTTTACACTCTGAGAAATGTAGGCAAGTTGCATTAACAATGTGATTTGAATGATCCTTGGAAGGTTACGAGCTGCTGAAATTACATCAGGTAATTACATGTTCATTTGTTTCCAAACAAAAAAAATATTGGGAATGTGTGACATTTTGGTTTTTATTCCTCTATATTATGCTTTCATACAAAAAAGTTATCTCTAGAACTTTCACTATTCTTTGATGTGTGTGTTGTCCTGGACAGCTGCCCTCACACTTTCTTTTCTACTTATTCATGGCAATTTTCAAACTCTAAAGTGTCCTTTTGGTTTATTATTTTCAGAAGCTCCAAAACACATTTTCCTTAGTCCAATCCTGAAAAAAAATCTCTTTTTTTACAGCGTATTTTTTGTTTCCAATCTACACAATTCCTAAAAGATAGAAATTTCTGTTTTTTTTCTAATTTATACATGACAGTCTATAAAATACACTCTTTCTTTCTTATTTAGCTAAGAACACTTTCATTATCATATCCAGTTCACCTTTTATTCTAATAACAAGAGAGGCAGCAGAGGAGAAAACTAATAGAAAATAAACCTGTTAGAACAACTTCCCCCATCTTTAAATAGAGCTATATTTCTCTTTAAACAGCTTGTCTTTAGAAGGAATAAAATTGACTCTAGAATGGATGTGCAAAAATAAAAACAAATAAATTTAGCTTTTACAGAGTGGCTACTTCTCTGGCAGATAAAATGTGCATTTAGCTGCCAAGACGCTCAGCTGATTTCCAAATCTGACCAAGGGTATCAGGGAAAACTCCTTGTCTTACATTGAAGTTATAGGATCTTAACATGTATTCAGAGCAGTGGATTTCATATCTTTTCCAAAAGTGCATAATGATCAGTTATATTTATATTTATCTCTCCAAACAAGGTAAGAAAATTAATTACCCTTGACAGGATTTAAATCTCCAATGGTAGACTGGTTAATCTACTCCTCCACTCCTATATAGGCACCTTCTGTTGAAATTAAAGAGGTTACTTCATTAGCATGAAGATCAAAGTTTAATTATTTGCACCATAACAGTTCTCAAACTATCATTAAATCCTCGTCTATTATTCTAGAGAACTAGAGTAGCTATTTCTTCCTGCTTAAAAGCAAGCCTCCAGAATCAAACACGATAGTATCCAAATATTTACTCTGCAACTCAAGACTGGTGAGTTCCCAGAAGTAGCTTAACTTCTCTGTGCTTCATTTCCCTTATAGTTAACATTGAATAATGATAATTACATTAATAATTTTATGGAGTACTAAAAAACACAACTGACACTCCAAAAAAAGTTATTTGGCTATTATGATCCAGTATAAATCCATGCATCATTTTTTGTCACGGAATCATTACAGAAATGTATCTTTCTTACACTCATATAATTTATATAATAGATATGTCTTTTTTACACTGTAAGAAATCAAGATCAGTTGCATTTATGACATGATTTGAATGGTCCTTGGAAGGCACAAGCTGTCAAAATTATATCAGAACATTTGTTTACAAATAAAAAAAATATACTGGGAATATGTGACATTTTGTTTTTTATCCCTCTGTATGATGCTTTCATACAAATCTTATCTCTGGAACTTAACTATGAATTCATTTTATTATGTCTTTTTCATGTCCTGAGAAACATGGCAGTGTGTTAAAAGTTGGTTTTGGCAAACTGTGATAAGAGGATCCTCATAAAGGAGCGTGAAGGAGAAACAGAATCTCAGGACCCCAAACCCACTATGCCAAAGGGAAAGTTGAGCTTGGGAACTGAGTCACATACAACTGTCTTTCTTTTGTTCCCAAACGTATAGTTGTAATTTCACGTGCTTATTTTATCTAATGTAAACTGTGGATTTACTGAGTGCTAATGAGAGCCTCAACCAAGAGTGTGACCACTTGCCTCAGTGTCCATGCTCCCTCTTTTTTGTTGTTTCTTCCCCCTCCTGCTTGCTCTTTCTCCTTTAAATATTGAAGTTCCCAAAACCCTCTTTGGGGAATGACACACATCATAGATCCTGCTGGACTATTTTTCTTTTTCTTAAGTGTGTCCCCCAACTTTAATAAAATAAATCTCTAATTCATTGATATCTGCCTCAGTCACTTTCAGTTACAGGAAGTTTAAGGCAGATGAAAGAATGCAGAAATCAACTCAACAGAGAGTCTCAGACTCTTCCACTGGAGTCCTCCTAAAGGAATCCTGAAATTCAAGAGGAGCCCTGGGGTATGTGGGAGCAGCGCTAGGTGCATCTCTGCACAGGGGCCAATGTCTGTAAAGCGCTCCTCCATTGTGTCCTCTGAAAGATACAAACTTTACATTGGCTTTTTTTGATTCATGATTATATTAATAAAAATAGCTTTATTACACGGTAATTCATAGTCTTCCACATACTTTCCAAAGTCAGAAACCACTATTCATGTTGTAGAAGCTACTCAAAATATACACCTGGGGGAAACAGTGATCCTGTGCAAGGCTGCCTTTTCCAGCTCAAACTTGCAAAGTCACAGCAACATTGCCACCGTATAAATGCAGCCATTCCGTTACAATGATAAATTCCAAGATCTCCAGCCTGCAGATTCAAGGAAAAGATAATTTGGATGAGAGCAAATTATTTCAGTCCATCGGGTTCCATGAGGCTATCCTAAAATACAGCACGGAATGTGATGATGTTGCTTGTAATCACACTACAGGTTCTTCCTGCCTGCTACACAGACAAAATCAGCTCAAAGACCATAGCATTTCAGCAGACACAGAGTTTAATTGGTGTGAGGCCAGCCATGTTGGAGAACTATAGTTATCACTCAAATTAGTCTCCCCCAGAGGCTCAGAAGTTAGAGTTCTTGTGAATAATTTGGAGTGGATGGTGGGCAGGGGTCTAGGGAATGAGTGCTGCTGATAGGTTGAGGGTGAAATCATAGGGGTATAGAAAATGGTCCTCATGCACTGAATCCACCTCTGGTTGGGGTCACAGTACCGGCTGAGTCATGAGTCATAAATCTGGGTGGGTCAGTTTGAAAAATATCTCTAAAAACCATCCTTAGGTTCTACAATAGTGATGTTATTTATGGGCACAACTGGAGAAGTCACAAATCTTATAGCCTCTTCCCATATGACTCCTGAGCAGTAAGGGCTTATGGAAAGCTTGCCTACATTTTAGCAGAGTTCAGGTCCTTCCTACAATCCTAAGGTTGTGGCCCCTCATGAGTCTTACAAAGATAGTTTTTGGTCCCTAAGCAAGGAGGAGGTTGGTTCCAGGGAGGGACTGTTATCCTTCATTTCAAGTTAAACTATTAACTAAATTACTCCCAAAGTTAGGGTTGGCTTATACCCAGAAATGATCAAGGACAGCTAGGAGTTCAGAAGCAAGATGGAGTCAACTGTACCCAATTTTTCTTACTGTCATCATTTTGCAGTGATGGTTTCAGTGTTTTCTGGTGTAACCTCTGTGAAACCCAACTATGAAGAGACTTGACTGCCAGCGAGAGGTGAGGCTGACACGTTATGGAGGAGATCTGCACAGTTCTTTTTTTTTTTTTTTTTTCTGTTATCCATCTTCTTTAAGTTTTATTTTATTTATTTATTTTTTTATTGCATTTTGATGATGATCTCAGCTTGATAATTTTCATACTGTTGGCCAGTCTGTGTAGGAAAAATTATGTATAAAATATTATACTTATGAAATCTTATTTGGACAAAAATTTATATATATATATATAATTTTCATGACTTTGTTATGTATTTAAATTTGTTGTTTTAAAATACGAAATGAATGAGAACTCATTTTGTCTACATAAACAGAACTCAAGTAATTATTTGAATTAATAAACATATTATTTGGTAAAAGTAGGTGAGCTAATAGTGAATACAGTCCTGCTCTTCTGTCTGTCGCTTAGGGGTAAATGAACTCATTGCATTTATTTACACTCTTCCAATGTAGCATTTTTAATGGAGAAGAAACAATCAGAAGCAAGTCAGGAAGAGAAGACAAAAGCACACCTCCTCCTCCTCCTCTTTCTGTTGTTTATGATGCTTCATGATCAGTTTGCTTGAACAGGGCTTAAGAGGATAAAGATGAACAGAAGCCCTCATTTCCTGGGATAAAATTGCATCCACTTTGCCACAAATAGCACCTCATTTAACTATTTCATGATTAGAGTAACTGTGACCTTTCAAGGAGTTAGTGAAAAGAAAAGAAAATTCTAGGACTTTTCAAGTTTATTATGCCAAGGGGAAAAGGTAAGCCCTGGAAACTGTTAGGCCCTGGAGTCATGTGACTCAGCTGTTTTTCTGGAGCATGACTTTTGCTTCCTGACCTTTGTGTTGAGACCTTATCTATTAACCAGGCACCTTATTCTTCATTCAAACCTAGACCAAGTGACATTGGAGATAGAGACCCTTGTGACTGTTACCTCTTCACAATGTTAAGAAGCCCCTTAGGTGTAATTTATAGTAGCCAATCAAATCTTTTATCTGCAGGTTAGTATTTTCTCTTAGTATGAAAAATGTAATTCTGTTCCACATCCTGTTTTTGTCTATATAAAACATCCTCACCTTTCCCCCACACCAGGGAGCCCTAATCACTATTCTTATCACTATTCTTTGGTGTCTATGTTTTCCTGGACAGCCACCCTCACACTTTCTTTCCTACCTATTCATAACAGTTTTCAACTCTAGAGTGTCCTTTTTGTTTATTATTTTCAGAAGCTCCAAAACACATTTTCTTTAGTCCAATCCTGAAAAAAATCCTCCTTTTTATATCTTATTTTTGTTTCCAATCTACACAACTCCTAAAAGGTAAAATTTTTAATTTTATCTAATTTATACATGAGACGGTTTATAAAATACACCCTCTTTCTTTTTTATTCACTTAATAATACTTTCGCTATTATATCCAATTCACCATTATTCTAATAACAAAATAATCTATTAACTGATAATATATTCTCACATATTATATTTGCATTTAAAATTATTTTTCTGTATATGTAATATTAAAATTTTCTGTCTTTTATTACTATTGTCTTTTATTATTCTTGAAACATAGCTGACAGTAGGTTTTAAATGATGAAAGACAGTTTTGACAAAAAACTATAATTTCTAATAATATTTAAGACTCTCAATATCAATCCTGGTTGCCTGTCCTAAATTAATATGTCAACTGAAATATCATTCCCACACACTGATAATTTAGACATTAGCATAGGGAAGAGAAGGTATGGTGGAGGTAGGTCTATTTGTTGTTTTGATTTAGTGTTTTTTAATACTGAGAAGTCCAAAATTAAATATGCTTTTAATTGTAGAATTAGAAACAACAGTAAGAGGTAGATCACACAGAGGCTAAAATGTATGTTCTATAATTCAATAAACTGTTTGTTAAATTAAGGCTCTACTGTAACTTACCTGTGTTTATTAAACAGGATAGAAACAAGCCAGAACAGTGCAATGCTGGCTGCTGCTACTACCACTGCCACTAGTCCTACCAGTATTCTTATATTACTACTGCCACTCCCAATATTTAGTAAATTACGTAATTGTTAACTTTTGAAAATAGATTACCTTTTAAAGCAAAGCAAATATTGTATTGAGCATAAATGGAAATTTTAACAATTAATCATATTTCAGAGATTAATTAGAATAATGAAAAGTTTATATTAGAGATGTTTGCAGTGTTCAAATGTTTCTCTTTTTAGAGTTTATATTTTGTGTAGCTTTTGTTTCCTGAAATACATCATTATTGATACTATATTATTTCTCTTAAGTTTAAATTCCTCAAAATATTTTAAATTACGTTACAAAACTGATATACATTATGCAATGTTCTGTTTCCAAATTTTGTTTTCAATATAAACTGAATTTACTCTGCATATGTTCAGGGAAATTGACGTAAGAATAAAGCTTGTTTATGCTGGTAACCAGAATAACATGAATGGCTTTGACTTGGATACCTTTGTGAGAAATGCACAAGAACTTTGTCAATAAGAAGGAAGATGGTTGTATATGTTGTGAAGTCTTTAGGGTTTCTGAAAACTTTCCACCATGTTATAAACTTGTCCTTCTCTCTTTTAATGCCTGTACTAACATGAACTGATAAATGTGGTCATACTGTCATTGTGCATTTCTTCCATGTTCTGGTGTTCTGTCAGTTTCCAGCATTTATTTTGCTCAGGTGAGATGTAATTACCAAGACAGGGAGAGTTCTAGGCTGACACAGAGCATCTCTGGGCATGGTGTTTGAAATATTTCCAACACACCTTGCTAAGATGTTCATGGTAGTCAGTTAGATCCAAACATTAGGGTATCTACTTGGAAATAGGGTCTTTGCTTCCATTTCTCAAATTCTAGTCTGCCCTGACTCTACTTCATAGATTCTGTATCTCCCGCTTGTATACTTGTAATAATTAGCTCATAGTTTATTTTTATAATTCCAACCATCACATAGGGTAATTTATGTATTCTAGTTAATGATGGTATATGTCACACTGAAGATTCATAATTATATTCAAGTTTGTCAGAAAGATAGCAAAATTACATAACTACCCTTTTTGGAGTATTTAGTCAGATTTAATCTTATCTAGAATGATGTGCAGATAATTTTTTTCCTCTGGGGGTGACTCAGAATATTTTTGATACAGTAGACTTACAGAAGATATTTATGAAATAAATAGTCAAAAAGGACTCATATCCGGAGTATGTAATGGACTTCAACAAATTAATGAGGAAAACAGGAAATTCAATTAAAAATGGCAAAAGGCTTAAATAGGTACTCCAAAAATAGCACATCAAAATGGCCCTTTAATGTACTAAAAAGTGGGTAATGTCATTGCACATTAGAGAAATGCAAATTAAAGCCATAGTGATTTACCACAGCTAACCCATAAGAAGGGCTAAAAGCAGAAAGAGTAAAAACATTCTGCTTGTGGAACGATAACTTAGGAAAAACACAATAGTTACCATTCGATGAATACACGCAACAAAAATACATGTATATCAAAAATATGTACAAATGTAATCACTGCTGCATTATTTGTAAAAGCCAATGTAAGAAACAATTCAAATACGAAGAGCAGAATTCCTACATACCTGTGATGCTTCACCTTTGGGGCTACTCTGCCCCTGTGAAAAAGAAAACACTACCCTTTTATGCATCTGAATGGAAGGTATTCACAGACATGATACTGATTGAAAGAAGGTAGATATAAAAATAATACACATTACATGATTGATTCTACTCATATGATTTTCAAAACAAGCAATGTTAATCTCTACTGCTAGAAGTCAGGGAAATGTTCATCTTTGAGATGGGAGGGGTTAATAATTAACAGGGGCGTAAGTTGGGATTCTGGGCAATTGATCGTGTTTTGCCTAGTTTCACACGAGTATTCACTTTGCAATAATGCATCCAGCAGGATGTTTATGTTTTGTACACTTTTCTGTGTCATTTATAACGTAATTATAAAATATTTAATAGAGCAAAGCATAACATTTATTTTTGCTACATGGCTGTTCATTTTCTTGAATCTTAATTTAAATACACCCAACCGTTGTTACACTGCATGTTTGCAAAGGTAGTTTCTCTTTCGTAATACATCTCGATTTTTACAGACTCAGAACATACCTCAAACAAAATTATAGTGAAGACAAAAATGCAATGGAAGTAATACTCCAGGAATTTCCAGACATCAAAGAGGGAAGAAACAAATACCAACATACAAAATGATGTTTCTTAGTTTCCCTCTTTGTTATCTTACTGTTTCATTGGAGACTGTTTCATTTTCCTCACTTGCTGTAGGTGCCAGAGATATTTTCTCCCAAAATGTGAACTCATTTCTAAGTGTCTTTTAAAACCTATTAGGAAAGGTAGTTCAATTTGAAGGGAGATCTCATTAATCTCTCTGCCTAATTACCACTCCTTAATAAAATAATTAACTTCAGCTGACAGAGGAAGCCATCAAGGGGACTGGCATTTAAGGTAGAGCATGTGTGTATTCACTTACACTCACTGGGGACTTTTAAAGTGTATGTTCAACCACTTATCTTGCAATGAAGATATATTAGTCCATTCCTGCTGCTATAGTAAATTACCTGAGACTGGGTAATTTATAAGCAATATAAGTTTATTTCTCACTGTCTGAAGGCTGAAAGTACAAAATCGAGGCGCTGGCAGGTTTGGTGTCTGGTGAAGGAGGCCCCTTCCTTATGAATGGCACTGTCTGAGTGTCCTCATGTGGTGGAAGGAATGGAAAGAGGAAAAGGGCATGGCCACTCTGTCCTTGAACGACAGAGAGCAAACCCGCTCCATGCAGCCATTCTAAGGGCCCTCATCCCATCCATGAGGACTCTGTTCTTGTGATTTAATCACCTTCTAAAAGCACCATAATATCACACTGGCCATTAACTTTTAACATATAAATTTAGGGGTGAACATTCAGACCACAGCAAAGCCAATAACATGAATCATGATTTTCTTCAGCATACTTAGAGAATTTTATATTAGGCTAAATAAACTTCACAGGAAATTGATTAGAAAAATTGAATGACTTACTATGTACGCTTTTAGGGAGCAGATACTGTGTTTTCCGTATATGGCGTAGAAGGGATTCTCAATAGAGGTTAAAGATAAGGCCTTCATATCCTTTTTCAATAAACGTCGTTTATTGTTTTTTGTATTCTTGTGGCCTTTTTTTCTTTCTTTTTATAAGAACATTCATATTGGAGGTGCTCCATAAAAGATGATTGTTTAAGATAAATCAGCTGGAGAACTAATGTTACAGCATCTAAAAACAGGACAGTACTTGAGGATTTCATAGATGATCAACTTTTTCATTCTACTCAAATTCTAGTGAATCTTACATATAATACCTTTACAATAATTTCCAAAGTGGAGCTTGGGGAAAGAAAGTAGAGAATTCATAAATCTTCATCCATTTTCCGATGTAGATATTAGATGAATAATCCAAGGTGGGGGCTTTTTCTTTTACTTGAATAAGACTTGGCTTTAGCTATACAAATCTGTTGCTGAAAGCCATTTCCTGACAGCTTCCCCTTCCTTTTCTGATACTTTTTATGCCATGGTTGATTGCAGGCAAGATTAGAACCATGCTTAATCAGGACTTGGCTTGGCCGGCTGGCGCTGGGACTTCAGGATGAAAGGGTGGCTGATAAGGTCAGGACAATGAACACTTAGAAAGTGCTGGCTTCTCTGGCTGAAGAATGGGGCCTAGCCAGTTTCTCCAGGACAGTCGTATGAGTCAGAGCATAAAAATACTCTTTAAAAAGGCTAACATATTTATCTGAAAAGGCTCTACAGACAGTAGACCATGACCACCGCCTCTTGGCATTTTAAATATGCCATGAGGACCTTAGAAATACCTCCATGTTGCTGTGCATCTTTTTGGGGGACTGCTCTGAGTTTTATTTTACTGTTTGCCTGCCATAAAGTAACATACACATCTTCCCGTGTCTCTGAATCATATCTTATCACGTTTAAGAAAATCCTGAATACAGCCAAGAGCTAATACTAAAGACATTATCTAAGGATTTAAACATAGATTACATTTATTTATAGATATTAATGAGTTGACACATTTAATGTATCAGAGGTGCATATCTAATTCATTTTCTGTGTATGATATATGTGTATATATATATATATATATATATATATATGCTTTTATCCTGGTTTTGTTCAAGGTTATATTTCTAAATATGTATTTTAGGCTACAGAGTTTTAGATTTCATCATAAAGAGAGGCTTGGAATATTATATTTTACATTATATCTGTTATTCAAATTGGGTAAAACTTTACAATATATTATCCCTAGAGTATTTTCTTCAGCAATCCAAACAATAAGGGGCTGTGAGAATATCATCAACTATTTATTGAACAATACGCTAATTGCCTATTAAGAAACTCAAAAACACGGGTGATCCAAACATGACAACCATGTCCAAGCAACTCAATAATTAGCAGAAGAAAACAAAATAAATTGCTTTCCAAACTTGGTTTTAGTCACATTCCCTCAGGAAAATCCAGCAGAAGACAGTGTGCGCTCACACTGCCCTTCAGCTGTGGCCTGGCTCTCCTGCATGAGGCTGTGTCCTTGCTAGCCTGGAAGAGCCCTGTCCCTGCAAGGCCAGGTCAAACGGCTGGGCCACATGGGGCTGCATGAATGGGTTTACCTTTTGAATATCAGAAGAAAAATATGAGTTGATGGTGTCATACGAAACGGTATCACCAAGCCTTACTGTCGGGTTGCCTCATGCTTCTAGTTCTCACCATTTTGGAAAAATACCTTTTCCCTTGTTGGTAATATGAACGACACATCTGAATGTAAGCTATCATACAACCTGGACCATATATGCCTCACACATTCTCTGGAGATGAAAAATCTTTAAACTTGTAAAAGATGATCTCTTTATTATATCCTGCCCCATTCACTACCACCCAAAGATTGCATATAATATGAATAGTATGGGAATTATGGTAATGTATGAGGGCGTGTCTCATAAAAGATAATTCTATTGGAAATTAATAATAAATTCCAGTATATACTTTCTACAAATAATTGGATTATATTCACTGTCTACACTTTGTTTTGCATAGTTTACTTTCCAGAGACATATCTACCAATCAACAGCAACTGAGATAGATCAAGCTCCAATAGTCTTATTTAAATACATTGAAACATCTCAAGTTTCCCCTTATAAAACTACATGAAGGTGTGTATTACAAGTGAAATGCTCCCCAGCAAATATCATTTTATGGTGGCAAAAAGGTATGTTTTGTACCACAGACAATTCTATTAAAATAATTTCTGCAAAATAGAAAATATCGTCACATTTCCTTCTTATAAAACTTATTCAGAATCACCTTATTTCCTTAAATTAAATTAAATTTAATTTTAAATTAAAAAATCAAGTTATCAATTTGAGTCCATTTGCTCATTAACTTGGTTTATTTTGTTGTCTATTAATAAAGAGCTTTCTTTTGGTAATTGTTATAGAAAGCAATAGAAATATTTTAAAAGCCTGATATTCTTGAAACAGTAATATATTTGTCGTTTTGGATTTTTTTTTTAAATAAATCCTGATCCTCTTTGTGTTCAATCTACTGTAATCTTACAATGTTTTCCAAAGCTGTATTTCAAAGTAAGGTGTATATAGCGAGTTCTATAACTGCATATGCATTCAACTGCTCCCATAATTAGCCAGTAATTTCCCAAAGGATCATTGTTAAAATATTGCATGATGTCTTCAGAAGTAGAAAAAAATGCCTATTCAAGAGTTATTTACTGATTTGGCAATAATAGGTGTTCCTCCCATTCTCACAGACTTTCAATGTTACTCTCGGTCATGATTAAATATACATTAAGCTTGCATTTCCACTCTTTATAACAATTTTTAAAATATTTACCTTAAAATTATAATGCTCACATTATTGTATTATTCTAAAAAATGATGTTGAAGAGGTAGTAAATTATTTATTTATTTATTTATTTATTTATTTATTTATTTATTTTTTTTATTGAGACAGAGTCTTGCTCTGTTACCAGGCGCCAGGCTGGAGTGCAGTGGCGTGATCTCGGCTCACTGCAACCTCTGCCTCCTGGGCTCAAGTAATTCTCCTGCCTCAGCCTCCTGGGTAGCTGGGACTACAGGCACACGCCACCATGCCCAGCTAATTGTTTTTTGTATTTTTTAGTAGAGACGGGTTTCACCATGTTGGCCAGGATGATCTCGATCTCTTGACCTCATGATCCACCCGCCTCGGCCTCCCAAAGTGCTGGGATTACAGGCTTGAGCCATCGTGCCTGGCCAGTAAATTATTTTTAATAAAATTTAAAATGTTAGTTGATTCTGGATGAAGAATAAGCTGAGTTACAGAGCTTGGAAAATTTGAGAATGAAATTTGATATGAAATATCTATATCCTAAATTCTCTTTAACTTAGTTATAGTGTTCTTTCAAAGAAGAGAACTAGAAAGAAATAAATGATCGAACAACTATAAAAACAACTGTTTCAAAACAAAACAAAAAGCCAGAAAATGCAGAAAGGCATAAAAAAGACATAGACCATAGAGAAACAAAATCATAAGCATGATATAGACAAACACATGTATACATTATAAATAAATATACATATATTGTGTGCTTGCGTGTATGTTTGTGTGTGCGTGTGTGTGTGTACGTATTGGAGTTCTAGAAAAGTAGGGAGAAATAATAAGTCAAAAAAATAGATTGAGGAAATAGAGGAGGAGAACCTTCCAAAACTATTAAGAACTATCAAGCACAAATTTAAGAAAGCATCTGAACCACAGCAGAATGTATTCAAAGAGAACCACACCTCGGGACCTCATAGTTAAATTGCTAGAAAAGGAAATTAGAAGAATTAAGAAAGGCAAGAGGAAATAAAAGTCATGTTCAAAAGGAAAAATTAATTGCTGGATTTTCATAAATAATAACGTGAGCCAGAAGAGAATAAAAATATATTTCGAAGTACTAAAGGAAAAGTAGGACAAACTAGAATTTGAAACAGGGAAATGGTCTGTAATAATGAAGGTTAAATCATCACAATGTCAGACGAATTAAAACTTGCAGAATTGGTTACCAGTAATAGAAACACACTCAATTTGGGAGAACTTTAAAAAAATACAAAATATATTATTTATGATACCATGTTTATACATTAGATATTTCAATAGCTATTTTTTTCCCAGTGGGTCCACAGAGTTAATGCAATCCTCATCAAAATTCTGACAGTTCACCACAAAAGGTTTTTGAACTTGACAATATGATTTCAAATTTATAAATATATAAAAATATTATAATATAAGCAAAGATGTATATTAATTTCCTATTGCCTCTGTAACAGATTAACACATGTAACAGAATAAAATGATGTCAGTTTATTAGCCCCTGGCAACAAGATGCCCTAAAATCATGGTATCATCAGAGTTGCCTTTTGTCCAGAGGTACAGAGGAAGAAAGCACTGTTTGTCTTTTTCAGATTCTAGAGGCTTCCCACACTCCTTGGCTCATGGCCCCACATCACTCCAATGTCCTCTTCCACTGTCACATGTCCTTTTATGACCTGAATCTCTTGCCTCTCTCTTGTAAGGATCGCCATGATTACATTGTGCCTACCCAGATAATTCTTTCTCAGAAACGTAATTCAGTTACATCCAGAAAGTCCCATTTTGTTATGTAAAATAACAGAGTTACAAGTCATGGAAGTGAGGAGTGGGACATGTTTGGTGGAGTCCCTTATTCTGTCCATCTCAGTGCCATTAAAAGTAAAAACAAGTTCAGAAGTTTGCTTTCTAGCTTTCTACTTACCAAGATTTTATTATAGAACTGTGGAATGCTATAGCACAGGATTGGTGTGAAGATTTTAAAATACAGAACAATGAGATGGAGTTCAAAAACAGAAATACACAGAGGTGAACACAGCCTTCCAACAGAGGAAGCTGTACAGAGTAGTGTGGCAAAGCCTGGCCCTCATAAAAGTGTGGTATCAATAGTATGCCTTTCTGAAAAGAAATGAAATCACCCCCACCTCACAGTATACAAAGAAAGAAATACCAGTAGATTGAAGATTTAATTTTGACATGAAAAATGATAAAGTTTTCAGAAGATAATACACTGAAGGAACTTCATGATCTTAGGTTAGAATTGCTTTTTCTTAAATTAGACATAAACAGCACTAAAAATAAAGGAACATATTAATGAATTAATAATAAGAACTTTAAAATTTCTCAAACTAGTAATGGAGAGAATGTCAAACCTACAATTAGGCATAATGCTATATTCCTTAAAACGTATAAATTAAATAACAAGAGTAGGAAAGGCTGTTCATTAATTTGAAATACTCATATGCTACCAGTAGAAATGTAAATCAGTACAACCAGGCCGGTCATGGTGGCTCATGCCTGTAATCCCAGCACTTTGGGAGGTGGAGGACAGTGAATCACTTGAGTCCAGAAGTTTGAGACAGCCTGGCCAACCTGGTGAAATCCCATCTCTACAAAAAATACAAATATTAGCCAGGTGTGGTAGTGCACACCTGTAATCCCAGGACGTGGAAGGCTGAAGCACGAGAATCACTTGAGCTGGGAGATTGCAGGTGAGCTGAGATTGTGCCACTGCACTCTAGCTTGGGTAACAGAGCAAGAATCTATCAAAAAAAAAGAAGAAAGAAAGAAAGAAGAGACACAAAAAGAAAGAAAGAAAGAAAAGCAAGAAAGAAAGAGAAAGAAAGGAAAGAAAGAAAGGGAAGGAAGGAGGGAGGGAAGGAAGGGAAGGAAAAAGAAAAAAGAAAATCAGTACAATGTAGTCTAAGGTAGAATTTATACATAGCAAATAATTCAATAACCTCTCTCCTAGTTATATACCAAAGAAAAATGCACATATAAATTCACCAACCAACATGGCTTACAATATTGCTATTGGCATTTTTTGTAAAATCTGAACCTTAAAATAATCCAAATGTTTATCAACTGTGCATAGTTTAAGTAAATTGTGGTAAAATTATACAACTGAATTCTATACAGCAATGAAAATGAACTTCAGCTATACATACAATGTGTATGAATTTCAAGAAACACCATATTGAGTGAAAGAAGACAGAAACAAAACACTGTATGTTATATGTTCTCGTTTCTATGAAGCCTAAAACTAGTAGACTGGAGTTTTATAAATTGTTCTAGTAGGTACTCTCTAAGGGAGGAGAAAAGGTACTGCGACTGCAACCGTAATTTACTGAGTGCTACCCAGTTTCTAGGACTTGATGTTGGTTTCATGGGGTGATGATTCATCAAGATAAACAGTTACATTTTCTGCTCTTTTTTAAAAAATGCGTTAGATATTTTTGTTCAAAAAGATTTTTAAGATGATTTTTTAGAATGGGAGACTGTAATTTCTTTTCATTTATATTTTGTAATAGAGAACTATGCTTTTGTGCAATTAATTAAATTTAGAGAAAAATGCACGGTCTTGATGTTCATACACAGCCAACCCTGCTCACATTATATCCAATAAATATGATAATATTCCAGATGAAACGTAACTGTACCATGGCAGAATTCTAGACATTTATCTCTCACTTGGGAAATGTCATGCATAAGCAAACACAATATTTTCCATAATTATATTGTTTCACAGGTAATGAAAAAAGGAATGACACTGTGTGTATAACAATTATGCCAGCACTTTCTAGTACTAAAACAAAAATTCATACATCATGCTGAAATTCATGTCTGTTGTGAACTGTAATGGAAAGTATTTTTGATAGAGACTTTTCTAAAAATAATCAAATTCATTGACTTTTATTAAAATAAGCATTCATAATAACAATACATCACTTACTATTATAAGTTAATGTGGCCCCAGAAAGGAAAACCTCTATTTTACTTTATAATTTGTTGACAAATAAGGTGAGAAGTAGATTAAATAACAGCAAACATAAAAGAGATTTTTCTAGCAAAAATGTCAGCAGAAAGGCAGAATGAGATCCGGCTGCAGAGCAGGACAATGTTAAACTGGAAAATGGTAATACTGGCTGGGCTTGGTGGCTCACGTCTGTAATCCCAGCACTTTGGGAGGCCAGGGTGAGAGGATGGCTTGAGCCCGGGTGTTCAAGGCTGCAATGAGCATCCACTGCATTCCAGCCTGAGCCACGGAGCAAGACCCTGTCTCAAGAATAAAACAAAACAAAAGAAATAAAGAAAATACGAATATTAAGAAAGATAAAATAATAAAACCGCATAATCAGAACGCAAATGTCTTCCAGGCTGCGTGAGCCCAAGGCGTCATTATAGTTCCTAGGCCTTTTGTCACCTTGTCACATGATGTTCACTCTACTCCTGTGGGACTTTGTGTAACAGGGCAAATTTTAGGGATCCTTCGTGCAGATTTGTGGGCTTCTTTCCTTGCAGGGTTTCCTTCCTTTGTTATTCTGCCACTCACATTACGTCCACCTCATCTTCCCTAATTGCACCTCCGCCTCTCTTTCAGGACTAGACACCTGGCCTCTCTGGGTCGGATCCTCTCCCTGCACAGAGGCCACAGCAACGTGCCTCCTAAGAGCAGCAGGCAGTCTGGGTTGCCTCATTTCTTTACCCAGTTCCACACATGAAGACCCTGTACCACTTGCTGTCCCATGGCTACAAACAGTGCTGTCATCCGTTTCATCCAGGGCTCCAGTGTTTAGAGTGAGAGTTAATATCAGCATAGTTAAAAACCAGAAACTCTAACGTTTTTAAACAATAGAGAATTGAAACTAAAAGTTTATCTATGCATACTTTAAAAAATTGCTTAATTTTATGGATTTAGGTATAAAAATGCAGTTGTGTTACATGGATATGTCACATAGTGGTGAAATATGAACTTTTAGTGTACTCCTCACCCGGATAGTGTACTTGGAACCCAATAGGTGGTATTTCATCCATCACACCTGCAGTCCTACCACCATCTGGAGTCTTCAGTGGCCCTTATTCTACCCTGTATGTCCGTGTGTACCCCTTGTTTAGCTCCCACTTACAAGCGCGAACATGTGGTTTTTAATTTTCTGTTTCTGAGTCATTTTACTAAGCATAATGCCCTCCAGCTTCATTCATGTTAATGCAAAAGATGTGATTTCATTCTTTTTCATGGCTCTGTGATATTCCACAGCATATAAGCACCACACTTTCTTTTCCAATCATTGTTGAGGTGTAGGGCTCTGGTGGCCCCACAGCATCCTGGGGTGTCCCTTATGCTGTGTTGAGGTGCAGGATCTAAGAGGTAAAGAGACAGGACGCTGAAGAACTGGTGAAGAGCATCTGGACTGGGGGGCCACATCACCTGTGAGTGGAGATCAGTGGCGGCCCCCAAATCCCCAGAGCATCTGTATTTTTTAAGTACAAGCAGTGGGCAGGGTCGTGAGTGAGGTCATCATCTATAGGCTTAATAATAGGGCATACATGATCACGTGAGTTACAAGCGAGGGGACCACCCCATTATGTCACCTGGGCAGAGATGTGGGCCATGCACAGCAGGGGACTGTGCCGTGCGTAGTAGTAGAGGGTCGTGTACAGAAAGGGGTCCACCCCCATTAGATCACCGAGGCAAGGAGGTGGGCTGTGTGCAACAGGTGTCGTGCGCAACACTTATTATCTGGGGGCTGGAGACTTCAAAGGATTTCTAATACAAGGATGCTGTAAGCTTAATGCAGTGGGGAGCTGACAGACTTGTGCTCTTCTCTTAAGATATTTATGGGAGGATCCTTTGAGCTATCACAGAAATGAGAAAAGCCTGACAGGATGTACAGTCGCTGTGACTGGTCACACCAGAGGGGTTTTTCTCCCTCGGTTACTCCCAGGATCTCAGGCCTGAGGCCTACTTTCCACAGGAACTGGATGCAAGGTACTACAACTCCTTTATCAGGAGGAGAGGCTCTTGCTCCAAGCCTGCCATACAGAGTATGCCCTTTCAGGCAGGGATGCCACCACCTGGATCTTTAGTTCTCCTCCTGGTCTGGCTGTTTTCCCGTGTACTGCTTCTGTTCTGTGACTGCTCTAGGCATTCCTCCTCCTACAAACTACTATATGGTTATATAGAAGGATTCTATAAATCAGCACTAAATGTGTCAGTGCAGCTCCAACTATAATACATATATGATTATATAGAAAGATTATATAGAACTAAGTATGCTAGATATAAGTATTAAGTATGATTGTATAAACTAGATATATGTAAGCAGTAAGTTACACTTCAAGCACTAATTCTATAAGCTAATATATGATTATATATGAAGGATTATATAAAGGAAACAGCCAAGCAATGACAGTATAAATCAAGATATTCTTCAGGCACTGGTTGTGCCTGGGGTCTGGACAGTTCTCCTTCCTCGGTGCCCATGGAGGGTGTTACCCACATTGAGGGACACCTAGATTGACTCCATGACTTTGCTATTGTAACTAGTGCTGTGATACACACACAGGTGCAGGTGTCTTTTTTACGTAATGATTTCTGTTTCTTTTAGGTAGATACCCAGTGGTGGGATTGCTGGGTCAAAGGAGAGTTCTATTTTTAGTTCTCGGAGAAATCTCCATTCTGTTTTCTGCAGAGGCTGTACATATTTACATTCCTACCATCAGTAAATAATTGCTTCCTTTTCTCCACATCCTTGCTAATATCTGTTGTTTTTTTAAACTTTTTAAGGACAGCCATTTTGTCTGCTATAAGATGGTATTGCATGCTGATTTTCATTTGCATTTCTCTGATGATTAGTAATGTTAAACATTTTTTCATGTTTGTTTGCCACTTGCATGTCTTCTTTGAAAAATCTCTTTTTAGATTCTTTGCTTACTTTTTAATGGAGTTATTTGCTCTTTTTCTTGTTGAGTTGTTTGAGATCCTTGTAGGTTCCGGATATTAGCCTTTTGTAGGACACCCTATTCAGTGAATGGTGCTGGGATAATTGTTATCCATATGGGAAGAGTGGAAGTGAACCCTCATCTCTCACTATAAACAAAAATTAACTCAAGATGGATTAAAGATTTAAATGTAGGGCCTGAAAATATTACAATCCTATGAAAAACTCTTCTGGACATTGGTTTAGGCAAAGAATGTATGAATAAGTCCTCGAAAGGAAATGTAAAAAAATAAATAGATGAATCGGATTAAACTAAAATGTTCTTCGCAGCAGAAGAAATAATCAACAGAGCAAACAGACAACCTACAGAGTGGGATAAAGTATTTATAGTGTACATTTTTAAATTTAACATAAGTTCTATTATGGCGACATGCATTAAAATTCTCATACTATTTATTTGTTGTTTATTTTGTTTTGTATATTTTTTGCTTATTTATTTTGCTCTAGTCAATGTAAAATAACTAGTTTTATTACATTTATGCAAAATTATACAAAAGTTAATAACAGGGTGTGTATTAGTGTTCGCTGGTAGCATTAGTTATGTGTATCTGTTGTTAGTACTTGTACACTATAGCAGGCCCCAGCCAAACACTTGGAATCAATTTTTCCCTTCGAATGTTAAGTTGTAAAACTGAAAGAAATTCAGTGATATGTTAAAACTGTAGGATAAATTTCTCACCTGATAAACTTGGCTACATTCTGATTTAAATTATTGACAGTCCCAAAGGTAGGACAAGCTAATCTGGAGAAGACCGATTTTTATAAAAAGAAAGAAAGAAAAAGAGGAAGAGAAAGGAAATAAAAAAGAGAAACAGAAAGAAAGTGAAATAACAGTTATATATAATCACAAAGGCAAGTATTTTCATGATTTATCCAGATCTTTTCAGAAGTAGGGAAACATTGGCGACTAGCTCTTTAAATATGCTTTCCTTATGGGAAAAACCATTCTTCCTATACATACCGGTGTCTTGAGCTCTCAACCCCAATACATGAAATGATCTAGTGTTTAATGAAAAATTTCACTGTAGTGTTTTTTGTTTTACAAACAATCTTACCATCATGATTTAGCTTCCGAGACATGTCTGTGGGGCTGACGATGTTGGCTGTCTTTCCAGATACTGTTGGGTTCTTTTTAAACATTTTGTACGTTCTCAAAACTTTGATGTGGCTTTGCTTCCAGCAGTCTGTAGCTGTAATTTGTTCTTTTTGAAAGACTGCCCAACACCCCCTGGACTCGTCCTTAACTGCATGCATGGAAAACAAAATTGCCTGACTTTTTCTGTCCCTAGGATTGAGTCTGGGGACAAAAATCCCTAGAGGAGTGAGTCTGAGCTAGTGATTAACAGGTGCAGAAGCATGGAAGCCTTGCCTGCTTTGCTTGGGATGAGACAATTGTGAGGTTCAACTTATGCTCCAAACATCATGGGAGGCCCCTGGAAACTAAGTAGCCCCCTGCTTTCCTGTCTCATATCATCCTTCCCTTACTCATTTCTCTGAGAACAGTTTCTTAATCAACCACTGTTTACAAATCTTTATTTCAGGGTCTGTTTCTGAGGAACTTGAGCTAACTCACTCTCCCTTATAGAGAAATAATGGACATCAGGAGAATTTTATTCCATGCTGCAGTAATACACCTTATGTCAAATCAATAAATAGACACATTTATTTACTATTCTAGATTAATAGATTAGATAAGTATTAATTCTAGCTCCATTTTTTTTTTTTTAAATAAAATCCAGTTTGGGAGCTTCAAGACTAAATAAAGGCAATACCGTGGGCAATGGCATACTCCCAAAGAAGAATTATATTCAATTTTAAAAGGTTAGAGGGGAAACTCAAATGATCTGAAAAATTCCCCTATCCCCCCAAACCAGAATTTAATTCTTTCTGTGTTTTGATTTTTCTATACTAAATTATTCTCCTAGTTTACATCCTTTTTTTTTTTTTTTTTTGAGACAGAATGTTGTTGCTTCCTTGAGCAGGCTGGAATGCAGTGGTGTGATCTCGGCTCACTGCAACCTCTGCCTCCTGGGTTCAAACAATTCATCTCCCTCAGTGTCCCAAGTAGCCGGGCTTACAGGATCCTACCACCACAGCTGGCTAAATTGTGAATTTTTAGTAAAGGCAGGGATTCACCATGTTGGCCAGGCTGGTGTGGAACTCCTAACCTCAATTGATCCACCTGCCTTGGCCTCCCAAAGTGCTGGGATTACAGGTGTAAGCCACCACACCCAGCCTTATTTCTAAGCTTTAGATGACTAAACTGCTACATGTATAGACATAGAAAATTAATACAAACTATTTGCTCAACAAGATTAGAGGAAATTATTGCTGCATTATATGTTAAGTTACCACAGCAATTTGTCTGGTATGAAATTAAATCATATTCTGTGAATCACCACACACTCATCAGCATCATCATCATCAGCATCATCATCATCAGCATCATCATCATCATCATTTTTATTGTCATCATCATTGATCAAATCAAACAGTTCAGGAAACAACAAATAGAAAAACCTGGATATAGCTCAGTCAATCTTTACATATACAATTCAGATGTAATATGGGTATATTAATACTTATATTTCTTCCCAGTTCTTTTGGGATCTGTTAAATTCTGATATTCTCACTTTTGGTCTGATATCCAAGGTGCAGTTTCATCAGCTACATTGGGTGGTCCCTATATCTCAGGGTGCACGTAATTTTTTTCACACAATGTTGTAACATCTTCCCAAATCAGAAGCCTAGAATACTCAAAAGAATACTTTGAATTCTGCCCATTCTCCCTGATTATGTATTTATAAATCACTTATTTCCAATTGGCCAGTGCTTATTGTTTCAGTAGAAGATGTGTCTACCAGAACATTAACTTATTTATTCATAAATACTGATTGAATATGCATTATGTGTTGGACATTGCATAAGGGCCATAAGGAAAAGAAAAAAAGAAAAGAAAAACAACATGCAGACCTTGTCCTCAGATAGCACAAAATCTTATGAGGAATACAGAAATGTGAAGCCAAAATGCCATAAGACTAATGCTGTGGCAGAGCCAGGGAAAGAAGCAATTTTCATTCCGTTTGGTGCTTTAAATTTATGTCATCCAATAAGTCTGTTTCGGGAGTCATTAGCAATCTTTCTTCATTGTTCGCATTGTGACAGAGGCTTCTGATCACCTTGTCACATTCTTCATGTTCCCAGATGTCCTGCTTAACTTTATTGTCCTCATTGTTAAGGACTTCATATTGTCCCTAAAGGAGCCCTAAGTATTCTACATTTTGTATCTGCCAGGCTGCAACTAACAAAAGGAACAGCAATATAAAGACAATAAGACACATTAACATGCAGAGGCTACAAAGAAGTTTCACCTTTGTAATAAAAGTCTTTAATTCCCAAAGCATTTTATCTAGTTTGCAAAGGAATATTTGCATTATCTGTGTACTTCTTTTGTATTGAGGGAACTTGAGGAGTCAAGTTTATATATTACTCCTACTTTATTTCTCTATTATTAATTTGCAAATCATCCATTTTAATTATCAAGTAATGAATATTATCTAGAGACATGTATATATAATTAAGCCATTTGTAAACCTAAATAATGAAATTCTAACTAAAATACCCACCAAATTTAAATATGATTTTAATATTAGTAGTGCCTAAAGCATTAGTAGAGAATGAGAAATAATTCCTCTCTTATCCTTATTCCACAAGTCAATTTTATTGACAGTTACAATGATCTCCATACATATGCATATTAATTAATGTAACAAAAATTGTGAGATGTGTTTTTAGGGCCTTGTAAACTGTATGAAATGCTATACACAGTTGCACCATAATGTTTTAATGGAAGATTCTATTTACCTAGTCTTAACTACTACTCTACACATGTTGTAAATTCAGTAAAAATAATCAAAATAAGAATAAAGAATTTCCACGAATTAGCATCATTGTGTTTATTTAAAAACGGTTTAAGTTCTTTAGTGTCAAAGCTGATTAATTAGCCCATAATTAATATATTTTAACTCAATTTAAACCATTTTCACTTATTTTAATCACCTCCAGTTACTACACCGTGTTAGTACATGAAGGAAGAACAAAAACCTAAGAAAAATATTTAGACAGGCTATGGATGTTAGTTAAATCAGATAGACTCTGTAAAATGAAGAGTAAAACAGGCCAGGCACGGCTGCTCACACCTGTAATCTGAGCACTTTGGGAGGCTGAGGCAGGAGGATTGCTTGAGACCAGGAGTTTGAGACCAAGCTGGGCAACATCTTAAAAAAGTTAGCCAGACATGGTTGTGCATACCTGTGGTCCCAGCTACTTAAGAGGCCAAGGTAGGAGGATCACTTGAACCCAGGAGGTCAAGGCAGCAGTGAGCTATGATTGTGCCACGACACTCCAGCCTGGGTGACAGAGTAAGACTCTTGTCTCTTAAAAACAAAAAATAAAATAAAATGAAATCCTAACTTCCACAGATAAAATCAGAAAGGACTCTGATCCTGTCTTGATCTTGCCCCTATGAATTATACTCATGTGATGACTCCAACATGAGTATAATTCATCAGAGGTAGCAGAGCTAAATTTTACTGATTCGTTATAGGCCATAAAAAAATCATTTTCTATTTTCTTCAATGTATGATAATTATCATCAGAGTACATTTTGCATTATAAAAGGTTATGTACAATAGTAAATGGTGCCAATCATTGTTCATTATAATCTCAAGGTCAGAACATTTTTATGTTCATATTACTAAAAGCATTACATCAACCTGTTATAATTTAGTCATCAAAGCGATAAAACCAAAATAGCTGGAGTACATGAATACCTTAATAGATGTATGCATTGTCAACACATGTTACATATAATAAATGGGAAGAAATCTCAGAATTCACTGAGTTTGCCTACTACTGAGATTGTAACATGTTGGTTAACACAGTGGAAGGGAACGTATGTAAAAGGGAGTGAATCATGGTGGAAGACATCAGAGTAGGAAAGAGGAAGGGAATAGTATTTGTTGATTCCTTAATATTTTACAGCATTTTATTTAACCAAAGAATGTAATAATGAGTAAAGTAATATATTAAGTACATAGCTCTACAATATTATGTAAGGAAATATTAGTACATTTTTTTCAGTTTATAAAAGATCTTCTTTTTTTTTTTATTATACTTTAAGTTCTGGAGTACATGTGCAGATCGTGTAGAATTGTTACATAGGTATACACATGCTACGGTGGTTTGCTGCCTCCATCCCCCTGTCATCTACATTAGGTATTTCTCCAAATGTTATCTCTCCCCAATATCCCCACTCCCTGCTATTCCTACCCTAGCCCCTCAACAGATCCCGGTGTGTGATGTTCCCCTCCCTGTGCCCATGTGTTCTCATTGTTCAACACCGACTTATGAGTGAGACCATGCGGTGTTTGGTTTTCTGTTCTTGTGTCAGTTTGCTGAGAATGATGGTTTCCACCTTTATCCATGTCCCAGCAAAGGACATGAACTCATCCTTTTTATGGCTTTATAGTATTTCATGGTGTATATGTGCCACATTTTCTTTATCCAGTCTATTATTGATGGGCATTTGTGTTGGTTCCAAGTCTTTGATATTGTAAACAGTGCCACAATGAACATACTTGTGCATGTGTCTTTATAATAGAACAATTTATTATCCTTTGGTTATATACCCAGTAATGGGATTGCTGGGTCAAATGGTATTTTTGTTTCTAGGTCCTTGAGGAATCGCCACACTGTCTTCCACAATGGTTGCACTAATTTACGTTCCCACCAACAGTGTAAAAATGTTCCTATTCCTCCACATCTTCTCCAGCATCTGTTGTCTCCAGATTTTTTAATGATCGCCATTCTAACTGGTGTGAGATGGTATCTCAACGTGGTTTTGATTTGCATTTCTCTAATGAACAGTGACAATGAGCATTTTCTCATGTTTGTTGGCTGCATAAATGTCTTCTTTTGAAAAGTGTCTCTTCATTTACTTGCCCACTTTTTGATGGGGTTGTTTATTTCTTGTAAATTTGTTTTAGTTTTTGTAGATTCTGGAATTCGTTGCATCAACCAAGTGAATGCTAAAAGAAACAGCCACAATAACAGTGGTCGAATATTTTGTAGTATTTTTGCCTGTTCTTTTTCCATTCCCTCCTTGGAGCAGCGTGGCACAGTCAAGAGAAAGTTGCCCAATTCCTACTGCATCTGGAAGGAAATTAGTGGAACTTGCAGCATTTGGGCTTGTCCAGGAGCTGCCAGGGGGACTGGTCTCTGTGTCACCTGACTTGGAGAGCTGATTGGAATGGTGTCATTGTTAGGTCATCAGGTTGGAGGCCACTGAAAGCAGTGGTGATTACCATGGTAACAAGAACCGCAAGGAAACTGGAGACCTGCAGGCACCTAAAGGCAAGAGATCAAGGAAGAGGAACACTATAAAATGCTTACAGCTTCAATAAGAAATAGGCTGAGGCTCTTCAGGAAATTAAGACATTTAAAAGCAACTGTGTAAATGATTAAACTGGAACAACAGGGCACTCACAGATCCAGTGAAGAGTCATTTCTAGAAGAGGCTTAAAGAACACTGCGCATGTACACTGGGCTGATTAGTATTTCCCTTGCATGGAGCCAGGCTGTAAAGGATGGGAGAAGTGGTTGGCTTTGTTGTTGTTGCTTTGTTCTGTTTTTCTCTTGGTTTTTTAAAGGCCCAGTTTTCGAGAAAGGATTAAAAGGCATATAAAGAAAGAGTGAATATGGCTCATTCAAGGGAACAACATCAGTGTCTAGAAATTGACCGTAAAGAAACACAGGCCTTCACCAAGACTTTAAAACCACTGTTCTAAGTATGCACAATGAGCTAAAGAGCAGGGAAACACAATTACGTGAAAGCAAGAAGACAATATATGAACAAAATAATATCAACAAAGATACTGAAATTATAAGAATGAATCAAACAGAAATTCTGGAACTGAGAAAATATAATGACAGAATTACAAAATTAACTAGAAAGATTCAATAGCAGAATTAAACAGACAAAAGAGATAATCAGTAAATTTAAAGATAGGTCATTTGACATTATAGAGTCAAAGAAGCAGAAAGGAACAGAATGAAACTGAGAAATGCCACAGGGACTTATGGGACACCATCAAGCCAACCAACATGTACATTATGGAAGTCCAAGTAAAATAAACTCCAAAAGACCCACACTGAGATACATTACAGTCAAAGACAGAGAATCTTAAAAGCAGCAAGAGAAAAATGGCTTACCTTGTACATGGTAGCTCTAAAAGATTATTAAGAATTTTTTAGGAGAAATTTTGTAGGCCAGAAGGTAATGGTAACTAATGTAAAATATATTCAAAGTTGAAGGAAAACAATTCTGAGAATACTATGTCTGGCAACACTGCTCTTCAAAAATGAGAGAAAATTAAGACATTTTCAGGTAAACGAAAGCAGAGGAACTCATTACCACCGGATCTACTGTCCAAGAAATGCTAAAGGGAGTCCTTCAAGTTTAAGTGAAAGAATTCCAGAGAGTAACTTAAAGCAATAGAAAAAAAATGAAGTTCTGAGGTAAAGGTAATTATCATGACAAAAATATTTTATTATCTTAGTTTTTGGTTTGTAATACCACTTTTAATTTTTTCATAAGATATAGAGGACAAAGGCACAAATAGATGCTAATGGGTACAAAATACACAAACATGTGATTTTTGATATCAACAACAAAAAGAGGAAACTGAGTTGTTAAGAATTAGAGTTTTATATGCAATTGAAGTTAAATTGTTATCAGAATTAAAAAGCATTCTGTAACTTTGGAATGTTTTATGTAATCCCCATGGTAACAAAAAGAGATATCTGTAGACTATACACGAAAGGAAATAAGATGGAAATCAAATCATAATGGATCACTACACAAAGTTAAATTTTAAAAAAAGTTAACACAAAGAATGTCAATAAGGAAGGAAATGAAGGACAAAAAGCTCAAACTTAAAGAAATACTGAAAACAATTAACTGAATGGCAAGAGTAAATTCTTTCCCTTAAGGAATTACAGAAAATATAGAAGAATTAAATTCCCTATCAAAAGATGCACATTTGCAGAATAGATATATACACAGAATCTAACCATGTGCTGTCTACAGTTGACTCACTTTAGATCTGAGAACACTCCTAATTACAAGTAAAAGGATGAAAAGAGATATTCTATGCAAATAGCCATCAAAAGAGAGCAGGGGTGGCTATACTAATATCAGGCAAAGTAAACTTTGAGCCAGAAACTGTTAGAGGGGGATAAAGAACATTACATAGTGATAAAATAATCAAGTCACTAAGAAAATGTAATAATTATATATGCACCCAACATCAGAGCTCCTAAATATATGAAAGAAACATTGACAGAACAAGAAAAAATAGACCTATAAAATAGTAGAAAATTTTAATATCTCACTTTCAGTAATGAAAAGGACAGATCAATAAAGAAATAGAAGGCTTGAAAACAGTATAAATAAATTAGACATAATAGACATACACAAAACATTCCAAACAATATCAAAATGCTCATTTTTTCAAGTATATATAGAATATTCTCTATGATAGATTAAAGATTAGGCCAAAAAGCAAGTCTTAATACATTTTTAAAAAATGAAATCATACAAGGTTTCTTTGCTACTTGCAATGGGATGAAACTAGACATGGGAAACTTGAGACAGATGAGTGCAAAATACAACATTCCAAAACATATGGAATGCTGTGAAAGCAGTGACAGGGAAAAGCATACAGCTGCAAAAGCTGAAACTAAATAAAATTTTAAATCTCAAATTAAAAGCCTTGCTTATGTTAAGGAACAAGAAAAAGAAGAAAAACCAAATCTACAGCTAACATAAGAAAGGGATAATAAAGATTAGGACAGAGGAAAGCAGAATACAGAATATAAATCTATAGAAATGTTTTAATTCTAGTAGTTTTGAAGTAAATATTAAAATCTGAAAGTATAAGACCTCTAAATTTGCTTTTAATTTTATTGTTCTGGCTATTCAGAGTCTCTTGAGAGTCCATGTGAATTTTAGGATGTTTTTCTATTTATGCAAAAAAAAAATAGTATCTTTTGGAATTTTGATATGAATTATATTGAATCTGTTGATGAATTAGAGTAGTACTGAAAAAAATGATTTTTGCTTGTTGATTTTGTATCCTGAAACTGCTCTATTCCTTTTAGTTCAAATGATTTTATATTAGATTTAGGATTTTCCACATATACAATCATGTCATCTGCAAACAGAAAAAAGGTTTTCATCTTCCTTTTTGCTTTGAATGCCTTTTTTTTCTTGACTAATTTCCTTGGGTAGAAGTTCCTGTACTGTATTAGATAGAAGTGGTAAAAGTGGGCACCCTTGTCTTGTTCTTCTGATATTACAGGAAAAGTTTCCTGTGTCCTATCATTGAGTATGGTGTTAGCTGTGTTAGTCATAAATGGCTAAAACTGTTAGATGGCAAAAGTGAAGTTGCATACATTAGATTTCATAATGGTTTATTGGACGCAACATCAAAAACACAAGCAACAGAGAAAAATAGGTGAATTGGTTTACATGACATTTAAAACTGTGTGTGAATCAAAGAACACAATCAACAGAATAAGGCAGCTGACAGAATGAGAGTAAATATTTGTACATCACACGTTGGAGAAAGGTAAACATCTAAAACATAGAAAGAACTCCTACAACTCAATGATACAAAGAAACCCCAAACAACTCAATTCAAAAATTGGCAAAGAACTTGAATAAACATTTCACCAAAGAAGACATATAAATGACCAACAAGCCGGTGAAAAGACGTTCAACACCCCTGATTACTAGAAAAATGTGAATCAAAACCTCAATGAGATAACTGCTTCACTTTCTCTAAGATGGCTACTATTTAAAAAGTACAAAGTAACCCATTTTGACAAAGATGTGGAGCAATTAGAACCCTTGTGCACTGTTGGTGGGTATGTAAAATGGTGCGTATGCTAGGGAAAACAATATGGTTGTTTCTCACAAAATGGAAAATAGAATTACTATGTGACCCAGCTTTTTCTTATATGGCTATATACCCAAAATAATTGAAAGCAGGGGCTCAAAATAATAGTAGTACACCCACAATCACAAGCGTGCATCTATGGATGAAACAAAATGAATGAAAAAGCAAAATGTCAGAATCCATACAGTGGGGTATTTTTCAGTCTGAAAAAGGATGAAAAATCTGATAGATGCTACAGCATGAATGCACCTTGAGAACATTTTGCTAAATGAAATGAGCCAATCACAAAAAGACAGTTTGTGATTCCACTTCCAGGAGGTGCCTAGAGCAGTCAAATTTATGGAGACAGAAAGTTAGAATGGTGGTTGCCAGGGGCTGCAGGGAGGGAGGAATAGGGAGTTGTTGTTTGATGAGTGGAGTTTTAGGTTCAAGAAGAAAAGTTTAGAAGAGTGGGTGTGTAGCAATGTAATTGTACTTAACACCACAAACTGTACAATTAAAAATGATTAAGATGGTGAATTTAGTTAAATATATTTTACTACAACTAAAAATATACAATATATTTGTTATAATTCACATTCAAATTTCAGAATGAAGTTAATAAAATTTATACATTTTACTAGTTTTTAAAAGCACAATCCTTAGAATAATGACAAAGCTAATTAATACTGTATGGTAAAATATAATTCTAGACTTAAAATATTAAATCATTAATATTTATTAATGCTTTCTAAAGTTTCTTATAAATAAAAAACTACTTATAGTAAAAAAAAATCTTAATAATAAATCAGTAAACCTTTGCTCTTAATGGTAATTTAGATAATTCATATTAATATAATTTATTTGTTTGTGTTTTGAATATTAACTAGACTTTTAACATATTGCTTCCATCATAGTAATATACACATAAATAATACTAACAAGTTAAAATAACATGTGTAAAACTTGATTCATATACCAAGCCATAGTTCTGAAATGCCCACATACATATTCACTTTGCAGTTTATAAGATAATGATTTCCTTGAAGTATACATAATTTCACATAAAATTCCCTGATGTAAGGTTAAATGGAGTTTAGAAACTAATTTTTATTACAGTTGGCATGTATTACCGAGAGATGTAACAGAAATCCTACTATTTCAATTACGGTGCATAATAGTATTTCCTTTGCACGATTTACATTGATTTGTAGGTTTGATGTGTGCTTTCTTCCATTAAGTTTTCTACTAAATATCCCTTTGCAAGAAAATTCTCCTCATAGGAAATAGCCTTGGCTGGACACTGTGGCTCATGCCTGTAATCCCAGCACTTTGTGAGGACAAGGCTGGAGAATTGCTCAAGCACAGGAGTTAAAGACCAGCATGGGCAGAATGGCAACATGAGTCTGAAATGATTTGACTGTGTCCCCACCGAAATCTCATCTTCAATTGTAATCCCCATGTGTCAAGGGGAGGGACCTGGTGAGAGATGATTGGATTATGGGGCAGGTTTCCCCATGCTGTTCTCATGACAGTGAGTTCTCATAAGATCTGATGGTTTCAAAGTGTAGCACTTCCCCTCCTCCCCTCCTGCTGCCATGTAAGATGTGCCTTGCTTCTTCTTTGCCTTCTGCCACGATTGTGAATTTTCTGAGGCCTCCCAGCTGTAGAGACCGTAGAACTGTGAATCTTTTCTTTATTAATTACCCAGTCTCAGGTAGTTCTTTATAGCAGTTTAAAAACAGACAAAAACACCATCTCTACAAAAAGGTACAAAAATTAGCTGGACATGGTGGCATATACCTATAGTCCCAGATACTAGGGATGCTGGGGTTGGGGATCACCTAAACTAAGAAGCTCAAGGTTTGCAGTGAGCTGAGACCATGCCACTGCACTCCAGCCTAGGAAAGAGAACAAGACCCTATATCAAAAAAAAAAAAAAAAAAAAAAAAGAAAAAAAAAAGAAAAGGAAGAAGAAATAACTCTTAAAATATTATCAGAGTGAAAAACAAAGTTACATAAGCAATAGAAAATAGTCACTGAAAAAGGGCATACTTGAATGCAAAAAACAAAAAGTGTTAATGTATTTGCAAACCAACACTGCTATTTCTTTGTAAGTTATAATAAGTTAGTTCTTCATGGACACAGGATCTGTTCAGGGCAATTATGTCAACATGGAAACTTCTTCTTACACTTTATTTTTATAATTTCTTAACACTATAGCAAAATTGAAAGTTATCTGAGAAAGAGTGAAATATCAAATCAAATGAAAACAAAGATAAAACATTTTTTAATTATAGTAGTAACTTTATTATATTTCATATTGCATTCCAGCCAATTTTTGCATATATATATATAATTTAAGTTTACTTTTGGTTTTCTAAACTGCAGTAAAATGAGTTTTTAGGGAAATGAGCTTTGTAAATGTCAGTTTCCCAATTATAATTATATACACACACACACACACACACACACACACACACACACATACACATATATGTATACTGCCTTTGCTTGCTTTCAATGTCTTTTTAAAACTTTAGACTATAAAATTATTTGATTTTTAAAAAATATTGAAGTCAGACTTAAGAGAAAACTAATGATGTGAATTAAAAATGATTATTCTATTACTTAATATATATTAAATGCTTGGTATGTGCCAGGCCCCATAAAAGATCTATTATTTACCAGAAAAGAAAAAAGGACACAGAGAGCTCTTTTTTGCCTAAATGACTCAGCTCATAATTGGCATTGCTAATTTCAAACCCAGGTCTGTTTGACTTTAAAGGCTAAGTATTTAATCAATTTGGTACATTCAGATGCTAGCTCTGAACCATTGGAAAGGGATGGGGAAACTTGGGCAATATGAGGTAACACCACTAGAACATTATTTGGTAGGTTGATTTTAGACCAGGGTCTTTTCAGCTCTGACATCCACTCAAGATCCTTTGCATCATCTTGTCTTCCAAAATGTAGAGTGCGTCATTTGCTTTCAACAAATGCTGGTTCCTCACTTCATCCCCCACCTCCACAAACCTCTTCTCCCCAAACAATACAAATCGTAAGTTCATGTGGTGTCCTATAGCAGACCTCGAGAAGTTTATCAGCAAGTACATTTGAGGAAAAATAACAAATAGTATTGAGAAGGACAAAGGAAGAAATTACAGAGAAGGAAAAAATACAAGACAAATTAAAAAATATAATTTTCTGTCTTCCCCTGTAAAACTGGTGATCACTATGCATAGTTTCTTACATCTGTGTGAAGTCTTACAATCTATATCCTCTTGTGATTTCATTGAGCCAATAAATAATATTCTTCTGTCCTCTTTAATAGCAAATTCAGAAGTCAGGGGAAAATTAGGTCTTAGTGTGTTTGGGCTGCTCTAACAAAAATATCCTAGACTGCATGGCTTGTAAACAACAAAAATTTATTTCTCACAGTTCCAGAGGCTGGGGGAGTCCAAGGTTGAAGTGCCAGCCGATTCAGTGTCTGGAGAGGACAGCTTCCTGGGGCATTGACAGCCATCTTCTAGCTGTCCTCACATGGTAGGAGGGGCAACGAGTCTCTCTGGAGTTTATTCTATAAGGGCACTAATCCCATTCATGATGGATCTGTCTTCATGACCTAACTTCCTCCAGCCAGCTCCATGCCCTAACACCGTCACTGTAAGGGTGAGATTTCAACACGTGAATCTGGGGGAGGACATAACATCCAGTCTGCAGCAGCAGATTGAGAGAACACCATCAGTTTTACTGGTATGCTTTTGGAACTTTGCTGAGAATTCTGTCCTTGGTGGGCTTCCTCAAAGTTTGAATCAGGCTCACAGCCCTCCCCAATCCCTGACAGGAATAGAAAATTGTGGACCTCACTGTAGGGACACACTGCTCACAGCATTGATGCTAACAGAGCAGAAATAACACTCTGGAGGCAAGAAAAGGAGAGAACGAGAGAGAAAAAATGGACCATGCCCAGCAAGCTTAGTCTTTTCTCTGAGTGAAGGAGCCAGTGAACATATGGAGACGCACCAGTGGCAAATGAGTCGGTACATTACTAACCTTTGATTCACACCTTCCCGCTGGGTCCCTATAAACCTGTAGTAATGCAACTTCCATTTTCAAATTTTCTGTTCTAATATATATATCATCTTAATGTATAAAGGAACTGGAAATGTCATGCAATTTACAATTATTTAGAGAAACTCCTTAGTTCCTTTTTATGAACCAAGCCAATTAGGTCCAAATAATTATCAATGTGTTATTTTTCATTTAGGAGTTTCAGGAGCATAACTCGTAACTTTTGCTAAGTGTTTCTTTAATTTATGAGAAGCTCTCTTAAATAGGTCTTCAACAATCAAAAATATGGGATCAAGATTATAAGTCCTTTGGAACTATTTGTAAATTCTTATATCTCTAATAAGCATAGTCCTGTTCCCTTTCCATGAGACAGAACTAGACAGAAAATCTATTTTAATGTGCAAAGAGACTTCATAACTGTAGACAAATCAAATTTTCTGGTAATAACATATAAATATGTGCTAACCTGTCTTCATATAACAAGACGTAATGGACATCTCAGTGATTAGGTTGTTAGAAACACCTACATCAACAATTGCTATTGTCCAGGTACTGAATTAAAAACATTTACTGCCAACTGCTATCTGAGGCTGCACACCTATGACTTTAGTTGTTCTTTACTTGCCGGGTCTGAGTAAAGGAATATGGGTGTCTGAGTTTGACTTCCCTTAAAGTGGCTATGGAGACAGGGATCTGGAGATCCTGATACATCACAGGAGAAATCAGAAGGAGTGCTTGGGAGTGGGGTGAGTGTCAGTGGTTAAGCTCATGAAAGGAGCAGGTAGAAAGACAAATTGGACTTACTCCTATTTATTCTGCTTCCAGATCAATAGACTTGACCTTTTAATGTATTATTTGTACCCACTTGCCTTTGACCATTGGAATCAAAGAACAAGAGAACTTAGAGTCTTGCATTGTGGCCTTTATTTATGTTTCTCACACATTATTGAGCTATAATTAAGACTAGAAACAAAGCATCATGATATTTTCATGATACTTGCATGTAGGTATGTTTTGATGGTGTTGTTCCTGTTTCTTTGTATATTTGTTTTCTTTTCCTCCAAGGCAATAGTTGGCAAACATTTCCTTACAAATAAAAAGAGAGCAAATAGTAAATTTTGTAGGCTTTGCAGGTAATAAAGGCCTTTGTTGCATATTCTTAAAAAATACCTTTAAACATGTAAAAATCATTTTTATTTTATGAGCTATACAAACACAGGCCATGGGTTGATTGCTATAAGGAAAGAGATGTTTAATTAAGTGAACTTTTTAAAAAGTGTAAACGTCTCAACTCCTCTCCTATGGTGGTTTCAAAGAGGGCCTAGGAAGGAGCCAGAACTTTCATCCCTGCTGGGTAGAACAAGCCCCAGCCCTGTGGTGTTACTGGAGATCACATGGGTAGTGTATTAGGCCGTTCTCACATTGCTATAAATAACTATCTGAGACTGGGAAGTTTATAAAGACAATAGGTTTAATTGACTGACAGTTCCACAGGCTGCACAGGAAGCGTGGCTGGGAAACCTCAGAAAACTTACAAACATGGCAGAAGGCAAAAGGGAAGCAAGCACATCTTACCATGATGGAGCAGGAAAGAGAGAACATGCTACACACTTTTAACCCATTTTTGCCTGAGGTTGCAAGTTTTTGAGTTTAAAAAATCAGACTTTGGCAATGACCTTTAACAATAGGATATAAATAACTCCAACATGCTTAGCATTCTAATAATGGAACATTAGGCGTAAATGTGTTTAAATAAGCAGAACTTGTGAGAATTCCATCACAAGATAGCCCTAGGGGGTGGTGCTAAACCATTGGAAACAGCCCCCATGAGCCAGTCACCTCCCACCAGGCCCCAGCTCCAGCACTCAGGATAGCAGTTCAACATGAGATTTGGGTGGGGACACAGAGGCAAACCATATCAGGTAGTGTGGACTTTCACCTTCACCTGTTGCTATAAGAAGCCCCTCCACTTTCCAAGGTACAGTGTTAGAGGAGGACAAGTAGAGTCAGGATTTTCACCACTGCAGAGAGGTATTGAGATCACTTTCCCCTTTGACTGTTGGTGGATATGGAGAGAAGTAACAAGAAGCACTCCTACCAAAGGGTAGCATTGGTGAAGGCCTGTGGGAAACTCAGAACTCACACCCCCAACCGGCCATAAAAAGGTTGACACATGGCTGTTAACAGAATCTAGTAGGGAATCTGGACTACTATCCCACCTGACTCTGAGGCAGTGCCCACATTCCATCCAGGGCAGTGTCTGACAAAGCCAATGAAGCAGGGTTAAGTGAGACCCAGAATGCCATAACATAATACTCCAATGTCCAGATACCCATCAAAAACCACTTGTCATGCTACAAACCAAAAATATCTCAGTTTGAATAACAGAAAATACTCAACAGACGCCAACACCAAGATGATACAGATTACGATCAATGATTTTAAGTCAGCCATCATATAAATGCTTCAACAAGCAATTACAAACAAACTTGAAACAAATTAGAAAATAATAATCAGATGAAGATATAGAAAGTTTCAGTAAAGAAATGGAGTAAAAAAATAAGCAAATGGAAATTTCACAACTGAAATTTACTATAATCAAAAAAATTTTAGCATGCCTCAGCAGATAAGCTCAACAGCAGAATGAAAAGGACAGAAAAAAAAAAGTATCACAAAATCTAAAGAAAGAACTATAGAAATTACCATATTTGAACAAGAAAAATAAAATAGACTGGAAAAAGAAATGAGCAGAGCTTTCTGGACCTATTGAACTATAACAAAATATCTAATATTTGTGTCATCAGAGTCCCCAAAGTGAATGCGTCACGGCAAGTGTTCAAAGAAATCATGGATAAAAGTTTTTCAAGTTGCTGCAAACCATATACCGGAAAAGTCAAGAGGCTAAGCAAACTCCATACAAGATAAACACAAAGAAACACATACCAAGACATACCATAGGCAAGTTTTTGAGTACCTGATATAGGAAATCCTTAAAAGTAGTAAGAAAGGTCCATGCACAGTGTCTCACGCCTGTAATCCTGGCACTTTGGGAGACTGAGGTGGGTGGATCACCTGAGCTCAGGAGTTTGAGACCACCCTGGGGTTACATGGTGAAACCCTGTCACTACTAAAATACAGAAAATTAGCCAGACATGGTGGCCCACACCTGTAGTTCCAGCTACTTGGGAGGCTGAGGCAGGATAATCCTTTGAGCCCAGGAGATGGAGGTTACAGTGAGCCAAGATCATGCTACTGCACTCCAGCTTGGGCTACAGAAAGAGACTCCATCTAACAACAACAAAAAGTGGTGAAAAAGAAATGACACCTTACCTATAAAGGGAACAATTCAAATGATAGCATGTTTCTTATTAGAAAACACAGAGGTCAGAAACAACTACTACAGTGGGATTCCAATACTGAAAGGAAAGAACCCTAAATCCAGAATTCATGCCCAGTGAAAATATCCTTCAGGAATGAAGGGGAAATCAAGATATTCTGAGATTAAGGAAAATTAACAGAATTCGTCTTCAGTATACCTATCCTTCAAGAACTGCCAAAGTTCTTCAAAGTAAATGATTAAAAGAAAGTTTGACACACTGGGAGTGAGGAAAGAATAATAGAAAGAATAAAGATAATGGTAAATACAATAAACTTTTCTTCTCATATTGAGTTTCCTTAAAGGAAAAAGTTAGATATTGCTTCAAATTATAACTAAAACTAAAATGGTGACATTACAAAACACTTGTGAAGATGTGTATTACTCCATTTTTCTACTGTTATAAGAAATACCTGAGACTGGGTAATATATAAAGCAAACGAAGATTAATGTACTCACAGTTCCAAATGGCTGGAGAGGTCTCACAATCATGGCAGAAGGTAAAGGAGGAGCAAAGTCTTGTTTTACATGGCAGCAGGCAAGAGAGCACGTGCAGGGGAACTGCCATTTATAAAACCATCAGATCTCGTGAGACTTATTTACTACCATGAGAACAGCATAGGGAAAACCCCACCCACATGATTCAATTACTTCCCACTGGGTCCCTCCCATGACATGCGGGAATTATGGGAGCCTCAATTCAAGATGAGATTTGGGTGAGGACACAGACAAACCATATCAGGATGCAAAGAAAATTGATTACCTGCATATTGCTGTTGGGAGTGTAAAATCATGCAGAACTTCAGAAAATGAAAAATAATGGCATAAAGACCAAAAGGGAAAAAAATGGAAGTAAGTATATATTGTTATAAGGTTCTTCTATAATATGTGAAATAGTATGCTATCACTTAAAGGCAGATGGTGATAAATTAAAGATATATATCATAAACTCTAAACATATTATCAAAACATAACAATAAGTTATATAGTTAATATAGTTAATATATATTAGTAAGTCAGTGAAATCAAATCAAAAAAAGAAATCAGAAACATTCAATTAATTCAAAAGTAGGTAGATCCAGACAAAGATATTAACAAAGAACAAAATGGAGAAAGAGAAAACAAACAGCAAGATCTTATAAAACAATCACATTACATTTAAATGTTCCAAATACCAATTATAAGGCAGAAGTTGTAGCTTAGATCAAAAGCTAAGATGTGCTTCCTACAGGAAAGCCATTTTAGGTGATAAATAGGTTAAAAGGAAAAGGAAAAAAACCCCACATATCATCCTAATCCATAAAAGGTAGACTATGTTAACATCAGTGAAGTAGATTCCAGAGTAATAAATGCTACCAGCTCCAAACATGATCATAGTATAATAATAAAATGATAAATTTACAAATAGGACACAATGATCCTAAATTGTTATGTAGCCAATATGAGAGCTTCAAAACATGAGACAAAAACTGAGAGACTATAGAAAAATAGACAGATTCACAGGTATAGTCAGATACTTTTAACATGTCTCTCTAAACAATTTGTTGGATAAATATACAAAAATAATATGTAGCAAGTTTATTTTTGAACCCCAAACTATATGTAACTCAAGTGGCCATCAACAGGTAGTATGTTAATACAATGGAATACTAGGCAACAATAAGAATGACTATTGATATGTGAGGCATATATCAATGCAATTATGCTGCACTATCTATATTTACAGAAAGTAGGTCAGTGACTCCCCAGCAGTGGGAGTGTGGGGGAAGAAAAGGAAGGATTAGGAAAGGGGTTGAGGAAACTCGAGATGGGGTTTTGGTGGTGGCTTCACAAGGGTATACACATGCCAACACTTAGCACATTACACACTTTACATACGTGCAATTTACTGTCTGTCTATTATATTTCAACAAAGCTACTAAGTATTTTTTGTAGAAAGGTGAATTCTGTGATCCATTATTAGAGAAGGAAATGTTTATTTTCCCACCTCTTTTTGTAGGTGAGAGATAGGACCACTAGTCGTTTACTCGTTTTAATCAGTAAGCATATCCTGCAAAGTCAATCTGTCTTTCTGCCGCAGCAGTTCTGCACCTCCTGAGTTGTTTCCGTCACCCTCCAGTCATTCTCAGCCAACACCGAGATTTGTGACATTTAGAAGATTGCCACCCAGTGCCTTCCTTCCCTAATCTGCTGGATGAAGTTAATACCCTATGTTGCCAACATTTGTTTTGGGGATTAGTGGGTTAGGTGACGGTTAATATTAACTATGGAAAGTGTTTGAACAATCTTTTATGGATAGTTGTCAAAAACATATTTGGAGGGGTTTTTCTAATATTGCCATTCAAACAGAAAAAAATCTTCTGCTTCTCTGTATATAAACGTTATCAAGCAATTCATCTGTATCTTATCAGCATAGAAACAACAAGAGTTGTCTATAAATTGTTACTTTACCTCCTCATTTTCTGTTTCATCCACCACCAACTTGATACCAGTTAGGTTTATCTCACCACTCCTCTGATTTTGCTTTCAAAATCACAGTGACTTCCATTTGCATACTCTCATGGTTCTTCCTTCATCCTCATCTTATCAGACGTGTCAGAACCCTTTGAGGCTGTCGATCACCTCCTCCTTCTCAAAACATTCTCAGTGTTTCTCTTTACTCACTGACTTTATTCTCCACCTTGTTACAAGTGTCTACTGTTTCTAATCTCTAAATGCTGAAATCTCCCCACACAGTCCTCAGCTCCAGTCTGCTCTCCATGTTCACTCACTCGGTGTCCTCAAGCAATACCATGGTCATCCATAGCTAACGACTTTTGTATTTACATCTTCAGGCCTGACGTTCCTAAAATGTTTCCACTCATAACCTAAATTGCTTAGTCAAAATTTCACCGCGGGTATTTATTAAACACCTAAAAGCACACAAGTCAAGAAGACACTCTTAACACCCATCTCACCTTCAGCATTTCCTTTATCAAGACAAAATGCAGGAGCGATCACAGAGGCACCGCTGGTGTTGCCGCAGTCTTGCCTCTGGTTATTAATGCAAGTAATGAAGGTCATAAACGGTATAAATGATTTTTTAAAATTTTACTCTAGGAGGAGGGGTGAGTAAATAATTCCAATGAGGTGCTCATGGATAGCTTAAAGCAGATGAACTTTCAACTCAACTTTGAAGAAGCAGAAGCAATCAATAGCAGTACTATTCAGATTTTTAAAAAATATTTTTAAATAGATAAATTACAGAGCAATGATATATTAATAGAACACTGCGTTCAGAGAGACAGGAGAAGGGCGTAAAAGTGGTAAAAGACATAACATGAAGGTGGGTCAGATTCTAAATAACTTTGAATACCCCACTAAGGAGATTCAACTGAACATTGTGCAGCACAGCAGTGAAAGTTAGGGGGAAAAATCTAGAACCATGTGGAAAAGAGGTTGGTTGAGAAGTAACCTGAAGTCAAGTAAGACTAGTTATTCCACCACTTTGGTAGTCCAAATGCAAGGTGGAAACAAAAACTAGGACAGTGGCATTGGACAGGAGACGTACAATGATTTAGAAATTATTGAGAAGGCTCTCGTGCTAACCTTGCATTCAGGACATTAGCTTCTTACAGCTGATGTGGATGAAGTCACTAAATCGAATTTTCACATGTAAAAGGGAGTAATAAATGTGAGCTAGATCAATGAGTTAATTTAAGACATTACCGTGTCACTAGTGGCATAACGTTCAAAAGGTTTGGTATTAAAAATATTTTTTACATATCCATTCTCACCACATGCTGTATTTAGGATTGGAGATTTTAAAGATAAACAAAATGATAATTGTCATTAAGAAATGTGTAGATTCCAGAAAACTCAAGAAATCATTATTCTTCTCAGTTTGTTTATCCATTCATCTATTGGCAGATGTATTGGTTGCTGACAATTTGAGGAAATTATGAATAAATTGAATAAATAATTATCAGTAAAACTGTTACAAATGTTCAAGCATAAAAGTTTATATCGGCACAGTTTTAAAATGAATTGGGTAAATAACTAGAAATTCAAATACTGGATCATAAGGCGAGACTATGTTTCATAAGAAACTGTCAAAATGTCTTCCAATGGTTGGACCAATTTACAGTCTCACTGGCAATAAATGAGGCTTTCTAATGATTTGCAGAGTTGCCAGTAGCGGTTATCATCAATCAGACTTTTGCATTTGAAGCATTCCAATAAAAATGTAGTGATATCTCATTGTTGGTTTAATTTGCATTTCTCTAATGATGAGTGATGCTGAGTGTCTTCTCATATGCCTACCTACTATCATCTTTATAGTTTTTTGGTGAGCTATCTTCTCAAATCTTTTTGCCTATTTATTTATTAGGGTATTTGTTTTGTTATTGTTGAGTTTTGCATATTCTGGAGATAATCTTTTTAAATCACACATATGATTTATAAAGATTATTTCAAACTGACTTCTTGTCACTTATATAACGACTTTAACCTGAGAAATAATCTAATGTGTACAAAATAGGCACTTGATAATTTTCTTGTCTTTTGACCAAATAAACTGGTAATTTCATGTTTATTTTCGATAGTTTTGGTTTCAACATAAGGGTTTAAGTGGTTTTAAAACGATCTTATATTACTTCTCTTTATCTCAAGATATAATTTAAAACTTTGATCTTAGTTCTTCCCTGATGTATCTAAATTGTTTCTAAGATAAACACAAGAACAAATATTCTTTTAGTTATAGTTTCAAGCACTCTTAATATTTTATATTGAGATTGGTTGTGCATGTTTTTCTAAAAAGTCTCTGCCAAAAATATGAATATAATGAAATAAAGGTATATTATGCATCTACAAGGATTATAAAGGTATCCATCAAAAGTTTTTAAATCATAATTTTCAGAAGTGTTGAAGTAATAATTTCATTTATTTTATTTAACTTATAGGCTTGTTATAATATTTCTTTAATAATCGAAAGTAAATGTTTTATGGTGTCTATTTTTTAATAAAATTTTACTTTTAATTGGTATAAATGATTGTATTTGACTATGATTTTAAAATTTTTTCATTTGAAAACAATAAAATATTATGAACTCATATCCTATCTTCCAAAGCATGTGAAACAAATAAGCATTCCTTTATGCAAAGCTACAAAAAAATTACACGTGAGGTAAAATCACTTCTGTCATTCATAACATGCGAACGAAACTAATAAATGTGAAAGGGCATGGTGGCTAACACCTGTAATCCAGTCCTTTGGGCAGCTGAGGCAGGATGATCACTTGAGACTAGGAGTTCAAAACCAGCCTGGGCAACATAGTGAGACCCTGTTTCTACAGAAATAAATAATATGTATATAAAAACTTAAAAATTCAGCCAGTCATGATCATGCTTGCCTTTGGTCCCAGCTACTTAAGAAGCTGAGGTGAGAGGATTGCTTGAGCCCAGGAGGTGGAGGCTGTAGTGAGCTTTTATTGTACCACTGCACTCCAGCCAGGGTGACTAAGTGAGACCCTGTATCAAGAAAAAAGAAAATAAAAGATCATATTTTAAAAAAAAGAAAGAAAAAAGAAACTTACAAATGTTACTATAACGAAATTGTTAGAGAGAAATGTGTTCCCTTTGTTCGTTTCATCCAGTAAATCAGGATGTTCTCTTTGTTTATTTCGTCCACTAAATCTGTGCACATTGGGTGGAGGCAGCATTCCTGCTTCTCATGGAGTCACAGACAACATTAATTTTCTCCTGCTGCTTTGGAAAAGAAGAGCTCTAGCGCAGATTTGCTGCTCCTCCTAGGAGCATCCCCAGCATTGCAGTCACATTCAACATCTAGTGATGGCTCCCTCTCCATATGCTTTCCTGAGCCAAGTGCACTGCCATTTGGTATGTGTAGAACACATTGTTCAGGGTTCTTGGAAAGTTGGGTTAGATGCAGTTCAGTTAGCATATTATAAGGAAAATCAAATAATTACTTACAAATGCCTCCATCTTTAATTTATAGCTAGCTGTTATTTGGCAATTAACTGAAATGCAAATAACCATGTATACGTTGCTTTCCTCCCTAAAACAGCTATGTCAGTATCATCTACCTCTGTAACCACATAATTTCCTATGGTCTACATACCTTTTCAGATGATTAGTGAAGATTGTGACTCTGAATGCCTCAGGTCAGCACCTGAACTCTCCAGATAATACCTTTTCTCCTGATGTCCTAATGAACGTATTATGACTTTCGTTGTTACCAAGCCCCATTTAACAGCTTACAATATTCTCAATACAGTGCTCCAGTGATATGATAACTATTTCTAACTTTCATATAATATACCAGATCCAATTTGTGATCTTAAATTTAACTATATCTAACTTTCATATAATATGCCAGATCCAATTTGTGATCTTAAATTTTTCTACAAGAAATCATAGTTATACATTTTTTTTTAGGTGGAGTCTCACTCTGTCACCCAGGCTGGAGTGCAGTGGCACAGTCTCAGCTCACTGCAGGCTCCACCAACCAGGGTCAAGCAATTCTCCTGCCTCAGCCTCCCGAATAGCCGGGATGACTGGCGTGTGCCACCACGCCCAGCTAATTTTTGTATTTTTAGTAGAGACTGGGTTTCACCATGTTGCCTAGGCTGATCTTGAACTCCTGGCCTCAAGCTATCCACCCGCCTTAGCCTTCCAAAATGCTGGAATTACAGGCGTGAGCAACCACACCCGGCAAGAAATCATATATATAGCTCTTCACTTTAAGAAACCTGCTATTAATTTGTACAAATGAAAAGAACATTGATGGCAATACCAGAAAATTAATCAATAATCCATCAGTGTGGTAAAATATAATTTAAAAATAATGAGACAATTCTGCTTACACTCACGTTGTTTATCTTTTACAAAGATGTGTAACCAATAAAAGTATGATGAATTCTGCTGCCTCTGCAGAATACAACCAGGATGTTAAGAGAAGACAGTGAATCAGAAAATGAAATACAAGGCAGGTCAGTGTTGTGGTCCTTCACTGATAAGCTGTATGACTGTTAAGAAATCCTTAGTAACTTTTTGAAAATTTAGATTTTAAAATGAGAAACAGTAATACAAGACAGAGGGATTATGAGAAAATAAATAAGAATGACGAATGGATACTAAGTACCTCTGTAATGACATTATATACATAAAGGTTCCTATTGCCTAGGGACCTTTCTATTCTTGCTTCACCTATGTCTTATTAAGTGACATAAAATATATGCTTGTTCTCTCCCTATGATACAGTTTCTCAGAATAGAAGAACAAAATTAATGGACTCGACCTTCCTTATAATGATATTGTAGAGACTTACGAGTTAAGTTTAATAAAACACTTGCAAGAATATAGTGACTTTCTCATTAATTATAAACACACACATTGTAGAAGACCCTGCTCAATGAAATCATGCTTTTAAGTTCCACATTGGCTCCTATGAAGGCAGCTGTCTGAGCATGTACTTACTAGTCCACTATATAAAATTGCACCACATATGCAAAAGAAATGGTTGGGCCATTGTAGTTTTGTAATTGTATTAATGAGGTAATTTTGGAGAAAGGTGACTGTTATTAGTATGTTAGTTCCTGCAGTTACCTGTGTGGCTTTGGGCACCTTTTCCCACATGTCTGGTGGATGTTTTCTTGTACTGCTTGGATTCTTTCTTCAAGTTCCGGTACTTGCTTCCCCATCTGCTAGAAAGTTAAGTGCTGGCGGCTCGCAGCTAAATCTTTCCAAAAATCTGTAACACACCATTGCAAATATTTTCTCTCAGCATACCAGTAGCCTACATTTTATTAATGGTGTATTTCATTGTACAGATTATTCTTAGCTTTCTTGTAGTGAAATTGATTTATCTTGTGTTAAAGACCTTGTCTTTAGGTATGTTATTTGATTAAAAAATGTTCATTCTCTATTTTTCTGAGGCTTTTGCCACTGTATTTTTTTAGTATTTAAATATAATGAAAATATTATCTTGAGTGATGACAATTTGTATTTTTAAATGATATCTGGTTTTCCCAAAATCATTTCTTAAATAATTTTTCTCACGTATTTGAAATGTCTCATCATAATGTTAATTTGTTTGCTTTTATTTGTTTCACTGATTTTTTTCATCCTGTTATAATACCAAGGTGTTTGCTTTAAGTACCTTAATCTTTATAATGTTACCTGATCTCTGGTGAGGGAAGTCAATCTATTTAACCATACCTCGGTTAAGATATAAACTACTTCCAGCAACCCAGAACTCTCTCCTGCCCCATTTTAGTGAACACCTCCAGGTCAGAGTTGACCTCTATTTTTACCTCTATGACTGTCAGCTTCTTTTGCTGGCTCTTAAATGTAGAATAAATGGAATTGTCAATGATCTTAATTGTCTAAATCCTTTGGTTTAACATAGTATTATTAAAATCAACCTTATTGATGCATTTATCAGTAGAATGTGTAGTATTACAGTAACCAAATATATCACAATTTCTTTTATATAGTTTTTTAGATATTTGGAACTTTTCCAATTTCTTCATATTATGAAGCAAGCTACTTGGGGTATTATTGTAGAGACCTTTTGGGAGGTACTTATTCCATTTCTATATATGTATGGGAATGGGATTGGTGGAGACACAGAATAGACATATATTTTTCTTTAATTGATACTGTCAAACAGGTTTCCAATATGCTGTACTAGTTTGTCATCCCACTAACAATATAGAGTTCCAGTTCCTCCTTGCCATCCACAGATATTCTCAATTTGCTCTGGGCACGTTTGTTTTAGTCATAATGTACTTGTAGTGGTATTTCATCAAGGTTTCAACTCAGTTTTCCTGGTTATTAATGATGCTGAACACCTATTCAAATGCCTATTGAAACATTTTATGTTCTCTTTAGATGCCTATTTAAGTCTTGCAATGATCACATGGGTCAGATAATTTAAAAAGAAGAACTCATGTAATTCCACAGAACGTACTCACAGTAAACTTTTATTATAATAAAGGCAAATGATACAAAACAGCAGAAAAAAAAACCAACAAAACAAACGAACAAATTAAAAAACATGCTGGTAAATATTGGAAACCTAATAGGTTTCCATGCTAGCTCCCCCAGAAATTTCTCTTATGTTATTTAGTATTTGTTTTATCTCTGCATATGGGCCATTATTTATATTATTTATGTATTATGTTATACATAAGTTGTGAAGTATACTGTAAGTTCTTCAAATTTGTTATTTTTCATATTTTTAAAAATATTTTATGGGTTATTCTAGATCATTTGCATTTTCATACAAATTTTAGAAACAGTTTGTGAATTCCCAAATTATGATGGAGCTTTAGTTTGGATCTCATTGAATGTATAAAAACATTTTGGGGAGAACTGACATCCTAACAAGATTGAATATTCCAATTCATCAAGAAGATGATAGCTTCTTTAATTTCTCCCAGTGATGTTTTGTAGTTTTCAATATATAAATCTTGCATATCATTGCTAGGTTGAATCATAGATATTTAAAATTTTAATGCTATAATAAATAGTATATTTTTAAATTCCCATTATTTTTGCTAGTTGGAATTACCTTTTGTATACTGACTGTGAATCCAGTACCCTGCTGAATTGACTTTTAGTGAATTTACAGGTGCTTACTAAGTATAACCAGTTTTCTGAAGATTCATTTGTATTTTCCATGTGAACAACTGTATCAACTACAAATAAAGATTTATTTAGTGATTTCTCACCTATCTTTATATTGCTTAATCATTTTGCATGTCCTATTGCTTTGGTTAGGACCTCCAGTACAATGTTTAATATAAGCCATGGTAGTCATCTTTGTCCTTTTACCACAATTTCTCATTTATGATAACTGTAGCTTTTGTAGATACCTTCTATCAAATAAGAAAGTCTCTTTCCATCTCTATTTTCCTATGGGAGTTTATTAATAATGTGTGTTGAATTTAGCAAATGCATTTCAGAACCTGTTGAGTGTTTTTCTTTATACTCTGTTCATGTGGTGCATTGCACTGATTTTTTTTTTTTTTTTTTTTTTTTTTTTTTTTGAGGCAGTCTCACTCTGTCATCCAGACTAGAGTGCAGTGGTGAGATCTCAGCTTACTATAGCCTCTGCCTCCTGGGTTCAAGTGATTCTTCTGCCTCAGCCTCCCAAGTAGCTGGGATTACAGGCATGCACCACCATGCCCAGCTAATTTTTGTATTTTTAGTAGAGATGAGATTTTACCATGTTAGCCAGGCTGGTCTCAAACTTCTGACCTCAGGCAATCTGCCCACCTTGGCCTCCAAAAGTACTGGGATTACAGGCGTGAGCCACCGTGCCCAGCCTGATTGATTTTTCAATGTTAAACTCATTTGCACTGTCAAGAAAAACACCAGTTGGTGTACTACTTTTCTGATATTTCTCTGAATCTACTTTGCTAGTATTTTGTGTTTTTGAGTTAATGCTCATGAGAGATATTGGTTGGTAATTTTTTTTCTCCTCCCTCCCTCCCTCCCTCCCTTCCTTCCTTTTTTCTTTCCTTGCTTTTATAACTACTTTTCATATATTAGTATCTGAATTATGCTGGCTTCATAAAACAAGTAGAGAAGTGTTCCTTCCTGCATGAATTTCTCTAAGAATTTGTGCGAGTTTGAAAGTTACTTCTCAAATATTTTGATAGAAATCAGGCAATCTTGGTTTGGAGATTTTTGTTGTGGAAGGAGTTTTAATTATGAATGAAAATTTTTTAACAAACATACTTTTTCAGATCCTCTGTTTTTGCTTTTATTAGCCTATTTAAGTTGTGTTTTTCACTCAAAAACTTATTTACTCAAAAAATAATCCCAGATTATTAATATGCATGTAATATTAATATGTACATGTTTTTGTCCAGTTTTCTATTTCTTATATTAGTAATGTCTATTCACCCTCTTTTGTTCTTTATACTTCTTGCTACAAATTAGCCACTGTTTTGGCTGCATCACTAATGTTTTCCTATGTTTTATTTATGTTTAAAATTAGTACAACGTATTTCTTACTTTGTCTTCTCATTTTTCATTGATTATTTGGAAGGTGTTGCGTAATTTATAAATATGAAGTATTTTTAGGATATCTTTTTGTGATTCATTTTTTTGCTTATTTCACCTGTAATCAGAAAACAGGGTTTGCATGTTTCTGTTCTTTTCCATTGGTTGAGATTTGTTGTGTGGCACAGCATATAGTCTCTTTCAGTAAATGTTCCATTTGCAATTGAAAGTAATGCATCTTGGAGATTGAGGGTGTAATATTATTTTTATGACAAATAGGTTAACTCAAATAATCATGTTTCAATTTTCTGTATGTTTACTGCTCTTTCTACTTCATTTAACAATTATTGAGGGAAATGTGTTAAAATTTACAACAATGTCTGTATGTTTATTTTTTATTTTTGGTCTGACAATTTTAACTTTAAAATTTAAAGATATGATTTTAAGATCTTAAGATTTTAGTATTATAATGTTTTTCTTTTGAATTATCTCATTCATCATTATAACTTATCTGCCTTTAAAAGTAATTCTGCTTGTTTTAAAGTCTCTTGTGCCCAATTCCTAATAAAGTCACAAAAACATATTTTAAATATTATTTATGTTCTGTGTCTTTTCCATGAATTTATTTCAGTTATTTGTGTCCTCTATATTGTGTTTCTTGTAAACAACCAACAATTGTGTCTTTTTTTGGCCTTTAACCTTGGCAGTCTTTGCCTTTTAATTGGAAAAATTAATTTATATACATTTAGTGTAATTATTGACATAGCTTGGTTTTAACTGTATCATATCTTCATTGATTTAAAAAAATTATCTTCTCTCTCTTTTTGGTTCCCCTCTTTCTGATTTCCTTTGGGATAATGCAAGCTTTTATTAAATTGTTTTATTTTATCTCTTTTTGGTTACTGTTTATGTTATGGCTTCATGAGAATTTCACATACACATTTGATTCGTTAGACTTTTCCTTAAATTGATACTTTTACCTTTTCCTAAATAAATCAAGAAAGCCACCTCCATTTATTATTCCTCCTTTTTATTCTTATCATAAATATTTTGTTACTATTTATGCAATCAAACCCATAAAACATAGTTATTAGTGTCGCTTTATTTAGTCAAACTAATTTGAGGATTACCCACACATTTGACCTTGCAAGTGATCTTCATTCTTTCATGCATACAGTAGACAAAGTTTAATCAAGGAAGTAGAACATATATAAGTTATTCAATAAAGGATTTCATAAAGCAATTAGACCTTGCTGAAATCGTTGGAAAACCTGGTAAACAGGAAATTTAAACGGAGAATTTTGGGTGTAAGAGGAGTTACCAATAAAGCAATCAAAGAAGCTCAGGATGTCTAACTGCTGAAGAGGGACTTCAAATAAATTACTAGTGGAGTGGTCTTTGGGAAGCTGCTGCCTCTGTGATTCAGAGGAGGGTTTCTGGTAATAAGTCTGGGCCACTGCTAATCACTTGGGAGTACTGCAGAGAAGGGAGAGGACGAGGTGGAAATTTAGTTTCAGTCAAGTTTCCCATGGAATCAGGGCAACTTTCCAAGAGGGATTGCCCTTGCATAACTTCTGCCCCACAAATCAGATGTAGCTTACTCTTTGATCCAACTGTGACTTGGAATCATACACTAAAAGCAATTCTGGAACATATAATTTCCAGTTAAATTAAGTCAATAATAGAACAAGCCAGCATAGCCCAATGAAGGCATCTGGCTACCTGATTTCACAAATTTTAACTTTCAAACAATGACAATAGTAAAGTTATGCTCAATTAGGACAAAATTATCCCTCATACAATGAAAAACATGACAAAAAAAAAAGGTATGTAAAGTTCTGTGACACAATCATTGGGTAGTTTTCATTCCTTTAGCTGAGTCATTTGATATTTTACAACATATATACTGAGATATAGGATGATCCACTTTAACAAATATTAGGTTAAAAATAGGTCCATAAAGGAGAGGAAATGAAAGAAAGTTGGTATACACACAAACATATTCTTATTAAACAATGAACAAATATTTATAAGTACTATAGTTCTCATTTATATAACTATTCACTTGGTTATAGTTACTATTTGTAAATTCTTTATATATATATATATATTTTTTATTGCATTTTAGGTTTTGGGGTACATGTGAAGAACATGCAAGATTGTTGCATAGGTACACACATGACAGTGTGATTTGCTGCCTTCCTCCCCATCACCTATATCTGGCATTTCTCCCCATGCTATCTCTCCCCAACTCCCCACCACTCACTGTCCCTCCCCTTTTCCCCCGACAGACCCCAGTGTGTGATGCTCCCCCTCCCTGTGTCCATGTGTTCTCATTGTTCAACACCCACCTGTGAGTGAGAACATGCGGTGTTTGATTTTCTGCTCTTGTGTCAGTTTGCTGAGAATGATGGTTTCCAGGTTCATCCATGTTCCTACAAAGGACACGAACTCATCGTTTTTGATGGCTGCATAATATTCCATGGTGTATATGTGCCACATTTTCCCTGTCCAGTCTATCATCGATGGGCATTTGGGTTGGTTCCAGGTCTTTGCTACTGTAAACAGTGCTGTCATGAACATTTGTGTGCATGTGTCCTTATAGTAGAATGATTTATAATCCTTTGGATATATACCCATTAATGGGATTGCTGGGTCAAATGGAATTTCTATTTCTAGGTCCTTGAGGAATCGCCACACTGTCTTCCACAATGGTTGAACTAATTTACACTCCCACCAACAGTGTAAAAGTGTTCCTATTTCTCCTCATCCTCTCCAGTATCTGTTGTCTCCAGATTTTTTAATGATCACCATTCTAACTGGCATGAGATGGTATCTCAATGTAGTTTTGATTTGCATTTCTCTAATGACCAGTGATGATGAGCATTTTTTCATATGTTTGTCGGCTTCATGTATGTCTTCTTTTGTAAAGTGTCTGTTCATATCCTTCGCCCACTTTTGAATGGGCTTATTAGATTTTTTCTTGTAAATCTGTTTTAGTTCTTTGTAGATTCTGGATATCAGCCCTTTGTCAGATGGGTAGACTGCAAAAATTTTTTCCCATTCTGTTGGTTGCCGATTCACTCTAATGACTGTTTCTTTTGCCATGCAGAAGTTGTGGAGTTTGATTAGGTCCCATTTGTCTATTTTGGCTTTTGTTGCCAATGCTTTTGGTGTTTTGGTCATGAAGCCCTTGCCTATGCCTATGTCCTGAATGGTTTTGCCTAGATTTTCTTCTAAGGTTTTTATGGTGTTAGGTCTTATGTTTAAGTCTTTAATCCATCTGGAGTTAATTTTAGTGTAAGGTGTCAGGAAGGGGTCCAGTTTCTGCTTTCTGCTTATGGCTAGCCAGTTTTCCCAACACCATTTATTAAACAGGGACTCATTTCCACATTGCTTGTTTTTGTCAGGTTTGTCAAAGATTGTATGGTTGTAGATGTGTTGTGTTGCCTCGGAGGCCTCTGTTCTGTTTCTTTACCCATACTCCCTTCACTTTTAGAAAGTCCATCAGCTGGTCACAGTTCCTTACCTGGGGGACGTAACCAATGTCTTCATCAATGATGGGTCTGTTCATTAAAAGTTCTGACTGCATGGGCTACTGTAGTTTAACATTCACATTTGTCAAAGGACCTGCGAGAACTAAGAAGGATTTCCTGAGTTCCAGGCTTCTTCCTATTCCTTCCTATTGTGAAATAGAGATTCAACTTCCTTCTGATATGAAGGAACAATCACTATAACCCATGTAGTAATTATATTTGCCAGTTGATTTCACTGGTCTGAGGAGCCTACTGACTAGAATTCTTCCAGAGTTTTTAATTTAATGAAACCATTGTATTTTCTGATAGAAGTATTTAATCTTTGGAAGCAAAGATTCTAAATCAGCAGGGTCCAAAATAATAAAGATGGGAAACAAAAATATTGCTGGTAGGTCTTTAGGGAATGAGAAAAGGAGCCACTCTGAGTTCCACATCGAGAACCTACACCTGATGATCCCAGTGGTGGGAGGACGAGCACCATATTCTCAGTGTTCTCAGTGCTGATTCAGTCTCACAAAGTGTCACCAGCCACTGGTGTCATTCAGAAAGACAAAACACTTGAAGAAACTAATAAATAAGAAAATCTGAATAAAGCATGGATTTAGTTAATAGTAATTGTTAGTATTGGTTCATTCATTGTAACAAATGTACTATATGGAAGATGTTGACAATGGGAGAAATTAGATGGGGGAACTCTCTGTACTCTCTCTCAATTTTTCTGTAAATCTTAACTTATCTAAAATAAATCACATTTTGAAACACGTTGAAAATTAAATAAAAAATAAACGAGAGCCCTCCCACCATTCTATTGATCTAGCTGTGTCAAAATGATAAAGAATGTGGTAGGACCAGTAAATCCATAAACGTGTGCTTGTGCTGCACTTTATTTACCATAAAATCACTCACATGCTCAGATCAATGCAGTGTGGATTACGATGACATTGAATAATGCATTCGATAAACTCACGGAAGGAGATTTTGGCAGAAGTGCTTTGGTCAGAAAAGGAGGGCATAGCCATATCTAGAGTAAGTGCCTATTTCACTGTGGAAGGTTACCCAATGTAATCAACCTGGAAGGCATAGCCATATCTAGAGTAAGTGCCTATTTCACTGTGGAAGGTTACCCAATGTAATCAACCTGAAAGGCACAGCCATAGCTAGAGTAAGTGCCTATTTCACTGCGGAAGGTTACCCAATGAAATCAACCTGGAGGGAAAGCCATATCTAGAGTAAGTACCTATTTCACTGCAGAAAGTTACTCAATGTAATCAATCTGCCAAGTGGCTGGATTGTCTACTAAGAAAATGGTGCCATCCATGGGCCGTGGGCTTTCTCTTGGTAAGCTAAAAAATCCACAGTGGTAACCAGATTAATTTTGAGACAGGAAATCCATGTTGCTGAGTCCAGGTGTAATGCCTATTCCTGTTGTCAGGCATAGTTTGCTCATGAGGCCATTGGCTGAGTTTAGGGGCCTCTGAGGCAAGAAACTACCTGGCATCTACTTAACAGCTCATCTTGTCCACCTGACTACTAAAACTCTTTGCTACCAAGACTGTTATTTAGTATTTACATAAAACACAAATATTTTCACTCTCTGTGCCTCTTTGAAAAGGTCATATCATACCTTTTCTTAAAACCTTTTCACCAGTTTTCCAAATATATTCCCTCAAACTTGCTGATTATTGAGCCAGACAATGGCCTGTTGTTTCTGAGTCAGTGAGGCTCCCTATCTCTCTTGCTAGGCAAAAAGAATCACTCGGTGCCCTGCTCAAAGTGCTACCCACTGGATGGGTGATGCAGAACAGCATTTCCCCCATCACTGTTCTTCGGGATGACACCTGAGTGACACTGCAGAAGTTCAGATGTCTGCTGCTGGATAGTAACAGAATACTGTGGAGAACAATCTGAAAACCAGCAGCAGTTTTTCATCCTCAGTCAGCAGTTCATAGAGAATATCTGATGCAGGTTGTGAGAAGGAAAACAATGCAACAGGAGTGTACGCTCTGGGAATCTGAGTCATTTAGTGATGAAAATTACTTCTGCCCAATCTCAGGCGTAACTTCCCCCCAGATGATGAAACCCTTGATGAGTCAGACACTTGCTGTCCATGACAGGCAGGCAGCTCAGTCTTCACGGCAACACAGCAGCCCACGGCCAAGCGTTTAGTCTCTAATTGGCCTAGGGATAAATCAGAAGTGGTTAATACTTCTGATTACTTATTTACCAGAAGAAAATAGCACAGTTGTCCTCCAATCATAAAGAAGTCAAATAATGTATCCTAACAAAACCAGAAAACATACAGACACTTTTGCAAAAATTCAACTATAATTCTTAGGAAGACTACGATTCACCACAGATATGGGTTGAAAAATGAGGAAGTACACAATTTGGCGGGGAGTCAACCATTCAAAAATTAAGTTTACAACTTTAGATGAAAAAAAGCACGAGTGCAATACAGAAATGATGCAAAGGTTATTTCTTATTCCACTTAACAAACATGTACTGAATTTGTACTATTTGTCAAGCACTGTGAAAATATAATGTTGATCAAAATAATGGATATCATCACTGCCTTCAGGGAGCTTATACTGTAGTCAGGGTGATGAGAATAATAAAAGACATGCACCTAGACACATACAGATGAAACATTAAGTTGACTAAATCATTGAAGCTTAAAGAGCTTGCAGCAGTCAACAGTAAAAATTTCATAAAGCTTTTATGTCAAAATATTTATAATAGCACCGTGAAAGCTAATATCATTATTTAATTGCAAACGATTTAGATTTTCTATTTTTTTCTGTCTACTGTTTGTAAGTCTTTGTAAATTATATTAATTATTCTTCCAGTTACTATGGCTACAGAACAAACTGTCAAAAAATGGTGAGTATAAAACAACCACTTATACTCACAGAGTCTATGCGTCAGGAATTTGGACAGGGCATAGTATGTCTCTCCTTCAGAGTATCTGGGTCCTCAGCCAGAAGCGTCAAAGCCTAGGGACTGGACATAAAGATGTATCCTTTCCTGTGCTGGGTGGTTATGCTGATTGGCAGCTGAGATATTCGCTGGGGCTGTCTCAAAACACTTACATTGAGCTCCTGCACGTAGCTCCCTCTCCCTCACAGCATGTTGGCTAGGTTCCAATGGTGAACACCCATGGGACAGAGAGAGAATGAGAGAGAGGAGTGCTGGGCAGAGCGCTGCTATTCTTATGACTGAGCCTTTGTTGTCGTGTTGCATCTCTTCCACCATCCTCTGTGCCCAAAGCGGTCATAAATTCACCCAGTTTGAAGTGGAGCGGAAACAGACTCCATTTCTTGATGAAGAATGGCAAGGTTTTGGAAGGACAATAGTACTGGAAATATTGCTATATCATTTTTGGAAAACACAACCTTTCACAATTATTAAGGTAAATGATTTTATTTGTGTTTTGGAAAAGATCCAATTTGTCGGCCAGGTGCAGTGGCTCAGGCCTGTAATCCCAGCACTTTGAGAGGCCAAGGGAGGCAGAGCCTCAGGAGTTTGAGGTCAGGAGTTAGAGACCAGCCCAGCTAACATGGTGAAACTCCATTTCTACTAAAAATGCAAAAATTAGCTGGGCGTTGTGGTGTGCACCTGTAATCCCAGCTACTCTAGAAGCTGAGGCAGGAGAATCGCTTAAACATGCAAAGGGGTCGCTGCAGTGAGCCAAGATCACGCCACTGCACTCCAGCCTAGGAGAAAGAGTGAGACCCTGTATCAAAAAAAAAAAAAAAAAAAAGAAATCCAGTTTGTCAATTGTCAATCATTAAATATTTATTGATAACAATGTGTTAGGTGTCTTTCTAATTTCTGAGAACATGGCAGTAATAAGATAAACATCCTCAGAGCCATTTTTGTAGTATTCACTGAAACAGTATTATTCAACTACTTAGCAATGTTCTTCATACCCTTTAAAGGTAACTCTCGACCAACACTGATGGTCATTACTAGGCTTGCTGAAGACAAATGACACAGTTAAAAATAAAATGTGAAATGACGTAACAGTGAGTCAAAAGAAATGCCTTCTATGTTTGTAGATATACTTTGTATGCTAGTATAGTGTTTCACCCAGTCGGGTAATTTAATAGGCAAACTGCTTAAAAAGACCCTATTATCTTCTGACGTGTTGTATTACAATCTAATTTAGCTGCTAAATTTGGAAGCAGATATATGAGAACTATGGGAGACATCAGGGAACCTTGTCATAGACCTGTATGATTTGTATCATGTATCTTTTGTAAGGTCTTTCTTAATGGATCAATCATGTACTGAAATGAGAACAACCTTGGGCCTGTGCCAAGTCAACATTCTCACCGGAATTCAGGAACCCAACCATTGTGCCCTGGCTCAGCTCATCAGCTCCAACTAACTCAGTCTGTGACTTCTGATCAATGGTCCTTCTCCCTAAATAACTGTATTCCTTCATCTAAAATATTGGCAGGACTTGGGCATTTTTCCAAAACTATGCCTTAATTCAATTTAATTTTTAAAAATTATACAAGCTAAAGCATTTCTGGAAAGAAAACTTGGCAAATCTGATATCTTGGCCTAGAAATCTAACGTCCTCCTCTCATTTTCAAGATTATGTAATTCTAATTTTATTTATCATATAAAGAATGCATTGAAATACAGAAGCATACTCTTTCAGCTTTACGTTTGCTTTTTGAAAATGTTATTTCTTCACAAAGAAAAGAAATGCAAAGTTTTTCCTTATCAAGGATGCATTTAACTAGTATTACTTCTTCTGAAAAATACTTTATTTTCTGCACTTCAACTCAATACCATTTTTTACAAGTATTAGTTATCAGAATGAAGGAATAACTATCAGAAAAAATCAAGCACATGCTGCAATAACAGAGTTATTAGAAGGTTAGCAATTATTTCCTAAATAAGAGACATAAACTTTATCCATTTTTCAAGACATCCTATGTCTAAGTTATATCCTTGAACCTGTATATTAAATGAAATTAGAAGCCTCCTAAACTCCACTTTGGAAAAAAGCTAAGGTGTAAGGAGGCTAAATAAAGTTCCCAAACTTACATTAGTAGCTATTATCCTGTCTGAAAATTAGACCTAAAACATTTGCATTTCTGTCACTCTTTGTATTGTTCAATCTCTTACCTCAAAAAGTGGTGACTGTAGAAACTGACGAATATTTTCTTCTGTGACTATTTTAGGGAATAATCAGCTTGCTACATTTTCATTCACAGATGTTGAAAGGGACAATGATAATCTCCACAATTAAGCATAATTTTGGGGAACACAGCATAAAAATGAAACATCAGGATTCAAGATGTTATTCTATTATTTATTGTGTGTGTGTTACATAATTTATACTTTATAGGTCTCAGACTCTCCTACCCATATAGAAAATTTGAATTAAAAATATCTGCCTTGTAGAATTTATGTGACTTTAAAGGAAATAATATCAGAAAGCATTTACCCAGGGTCTAGAATCAGGCAGGCACAAAATGAATGTTAGCTGTTTTTATTGTTATCTAGAATAGAGTTGGGAAGTAATTTGATAAATTGTATTTATTTTGAAGGAGTGTTGAAAAGCAGGTCAGAAGCTATATGCATGGTCAGGACAATTTTTGTGTTAATGAATGACCAATTTCTTTGTTATTGTGAAAATAGACAAGCCTAGTCTTTATCATCTGTTCCCTGAAAAGGGTCTAATCTATTTTTTCTGTTGCAAGTGAATTAAGATTGCATTCAAAAATGAATGCCATGATAATTTTTCCTTAACCCCAAGCCAGATGCTCTCAATTCACTGAAAACTGATTTAAAATATTACAAAGAAAAGGAATGTGTCCGCATTTGAAAAATTTCAGTAAATGGACTGAAATAACTCAGGTTGAAGCCAGATGATATAATGATAGTCATTTTCTTTCTGCTTGAGAATTTGTACCAATACTATATTTCTGTCCTTCCTATTTGAGCAGTAACACTATTGACTGCAATTATTCTCTGTGTGGGTGTTTACTGAAAAGACACTTGTGCAATGATTATTTGCTACACACTGTGCGCACTTCAAAAGAGAGCTTTGATTTCCAAAAACATCCATTTGTTGCACTGTTAGTTTCTTATTCCTTCATCTTAAACTCATAATCTGACTGAAACATTTATGTAAAGAATCTTATTTCCAATCAGTTCTGATGGTAGGATCCCAGTCCCAGGGCTCCAGGACCAGCGGCACCACAGAGAGATGCATCTCCTGATGTGGTCCTGCACAGGCATCAGTACAGGCTCCAGGTGAATATACTGCCCTCTGGCATTCTGTGTCTACATGTAGTCTGAAATATTTGTAAGGGGTATATATGCCACATTGCTGAGATAGGTGTGTACAACTAACAGTGACTGCTGACCCAGACATTTCTTCATGCATTTAGAGTGTTTTTCAAGTAAAATACAAAGTGACTGGCCAGGCACGGTGGCTCACGCCTATAATCACAGCACTTTGGGAGGCTGGGGTGGGCAGATCGCCTGAGGTCAGATTTTGAGATCAGCTTGGCTATCATGGTAAGACCCCTGTCTCTAGTAAAAACACAAAAATTAGCCAGGTATGGTAGTGCATGCCTGTAATTGCAGCTACTCAAGAGGCTGAGGCAGGAGAATCGCTTCAACCCAGGAGGCGAAGGTTGCAGTGAGCCAAGATCGAGCCACTACACTCCAGCCTGGGTGACAGAGTGAGACTCTGGCAAAAAAAAAAAAAAAAAAAAAAAAAAAAAAGAAAGAAAGAAAGAAAACAAGTGACATCGACAGAAATTGGAAAAGAAGGCCTCTGATGTTATTCTCCTTCATAAAAGCAAAGACAGCACTGGAAGAAATTGTTAAGATCATTTTTTACAACTCTGGAAATTATTCAAAATTTGCAACAATTCAGGAGTGTTTATTCAAGAAAAGTACTGAAGCTCAGTCAGCCAGCCAGCTGTGTGGCACTTAACTCACCTAATTGCTGTGTCCTTCTCTCCAGCTCCACTGTGGCCTAGAAGTCAACAGCTCTGCGGTCATGATGAACATCATCCGCCTAGGAGCCACCAGGGCATCCAGGTGAATTTAGAGCTCCCCTAGAAGTAACAGCTCTGCAGTCATGATGAACATCATCTGCCTAGGAGCCACCAGGGCATCCAGGTGAATTTAGAGCTCCCCTAGAAGTAACAGGTCTGCAATCATGATGAACATCATCCACCTAGGAGCCACCAGGGCAGCCAGGTGAATTTAGAGCTCCCCTAGAAGTATCACTTCTAGAGATTTCTCCTTATTTGACTTGTCTGAAAATTCCCTAGAAGCCCCCATTTACAGGGTTTGTGTTTGTTTGACCTGGCTAGGAGCACACTTAGTCGAGGACTCTTTTCCCTGAGGATGTTTGTTAAGGAAAATTAACAGTGATTATTTAACATAGTAGCCCTCCTGAAGCAGAAATAACAGTTAAGAAAAACAAGCAACTAACCAAAATTCTTTAAAAAAGGGAATAAGATACACGTATATGGAGATTTGAAAATATCAGACATATTTCTAGGAATCAGGAAGACAATATATGTGTGCAGGATTGTGCATATGTGAAAATGTCCACAAAAGATCAAAGAAAGTCCTGACCTTTCATGTCTGACCAGTTTTGAGGCTCAGCACAAGCAGGAAGTGATAGGTAAGTCAGAGTTGCAAGGTGCCAGCCCTAGCACTAAACGCGCCCCAACATGCACACAGAACTCCTTGATAAAGCCCAAGAGATGAGTGCATCTAGACACTTAAGGAAATCCCTAACCGATGATTACTGACGTCTAGGATAACTGAACAAAACTTCAGTGCACACACACAACAGAATATGGAGTTTATTGTTCAATGAGGTCACTAAATAAATAATCATCAGCAACCAGAACAATAGTAAGCACTGCACAGCTTGGGGGGGAGGTGGTTTGGTGTCCGGTCTTGCTGCAAAACACTACCTGAAATGCCCAGTTATACACATACAATTGAAACATCTAAATAAATAGGATAGTGTGAGCCACACACAGGGGAAAAAAGCAAGTAGCAGGTGTGCCCTGTGATAGGTCCCAGATGCCATACTTATCACATAAAACCTTCAGGTAGCTTTTATAATTATGGCCTGAGAACTAAGAAAATCATCTATTAGATGAGGTATGACAATTTCTTATCAAAAGAGAATATCGACACATTTATAGAAATTGTAAAATAAAGAAAAGAAACTAAAGTGAAATTCTGAAGTTGAAAAATAAAGTAAATAAAATGGAAAGCTCTCTACAGGGGCTTGACAGTAGATTGAAATTGGCAGAAGAAAGAATTAGTCAATGTGAAGATAGATCAATAGAGATTATGCAATCTTAAGAACACAGAGAAAAAAGAATTAAAAAATTGAATGAAACTTGAGAGAACTAGGACAACATTAAGTGCACCTATATAGCTTTACACACTTATATTGAAAAAGAGGAAATATTTCTAACCAATAATCTAACTTTCCCCCTTAAAAATGTACATAAAGATCATACTAACACACAGCGAGCAGAAGGGAGGAAGTCATACAGAGAGAATCTAAATAAATAAAACAGAGAATACAAAAATGATAGAGAAAATAATCAAACCCACAAATGAGTTCTTTAAGAAGGTCAACAAACTTGACAAATGTTTAGCTATACTGACCAAGATAACAGGAGAAAAGACTCACATTACTAAAATGGTGAATATTAGCACCAAACTTATTGGGAAAAAAAAAAAAAACAACAACCCAAAACATGATTATAGGGAATACTATGAAAAATTATATGTCAACAAAATAGATTGCCTCGACGATATAAACAAATTTCTAGAAATATACAAACTGCCAAAACCAACTTAAGACAGAGAAAACCTTCCAGCTGGGGCTGCGGAAGGAGTGGCAGCAGCCAGGCCGCCAACCTCCGCGAAGGCTCTGGCAGCGCCGTGGCACTCAGGCACCCAGCAGGCGCCCTCCCTGCCCAGGATGCCCAAGAGGAAGGTCAGTTCCGCCGAAGGGGCCACAAGGAAGAGCCCATGAGGAGATCGGCGCTGCTGTCAGCTAAATCTGCTCCTGCAAAAGTGGAAGCAAAGATGAAAAACGCAGCAGCAAAGGATATATCTGCAGAGAAAGAAGTGCAAACAAAAGGGAAAAGGGGGAGCAATGGGGCAACAGGCCGAAGCAGCTAACCAAGAAACTAAACGGTTACCTGCAGAAAACGGGAAAGGAACACGGAGGAGAGTCGAGCCTCTGATGAAACAGGAGAGAAAGAAGCCAAGTCTGATAAATATCATATACCGTGTCTTATCAGTGATTCCTGTCTCCTTTCTTGTATAATCTAGAGGAATATTTTTATCAACTATTTTGTAAATGCAAGTTTTTTAATAGCTCCAGAAACATTTTTAAGAAGGAGGGAATCCCACCTCATCATCCTATGTTTTAAGTGTAAATGCTTTTTTTTTTTAAGAGGTGAAATCATTCACGTGTTTTTTTTTTTTTTTGGTACAACCTGAAAATAGTGTGGGATATTGAATTATGGAAGGCTTTGACTGTATACAGTGTCAGCTTAACATTCCATAGATGGGGGGGTTCGTTTTTATATCCTGTAATGCAAAGCATATTAAATGGCAATATGGAGTCAGTCCTGCATTTAATGTCTTGAACATTTTAAATTACTTCTATTCTCATGTAGTAGAATTGTTTCCTAAAGAAAACTACAACTTGATCGTGGCTCTTTCTGTCAGAATTGTGTGTACTCTGTAACATTTATGGTTGTGATAGTCCTGTTTTCCTAATAACTTTGTTACTGTGCTGTGAAAGACTAAAAATTGGAATATGTACTATATGTGCTATACAGTTGTGAATTGGTGGGACGTATGTAACAGCTTATTAACATGTGAAGATACTGGTACTTGGAGCCTCTTAAGGAAAATTTGCTTCCAAATTTTAAGCTGGAAAGTCCCTGGCATAACTTTTTTGTTGTTGTTAAGATGGACTCTTGCTCTGTTGCCCAGGCTGGAGTGCAGTGGTGCAATCTCGGCTCACTGCAACCTGCACCTACCAGGTTCAAGCAATTCTCCTGCCTCAGCCTCCTGAGTAGGTGGAATTACAGGCGCACACCACCACATCCAGCTAATTTTTTTTTTTTTTTTTTTTTTTTTTTTTTTTGTATTTTTAGTAGAGACAGGTTTCACCATGTTGGTCAGGCTGGTCTCAAACTCCTGACCTCGTGATCCACGCGCCTCGGCCTCCCATAGTGCTCAGATTACAGGCATGCTCCACCGCGCCCAGCCTGGAATAACTTTTAAAAAGAATTACAATACATCTCTTTTTAGATTTTCGGTATGGATGTTAAGAATTATGTACAAATTAAAATGTCCATACTGATCCTCAACCAATAAACTCTATTATGAAAAAAACTCTTAGTTAACCTATAGAAATTTTTTAAAAGATTATTTTGAAAAACTTTCTAAAATAAAAATTCCAGGCTCAGATGGCTCCTCCGGTTCATTTGACCAAATATTTAAAAAGACATTAACTGCTGGGCGCGGTGGCTCACACCTGTAATCCCAGCACTTTGGGAGGCCGAGGCAAACGGATAATGAGGTCAGGAGTTCGAGACTTGCCTGACCAACATGGCGAAACCTCATCTCTACTAAAAAAAACCCCAACAATTAGCCAGGCATGGTAGTGCGCACATGTAATCCCAACTACTAGGGAGGCTGAGGCAGGAGAATCACTTGAACCTGGGAGGCAGAGGTTGCAGTGAGCTGAGATGGCACCATTGCACTCCAGCCTGGGCAACAGAGTGAGACTCTGCCTCAAAAAAAAAAAAAAAAAAAAAAAAAAAAGGCATTAACACGAACTTTTCCAAAACCTGGAATATGAAGGAACACTTCCCAACTAATTATACCAGCTGACTATATCAAGTGACTGATAATAAGACTCTCTAAATACATCACAAGAAAATAAAACCACATACTGATATTCTTAAAAGATACATAAAATCCTGAACAAAATACTAGTAAGCCCAACCCAGGAGCAATTAGAAGGGATTATAAACCATACCAAGTTTATATATCACAACAATGCAACATCTGAAAATCTATTAGTACAAGACACCATATCATAGAAAAAAGTACCCCATGATCATCTCAACATTCAGAAAAAATGTTGAAATCCAACACACTTTCTTCATAAACATACTAAACTAACTAGGAATGGGGGTGAATTTCTCACCTTGTTAAAAAGGATCAACAAAACATGCACAGTTAACATAAATCTTAGTGGCAAAAGATGGAATGCTTCCCCTTAGTATTGGGGTTAAGATAATGGAGTCTGCATTTACCATTTCTGTTCAACACTGTTCTGGAAGTTCTAGCAATTAGTCAAGAGAAAATAAAATGTAATAAAATTGTGATTTGTGATTTTAAATATTAATTTAAAAAAGTGGTCAAAGGATACAGTTTAGAAAGGAAGAAGTAAACTCTATTTGCTGATGATAGTGATTATATACATAGAAAATCTTAAGGAATGCACTAAAAATAATCATCAGAACTGATAAATGAGTTAATTAAAATTTCAGGATACAAAATTAATATGTAAAATAAATTTATTTTCTATATACTAGCAAAAAATATCCTGAGAGTAAAATTATAAACACGTTTATAATAGCATTGAAATGATAAAACACTTAGAAATGTATTTAATAAATACATTTATTCAGTTAATAAATAATTACAATACATATATTCTGAAAACCACAACATTTTGTTGAAATAAATTAGGGAAAATCTGGATGTACAGAAATAGAGCTCTTGTTTCTGGATCAGCAGACTTAATACTGTTTAAATAGCAATAATCAAAAACTGACGTACAGATTCATCCCAGACCCTATAAAAATCCAAGATTTCCTTTTTTCTCACCCAGAAATTAAGCCGATTCTAAGTCCATGGGGAGATGTAACCATGATACCCAACATAATCTTGAACAAAGTTGGAAGACTCCTTGATTTCAAAACTTGCTACAGTACGATAGTAATGAAAAGAGTGTGCTGCTACACAAGTACAAACACATAATTCAACAAAATATAATTGAGAATCCAGAAACGAAACCTTACATTTATAGTGAATTGATTTTGACAAGGGTGCTGTAACAATTCAATGAGAATGAACAGCCTCTCACCAGTTAGCGCTGGAAACGTTGGCTATCCAAGCACAAATAATGAAGTTGTACTTCTTTCTCACACCAAATACAAAACTTAACTCAGAATGAGTCATCGAGCTAAATGTAAGAGTTACAACTATAAACCTCTCAGAAGCAAACATAGGGCTAAATTTTCATGACGCTGGATTTGACGGTAGAGTCTTAGATAACACCAAAGTGAAAGAAAAAAGAAAAAAAGAAAGTTGTGCTGCATAAAAGAATTGCATCCTTCAGAGACACCATCAGAAAAGTGAAAAGATAACCTACAGAATAATGTAAGATCTACATCTCAAATATGATAGGAGATTTGTATATAGGATATATAAAGAACTCCCAGCACTCAATAATAAAATGATTATATCTCAATTAAAATGAGCAATGAATTTCAATATATATTTCTTGAAAGAAGATATACAAATGGCCAATGAGCACATGAAAATATGTTTAAGGTTATTATTAGGGAAGAGCAATTCAAAACCACAGTGAAATGGCTTTTTGCACCAACTGGGGTGGATAAAATAAAAAATACAGTCAGTAGCAAGTGCTGGTGAGTTCAAAGAATAATTGGACCCAGTTACATGATGGTGAAACTGTAAAATGATGCAGCCACCTTAAAAAACAGTTTATTAGTCTCTCAGAATGCTAAAAATAGAGTTATAATATGGTCCAGCAATTCTACTCCTGGGTATACACCCAAGACAAGTGAACACATAGATTCACTTAAAACTTGTATATAAATGTTTATGTCAGCAATACTCAAAGTAGCAAAAAAGGATAAACAAGCCAAATGCTCATCAACTTAAGAATAGGTAAATAAATGAGGTATATCCATACAATGAAGTATTATTCAGACATAAAAAGAAATGAAGGTCTGAGGCATGCTACGACATGGATGAACTTCAAAAACAGTATGCTGGGCAAAAGAAGTCAGTCACAACGAGAACATACCCACTGTCAATCTCTGTACTCTGGAAACTGTACATAAATTACTCCAGCTTCCAGAACGCAGAGACTGAAAGTAGATGACTGTTTGCTTAGGGTTGGATAGAAGATAGAAAATAACTGCAAATGAGCCCATTTTGGGATAATGAAAATATTGTAAAATTAGCAATATTGGCTGCCCGACTGTGCAAATCCTAGAAAACCCCAATTTGTACTCTTTGGTGAATTAAATGGTATAAAAATAACATAGAAGGCATTTAAGCCAAATGTACTAATTTAAATTTATTTCTAGTGTATTACTTCAATTTATTATGCGTGAGAGTTTGAGTACAAACCTGTTTAATGACTTGCCAAACCTCCAGAGATTATTTAATTTAAAATTTTGTTTCATATTTTAGGACCTTAAGCCAGTTTGTTTCAAAAATCCAAATTTTATATCACTCATTAGAAAGTAAATATTACCTATTTCCCATCAGTTAAAGATAGCTACTGATTAATTATAAAGTTATCATAATCTGAGCTCATCTTTTTTCTAATTGCTGCTCCTTTAAGGATGTTCTCACTATGCTAGCTTCATAGCATGTTTCACTCTGTCACCAAGGCTGGAGTGCAGTGGCGTGATCATGACTCCCTGCTGCCTTAAGCTCCTGGGCTTAATCAGTCCTCCCACCTCAGCCTCTAGAGTAGCTAGGACTACAGGCAGGCACCACCACACCTGGATATTTTATTGTTACATTTTTCATAAAGATGGGGGTCTCACTATGTCTCCCAGGCTGGTCTCAAACTCCTGGGCTCAAAGGATCCTCCCACCTCGGCTGCCCAAATTGCGGGGGTTACAGGTGCAAGCCACCGTGCCTGGCATTTTTCCCTTTGTTTTTTTTTTTTTTTTTTTTTTTTTACCTCAGAAGTATCTATAGTTTTATGATCCCATAGATAACTGTGAAAGTCATAGTTTTTGTATGTGAGTGTAAAGTTATAGTTATTTTTGTAAGGTAAAAGTAAATTATGAAGCATTACATACTGTGAAAATACTTCGGATGTAAGAAAAATAAAGTGACCAAATACATGTCAGGCTGTGTCCTCATCTAGAACAGCTCACATTAATCAAATGTTTAAGTGTAAAAATCTCTTCTAAGTGAATGTATAGAATTCCCTATGAGTTACCAGTCACTTCTTTTAGGACCTAATTCTTAAAAAACAAACAAACAAAAAACTTCAATTTTAGGTTCAGGGGCGCAAGTGCAGGTTTGTTATATGGGTAAATTCATGTCACTGGGGTTTGTTGCATAGACTACTTTGTTGTTCAGGTACTAAGCCTAGTACCCAGTAGTTGTTTTTGCTGATCGTCTCCCCTCCTCCTACTCTTCACCCACCAATAGGCCTCAAGTGTCTATTGTTCCCCCTCCTTGCGTCCAGGTGTTCTCATCACTCATCTCTCATATATGAGTGAGAATATGTGGTTTTTGTTTTTCTGTTCCTGCATTAGTTTGCTAACAATAATGGCCTCCAGGCATATTCATGTTCCTGCAAAGGACACAATCTCATTTTTTATGGCTGCATAGTATTCCATGCTGTATATGTACCATGTTGTCTTTATCCAATATGCTAGTGAAGGGTATTTAGGTTAATTCTGTATATTTGTTTTAGTGAGTAGTACTGTAATGAACACATATTTGCATGTATCTTTTATGGTAGAATGATTTACACTCCCATGCATATATATCCAGTAATGGGATTGCTGGGCTGAATGGTGGTTCTGTTTTTAGCTCTTTTGAAGAATCACTACACTGTTTTTCACAATGACTGAACAAATTTACACTCCTATCAGTGGTGTCTAAGTGTTCCCTTTCCTCTGCTACCTCGCCAGCATTTGTTATTTTTTGACTTTTTAATAGTAGCCATTCTGACTGGTGTGAGATGGTACGTCACTGTGGTTTGGATTTGCATTTCTCTAATGACCAGTGATATTGAGCGTTTTTTCATATGCTTGTTCACCATATGTATGTCTTCTATTGAGATGTGTCTGTTCACGTTCTTTGTACACTTTTGAATGGGGTTGTTAGATATTTCTTGTAAAATTGTTTCCTTTTATCTTGTAGATTTTTTTCTTGTAAATTTGTTTATTTTCTTCTTGTAGATAAGTTTCTTATAGATGCTGGATATTAGATTTTTGTCAGATTCATAGTTCATAAATATTTTCTCCCATCCTGTAGCTTGTCTGTTTACTCTGTTGATCGTATCTTTTGCTGTGCAGAACTTTAGTTTAATTAGGTTCCATTAGTCAAGTTTTGCTTTTGTGGCAAATGTTTTGGTATTTTCATCATGGAATCTTTGTCTATTTCTATGTCTGGGATGATATCGCCTAGGTTGTCTTCCAGAGATTTTGCAGTTTTGGGTTTTACATTTAAGTCTTTAATCCATCCTGAGTTTATTTTTGTATGTGGTGTAAGGAAGAGGTGCGGTTTCAATCTTCTGCATATGACTAGCCAGTTATCCCCTTACTATTTATTGAATAGGGAATCCTTTTTCCTATTGTTTGTTTTTGTCAGCTTTGTTGAAGATCAGATGGTTGTAGGTGTGTGGCCTTATTTCTGGGCTCTCTATTCTGTTTAATTGGTCTGGTCTATGTGTCTGTTTTTGTGCCAGTACCATGCTGTTTTGGTTACTGCAGCCCTACATTATAGTTTGAACTCAGGTGACATGATGCTTCCAGCTTTGGTTTTTCCTTAGAAGTCCTTGTCTATTAGGGGCTCTTTTTTGGTTCTATATGAATTTCAAAATAGTTTTTTCCAGTTCTATAAAGAATGCCATTGGTAATTTAATAGGGATAGGGTTGATTGCTTTGAGCAGTATGGTCATTTTAATGACAGTGATTCTTCCTATCCATGGGCATGGAGTGTTTTTCCATTTGTTTGTGTCTTCTCGATTTCTTTGAGCACTGTTTTGTAATTCTCATTATAGAGATTTTTCACCTCCCTCATTTTGCTGTATTTCTAGGTGTTTTCTTCTTTTTATGGCCATTGTGAATGGGACTGCACTCCTGATTTGGCTCTTGACTTGGCTGTTGTTTGCATTTAGGAATGCTAGTGATTTTTGTATATTGATCTTTGTATCCTGAAACTGCTGAAATTGTTTATCATCTGAAGAAGCTTTGGGGCTGAATTTATGGGATTTTTTAGATATAGAATCATGTTGTCTGAAAACCAAAATAGTTTGACTTCCTCTCTTCCTATTTGGATGTCCTTTATTTCTTTCTTTTTCCTGATTGCTTTGGCCAGGACCTCCAATAGTATTTTGAACAAGAGTGGTGAGACAGGGCACTTTTACGTTATGCTGATTTTCAAGGGAAATGCTTCCAGCTTTTTCCAATTCGGTATGTTGCTACCTGTAGGTTTGTTGTAGATGGCCCTTACTAGTTTGAGGTATATTCCTTCAATATCTAGTTTATTAAGAGCTTTTAACATGAAAGAATGTTGAATTTCATCAAAAATCTTTTTTGCATCTATTGAGATAATCATGTGGTTTTTGTCTTTACTTCTGCTTATGTAATGAATCACATATATTGATTTGTGTGTGTTGAATCAACCCTGCATCCCAGGAATAGAGCCCATTTGATCATGGTGGATTACCTCTTTGATATGCTCCTAGAATCATTTTGCAAGTATTTTGTTGAGGATTTTTGCATTAATGTTCATCAAGAACATTGGTCTGATGTTTTCGTGTTGCTGTCGTTGTTGTGGCGCTGCCAGATTTGGTATCAGGACGATGCTGGTCTCATATAATGAGCTAGAGAGGAGTCCCTCCTTTTCAACTTTTTGAAATAATTTCAGTAGGAATCGTACCACGTCTTCTTTTTACAATTGGTAGAATTCTACTGTGCATCTGTCTGGCCCTGGCCTTTTTTTGGTTGGCAGGCTGTTAATTAATGATTACAGTTTGATGCTCATTATTTTAGGTTTGTAAAGGGAATCAATTTCTTACTGGTTCACTCTTGAGAGGGTGTATGTAATTTATTCATTTCTTATATATTTTCTAGTTTGTGTGCATAGAGGTGGTCATAGTAGTCTCTGATGGTTATTTGTGTTTCTGTGGGGTGAGTGGTCATATCACCCTTATAGTTTCTTATTGTGTTTATTTGAATATTCTCTCTTTCTTTCTGTATTCTTCTAGCTAGTGGCCTAAAAAACAGCTCCTTGATTCATTGATCTTTTGAATGATTTTCCATGTCTTGATCTCCTTCAGTTCAGTTTTTATTTTGGTTACTTCTTATCTTGTGCTACCTTTGGGGTTCATTTGTTCTTGCTTCTCTAATTCTTTTAGTTGTGATGCTGTTAATTTAAGACTTTCATAGTTTTATGGTTTGGGCATTGAGTACTATTAATTTTTCTTTTAATACTGGCATAGCTGCATTCCAGAGATACTGATATGTTGTATCTTTGTTCTCATTAGCTTCAAAAAACTTATTGATTTCTGCCTTGATTTCATTATTTACCCAAAAGTCATTCAGGGGAAGATTGTTTAATTTCCATGAAATTGCATGTATTTGAGCAATATTTTTAGTTTTGATTTATATTTTTATTATGCTGTGAGGACCTAATTCTTTATTATTCTTCTCTCCATCCATTGCTTAAGGCTCAGGATTAGTTCTCACTTAATTCTTTGGCAAATTATTTATTTTCTGTTACTCTGTCACACTTTTAAGAGATGATTGTATCATCACAGGCATTCATTATTTCATATCCATGAATCTACTAGTAATTATTTTAATCACTAATACTTGGGCTGGCTGTGACTGTAGCTTTGGAACTTACTATATTGGTTTAGTTGTATGTGTCAGCTTGGTTAAACACAATACCCAGCTATTTAACCAAACACCAATCTAAGTGTTTGTCTGGGGGTACTTTCTAAATGTGGTTAGCATCGGCAACTAGATCTGGCCTTGGACCAGAGACACTGTGACCTTTAGTTATGGCTTTCTGTCTCCTGCTCAGGCTCCAAAGTGTGTAGCAGTACCACCAAATTGAGCCTCCTTCTCTTCTGCTTAAAGATTCAGAGAATGTGGTCACATACGAATAGAATTTAAAAACTCATGATGTTTCCAGTTTATTTGGCTTCTGAGTACCCACTTCCTAATGAAATCCTGTGTGAATTCTCTCTGCATTCTGCTAGAGCTGAGGCTGGATCTCATGAAAACACCATGTAAACAAATGGCTCAGACAGCAGGAGTCCAACGTACTTGAGTTCTCACACTTGACCACAGGGACAAAATTCAGTGACATCTCCAATCTTTAGAATCACTGCTCACAAAAATCCACGTAGCACTCTCTGTACACAAGAATACAGTTGTATGTTTTTAAACGTATAAAGATATATGAGAAAAACCATCTACAATTAGTAAAGGACATTATCCTCAATAGTGTGGATGGACCTCATTTAATCCATTGAAAGGTCTTAAAAGTCAAACACTGAGGTTTCTTAGAGAAGAAATTCTGCATCAACATGACATCAATAATTTCGCCTGAGTTTCCAACCTCTACCACTTTCAAACTCGCCATCCCCCACAATCGTGTGAGACAATTCCTTTGCATAAATTTCTCCTATATATGTCCGTCTAGGTTTATCTCCTCTTAGACTGTTTCCCTAGAGAGCCTGGCTAATGTGGTTCACTTTTTGTTTCACTTCATGTCTTCCTATTTATTTTTTTCTTTTTAATTTTTCCATATGTTATTGGGGTATAGGTGGTATTTGGTTACATGGGTAATTTCTTTTGTGGTGATTTGTGAGATTTTAGTACACCCATCACCTGAGCAGTGTACACTGCATCATATTTGTAGTCTTTTATCCCTTGCCCCTTTTCCACTCTTACCCCTTTTCCACTCTTACCCCTAAGTCCCCAAAGTCTGTTTTACCATTCTTATGCCTTTGCATTCATAGCTTAGTTCCCGCTTATCAGTGAGAACATGCAACATTTGGTTTTTCATTCCTGAATTACTTTATTTAGAATAATAGTCTACAATCTCATCCAGGTTGCTGTGAATGGCATTAATTCATTCATTTTTATGGCTGAGTAGTATTCCATTGTATAAATATACCATAGTTTCTTTATCCACTCACTGATTGATGGGCATTTGGGTTGGTTCCATGATTTTGCAATTACAAATTGTACTGCTATAAACATGCGTGTGCAAATATCTTTTTCATATAATGCCTTCTTTCCCTACCCCATAGTGGGATTGCTGTACCAAATGGTTATTCTACTTTTAGTTATTTAAGGAATCTCCACACTGTTTTCCATGGTGGCTGGTACTAGCTTACATTCCTACCAGCAGTGGAAAAGTGTTCCTTATTCACCACATCCACGCCAGCATCTACTGTTTTTTGACTTTTTGATTATGGCCATTCTTGCAGGAGTAAGGTGATATTGCATTGCGGTTTTGATAGGCATTTCCCTAATCATTAGTGATGTTGAGCACTTTTTCATACATTTGTTGGTCACTTGTGTACCTTCTTTTGAGAATTGTCTATTCATGTCCTAGGCCACTTTTGGATTGGATTGTTTGGTTTTTTTCTTAGTGATTTATTGGAGTTTGTTTTAGAGTCTGGATATTAGTCATTTGTTAGGTGTATAGATTGTGATGATTTTCTCCCACTCTGTGGGTCATCTGTTTACTCTGCTGACTGTTCCTTGGACCATGCAAAAGCTCTTTAGTTCAGTTAAGTCCCAACTATTTATCTTTGTTTTAATTGAATTTGCTTTTGGGTTTTTGGTCATGAAATCCTTGCATAAGCTGATGTCTAGAAGAGTTTTACTAATGTTATCTTCTAGAATTTTTATAGTTTCAGATCTTAGATTTAAATCCTTAATTCATCTTGAGTTGATTTTTTTATCAAAAAAGAACAAATCTGGAGGCATCCACTACCTGATTCCAAAGTATACTGTAAGGCCATAGTCACCAAAACAGCATGGTACTGGTATAAAAAATAGGCACACAGACCAATGGAACAGAATAGAGATCCCAGAAAAAAACCCCAAATACTTAGAGCCAGCTGATCTTCCACAAAGCAAACAAAAACGTAAAGTGGGGAAACTACACCTTTTTCAACAAATGGTGCTGGGACAATTGGCAAGCCACATGTAGGAAAGTGAAATTGGACTCTCATCTCTCACCTTATTTATTTATTTTTATTTTTTGTTTTATATTTTTATTTTCTTGCCTATCAGACCATGCAAGTTGTATTCTCATTTATTTCTTCTCTTAGGAAAATGTTTACATTACTCCAATGCCACAGTCTGTATAAGAGCTCTATTTTTTAAATTTGCATTTAAAATAACTTTGCCCTTGAAGGCAGAGTAAAATATTCTAGGTGATACATTAATCACATTAGTCAAAGTATCTCTTAGAGTGAATTACACTTCAACTTTTAAAATATTTTGGGTTTCGTCTTTATAGCACAAAAACCCACCATCAAGACTTAGATCCTACATTAACATGATCCAACAATTAAAATGTTGGTATTCTTTTGTTGTCTGGCCTCTAAACAAGACATCAGCATAAACTCAAAGTTACAAATCCTCGTTTTGGACTACACTCCTATACAATGGTAAACAATTTTTCTCTACTGTATATATGTTTTTAATACTGCTTCTCTTTCACTTCAAAGGATCACAGTCATCCTTTATCTCGAGAAACATTCAAGAACAGTGTGGATGTTGAGAGCATTAACCAAAATTCAGGTGACCTAGTTTCAACATTAGCTTTTCCACTTCCTCATGAAGCTTCTGAAACTCTCTCAACTTTGATTTTCTTATGTGCGAAATAGAAATTTAAAAAACCTATCCCATAAAGCTGCTGTGAAAATTAAATAGTCAATGTATGGAAATCATATAGAGTCATGCCTGGTTCGAGATAAGCAGTAAATATTAGTAAACAGTATTTTCATTGGTTATTTCTTGAAATATGTTTTTCTTCTGACTCAGATTCTTAACTCCAAGTGGCTTGACAATGGCATTGTAGACAGGAAACAATAAACTGAAAGTTTAGACCTATAAACTAGAATTGTCTTGTCAGCTTTAAAGTCTGTTCCAGACTTGGCCAATATCTTAAAACACGAATTAGAAGATGTTGCTGTTGTGAATCACCTCCTTATGACCCCATAGGTGGTATTCTCCTTTTTCCACTACAGCATGTTGATGCCATCCAACATGTTGTGTTAATGCACACCGCCCTGTTGATACAATAAGGAAAACAACTTAGGTCTGGAAGAAGCAGAGTTAGTGAGCAAAATTACGAATACAAGATAGAGATTAACAATTTTATTACTGTAATTATGTCTGATTTATGAAAATGTTCATGTGAAGTACTTATACTGGACTTTGAGTGAAATATGTATTTTCAAGCAGTTAAGTTATAAAAATGATGTAGACTTTTTAATGCATTAAATTATTAAGACAAGATATCACTGGGTCTTAGGCAGCATACAAGAAAAGCAGTAAGTTTAAATTACAATTAAACAAAAAGTCAGAAATGTTTGCTGTTTTCTGTAGAGAACTAGAAATTGTCAGTATTTTAGAGCTTGTTAATCAGTTGAAGTTGTCCTTTATCTTCACTTCTCATATTGTTTTGCTATCTTCCTGTTTTAGCACAAATCTGTTAGATGTAGCAAATCTCACACAAATAATTCTCATTAAGACCACACTTTGGAAGGAGGTCAAGGCATGGAACAGGTAATACTACTCACAACCTAGATTGTAAATTGTTTGTTTTGTTTTTTTCCTACTTAATCCCATCACACAAAAATTACAAAAAAAGGTATGATGAAACAGTTAACTGGACACCTGCTGAATGACAGCTGCAATGCTATACAAACTACTGTGCTGGTTATTTTGAGTCTTTTGCCTCTCCTTATAAACTTTGGAATCAGTTTATCAATATCCACAGAATAACTTCTTGGAATTTTGGTTGGGACTGCATTAGATCTATAGATCAAAGTGGGAAGAACTGACATCCTGATAATACAGTCTTCTTATGCACGAACATGGAATGTCTTTTTCGTTTATTTAGATCATTGTTGATTTCTTTTATCAACGTTTGTATTTTGCTTGTGAACAGACATAGTTTTATATCTTCTTTTTCAATATGAGTCACCTTTCTTTTCTTTGCTTGTCTTACTGCACTCTCTAGGTGTTCTAGTACACTGTTAATAGAAGTGGTGAGAGCGAATATGCTTGCGTTGTTTCCAACCTTAAGGAGAAAGTAGTTTGCTTTTCACCATTAAGTATGAGGTCAGCTGTAGGGTTTTTGTAGATGTTCTTTTTTAAGAAATTTTGTCTCTCCTCCTAGTTTATTGAGAGGAATAACAAATTTTAAGAAGAAATATAAAGCAAAGGAAGAGGGGAAAAAATAAACAAGAGGGTTTTTGTTTTTGGTTTTAATATGTTCAGGAAATTCTCTCTGAGAAGTAATATTTCAAATCCAGATTAAAGAAGACAGCTTTCCACGTCAAAATTACGTAAAAGACAATACCAGGAAAAAGAAAGTAGAACTAGAAACATCATCAATTTCAATTTAGTTGAGCATTAAGAAAACTTTATCTTTTTATTTTCTCCTGCATTAATTCTGTTTTGTTTTTAAATATGTCATGTTCATTGGATTTGGTGCCTCCCTTATCCTTTGTTTGCAGATATTGTTTGGTATGATCGTTTATATTTTATGTAAAAGTCTAGAATTGAGACCCTGTTCAATCTATACTTTTATATATGGGCATATTTTCTACACTCAGATGAGACATTTTTGTTTTCTTGTGATATATGCAGGACCCTGGTGTCCTTGTTACACTCTAGTGATGATGTGGGAGGACTGGTCTTCAGCCAAGTCAGGATGTCCACAGTAGATGATATGTTTGGTAGAGGCATACCCCCATAGGGCCATAAAATCAGTAGAGACCTATACTGCTTCTCTGATCTAAGCAATAAAAACAAAACCATATGGAATTTTCCAGAATTAAAATGCCAACTTAAGCCTGTTTTTTTGCTCAAGCACAAAGACTGAAAACTCTTTTTTCTTGTTGAGATTTGTGTTAGTTTCCTATTGCCGATCTAAGAAAACATTACAAATTTGGAACTTAAAACAACACAGATTTATTATCTTTTCCAGTCTTGCAGTTCTGGAGGTCAGATGTCTGAAACAGATTTTGTGGAGCTAAAGTCAAGGTGTTGGCAGAGCTGTGTTCCTTCTGTGAGCTCGGGAGGGCAATTCTGTTCCCTGCCCTTTCCAGGTTCTGGGGGCTGCCTGACTTCATGGCCACATCTTCCAGCTTAGGCTTTTATTATTTGATCTCCCCAGAATCCATGGCCTTCATCCTTTCATGGTAAGAGCACATAATCATATTGGGCCCATATGAATAACCCATCTTTATGCCTGCCACAAGACGTCACATACTTTCAATTTGCCCCTTCTTATTAACCGCTGGCCAGCTGTGCATAGCTGACTTCTCCCTGAGCTCTCCTCCACTCTGTTGCTTCCTGTCTCAGTTCCATTTCCAGACTCTACCTGAATGTGAACATATTTTTACGTCCTTTCTCTCTTGCCTGCTTTATTGGGTCCATTAATTCCTCACTGCTCGGGTCTTCTGGTGGCACTCCTTCTAGTTTTAAAATGGTGAAATAAATTAAATTTTATTTTTATGTAGTCATTTATTTCAATAGAACTTTGAGAGAGAACGGTGCTAAAAATGTGTATCTCATAAACCATTTTGAATGGAAGCTAGTATATTTGATATGGAAAAAAAGAGCTTTCTTTAAAAGCTTCCCGATTTTCTTAAATACAACACTGAAAGCTATTAGACAAACTAGATAAGAGTGTTATTTCAGAACTAGGAATGTGTTAACCTGTTCTTGATTATATGTCTGGAAATCTATCTTCCATGGGATAATAGGTATAACTTTACTTGTTATAATGTAACAAATGACTTTAAATGAATGTATTAGTTTATAACACTCACTATTTATATATGGAACTAAATATTTAATGAAAAGTTACTCTTTAGGGATACATTTCTATAGTCTCTGATGCTTGAGCACTTCATATAGACGTGCAGACAAACACACACACACAGATCCTTCAGGAAACTCTGTCATTTATATATAGTTTCCAGGATGATCTTTCATTTTTATTGGCTATAGAGTTCAATAACACTAAATGAAGTCTATAACTCTACGTGGCATGGACTGGCTTATCTTTATAAAACATCTTGTAGGTCTATTAATTTAAGCAGCTGCCATAGACTGACAGTTAAAAACTGTTTTTCAAGAGCATTATTTATTGTTTTTTGTTTTTGCCATTGAGTCTCAAAATAATAAAATCACAAATAAAGGAAAATACAACACAGTATCAATACCTTCACAACATTTACTTTTTTTTTTTTTTTTTAACCATGAGAATCTGTATATATTTCACTTTATTGTAACACTTTTTGAAGTGTGGTGAATACAGCTGCTGTCGTTTTTATCAATTCATCTTGCTTTTCCTTTTCCATGTATTTTGACAGGAGAATACATATTTCCTATTGAAAACAGTTTCTTTTGTGGTTTATTAGAAAATGTGCTATTTACACACTATATATGGAAGAGGCATATAACCCAGTGCTGGCCGCAAGGATGAGTCCATGATTCTGGACTAGGACGTTGGTTTGATGTTCACCATATAACCTAGAGAGGAAAATTGAGAGAAACATCTGGGCGTCTGTGGGATAAAAAGAAAAATGTGATTGGAAAGACAATAGGAGCCAATAGAAATTATTGTCCTTTTTTAGTCTCACAAGATAGTTAATTTGAGAATAAATCTAATACAGAATGCAGAATGAATAAAGAGATTCAGATACCTAAATTCCTGAAAATTCACAACTTGAACTTCATTATTTAATGAATCAGTAAAATTCTTTTTTGTCAGCAAGTCTAAGGGGCATTACTCTCATTTGTATCTGAAATAGACTTGTCTAACAGAATTGATGGTGGTAGTTGTTATTATGTGATTGATGCTCAAATGGGGACTTGCCTAAGGGGAAATCTCCTATATATCCCCATCTTTGCTATGCATTGGCCATCGTTTTTAGGTGGAGGCAAATGACTGGTAAAACTGATGTCAAGTGGATGCTAGGACTGCAGCCATGGGTATACCTCACCTAGAATTTTAGATGGCAGAGGCAAAGGGCAGATTGTCCTAGTAATTTATGAAGCCGAATGGATAACATTAAACTGAAAACAGAGCTCGTGAATGTGTGCCCAGGTGCAAGACAGCAAGGCATATTGCTAAGAAATGAAAACCCTCAGGAACTGGATCCATAGCTATGCTTGGACTCAGCCTTTTCCTAGTAGATGTTTTAATATTGGGGCAGTTCTTTCAAATAAGAACACTCAAGGCAGGGATAAAACAGAAATAAAAAATCATGTAACAGTGAACAACTACATACGTTTCTCATTACCTAAAGTTCCTTAGTTTAAATAATTTTCAATAGTTTGTGCGTATAAAATTTTGATCATCTTAATTACAGTTCTATATTAAATTACAAAATAAACAAAAAACAAGGGTTGCTCTAGAAATGGCATGAGATATATTTGTAACTTTCAAAATTGTAACATGTATCTTCTCTTCAGATAATCATACCATTCCTCTCCTCATTTTCTGTTACTCTTTTCCCCGCTTCCCTCATTTTGTCCTCCTAATCCCATTTGTTCATTGGACTGAAATCTTAGAAAGGCTACCCAACTTCTATTACATAGTCTTGCTTTTTGTTTTAATCTGCCTTCCATCATAACAAATAAACGTGATAAACTTTGAGTTTCTAAATCATTTATTGTAGTTAGCAACAACTATATGACCCAGTTTGGGTCCATGAAAGTAAACATGTCAAGAGCATTCTTTGTGGCTTATATGTCTCCTACTTTTCACATCAGTGTTATGAAGAAGTGATGCCTGGAGCTGTGACAGCCATCGTGAGATAACAAAGCAACACACTGAAGAATGAAGAAAAGCCAGCCTGCCAGAACAGTGGGACTGTAGGACAGACAGCCTGGCTACCTGTGGGGCTCCTGTTCAAGCTCAATGGAACTACAAACAGGCGTCTTTAACATTTTGCTAATAAATGATGTGTTTCTACCAGCATTTCTCTGTTACCCCAACAAAATAAACTATAATTGACCTGTTCATTCTCATTATTAGAATTTCACTGGAACTACATTTATTATTATTTAGGTGCACATGCGTGGAGTCATTTGATGAAAATATGCACCTATGTATGATTTGTCACCGTAACAACTTTTTAGGTAACATATTTCTAATTGAAGAATGGAAATTTACTCCCTAGAAATAATTTTTTTTTCCAGCTCCCTAATGAAACGAGAAAGGTTCCCTTGTCCCTCTCGCAGGGCATGTGACAAGAGGAGTGGCTGGCTTCTTCAGTGCCCTGCTGCTCCAACCTCTAGGAGAGCTTATAGACCGGCAGGAGCTGTGGGGCTCCAATCCACAACAGCATCTCACGGTGGGTGATTACAGCTCCTGAAGCCCCAGTGGGCACGTGCTACTGTGTGCTCTTTTAGTTCTGCCGTGTATAGGCGGTTTGTGTTAACCAGCTCAATTAGACTCTTTACCTAGTCACAAGGACAGAGGGCTTTCTGTATCCCGGGTTTTGACTCGGTGTACTGGAAGAATCAGATCACACCCGGGCTTAGAGAATGAGTGCAAAGTTCCGTTGAGTGGAGGTAGCTCTCAGCAGATGGGCGAAGCCAGAAGGGATGGAGTGGGAAGCTTTCCCCCTCAGAGTTGGGCTGCTCAGCAGGCCTGGCCATCCTCCAACTGCCCAAGCCAAACTCTGCCTTGTTCTGCCAGTCAATGGCCTGTCAGTGTCTCAGTGTCTGTCCTATGCTCTTCTGCCGGTGTGTTCCCCCTCGACAGCCTCTCGACATCCAGCCACTTGTGTCTTCTCTGCAGGTGTGCTCCTCTCGATGTCCAGCGGCCTGTGTGTCTGCCTGCTAGGGTCTCAGGATTTGCTTCTTTGTTTTTGAGACAGAGTTTCACTCTTGTTGCCCAGACTGGAGTGCCATGGTGAAATCTCATCTCACTGCAACCTCTGCCTCCTGGGTTCAAGCAATTCTCCTGCCTCAGCCTCCCGAGTAGCTGGGGTTACAGGCATGTGCCACCACGCCAGCTAATTTTGTATTTTTAGTAGAGATGGAGTTTCTCCATGTTGGTCAACTGGTCTCAAACTCCCACCTCAGGTGATCCGCCCACCTCGGCCTTCCAAAGCGCTGGGATTACAGGTGTGAGCCACCGCTCACTGCTGGTCTCAGGGTTTTTACAGGCACAGGATTGGGGGTGTGACAGGCCAGGGTGGTCTTGGGGGAATGTAACATTTGAGCAGGAAAACAAAAATGCCTGTCCTCACCTAGGTCCGTGGGCACAGGCCTGGGGTGGAGCCCTAGCCAGGGAACACGACCTACTCTACCCAGCACTTCCCTTTCCCTCTTCTGTATCATTTAAAGGGATCTCCCCCCACCCACACACACACAGCACTTACGTATCATCTAATCGTCCCTGGAAAAATTATATTATTCCACTGAATCTTGGGTATTATTTCTTTCCCCAGTGACAAGTATGGTCCTCCAATTCATCCTATCCTGACAAGTAGTTCCACTTAAGCAGGCTAAATTAGAAAGTGCATAAGCATGGAGAGTATAGTACTTGTGAGGGTTAATTTCATGTGTTGATTTGGCTGAGCTAAGGTTGGCCAAAGAGCTGGCAAGTCATTATTTTGGGGTGAGGATCTTTCCATAAGAGGTTAGCATTTAGATCAGTAGACTTAGTAAAGATGATCTATGCACAGACAGCATTTAATCCTTTGAGGACTCAAATAGAACCAAAAGATGGAGGCAGGAAATTCTCCCTCTCTCTTCCTGAGCTGGGACATCATCTTCTCCTGCCCTTGGACCTGCCTTTGTGTGTGTATATATATGTGTGTATATATACATATATACACACACATGTGTATATATATACATGTATATACACACACATATACACACACATGTGTATATATACATGTATATACACACATATATACACACACATGTGTATATATACATGTATATACACACACACAAACATACATATACATATGTATACATGCACACACACATATATATGTATACACACACATATATCTGTGTCAGCCTGAGTATTTTACTCTATTTTATTTTTAATATCTAACTAACTTCTGGAACATTAAAACTTTATATCCATAACATCTAGACTTGGCATCCCCCGGTTCTCAGGCCTTTGGACTCCAGGACTTACACCATCATCCTAGTGCCTGTCTGCTCTCAGGACTTTGAACTTGGACTGCATTGTATCACTGGCTTTCTGGCTTTTCTGGTTCTCCAGCTTGCAAATGGCAGACTGTAGGACTTTTCAGCCTTTGCAATCACCTAAGCCAATTCCAATAATTAATGTCTCTCTCTCTCTCTTTCTGTGGATGTGTGTGTGAGTGTGCATATGTGTTCCTGTTGGTTCTGCCTCCCTTAACAACTTCAATACAATACTTCAGAAAATTATATTATTTTCTCAAAACCAAGATATCAGTGATACAGATGCACTTGACAACTCACATCTTCCTTTAGGAAGGATATTTCAATGCTTATGTGGACTCTAATATGTTGATTTTTTCATAGTAAACAGGAGGAGTGTTGGGAATTATACATAATGTCTAGGGGCTTATCTCTGTCTCTTATTATATGATTCAAACATTACCTATCATGTGTTAACTGTTTATTTGGATCACATCCTTTCTGAAATCAGGAATTTTATTTTCTAAATGCTAAATTATCTAATTTTTACATAGCAGAGGATTTAAGACACTTATAAGAAGCTCATAAATTTCTATATATGTGAAGAGTTTGAAAAATAGCAATGTTTTCTGGAAATCTAAGGAAATTCAAAAAAATTTAAGACATTTAAAATAATATTTTTGCAAATTACTACAGACAATTGGTCTCTCTCTCTCTGTATATATGCATTTATGTATATGTATATACATGTTTATATGTGTATATGTGTGTTTGTGTGTATACATGTACATATAACATACATACACATATATATGTATATATGTATATATACGTTTATACATATATACATATACACAAGTATATATACACGTATATACACACGTATATACACGCGGTATATATAAGTATATACACGCGTTGTATATACATGTATACATATATGTGTGTATATATGTATATATACATGTATACATATATATGTACATGTAAATATACATATGTACACATATGTGTATGTATGTGCATATACATGTATATACATATATAAGCATATATACATGCATGTATGCATATATACACGTATATATGTGTACATATATGCATACATGCATGTATATAGGTATATACATATATACCTATATACACATATATGTACATATATACACTTTATATACATATATATGTGTATATATGTACATATATACGTGTATATATACATATACACACAAACACACATATACATATATAAACATGTATATAAATGTATATATGTATACATACACACACGTGTATATATACATGTATATATGCACACAAACACACATATACACACATAAACATGTATATAAATGTATAAATGTATATATACATATATACACACATGTGTATATATACATGCATATATACACACAAACACACATATACACATGTATATACACACACACATATATATATGTATACATACACACATATCTGTGACAGCCTGAGTATTTTACTCTAATTTTTTTTAATATCTAACTAACTTCTGGAACATTAAAACTTTATATCCATAACTATCCCAGACTTCTTCATTTTGATATATCCATTTAAGTACTTTGCACTCTTTCCTTGGAATCCCCCAGGGGATTGGTTCCAGGACCCCACCTTGGATACTCGAATCTGGTGATGCACAAGTGCCTTCTATAAAATAATATAATCTTGGCATATAATCTATGCATATCCTCCCCTATACACTAAAACATCTCTAGATTACTTATAATATCTAATACAATGTAAATGCTATGTAAATAATTGTTATTTTTATTTGTATTATTTTTATTGTATTATTTTTTATTTTTTTTGAATATTTTTAATTCATGGTTGGTTAAATTCATGGATTTCATAGTCAGAGGGCAGACTAAAAATCACCTTGAAAGTTGTAGATCTAATTTTTTTGTGTATAAAAAATACAGAAGTCAAGAAAAATCTGTATTTCACAACTCTTACAGGAAGTTATCATGTTGGTTAACAAACATTTATTAAGCATAAACAATCATGGAAGAAGACATTAGCCACTGTGAGATATAAAAAGAGAAACATCACATATTTTACATAGAGATATCATAGCAGAGTGCAAGGAGAGGAGACTTTGGAAAATACAGAGACCTTGATGGAAGTTAAGTTTCCTCCACGCGTTAGCCTTTCTGAAGGTGAGGAAAGTGGGCCTTTCACAGTCATTGTTCATCTGTAAAATGAGAATGATAACCTTTATCTCACTGTGTTTCAATGGGCTTTGAATGAAAGAAGGCACAGAAAATGCCCAGCAGAGTAACTTTTGTCATGTAGACCCCAATAAACGTGATTTCTGAAATGACTGCCTTTTTCCCCACTGAAGAAGGTAAAATCTTCCATTGTGGGTATGGTGCCTGTGGAAGATGGTGGTGGAAGGAGTGACAAACGGAGCAATACTGGTGGGCAGCATGAGGTCTGATCCGATACCAGAAATTTCCCTCACTGCTGCTCTGTCCTGTGGGTGGGTCTCCGCTCCAAATGTGCAGGACATGTCTTTGGCCGCATAGCCCTGACAGACCATATTACCAGAAGGCAACATTTACTGTGTAAGTAATATTTGCCAAGTACCATCATAAGTAGTTTTGGTTACTAATTTATTCAACCATCTGAGTTACAAAACATCTGTAGTCTCAATTGACTGACGAGTTGATACAAGTACAGAGAAATGCAATGTTTGAATCCTGTCACACACCCTGTGTGTGATACAGCTGTGACTCCAACTAGGTAGTCTTGCTCTAAAGCTTACGTTACTACCCACTACGTGTATGTGAAGTGTGTGTGTGTGTGCCTGTGTGTGTGTGTGTATGTGTGTGTGTGAGATTTCCAGGTGAGAAAGATTAGCAGCTGTAGGTTTACTTGGCACTCCTCTCTTTTCCTTTGTGCACTGTGGATAAACTGTCTCTTTTAGAAAAACAAGAAAAGGATAGAGAGAGGATTAAGAAGAATCACATGGAAGGTAACAAAGGCTTAAAAATATTCGAGTAAAATGAAAGATATATGAGACTAAAAGAAGCAAGCTTATAAGGAATGTGTCCTGAAAAACATGGATGAAAATAAATAGACCTGAATAATATTTAGATATATGATTCAAGAAGACTTTTTTAAAGTGAACTTGAAACTTTAAAATAATGAGATGGCTGGGAGCTCACGCCTGTAATCCCAGCACTTTGGGAGGCCGACGCTGGCGGATCACGAGGTCAAGAGATCGAGACTATCCTGGCCAACATGGTGAAACCCCATCTCTACTAAAAATTCAAAAATTAGCTGAGCATGGTGGCGCACACCTGTACTCCCAGCTACTCGGGAGGCTGAGGCAGGAGAATTGCTTGAACCCGGGAGGCGGAGGTTGCAGTGAGCCCAGGTCGCGCCACTGCATTCCAACCTGGCGCCTGGTGATGGAGTGAGACTCTGTCTCAAAAAAAAAAAAATCTAAAATACTGAGACATACTCTGATAAGACACTGAAGTTTCAGAATAAGGAAAGAATTCTATTCATCTGGGTAAAAACAATCAAGTCATTCATAGAAGACAAAATTGAGCCTCCCCTTTCAATTATTTCCAGAGCAGCAATCGAAGCTAGAAGGCAGAGGAAAGATCCTCTCCAGGTGCGCTCGGATTCAAACATTCTGCTGGGCTTTCTCCTTGGGCTGGTGCCGGCTGCAGGGCAGTGAAGGCTGTGCCTGGGACTCACTGAGGGAGGCCCTTGCTGGAAGGAGACGGACTTTCAGTTATAAGACTGGCAGTGACATGCTGTTTGCTCACAAAGCCCATTTTTTTCTTTTCATCTAATTTTCTCCACTTGAGCTCATTTAATCTTATTTTAAATCACCTTTCTTTTTCTTCTTGCCTACAGTCATCCTTCCCGTATTCAGCTGCCTGTTTGGCCACAACTGTCTTAGATCTCAGGTTCATGACCTCCTCCCTACAAAATCGGCCTCTTCCTCCTCCTCCACTTTCTCACCAGCTCCTTCCTCTGCCCAGTCTGCCTCGGTTTCAGTCTCTTGTTCCAGGTTTTTCTTTCCACCGTTCCATTATCTGGGGCATTTCTCTGTCTTGTCTTCCAATCTTCTGCTTCCTCTACTTACACACTTTGTGGAGACCTAAGAGTGATGACTAAGTTCTTAATGGGTTCGTTAATGTTCACACATATGATGGAGACTTAATCTCCAATGCAATCGTGTTGAGAAATGGGATCTTAAAGAACTGATTAGGTCATGAGGCTGCCCTTATCAATGGATGAATGTCCTTATTATTGCGTCAGTGAGCTCCTGACAAGAAGGATGAGTTTGACCTTCCTCTCTCTTGCCATGTGATGCCTTCCATCAGATGTGGGGCCCTCAACCTTGGACTTCCCAGTCTCCAGAATGGTGAGAAATAAATCTGTTTTTTATAAGTTACCCAGTCTCAGGTATTCTGTTATAGCAGCACAAAATAGACTAAGACAGTGACCAAGGTATGGTATACCAGTGACCCAAAAGCCATGCATTAACATGAGTCTCAAGGTCTAAAGGCTCAGACTAAAATAAAGAGTAGTGATTGGAGAGGTTTGGATAGAATTTAAAGGGAAGAGACTCAGGAGCAAAGATGAAGTCAGCAGTATTATTTAGGCAGGAAAAAAAGTAGCACTGATTTGAAGAGATATTATAAGAATGTAAGTGTTTTTTATGATGTAGAAATAATATTAGAGTCTTAAGTAATCGTGAAATTATTTTTGACTGAATGGCTTATGTCGTAATTTAATCTCAACACTTGAAATAGACTGAGCCTTAGGCACAGGATTTTTTTTTTTTTTTTTTTTTTTGAGACGGAGTCTCACTCTGTTGCCAGGCTGGAGAGCAGTGGCGTGGTCTCGGCTTACTGCAACCTCCGCCTCCTTGGTTCAAATGATTCTCCTGCCTCAGCCTCCCGAGTAGCTAGGACTACAGATGTGCACCACCACGCCCAGCTAATTTCTGTATTTTTAGTAGAGATAGGGTTTCACCATATTGGCCAGGATGGTCTGCATCTCTTGACCTTGTGATCTGCCTGCCTCAGCCTCCCAAAGTGCTGGGATTACAAGCCTGAGCCACCATGCCTGGCCTGCACAGGATATTTTTTACTGTAATTTTGAAAGTTATTATCTAAGACTTTTAGATAAAACCTGTGCACTCATATGTATCTTGCGACAAAATAATTACCCTATATCTGGTTGTAAAATGCATTCGAACTCAAGGGTTGGTCTTTTTGTGCAGTAGCCCCAAGAAAGACTGAGATATACTGAAATGTTGCCCAAAGTAAGTCAGACTTTTTGGAACCTGTGATAAAGCAGGAATTCTGGCTTGGAGAAAATACATTGTAACAGCTGGAGAGCTAGAGTTATCCCTTTTGGCAGTGATGCCATTGAGTTAAAGGTGTTTATGAAAAAATCCTACTAAAATTGCTAACGGAGAATTTGCTTGTATTATCCTCTGTGGATGGCCAGATTACCAATGAATTAGATGGCATTTTTGATGCATAAAGAAGGTTAATGCCACAAACGTAAGTAATTTAGAAATACTGCTTAGTAGAATCTACATTTTTCAAGCTGGTGACATGAATCTGGATGAAAAGAAAAAGTGATTCACTTGCCAGAGGAGCAGAGCAGGTCCAGGGAGCTCAGACCTGGGATGTCTCTGTGGATTTAGAGGCAGAACCAAGGGTGGGGGTGACCTCCCCTAAACAGGACAGGAAGGTTGAAGAATCTCAGATTATGGACTGTCTACCCACTTGAGATCTATCTTGGGCCTAGCTCTGCTTGTTTCCTGCATAAGAAAGAAAAAAGACAGAGAGAGAGGGAGGGAGGGAGGAAGGAAGATGGAAGGAAGGAAGGAAGGAAGGGAGAAATTAATCAGCTCCACGTTACAATGAACAGTTGGTAAAATAGGATGCCAAAAAAAAAAAAAAAAGAAAGAAAAACATGGTGAGAGTTGTGTTTTTTGTGTTGGTAGATGGGAGAGGAAAATACTTCTTAAACCGTCTCTGAGATGTGTTTCTTTTTCCTGATGTTTGAGAAATATAATTTCCAAATTAGTTGCAATCAGTGTGAATGTTTTCACCCTTTAGAAGAATGTTTTCTTGGAACAACATTTTTCTATATTGAATTAATTTATAAGGATGTTCTCTAGTCAATTATGCACTCAGTTATCTCCTTTATTAGCTTATGAGACCTTTGAGGATAGAGACCATATTTTAAATGTATATGTATTGGCCATGACGTTCACAAAGTGCTTTGAATTTATGAGTGCAATTCAGAATTATTTTATTGTATTGGACTGGATTTTAACAACTTGATTCTATTAATAGAAATTTAATATGGGCCATGTTTGGGGAAGACAAAGATAGTATTTATGTATCCATTTTGACCGACATGTAAATCACTGTGGATCATCTATAATTGAAATACACAACAAACTCCAGGCATCAGTAGTTTTATCTGTAGGCGAAACACCAGTAAATATTTAATAACTAAATCCTCAGATGCTCAATATTTGAGGTCCCAGGGTTAATAAGAATGTTCAAATGTGCTATTATTATACATACAAACCCATTAATCCAGAGTATTGGAACTAGTTGTTCCAATGAAAAACTGCATTTTTGCAAGACCGTGAAAACTTTTTGTCATGCCTCTACCAACTGTATATTGTAAATCATCAGAAGTTCTCTAGGCTGGATTTTAGGATAGGGCATTCTTTAAAATCTTTTGCTTGGGCCTTGTTGAGTGTTTGTATGTTTCTACAAGCCATATGCTTCTTCTCTATCCATTGTATACAGCCTTGTAGGAAGCTAGTGTGTGGTTATCCAAATTTTAAGAGCCAATGTAAAACACATAGCAGAGTTTCATTTGGAAATATTCCCATGGAACATTGTCATGCCTCTTTGCACTTGAGAAAACAGGGGAAGAAATTCATTTTAGGGGTCAGAGAGTGATTATGTTTTTGCCTAAACTCTAACCTGAAACATATCCTGTATGTGTCAGTTCACCCTAGCCACAGGAATGATTTCATTTCGGTTATTAACTACACCCCATCTTTCACGGTAAGATAGAGTGGCTGAGAAAATAATTTTAAAGTACCCATTCCTCTCACTGTATATCTTAAAGAGAAGAAACTAGTGAAAATCTTTGACAGCTCTACTTGGAAGGGGGATCAATTAATAAAGGATACTATGTGTGTATGTGTGGTGTATGTGTATGTGTGTACATGTGGGGGGGTGTGTGTATGTGTGTGAGAGAGAGAGAGACAGACAGAGACCATATGCAGGATAAGACCATTATTCTACTGTTCTACTATTTTTCTGTCCTCAATCCTGTGACTCAGCACAATGATGAAAACATAATACATGTATAGCAAATATTTTTTTTTCATTTATAGAATCAACAGATGCATTGTTTACATACAACTCAGAACTAGCAAGATAGTCTCTTTTTAAATATGACCATCAAATCTCCTGCACTTTTAGTCAAACTAAGGTCTTGAATCAACTGATAAAATTGTGGGTTTTTTTTTTTTGGTTGTTCTTTTAACTGGTTTTATTTTCTTCATCTTATCTTGAGCATTTAGTACTTCTTGATCTATGGGAGGTTTTATTTTTATTTTTATTTTTAGGCAGTCTTACAAATGAGAAACATTAAATATAGTTCATCAGTTGGTCTTACCCCATCTGCTATTTCATATTAAATGGAATAACAATTAGTCAGAGTTGCATTGAAAATGTAAGGCAGATGTGCTGTGGATAAATTAGTGGCATAATATTGTTTCTGGCGTTTCCTACAACCAATATAAGGACACAGTGACCATCACTACTCCAGAGTGCAAAGCCTGCTGTTCATCACCATCTTCATGGTTCCCTGCTATGGATTCATCATTCAGGGAGTGCAATTCAGGATAGCTCACCACCCTGAACTCCAGGGCAAGCACCTCCAAAATACAGTAGCAGACAAATTGATGACAGTATTTTTTCCTTTGTGTCATCTTTAAAAAGGATGTTTTCTTTAACTCACTCACTGAAGTTTTATCTATTTTTCTATGTAATAAGCTGAATAGTATGATTCAGCTTCTAATTTTTTTGCAATTATAGTGCTTCATCGAAAGTAGTATAAGAATTCAGCTCAACTCACCAATATTCCACATCACATTCTACGGACAACCTGAACATTCACCTGGGAAATTCTGTACACTTTGCAAGACGTCACAAAGAACAATTACAGTGATTACCTGGGTATCACTAGTGGCCAAAAAATATACTGGGAACTTCTAACTCTGCAAATAAATGTATGCACAATTGTTTCTTCTAGCTACTTTTACAACAATGGAGAAAACACCTTTAAAATTAGATTATTGTTTTTTAAAAATTAGATTATTACAATAATATACTTAAGCATATCTTCATTCTTTGCCTAAGTTGAATAATTAGTTTCATCAATCTAATTCTTCACTAGATTTTCAACAGAAGACCTACATCAAAAATAATACCACCAAAATGTTGTGATGAAGAAAACCATAAGAAGATGGAAAAAGAAAGTGACAAAGGGAAAATGGAAGGGAGAAGAGGAAAAGGAAGGGGGAGAGGGGGAGAGAGAGAAATACAGGAAAGTGTCTTGAAACAAGTTTACATTCATTTCTGTGTCATGTGACACAATTCCAGAAATAAGGATGTAATAATCTGGATTAGAATGATCTAATCTCTTTGAACAATGCCAAGCATCTAGTTGGTGCTCAATAAGCATTTATCAAATAAACAGTTATGTATTGTAGTAAACCCTCTATTACCTATAGAGAATTACAGGGGAATCTGTACAAATTCAGTCTTAGACTTGAGAAAACGATTTCCATTTTCAGAGGTTGGTCAAATGTAAGTAAGTGGGGTGATACAAGAGCTTAAAATATGAGAAGAGAAAGCAACCTTTATTTTTTAATAGCATGCAATACTTCAACACCTCTTATAGGAGAATTTCCAGCTGCTCAGGGAAATAACCCATTTAAATAGGTTAGCTCACAGCAGGAGCTCTTGGAGACCTTTCTAAAAACAAAAAGAATTAATCTATTTTCCATAAAGACTAAAATATTAGAAACACAAGCAGTTTTTGATAATATTTTTTGGAGCGCATGTAATAAAAACCAGTGAGCCAGCACATGAAGAAACCATAAGAATGAAAAACATGTATATTAGAAATGTTAATAGCAATATAAGATGAGAAATAGAATATGGAAAACATTTATCATGGTTTTATTACATAAAACTGTGGTATTAATTCTTATAGATAGAACCTAGTTTAGGAATATATAAAAATGTGACACTCTGAATTCCTTTTCAGAGACCCCTGTTGCAATAAGCAGAGAGAAATCTTAAGTTTCTGAAAAAGTAATATATTGCTAAGGGCCAAAAAGATTTAATATTGGCAAGTAGGCTGAGAGAAAGTCACTGAAGAACATGATTCAATTCTTTGCTATAATCAACACATTCACTTTCAGCAGAGCCTTGGTTTAATCAGCTTCAAGTAGGAGATGAAGTGACTGAAGTGATAAAATTATAAATGGACAAGACCCAAGCAGAGCAAATATTAGCAGCACCTCTGGGTGCCCAACAGAATGTTTTTGTTCATGAAGTATAAGCTTAAATTTTAGCTACTGTATGGTTTAAAATTGAAAAAAGTAGCATTATGAAAAAGTTCTGTTTAAACCAAATTAAATGTTGAACACTAGTAACAATTTTAGCATAAAAAATAAATACAGCTCATTAGGCCAGGACTAATGGTTTACGATTATTTGTGGTCCAATAGTTTGAGCTTGATGGAGTCATACATAATTTTATAGTGTAGATCATAAGAGCAAAGTCTGCTGTTGTGAAACCGCAATACCAGTGAACACACACTAGCGCACAGCAACAGAATTAAACACACGCACCACGTATTCCGGAAACTGAGAAGCAGCTTATTTCTGAAGAGTTTAGAAGATGATATTGAGCTGTGCTAAATAATATAGATTAAGGTGTAAAGGTACAGTATAGCAAGAATATTTAAATCTTAGAGGTACCATTTGTTGACTTGTGACATAATTGTGAACTATGTCAATTGACTACCTCCTCCAGATCATCAACTGCAGGAAAATTCTATGAAACTGGAATCATTATTTTTTTAGAAATAACTAGGGTTTATATTATTATGATTTACAACCTTTGAGGTAGATTTTTGAACAACAGTTCATGCTATTGATAGCCCTAAGACACTCTTATTAAATTTACTCCTCTTTAAAAAAACTAAGGGTACCACATAGTTGGGTTTTTTTCTTCACATAGTAATTAAAAGACATTTTCCTGTGATTAGTTAACTGGAATTATTTGTAGAAGGATAGGGAAAGGTTAACCTTTATGCCACTAATATTATGCATAACCTATTATGCCTTACCTCCTCTAATTATGAGAACAGCCCACGACAGCTTTGAACGTGGCCCAACACAAGTTTGTAAACTTTCTTAAAATATTATGAGTTTTTTTGCAATTTTTTTTTTAGATTATCAGCTATCGTTAGTCTTAGTCTATTTTACATGTGGCCCAAAACAATTCTTCTTCTTCCAGTGTGGCCCAGGGAAGCCAAAAGTTTATACACCTGCCTTAGACAAAAGGTACAGTAAAATAAAATTTAAAAATAAGGTTTGTAAATAGTAACTACAATATTCCAAAAAAGAAAGCATTTCTATGAAGCCAAGGGCAATGACAGTAATAAAACACAGAGGCAGGAGTTAACATGCGGAAATGAGGATAGAATGATAAGTTACAAACAGCAGCAGTCAACCCAAAGCTTTCCTCAGTAATGAGCCTACCAATATAAGACAAGGGAGACTTTCAACTCTGTTGAAACCACTTAGTACAATTAAAAATATGAAAGAGGAATTTATTTTCATGGACAAATTTAGAACATTAACCATTACTGAGCATTGATCAAATGTTGCTGTAATTTTCATGAATACAGCCCCATGTGAAGGTGCTGGTAGGAGCAAGTCACACTGGCCTAAGGGGTGAATTGCTGCCATGCAAACCTGGCTTGCAGGAGAATCAAATGGGATACAAGGCAAACTAACTTTTCAAAGTTAAGAAAGGAGTCTAAAAACACCAAAAGCAATGGAAACAAAAGCCAAAATAGACAAATGGGATCTAATTAAACTTAAGAGCTTCTGCATAGCAAAAGAAACTATCATTAGAGTGAACCAGCAACCAACAAGATGGGAAAAAGTTTTACAATCTGCCCATCTAACAAAGGGATAATATCCAGAATCTACAAAGAACTTAAACAAAGTTACAAGCAAAAAACAAACAACCCCATCAAAAAGTGGGCAGAGGATATGAATAGACACTTTTCAAAAGAAGACATCTGTGCAGCCAACAAGCATATTTTAAAAAAGCTCATCATCACTGGTCATTAGAGAAATGCAAATCAAAACCACATTGAGATACCATCTCACACCAGTTAGAATAGCAATCATTAAAAAATCAGGAGACAACAGATGCTGGAGAGGATGTGGAGAGATAGGAACGCTTTTACATTGTTGATGGTAGTGTAAATTAGTTCAACCATTGTGGAAGACAGTGTGATGATTCCTCAAGGATCTAGAAAATACAAATGCCATTTGACCCAGCAATCCCATTACTGGGTATATATCCAAAGGATTATTAATCATTCTATTATAAAGACACATGCAAATGTATGTTTATTGCATGTTTACATGTTTACAATGTAAACTGTTTACAATGGCAAAGTCTTGGAACCAATCCAAATGCCCATCAACGATAGACTGGATAAAGAAAATGTGGCACATATACATCATGGAATACTATGCAGCCATAAAAAGGATGCATTCGGAGGAGCTATCCAAGATGGCTGAATAGGACCAGCTCTGCCGTGCAGTTCCCAGAGAGAACAATGCAGAGGGTGAGTGATCACTGCATTTCCAAATGAGTTATTACTGCCCACAGACTGGGAGATTCCCAGGCTGAAAAGTGCCACGAGTTTCCAGCATGGCTGTTTTCAGCCAGCACAGCGGGTCTACACACAACAACTCACACAAATTTAGGCGCCATTTCAACTGGTGCCTGGAACACCTGGGAGACAGAACTGCCCATTCAGCTGAAAACGGGGGGCTCAAACAGGGAGTCAGGTGATCTGGCTCAGCAGGTCCCACCCCCAAAAAGACCAGCGATCTGAAATGTTCTGGATTCAGAGTTTTGCAGCAAGCGCAGCTGGACCCGGGACAGGCCAGCTCTGTGGGGGGGAGGGCATCCGCCATTATTGAGGCAGTCCACCACTACCAAGGCAGTCAGCAATTACCAAGGCAGTCCACCATTACCGAAGCAGTCTGCCATTAAGGAGGCAATCCACCATTACTGAGGGCAGTCTGCCATTACAGAGGCAGTCACCATTACTGAGGCAGATCACATTACCATGACAGTTCTAACTATATCTCTGTAAACAAAATAACAAGGAAGCTCACACAGCAGCTGGGCAGAGCCCACAGCAGCTCAGCAACACCCTCTGCTGTCGAGACTGTGACGAGGGCTACCTTCTTGTTGGGCAGGGCATCTCTAAAAAAGGCAGCAGTATGTCAGGCACTTATAAGAATAAAGCCCCACCTTCCCAGGAGAGAGAATCTGGGAAAAAGGTGGTTATGAGGTTCTGCTGCAGCAGACTTAAACATACCCTGCCCCAGCAGCTCTGAAAGGGAACAACAGAGCTCACAGCTCAGCACTTGAGCTCCCATAAGGGACAGACTGTCTCTTCAAGCAGCTCCCTGACCCCCCCTATATCCAAAGAGACACCTTATAAAGGAAATCTAGGCTAACATCTGGTGGGGTGTCCTTCTGGGACAAAGATAACGGAAGAATAAACTGGTAGCAATTCTTACTGTTGTGCAGCTGCTGCAGGCAATCCCCAGGCAAGCAGGGTCTGGAGTGGACCTCAGCAGTCCTACAGCAGAGGAGCCTGATTGTTAGAAGGAAAACTGAAAAACAGAAAGAAATAACTTCAACATCAACAAAAAGGATGTCTACTCAGAGACCCCATCCAAGTCACCAACCATAAAGACTATGGGTAAATAAATCCACAAAGATGGGAAAAAACCAGTGCAAAAAGGATGAAAACACTCAAAACCAAGAATGCCTCTCCTCCTCCAAGGAATCACAACTCCTCACCAGCAAGGAAATAAAGCTGGATGGAGAAGGAGTCTGAAGAATTAACAGAAACAGGTTTCAGAAGGTGAGTAATAACGAACTTCTCTGAGCTAAAAGAACATGTTCTAACCCAATACTAAGAACCTTGAAAAAAGGTTTAACAAAATGCTAAAAAGAATAAACAGCTTAGAGAAGAATATAAATGACTTGATGGAGCCTGAAAAACACAACAGGAGAACTTCGTGAAGCATACACAAGTTTCAACAGCAAAGATCGACCAAGCAGAAGAAAGGATATCAGAGATTGAAGATAAACTCAATGAAATAAAACAAGGAAGCTAGATTAGAGAGAAAAAGAGTGAAAAGAAATGAACAAAGCCTCCAAGAAATATGAGATTATGTGAAAACACCTAAGCTATGTTTGACAGGTGTACCTGTATGTAATGGAGAGAATGAATCCAAGCTGGAAAACACTCTTTAGGATATTATCCAGGAGAACTTCCCCAACCAGCAAGGCAGGCCAACATTCAAATCCAGGAAATACAAGAACACCATAAAGATGTTCCTCACGAAGAACAACCCCCAAGACATATAATCATCAGCTTCATCAGGGTTAAAATGAAGGAAAAAGTGCTAAGGGCAACCAGAGAGAAGAGGTCAGGTTACTCACAAGGGGAAGCCCCCTCAGACTCACAGCGGATCTCTCAGCAGAAATCTTACAAGCCAGAAGAGAGTGGGGGCCAATATTCAACATCCTTAAAGAAAAGAACTTACAACCCAGAATTTCATATCCAGCCATACTAAGCTTCATAAGTGAAGGAGAAATAAAATCCTTTACAAACAAGCAATTGCTGACAGATTTCGTCACCACAGAGCCTTCCATACAAGAGCTCCTGAAAGAGGCACTAAAAATAGAAAGGAACAACCAGTACCAGCCACTCCAAAAAACACACCAAATGGTAAAGACCAATGATGCAATAAACAGACTGCATCAATTAACGGGCAAAACAACCAGCTAGTATCAAAATCGGCAGGATCAACTTCACACATAACAATATTAACCTTAAATGTAAATGGGCTAAATGCCCCAATCAAGATACAGACTGGCAAATTGGATAAAAATTCAAAACCCACTGGTGTGCTGGATCCAGGAAACCTGTTTCACATGCAAGGACACACATAGGCTCAAAATAAAGGGATACAGGAAGATTCACCAAGCAAATGGAGAGAAAAAAAAAAAGCAGAAGTTGCAATCCTAGTCTCTGACAAAATAGACTTTATTCTCACAAAGTGACCATATTCTCATTGCCTTCAGATCCTTGATGCTCAACAGGTCTGTACTGGGTAAAGGCTGTACCTGGATGCAGTCCTGTCTGTGTGCCCAGGACCCTCTCATTCCCCTAGCCTAGTCTCTGTGCTCCGTGTGTCACCTGGCTTAGCCATGGGCTGGCAAACATCAGCAGTACACTACTCCTTAAATAAGTAGATCAACATTTGAATTAGAATTTACAACATGGAAGGTATAGCCATCAAAATCCTAAAAACAACTATACAAAGTAGATATTCTACTGATTTAGAGGTTTTGTCTTCAAGTAATCAGTACATTTGTACTGTGATACTCTTTTATTTTTTTGAATATTGTCATTTAATACATTATATTAAATAAATATTAACTGATTAATGTAAGCAAATCTTAGCAAATATTTCTGGAATAAAAAAACATCTGATATTGAAAGTCTTGCAAATGAGAGATCCCAGTCTGTGGTTAACTGTTTAAAATTATCTAATATTTACTTTTATTTGTCATTAAAAAACTATACAAACATATAATGGATCTACTACTCTCATCTATAACTCCCTTTAAAGAGGTGCAGATGCTTTAAATCTGTTCCTCTAAATGACAACCTCCATCTTACAGGTGAATAAACACCATTTGTGTAGAAGCCTGCATTGTTAGCAAGAAAGGGCTTACCAGGAGGAGAGTACTAGAAGCAACCTTCAAACTAACACATGTTTTCATGAAAATCATATTTCACTAAGAGGAGAAATTGTATGAGAACCTCTGCAGTATTCATCTTAAAGTGCTTTACGTAATAAGTTATGTCAATGAATAAACAGTCTAAGAATGAAAATATAAAGAGTTCAGAAGTGGGAAGGGTCTCAGTGGTCATGGATGTTTTCAGGAAGGCTGAGGGACTTGGAATAATAGACTTTTTAACATTTTACTTTTAAACAAGTTTAGACTTAGGGAAATATTGAAACTAGTGCAGAGAACTCTTGTGAATCCTTCACAACTTTATTTTTTATAACTATGATGCATTTGTCAAAACTAAGAACTCACCATTGGTATAACACTATCAGCTAAACTGCGGACTTTGGATTCTGCCGTTCTCCCCCATTCATGTTTTTTTCTGGTCCAGGACCCTGCCCTGCCTGTGGTCGTCATGTCTCCTCAGCCTCTTCCGTTCTGTGACAGGTCTTCCCTGGTCTGCATTTATATTCTATTGCTGCTTTTAGAACTTTTAATAAACTTGACACCTTAAAAAACACAAATTATTTTCCTACAGTTTGGTAAGTCGGTTGTCTCCACTAATTCTTCTGCTTGGGTTTTACCAGGTGAAAATCAAGCTCAGATCTTATTGAAAGAATCTGGGAAGAGTCAGCCTGAAGCTCATTTAGGTGGTTGCTGGAATTCTACTCTTTGTGGTTGTAGGACTGAGGCCGGTTTCCCTGCTGGCTGTGAGCACGGGGCTGTCCTAAACTCCTGGTGGTCTCTCTCTGGTCCTGGCACATAGCCGCTCATCTCAAACCCAGCAACAGCGCATCAATTCGTCCTCAAACTTGGAGTCTCTCCAGCGTTCTCTCCTGCACTCTCAGCGGCTTTCTAACAGGTACACAAAGCTCTGTCCTTTAAACGTCCCTGTGACTAGACTGGCTAAGGCTGCAGAATCCAGAAAAAACCCTCCACTTGAAGGCTGCTAACCTCACAACTTCACATCTGCAAGTCCCCTGTTGCCAAATAAGTTCACATCTGCTGGAGCCAGGGCTTAGGGTATGCATGTGGGGGGAGGGGCGGGTCTACTCACCATGTTGTTTTCCATGACTGACACTTCTAAATAGTCTTGTTCAATTAGTTTGTACAATGTCCCTCAATATAGGTTTCTCTGCTGTTTTCTCATAACTAAATTCAGGTTCAACATTACTAGGAAGAATATCACCAACAGATGATGTACATGCTCAGCACATCAGAGCCATAATTCACAATACCAACAATGTTACCCTTGCTGACATAGACAAGGAAGTATCTGCTGAGCTCTTCAAAGTGTATGGTAAATATTTTCACTCTGCGATTAATCATGTTTTTCGGGGGAGATATTCTGAGACTCTGCGAATACCTTGTGTCTGCCCGAGATGGTGATTTTCTCTCATTCTTCACATTTATTAAATAGAATTCTCATAAAAAGGAGAAATGTCCCTTTTCCCTCATTTATTGATTCAATCGCTTATTTAAATCAATATGGACTCCTGGATATGTATGTACTCTATGGGTTTTAATCCAAGTATTACCATTATTTATTTTATGGTCCAAATTGTTCCAGTTTTGGCCACTGGGAGTACTACCAGGTTGGTTCTTCCATCTCTCCAACATGCCATCCTTTCATAAGCCCTTCCTTATTTTTCTGGCATCACAAGGCGCCCAGGACTCTTGTGTTTCTCCCAAACAACCTGAGTTTAACCAGTTAGAGCTCTGGTTCGTTTCACTGGAGCAAGGTATTTGAGAAGCCACATGAGGGTGTGAATGCCAGGTATGCTCAGGATAATACAATTTTAGAGGAGCTTGAAATGTCATGTATTGTTTTCCTCCTCTTTTATTGCATTTTTTAGCTCCTTCTTCTCTACTGGCTCCTCCCCGTGGGTATTCAGGTATAATATAATGAAGTCTGTCCTACTTTTAATGACAAAAATAAATATTCTTTTGAAGAAGTTTGTATCCCTACTGAAAGGAGTTAGCCAGCTTGCTTTAGGCAGATGTAAAGGAAGGGTCTCTGGAGAATCTCTGACCTTCCCCACCAGTGCTTACAGCAGAGGTTTTGTGCAGATAAAGGCATTTGCACAGGGGGCTTGCCTAAACATACCTGCAGAAGACTAAGGGCCTGCATGCACACTGGGGGAAGTGGGTGGAGTCACCAGGAATTCATTCCTTATACAAATAGGGAACCCAGCTTTATCAGCATGTATCTGTATATAAGCCCTTGTATTCAACTGTGAGGAGCAACCAGCACTCTGTTTTCAGGACTCCTCTCTTCACTGAGAGCTTTCTTTTGCTTAATCAATTCCGTACCACTCACTTTTTGGTGTCCATGCACGTAGTTTTTCCTCCTCAGGAGACAAGAACCCAAACCTAGCTGAGCTAAGGAGTAAAAACTCTTGAATCAATACGTTATCCCTACCTGTTATCAGTCCAATTTTCTTTTCCGTTTTCATTACTAAACTCCTTGGAAGTGTAGGTGATCTAAATAAGTGGTTCTTAGGCTTTTTCCTCTTGGAAGCTTTTTACACATATTAGAATTACTCAGTACCCCCCCAAAATATTTTACGTGCATGAATTATAGTAGTTGTTATTTACTACATTCTGGATTAAAACTGAAGTTTTTCAAAAAATTAAAAATGTTTAAAGATAATAATAATTTACATGTTAACATGCATAAGGTATTTTTGAAATAAAAGATAATGATCCCTCCAAAGATTAGTGGAGAGTGACACTGTTTAACACTCTTGCAAATTTCTGTCATGTCAGGCTTACTAGTACACAGCTAGATTCTGATGTCTGCTTCTATAGCTAATCTTTTTCAGGATGTGGTTCTGGCTGGAGCAGTGAAAATAAGGCCTAAATGGATATGCAGTTGAGAGGAGTATTTTAATAACCAACTGGGTAATTGTGGATTTTTCATTGATACTACATCAACCTTGAAAAGTGGTAGTTTCTCAAAGTTTAGCTAAATATAGACTTAATGCATAATTGAAGAATATTTTCTACTCTATTTCATTTCAATTCTTTGGTATATCTTGGGTTATAAATGGCTCTTTTACCAAGGCATTATTTTTTTTTTATTCTGTATGTTATTCTCAAATTCACTGCAGTAAAGCCCAAGGCATTATTTTTAAATATGTACTGGTCATTGAGAAAATGCTGGTTTCCTAAATTATGCAGATCTTCCAAATATTGATACATTTCTTTAAACAAATATCTTACAAAGTTCCAGGAAATGAAAGCATACCCAAGCACACATTCCGTTAGCCATCACTATAATAACATCAACATGCTTCATGGAGACTCTAAAAAATTCTTCTGTGCACTCTTTGGAGAATTAATGTAAAAAAGGCAAATAATAACATTCATATAAATAAAAAAAATTAACATTCATTTTTTGTTAAAGTAGCTTGGACCTCTTGAACCCACTGTCAAAGTTGCAGGATGCCCCATCCATAGTGTCTCCCCAGACCCCAAATTAAAAAGCAGTGGTGCACACAATTGCTGCCCTAGATGTCTCACTGAAAACCTCTACCCACAGAGTCTCATTTAATATAACCATAGGAAAATAATTCCATTTGTTTTCAAATCAACATTCAGTTCTGAGGTTATGCACTCCCTTTTGACTCTGTTTGTTTGTTTGTTTTGAGACAGGTTCTGGTTCTGCCATCCAGGCTGGAGTACAGCTGTGATCATAGCTCCCTGCAACCTCTGCCTCCTGGGTCAAGTGATCTTCCCACCTCAGTCTCCTCAGTAGCTGGGACTACATTTATGTGTCACCATACTTGACTAATTTTTGTATATTTTGTAGAGATGAGGTTTTGCCATGTTGCCCAGGCTTGTTTCAAACTCAGGGGCTCAAGTGAACCTCCTACCTTGGTCTCCCAAAGTCCTGGGATTCTAGGCATGAGACCCCACGCCTGGCTCACTTTGACTCTGGATCACTTCTTCCCGGAATGCTCTTTTCTCCTGGATGTCTCTAGAACTCTGTGACATTGCTTGTTACTCCTTCTGCCTCTGTGACTAGCATGCCCAAACTCCTTTATATCTTCCTCTTTTTTGCATATAGCCTTAAAGTAGAATTTTTTTTTTTTTTCTTAAGTTTCTCTGTTCAGCCCTCAACTGTTTTTTGCTTGATTTCTCTGGGGGCCTCCCCTACTACTACAGCACCAGATCCCATATGTGTGAGGATATTTCATACTTCATTAGACTTCATCCACATGAGGACAATCTCCAATCGAACGCCCAGCCAATGCCTTTGCCTGAACCTCAGAATCGCATATTCAGCAGCGTAATGTGCGTCTACACCTAGATGCTCCTTAAACACATCCTCAGCATTTCTTTACCTGAGTTCGTCATTTCCCCTAGCACCACTGACAACATTTATCCAAGAGTTTCGATCACAATCAACAGAAAGTAATATTTTTTTATCAATCACTTTTCCTCTCTCAAGATCAGAGTGATGTTTTCTTAGTCTCCAATGTATTTCTTCTACTTTCCCCCAACTCCTCAAAGGCCACTTGTTTCTTTAAATAAATTCATTTTTAAGCTCCTTTAGTATTTTGAGATGTTAACCTTCCAGTCCTCACTTAAAATATCTAGGCATTATTTAAGATATCTAGGATTTATTTCACTTAGCATAATGATTTCTTGGTTCATCCTTGTAACATGTTTCAGTGTTATATCCCTTTGTATTATCATGTAATAGTCTAGTAAGAATATATACATATAACATTTTCTTCAGCAGTTCATTAGTTCATGGACATTTGGGTTGTTTCCAACTTTTGAGTATTGTAGATAACATTGCTATGAACATTTGTGTAACTTGTGTGTGTATATGTATTAGTATTTTTAAAGTATTTTTACATAGCTACCAAGGAGTGGAATTGCTGGATCATGTGGTATCTAATGTTCGATATTTTGTGGAACCCCAAAACTACAGCACAAAGTGGTCTCATGACTTCATTAGTCTGGCCAGCAACGTATGAAGATTCTAATTTCTAGCTACCTATCAATCATGTTTAATACACCTATCCTAGTGGCTGTGAAGTGGTATTATACTCTGGGTTTTATTTCTACTTATCCAAAGGTGTAATGTTGAATATCTTATTGTCCATTTGTATATATTCTGTAGAGAGCTGTCTACTCAAATCCACTGCCCATTTTAAACTAGGTTATCTTTTTCATCATTGAGTTATACAAGTTATTTGTGTATTCTGTGTTCTAATAACTTATCAGATATACAATTTGTAAATATTTCCTCTATTCTGTATTTTTTTCACTTTTTGATGGTGTTTTGTACAGTATGACATTTTAAATTTTGATGTGACACAGTTTACTGGCTTTTCTTTTGTTGTGAGTGCTTTTAGTATCAAATCTAAGAAATGATTGACTAAGCAAAAATCATAAAGATTTACTACTACATTTACTTTTAAGGGTTTCATAGCTCTTACACAGAGATTTATCAGTCTTTTAAAAAATACTTTTGTATATGATATAAGCATCCAACTTCTTTTCTTTTCATATGAATATACAGTTATTTCAGAGCCATTTAATGAAATAATTTTTCTCCATGGAATTATCTTGGCATCCTTGCTGAAAATGAATTGAAAATAAACAGAAGAGTTTATTTCTGGATTCTCTATTATCTTCCATCCTATCTTTATTCCAGTACCATACTGTCTTGATTATTCTAGAGGTGCATTAAATTTTGAAATCAAGAAGTGAGAGTGTCAATTTCTCAAGATTGCTTTTAGTATTCACCATCCTCTGCATTTCTAAATGGATTTTAGGATCAGACTGGCAATTTCTAGAAAAAGGCAGCTGAGATATTGAGAGCAATTCTGTTTAATCTGTAGATTAATTTAAGGAGGGCATCTTGATAATCTTAATTTATCTAATCTATAAACAGGAGACATGTTTTTACTTGCTTAAATAAATTTTAACATCATTCAATAACTTTTTAGTTTTTCATGTAAAAATCATGCTGTTGTGTTACACTTATTTTAAGTATTTTATTCAATTTGGTGCTATTGTAAAAGGAAGTATTTCCTTAATTTTATTTTCAGATAGCCCATCGCTAGTGTATAAAAATACAATTAATTTTTGTATATTGCTCTTGTATCCGGCAACCTTGTTAAACTTATTAATTCAAACGTTTGTATGTGTTTGTGTGTATTCCTTAGAATTTTCTATAGGTAAGATCATACTATCTGAAAACAGATAACTTTTATTTCTTTCTTCTGAATCTGAAGGACTTTGATTTCATTTTCTTGCCTAATTGCTCTTGCTAAATTGTCCGTTACAATGCTAAATAGAAGTGATAAGAGTGGACTTCCTTATCATGTTCCTGATGTTTGAGAGGAAGAATTAAGTCTCTTGCCATAAAGTATAAAGTTAGGTATGGAATTATCACATATGACTTGGATGACATTTAGTTTTCATTTCTAATTTGTTGACTTTTTATTATTTAAGAGTATTGGATTTTGTCAAATGATTTTCTGTGTCTATCAAGACATTGTTTCTTTTTCTTCTCTTTTTTCTATTACATAGTATATTTTTATAATTCAGGCATTAAATAGTATTATTAGTATATTAAATAATACTGTATTTCATATGTGCTATGCAGGATGTCTTTGAAAGGTGGAATATTTTGACTGCTTTGTCAGTTAGCAGATGATTAAAATAATTCAGTGATGATGACGAAGTTAGGATTTGAACCATAAGAAATTGTGAGGTGACTTTCATCAAGATGGCTAAATAGGAACAGCTCCGGGGCACAGATCCCAGTGAGAGAGACACAGAAAATGAGTGGTTTCTGCAATTCCAACTGAGGTACTAGGTTCATTTCAATGGGACTGGTTGGACAGTGGGTGTAGCCCAGGGAGGGCAAACCGAGGCAAGGCAGGGCGCTACCCCACCAGGGAAGTGCAACTGACAGGAAGATCAGGGACTTTACCCCTCAGCACTCCAGTTCAGATATTCTGTCTCTCTCCATGCCCTTTGCAACCCACAGTACGGGAGAATGCTGCTGGGCTGAGAAGCACTGTGAGTTGCCAGCACCGATCTGAATGATAGCTCTGGCCCACCCAGCACTGGGAGTTGTCAGCACAGAACTGGGTAGAGGTTTTGGCTAGCACAGAGAGCTCCTGCGGGATGGATCTACTCACTCCCCCAGAAAGAGGGAGACCTGAAAGCAGGGAGACAGGTCATATAGCTTGGCAGGTCCCAACCCCACAAAGACCAGCAAACTGAAGCCCTCTCACTTGAGAGTTTCGCAGGCAGCACATCAGTCTGAGCACCACCAGGGAGGATTGAGCTTGGTGGGGGCAAGGACATCTGCCATTGCAAAGGTGGGTGTAATCTCACCTGTGCAAACAAAAGCCAGAGGAAGCCTACACAGCAGCTGGGCTGAGTCCAAAGCAGCCCAGCAGTGCCTCTACAGGCAGACAAGGGACAGGCTGCCTCCTCAAGTGGCTCCCTGGATGAAAGGTAGATAAACCTATGAAGATGAGAAGAAACCAGCACAAAAAGGATGAAATCATCAAAGACCACAACGCCTCTCCTCCTCCAAGGGATCACACCTCCTCACCAGCAAGGGAACAAAACAGGATGGAGAATGAGTTTGATGAATTGGCAGAAGCAGGCTTGAGAAGGTAGGTAATAGCAAACACCTCTGAGCTAAAGGAACATGTTCTAAACCAATGCAAAGAAACTAAAAACCTTTAAAAAAGGTTAGATGAAATGCTAGCTAGCACAACCAGCTTGGAGAAGAACATAAATGACTTGATGGAGCTGAAAAACACAGCATGAGAACTTTGTGAAGCATACACAGATTCAGTAGCCAAATCAATCACGCAGAATAAAGGATATCAGGGATTGAAGATCAACTCAATGAAATAAAATGAGAAAGCAAGAATAGAGAAAAAAGGTGAAAAGAAATGAACAAAGCCTCCAATAAATATGAGACTATGTGAAAAGACCTAATCTATACTTGATCGATGTACCTGAATGTGAGGGGGAGAATGAATCCAAGCTGGAAAACACTCTTCAGGTTATTATCCAGGAGAACTTCCCCAACCTAGCAAAACAGACCAACATGCAAATCCAGGAAACAGAGAACACCACAAAGATATTCCTCAAGAAGAGCAACCCCAAGGCAGGTAATTGTCAGATTCACCAGGGTTGAAACAAAGGAACGAGTGCTAAGGGCAACCAGAGAGAAGATCAGGTTACCCACAAAGGGAAGCCCAACAGACTCACAGCGGATCTCTCTGCAGAAACACTACAAGCCAGAATAGAGTGAGAGCCAATATTCAACATCCTTAAAGAAAAGAACTTTCAACCCAGAATTTCATATCCAGCCAAACTAAGCTTCATAAGTGAAGGATAAATAAAATCCTTTATGAACAAGCAATTGCTGAGAGATTTCATCGCCACTAGACCTGCCTTACAAGAGTTCCTGAAGGAAGCACTAAACAGTGAAAAGAATAACTAGTACCAGCCACTGCAAAAACAGACCAAATGGTAAAGACCAATGATGCAATGGAGAAACTGCATCAACTAATGGGGAAAACAACCAGCCAGTAACAAAATGACAGGATCAAGTTCACACATAACAATATTAAAGTTAAATATAAATGGCCTAAATGCCCAAATCAAAACTCACAGACTGGCAAACTGATTAAAAATTCAAGACCCATTGCTGTGCTGTATTCAGGAAACCCATCTCATGTGCAAAAACACATATAGACACAAAATAAAGGGATGGAAGAAGATTTACCAAGCAAATGGAGAGGAAAAAAAGCAGGGGTGACAGTCCTAGTCTCTGATAACACAGACTTTAAACCCACAAAGATCAAAAGAGACAAAAAAGGGCATTACATAATGGTAAAAGGAACAATGCAACAAGAAGAACTAACTGTCCTAAATATATATGCACCCAATGCAGGAGCACCCAGATACATAAAGCAAGTTCTTAATGACCTACAAAGAGACTTAGACTCCTGCACAATAATGGTGGGAGACTTTAACACTCCACTGTCAATATTAGACAGATCAGCGAGACAGAAAATCAACACGGATATCCAGGACTTGAATGCAGATCTGGACCAAGCAGACCTAATAAACATCTACAGAACTCTCCACCCCAAATTCACAGAATATACATTCTTCTCAGTACTGCATCACACTTACTCTAAAATTGACCACATAATTAGAAGTAAATCACACCACAGCAAATGCAAAACAATGGAAATCATAACAAACAGTTTCTCAAACCACAGTGCAATCAAATTAGAACTCAGGATTAGGAAACTCACTGAAAGCCACAAAACTGCATGGAAACTGAACAACTGGCTCCTGAATGATGACTGGATAAACAACGAAATGAAGGCAGAAATAAAGATGTTCTTTGAAACCAATGACAATGAAGACACAACATACCAGAATCTCTGGGACACATTTAAAACAGTGTCTATATGGAAATATATAGCAATAAATACCCACATGAGAAGCAAGGAAAGATCTAAAATTGATACCCTATCATCAAAATTGAAAGAGCTAGAGGAGCAAGATCAAAAAAACTCAAAAGCTAGCAGAAGACAAGAAATAACTAAGATCATAGCAGAACTGAAGGAGATAGAGACACAAGAAACCTTTCAAAAAATCAATAAATCCAGGAGCTGGTTTTTTGAAAAGATCAACAAAATAGACATACTGCTAGCCAGACTAATAAAAAGGAAAAGAGAGAAGAATCAAATAGATGCAATAAAAAATGATAAAGGGGATATCACCACTGATTCCACAGAAATACAAACTACCCTCAGAGATTACTATAAACAACTCTATGTACATAAACCAGTAAATCTGGAAGAAATGGATAATTTCCTGTACATTTGCACCCTCCCAAGACTAAATCAGGAAGAAGCTGAAACTGTGAATAGACCAATACAAGGGCTGAAGTTGAGGCAGCAATTAATAGCCTACCAACCAAAAAAAGTCCAGGTCCAAATGGGTTCACAGCCAAATTCTGCCAAACATACAAAAAGGAGCTGGTATCATTCCCTCTGAAACTATTCTAAACAACACAAAAAGAGGGAATTCTCCCTAACTCATTTTATGAGACCAACATCATCCTATTACCAAAACCCAGCAGAGACTCAACTACAAAAGAAAATTTCAGGCCAATATCCATGATGAACATAGATACAAAAATCTTCAATAAAATACTGGCAAACTGAATGTAACAGCACATCAAAAAGCTTATCCAACATGATGAAGTAGGCTTCAGCCTGGGAATGCAAGGCTGGTTTAACGTATGCAAGTCTATAAACATAATCCAAAACATAAACAGAATCAAAGACAAAATCCACGTGATTATCTCAATAGATGCAGAGAAGGCCTTCAACAAAATTCAACAGCCCTTTATGCTAAACACCCTCAATAAACTAGGTATCAGTGGAACATACCTCAAAATAATAAAACCTATTCACAACAAACCCACAGCCAATATCACACTGAATGGGCAAAAACTGGAAGCATTCCCTCTAACATCTGGCACTAGACAAGGATGCCCTCTCTCACCACTCGTATTCAATATAGTATTGGACGTTCTAGCCAAAGCAATCAGGCAAGGAAAAGGAAATAAAGAGTATTCAGTTAGGAAAAGAGATAGTCAAATTGTCTCTATTGGCAGATGACATGATTGTATATTTAGAAGACCCCGTTGTCTCAGCCCAAAATCTCCTTAAATTGATAAGCAACATCAGCAAAGTCTTAGGATACAAAATAAATATGCAAAAATCACAGGCATTCCTCTACAACAATAACAGAGAGCCAAATCAAGAGCAAACTCCCATTCATAATTGCTACAAAGAGAATAAAATACCTAGGAATACAACTAACAAAGGATGTAAAGGACCTCTTCAGGGAGTACTACAAACCACTGCTCAAGGAAATAAGAGAGGACACAAACAGATGGAAAAATATTCCATGCTCATGGTTAGGAAAAATCAATATCATGAAAACGGCCTTACTGCCCAAAGTAATGTATAGATTCAACACTGTCCCCATCAAGCTACCACTGACCTTCTTCACAGAAATAGAAAAAAACACTTTAAACTTCATATGGAACCAAAGAGAGCTCACATAGCCAAAACAATTCTAAGCAAAAAGAACAAAGATGGAGGCATAACTCTACCTGACTTCAAACTATACTATAAAACTACAGTAACCAAAACAGTATGGTACTGGTACCAAAACAGAGATATATACCAATGGAATAGAACAGAGGTCTTGGAAGCAACACCACACATCTACAACCATCTGATCTTTGACAAATCTGACAAAAACAAGCAATGGGGGAAAAGATTCCCTGTTTAGTAAATGGTGTTGGGAAAACTGGCTAGCCATGTGCAGAAAGCTGAAGCTGGACCCCTTCCTGACACCTTACACTAAAATTAACTCCAGATGAATTGAAGATTTAAACGTAAGACCTAATACCATAAAATCCCTAGAAGAAAACCCAGGCAAAACCATTTAGGACATAGGCATAAGCAAGGACTTCATGACTAAAACACCAAAAGCATTGACAACAAAAGCCAAAATAGACAAATGGAATCTAATTAAACTTAAGAGTTTCTGCACAACAAAAGAAATAATTGTTAGAGTGAACCAGCAATCAACAGAATGGGAAAAATTTTTGCAAGCTACCCATCTGACAAAGGGCTGATATCCAGAATCTACAAAGAACTAACACAGATTTACAAGAAAATAAACAAACAAACAAATCCATTCAAAAGTGGGTGAAGGATACGAACAGACACTTGTTAAATGAAGACATATATGAGGTCAACAAACATATGAAAAACGCTCATCATGACTGTTCATTAGAGAAATGCAAATCAAAACCACATTGAGATACTATCTCATGCCAGTTAGAATGGTGATCATGAAAAAATCTGGAGACAACAGATGCTGGAGAGGATGTGGAGAAATAGGAACACTTTTACTCTTTGTGGGAATGTAAATCAGTTTCACCATTGTGGAAGACAGTGTGGCGATTCCTCAAGGACCTAGAAACAGAAATACCATTTGACCCAGCAATCCCATTACTGGGTATATACTCAAAGGATTATAAATTGTTTTATTATAAAGACATATGCACACATATGTTCATTGTGGCACTGTTGACAATGGCAAAGACCTGGAACCAACCCAAATGCCCATCAATGATAGACTGGACAAAGGAAATGTCGCACAGATACACCATGGAATACTATGCAGCCATAAAAAGTGATGAGTTCATGTCCTTTGTAGGGACATGGATGAATCTGGAAACCATCATTCTCAGCAAACTGACACAGGAACAGAAAACCAAACACCACATGTTCTCACTCATAGGTGAGTGTTAAACATTGAGAACACATGGGCACAGGGAGGGGAATATCACACACTAGGATATGTTCAGAGTTGGGGAGCTAGGGGAGGGACAGTGGGGTGCAGCGAGGTTGGGGAAATGTACTGGGAGAAATGCCTGATGTAGATGACAGGGGGATGGAGACAGCAAACCATATGGTATGTGTGTACCTATGCAACAATCCTACAAGATCTGCACATGTACCCCAGAACTTAAAGTACAATAAAAAAAAAAGAAAGAAATTGTGAGGTGTTGAATGATTAAAACTAATCCGTGTTGACAACCAATTACAGTAATGTTATAGACCTTTTGGGAGACTCATAAGAATAATGTGAGCTTCTCCTTCATCATACATTCATTTTTTGGTCAGAAACAAGACTAGAGAACATAAACTTTACAACTAGAGAACACTTTGCTCCCCTGCTTATACCAGATGAGTAGTATGACCCAGGAGAATAAGAAGTTTCGTTTTTAGGCTTACATCAGTAACACACACTCAGAATTTGCCAGATTCAACTTTTATTCTCAGAATAAATACAGCATGCTTAAGTTTTTTCCTCTGGGAACTGACTTGAGTTATTCATCTTATAATATATTCACTCATTTGGCTGTGAAAGATCTTAGCATTTCTTTAAAAGCAACTTCTTAACTATAATGAAAGTGTCAAACCCGATTAAATGTACGACAGTTTTCTTAATATTGCTACAATTATTTTAGACTTCTTGATTAATTGGCATGATATCAAGAGCAGTTCACTGAAACACTCTAAAAGATGTATTTACATTTCATGACAGTGTTATTTGGTTTGAAAAATTACATAGGACTTTCACATAAAAACAAAATAGAAAAAATATTTATGTTCATTTTCATATTTATATATTGTACATAATGTATTAGCTTTTACATATGATATATAAAGTATTATTTTGAAATTTTTCTTTATTAGTACTTAATAAATATAAATTTTAATCAAATAAATACTGCTTTCCTTGATAAGCTTTAAATTGTGTACATCTAGTTGTAAAATAATGATTTTTGTAAGAATTTTTACTGTGTGCATTCCAATACTGAGTCACGTCTTTTGTATCCCACTGTTCAGGTATGTACGTGCTGACAGTGGTATATCAAAGATTTGATTCAATCTCATGCCTACACTTACTTACTTTGCTATGATTGCTATGTTAAGCTAAACACAGCATACAAAAATGCCTACCTAAAAAAAAGAAAGATGTGTTTTATCTGTAACAAAAATATGAATTAAAGATCAAGATGTCAAAACTTTGTGATAGGGAGCTAGAATGAACAAATAACTAATACAACCATTTAACAAAACCCTGAAAAAAGCTGTAACTCCTACTATAGTGTTTGAGCTGTTATAGTTTCAGTAACTGAATACGTTTACTTTAAGCTCTCACCTCTCAGAAACTGACTTTTTGAAAAACTTAGTAACAAATGGTTAAAATCACACTGGCTTCATTAGCCCTACCTTTCTTATATAAATGATCTGTTTGATTGAATCATTTCCAGTTAAAGTTGGCCTGCTCTTGGTTCACATAAAGAAGAGTTTGTATAAAAAATGATTATTATGTCTCACATTGTTCAGTCATCATGATTGTCCTTTTCAGTCAACAGCTTTTCTTCTAGAAATGTTTCCTAATATGGTTTCTTTCCTGAGTCTTTCAAAACTATTTAGCAATGTAACTTATTTTGGAAAATGTGATATTCTTTTCTTTTCTTTTTAGTTCTGGCTTCTCTGTTCCGTTCTCCCCAATGTCCATCTGCTTTGTCTCTTGTGTTTATGATGTGGGCTAATGCTTGTGCTGGTTGCTTCATAGGCATGTAGAACCCGCTCTGAACAAAACTTGGCATCTCCACACTCCTTTACATTCATTTTCTCAAAAAAACTGGTTATCTGCATTAACACCACTGATCACTGGATGACTGCATGGAAGGCTGCACTGTAACTAAGAACAGCAAGTTGAACTTCACATGAATGAAGTGAATCCAAAGTGGGTAGCTGAGGTTGGTGACCAAAATGTTTTACAAGCACTGGTTAGTCAACACATAATTTTTTTTTTCTAGCGGCATGAGAAGCTAAGTCCCATGAGAAAGGAAAATTAACAGTTTTACAGATTAAAGATTGAAGACTTGCAAGTTAGATATGGAAGGGAAACAAGGACCATAAGATGTGAGTGTATGCTGAAGTTACTGCACCATAGTGTAGAAAGACTGGCTAGTATCCACCAAGACTAACTTCTTGCTGGTCACAGAATTGGATGGCATTCTCTAGCCTCCCTTTCAGTTAGGTGTGCACATATGATTGAGTAGTAAGTACTAATGATATGCACCAATTCTTCAAAAAAAAACAGGGGGAAGATAGAAGACAAGTCTTCAAATCAGTGAGAATTTTTTCTTTATGCAAAAAACAATTCAAAGGACAACATGTATCCCATCAGAAAAACATGAAGGTATAAAGAAAACACAAAATTTTTTAACAGCTGAAAGAAAAAAGTTCCAGTCTGATATGTTTTGGCTTTGTGTCCCCCCAAAATTTCATCTTGAATTATATTCCCGTAATCTCCATGTGTTGTAAGAGGGATCCAGTGGGAGATAATTTGAAGCTGGGAGGCAATTTTCTCCATACTGTTCTCATGGTAGTGAATAAGTCTCGCAAGATATGATGGTTTTATCAGGAGTTCTGCTTTTGCATCTTCCTCATTTTCTCTTGCTGCCGCCATGTGAGGAGTGTCTTTCTCCTCCCGCCATGATTCTGAGGCTTTCCCAGCCACATGGAATGGTAAGTCCAATTAAACCTCTTTTTCTTCCCAGTCTCATGTATGTCTTTATCACCAGTGTGAAAATGGACTAATACACAGTCCCTAATCATTTATCTAACAAAAATATCCTTCAGGAATGAAGGAGAAATTGAGACATTCTCATATGAAGGAAAACTAATAGAATTTATTACTCACAGACCTATCCTACAAGAATTACCTAAGAATCTTCTCTCAACAGAAAGGAAATGATAAAAGAAGAAATCTTAGAACATCTGAAAGAAAGAAAACACAATAAAAAATAAAAACATATGTATATACAGTATTTTTCTGGTGTTTTCTAAACATTTATTGAGCCAAAAAATTACTATTTATGTATTCAGTGTATAATGTTATCCATCCATAAAATTTTCTAAAATAAGTGTCTGCAAAAAACAAAAACATAAAAAGGAGTTAAAAATATGAATTGGCCGTTTGCAAAAATTATACAAATGAACTTAAATGTATGAAAAGATGTCCAATTTTACTTTTGATAAAAGAAAAGGAGTAATAAAATGATGGCACCACCATTTCTCACCTATATGACTGGCAAAAAATCACAAACTTGCTGTCCACCTATGTTGTAAAGGCTGTTATTGCAATTCTGTCCTCCACATGCTGCTGTTGGAATGCCAATGTTCATCTGTATGGAGGAGAATTTGTTGACAGCTAGCAAAATTACATATGCCTTTATTTTTTGACACAGCAGTCTTACCTCCAATAATTTATCTAAAAAGATACTTCTTAAATACAAAACAACATATGTACAAAGTTATTAACTGTGACATTGATTATAATAGGAAAATATTGGAAAACCATAATATTCAGGAGAATGATTAAAGAAACTATGTTCATCCACATAGTAGACTTTAGGAGCTATAAAACAGAATGGATATGTTCATAGATTGAGAGTGATGATTTCCGGATATATTGCAAAGGCTAAATAAATATGGGAAAAATATTATCACTCAATTCTAATGAAATGCAAGTACCTTATGGGTTAACTCAAGCATGTAGGTTTATTGCATTGATTTCATGAACCTAACTGCCAGTTTTTGATCCTGCTCCAAGCACTCTCCTTGGCCTAGAGCATCCACTCTTATAGCTTAATTACAATTCAACCAATGGTTCTTAACCTTTTATTGGAAACTAATACAAAGCACAAGGAAGAAACTCTAAGAATGACATATGAACTTTTCGAGTGAGGGAGCCTCACTGTATTATTATAATCTATTAAATTCTACCTTAGAATCCAAGTTAAAAGATCCCTTGAAAGAAGAGCTAGATGATACACACAGTTCCCCCTTATCCATGGTTTCCACGTTACATGGTTTCAGTTACTGGCAGTCAGCCACAGTCTGAAAATATTAAGATATTTTGAAGAGAGAGAGATACCACATTTACATAGCCTTTTATTACAACATAATTTTATAATTATTTATTAGTTTTCATTATTAATCTTTCTGTATGTGATTTATAAATTAAACTTTATCATAGGTATGGTACTGAACTCTCTTTATATATACTATGTATTTTTCTTTACATGCATACCTATGATAGAGAGTAAGTGGGGACTACTGGTATCATCTAGCTCTTCTTTCAAGGAATTTTTGATCTTAAATTATAAGACAATTTAATAGATTATGACAATACAATATTATAAGTCCTGGAATGAAACTGTAACAGGCAGAATAAAGATAGGGAGAGCTGTGATGAGGATGAATTTCTTAAGTGAGGTAGCTGGTGTCTGAATTAATGATTAACAGCTCAATTGTCAAGATGAAAGATTGATGAGGTTGCCATTCCTGGCAGATATGGCAGTCCCCCCTTATCCATAAATGAAATATTCCAAGGTAAAGTTTTTGGCATTCACTGGGGGTCTTAAAAGGTTGCCCCTATGTATAAGAAGAGACTATCATATTTAATTGCTTTAAAGAATTTATCCTTAGCAAATAATTTCTTGACCATCGTTCATAATTAATATTTTTCAGTAATAGATAAATGAATAAATTAATAAGAGGTGTGATAAATGGATACTAAGCAATAAGACTTAAGGGTTTCAGGGTAGAATTTTTTTTTTTAAATGGCCCCATGTTAACAAAATGCCATTGATTTATTCTTAGTAAACTCAAGATTCTAGATTCTGTACTACTTTCAGCCAGCACTGTCCGGTCAATGACTACTGGGTTTTAAAAAATCTATAGTAATGTTTCAAGGCATATTTTGTGCATTCTAATATGTCACTCACTTAGCAGAAAGTCAGTTGAATTGGCTGCAAACTTATCTTACTGCTTGAGTGATTGTAGGTTAGATATTTATTTTCCATCTGAAATGAAAAGGGAAGGTTTGGCCTTCATAAATATTTACTTGTTAATATTGGTAAGTTTCTAATTATGTGACAGGCTGTGCTCAGCCTGGGCAGAAAGGACACAGAGATGAATGTCATGGGGCTCTGCCATGACAGCAAGGTAACTACTGCAGAAAAGGTGCAGGAAACGTGTCCTGAGGCAGAGAGGATGGAGCAGCAGTTACCTCGGGGGAGCAGGGCAGCTTCGCTAGAGGAGGTGCCCATTATTCATGAAGAAAGCGGACTTCACCAGATTCAGAAAGATGTTGAGATTCACTTGGGGTGGCAGCAAAATATTATGGAAAATATTAGCAAAAGTTATAGATTGTAATCTCAAACCTTTTGGAAGCCCAGAGAGTTTTATTGAGGCAGGCCGAAGGCAGCCACCTCATTTACATTAGCATGGGAAAGAGGTAGAAATGGTCAAAGGATCAAAGGCCTTCCTAGTTTAAGTGCATTTACCCCCACATCCCTTTGTCTCCACTCTGTTTACTCATGTAAACTTCGTGCTAGGGGGTCCTCTCAGGGGAAGATAAAGGGAAATTACCTGTTAATAGAGTTTACTCTGGGCCTGGAAACTAAAGCTTTTATCAGTCATAAAACCATTCTTCTAACCATGTTTATTATCCACAAGTGTGTTGTCTTAGGACCTCTGTTGTAAAATTCATACTGCATAAATGTAATGATGGAGTGGAGTCTTGGTCAATTGGCTGCATTTCACCCTCTAAAAGCAGCCGACAGCCATCCCTAGCCCACTTGTACCACTGTAATGGAGTGAGAGTGCATTCATTCTTCCATCCTTGAGTCAGGGTCTGCAGGACAGAACTCTGCAGATGGTGGGCAGCATCTCAGAAAGAAGGCAGGGCATCCCTGAAACAGAATCAGCTGAATCATTTCAGCAGCTGTCAATACTGAAACATTTTGTGTTAATCTCTTCAGCTCAGGTATTTCACAACATATTAATGCCAATATGTTTAAATATAGGCAAAAAAGCTCAGGCGTTTTTTCATAGTCCTTCCGTGATGATTACTGGGATGCTTTTCTTTTGGAAGACAAAAATCTCTACAAAATCACCATGTACTTATTTGCTGGTACCGTAACAAAGGCTGGTTCTGCCTATTAGTTTCCGGCTTCGCCCAAGAAGCACATGCTGTTCAGGAGTAGTGAGTAAATGGCTTTGGCTGAAGGCCAGCGTTGGGGGAAGTAGGAAGCAGCACCATTTGAGATGGGCACGTTTTATTGCAGCCATATTGTGAGGAGGGGGTAGTATTAAATGAGGTAGAGATTACAGAAGATGAAGAGGCAGGTTTGGGATGGAAGATACTAAATATGGAATTGAATGTGTTAAATTTGAGGTCACTGTCAGAAATCCAGAAGGAGAAATAAAGAGAAGTCATGAATTGGGCATATGTGTTTGCCATATTTATGGATGAAGTCCAGATTTCTCTCCATCAAACACTAAAAACAAAAATGGAGAATAAAAATTAAAACAAGAGAAGTCTTGCTATGACTCTTTATTTTAATCGTACTCCCAGGAAGAGCAATGCAGAGAGACAAGGTAGTGGCCCGTTGTAAGTGGATGATGTCCACACTTAGAAGGCAGCATGGTACCGTGACTTTTTCCCAAAACTTAGTGAGGAAAATGAAACAACAGCTCTGGTTCCTCACACAATTCTCTTAGCAAAAGCTGCAATGCATTGTGATAGATGCAGGAACAGGACCAGATGCACTGGGTGCCAGGCTCATAATTAAGCACAGGAGTTTGTAATTACCTTCTCCTCTTGTGAGAAGAAAAGGATAATTAAACAGCCAAGTCCCAGCAGATGCTGGAAAAGTGTTTCTGATTGTTAAGGCGAGCCCTAAATTCACTTGTACTTTAACTCTTGACAGTATCAGGGAATTATTTTTTTCCCCTAAAGTATTTAATGTTTCCTGAAATAATTGCTTCAAGTCTGAAGTGATTGTGCAGGTTGGCTTTAAAAATTCAGGCAGTAAACATGTATTAAATAACTCCCAGGTGGGGGTCTGTGTGAAGCTTTGTTGTTGACGTGCTCAGTTCTTGTCCTCAAATAGTTCACAGTCTAAAGGAATTGATGATCCTGGAGCCACTGTATAATGTATAGTGGTTGATGTTTTAATAACGATTTTTAGATTTCTCTTTTTACCTTTAAGACTGGAGGAGTTTGTGTCGTAGGTTTTAGCTACCAGAAAACCAGAAGTCTTTGTCAAGAGGTGAGTTAAAGGGACATCAGATCTCAACCCTGAATGAGATGAGAGAGTTGTGTGACGATCCTGAGGAAGGGTGCTCTAGGCAGAGGGCATAGCTTAGTCAAAGACCATCCAGCTAAAAATGAGGTTGTCCTTTGGAAGAATAGAAATAAGGCCAATGTGGCCAGAAGCAAGTGTGAAAGAGGTGACTGATAGTAGTCAAGCATGAGGTACACACAGGTAAGAGATTTTTATAATGCAGCAAATTGCAAAAATGTGTAAGATCATTTCTCTCTCTGTGCTCAGGCTGCTTTGCAATGTGACTTTCCAGCACCTTTCTAAAGAAGTGAAGTCTATTTCTAAACCCTTGAATCTGGCCTGACTTTTTACTTTCTTTGGGCACAGAACACAGAGGAAGTGTTTTTGTAACATTTCCAAACGTGGCTTTGCACAATTCTACTCCCTCTGACTGAATATCGTGTGAAAATGACTGGCTGCCACTCTGAAAGACGAAGTCCATGTGGAGAAAAACTAGCTGCTCCAGCCCACGGTCAGCTAGCCCCCAGCTGGCCACAGACGCAGGAGGGACCCCCAGCCAAGAGCAAATGAACCTGCATCAGGTCAGCAGCGCCTCCTCTGTGAGCCCAGCCCTGCTTATCAAAAACAATGTCGTGAAATCAAAGCATGTTGTTCTCAACCAATGTCCTCTAGGGTTATTTTTAATGGACTTTTTTATGGATCAAAAACTAGCTGATGCAGGTAGGAATCAGGTTATATTGAAAATTGTAAGCTACATTGAATAGTTTAGATATTTGTGCACTTGCTGTGCAAAGATATTAAAGTGCTTGAGATCAATTTCATGTTTTAATAGCATTCTGATGATTAGAAAAAGAGTTGAGGAAGGCCAAGAATGAGACCACTGAGATAATTTGGGAAACAGTTGCAATGGACAAGTGACAATAATGTTGATTAGAGTGGTAATACTGGAAATGAAAGAAAAAGAACAGAAACATGTATATATTTTGAATGAATAACAGGCAAGATTTAATGAATGATTATATACAGTTGGTGAGAGAAATAAAAGAATCAATGATTCTTCCAACAAATATTGTGTGCTTATAAGGTTTTGAAAATGATAAAGTATCCCTTGAACAAAGGCACAGACCTTATCATCATAGAACTACGGTATCCTAGATGTTAAACAAATATTCACAGAAATAAAGGCAGAATTATTACTGTTACAGTGTTTTTAGAGAAGAGGTTCATATGTTGCTGTGGAAGCTTCCTGATACTGAAGTCCATATAGTTTAGCACTGTGCTATATGGTATCGTCTTTGAGATTACAGACTAGATATCTACGTTAATTTATTTTGTCATTACAGTGCTGACTTGTGGCCGGAATTCTTTTAGAAAATAAAATAGGTACGGATATCAGTCTACATTACATAGGTTAGTGATACTTAGAATTTAATGAATTCATGTTTTATTTTAAATTTATGTCATGAATTGAGAAATAATGTATGTGTGTGAGTGTATTTGCATTCATCTACGAAACAAAAATGTAGGAAAAGCATACATATAGCATAGGGTTTGAAATTATATTCCATATAAATATGGTTTAGCCCAGATGCTTATCAACTTCCTGTTAAAAAGCCTCTAATAGTTGGGAGTAGAGATACTTATCTGTTATCTTCTAACATAAGAAAAAATATAAACGTCTGCTGAAACAGTTAGGTCTGCATTCAGGTTTTAGCCCAGAGCAAAGTGATGTTGGTCAATTGCTACTGATACAACAGCTAACAGTTTTGCAAGAAAAGTGGCTAATTTCCACAGAAAAATTAAAAGTTATATTCTATTTCCTTCTTTATTTTTTCTCCTTCTCTAAAGCTGTGTTAGTATCATGAGTATTAAAAAGCAAAGCTATTTTAAACACTGTTTAAATGAAATGTTACATAAACTTGACATATGTTATGAAGTGTTGTATGACATAACATTAATAAATTAAGAAATAGTGTATGTTATTTTGGTTCAATAATTAAATATCAATAAAGTATGCTGTGTGTTACATACACACATGTATACATATAGTAATACACATATATACATATAGTGTGTATATACACCTATGTGTATATATATTACTATATGTATATATGTGTATATACAATATTACATACACATATACATAGTAATATATATTATATATATGTTAAATATTATATATTATATATATACATAGGTGTAATATATAATATTACTATGATAACATGCAATTAAAATAATTACTACTCAGTTAATTGATTGTATATAAATTAGCTCAAAGATCAAAATATATCTTTGAAATCTCTTAACTTTTTAAGCTTGAATTATCACAAATACCATCCCAGACTATTACCTGTATAATATAGAATTTCTGATTTGCATTGGAGTTGTATTAATATATATGATGGGAGAAAATATTTGAAGAAACACGAACCAAAACACTTAAGTATTATCCTTTATTCTAGAGTCATTCTATATCAACTATTTTTTGAAATAATGGGTCAGTAATATTGACAGAAAAATGAAACAACCTGATTTTATTTTAGATAGCAATGTGCTTAGCTAAAATAACTGATAACAAACCAGAACCTGTAAATACAGAAAAATCACCACTAAGAGGGAATTTTATAGCAGTAAACACATAAAAAATAGAAAGCCTTCAAATAAACAACCTAATGATGCAACTCAAGGCACTAGAAAAGCAAGAAAAAGGCTGGGTGCGGTGGCTCACACCTGTAATCCCAGCACTTTGGGAGACCAAGGTGGGCAGATCACCTGAGGTCAACAGTTCGAGACCAGCCTGACCAACATGGAGAAATCCCATCTCTATTAAAAATACAAAATTAGCTGGGCATGGTGGTGCATGCCTGTAATCCCAGCTACTCAAGAAGCTGAGGCAGGAGAATCCCTTGAACCCGGTGATCATTCATATTCAGTGATCATTCATACTCAGAGAAAGACCTAAGAAGACCTTAAGGGTATATCTCAGGCTAATTTACAGCACAAAACAGCCTACAATTAAAACAAAAACTAAGGCAAAAAGCAGCAAACCCTGAGAAAGGAGTTTCTCTGCATAACATAGGAAGGGAGGAATGAGTTACCACATTATTAGGATTCAATCATTCAGTTTTCAACAAAAAATAACAAGGCAAGTAAGTATAGTCTACTAAAGAAATAAACAAAAACTTTCACTGAGAAGAACCAGATGGTATATCTGCTAAAGACTTTAAAACTATCTTCATGATGTTCAGCTAACTAGAGGAAGATGTGGAGAAAGTCAAGCAAATGATATATGAACAAAATAAGAGTTGTCGTTAAAAAGAAAAAAGAAACCAAAAATAAATTCTGGAAATGAAAAGTGCAATAACTAAAATTAAATATTGAGTCAATGTTGAATTCTTGCCTTTCTGGGATTCAAAAGCAAATGTGAGCAGGCAGAAGAAAGAATCAGTGAACTTGAGGATAGGACAATGAACATGATGAAACCTGAGGACCAGAATTTTAGAAAACTAAAGAAAAGTGAACAGAGTCATCAGTTGGGACATCATCAAGCAGAACAATGTATGCAGTATGGGAGTGTCAGAATAAGAAGAGGAATAAATGTTTTAGGGTGTCATGACCAAAAACACACATTTGATGAAAGACATGAATATAAGCATCTGAAAACTCAGCAAACTCAAAATAAGCCTCAAAAAGAGATAAAAACCAAGACACATTATAATGAAATTACTAAAAATCAAAGACATAAAAGCAGGAAGAGGGAAATAATTCATCACATTAGAGGAATTTTCAGTAAGATTATCAGATTTCTAATCAGAAACCTTAGCGGTCAGAAGGTAGGTAGGGGATATATTCAAAGTGCTGAAAGAAAAAGAAGCTTGTAATTTCAGCACTGTCATAGGCCAAGGAGAAAGGACCACTTGAACTCCAGAGTTTGAGCCTGGTCAACAGAGTGAGACAGTTTCTACAATAAATTTTAAAAATTTTACTGGGTTTGGTGGTGTATGCCTGTGATCCCAGGTACTCAGGAGGCTGAAGTGGGAGGATCCCTTGAGCCCAAGAGATTGAGGCTGCAGTGAGCCATGACAGCACCATGGCACTGCAGCCTGAGTGACCTTGTCGAAAAGAAAAAGTGAGACCTGTCAAAAAGAAAAAAGAAAAAAGAAAAGACTATCATGGAAGAATTCTATATCCAACAAAACTATCCTACAAAAGTGAAGGAGAAACTAAGGCATTTCCAGGCAAACAAAAGCTGAGGGAGTTAATTGCAAGTAGAGCTGCCCTTCAGAAAATGCTAAAGGGAGTTGTGGAAGGTGAATGAAAGGACACTATACAGTAATGTAGCCATATGAAGAAAATAAATCTCAATAAAAATTAATACAAAGGCAATTATACAAGCTAGTAATATTGTAATGGCAGTTTTTAACTCCTTTTTTTTCTACACGATTTTTGAGATGAATACATAAAAAACAGTGACTTAAAGGTTGGAATCATTGTAACTTTGTTGTGTAACTCCGTATTTTATTTTTAATATGACTTCAGAGAATAATGCATTTAAAATAATTATTTGTTTCTGAATATGAAACTTATAAAGATATAATTTTGTAGCATGAACAGCTGAAAGGAGAGGGGACAGAGCTGGAAAGACGTGTTTATATGTTTACGGACTGTGTGCGGTGGCTCATGCCTGTAGTCCTAGCACTTTGGGAGGCTGAGGCGGGTGGATCACCTGAGGTCAGGAGTTCAAGACCAGCCTGGTCAACATGGTGAAGTCTTGTCTCTACTAAAAAATTACAAAAATTAGCTGGACACGGTGCACACCTGTAATCCCAGCTACCCAGGAGGCTGAGGCAGGAGAATTGCTTGAACCCGGGAGGCAGAGGTTGCAGCAAGCCAAGATCATGTCATTGCACTCCAGCCTAGGTGAGAGGAGAGAAATTCCATCTCAAAAAAAAAAAAAAAAAAAAAAAAGAAGAATTCTAATTACAGTGTTATAAGGTTAGAATATTATATGTAATCCTTGTAATAACTATGAAGAAAATAACTGTAGACTATTAAAAAATGAAGTGAGGGAGAAATTTAAATGTCTTAGTATAAAATAAATAAACCTCAGAGAAGAAAGCAATGTGAAAAATGAAAGACAAAAACGCTATAAGCCATATAGAAAACATAACAAAATGACAGAAGTAAACCTCTAATGATTTAGATATAAATGAATTAAACTTTCTCCCCCCCCCCTCCCCCCCCCACCCCAACCCCTCGAATTAAACTTTCTAAGTAAAATACAAATGTTGGGAGAAGGGAGAATAACAAATTATCCAACTATATGCTGTCTACAAGAAACTCATTTAGGTCACAAAACACAAATAAATTTTAAGTGAAAGGATGGAAAAAGATTCTATAGATATCATAACAAAAAGACAGCAGGATATCAGATAAAATAAATTTTAAATCAAACACAATTAGAGGAGATGAACCAGGACATTTGTATTAGTTAGGTGTCTCTAGAGAAACAGAACCAATAGAATGTAAATATATAATGTGATGTATCACTATATAAAAGGGGATTTACTATGGGAATGGTCCCATGTGATTAGGCAGACTGAGAAGTCCCACAATATGCCGCCTATCATCTCAGTTCAAGTCCAAAGGCCTGAGAACCTGGGGAGCTAATGTGGCAGCTCTCAGTACAAGGCTGAAGGCCTGAGAACCTGGAGTTCTGAGGTCCAAATGCAGGAGATGTGTGTTTCAACTCCAGAAGAGAGAATAAATTTGCTTTTCTCTGCCTTTTTGTTCTATCTGGGTTCTCAATTGATTAGATGGTGCCCTCAAACATTGAATAAGGGAGGATCTCCATATTCAGTCCACTGAATAAAATGTCAGTCTATTCCAGAAACGTCCTCAAAGACATACACAGAAATAATGGTTTACCAGCTATCTTAGGATCCTTTAACCCACTCAAGTGGACACCTAAAACTGGTAGCCAATACAGCATTATATATTAATAAAAAGTTCAATACAGCAAGAAGATATAACAATTATAAACATTTATGCACCTAACAAAATACCATCATACTATATGAAGCAAAAGTGAAAAAAATTAAAGTGAGAAGTAGACAGTTCAACAATAATAGTTGAAGACTTTAACACTATTAAATTATTAATTTAATAATTAATAGTATAACTAGACAGAAGATAAATAAACATACTAATTAACCAGACTTAAAAGGCATATACAGAACACCCTATCCAGTGACAACAGCACACATATTTGTCTCAAGTCCATATGAGACATTTTCTAAGATCATATGTTAGGTCACAAATTGGAACAAAAACATTTAGAAAGATAAAGATAATACAAAGTATCCTAACTACAGTGGGATAAACTTAGAAATAATCAACAGAACTGAAAAATTCACAAATTTGGGGAAATTAGACAACATACTCTTAATTAACCAATGGACCAAATACTGAATCATCAAGAAAAATTCAAAAATTCTTACAGGTGAACAAAAATGAAAACATAAGATACCAAAACTTACAGGGCACAGTGAAAGTAGTGCCAGTGGGAAAATTTATAAACACTTACATTGAACAATAAAAAAGATCTAAAATTAAAATCTAGGCAAACTAAACTCAAATCTAACAAAAGGATGTAAATATTAAAGCAGAGATAAATAAAATATATAGTTTTTAAAAATAGAAAAATATCCAAAAATTAGTTCCTTGATTTAAAAATTGACAAAACTTTAAGTAGATGAACTAAAAAAAAAAAGGAGAGAAGAATCAAATACTGAAAATCAGAAACAAATTTGGAATGTTATTATTAATTTTAGAGAAATAAAAAAGATTATGAGTACTATGAACAACTATATGCCAACAAATTGGATAAACTATATAAAATGGATAAATTTTTAGAAACACAAAACAATACTAACTGACAAAAAAACTAGGGACTATGAATATACTTATATTTAGTAAGGAGATGGAATCAGTAGCCAAAACCTACCAAAGAAGAAAAATACTGTACCTGATGCCTTCATGGCTGACTTCTATCTAATATTTAAAGAATACCTAATACTTACTAATTATTCTCAAACTTTTCCAAAAAAATTGAAGAAGAGGAAATATTTACTAACTCATTTTATGAAGCTAGCATTACCTTGATACCAAAACCAGACAGACACTCTAAGAAAACTACATACCAACATCCCTTAGGAAAATTAGGGCAAGATACTCAACAAAATACTAGCAAACTGAATTCAATAGCATATTAAAAAGGATTATATGTCATGACCATATGGGATTTATTGCTGGAATGCAAGGATGGTTCGACACAAAAATTAACATAATACACCACATTAGCAAAATAAAAGAGAAAAAAAAAAAACCACATGATCATCTTAATTAATGCAGAAAAAAATCATTTAATGAAATTCAAGACCCTTTTATAATAAAAGTACTCTTCTCTCTGTCTTTCTGTCTCTGTTTCTGTCTCCTCTCCTCTCTCTCTCTCTTTATTCTGTGGAGTGCAGTGCTGCGGCGATCTTGGCTCACTGTAGCTTCCACCTCTTGGGTTAAAAAAATCCTCCAACCTCAGCCTCCCGAGTAGCTGGAATTACAGGGGTGCGCCAACATGCCTGGCTAATTTTTATGTTTTTAGTATTTTAGTAGAGACCGGGTTTCGCCATGTCGGCCAGGCTGGTTTCGACTCCTGACCTCAAGTGAGCTGCCTGCCTTGGCCTCCCACCAGGGCTGGCATTATAGACGTGAGTCACCCTGCCTGGCCTCTCTCTTCCTAATCTGTCTTTTGTCGGATTAATTCACAGGCCTCCAATGACTGAACATGATTCAATGATTTATAATTATCTTTGTAAATAACTTGAAATATTTTTTCTAGTGTTATATAATTTTATATTGTTATTCTCATCAGAAGCGCTTCAACCCATTATTGTTAATTGGTCTTTTTGTGTTATAAAATAACCTGACCAAAAATGCAAGGAATATTATAAAAATATATGAATCACAAATTCCTGCCTTCTTTATTAGGTCATATATTAAAACCTTATAAATAGAAATGAAATAATTAACCTTATCTATTTTTAATAATAGAAGCTATGCATTGTTGCAATAATACTGGGCAATTCACCTTCAGATAATCTGTTATTTAGACACATGCATGCATCATTATATAGTAGAAGATAGTTCTGTTCAATTAATTTTAAGAAACACCATGAGGAAATCATGACAAGAAAGGAGAGAAGAGAGACTAAGAGGAAAGAAATTGAAGAAAAAAGGGAGACATGTCTCTCAAAAAAAATTGAAATATGATGGACCGCATTAATGTATGAAAAAAAGTAATACAGAATGTATATGGTGCACACTTTTACAGCAAATCTTTACCACCAGAAGTAAATACATAGAATTAATTTTAAAAATAAATATTAAAGGCCTACATGCGAATCTATTTAAAGTAATAGTCAATACTTAAATATTCTACAATACAGAAAGTTAAAAAAGTTTAAGAAAATTTCCTAAATTTAATGAGATTTACTGTATTGGCATCAAGTAGTGTATCATGCATTTCAATTACTATTTCACTTCTTGTGACAAAATTGCTGAACAAAATTATGCCACTATAAAGTTATACTACTTTGTACTTAATATCAAACAAATATTGCTTACAGTTTTTTAAGATGAATACCAAAACAGCTGTCCAGACTGGCCGTGCTGACCTCTAGAGATGAAATAAGTATGGTGCAGCTCTGCCTGTCAACAGCACCTCAGTATCTATCCAGACATCTTTTGAAAAAATAAGCAGAGGAAAGTTCAGACTTTGGACTTTATTTATTTATTTTTTTTAAAAAGGAGAGTTAGATATTACAGTTTTAATGAACTTTAAAGTCTCTCTATTCCTAAATTATAATATCAGTTATAATAACATTAATAGAAACTAGGTTAATAGTATTTTTAATGCACAAACATTTATGAATTTTGTCCCCTTTTTAACTGTACCCTTCCTACTATTATTATATATTTGTAATTCAGTCATTGTCAATAGGCTTCCCTCAATTTGTCTTTGGATGCCATTACTGGGAGGTGAACGTGGGGGACAAGCAAATCATGGGATATGAGTGTTTGCAAATAATCTGTTAATCGACAAGAGGAAGTTTTGCTGTCTTCAGAACTTGTCTCTGGACTATGCGTTTGAGAAATGAAAAGCTCATCTGAGCTGGTAATGCACCTTTAACTACCTTCTGGTTACTCCAAGTAGACATTTGTCTGCATTTGGATATTGGAATCATTTTCTCTTATAACTTTAGCAATGGAGTCACTGCACCCATTTCTTGCTTCCTAAGATTTAATTAATGATGATCAAGGCTTCCTGAATATCTGTCCCGAAATGAATCTGAACACTGCCAAATCTCCAGTTTATCCTGGAGCACCAAGAGAAAATCACTTGGTGCTCAAAAGCTGAAAACCGTTCCTTGGTACAAAGTTACATCTAAAAAACGTGGACTATTTCATAAATTTTTAATACAAAGTAAGTGAATTAAAAATTACATTTCAAAGATTAAGTATTGTCATAGTTCAGTTGTCTTTTGGGTCTTATGTTTAAATTTCTGTTCCAATAAATATGTTCTAAGTACTCAGAACGAATAAACAAGTTAAATAATGTAAATAGCATAATGTAAACAGTGATGTCTTATCGCCAAATTTGTAACTTAGAAAGGTTGCTGCTTTTTTTCTCTCTACAAATAAATGAGTATAACAAGTTTTTATGAAAAACCATGAGACAGGTGTAATAAGAGTGCTGAGGTCTATAAAACATGGTCATTTTCAGAATCTGTATTCAGTTGCAAATAAATAGCTAATGTATCAAATAAATGCAAAGAGATGATCTAATACTGATCATAAGGATATGAGGAATTCAAACGAGAAATATCAGTGGATCTTCATGAATAAGTTAGGAATTTGCAAAAGTTTAGAATATGGAAGGAAACAAAATTCTTACTGATATAACAGCATCGTTAAAATTGAGAAAAGTCGAAAAATATATATGCATGAGGCATCTTTCTTTACCGGAACGTTAAGTTCTGGGGATTAATGGGAAATGATGGTTTTTTAAAAATATAGAATCAGGTTTTAGATAAATGGAAAGACCTGAAGAACTCTTTAAACTTCACCTTGTAGGCAAGAAGGAGCCTTCCCCGCAGTGAGGACACAGCAGGCTGTGTGCAGTGTAGCCATAGTAACCAAGTAGTTGATGATGGGAATTTTTTACAGAAGAATCCCAGCTAGTGCATGCAGAAGGAGTGACTGCATTTGGATACCCTGCTTTTCAGCCCCAGTGGAAAATAAAAATGGATGGAGGCAATTAATAAAGATCACCTATAAAATAATTTATTTTAACTATCAGAACTATATACGATTATGCTTCTAGATTTATTAACAAATTTACAAAGAAATGTAGAGTATGAGGAATATGTACAGTGACACCATGGAGATGAAATGGGGCAGATCAAGAATATGTGAAATTTTATAGAAAAAAAAACTTAGTTTCAATAAAAATATACTATATTAATAGATGAATACTTATTTACCAATAAAATGACATCATCTGTGAGTTAAAAAAAATTCCAGAACTAAAACATTTTTAAAATGCAATTGATGTGTAAATGAAACAAAAAGGTCAAATGTATTTAATTGTTAAAGTTATATATTGAGCACATGAGAATTCCTTATATACTCTGTACTTCTGTGTTAGCTTTAACATTTCCGTAGAGAAAAAGTTAAAACAATGTGAGAAAAGACCTTTGTGGTGACTTTCATGAATCTGTTCCATCCTGTGACCCCCTAGGTGATCTACTATCAGGATTGAATCTCTCAAAGATTCAAAAATTCCTCATTAGGATAAAAGGAATTTTTATTTTAAAAAACATGTCGTTTTTTTAGGAGAACTACAAATGTTAAATATAACATATTTAACGCAATATTAAGAAATATGCGTGAAACGCTTTAGAATGAGTGGAATATGAGAACAGTTAAAATGAAAGTTAGTCTAATTTCTGCAGGGCAAATTCTTCTCTTGATTGGACATGAAATGCTCATTAGAAAACTTTATCTTCCCAAATGCTAACAAGAAAGTCTTCAGAATTTTTTTTCAGAAAATATTACAGCAATATCGATTTATAATTAACTTCTCGAAGATTGATAGAATCCCTTTATATTTTCTATGTTTTGAGCACTGCAAAATTTCCAGTTCACAATGCAGAAGAAACTAAGGTAATATCCTCTGATAGTTTAACACCTGATAGTATATTTTTGAAGCAATTTTATGCTCATGCCCTTAGGAAAGTGGCATTTCTAGAGTAATGTTGTATGATATACTCACTGTAACTAGATACAAATAAGCCTTCTAACAGTGTTTTTAAGATTTCTGCTCTACTGATTTTTCCACACTGAATTCTGTCTCGACTTTGATGACAGCATTCAGTTACCAAGCCCAGGTAAGCATATTTAACAATACTTAGATTAGCACAAAATTATGAAGGTGCCCAATTAGCTGAAGCTCTTCCCTTTCACATGAGCAATCCGTGCATTTGTGCTGTGCTTCTCTGTATAAAATGACTTCAACACTCTTTCCGGGCCGTAGTAAAAGACTCCTTTCCATTCTTCCTCCCCAGAAATGTAAGTCTAATGACAATTACCACAATGGAATTAGGGGTTGAATGAAAAAACGTGAATGTTTTCAAAATTATTCTAATGAAACTTTTAAAAAACAAAATTATATTGAGAGTGACAATATAACGCGTTCTTGATGAGGCAAAAGAAACTTGAAATTTAAAATGGTTACATAATGAAAGCAAAGCAAAATCTTGTGGAAGCTGTTTGGGAGTATTACAATATTTACATTTTATATAAATTAATGGCATTAATCAAACTAACCTCTTCCTTTACACCAGCCTCATAAGACCTCTGAAAACTCTTGATATTTACTCAAAAGAAAAAAATCTGATGAAATTTAATACAGTAGGTTTCTTGCAATTTGGGGATCTTTCAAAGAAACTATCATAAAGCATATTATTTTCATAGTTCTTCAATCTTTACTTTCATTCTTTATTATTTTTTGTTTTGCTATTAACTTTATTTTCACCAACTGCCGGTTTGAAAAATGTCTACATTATTTACAATATCATTCCTGAATTATCAGAATCCATGTGGTACAAATCAAAATCTCTTACTGTATCTTCTTTGTATTATCAGACCCTAAGGTTTAGGAGTAAAACAACAACTAGAATTAATCATATTGAAGTTTTCATTCTATGTCCTTGTGCTGGCTAAGGATATACTAAATTCAAGAAGAGTCTGTAGACTCTTCCGTGGAAGCCCTTCTGATGCTGGGATCTGTGGCTCTCTGCTTCCCGGCTTTCAGGGCAGCGGCGCAGATGGCAATGCCCAACCTCCAGCAAAGTTCAAGACAGCAGGGCTGGCACGTGGAGCCTGGCATGTGATGAGAACTTAGCATTCCAAAGAAAGAGAGATGGAAAGAGAAAGAATTCCTTTTAGCTGCATTTCATCACTATATTTAAAATTATTTCTTCGCAAATTCCACTCACTAACTCTAAACTCAAAAACCGCTCAAATCCTAACTATGTGTGCTCAGAAATCTGTACCTAGACTAGTGCCTACCACATGGTAGACACTTAAGAGAAATGATGGTAGAAATGAAATGGAGGAGACAAACTGCAGACGTCACACCTGGATATCAGATGGCGCTAGCAGAAGGGGCTTCGATCTTATTCTGGGAAAGAAATGTTATCGGTGAAGCATAGCACACAATACGTTTGCTACATTTTTTGAAACTGTCTTTGATTGCATTCAATAAAACACCTGGGAAGAAAGCTATATAAAAGATTTGAGCTTCAAGGAATTATATGTTGATTAATGTTCTTTCTTTCCTGCAATAATTTTATTTTTAAAATTATTTTATTGCATTGTCACCGCAATAATTTTATCAATCAGGTAAGCTGTCCAATGGCTAAATACTCTCAAAAAGTTTAATGTGTTTTTTACCTTTTATTCATATTTTCATAGTATCTTTTTATAAAGTTCTGCAGGTGGAGAGAGTCATGTATGAATTGCCAAAGCTCTGGAATTCTTCTTCATTAGATCATCTGTGTTCTCCCAGATATCATCAATGAAGTATCCTTTTGCCTTCAATATATACATTCTAGCAATAAAAAATATTTTAAAAATAGGAACAGAATATTTGATCCCCTTTATTGTTTCTGGGTTTTTAAAATAATCTATGGCTATGCAAACAATTCCCTGTAAAGACAGAACTGAAATAATTATGCAAAGCTCATTTTTGTTTATGAAAATATTTGTGGTACTATATGTTTTTTTTTACATTTTTCTTCCGTTTAGTCCTTGGGAGAATACACTGTGATGGTTTCGACCCTCTGAGATGTCCTTAGGCTTAAGTGACCTAATTTAGAATCCCACATTTGTATTATTAAATTATAGTTTTCATTATAATTTGTTATATCAAACAAAGCATACATTTGAGTAGATGTGATTGAACAACAAACATAAACTACTTTATATTATCCCACATGTGCTTCTCTAGTACCTTGGCACTCTAAGATTTTTAGATTTGTAAAACTGAAAATTTAAGGATGGCAGTCACATTGTTTGTGAAAAATGACTAATTGATCCAATTACGTACAAAAAGGTTTTCTTGTATTTTGAAGTGTGACAAAGTGACTGGATTTATATAAGCTGTATGAAAAATGCAGTCTTGGTTTTAATGGAGAAAAACTGACAACTCTCAAGTTCTTGGTTAAAATGTGGCCATGTTTATTAGTTTATGCTTTTATAAGAGCATTATGTATATATCAGTTATTCCTTTGACTTAGGCAACTATATGTAATCAACTCTCAGGCTATGTATCTTTAACCTACTACAGGAATAGTGTGTGTAAGGGAAGAATCATGATCCTCCAAAAACTCTGAGAGAAATCAATGGAATTGGTCGTTATGCCTATTCATATGTTTTTTCAAAAAAATATGGATTTTAATACTTACTACTTTAATTACTTATAGGTAAGACAAATCTAAATATATGTTTAGCCTAGAAGGACATTTTTTAAATGGTAAATGATAAAAAAGTTGAGGGGCTTAAAGGTTCTCAAGTGTAACACAAAAACTAAAGCTTAAGTAATGGAAAGAGTAGGCTAGTAGGATGTTTTTCAGTTTGGTTTCTCATGATGTCCTCTACTGCTACACATGGGAAGGTCTTACCTTATGAATCAGCAGAATTAGCACTTGCCTTGCTGTCACTGCTGAATCTGAGAATACAGGGCCTGTCTCCAGTACCCTTCTCAGCTTGGGCACAGACACACAGCCTCAGTCCCACTCATCAGGACCTTCTATCCTAGAACTTAGGAACTGGTGGAGAAAAATGGCCAGGACCCTGGAGAATCCACCAAGTCTTCAGTGCTTGTTGACCTCAGCGTGCTGAACACAACCATCCAGTGTCCAGTGCAGGGGCAGAGGAGGCCAGGCCACCTGGCAACCGTGAGCATCGCCACAGCACTTCTGTGACTCACAGTGGCCCTGACCTGAGCAAAATTCCGTGCTTATTTTATTTTGTTCTGTTTTTTAGATTTTGTTTGGTATTTTGCTGGTGGTGATAATGTGAGGTATTTAATATCTTGTTTATGAAATATTTTTCTTGAAACTTCTATTACTAGAAGTGGACTGAAAATTTTAAAAAATAAAGCTACAGGTAAATTTTACTTAGTAATTTAAGAAAATTCATATAGTTGGGAGAAATGAAAAGAATTAATTATTTTTCTAGAAAGCCAGGCAAAGAAATGTAAAAATAAGATCACATATAATTGATGATAAGTACAAAATCGATTCAAGGGAAAATATTAATTTGATTGAGTGTTTGACATCTAACAGCAAAATGGATAATTTTCTGAGAGTTTCATATTCTTTAGTTGGTCCTGTATATAAGTCCAGACACTTGAACTACATTTGAAAACAAAAAATGTTTTTAAAAATCCAAAACCTCAGAAAAACTATAACTATTTTTGAATGTTAATCACGATTATTACACTAACTTAAGCCAATGTCTCACTTAGTCTCTGTATTCATGTCTTTAAAATAGGAATAATAAAAGTTTTCTTACGGAGTTGTCAGAAACACTAAATGAGGGAATTTACATTAGGAGAACCTCACTGTTTAGCAACTGATATTATGATTTAACTGAAATGCCAAAATATTCTCTGATGAGATTGTAGATCTGACTCGTTATTTAGTCAAGAGGTCCGTACGGTACAGCCTAAAAGAGAAACAGCACTGAAGGATAGGTACGAGATTTTTTAGTAGTTAAAGGGGACAATGGCTAAGCCATCTGGGATTAATTAATCAATATTACATAACAAGGCTGCCCATTTTAAACTGACTGCATTTTTATCTGTTGGATATTCTGACTATATTGCATTCAAATTGTTACAATTCATCAAAAACGAAATGACAACATAAAATTTAAATTCTATTGCAGTAATTTAATTAGTTCTTTAAATAATATCGTTTCAATTTTGACAAGATCTTTAAATTTCATGTAGCTGTTACATTCTTAATTTTTATCAAACAGTAATTTCTTAATTTATTATACTGATTTTCAAAGCCAGATAGTGGTATATTGTATTTGTCTGCTTTTTTTAAAATTTTACTTTAAGTTCTGGTGTACATGTGCAGAATGTGCAGGTTTGTTCCATAGGTATGCATGGGCCATGGTGGTTTGCTGCACCTATCAACCCATCATCTAGGTTTTAAGCACCACATACATTAGGTATTCATCCTAACGCTCTACCTCTCCTTGCCTCTCACCCCCCAACAGGCCCTGGTGTGTGATATTTCCCTCCCTGTGTCCATGTGTTCTAATTGTTCAACTCTGTTTTTACCTTGGACTATGACAAAATGGTACACCTAGTTTTGGCATTAAGCTGATGTTTGCTAGAGGTTTGACATGACCCTAGTATGCACATGCCCACAGAAGTCACAGATTCTGCTAAACTAAAACCATCTAGGATTTTGCTAATTGAAGTAGAAACCTTAAGAACGAGGGAAGATTGCTAAATTTTTACTGAGCAACCATTTGCCAAGTAGAATGTCTCTTATCTTTGGTTTCAACCACTTTAATTTCATTTCAACTAGTATTCATTGAGTACCTACTGTGTGCCTGAAACTGCTAATACCAAGGCAAAGCGAATGCTATTCTTGCTCTCTTGTTTCTGGTAGAAAAGCCCAACATAAAAAAGTAGTAATGGAATGAAGATTTTCAACAAATAGCAAACTGTTATGCATTCATATGGGATGGATGTTTAATCTAGGGAGTACAAGAGGGCTTCTACTTGAAGGCTGAAGAGAGGGAGGTAAAAAGGAATCATGAGTGGAGAGTGGAAATAAGAGAGCATAAGAATAGAGTAGTATGTTTAAAGGGAAGAAAAATGGACAATGACCAGATAGACGGACAGCATCACTGTGCTCAGATTTTTACAGCTGGTGCATACAGAATAGGGAGGAATGTGTCTCAAAAATGCACTGGAGGTTTGGAGTAACCAGTGTTGAAGGCATTAAACTAATTCTCTTTAGTAAATATACATTTGCATCTCCTAGCCTCTACCTCAATACTCCCTATTTTTAAAAAATCCCCTCTTTAATTTAGAACAGTTTCAAACTTTTAGAAAAATTGTAAAAGTGATAGAGAGTTCCCACGTAGCCCATACCCAGATGACCTTACAAATATGATGAGGATTACTGATTTTTGTACATTAGTGTGGCACATTTTAATAACATTTTTATTGCATGTTATCAGGGATTCTCGTTGTCAATATGACTTACCGCCTTTGATGCTGATCTTGATGATTTGACTTGGGTAGAGTTTGACTGGTTTGTCCTCTATAAAGTTACTGGGTTTCTCTTTTCTCCCGTTTCCACATTCTTAGAAAAGAAGTCATTGTGCACAGCCAACATTTGAGGTGAAGGGTTATACATCACCCACTTCAGGAAGAAGTATGTACATAAGTTATTCAAATTTTTCTTCAAAGGAGATTTGATTTTTCTCTTGCATTTGCTTATTTTTAAATGCATTAAACATTTGCATGTATTTATTTCTATCAGTATGAGCTTATGATTGTTGGTTCTAGACTCTGGATTATGATTCATTCGTTTTGTTGCTCAGATGCTTCTAGTTTTGACCGTTGGGGAGCTCTTTCAATTGCTCTGTATGTCCCTTTGACATACCCTCATCATTGTGGATTTTTCTGAGCACTTGATTAATTTTCTGGTATTATGACATTTGCTAGTCTCATCTTGCTTATTTCCTTTCCCAGACCTAGAAGCAGCCGTTTGTCCAATTGGTCTTGGTTCCTTTTGTTGATGAATGTTATTAGAAACCAAGACCTGGGCAATAGCTGTGCTCATTTCTACTGAGTCGTCCTTACCTCTAGTTTCTCCCAGCTGACAGAGTAAGATGTGTGTATGTCCTTGTCTGCAAGCATGCACAGAGCTATAAAACTTTTTCTCTAGATATGCATCTATATTTTTATCAAAATAAATAAAATTCATTGTGATGTCTTCAATTCTAATATATTACTACATAGATCATTCTAGAATTCTACCTGTGCTTGTCTGTAACCTTCCATGCCAACAGTGGGAAACCTGGCTACTGCCACTGACATTTCGTTTACTTAATTGTTCATATCCCATATGGAAGTACAGTGATTTCACAGTTGTTAACCTTTACCTACATGGGGAATAACTTTATCAGTCTCAGCACCGGGCTCACAAAGCATTTATTTTGTCTTTAGTCTACAGATATCACTCGTTTTAAAAGTTACTTAGGTCAGAGCCTTTCCCCAACTCCTTTCAATGACAATATTTCATACATTTACAGTGAAAATACTTTTTCAAAGTTATATTTCATCTTGAAATCCCCTGATCTTCTAGATGTATGTGTACACACACATATGTATGTATATACATATATATCTATACACACGTATCTATATGTGGCATAAATGAAGGTTCACTCTTTTTGCTATAAAATTATATGTCTCCCTACATGTGCTATTTAAAGCACTCAGTAGTATGTAATATCATCCAAATTTTCTTAATAATTACTGAATCCATGGTTCTACATGGTAGCGTTTTATCTCTATAAAAGTTAGGCACATTTTTAATGTAAAATTTTAAAATCTAATCTCTTATTTATTCTTATAAAAACGTATTAACCAGATTTAAAATGAGTTTCAGTACTTTTTTTTTTTCTTTGAGACAAGGTCATACTCTGTCACCCCAGCTGGAGTGCTGTGGCATGATCTCAGCCCACTGCAACCTCTGTCTCTTTGGTTCAAACAATTCTCCCAGCTGAGTAACTGAGACTACAGGCTTACAACACCATGCCCAGCTAATTTTTGTGTATTTTGTTAGAGACAGGATTTCACCATGTTGGCCAGGTTGGTTTTGAACTCCTGACTTCAAGTGATCCACCTGCCTCAGCCTCCCAAAGCACTCGGATTACAGGTTTGAGCCATCACACCAGCCTGAGCTCTCAGTAGTAAATTATTAATTAATATAGATTATTTCTGTCTTATCAATGAGTGCTTATTCAGAGTATATAATATTTAAAATTATGTTTTTGGAAAAAAATTTATCACCTATTTTTATTCACATTTTTATTTTCCTTTTAAATAGGATTGCTAATTCCCTATTTGTATTAATGTTAAATTCTGTACTATAATTTGGCACACTCACTTTAATATTTTTATTATACTTATTATTTAATTTATTTTCATTTGCAAAAACATAAAACAGGCTACAACAAGTTATGTTAAATGGCTCCCTTGTTCTTATATTAAAGGAAAGACGGTACAGCACAATAAGAGAAGTCTATGGAAGTTTCAAATCAAACTTTTCAGTCATCACCAAAAAATACTGAATAAATTTAACTTAATCAATATCAGAATATTTTAAATGTGAAACGCAGCTCAAAAGAAAATATACTGGAGACATCCTTTTGGAACGGGGAAGTAAGAACCTCCCAAAAGCCATCCCTCTATGAAAGCAAAGAGAAACTGGCAAAAATTAACAAAACAAACTTTCTTGAAAGTCTTAAAACTAACCAAAGCATTGTAACAATCCTTATTTAAGAAAAGCAAATGAATATTGGTAAAAACAGCAAGCTTTGTGGTCTTCAAGTTTATTCCACTTAAATCTTCATCTCTAGCTCTACAATTAACTTGTTTGTTTGATTTCACCATTTGAGACCAAGTTCAAACAAACCACAGTAAACTTCTAAGACCAGCAGCCTCACAACCACAGCAGTGTGAAAACCAGTAGTCTCATACCCACTGAAAGAGAAAGAATGGGTCTAGGATTCTCAAAAGGTCTGCTGGTAATTATTATTTTACCTGGGTGGCAACTCCTTAAAGCTCCATTTCCAGGGCTTGTCTTTGGCATGACTCCAGAGCTTGTGAATGATTATGTGTCTAGGATGTTTACTGAAAAGAATATCAGAAGCACCTGACACGCTGATAAGTTTGGACTAACAAGAAGATGGCAAACAGTTAAAAAATTAAAAAAATAATAAATGTGATAGTCATAGAAGGCTGGGAAAAACTGACATATTCTTGGGACATGGTGGAGCAACAACTAATTGTTACATTAAAAAGCAAATCCAGGAAAGCCTCTAAACAAACAATAACAGCAAACACAGCAACAGCAATAAGCCCATTGGAGGTGAAGAAAATCTAATTTATAATTTTACCACATAATATTTTAAATACTCAATTTTCAAGAAAAAAAACTATAAGGCATTCATGGGAACAGCAAAGTGTGACCTGTGCACAGGGAGGAAAAAGAACTCAATAGAAACTACCCCTAAAGAATATAGACGTTTCACTTACTAGGCAAAGGCTTTGCCAGCCATTATAGATATGTTCAAAAAACTAAAGGAAAACAGGTCTTTTAAAAAAGTAAAAGAAACTATGAGAATTATTTCTCATTATATACATACATATACAGTTCCAGAAGCAAAGGAACAAGATAAAGGAACAAGAAGATTATGTGAAGAAAATGATAGCCAAAATATTTCTGAAATTTGATGGAAAAAAAAAAATCTGCCCCTCTAAGAAGCTCAAAGAACTCCAAACAGAATAAACTTAAAGAGATCCACAACTAGACAAATCTTCATCACAGTACAAACAAAGACAAGGAGAGAATCTCAAAAGTAGAATGGAAGGAGAGACATGACACATGGAAAAGACAGATGCTCCTTAAGATTAACAAATGACTGCTCACCAGAACCATGTAAGCCGGAAAGCAATGGAATGATGTATTCAAAGTGCTCAAAGAAAAAGACAGGCAACCAATAATTCTATATCCAGCAGTAATAACTTTAAAATGAAGTGGAAATTAAGCAATTCTAAGATAAAATAGATAAATAAATTAAATAGTCACTGGTAGACCCAACATACAAGAGTTAGATGTAGGTTTCTCAGGGAGATCCTTAGGCTGAAATTAAGGGATAGTAGATAGCAATTTGAATTCATGAAGAAATAAAGAACAAAGTAAACATATACACAAATACAAAAGAGAGTAGACATGGAATTTTGCTTTTAATACCCTTTTTTCTTATCAGATATCAAAGAAAACTATAAACACAATAATTATAAAACTGTATTGATGGGCTTAAAAATATGAAAATGTAATTTACACTGAAAAAACAGCAGAAAGTTGGGGAGAAGGAACAGACCTGTATTAGAGAAAAGTTTTTGTATACTATAAAAATTTTATTACTATTTATCTGAACCTAATGGTTTTAAGTCATTAGATGTAATTCCCAAGAAAACCACTAGAAATTACTCAAAAATATAGTATGAGAAAGAATATGAATATTCCAGAACATTTATATTTAACACAGAAGAAAAAAGAAGTTAAAAAACAAAACAACCAAGAATACATATATAAATATTGAGAAAGAAACAGAAATAGCAAAATGGCTACTATAAATTCTAACTACTAGTAATGAAATTATATGTAAATAGCTAAGCAATCCAATCAAAAGGCAGATACAGGCAGAATAGATTAAAATAATATAATTTAACTATGCGTGGTCTATAAGAGACATATGCTCAATTCAAAGCCACTAAGTTGAAAGTAAAAGAATAGAAAAAGTTGTATTAGCACATAAAGAGAGCTGTAGTGGTTACACCTTCTGCATTCTTCAAAAAAGTCAGACTGTGAGACAGAATTTTTTCCTAGGGACAAAAGACATTTTATAATGGTAAAAGGGTCAATCCATCAGGAGGGCATAACACTTATAAACATATGTGCACTTAAAATTATTGCCCCAAAATACATATAGTAAAAACAGATAGAATTAAATAAAGAAATAGACAATTTTATAATAATCTTTGGAGACTTTTATATCCCAATTTGAATAAGAGATAAAACAAGAAGGCAGTAGATTAGGAAGAACAGACGTAAGCAACACTACAGAGCAACAAAACCTCATAGACATGTATAGAACTGTCCTCTCAATAAAAGCAGAATAAACTCATCTCAAGTGTTCATGGATTATTGCAATGAATAGATAAAATGCTATGACATAAAACAAGCTTAATAGGTTTAAAAGGATCAAACCCATGCAAAATATGTCTACTATTTCGTACTTTGTAAGACACAATTGGAAAAAAAAATACAAAAATTACCTAGACACAACGAAATGAAATTAAAAATTCACAATAGAAAATTTGGGAAATTTACAGATATAATGAAATTAAGCAATTAATTAAAGTACTTCCACTTCTAGGTAACTAACACATCAATGATAAAAATTATAATGGAAATTAGAAAATGCTTTCATATGAACGAAAATTTATGGAATACAGCTAAATAAAAGCTTGGATACACATGTGTAATGAAAACCTGCCGTGTTTAACCAGAATCAATAGCCTCATAGTCCTAAATCAACAGTCTAAACTTTCACCTTAAGAAATATCAAAGAATAGCAAACTAAAACCAAAGCAAGCAGAAGGAAAAGAAAAACACAAAAACAAAAACAAAAAAACACAGAGACCAGGAAACAGTGGAAAAAAATCAATTAAAGAATGTTTTTCATATGTGATGTTTTTGTCTAGTTTTGGCATCTTATTCTATGGCCTCACAGAATGTGTTTGGCAGTGTTAAGGCCTTTTATATTCTTGGAAGAGTCTGTGAAGGATTTATGTTAATTCTTTTTAAACATTTAGATAAAGGCACCACAGGAAAAGAAAAGGTACACAGACCAGCATCCCTTGAAAGTATAGACAATTGTATCCTCAATAAAATGCTAACAGAACAAAGCAATATGTAAAAAAAGATACAAAATATAAATGACAAAACCAGGTGATATATCAATATTTAAAAAGAATACTTGTAAAATCCAATCTTCTTTCATGATGAAAACAAAAAATAGAAGGAAATTTCTTCACCTGATAACATCTCTGAAAAACTCATAACTAACATCTTAATTGTAATTCACAAAATATTTTCTCCCTAAGATCAGTAATAAGCCAAGAAATATTGCTTTGGACACTTCTGTTCAACGTTGTACTGGTGAATCTAGCCAGGGTAATTAGGCAAGAAAGGATACAAAAGATGTATTAATTGAAAAGGAAAAAGTCATATTTTAATTGCAGATGATAGAATCTTATGTATCTAAATTCTAAGGAATCCACAAACAAAAATACTATAAGATTAATATATAAAGTAAACTATATTTCCATATACTAATCATAAAATTATAAAAAATGAAATTAAGTAATTTTACTTAAATAATATCAAAACTATACTTAGGTATAAATTTTAAGAAATAAAGGTAAGATTTTAAAATTGAAAACAACAAAATGTTGAAAGATATTAAAGAAGACAAATAAATAGAAAGATACCACATGTTCATGGATTGGATGACAATAATTTTTTTAAATGTCATGACTTCCCACATTGATGTACAGATTCAACATAATCCCTATTAAAATTCCAGTGACCTTTTTGGCAGAAAATGTCATTTATCTTAAAATTCATATGGAAATATAAGGGATTCAAAATAACTAGAACAATCTTAAAAAAAACAAAGTTGTGAGGCATACACCTTTGTGCTTAAAAACTTACCACAAAGCAAGAGTAATTAAGAAATATGGTACTATTAGGACGAGCATATATATCAATGGAATAGAATTGAGAGTCCTGGAATAAACTTTTCATTTAATGTCAACTGATTTTCAACAAGGGCCATTAGAGGAAAGAGCAGCCTTTTGAACACAGTGCTGGGAGAACTAGCTATATACATTAAAAAAAAAGTTGAATGCTACATCACTTCATAATTAAAAATTAAATCAAAAGGGATTATAGACCAAATCGTAATGCTATCTCTGTTAAACTCTTATCTGGCATAGCCACCTGCTAAAAAACTTGAAGGTCTGAGATTTCCATAGGGCTTGCAAGATTACAGTTTACTCTGCCACCATTTTATGGATGCTGGTAGAAGTCACAAGACTCTGGTGTAAGAAAAATTCTTTAGGACTCAGCAGGCAGCATCAGCATCATCACTGCTGCCTTTGATTTCCCATCCAGGTGGACCAGAGGGAGGCCTGCACATGCACATTACAGGAGCTGAGCTCTGAACTGGGCAACCCAAGTCTTTTATAGTGCTCAGTGATTGAGCTTTGTCCTTTACTCTGGAGAGACACTGTATCTTCCAAGGCCATTTGCTAACAAATGCCTTTGAAGAGATACTCTGTAACAGATGGTAGTTGGAGCCTTGCTTGCAAGACAGGCGGAAATGCATGACCCAGGGAGAACTGTCTCCCAAACGCTGACATCCACATTCCCAAGAGAAGGCAAAGGGCTAGTGACATCTTTTCCTTATTTAAGTCTACTCCTTTTAAAATAGCATTAGAATTCAATAAGCCTTTCCCAAAAGCTTTTTCTTTCTTTTTTTTTTTTTTTTTTTTTGAGACAGAGTCTTGCTCTGTCGCCCAGGCTGGAGTGCAGTGGCGCGTCTCAGCCCACTGCAGCCTCCTCCCCCTGGGTTCAAGCGATTCTCCTGCCTCAGTCTCCCGAGTAGCTGGGATTACAGGCGCCCGCCACCACGCCCGTCTATATTTTGTATTTTTAGTAGAGAAGGGGTTTCTCTGTGTTGGCCAGGCTGGTCTCGACCTCATGGCCTCAGGTGATCTGCCCACCTCAGCCTCCCAAAGTGCTGGGATTACAGGCATGAGCCACCGCTCCTGGCCCCAACAAGTCATTTCTAATTGCCCCGAATTGTTTCATAGGACAACTCCTATCTATAGAGAAGGCCAGTAAAGGTTATTTTGCAGTAAGGCACAGCACGGCCTAAAAAAGTTGTCATTCTGAGGGAGGGGAGGTTGGTTATTGGAAGACCAACCATTGGTGTCTACCTCTGAGTTTATATTTATTTTATCTCCCAAGGGGTATTCTAAAAATATAAAATTTATGTTTATCTTTCCCTCAGGCTAAAAATCGGAGACTCTCGTTTGTGTTATATTGCTCAGGTGCACTCAGTAAGCACTTAGTGACTACGGATAGTTTTAGAGTTGCAGGTTTTCTATGGTCATTTTCACCAAAACAATGCTGTAAAAATTAAGAAAAAATTATCTGTGCTAGATTTTCTCTTAGTGTAAAGGCTTTTAATCAACAAAAAGCATTTGTATAATAACAGTCACCCTCTTGGCTATATTTTGTTTTTGTAGAACAACTTCTCAGTTCCTACTCTACATTATCACTTACTTCCTAGACACAGTAAGGTCTCAACTGAAGTAAGAAATTTAATCTGTACATGAGCAAACATTATCTTAGGTATACTGACATATGATCACAGTTATACCAATTGTGTATATCCTGATTTGTATAATTTTCACAAATGATAATTTCTTATGTTAACAAACGCATAAAAAATTAAAAACACTTAAAAAACCCTGTTGATTAGAAATCAGTATAGGAAAAGAGAAAGGGAATGGGACATAAAAAAGCTATAACATTAACAAGTCAAAATCCCTCAGTGGAGGGACTGTGACGTCTGTAGGAAGGAAGGACACTATATGCCTTTAAAAGAGGCAGGGCTGCCTGTACCGGAAAACAAGGGAATAGGATTTGAGACAGGTCAAAATAAGTCTGACCTGTTTTACTATTTTTCCTAGGTATAGCAATCTGTTTAAACAGTGCAAAGCAAGTTAAAATTAAGCTCCAAATTGATGTCCTTTATAAAGCTATGTATCAAAATAACAGGAATTGTGTCTGTTTCTACGGCTGGGCTTTTAATATTATCTTAAATGTTTTACATGACCATGTATTAATTTTATAACTTAAAAACAACAAAGCTAATTTCAGTCATGAAAATATGATATAGTATAGTTATAAATTCTTGTAACAGTCACTGACACATTTAAATTGAACTTTTTAATTAAATATACAGTATTAGCAAATAGGCAAAAAAGAAAAATAAATAAGCCACAACAACCAAAAATAGATTTGAGAAAAAAAGTCTATTTTTTATTTCCAAGGTTGTATTTAAATGTATGTACAAATGCCAAAATATTTATTGATATTTTTAGGAACAACTTCAGCTGTTTTATTTTTAAATGCATATATAACCTATTGTACAATTGTGAGTAGAAGTTATCATACAAGGAATGACATAAATTAAATATCCTGTGCAATTATGAAAGAACAGGCAAAGAAACAACATGAAATTCTAGAAGAATATCAGCTTATGTGGGCGCACAAGTGGCTACTAATGGTTAATTAATTATTATTAATTAATAACTTCTTATTTTTATTTTAGAATTTCCTTTTTTTTTTCTTTTTTGCATGTAGCAATAACTATGAATGTGAACATTTACCTAACACTTTGGTCTCAGGGGTTCTCATTTCTCATCTTTTTGAGGCGTGAAATAACAGAATATTATGAACTTATTTAGGGTCAAAGATCCCATGCTCTTTCTCTTTAGCAGACTAGAGATTCATTTGATCTGACTAGATTTGCTATATTTGTTTTTCTGAGTGGAGTAATTAACTCATGGGAAATAAAATACAAATACTGAAACTCTTTGGAAGAGAAAGATTTGACTTACGAAATCATAACGGAACTAGTAAAACGTGCAGATGTATTCACAACACCTGCAAGAATATAATCTATCAGCATCACAAACAAAATGAAAACTTCCCAGCCCTTAAATGAGGCTTTCTTTATTGGATATCTACAGCTGAGAGTTTCATCCTCCTGCGGTCCTCACAGTAGGTGATTCAGTGTGACTTTTCCTGGTTCCTTTGCTTGAATGTTGTCCAGAGTGCATGCTGGTGACTACATGGTGTGACAAGACTGTAAAATACAGCATTTGCTTTCAATATAATGGGGAACTTGTCAGAAAATCTAGTTTGCGCCTGTGTTTCTCTTTCCCATGCTGTTCCCAGAACTGTTTTTGCTTTTTCACCTAAGGGAAAAACAGAATGGCATACGGAAAGGAAAATGAACATTTGAGGTTTCAGTTACTGCCAGTAAGTCTTTCTATTGGCTGCCACAGTGGAAATAATTGAAGGAAAGCATCCTTATCAACAGTATTTTTAACTATGTTAAAGTTAACTGCATATATACTGAGTATTCGGGAATCCTTCTGTGCATGTGTTTAATTGCTTTGGAAGGCATTGTGTCCCTTGTTATCATAACAATACCATGTAACACACCACCCGAAAGCTTATTACCCTAGTCAACAATCATTTATTCTCGCTCACCCAGCTCTGTTGGCTGGGGGTTGTCTGACCTAGATTGGATTGGCTGGGCTTGGCTCCAAGCTGAAGCTTGGGTACAGAGTACCTCCGCCTTTCTCTCTCATACCTTAGACCTTGGGTTACTCTTGATGCATGTTCTAAAGCTGATGGCAAGTGTAAACTGGTCCTTTCCTCCTGTCACATCTGCTGACATCCCACTGGACAAAGACCAATCAAACATCTATGGAGCTGAGAAGTATACACCATCTTTTATGGTGAAACTGCAGTGTCATATGAACAAGAGAGTGAATATATAAAGTGAGGAAGGCATGGTAGCAGCAATACAATGTATCCCATGCTTGTTGTATATGACACATCATTTTATATTATACATAATTACATGGATATATATACATATTCATAAGAAAGATGTTTGGCATTTTTCCATGCAACTGTGATGCATACAATTCTACCAGCATTTGAGTAAGTTCTCTCTCTTGCAGGCACCGATACCCATGATAATTCTCTTTTTTTTTTTTTTTTTTGAGAAGGAGTCTCTCTCTGTCGCCCAGGCTGGAGTACAACAGCACGCTCTCGGCTCATGCAACCTCGGCCTCTCAGGTTCAAGCAATTCTCCTGCCTCAACCTCCCAACTAGCTGGGATTATAGGTGTGCACCACCACACCTGGCTAATTTTTGTATTTTTAAGTAGAGACTGGGTTTCACCATGTTGGTCAGGCTGGTCTTGAACCCCTGACCCTCGTGATCCACCTGCCTCAACCTCCCAAAGTACTGGGATTACAGGTGTGAGCCACCCTGCCCGGCTCCCATGTTATTTCTTCTCTGGATGGTTACTCTGACTTTTACATCTGCTTATTGCTATGCTCTGTGACATCATCCAATCTTGTCTCTTAGATCCTTTTTTTCCTGACATCTGTCCAAATTAGTTACCAGAACCAAGATCTTAAATTCCGTCAGATTTTATGAGTGCACAAGAGGAAATATTCATCTTCTGAGAATTCGAAGACATTAATTTCACTCCAGCAGCTGTTAAGCCCGTTTTCCATGTCAGCTACACATGGTTTATGTTTGTATGCAAAATGTATGTGGTAATGACATATGTATTACAATTTCACAATTAGAGAAAAGCTGTGATGACTTGAGATATCTACGAAATCTTGACAATTAGTTTAATATTCTAATTGCCAAGATTTCTTAAAAATAATTAAGAATTTTAGTGTTAATTGCATATATCTAATTCTTTTATTAGAGCTATATCTGTTAAATAGCATAAATTTGAAATATTTATTAGTTATTTTAATTATCTCTCTTGTCATTATAGAATTATTGTCTTTGAAAATAATTATATCATTTCATTTTATTTACTATTCTCTAAAGATCTGTCATGTATTTGGTGTGCAAATATTATAAGAGAAAACTTTACAAAGCCACATGTTGTATCAAAAGGGAATACTTTTCTAATGTTTTTTATTATAACCACCTAGATTTATTATTCCTGACAATGAAACTTTAAAATTATCTATTTGAAATAGAAACAACTTGAAACAGCCAGTCTAGGGAAAACGTGGTTTCTCAAAATTAGGGACTGAAAAAGGAAAAAGGAAATGCATTTATGCAGAGAGATATTAAAGAAAAAGACACACTTTATAGTTGATAAAATACAAGATGTAATTTTTCATTCAATAAACCATTCATTAAATAAGCATTGAAGACATGACAGTCGCCTATGCAAAGTGCTGGGCATCAATGTAAGTAAAATACACATCTCTTAACTTTCAAGAATCGTATTAATAGAAGGTTAAGGGTTCTGTAGAAACAAACATAAACAGGAAATGATGTCAAGTATTTAAAAACACATATAATATGATGAGGGGTTATGACACATTGGTAAGCCAGGTATGGCAGGGGAAAACAGGAAATAAGCCTGAGATCATTGCTGTATTATAGAAACAATTACGTCAAGTAAAAAAAAAAAAAATCTTCTGTGGATAATTTCTCAATAGAAGAGGCCAATTAACGCAGAACTGATCATAAAGTGATTATGATTCTTGTGCATGCATAGGTGCAAACTACTGCCCAGTGCCCAAGGAGTATCCACTTTGATCTCACATTGTCACCCATAGGCGGAGCCAGGATCTGCACCCTCAATCTGTGCATGTGCTGTGTTGTAAATATATTTAGCCGTCCAAGTAAAACGAACAAAAACAAAAACATGGTGTAGATTTTCTATTGCTCCCCTAACAAAATCTCACATACTTACTATCTTATAACAACGCCCATTCATTCACTCATCTTACTCTAGGTCAAGTCCTGTATGGCATGGCTGGATTCTGTTCCCAGGGTTTCATGGGGCTAAAATCAAGGTGTCTGTGTTGACTGCTGTTCTTATCTGAAGTGTGGGGTCCTTTTCTTAAATCCTTGACTGTGGGATTCTGTGGACAGATTTCATGTGGCCTCTTCATCGTCAAACCAGGGTTGTTAGGTGGGGCCTTTCTGGTGCTTAAAATGCCCTTTCTCTTCTGCTTTTAGGAGCTCTGTGATCATATCGAGCTCATCTGGGTTAATTTCTCTATATTCACAATATCCATAGAGTAGTGTGTGGCATCTTGGAGGCCTTTTGTCTGCCTTCCATGAATATAAAACATGATTTCCCCAGAATGAAAATGTATATGAAGAAAGAGAAACATGCCACTGGAAAGTAGTTCAAACAATGAAAGTCTTTTGCTTGTTATAACCTTCCTTTGGTCTGTCCTTTTTCCTTTCTTCGATAAAGAGGATTTATTACATGCTTTTAGGAAAATAAAAGCAGAATGTTTGCTTTTTGTTTCACCTGTGGGTGAAACAAGAGAAGCAAATTTGGTTTAAGGAGATGTTGTAAATAATGGTGTGACAATTCCCAGGATTCTGAGAGTTACTTAATAAGGAGACGGAAACTGATTCAACATGCCAGTGCGCCCCTAATGAAAACAGGGGATTCTTTCACTGAGGCCTGTAATCTTGGAAACATGCTTTTAATTAAAATTATAAGTCTAAAACTTTTACTATTACTATGACTGTTTATAGCCCACAATTTCACTCACTTAACAGAGGAGTGAGCGGATGAGTGGGTCACACTCAACATGGAAAGGGAGTGAGGAGTGAAAGCAAAACCCACCCATCTCCTCACCTGAAGGCCCTTGACACGTCCAGCCTGCTTTAAGAGTAAGGCAACAGGAGATTTAAATTCAGTTGGCAGCTGATTTTTGAACTGCTCTAGATTCCAAAGTTCAATTTTGAAGAGATGTATGAAGATAAAACTAGTATGAGAAAAGACGGACACCCAGTACACTCATTCCTTCTTCAATGTTCTATTTTATCATTATAGCCATTGCCTGTGGCAGGCATGCTCTGAGATGGCCCACAGTGTTCTGTCTCCTCGACTCCACGCCCTTGGTAATCCTTTACACTTCAGTGTAGGCTGGACCCAGTGACTCATTACTGAAAAAGACAAAATGGCAGAAATTCTGGGATCCCACTGATTTTGTTAGGTTATCAAAAGGCTATAGCTTTTGCCTTGAATTTCTCTCCATACTAATTTTCTTACTTTCTGTAATATTTTATAAAAGGAGAAGCAAGATTGCATGATGAGAGCAGCTTTATGGAGAAGCCCACGTGGGAAGGAACTGGTATCTCCAGCCAACAGCTAGTGAGGCTATGAGCCTGTCAGGAACCAAAGAATGAGTTTGGAAGCAGATTTGTCAGCCCCTTTCAAGCCTTCAGATGACTGCAGTTCCAACTGACACCTTGTCTGGAATCTCATGAAGCCCTGAAGCATCTAGCTAAACACATTCTTTACCAATGAAAACTGTTAAATAATAACAATCAATCGTTTTAATCCATGTTTTCAGGTTATTTATTATAGCAATAGATAACAAATATGCCTAGTGCTCAAGTTTAAAAGGGATTATATGCCATTAAATGCACATGGAAAATATGGTTGTTTGGATTCATTTTTCCTTACAGGCAATATTATAAACAAAAGTCAGATTCTTGGACAGCCTAGCAAGATGGGATTACTTTCATAAAAAAGATGACAAAAATGTTTGCATAAAATATTCTTGACATTTCATAACACCAAAGCAAAAGAGTACTTCACAAAGCAGCGTAGATTGTAAAATACTCAGATCACTTACAGAACCATGGAGTCATTTTATCTCTTTGACATGTGGTATTTATTTCCACCAAGTTCATTGGAATAAAGTCTGTGGAAGTCTCCCAAGTAAGTTCAAGGTGTTGTTCTTTCTGTAGTGCATATTTAAAAAAAAAAAAAAGCTGATATTCTAAGCCTTTCAAAAGAATTCCACCTCTCTTTCTTGTTTTACAGAAATAACAAAATTCAAATATTGTATTTCAATTAAAGATACAAATCATTTAAAAGAGCAGACATTTATTAATGAACAAATATGTTGTCAAAGAGGCGACAAGGAATGGTTCCAGTTATTTTATTTTTACTTCAAATTGATTATTCCAGCTCTAAGCACCTACATTATTATTCTGAGCTGCTGTTAATTGAACTTCTATTTTATTTCACCTTGCACAAGAGCCCTACAAACACTCTGTATAATCCTTAAGATAACCTCACAAAAGGAAGCCATTATTTCCATTTCACAGATGAGGAAACACACTCAGAGTTATCAGGTAGTTGTCTGCCTATGAAATGGAAGAAAAGGCATTTGAATTCAAGTTTATCTAGTCCTAAAACTAGAAACTTCTTCTCCTTATGGTTCTAAAACACAGTATTTCCATAATCAATAAATAAATTTTTTTGAAAATTAATAAATGCCATTCAGAATGGCTTTTATCCCAGCTTTTACTCCTTATTAATATAAAAAGCTTTTTTTTCTGACAGATTATGCAATGATTATTTCAGGAGCTAAGCATAAATAAAACAAAAGTCCCTACACATTTGTCAGACATCATCTGCCTACCAACAGGTTTCTTTTGGTTGACTGGCAAGAAGGATAATAATGGCCAATTTCTTCATGCTTTGTATTTAATAATGTTAAATTGTAGCCTTCAATAACCTTCTTAATGTCTTTCAATTTATATTTTTCTCATGACTGGTAATTTTATTCTCAAATTCCCAGAAAAAAAAGAATAAAAAAGAGATTTACAATATAAATCCACATTTTATTTTGGTTTTATATGTTAATTCCCAGGGATCATAATGTTTCTCATTAGTGGCTAGTAAAAGCTTCCAGAAAATCTTCTCCTTTAAGGTTGTTTTTAATTACTTTCATCTACAAAATTAATTTAACATAGATTATTTAATTATAAAGTCACCAAATTAGCGTTTACCCTATTTTGTAATCCACATATAATGTATTGATTGAGTGAAGGTTAACATTTCCCCGAGAGTCCTGTATTTCTTTGTATATTTTTTCAATTGGACCTTAGAAGTTCTGCCATCCCGGTTCTATGGTAACTAAATCACGGTGAGTGATGTGCTGGAACTGGCTTGAAGAGCTTTGAGAAGGGTGATTGTTAGCATCTTTTCTCAATCTCTCAGCTTCAGTGGTGTTACATACACAGTTTGAAATCTGCCTGGCAGGAGTACTGACATCACGGAAAAAAAATGGTACAAACTGGGGCTTTAAGTCTTAGGCAAACCATTTTACTAGTTCACTACAGATTACCATCCATGAGGAAAAATGAAATAATAACAAAGTGTTTTTTACTTAATACAGAAGGAAATTTTAAAAGTATTAACTATAAGAAATACTAAATTTGATGAATATACTGAAATATGTGCAATTTAGCATATTTTAGATGAACAAATCAAGGTTTTGGGAGCCATTGCAATGAGAAAGTCACAGAAAAATTTGAGCCTGAGTGTTGGTCATTTGGTAAGCAGAATCAGTTTCAATGTTTATTTGGTAGACAACAGAGTCTGTGAAGCCAAATGGCAATGCCACACATAAGTGAATTTTGTTTTAAACAAAGTGCTCATGATTTATTTTTTAAAGTTAATCCTTAGCCTATAGGATTATCCCTGTCCCCTGTCCCCGCCACCATCGTTAAGTGTAGGAGGAGAAAGAGGTCAACGTATGCCAAATCTCAGTTCACCAAGGGACAATTTCAAACAGTTAACTCTCAGTCTTTGAAAAGTGTGTTTATCTAGAAAAAAGGAAATACCTTAGCAGATGAACTGAGATGAAATAGAAAGGTATTTTTGCACGCAATGTAAAATATTTTAAGTGAAACTGTTTTGAATTATAATTGAGTACAAACCTTATTTATGCCAAGAATAGTTTAGTGTAATTCCAAGAATAGTTTAGTGCAATTCCTCAACTTAGCTCAAAAAGAAAAAAAAAAATTAGTCATGGTGAAATGGCATGCATTATCCAAACAGGACTGTGCTTGGTATATATTCAAATTTCACATCATGATCCGGAAAAGAACATATTAACGAATTAATCCACGGAGCTGACCTCAATGTGAGGCTCATCTATCTGCTTTGTTGTTTTTTAATAATAGTGGAGCTCTTCCACTATGATAGTGACTCAAGAGCAGGCTTCACTATTTCAACAGCGCCATCTTGGATGGAATGATACAGGCGCACATACCTTCTGAAGAGTACTGCTCTTAGGCAGTGCTGGGGCCCAGAATACCTCAAAACAAAGGCCTCGGAAGCAGCCTCAGAAGCTGAAGTTTCTCTCTGGCCCTCCTGTGTCTGGCCCCTCATTCTCCTCTGAGGTCAGCCCTAGAAAGTAGAAATTATCTTCTTCAAGGCAGGTTATGGAAACCTGAGCCCCTTTCCCCCAGAGCCAGCCATGAGACCTAAAAATATTACTCTGACTTTCCCTATCAATTCTGTGTAAAAACTGGCCTTAAAAAAATGTCTGACCTACCTTGTTTGATTGTGGATCATAAGACTCCCATTCCAAATAGAGACCTGCCTCACATCCAGATGGAAGGAATTCTATGCAGAGAAGCCAAGAAGAATCTAGACAGGCCCTGACAGGTGTCCCCACTTGGTCTATCTGCACTAGATCCTACCCTTTCATCTCATCAGATTTCTATACAGCTATCTATACTCTGTTGAACCTAAGCATAAAAATGGGCAGTTTCCCCCATATGTGGGGGTTCTTCATTCTGAAGGCTCTAATGTCACATAAAACTATGATCAAATAAATTTAGATGCCTTTTCTCCTATTAAACTGCCTTTTTTCAGTTAATTTTCTGTGACCCTTCCGAGGGCAAAGTGGGCGTTTTCCCTTCAGCCTTACAGCAGCTTCAAAGTTTTACCTTTTCTATACATTTCACTGCATTTAAAACACCATGTTAAGCCAATAAACAAATCATTTCATTTTAACAAAATGGGACCACAAAGGACATGAACAATTAGTTAACATTTGGTTTAGAAATGAAGCATCTTCTAAAGATATCTGTTATCAGATACAAAATTAATTGAATTTATCATATTGTTGTTTTCTTTAAGAACTAAACTTTAAAATAAAATTTTATCAAAAAAATGAATATTTGCAATTCAATATTTATTAATTTAATTCATTAACCTTATAATAAGCTAAAAATTATTTCTAGCCAAGACATAATAATCACAATAATAAACATTATACTGCAGCCCCTGCCAAACAACAGAGGCAAATTATTCCAAAGTAAAGGTAGTATTCGAGAAAAGCTAAACTCATGTAATTGTGGTTATTGGTTCCAATAATTCATTAAAATGTTGGGCAAGGTAGATTTATTTATGGCCTGAAGTTACATGAAATAGAGAAAGGATAAAGAGTCTACTCAAAAGAGGAAAAAACATTTAGCAGAGAATATAAGAGTTGCACTCATCATTGTGTGATCACTTGACAGTTTCACCCAATATCCTGCCATTGTTGCACCAATTCTGTTTCTCACTACTTTATAAGGTCTGTGAAGTATCCAGAGTTAGCCTGACTCAAGGTTAAAAGACAGTCATCTAAGCTGCCAGGTGTGTGCAATTCTTCTGACATTGGTTGTAGGTGCAGGGTTCCCAAGGGCCACCCTCACTTCAGACTAACTGGCTGCAGCTATGGGGGTCCCCACAGAGTCCATGATGATTGATACTTCTCTAGAATGACCCAGAGCCCGAGAAAGTGCTATACTTATGTAGGGGCAGAAAGGTATGACACCTTTCCTTACCCTCCATAAGAGTGACAGCCAACAGTCCTGTAACAAAAGACAGGTTAACAAAAGAAAAAGCATAACCAATTGATATAATAGAAGTTATACATGGTGAGGGAACTGTCAGAAATGAAGAATTAAAGACCAGGGAAAGTATCTATTTTTATGCTTAGATTCAACAAAGAATGGAAAGCCATGAGGAAATGTGACTGGACAAATGGGTATGACCTCCCGGTAACAGACTAAAGGGGGGGAACCCAACAAGGCCCGTACATTCAGAGTCTTTTTGGTCTCTGTGTGCAGCTTTTCTGCCCCCCCGGATATGGGGCAGAACTCCTCTGCAATGAGGGTCTTCAAGAGAGAAAGAAAATATTAATCTTTCTAGGCTTTACGATTCACCTTGGGGAAGAGGAGTTCAGTTTCTATGACCTGTCTTGGATAATTTCTATCTTTTGCTTTGGGGAAGAACGACCAACAAAAGACAGGGTGATGGGAAATGAGAGAGACCTTGCTTCTGAGGCCCTTGCAGTCTCCTTCAGTTCAAAGGGTTCAGGACGCCAAGGTGCTATACTTTGGGGTATCATCTCCCTAGCCTCAACACCTACAATTAAGATTTGATTGTCCCATAAGAATATAAATCAGTACCAGGCAAAAGAAGGGATGTGTAGGGCAGAATATGGGGCTGGGGGTTTCCATTGCCATGCTCCCGTGTCTTCAGCATGCACTTCCCTCCCAGTGTGGATGCATTGGAGCACTCAGGGGACCACCATACAGGAGCCCCCACGCTGCCCAGCCTCCGGAGCTTCCGCTAGGGCTTTGTTGCATGGGCATGGATGGCTTAGGTCCTGTCCACAGGGATAAACTCCATCTCCAGTCCCCCAACCCCCAAAGGCCAGTCAATTTCACCTGCCTCAAATCCCCAACTTTTAATCACATGATTGGTCTTTCTGGTTGGTGCCACCCAGAGTCGTCTTGTTAGTATGAATGATTAAGTATGGTCTGAGGAGTCCACTGTGAATAGCAAAGAAACTTCTATCTCAGGAAATTTCAATGGCTGACAAGTCACCTCCCAGGAGCTTGGACATAAGCCATGTATCTCTTTGGGTAAAGTTAATTATTCACTATACATATGCCAAAGACCAAATCTGACTTTTTGACATCTTATTCCAAGCACCTGGAATTATATGTAGCATGTTAACAGCATCCTGGCAAAAAATCGTCAAGAATGGAAGGAAGGAAGGAAGGAAGGAAGGAAGGAGAGGGAGGGAGAGAAGAAAGAGTTGTTTTAGTTGCCATTAAAATAATATTTATCTGCATAGTTCTCTAAAAATATCTTACCATTTGGTAGTTTTTTTTTTCTTTTTAGTTAATAAAAGAAAGCATAAAGTCTGCTGCTTTGTGTTAAAGGTCATCTGTTAAATGTTCCTTGTTTTTTGCATCTCAGTCTTTATTTCTCATTATTCTCCAATTTCGTTACTTTTCTCCATTCAAACTAATCTTTTACTAAACACATACTGATGAGTTACAACTTTCTCACTTCAGCACCACAAAACAAGCTGTGTTTATAATCAGTGATATTCTATCAATTTTTATTGTCATTATAAACCTCATTATCCCTATGCAATGTGGCTGCATATTCACCTTCTTCAGGAGAATCACCCTTCTTTCTTTCATGCTTGTGCCTACTATGAGTCAGGGTTTGGCTTCGTAGGTTAGGTTATGACACCTAACAGAGTATGTTCTATAATCTTACCTAATAGGTATTGACTATAATTTAAATGATGCAAGTTTCAACCCTGCAGTTCTGATGCATGACATAAATCCTAAGAGCCCAGAATCTGTTGATTCAGATGCCAGAAGTGGAAAAGACAGTACTTGTTAAAAATTGTATTTAAAAAATAGAGGTACTAATATTGCCTAGCAGCTCTACCTCTTTTTTTTTGGGGGGGGGGGGGGATTCCTGTTAGGCTGTTAGGTAATGAGACATATTTGAGAAATTAAAATCTGTTTATATATAGGAATAACAATAACATCAAAGAATGAAATGTTCATGCCATATTCTCTGGGTTTATATAATCACTTTAAAGCACATGTAAGTATTATTAGCATTAGAAATTATTGTACTAGGTGTGGTGAGAAATAATGATTATTGCATAGCAATGCACAGTGTTTTTTCTCTTCAGAATCTGATGATCTAGTCATAAAAAATTATGACATACTCAAGGGCACAGAGGAGGACAGTAGGTTAGATATAGAAGGGTCACATTAAGTACAGACAGAATCTTCTGGAACTCTAGTCCCTATTTACAGCTCTCTAAGTATTATCTCAGGGAACTCACCTGCTGATGTACCTCCTGTACTCCTCAACTGAAACCTGGGGACTTCCTACATAGAATCAATAACTAGGATCCAAGGCACAGAACCCAGACCTGAGACCAGTCATGTGATTCCTGTGGCATGGATTAAAGTCCCTATTTGAAGAAGGGGAAGAGGGATTTTCGCCCGGAAGTAAGTTGGATGACAGACAAGGCAGAGATTCTCTTAAAACAAAAGTGTGAATTACATTTATTCCAATAAATTTACCAGGTGGAACTATATAAACTTTTCTCCTTCTCCTCATCATTTTCTTTCCTTTTCTTGTTGATACTAAACATGTAATGCCTCCTGGGGGAACCTATGTTTTCTCTGACTTATGATAACCGAGTTGTAGCATGAGTAGATTTTTTTTGCAAGTTTATCTCATAACTTAAATTACTATAGAGTAAATACTCTTCAAAGAATTTTTTTAGACACCTAAAGTAATTAATTAATTGATGGCATAAAATTATTTAGCTTGACCATCAAAGTGAGGTGAGTATTGAACAGGAAATAGTAGCCTTGAAGTCAGAGTCCCATACAAATCCCAGCTCCATCCTAATTCACCATTAGGAAAGATTCTTGCTCTCTCTGATTCTTTATATCGCTGTGTATACAAAGCTCATAGGCTCATTCCTGACACATGAAGAACCCAGCAAATGGAAGCTGTTACTATTATAAACATTTAGGGAAGTCTAATACAGAACAAAGAAAGAAATATCAAAAATATTAATATTAAGCTGCAAATACTCAGGAAATTGGTGCATTGTAATCTATATTTTTCAAAGACATTTGCTCTCTAAAACGTTTTTTCTATTTTTCAATCTGACAGCAATGGTAGTGAGGTCTTAGTCCCAGCAACACTTTGTTAGAATACCTTTGGAGACATAAAATGAAAGCAAATAACAGCAATAAATGTCCTTACCCATGAGGTGTGCTATGAAGACTTGATGTTTGCAGTGAGAAGACGAAAGAGCTGTGAAGAAATGAAACGCCTAACACTACGTTTATAACATTTTTTCAAAAGGTGCCAGCTTTGTTAGAGTCTTCTACAGTTTCAGTGAAAATGCTTGTGGAATAAGGTGGCATTTATCGTTACTATCACTTCAAAGGAAAAACACTACCTCAAATTTTAATGGCAACAATGTTCTCATTATTTTCCAATATGACTGGGCTACCCTCAGTCTATAAATAGCATAAGTAAATAAAATCCAAAAGATTTCAAAGAAAAATACACTCAATTTTAATAAATCAGCATTTGTTTTTGAAGTTTTACTAAAATGGAAAATAAGCTTTTTTTTTGTATTGAACAACTGAATACTTTTCTTTCAAATGTTGTGAATTATTCATCTTCTGGATATAATGATATTTGCAAAGCAACAACAGAAATTACTACTAATTGCTATAGTGAGCAAGCACACCCATGCAATGAAAGCATTCAGCAACGTTATTGTTGTCCCTAACTGTTCACTTAAATATATTCTCTTGAGAGCTTGTTTGGAGGTTCTAGCAGGGGGAGTGCAGTTACTTGTATACTCTTGACCGAAGACCGGTCCTCCTCTATCGGGGATGGTCATCCTCTTCGACCGAGCAGCACAGCTTTCAAAGGGATGCACGTGGAATGGTGAGGGAGGAGGGGGACACATGCCTAGCCAACCAGATCAGCTGACTCAACCTGGCAATCAATGGGGTCACAGATGTTGCAGCCGGATCTCCCTGACATCCAATATGTTTTCTTTAAAGAGCTCTTCCCCTGACCCTGGATAAAATTCAAGGCATGGAAATTTTAGGGTAAGTAATGTCTCTGCATGACTGAACTGAGCTATCAATTCTATGTAGCTAGCCGGTAGGTTGTTGGTGAGGTGTATGAGAGCTAAGTCAGAGTGTCGGTACCCTGAGATAATACTTTACAGAGTTGCACATGGGGATTAGGGTTACAGGAGATTCTCTCAGTGTCTAATGTGACCTGTTGGCCTTCTGTCAGTCATGTCATCAATTTTCATGACTAGAGCATCAGATTCTAAGGGGAAAACACTATAAACTGATAGGCAATAATCACAAGAAATAATGAACTCCATTAATTCTCGTTCCTTAGAAATACTGAAAGACCCTCCATCCAATAATAAATATGTCTAATTAAAGGTGGTCATAACCTTAAACTGCATTCAAAGTCATCCTCTGCCCCATACCCTGCTGAAGGTGTGAAATGCCATGGAAGTGTTGGTTCTTTTTCCTGCTGTGTTCTCAAGGGGCGACCAAGCTCTTTGGTACTCACAAGCATGAGAAATGGATTCTCTCTGGTCAAATGATGCCCTCAATTGCTGAAAATATGAGCTCCCTATGGCTCAAAAGTTAAAAGCAGACCCAAGAGGCCATGGAAGGGTGAGGGAGTGGCCACACTCTCTGTGTTCTTAGAAAGCGTTGCAGAAGCTGTTTTTCTGCAACCAATCAGAAAAGAGTTTCTGGAAACAGCGGCATCTGGAAACGTCTGAGCTGTCCACCCACAGATATCTGGAACCAGCCAATTAGGAGACACTGGTGATTGAGGTTAAAGACCACCTCTTCCAGACCCTGTCCTTACAGCCGTGACTCCTCTTCCCTGCCCTGCTGGGTTTTTGCCTTTATAGTCTCTCTCTGTGACCACCATCCCCACTCAGAGCACACTTATTTTGCACCAGAAGTTGCATCTCCACAATCTGCAGATCGCTTTTAGAGAATAACGTTCTCCTTTTGCATCTGCAGATCCCACTGGTCTTGTGTTAACACTCTCTCCTAGCACTCTTTCATGGATTTTTCAACACTTACTCTCTCTGCCACCAACATGACTAGGGTTCTCTCACTTGCAACTCCCTAGTTAAAAGAATTCTCTCTCTTCCAGCTGATCATTGATGTCATTTTCTGTATTCACAACAAATCTCAGTGGCTTCACACATACACACACACACACACACACACACACACACAGGTTTTATGTGATTGTGTAAAAATCAGATATGAACATTAACAGCCTCTGCTCCGCACATTGAATTCAGGTCCCCAGGCACCTGTGTGAGGACATCACCTAAAGTATCTGCCCTCCAAGGCTCTGACTAGAGAATCATTTGTGGGTACTTTTAAAGCTAAGTCTTAAAGTAGACTTTATCATTTCTGCCCATCTTTCATTGAGTGCCATGTATTCTATCTGCATTCCCATGTTTATTGCAGCATATTCCCAGCCAAGATATAGAAACAACCTACGTGTCCATCAACGGATGAATGGATAGAAAAGAGATAATATAAAATAGGCCAGGTATGGTGGCTCACATCTCTAATCTCAGCACTTTGGGAGGCTGAGGTGGGTGGATCACCCTGAGGTCAGGAGTTTGAGACCAGCCTGGCCAACATGGTGAAACTGCAACTCTACTAAAAATACAAAAATTAAACTGGGCATGCTGGCACGCACCTGTAATCCCAGCTACTCAAGAGGCTGAGGCAGGAGAATCACTTGAACCCAGGAGGCAGAGGTTGCAGTAAGCTGAGATTGTGCCACAGCACTCCAGCCTGAGTGACAGGTGAGACTTTGTCTCAAAAAATAAAATAAAATAAAACATTAAAAACTACATACATATGTATGTATATATACACATAAAGCTAGTATACATATATGCTTTTGTGTATATACACATATGTATATAATGCGTATACATATAGAAAAGTGTATACGTATGTGTATATATGTATGTATATATGTATGTACACATATATACACATATGCATATATACACATAAAAGTAGTATACATATATGCTTATGTGTGTATACACATATACATATAGAAAAGTGTATACATATATACACATATGTGTACATACACATACATATGCACAATGTGTATATATACATATACACATATGTATACACAAATAACATGTATACATATGTGGAAATCCTGCCATTTGTAATAAAAGGGATGAAATTTAAGGACATTATGCCAAGTGAATTTAGCCAGAGGCAAAAGAAAAATACTACATGATCTCACTTGTATGTGGACTCTACAATAAAATACATAAAAACTGAGGGAAGAACATGTTTACCTGTTTACCAAGGGTGAGGGGGTTGGAAGAAATGGAGAGATATTGGTCAAAGGGTAGAAAAATGCAGTTTTATTGGATACATAAGTCTGGATATCTAATGTAAAGCAAAAAGATTATAGTTGATAATATTGTAAGAGAGTAGATTTTTACATACTCTTACCACAAGCAAAAAGGGAAGGGAACTACATGAGATGACCATATGTTAATTTACTTGATCATAGTAATCACTTCACTACAGAGATATAGATAGATAGATAGATAGATAGATATAGATATAGGTAGGTATCACATTGTTTATCTTAAATATATACAATAAAACATAAATTTATTTTTCAGAAGTCAGACATATTTGCCAAGCATTCAAGGAAACATAGTCTTCCTCTGTGTCCAGGGAGAAAATAAAAAATGTTTGTCAAACTCCTGTTATTGGGCTCCTGCTTTATTCTCTGTGTCCTGTGCTTCTCTAAACGTCTGGTGGACCAGCTGAGTGGAATCTGAGTAACCGCATCCAGCTCTCGTGGCAGCAGCTACATGGGTCACATTGATCTACGGAACCTTCTCATTTATTCTTTGTACCAGCCATCTTCATGAGAGCAGGATGATGGATCCTCATCTGTCACCTCTCCTAGGCCTGCCATCAGCAGAGCTGCTTTTTTTTGTTTTTCTTCTTCTTTTTTTTTAAGACGGGGTTTCACCATGTGGTCAGGCTGGTCTTGAACTCCTGACCTCAGGTGATCCGCCCGCCTTGGCCTCCAAAGTGTTTGGATTACAGGCGTGAGCCACCGCGCCTGGCCCTGCAGAGCTTCTTGGCCTTTTCTCAGGTACAGGTTAGAAGTCTGTTATGGCATCCATCTTGCACAAGCTTTCAGAAGTGGACCAACTACTGCCTCTTTCTCTAAGCTTCAGCTACAGTCACAGGATGCCCCATCCCTTCTCCTTGGGTATATGGAATCACAGAAGACCCACAGCTCTCTCTTATTCTCTCAGACTTTCTCCTTTGGTTGGGGGCTAAAAGTACAAATTAGTTTTATCTCCCTACACTTGGAAGTGCTGATGGTGGTGTTAAACATCTCTTTAGAATGGGGTGTCTATCATTTTTGTTAGTCAAACTTATGGCTAAAAAGTGGCATGGTAACACTTTCTTATATCTTTAAAGAGTACAGTAAGTTTTCTAAGTAATCTTCTATATGGGACAAAGATCATATGATTAGAATAATATATGTTTACCATGTTTTTGTGGTTTGATAGAAAATATTCCTATACTTGGAAACAGTTGTCTTCAGTATGACTCATAGTAACACAGGTTTGCAATTATTTCAGCAAATTCCGTTGAGTTCCTGTTTTGTGCCAAGCATTAAACTACTTGCTGTGAAGCTTCTGCCCTCAAAAACTTCATATGCTATCAGAGGAAATTGACTGTAAACAGTAATGATATGTGATGACGCTATGGTACAAGTGGAGAATGCAAATGGAAGATAATACCAGACTTTGATTAGAGAACCATCCATATTCACTAGGTTACAACAGCAGCTAATGGCGCCCCCTCATTAATAGCTGGCATTCTTTTCTTCACCATCACTTTCACAGAACTTTCACAACTCTCATTTCTACCTGAAAATGATCGTGGAGCTGTTACTAGAGTATGTGTCCAATTGCTATGCTCTCCGTAAGAGGAAGTCTGTCTTTGTAGTTAGATGTCAAATGAACTCAAGTGGAGGTAAACTGTATTAGTTATTAACCTTTCCTGAGATACCATGTGTGGCTATTGGCATCTGAGAAATATTCAGTCCAAATTATATATACTCTTCCAAAATGGAAATAAATTATATCTTTATAAATACTAGGCAAATAATATATCATTTTCTACAACTCAACTACCCTCTACTGCTTGGTGAGAAAGCAAGTTCACAGGCTCTACTCCAACCTTTAAACACATTTGGTGCAGGTTCATTGCAAAAGTGCTTAATGATATCCTTAGTCAGATTTTTTAAATTCCGTTCATTTCTTAAATTATTAAAAGTCTTTGTTATTAATGGGTATTTGATTTTATCTAGTTTTTTCTTTATTTATTGAGATAATTATGCTTTTAATGAGGCAAATTTCATTAACCCGTATTCTGTTGAGCCAAATTTGTATTGTAACTGTTCAGCCAACTTTGTATTTCTGGAATAAACAACTCTTGATTAATATATGCTATCACTTTTATATATTGCTGTATTTTCCATTTTTTAAACATTATGTTCCTAAGAACATATGTGCCCTTCTCTTCTTCCTTCTTTCCTCTCTCCCCACACTCTCAATTTTTCTTTCTTATTTACTTACAATAATTTTTGGATTTGAAATAAAAATTATGTTGATAACATGAAGAAAATTAGTAAGTAATTCTTTCTAGATTTTGAACAGATTTATATACCTAAGAGCTATTTGTTTCTTAAATTTTTGAAAGAATTCACCAGTGAAAACATCTGGGTCTAATATTTCCATTAAAGAAACCTTTATTTTTCAAATTAAATGTCTTTGTCATAGGAAAATTTAAATCGTTTATTTTTTTATTCTTTCACATATATGTTTTAATTTATAGATTTAAAATTTTTATTTACATTATCAAATTTATGCAAGAATGTCGTGGTATCTTTTTTCATCTCCTTCATGTCTGCAGGATATGTTATGATGATCATAAATGATTCCTGATATTGGTCATTTCTGCTTTTGCTTTTTTTCTTTGATTAGTCTTGATAGTTGTTCATCAGTTTATTAATAATTCACAAACAAACCTTTGGCTTTGTGGATTTTCTCTATTTAAATGTTTTATATTTCTTTTAGTCACATAATTATCTCTATAATTTCCTTTTTTCTGCTTTGGATTTTTTTTTTTTTTTTTTTTTTTTGCTTTTTCTTACTTTTTGTCATAAAGAATCATACGACAAGAAATTTAGATCACTAATTTGCAACTTTTCTTTCTTTTTAATATATGCATTAAAAGCAATATGTTCCCTTTAATCCCTGTTTTGGCTATACTCTACACGTTTTCATATATCTTTTTAAAATTCTTTTCAAAATTTTAAAAATTTCGGTCCTGAGTACTTTTTGTCATTCACAACCTATTTAGAATTGCTGTGCTTAATTTCCAAATTTGGAAATATTTTAGTTTACTTTCTGTTGATTTCCATTTTAATGCAACTCTGGCCAAAGAACATGCTCATTGTCAATCAAATCATCTGAAATTTGTTACCTGTTTTATGAGTCATATAAATTTTCCAACTGCAGCTGGAATAAATGTGCATCCTAAAATGTTTTTCCAATAACTAACATATGTCAATTAGGTCCAGGCAGTTAATCACATTACTTATTTTATGTCTTTACAGATAATTTTCTCTTTATGTTACATCAGTTATGGTGAAAGGTATGTTAAAATATCCAAACACACTTGTCTATTTCTCCTTTTCTTGATAATTTTTTTAATATACATTTGCAGATATATTATCAGATACCGTATTGGTATGTTTTCACACTGCTATGAAGATACTACCTGAGGCTGGGTAATTATTAAAAAAAAGGTTTAATTGACTCACAATTCTTTATGGATGGAAAGGCCTCCATTGTTTCCTTTGTTCCATATGTTGTTTGCTTCTTTATTCCTCTTTTTTTGCCTTTTTATATTTGTATCAATATCTTTATTATTGTTTTCATTTATAAATTATTTTATTGTAACATTATCAGAATAGAAATAAATGAAGTCCACCCAAATGAGAAAAGAAAAACTTGTTTATGCAGAGATTGCTACAGGAAGGAAGGCAGCCAGCCTCACTTTTTGTCAGAAACTCACAGGTAGGCAAAGAAGGAGGAATCATGATGGAAGGTGAAGAGAGAGAAAGGCACGTCTTACATGGCAGCAGGAGAGAGTGAGGGCAAAGAGGGAATGAATGGTCAAATACTTTTGAAACCATCAGCTCTCATGAGGACTCACACATTATCACAAGAACAGCATGGGGCAAACTGTCCCCATGATCCAAACACCTCCCACCAGGCCCCTCCCCCCACCACATGGGGATTACAATTCCAGATGAGATTTGGGTAGGGACACAGAGCTAAATCATATCAGATGCATACAAATCTAGGAGCATTATCTCTTTATGTTAAATTGATTCTTTTTTATCATGAATTATAATTCTTTATTGCTAGCAATACTTTTAGTTCTATTAAACATACATTATATTTTAACTGCTATTAATTTCTCCACATATTTCCTCTGCCTAGTTTTGCATAGCATATATTTCATTACTATTTTATATTCAATCAATTTGTGTGCCATATATTCAAAGTGTAATTGCATTTACATTGCAATTAACATATTGGTAGGTCCCTCCTTTTTTTAAATCCTCTCTTACAGTGTTTTGATTTTGATTTAGAAATTTTTGTCCAGTTACATTTAATGTAATAACTGCTCTGTGTACTACATCCTTACTTGTTTTCCCTTTGTTCCATGTTGTTTGCTTCTTTATTCCTCATTTTGCCTTTTTATATTTGTATTAATAACTTTACTATCATTTTCATTTATCAATTATTTTATTGTAACATTATTGGAATAGAAATAAATGAAGACCACCTAAATGAGAAAAGAAAAACCTGGTTATGCAGAGATTGCTACAGGAAGAAAGGCAGCCAGCCTCACTGTGTTTTGGCAGACTCACAGGTAGGCAAAGAAGGAGGAAAGTTTCATAGTAGAAAATATGTGTCCTAATGGAGGCCATCGGCCTGGGGAAGCTGGAGGTGGTTAACTTGAAAGAGCATTCTATGTGATTGGTTAGGGATCCATATTTGGCTTTCCCTGGATGGTCCTAAGATAGAAGCAGGGATAAAAATTAGGGAAACTGGCAGTCATTGACAAAGTCCTGACCATTTGGAGCTGATGGCTATAGAGTTTGGTGATTGGTTTCCTAGACTGGCTGCTGCAGGGTTTCTGAGTTAGCATCCTGGGCTGACTGCTGCTGAGATGTCTTGAGTGGTCTATGTGTTGTCTGTAAATTTAGTCTCTCCTCAGCTTTCTTGTTTTTCTTTTGTTTTTTTGCCTAATTGTTCTGCCTCTACATACTATGCCTAATACATAGAAGAGAGTAGTGGCAGAAAATGACTTCATGAAGATGAATGGGAGTAGAGTAATGAGCAGACTTCATCTCACCAGAATTCCTCTGGTAATGGAAATCCACTTTCCAAGAGGAAGAAGATGGAACCAAACAACATATGAATGGACTGTAGTGTGTGTTGCCTTCCACAATTTCTGCCAGGAATATTTTTGGCTGATGATCCCATTGGGTCTCCTGCTCATGCTTCTTGGTCAAGAGCACTGCCTCAACACAAACCATGCTTCTCTTTGGGGGTAGCCAACATCCAATTATTGATGTGTAGATGCCTTCTTGGCCTCTATTCCAGATAGCTCTGAAAAGCCATCCCAGCTGCAGATCCCTACTGGTGTCAACCAAGCCCCTGTACTACAACTCCATCACAGCCCAACCTCATCATCTGCCCGGCTGAGCTTTATCTTTTCCTGATAGGCACCCTGACAACACTGTCCATGAAGTCTCTTACAGCTAAATCTCTGCCCCAAAAGCTGTTTCCCAGGGACATATTAAAGAATAGAAATGCATTTATTTGGTAGCAAGAATATTCTGACTAGCTGGCTTTCCCTAAAGAGAATCCAAGAAGGATTTCTGCATTAAAAAAGATGTGTGGGAGGTCACTAAACTGAGATCAGGACAGAAGGCATCCTAGGCAGAAGACCAGAAACAGTGTCAACAAAGACCCTGATATGACTAAGGAGTCGTGGAAAAAGTTGAGTGAGAGAAATCTTGGGTGTGTGTATAGAGTAGAAGTGGCTGAGGTAGAAGGGTTAGAGCCAGACTGTGAAGGGTCCTGTGTTCCCCATCATACTGAGGAAGAGCAGTGTCACACGGAGGTCTCAGTGCATCCACAGTTGACTAAAATGTATGCCCTTCTTAAGCCAGCATCCACTAAGAAAAAGAACCAGTGTTTCTCTAGTACTATAGATCAAAGCGATGACTCACAGGATTTCCTTCAAGGCTCAGGAGATGCCATGGTCCAAGAGATATAATCTGTCTTGCGTTGCCTCACATTTGTTTCTCTTAAAACTCAGCAAGCGAACGTAATTGAAGAATGAGACCTTCATAAAGGTCAAATCTGTTCCAGTCCCTGAGGAGTTGAGGGAAAATCATCTGTTTAGGGGTCTCTACCTTGGGTCTGAGTCTTGCTGTGAATATCTCTTTGATGGTTGCTAATGAAAGTTTTTTCTTCCCCCATTTTAAAAATTAACAATAAAGTTTTAAATCAGTAAAGAAAAAAAAGTGAAGGAAGGACGACTGGATTTCAAATTCCAGGAACTTTGGAAGAGCCTGAAGAAAATTAATCATTCGACTATGATCTTTATTCTTGAAGGCTGTGAGGTCCAAGAAACAAGAAATTGTTTAAACAATTATATATACCATTGACCCTTGAACAACAGGGATTGAACTGTGTGGGTCCACTTATGTCTGTAATTTTAAAAATAAAATTACATCAAGTATGCCTACCTCTCCCATGTCCCTTTCCACCTCCTCCACCTCTTCCATCTCTGCCACCCCTGAGATAGCGAGGCCAACCCCCCCTCTCCCTCCTCCTTCTCAATATACTCACCGTGAAGATGAGGGAGAAAACCTTTATGATGACTCACTTTCAGTTAATGAATAGTAAGTATGTTTTTCTTTTTATGATTCTCTTAATAATATTCTATTTTCTCTAGCTTACTTTATTATAATAATACAGTATATATATATATATATATATCATACAAAATATGAGTTAATCAAGTGGTTATATTATCAGTAAGAATTCTGATAAACAGTAGGCAATTGGTAGTTAAGATTTTAGGGAGTCAAAAGTTATACACAAAGTTTTGACTATGTGGGAGGGGGTATCCATGCTGCTAAACTGCTAACCCCTGCATTGTTTAAGGGTCAGTTGTAAAGTGTGTGTGTGTGTGTGTGTGTGTGTGTGTGTGTGTGTGTGTTGGGTGTGTATCCAAACTTAACACAAAATTATAGAAAAGATTCAGAAGAAAATGTCCCACCATACTTGAGTTACTGAGCTTTTCATAAGCCCCTCGACTTCTCTAACAATTTCTATTTCTTTTTGTTTTACTTCTTGGAGTAAGAAAAGTGGTGGTCATGAGACTAGCAAAAAGAAATCAAAGGGAAGTAAAAATAAAAACCATGAAAATTGTTTTTCACTTTGCAGAAGTTTCCTTCTGACTTGTGATGCCATAGAAGAGATGGCTCACTTTGTTCCTGGCAGAACTAAGAAATCACGGCTGCCATTCGTCACCTAAACAGTGGTACCTGCTGTTTGGAAGTGCAGACTTCCTCTCAAGGATTGCTTGTCAGAGATACGCTGAGAACACAAGAGTTCCCAGACTACTAAGTATCATCCCGGATGATCTTTAATTATGAAATCACAGCTCACACTGATCCTCCATTATTGTGGTCCTCTGAGCTGAGAGCCTCTGGCCCTTTTCCTCCTGTGTTGTTCCTTTGTTTCTAACATGCTATCCCTGGCTGCTGCAGAAATGCATGGAGGTGGCCCAAGTTTCAAATGCCAAATATTGGTTTATGTAAAAGCAAATACATATCTATTTTTTTGTGTAGATGAGGGAAATGGGAGCTCATATTCACATCTAAAACAGTTTCAGTAACACCACAACAGTATTTGTCATTCAAGTTTATAATGCTGAAAACTGTTCTTTTAAAATCTACTCATTTCCACTTCTGCAAAACTTTCCTTTTCACAAACTACAGACATTTTGTCTGTTAGACAAATATGAACATAACACATTTTCAGATCCATGAGAAATTACTGCATCTCACCCTGGCTCTGCTCCCATGTTTTCTCAGAGGGGTTATCAAAAGTCAGGCAAATAAGTTTTGTAAATGATGTACAATCCTTTCTCCAGAAACACTGAAATTTAAATTTTCAAGAGACAAAAAATCAATTTATTTCAATATATATAAAACAAGTAATGTCAGGCATTATAATCTCATGCTTCAAAACAATTCAAGTTTCTCTATCAGATAATAGACCGAGCAAACTCTCGATGATAATGTCCACAACAACACTATCAGGAATGCTTCCCCCATTGACAATTACCCTTACAGAAATAAGCCTACATGTTTCTGTGCATGTGTCAGGTATCTAAAATGTATGCTTTGAGTGCCTTCTGCTTCTTTTGTATGCACTTCGTATTAATGAAGATATGGAAAATTACTTTATGAATGTTTCTCAGGGTGTTGCCAATAGGAAAACTCAACATTCTCTGCTCTCGTCACCTCAGATACACACACACACACACACACAATCACACATACACACACGCACGCGCACACACACACACACACACACCCCAAAGTCTCAAAAACAATGGGTCAGAGAGATTATTCAAGGCAAATTATTTTCTGTTCATCAAAAAAGACAAAGAGTAATTAAATTTCCCATTGCCACAAAGTAACTTAGTAACGCAGCACCAGTGAAACAGACCCGAATGAGTATCTGCATTGGCACTGCATAGTTACATTATCACACACATGCTACAGATTTAATTTAAACAAACATAAGACTTCAGAATAATTAATTTAAACTGATGCTAATAAGAGCAATAATTTAACTGTAATTTAACATGATTATAGTGAGGATAACAGGGGAGGAGGAGGATGACCTCTCTTTTCTGCCTCAGGGGTTACTCATCACTCTGCCCCAGGAGCAGAGGAAGGAGAGCCTGTTAGAAAGCAAGCCCACCGGTAATCAAATTGTCAACTGAGCCAGAATGAGTTATATATGCAGTAAGTTAATACTTGAAAGCATTGCCCACTCCACACTCCTCCAAAATGTCCTGCTACTTCAGCCTCATTCTCTCAGAACTTACTGCCAGGCTTTCCTCCCCAGGCTGCCATCTGCACAACTCATCACTGTCACTTCTTTATTTTTTTAAATGTTAACACCTGGCCACTCCATTTCAACTCCTACCAACACTGTCATCAATGACAGCCATAGGACAACCCATTCCAAACCCCAGAGTCTCAGTTCACTGGTGTCTTATCTCCTGTGGTCTTCTCTTTATATCAGAAACCCACTGTCATGCTCATATCCAGGACATAGCCCAGCTGGAAATGACATTGGCACTAAAATACTAATTCTAACTCTTATGCTAACCTATCATCACCTTTCATCTTTCATATTTCCAGTTCATTGATGCTAATTTTTTCTATTGTTCATGCAGTCTTTCCTGTTTTCTTTTCTCTTCCAGCATTACTTAGATGTCATGGTTTGTTATTGCACTAAATTGCTTGCAAATAACCTCAGAAGTCATTTCTGTATTTCGCTATTATTCTAAAAAAATGAAAATGTAAGAACATTGTGGCTGAGCCCAGCAGTTGGTCTTATCCAAAGAAGTAAAAACATATTTGAACACTAATTTCGAAAAAGTAGAAAGCCAGGATGACTCCCTTTGTATTAAATTTCTGATAGATTACATCAAGCATTTAACACTGTCTGGAACTATTTATCTCACTAATAGCTTTCTTTGTATCTTTCCTGCTTCTTTTCTATAACAATTTAATGTCATAATTCACATACCTTAAAATCCACTATTTTGAAGTGTACAATTCAATAATTTAATATATTCTCACAATTGTGTAACCATCATGCTTAACTTTAGAACATTTTTTAATCTCCCTTAAGAAGTCAGAAGTATTATTAAAAATATTACTATTTCTTCATAAATTGACATGACATGCTTATTGGAAATCAATTGATCCTAAATGTAAGGATTTATTTCTGAACTCTCAAATTTGTTCCACTGACCTACCTGTATTGTGTATATATATGTCTATTATCCCAATATTATGCTTATGCTCTCTTGATTACTGAAGCCTTGTAGTGAGTTTTAAAATAAGAAACTGTGAGTCCTCTATAACTTATTCTTTATTCAAGATTTTTTTTTTTTTTACTATTCTGTGTCCCTTTAATTTCCAAAACAGTTTTAGGTCAATTTCTCAATTTCTGCAAAATAAAAATAAATAATCAAGCTTAAAAAGGCAACTGGAAATTTGAGGTGAACTGTACTGAATCTGTAGATTCATTAGGAGGTATTGCCATCTGCTATGGAAAGAGTTGTACCTACCATCATTCACATGTTGAAGTCCTAAACCCCATTGTGACCCCTATTTGGGGACAGGCCAATAAGGAGGTAATTAAGGTTAAATGAAGTCATAAAGATGGGAGCCCTAATTTGATCTGATTAATAGTGTTATAAGTAAAGGAAGAGAGACCCTTCCCTCTCGTGTGGACAATGAAGAGATCATGAGAGTACACAGTGAAATGGTAACTACCTACAAGCCAAGAGATGAGATCTCAAGTGAAACCTGTCATGCCAGCTCGTTGAATTTGGACTTCCCAGATTCCAGAACTGTGAGAAATAAATTTCTGTTGCTTAAGTCCTCAAGTGTGTGGTATTTTCTTATGGCAGACCTAGTAGACTAAGACGTCATATAAACAATAGTAAGCCTTGATATAATAACAGAATGTGTCTTTACATTTCTTTCTTTATTCCTCAGGAATTTCTGTAAGTTATATGTTTGATCACTTTCATAATTTCACATTTCTCAAAGGCTTTCAGGTTTTCTTTTCTTTATTTTTGTCTGTCTGGATTAGTTTGAAAGACTGATTTGATTGATCTTTGAGCTCTGAAGTTATTTCTTCTACTTGGTCTGTTCTGTTGTTAAAGTTTTCAAGTGCGTCTTGAAATTCTTTAAGTGAATTTTTATTTCCAGTAGTCTTTCTTTCTCTTTCTCTTTTCTTTCTTTCTTTCTTTCTTTCTCTCTCTCTCTTTTTCTCTTTCTCTCTCTCTCTTCTTTCTAAGATGTCTATTTCTTTCTTCATTTCCTGGATGCTTTTGTGAATTCGTTGTGTTGGCTTTCAACCTCCTCTTGAATCTCAGTGATCTTCCTTGCAATCTATACTTTGAATTTGTTATCTGTCATTTCTGAGTTTTGGTTAGTGTTCTTTGCTAGAGAGCTAGTGTGATCCATTGGTGTTGTCATAACATTCAGATTTTTCATGGTGCCATAATTCTTACACTAGTTAATTGTCATCTGGAGAGGCTGACACTTCTTGGATTTGAATTTACTTTTTATTTAGATTGGGTTTTTAATCAAATTTTATTCATGTATTTATTTGTGCCCTCAACCCCTGACAAGAGTGTTATTGTGGAAGATTTTTCATAAGGTATTTTGGCTTGTCTTCTGCAGCCCTGTGTTCTTCTATCAGCCAGTTTTATATTGGGTTGTGTACTTTAACCTACAGACCAGTAGGTGATGCTTATGAGTAAGAGACAGCTGAGGCAAAAGCAGATGTGTATGTACTTGATCATTGCTTATTGTGAGATTCTCTCTGTTGTTTCAAATGATGTACTGGACTGTGCAACATCCAGTGCCCTGAGCTTCCTTTTTGCAGAGGAGGAGGTGAGACACAACTGGGCACAGCTGGACCACCTGACTTGCCCATGGATATTTCAACGACCAGCACAGGAACCAGCATGGACAGAGTGCCTGGGGCAGCTTCTGGTGAAATGGCCTATGTCTCTGGGTGGGACAAGGGGTCTGCACTAGCTCCACCTCCTAGAAAAACCAGAACACTGTTTCCCTATCACACCCCTATCCCAGGGCTCATGACTTTCTTTTCAGATACACACAATTGTCTATCTCCAGGCCACTGAATATGCCTGTCCTGTTACTCTCCGTGGGTGTGGTTTCCAGCAGAATCTCTTTACTCAGCCCAATATAGACGTCTTCATGGCTTGAATGTTAACGGATTTGGTAACACTGCTGCTTCATGTAGAGGGGGAGAATTTTCACCTTTTGACACATGTGCAGCTTTAAAACAAATAGGAGAGGAAAAAAGTTACAAACAAAATTATATTAAAAAATATTTGCCTACATCATCTTTCCCGTGCTCTTTATTTTTTAAAGTGGATTTTAATGATTGTCTAGTGTTTTTTCATTTCCGCATGAAGGATTTTTTATAATCCTTTTATGACAGATCTGCCAGGTCTTCTCAGGGAGAATTCTCTGTTTTTGTTTATCTGGGAATGTCTTAATGCCTCATTCATTTTTGAAACATTGATTCACTAGATGTAAAGTTATTGGTTGACATTATGATAGTATTCAGCACTTTAAACATGTCACCTTTCTGCCTTATGGTTTCCATGGATTCTGTTGAGAACTCAGCTGATAATCGTTCTGATAATCCCTTTGACACAGTAAGTCACTTCTATTATTGTCTTTGGCTTTCAACAGTTTGACTATGATATGTGTGCATGTGGACCTCTTTAACTGTGTTCTAGTTGCAGTTAATTAAGCCTCTTGGATGTGTAGATTAATATCTCTCATACATTTTGGAAATATTTAGCCATTCGTTTTGCCTCTTTCACTCTCTCCTTCTTCTTTCTGGACTCCTGTTATGGTATAGGTCTCTGAGGCTCTGGTCACTTTTCTTCATTCTTTTTGTTTCTGTTCTTCAGTCTGGAGAATTTCAATTGATCTATATTCAAATGACCTGACTGTTTTACTTTCTTAAATCTGTTATTAAGCTTTTCTAGTAAATTTTTAATTTCAGCTTTTGTACTTTTCAACTCCAGAGTATCTATTAGAGTCATTTTAAAAATATTTTCTGTTTCTCTTTAGTAATATTATCTATTTAATGATAATCATTCTCATATATTCTTCTAATTTTGTAAACATGTTCTCCCTTTCTTCATTAAACATATTTATAATAATTGATTCAAAGTTTTTATCTAGTGAACCCAATGTCTTAGTTTCCTCAGGAACAGTTTCTATTGACCTGTTTTTATTTTTTTGTATGTGGGCCAAACTTTTCTGTTTCTTTGGATGCACCATAACTCTTGTTATTAAAACCAAATATTTTTTTTTTTTTTTTTTTTTTTTTTTTTTGAGACAGAGTCTCACTCCGTCACCAGGCGCCAGGCTGGAGTGCAGTGGCGCGACCTCAGCTCACTGCAACCTCCGCCGCCCGGGTTCAAGCAATTCTCCTGCCTCAGCCTCCCGAGTAGCTGGGACTACAGGCACGTGACACCACGCCCAGCTAATTTTTTTGTATTTTTAGTAGAGACGGGGGTTTCACCATGTTGACCAGGATGGTCTCGATCTCTTGACCTCGTGATCCGTCCGCCTAAAACCAAATATTTTTAATAATGTAATATGGTATCATTTGAAATGATCCCTTCCCCTAGCGTTTGTTAGTATTGTTATTGCTTGTTGCTGTCATTATTGCTGTTGTTTTTAAATTCCTGAAATAATTCTGTAGAGTGCCTATTCTTCTTTTCAGTATGGTTGTTAAATTCTCTTAGTTTGTGAATTAACTAATTACAATGCAAAAGCTTTCTTAAATACCTTGAATCAATAGTCTCCCAGCTTTTGTCAAGTATCTGTGTGTGTGTGTGTTGTGTGTGTTTTTCAATACTTTAGTAGACAGTTTATAATTCTATCATATTACATGTTTGCACAGTAAGTGAAAGTCAGCCAAAGGTGAGAATGTAGGGCCTTTTTAGGTCTTTTTAAACTATGTGCACAGACCTGAACATGTGCATATCTTTCTAGAGTCCTACGAATATGTCACATCTATTTCATGCATCCTATTAATATCTCATTCCTAGTTTTCCTCTGAAGGATTTTGGTCAGCCTTTTGGTATCTCCAAGTGGAACTGCCACCTCAGGCATCTGTAATATTAGTCATTTGACACTCTTTATTTTTGACAAATGCTCTGGGGATAGACTTGCTTACATAAACTAAATTTTGAGTTGTGTCAAATAAAGACAAGCCCTGAGATTTTGTGGGGGTGGGGTGTGGCCTTTGGGAAGCTCCAAGCTCATGGTGCATCTTCCAGTGTTCCCTTGGCAGCTGGTTTTCACAGCTACTGTCAATGTAAGGTTGGTCTTCAGGTTGATTGTGATTATGTGGAAAGACTGAATGGGAATAGGGCAAGTTAAGAGACCACAACATTTACTGTTTTTATCTTGATTAAATGTTTGTTTTTAAACAGGGCTTCTTGCATTGTTTTAAGCTTTCAGTTAATTTCAAGATTTCTGAACATGTTGAATTTGACAACTTTTGACAATGTTCTCAGGGCTTTTTCCTTAAAGGTGGATTTTGAAAGTCTTTGATCTGCCATTCTGGGAATGTTTCTTTTAAATATCTCTCTTTCTCACTCTGAAACAAATATTTTATGACCTTCCCTGTCTCTACATATCTCCATACTTTCTCTCTCTCTCCACTCCCCCCCCCTCTCTACCCCCCGCTGCTCCCGTCTCTCTTTGTGTATGGGTAACTGCATTCCCCTTGGTAAAATGGAAGGGATTCCTCTTTCATTTTCTCAGCATAACTCTACAAATCCACTTGAACCACTATCAGCTTTCTTCGTCTTCCCTGGCATAAGAGTGAAGGGTTTGTTTCTCTCCTGTCAGACCCCTACGTTCCCCTCATGCTTGAATCCTTTTCTGGAATTTGCAGAGTTTTGCTTTGCGGATCCTCTTTGCCTCTGGATCAGCTGCATGCACTCTCTGGCTTCCACTCTCCTTCTTGTCATCTTCCAACCCTCCCTATCTCCCCTCCCTCTCTACTACCCCACTCCAATCAGCACCAAACTTAGATGAATCACTAGAAAGATGAAAAGACATTGTCATTGGCCTAGAAAGTCATTCACCTCCGAGATTTGAAATTCACCACTGGAGATTAGACATTTTTCTCTCCAAACAAAATTTTACATAGGCTGACCATAGCCTGCATGAGCTTCTCCTTATACAGCTGCCTTTAAAACTTTACCTCCAGCACATCAGCCATTATGCTCTGAGCACATTGACTTTATCCCAGTTTCTCAAACACATGAAAGCTGTTCTCATCTTAGGCACTTTGTAACGTTCTCTTTCCTTGCCATGCCTAACCTGCAGGCCTCAGTTAATGCGTCCAATTATTTATGTCTACATGCATGTTACCCATCAATTGTTTACCATTAAAAATGAATACACACACTTACCTACTCATGTAGTAATCCCTGGATTTTTATTTAAATTAAACTGATGACCTTATTGAAAAAGATGGTGGAAAGCAACATGACTCCAGCCAGTTCTATCACTTACTAATTAAGTGGATATGACATAAATTAGTTTGTCTTCATAAATCTTAGTTAATTGATCTATAAAATTAGAATAATAATGACAGTTACTTGCTTGAGTCGTTGTCAGGATAAAATAGGATAATAAATATATTACATGAATATCTGACATGTAACTACTCAAATATTAGCTATTACTTTCATCACTGTTTTAAAATTTAAATATTAAAGAAAAGTAAAACTGAAGTAATCATCTTCAGAAAATATCATGGGCATTCATCATTCTAAAAACAATTACTCAGAGTATAGTTTAAATTCTGAAATATAAAAGTAGAATATAACAGTATATAATTGTTTCTAAAATAAATTAAGACTGAATTTTTATATTAACAATTGAAGTTAAAGTCAGTAGAGACACGCAGTCTTACACAGGCTGTGATATTCAAAACAATAATAATATTACTGCATAAAAATTCAGTTGTTTAAACTATTTTAAATACAGTTTCCAATATTTCCTCTAGTTTTTTCTTGACTATTTAAAGAGGAACTAAAATTTATCGAATAACTATTTTTCCATTGTACACTGCAGTTGATTAGATATATGCTATGTCATTCCATTCACACTGGAATCATATTAAAAAGATTTACTCTTCTTATCTTATAGAAAAGGAACCTGGGAGTTGGAAAACTTCATTTACAAAAAATTGCGTAGTAATTGAGAGAGTCAGAAGTTAAAACCTATTGATATTGACTAATTCTTCTGGTGTTTCTCTTGTACTATACTTCCATGTTATCTAGTATTATTGATTATCAATGGATTTTGCTTATAAATTGTTGCAATTTTCTTACAATGTTTAAAAATATGCTTTTTCCTCATTGTTTTACACCCAATTCCAAAATTATTAATATTTTACTTAGCCTTCATTTTAGTTGAAAACAATTCAAAATATACAAACTCCAAATTTTATGATAGCTGTTGATATCTGTTCTTGTTTATTTTTAAGAAAAGTTCATGTCCAGCTCCTTCCACAATGGATGTGCCTGATTAACAAAAAGCTCTGTTCAAGACCTGAGTCAGTGACCAGATTTGTTCTTTCTGGAGGGATCACCACCTTCAACAAATGGTTTCTAAGACACTATATTTGTCTCTGTCAAGTCAGCAGAGGAGGAAGGTATTTATCTGCAGGGCATGACAGTGGTGCACATAATCAACTCACACTCTCTTGGATAGAACACTGACATGTGGTGGATTGTATAGTGTAATGTGAGCTTTGAAAAGTAAATTTGTTGTGTAAATACTTAACCAGTCTCTGACACATAATGGCATATCATTATTAAAGTTTATATTATTTACAAAAAGTACAAAAGAAAAATTCTATATTCCACTTAAGTTAAATGCAAGTAGTTTTCAAGTTCTCCTGTAATTTTTCAGGAATACAGTCATAGCAAAATTCTCTTGATTTTTACTTCTATTTCTGTTTTAATCATATTAATCTCTGGCAGTTGGATGATAAGTTGGAAGTGTTAAGCAGTATCTTATTTTCTTATTGTTCCTACTTTAAAATCATTTAATTTAAGAGATAGGCTATAAACAATACACTTATGGAAAGCTAGATAAATTTTAATTCTGAATTTATTTACTTTTTTATTATACTTTAAGTTCTGGGGTACATGTGCAGAATGCACAGGTCTGGTACATAGGTATACACGTGCCATAGTGGTTTGCTGCATCCATCCCCCTGTCATCTACATTAGGTATTTCTCCTAATGTTAGCCCTTCCCAATTCCACCACCCTCTGCTCTCCCTCCCCTAGCACCCCACCCCGCAATAGGTCTCAGTGTGGGATGTTCCCCTCCCTGTGTCTGTGTGTTCTCATTGTTCAACACCCACTTATGAGTGAAAACATGCGGTGTTTGGTTTTCTGTTCTGTGTCAGTTTGCTGAGAACAATGGTTTCCAGCTTCATCCATGTCTCTGCAAAGGACATGAACTCATCCTCTTTATAGCTGCATAGTATTCTATGGTGTATATGTGCCACATTTTCTTTTTTTTTTTAATTTATTTTACTTTAGGTGCATACTATATCTGGCATTTCTCCCCCCCAAGTTATCCCTCTCCACCCTCCCCTCCCTCCCCCACCCCCCCCATTGTCTCTCCCCCATCCCCTCCAACTGTCCCCTGTGTGTGATGCTCCTCTTCCTGAGTCCACATGTTCTCATTGTTCAACACCCACCTATGAGTGAGAACATACAGTGCTTGGCTTTCTGTTCTTGGGTCAGTTTGCTGAGAATGATGGTTTCCAGATTCATCCAAGTCCCTACAAAAGACACTAACTCATCATTTTTTATGACTGCATAGTATTCCATGGTGTATATGTACCACATTTTCTTTGTCCAGTCTATCATTGATGGGCATTTGGGTTGGTTCCCAGGTCTTTGCTATTGTACACAGGACTGCAATAAACATACGTGTGCATGTGTCTTTATAGTAGAATGATTTATAGTGCTTTGGGTATATACCCAATAGTGGGGATTGCTCGGTCAAATGGAATTTCTATTTCTAGATCCTTGAGAAATTGCCACACTGAATTCCACAATGGTTGAACTAATTTACACTCCCACCAACTGTTTAAGAGTGTTCCTATTTCTCCACATCCTCTCCAGCATCTGTTGTCTCCAGATATTTTAATGATCACCATTCTAACTGGTGTGATGATATCTCAGTGAGGTTTTGATTTGCATTTCTCTAATGACCAGTGATGATGAGCATTTTTTCATATGTTTGTTGGTCTCATATATGTCCTCTTTTGAAAGTGTCAATTCATATCCTTTGCCCACTTTTGAATGGGGTTGTTTGTTTTTTTCTTGTATATCTGTTTTAGTTCTTTGTAAATTCTGGATATTAGCCCTTTGTCGGATGGGTAGATTGCAAAAATTTTTTCCCATTCTGTTGGTTGCTGATTCCATCTAATGATGGTTTCTTTTGCTGTACAGAAGCTCTGGAGTTTAATTAGATTCCATTTGTCTATCCTGGCTTTTATTGCCATTGCTTTTGGTGTTTTAGTCATGAAGTCCTTGCCTATGCCTACGTCCTGGATGGTTTTGCCTATGTTTTCTTCTAGTATTTTTATGGTGTTAGGTTTTATGTTTAAATATTTGATCCATCTGGAGTTAATTTTAGTGTAAGATGACAGGTAGGGGTCCAGTTTCTGCTTTCTTCACATTGCTAGCCAGTTTTCCCAACACCATTTATTGAAGATGAAGTTCTTTCCCCATTGCTTGTTCTCGCTGGGTTTGTCAAAGATCAGATGGTTGTAGATGTGTGGTGTTTCTTCTGGGGTCTCTGTTCTGCTCCATTGTTCTGTGTCTCCATTTTGGTACCAGTACCATGCTGTTTTGATTACTGTAGCCTTGTAGTATAGTTTGAAGTCTGGCAGTGTGATGCCTCCGGCTTTGTTCTTTTTGTTTAGGATTGTCTTGGCTATGTGGGGTCTTTTGTGATTATATATGAAGTTTAAAGTGGTTTTCTCCAGTTCTGTGAAGAAGGTCATTGGTAGCTTGATGGGGATAGCATTGAATCTATAGATTACTTTGGGCAGTATGGCCATTTTCACAATACTGATTCTTCCTAACCATGAGCATGGAATGTTTCTCCATCTTTTTGTGTCCTCTCTTATTTCGTTGAGCAGTGGTTTGTAGTTCTCCTTGAAGAGGTCCTTTACATCCTTTGTTGTATTCCTAGGTATTTTATTCTCTTTGTAGCAATTGTGAATGGGAGTTCTCTCTTGATTTGGCTCTCTGTTTGTCTGTTATTGGTATATAGGAATGCTTGTGATTTTTGCACATTGATTTTGTATCCTGAGATTTTGCTGAAGTCACTTATCAGTTTCAGAAGATTTTGGGCTGAGATGATGGGGTCTTCTAGATACACAATCATGTCATCTGCAAATAGAGACAGTTTGACTTCCTCCTTTCCTAATCGAATATCTTTCATTTCTTTTTCTTTCCTGATTGCTCTGGCTAGAACTTCCAATACTATGTTGAATAGGAGTGGTGAGACAGGGCATCCTTGTCTAGTGCCTGATTTCAAAGGGAATTCTTCCAGCTTTTGCCCGTTGAGTATGATATTGGCTGTAGATTTGTCATACATAGCTTTTATCATTTTATGATACGTTCCATCAATACCTAGTTTATTGAGAGTTTTTAGCATGAAGGGCTGCTGAATTTTGTCAAAGGCCTTCTGTACATCTATTGAGATAATCATGTGGTTTTTGTCTTTGGTTCCATTTATGTGATGGATTACATTTATGGATTTGCGTATGTTGAACCAGCCTTGCATCCCCAGGATGAAGCCTACTTGGTCATGATGGATAAGCTTCTTGATGTGCTGTTGCAATCTGTTTGCCAGTATTTTATTGAACATTTTTGCATCAATGTTCATCATGGATATTGGCCTGAAGTTTTCTTTTTTAGTTGAGTCTCTGCCTGGTTTTGGTATCAGTGTGATGTTGGTCTCATAAAATGAGTTAGGGGAGGATTCCCTCCTTTTGTATTGTTTGATACGGTTTCAGAAGGAATGGAACCAGCTCCACTTTGTATGTCTGGTAGCATTCGGCTGTGAACCCGTCTGGACCTGGACTTTTTTTGGTTGGTAGGCTATCGATTGCTGCCTCTACTTCAGCCCTTGCTGTTGGTCTATTCAGGGTTTCAGCTTCCTCCTGGTTTAGTTTTGGTAGTGTACAAGTGTCTAGGAATTTATCCATTTCTTCCTGGTTTACTGGTTTATGTGAGTAGAGCTGTTTGTAGTAATCTCTCATGGTAGTTTGTATTTCTGTGGGGATCAATGTTGATATCTCCTTTATCATTTTTTATTGCATCTGTTTGATTATTCTCCCTTTTCTTTTTTATTAATCTGGCTAGTGGTCTGTCTATTTTGTTGATCTTTTCAAAAAACCAGCTCCTGGATTTATTGATTTTTTGAAGGGTTTTTTGTGTCTCTATCTCCTTCAGTTCTGCTCTGATCTTAGTTATATCTTGTCTTCTGCTAGCTTTTGAGTTTTTTTTCTTTTACTTCTCTAGTTCTTTCAATTTTATGATGCGCTTTTAGATCTTTTCCTCTCTTCTCTGGTGGGCATTTATTGCTATAAATTTCCCTCTCAATATTGCTTTAAAGGTGTCCCACAGATTCTGGTAAGTTGTGTCTTCATTCTGGTTGGTTTCAAAGAACATCTTTATTTCTGCCTTCATTTCATTGTTTATCCAGTCAACATTCAGAAGCAAGTTGTTCAGTTTCCAAGTGGTTGTGCGGGTTTGAGTGTGTTTCTTGATCCTGAGTTCTAGTCTGATTGCACTGTGGTCTGATAGACTGTTATGATTTCTGTTCTTTTGCATTTGCTGAGGAGTGATTTGTTTCCAATGATGTGGTCAATTTTAGAGTAAGTGCAATGTGGTGCTAAGAAAAATGTATATTCTGTGGATTTGGGATGGAGCATTCTGTGTATGTCTATTAGATCCACTTGTTCCAGCTCTGCATTCAAGTCCTGGATATCCTTGTTAATTTTCTGTCTTGTTGATCTGTCTAACATTGACAGTGGAGTATTGAAGTCTCCCACTATTATTGTGTGGGAGTCTAAATCTCATTTTAGGTCATTAAGAACTTGCTTTATGTATCTGGGTGCTCCTGTGTTTGGGGCATATTTATATTTAGGATAGTTAGTTCTTCCTGTTGGATTGATCCTTTTACCATTATGTAATGTCCTTCTTCATCTCTTTTGATCTTTGTTGGTTTGAAGTCCATTTTATCAGAGACTAGGATTGCAACCCCTGCTTTTTTTGTTCTCCATTTGCTTGGTAAATCTTCTTCCATCACTTTATTTTGAGTCTATGTGTGTCTTTGTATGTGAGATGGGTTTCTTGAATACAGCACACCGATGGGTTATGAGTTTTTATCCAGTTTGCCAGTCTGTGTCTTTTGATTGGGGCATTTAGGCCATTTACATTCAATGTTAATATTGTTATGTGTGAATTTGATCCTGCCATTTTGTTACTGGCTGGTTTTCCTTCTCATTAGTTGACTCATTTTCTTCATTGCATTTTTGGTCTTTGCCAACTGGTTTGCTTTTGCAGTGACTAGTACTTGTTCCTTTCCATGCTTAGTGTTTCTTTTAGTAGCTCTTGTAGGGCAGGTCTGGTGGTGACAAAATCTCTTAATAGTTGCTTGTCTGTAAAGGATTTTATTTCTCCTTCACTTATGAAGCTTAGTTTGGCTGGATATGAGATTCTGGGTTGAAAGTTCTTTTCTTTAAGGATGTTGAATATTGGCCCCCACTCTCTTCTGGCTTGTAGGGTTTCTGCTGAGAGATCTGCTATGAGTCTGATTGGCTTCCCTCTGTGGGTAAGCTGACCTTTCTCTCTGGCTGCACTTAGCATTTTTTCCTTCATTTCGACCCTGGTGAATCTGATGATTATGTGCCTTGGGGTTGCTCTTCTTGAGGAATACTTTTGTGGAGTTCTCTGTATTTCTTGAATTTGAAATTTGGACTGCCTTGCTAGGCTTGGGAAGTTCTCCTGGATAATACACTGGAATGTGTTTTCCAGCTTGGATTCATTCTCCCTGTCATATTCAGGTACATCGATCAAGCGTAGATTAGGTTTTTTCACATAATCCCATATTTCTTGGAGGCTTTGTTCATTTCTTTTCACTCTTTTTTCTCTTGTATTGCCTTCTCTTTTTATTTCATTGAGTTGATCTTCAATCTCTGATATCCTTTCTTCTGCTTGATTGATTCGGCTATTAAAACTTGTGTTTGCTTCACGTATTTCTTGTGCTGTGTTTTTCAACTCCATCAACTCGTTTATGTTCTTTTCTAAGCTGGTTATTCTAGTTAGTATTTGTCCAACCTTTTTTCAAGGTTTTTGATTTCTTTGCATTGAGTTAGAATGTGTTCCTTTAGCTCTGAAAAGTTTGTTATTATCCACCTTCTGAATCCCATTTCTGTCAGTTCTTCGGTCAAGTTATGATCCTGTGTTGTTGAGGTGTTGTGATCCCTTGAAGGCGAAGAGGTGTTCTGGTCTTTGATGGTTTCACCTTTTTTGCACTGGTTTTTTCCCATCTTTGTGGATTTACCTGGCTGTGGTGTCAGAGAGCTGCTTGATGAGGTCGCTTGTCTGCCTGTGGGGGGTGCTACTGGGTTTCTAGGGACTCCTTCAGGTTACTAGGGAAGCTTCCTGTGTCTTTTTTGTTTATGCTGGGAGATCAGGTCTGCCTCTTCCACTGACATGTGGGCACTACTGGGTTGTCAACGCCGACCGGTTGCTACGTAGGCTTCCTGTGTTTTTTGTTAAAACATGTAGCCCAGTCCCACCCTTCTAGTGGTGGATTGTGCCCTTCCTCCACTGGGCTGGATCATTCAGGGTTCATCTCAGACTGTGGCACTGGCTACGCAACCCACTAGAGTCAGAACTTCAGCCCTCTGGGGTTTGTGGGGGGAGGGGAGGGACCCACCCAGCTGCACCAGGCAGTCTCCCCCCTTTCAGCTTTCTCTCTCTCAGGTCATGGGGTAGTGGCTGCCCAGCTGCTCCTGCTTACAGCTCCCTTTCTGTCTGGGCGGGGAGAGGGGGTGATAGCTCAGTCTGCAGACTCTTATTCAACTCCCCATTTGTAATTCCCGGCACTTGACTGGCAAAGATCCCCCTGTTCTGTGTATTGCTGAGGCTTTAGGGGAAGTGCTGTATCTCGACCGGAGCACCAGAGGTGGAGTCTCTGACTTCGCTGGTCAGATGTACTTTCTGGGTGAAGCAGCATCCCTCCCTGCCTCGGTCTGCCTTGAGTGGGCTTTGCTCACCCTCGGACCAGACCCGTTGAAATACAACGGGTCTGGAGCTAGGAGATCTCTGGGTTTCTGCGTTTCTCTCGCTGGGTGTTGTGCACTGGAGTTGTGTCTAATCCGCCATCTTGGATCCTCCGACAACATTTTCTTTATCCAATCTATAATTGTTGGCCATTTGAGTTGGTTCCAAGTCTTTGTTACTGTGAACAGTGCCACAATAAACATATTTGTGCATGTGTCTTTATAATGGAATGTTTAATAATTCTTTGGGTATATATTCAGTAATGGGATTGCTGGGTCAAATGGTATTTCTCTTTCTAGATCCTTGAGGAATTGCCACACTGTCTTCCACAAGAGTTGAACTGATTTACACTCCCACCAACAATGTAAAAGCTTTCCTATTTCTCTATATCCTCTCCAGCAACTGCTGTCAACTGATGTTTTAACGATCACCATTTTAATTGGTGTGAGATGATATCTCAGTGTGGTTTTGATTTGCATTTATCTAATGTGAAGTGATAATGAGCCTTTTTTCATATGTTTGTTGGCTGCAAAAATGTCTTCTTTTGAGAAGTGTCTGTTCATATCCTTTGCCCACTTTTTGATGGGGTTGTTTGTTTTTTTCTTGTAAATTTGTTTAAGTTCTTTGTAGATTCTGGTTATCAGCCCTTTGTCAGATGAGTAGATTGCAAAAATTTTTTCCCATTCTGTTGGTTGCAGGTTCACCCTAATGATAGGTTGTTTTGCTGTGCAGATGCTCCTAAGTTTAATCAGATCCATTTGTCTATTTTGGCTTTTGTTGCCATTGCTTTTGATGTTTTAGTCATGAAGTCCTGGCCTATGCCTATGTCCTGAATGTATAGCCTAAGTTTTCTTCTAGGGTTTTTATGGTGTTAGGTCTTATGTTTGAATCTTTAATTTATCTGGAATTAATTTTTGTATAAGGTGTAAGGAAGGGATCCAATTTCAGCTTTCTGCACATGGCTAGCCAGTTTTCCCAAGACCATTTATTAAATAGGGAATCCTTTCCTCATTGCTTGCTTTTGTCAGCTTTGTCAAAGATCAGATGGTTGTAGATGTGTGGCATTAATTCCAAGGCCTCTGTTCTGTTCCATTGGTCTATATCTCTGTTTTGATACCAGTACCATGCTGTTTCGATTACTGTAGCTTTGTAGTATAGTTTGAAGTCAGGTAGCATGATACCTCCAGCTTTGTTCTTTTTGCTTAGGATTGTCTTGGCTATGCCAGCTTCCTTTTGGTTTCATATGAAGTTTAAGGTGTTTTTTTTTCAATTCTGTGAATAAAGTCAGTGGGAAGTTGACAGGGATAGCACTGAATCTACAAATTACTGTGGGCAGTATGGCCATTTTCAGGATACTGATTCTTCCTAACCATGGGCGTGGAATATTTTTCCATCTGTTTGTGTCCCTTCTTATTTCCTTTAGCAGTGGTTTGTAGTTGTCCTTGAAGGGTCCTTTACATCCCTTGTTAGTTGTATTCCTAGGTATTTTATTCTGTTTGTAGCAACTGTGAATGGGAGTTCACTCATGATTTGGCTCTCTGTTTGTCTGTTATTGGTGTATAGGAATGCTTGTGATTTCTGCACATTGAATTTGTATCCTGAGACTTTGCTGAAGTTGCTTATCAACTTAAGGAGGTTTTGCGCTGAGACAATGGGGTCTTCTAAATATACAATCATGTTGTCTGCAAATAGAGACAATTTGACATCCTCTTTTCCTAGAATACCTTTATTTCTTTTTCTTGCCTGATTGCTCTGGCTAGAACTTCCAATACTATATTGAATAGGAATGGTAGAGAGGGCATCCTTGTCTTGTGCCAGTTTCCAAAGGGAATGCTATCAGTTTTTGCCCATTCAATATGATATTGGCTGTGGTTTGTCATAAATAGCTTTCATTATTTTGAGATACATTTCATCAATACCTAGTTTATAGAGAGTTTTTAGCATAAAGGGCTGTTGAATTTTGTCAAAGGCCTTCTCTGCATCTATTGAGATAATCCTTGTGATTTTTGTCTTTAGTTCTGTTTACATGATGGATTCCGTTTATAAATTTGTGTATGTTGAACCAGCCTTGCATACCAGGGATGAAGCCGACTTGATCACAATGGATAAGGTTTTGATATGCTTTTAGTTTCAGTTTGCCAGTATTTTATTGAAGATTTTTGCATCCTGAAGATGTTCATCATGGATATTGGCCTGAAATTTTCTTTTTTTGTTGTGTCTCTGCCATATTTTGGAATCAGGATGATGTTGGTCTTATAAAATGAGTTAGAGGAGATCACCTCTTTTTGTGTTGTTTGGAATAATTTCAGAAGGAATGGTACCAGCTCCTCTTGGTACATCTGGTAGGATTCGGCTGTGAACCCATATGGTCCTGGACTTGTTTTTGTTGGTAGGCTATTAATTGCTTCCTCAACTTCAAATCTTGTTATTGGTCTATTCAATGACTCAAATTCTTACTGTTTTAGTCTTGAGAGGGTGTAAGTGTCCAGGAATTTATCAATTTCTTCTTGATTTACTGGTTTATGTGCATAGAGGTGTTTCTAGTAATCTCTGATGGTAGTTTGTATTTCTGTTGAATTGGTGGTGATATCCTCTTTATCATTTTTTACTGCATCTATTTGATTCTTTTCTCTCTTCTTTTTTATTAGTCTGGCTAAACATCTATCTATTTTGTTGATCTTTTCAAAAAACCAGCTCCTGGATTTATTGATTTTTTGAAAGGGTTTTTTGTGTCTCTGTCTCCTTCAGTTCTGCTCTGATCTTCGATACTTCTTGCCTTCTGCTAGCTTTTGAGTTTGTTTGATCTTGCTCCTCTAATTCTTTTAATCATGACGTTAGGGTGTCGATTTTAGAATTTTTCCTTGCTTCTCATGTGGGCATCTCATGTGCTATAAATTTCCCTCTAGACACTGCTTTAAATGTGTCTGAGAGATTCTGGCACATTGTGTCTTTGTTCTCCTTGGTTTCAAAGAACATCTTTATTTCTGCCTTCATTTCATTATTTATCCAGTAGTCATTCAGGAGCGGGTTGTTCAGTTGCCATGTAGTCGTGCAGTTTTGAGTGAGTTTCTTAATTTGATTGCACTGTGGTCTAAGAGACTGTTTGTTATGATTTGTGTTCTGTTGGATTTGCTGTGGAGTGATTTACTTCCAATTATGTGGTCAATTTTAGAATAAATGTGATGTGGGGCTGAGATTAATGTGTATTCTGTGGATTTAGGGTAGAGAGTTCCATAGATGTCTATTAGGTCCACGTGGTCCAGATCTGAGTTCAAGTCCTGTGTTTCCTTGTAAATTTTCTGTCTCATTGATCTGTCTAATATTGACAGTGGATTGTTAAAGTCTGCCACTATTATTGCGTGGGAGTCTATGTCTGTTTGTAGTTCATTAAGAACTTGCTTTATGTATCTGGATGCTCCTGTATTCAGTGCATTTACATTTAGGATGGTTAGCTCTTCTTGTTGCATTGAGCCCTTTACCATTATGTAATGTCCTTCTTTGTCTCTTTTGATATTTGTGGGTTTAAAGTCTGTTTTTATCCAAGACTAGGATTGCAACACCTGTTGTTTTTTGCTCTCCATTGGCTTGGTAAATCTTCCTCCATCCCTTTATTTTGAGCCTATGTATGTCTTTACCCATGAGATGGGTCTCCTAAATACAGCACACGGATGGGTCTTGACTCTTTATCCAATTTTTCAGGCTGTGTCTTTTAATTGGGGCATTTAGCCCATTTACATTTAAGGTTAATATTGTTATGTATGAATTTGATCCTGCTATTTTGGTGCTAGCTGGTTGTTTTGCCCATTAGTTAATTCAGTTTCTTCACAATGTTGATGGTCTTTACATTTTGGTATGCTTTGCAGTGGCTTGTACTGGTTGTTCCTTTCTCTGTTTGGTGCTTCTTTCAGGAGCTCTTGTAAGGCAGGACTGGCGGTGACAGAATCTCTCAGCAATTCCTTGTCTATAAAGAATTTTATCTCTCCTTCGTTTATGAAGCTTAGTTTGGCTGGATATGAAATTCTAGGTTGAAAATTCTTTTCTTTAAGGATGTTGAATATTGGCCCCCACTCTCTTCTGGCTTGTAGGTTTTCTGCAGAGAGATTTGCTGTGAGTCTGATGGGCTTCCCTTTGTGGGTAACCTGATCTTTCTCTCTGGCTGCGTTTAGCATTTTTTCTTTCATTTCAACCTTGTTGAATCTGACAATTATGTGCCTTGGAGTTGCTATTCTCAAGGAATATCTCTGTGGTGTTCTCTGTATTTCCTGAATTTGAATGTTGGCCTGCCTTGCTAGGTTGGGGAAGCTCTGCTGGATAATATTCTGAACAGTGTTTTTCAGCTTAGTTTTATTCTCCCAGTCACGTTCAGGTACACTGATCAAATGTAGATTTGATCTTTTCACATAATCCCATATTTCCTGGAGGCTTTGTTCATTTCTTTTCACTCTTTTTTTTTTTTTTTTTACTCTTGCCTTCTCACTTTATTTCATTGAGTTAATCTTTAATCTCTGATATCCTTTCTTCTACTTGATCGATTTGACTACTGAAACTTGTGTATGCTTCACAAAGTTCTCATGCTGTGTTTTTCAGGACCATCAAGTAATTTATATTCTTCTCTATGCTTGTTATTCTAGCTAACATTTTGTCTAACCTTTTTGTCAAGGTTCTTAGTTTTCTTGAATTGGGTTAGAACATGCTCCTTTAGCTCTGAGAAGTTTATTATTACCCACCTTCTGAAGCCTGCCTCTGTCAATTAGTCAAACTCATTCTTTATCCAGTTTTGTTCCCTTGCTGGTGAGGAGTTATGATCCCTTGGAGGAGAAGAGGTGTTCTAGTTTTTGGTGATTTCAGCCTTTTTTCACTGATTTCTTCCCATCTTCGTGGATTTATCTACCTTTGGTCTTTGAAATTGGTGACTTTCAGGTGAGGTCTCTGAGTGGACATCCTTTCTGTTGATGTTGAAGCTATTTCTGTTTTTTAGTTTTTCTTCTAACAATCAGGCCCCTCTGCTGCAGGTCTGCTGGAGGTCCACTTGAGTCCCTGCTTTCCTGGGAATCTCCCATGGGGGCTGTAGAACAGCAAAGATTGCTGCCTGTTCTTTCTTCTGGTAGCTTTGTCTCAGAAGGGTACAAGCCAGATGTCAGCCAGAACTCTCCTATATGAGGTGTCTATTAGTCAGGATAATTGGGGGTCAGGGAGCCACTTGAGCAGGCAGTCTGTCCCTTATCAGAGCTCAAGTGCTGTGCTGGGAGCTCCGTTGGTTCCTTCAGAGCTGCTGGGCAGGGATGTCTACGTCTGCTAAAGCAGAACCCACAGCGCCCCTTTTCCCAGGTGCTCTGTCCCAGGAAGGTAGGGGCTTTATTTATAAGTCCCTGATGGGCTGCTGCCTTTTTTCAGAGATGCCCTGCCCAGCAAGAAGGGAGTCTAGTCACTGTCTGCAGAGGCTTTGCTGAGCTGACGTGGTCTCTGTGCCTGGTTGCTATGTAAACTTCCTGGTAACTTTGTTTACAAAGGCAAGTTTAGAACCACCAACCCAAGCCTCATTGATGGTGGATGCCCTTCCCCCCACCAAGCCCAAAGTCCCAGGTCAAGCTCAGACTGCTGTGCTGGCTGCAGAATTTCAAGCCAGTGGATCTTAGCTTGCTGGTTTTCATGGAGGTGGGACCTGCTGAGCCAGATCACTTGGCTCCCTGGCTTCAGCCCCCTTTTTTTCAGGGGAATGAGTGGTTCTGTCTCACTGGCATTTCAGGCACCACTGGGGTATGAGACAGGGAAAAAAAAAACTGGTATGGCTATCACAGCCACTCAGTTTTATGCTGGAAACCTGGGGCACTGGTGGTGTAGGCACCAGTGGGAATCTCTTGGTCTGCAGGTTGTGAAGACAGTGGGAAAAGCGCAGTATCTGAGCCAGAGTGCCGGAGTGTCAGGAAAAGTACCTAATGGCTTCCCTTGGCTAGGAGAGGGAGTTCTCCAGCCCCTCACACTTCCAGGGCAAGGCAATGCCCCACTCTGCTTAGGCTCACCCTCCTTGGGCTACTCCCCACTGTCTAACCAGTCTCAGTGAAATGAACCTGGTACCTCAGTTGGAAATGTGAAGGTCACTCACCTTGGGATTGCTCTTGCTGGGAACTGCGGACTGGAGCTGTTCCTATTCAGCCATCTTGGAGGCACTCTGAAAATTTTTATTCAAATTCTTAAAAGATGCTATCCATATGTTTATTAATTGATTTTCTCTTTTCCTTTCCCTAATTGGCAATAGGCAAGAGTATATAGAAAATGACAGGGTTTACCATCATTTTGAGAAAGGTCAAAATGGTTTACCAAGTCACTGTCTAAATCCTTTCAAATTTCAAAAGATAGAGCATACTAAGTTTAGTTAAGCCTGTAACAGGCATTTAAAATTAAAGCTGATTCTTATAATAAACTAAGAATGTAATTCTTGTACTAGAACCATCCCCAGAGGGATTTTCTTTGAAAGTTCCTCTGAAATTCCATTAAAGTTCTTTAAATTATTATGAGAATTTGAGAAAGTTTAAATAGAACACCTAACATTTAGTTTGCATTTGTGTCTTTGTTACAGGATATAAACTTCACTGTCTAAAAGATTAAGACATTGCCGACTTCCTGGGGATCAACACGAAGTGTATAAACTAACTCACCACATCAGAAATGTTTGCAATCTAGCATAAAAAGGCAATACAATAAATCTGGATGTATGTGTTTTATGAAGAAAACAAAACACCATATATTGGATTTTAAAAGATAATTTAAAAATCTTAATTGACCAATAGTCAAAATAGATAGGTTATGTCTATATAAAAAAAAAGGGTTATTTTTTCTAAATTTGTTTGTATTAAGGATATAGTCTAACTCAAATTATTAGTTTAACCTCTTCTTGTATATAGTGTGATCTCAAGAGCTCTTTAAAAGTTCAGACCAAATGCCACATTCTTTACATAAAGATATTTAACCAAATACACTCACACACATCACACACACACACACACACACACACACACACAAACACATTTATTCACTTTTAAACCATATTGGTTATCCAATTGACAATACATATATATTTGATCACAATACAGTATGGCTGGTTGGGAGACAGGACAAGGGGAATTTTGTAACAAGAACTTTCAGATGTTGCTATTCTGGTCACTTACCATTATTGCTAATTTCTTCTGCAAAAGATTATGCTTGTCTACTCTTTTCATTTTGCAAAATGTTTTTTGTTTCTTTCTGAGTGTTTTGATGTTGTAAGTCTTTATGAATACAGAAAGCGACTCATATTTCTGGATGGGTACCATCTTCACTGATGTTTTTAATAATGAGTAATACTAAAAAGGAAATGACCAAAATTTCCCTAATTAAAAAAATACAAGAAACTGAGTTGTGTTTCTCAATTCTATTAGCTTGGTTAACATATTTCCCCTTGTTTTAAGGTGATTCTACCAACATTTGAATACACGCACAGACATACACATACACATACATGTATATACATATATATAATATTGAAATTGTATGCATTTACAATTCTAACAGCAAAAATAACCACAACCAACCAACAAACAAACAAAAAACTGACCACTTTTCAAATAACAAAATGTACAGACCAAGAAATGAGATACACAATAGATTGATTTCCAGGGATAAAGTATAACTAACAAAAACAACTATTCTTTATTTTTTTCCCAAAAATGTTTACTTCCTGTTCCAAGGATACAACCTTCTTAATTGCCAATTTTTTTTTAAGATCCTGACATTATGTTTTCTCTTTCAAGGGTCAAAAACAAGCATATAATAATAAGAATAAGTCAAAAGCATTTCCTTTCAGTTTCTATATACATTTTATAGATTTTTTTCTAAGAAAAAGTCAACACATGATTTATACATTGTCATTATGCACTGCACATCTGTCCAAACCCATAGGATGTACAGCACCAACAGTGAGCTCAAATGTAAACTACGGCCTCTGGATAATGACGATGTGTCACATGGACTGCGACAAATGTGCCCCTTTGTGGCAGAAGCTGATGAAGGAAAAGGCTGTGCACATGTGGGGCTGGTGACATGTGAGAACTCTGCATCTTCCTCCTAATTTTGCTGTGTATCAAGACTACTCTAAAAAATAAAATCTATCACAAATTTAAAATAATAAGTGGTCAAGGTTGGTGTAATAATTTTTTGTTTTCTTCCTTTCATGGATACATCGTGTAGATAAGTACAGAAGATTAATTAATTAACATTAACTTTATAATAAATAACTGTGAAATTGTTATAGCAATTACACAAATGCTTACATATACTTTGGAATATATCTATGTGTCAAAAGATAAATACTAGGCTGGGTGCGGTGGCTCATGCCTGTAATCCCAGCACTTTGGGAGGCCAAGATGCAGGATCACCTGAGCTCAGGAGTTTGAGAACAGCCTGGCCAATATGGTGAAATCTAGTCTCTACTAAAAATACAAAAATTAGCCAAGCATGGTGGTGCGTGCCTGTAATCCCAACTACTCAGGAGACTGAGGTAGGAAAATCCTTGAACCCAGGAGGCAGAGGTTGCAGTGAACCAAGATTGCCCCACTGCACTCTAGCCAGTGTGACAGAGCAAGATTCCAACTGAAAAACCAGAAAAACAAAACAAAAAAAGAAAGAAAGAAAAAGAGAAAGAGAGAGAGAGAAAGGAGCAATGTTGGATTTCATTAAGGGATATTTGTTTCTGTTTTATCTGTCAATCATTCATTTTAGGTTACATTATTTTAGATTACTTCTATAATTGAGAATATCCTCCTGAAAACTAACTCCGATGTGGTTGTGAGGGATGCTCATTTGGGCCATGGGACAAAGTATTTAAAAGCTCTTACTTATGGCTTTCTATTTTCAGGACCACCTATTTTGAACAATTTTTTTATTTAGCTATATAGTTGTGCCATAAATAGGGTATGAGGATCTTACCCATGGGATCTATTACAGCTAGACTCTAAGTCAACCCCCAAATGATCCACAGCTCCCACTGTTCACACCTTTGTGTGATCTACTCTGAGTGTGTGCTTCCTACCAAGAGAATATAGCAAAGGTGAGGAGATTTCACTCTTAGAGTTACGTTAACCTCTTATGTAAGACTCATTCTGGAGACTTCCCTTGCTGGCTCAGTTTGAGATTGGCAACTGCTAAGAAAGTTATGCAGCAAGGAAAGAAGGGCAGCCTTTGGGAGCTGAGGAAACCCACGAAGAGTGAAGGGCAACCTCTAGGAGTGGAAGGTGGACTCTATGAATGGAGGGAGACCTCTAAAAGTGGAAGGTGACCTCTAGGAGTGGAAGGCAGACTCTATGAATGGAGGGAGACCTCTAAAAGTGGAAGGTGACCTCTAGGAGTGGAAGGCAGCCTCCAGGAGTGGAGGGCAGACTCTATGAATGGAGGGAGACCTCTAAAAGTGGAAGGTGACCTCTAGGAGTGGAGAGGACTCTATGAATGGAGGGAGATCTCTAAAAGTGGAAGGTGACCTCTAGGAGTGGAAGGCAGCCTCTAGGAGTGGAGGGTGGCGTCTAGTGTGGAGAGTGGCATCTAGTGTGGAGAGTCTACTGAGAGTGAAATAATCCAGGAACAGAAAGACAAACACTGCATGATCCCACTTATATGTGGAATCTAAAAGTTGGTCTCATAGAGTAGAGAGCAGAATAGTGGTTACCAGAGGATGGGAAAGGGAGGGGAGAGTAGATGGGGGGATAGATTAGTCAATGGATCCAAAGGTACAGTTAACAAGGAGGAATAAGTTCTGTTGTTCTATTGCGTCTAGAATGACTACCGCTAAAATTAAATGCATTATGTAGTTCAGAATAGCTAGAAGAGAGGTTTTGAGTGTTCTCATCATAAAGAAATGATAATTTTTAAGCTGATGGATAAGTTAATTACCTAAAATTGATAATTACACAATGAATGCATGTATCAACATGTCATATTTTACCCCATAGATATATAAAATTATGTGTCAATCATATATTTTTAAATGAAAATTTTATCTTTTTTTCTGTGATGAGAATTTATCAAAAATTAATTGGTCTACTGAAATCTTGTCTTATCAAAGAAAATTAATCGTTATCAGCAATTAAATTAAGATTTTGGAAGTCAAGCTTGCAAAGTTAAAGCTACCATAGAGTTAAATCACTTTTGATTAATCCACCATTTAGAATTCTGTTCTTCAGTCATCTTACAGGCACATGTAAGCAAGTATCCAAGTGTGTGCCTTGCAGCCTGGCTTCCAGCAATCACTCTATTTTTTACATTCCCTTTGTATTACTGGTCTTAGGCCTCTGTCCTTCGAACTTGCTTGCCTTTCTGCTGCCTGCTCTGCAACTCCAAGGGCTTGAGTCCTGTGCTTGGTTGTCTCCTAGGCCAGTAAGTTTCTAGTTGGGTGTTAATGGAGGGTATGGGCAGGGAGAACCCAAGCCATATCTCCTTCTCTCTTCTTGCTGTCACAGATGGCAAAATCTGCCACGCGAGTGCCCTCCATGCCTTCAAATCTTCCCGATAGGCCTGCTGTATTCCTGATTTTTGCTAGCTGGCCCCACTCCGGGGTGCTGCTGACAGGGCCTCTTTCCTGTGTCACTTCAGCGTGAGGATGCTGCTTGGCGTCTCACTTCTTATATTACCAGTGAAACTAATTCTCTGTGTAAATTTCCCTGTGTCTTAAATGTGTTCAAATACTTAGAGTAGCTTCTGTTTCATGGTTGGACATTCACACCTGTGTTATTAAAAACTCTTACACAGTATAAATTATTAAGTTTATGACTTCATTGAAAAAAATTATTGAACGATTTGCTTAATGTTGAAGAGTTTATATGTCACTACAATTATCATAAATAATGTAGGCATTAATAATTTGCACATTAATTATTTACCTACATATTTAATCATATCTGTAGGATGGCACCACAGAGTCAAAAAGTCTGGAGGTTTTAAGACCCATAATACATTATGAAGTTTTTCCATCAAGGCTGAACCAATGCTATGTACACTCCAATGAAGGCTGAGTATCATTATTTTAAAACCTTTTGCTAATTTCATGAGCAAACATTTCCAGTTCCTACTGCTATGTAACAAATTACCTCAAACTTAGTGGTTTTAGTGAGCATTTTATTATGCTCGTGGATCTTTAGGCTCAGGAGTCTGGCAGAATCAGCCGGCTGCTCCTTTGTTCCTCTTGGATGCGGATATCACGCCTGGAACTGAGTCGGCCGAAGGCTGGTCCTGAAGGCCGGCAATGACTCCCTCCCAGGGCTGATGGCTTCTGGGAAACAACAGTGATGTCCATCACCACCTCCCTGCAGACCCTCAAGCCTTACAAAGGACACCTCACTCTGCTGTCAAGGCCTCAGGAAAATCAAATGGGAGCTGCATGGCCTTTTCTGACACCCTTGAAAATCACCCAGATCACTTTCGCCATACTGTGCTGGCTAAAGCAGGAGCAGGTCTGCCGGGTCCAAGTGCATGGGGAAGTGGCAAGGTCACATCCTAGAAGAGCACATGGTACCAGAAGATTGTTGCTGTAATCTTTAGAAAATACAGCCTTCTCAAAGAAGATGAGAACACTCTATATTACATCTCCAAACCTCTTTTCAAAATTTATTTTCTGGTTTGAAAAAATAATAAACAGTGTTAAAAGTTGCAGAAAGATCCCTGGGAAAAAAAAATTGTTAACAGAAGTATTGGAAAAATGGAGAAATATATGTCTCTTGTACGCTTCTACCCTTATTTATAAAATGGATAATAATCAAACATTAACATTCAAAATCCATGAAGATAATGTAAGCTCTTGTAAGAAAGAAAAATACCAGTTTGGAAAAGTACACACTGATAATTCAAATGTGCTTACAAAAGACACCAATCGCCAGGTCTAACATATCTTACCCAGGGGCTGTACACAAGCTTGGGAGAAGAAGTCCTTGAGTAAATGTCAACTAATGCAAGAAAAAAATTCCTTATGCTAAAACATCCAAAAATCCTAGCTCACGCTTCATCTGAGGAAAATCCCTAGCTCCCTCTGTTGGGAACATTGAAATTTACACACTAAACAAACGAGCGCATCTGGGGAACTCTCCCATCCTTTTAAAATGAGAACTCAGCCAGGAATCTGCCCTGTGTCCCTTGATAAGACATGATGTTGAATGGCCTCCTTCTTAAATATCTTATGCTCCCTAAGGCTTTCTATATATTTGAGTTTAGCTGCAATATGACATGGGTTGCTGACAGTGCTTCAAGAATAATGAAGAGACTATACAATTTATAAAGCAAGAAGAAAATATGGATAACATATTAAGAGCAATGTTTCTTTGTGGCACTTTTATAATAACCTGTAAAACCAATATGGTCGTCCATCCAGTCATCTGTGATTTGCATACAAATTTGGGAAGTTATTTTGCACATTTGTTGCAGTGACTTCTCTAAACACAAAAATACCAAAATGATCACCAAATAGCCTTATAAATTATAAGTTACTGAGTTATAGTCCAAGAAACTCAAGTTCACCTACTTTCAGCATTTGGCTATCAGTTAGATTCTGCTTTGGATTTAGATTCCATGCTGGTTTCAGCTAGTAGAACGATCTCTGACACCAATTTTCCTTTTCCTGTGCCTTCAAGCCTTACGTGTGGTGCGTAAATTTTTAAACGACAATAGTTAGAAGCAACTAGGTCATTGAGTTAAACCCAAACATAAACAGAGAGGGAAATTTAAATGAGTAAACGTGAATTTTAAAGATGCAAACAATGGGATTTTCAGCCATGCCTTTGCCCCTACTGCTTCTGTGAAGTTGGACAGGTTGCTCAATTTCTTCAGTCTTTCACTGAAATGGGTATACAGAATTGAAATAAATGACGATGGTTAGATGCACAGTGTCTGGGACCAAATCCGGAGTTTGCATCTCCACTCATCCACACATTAGCTGTGTGGCCCTAAGTAAATCTCTTAAACTCTTTGTGCTCCACTGCCTTATTTAAAAGATAAACATAGACCAGGAGCGGTGGCTCACACCTGTAATCCCAGCACTTTGGGAAGCCGAGGCAGGTAGATCACCTGAGGTCAGGAGGTCGAGACCAGCTTGACCAACATGGTGAAACCTCATCTCTCCTAAAAATACAAAAATAGCTGGACATGGTGGCAGGCTCCGGTAATCCCAGCTACTCAGGAAGCTGAGACAGGAGAATCGCTTGAACCCAGGAGGTGGAGATTGCAGTGAGCCCAGAACAGGATTGCACTCTGTTGAATAGGATGAAATTAGTTAACATATTTTCCTCTGTAAAATGTAAAATACCTACTTCATAGGAGTGTGGTGGGAGTTCGCCTGTTATGATATACAAAGCACTTAAAACAATTTCATGTGATGTTATGACTTATATGTTAAATGTAACAATTCTTAAGCAGTTTATCAAACTCGTTACATTTTATGCCCTCTCAATAAATGGTAGCTCCTCATGGCATTTGTAGAAGTAACAGATTGTAGGGAACATGCCTAACCTCTTATTAGAATGTTGCTATTGCCAATGTTGGCCAGCCAAGGTCTTGAGAACACTTCCGTAGTTGAACAGAGTTTCGTTTACTAGCAGCTGATGCAACAACAGAGGTTTCACATGATCAGAAACCATGGGGTGTCAAGCCCATTAGGAAGGGCTTGTTACAGAATTTGGACTTGAAATTAGAGGATGAGAGTGAAGGTTCGAGGAATCATGATTTTGCTCTAGATAGGGTGCTGTCTGTAGGGGGTTTCTATAATAAGGTATCTATACAATTATTATCTAAAAGGTGGAATATATAGATTGGGATTAAAACAGCACTTGGTTAAGAAGTAGCAATTGTTTATAATAGCTCAGAAAAGAGTGGCTATCATCTGAATGTTTGTGTCTTTTCAAAATTTACATGTTGAACTCTAATTGCTAAAGTGATGGTATTAGGAGGCAGGGCCTTTGGGAGGTAACTAAGTCATTGGGGCAGAGCCCTCCAGAGTGGGACTAGTGACCTCATAAAAGAGGCCCCAGAGACCACTCTCATCCCTTCTGCCACGTGGACACAACTGGAAGACAAAATCTAAGAGGAAGTGAACCCTCACCAGGCTCCAAATCTGCTGGCACCCTGATGTTGGAACTCAGCCTCCAGAACGATTAGAAATAAATCTCTGACTTAAAACTCTTTTAATTGGGGTAAAAAAAAAAAAAAAACCTGTATATAAATCATCCAGTTTGAGGTATTAGTCAAACTGACTAAGTCAGAGGTGTTGAGTAACGTTTCTGGTTTGCACAGTCCTCACTTACATGTTTTCAGGCAGCACTGTGAGGTGGGTACTCTTTGCTCGGCTGCATGACAGTTCGGAGTGCTCTTGTCTAATGTGTTATGTGAAATTCCTTCTGCTCAACACCAAAACACTACGGCCCGCTGCAAGAGCCAGGCCAGCTCCCAGCTCACCACCATATATATATATATAAGTATATATATATGCACACACACCAATGTTACTACTGTCAACAGACATCAACTTTTTGTAACATAAACCTAAGAAAAGTACAATATTATTACTTACATTTTCTCTCTCTTCACTGCAGTTTTAGCTAGATGATTTATCCTAAAGAATAACTTTCATCATGACACCTGCAAATTCAAGATTCATTTATAAAGCACTTAAATTTAGCCTGTGCACATGCCCAGTTGTATTATATAAACTCTTCCAGAATCAGGCTGTAACTCCCCTACTGCCCCCATACCCACCACCTGTACCACCTGCTGTAGCTGATGTGCTCCTGCCTCCATGCCTTTACCGGCTCTTTTCTCTTAGCTTGCAAGACACGCTCAGAAAGTGTCTATTATTTGATTAAATTTAAATTAATTGCATCTTAGGCTAATAACGCTAAGGAGCTTAATTTTGATAAGTAGAATCCATATACACTGGCTGGTATGTTTATTAAATTTGAGGCATCTCACCAGATTGAGATACAAGATAAGGCTGCATTTCATTTAACATTTGAAAAAAGTGCTTCTGAGCCCCGCAGGTGAGGTTACTGTGCAGTTCATTCGTCCATTTTCAGATCCTTTCTGCAACATTTTAAAAACATTAGAACATCAGTCAACCTCAGGGTTTAGTTCAGCTGCCTTGTCTATTGTGCTCATTAGCAGAGCTCAGGTGCCACAGCTACCACTGGTGCTGAGACTCCAAGCTTACCGCCACACTATTTTCACCACCAACCTTAGAGGTTTGGAATAAATGGAAACCTGGAGATGCTGAATATCTGCAAACTTCTGATATTGCTCCTTTTCCATTAAAGATGCCAAAACACCATACGTTTCCTCATCGGTTCTGGGGAAGGCCACAATTCCAAAGTATTCAATGTTGTCTATGGCAAAATTCATCTGGACTTAGAATAATGTTGTTCTTTCATAACTTGGCTTTTTTAAACCCCTCCCTGTACCCTCACCAGCTTACACACACAAACATACCTGCAGTCATCCCATTCCTGACATGCCATGGCCCCATCATGGTCATCAGGAGCTCCAGATGCAGCCACACACCACACCCTGACACCCCTTTACCAACTCTCCCATAAGACAATGCTCAGATATTGAGCCTGAAGCACTTGTTTAAGGAGCAAGCAACAAAAATTAAAACTAAAACTAAAATAAAAAATAAAAAGACATCCTTTGAAATGATTTTTTTTAATTAATGTATATTCTCGGTGTCAGATGACTTCCATCAGGCCTGTTAGAATTCATGAAAGCCCTGCTACCCACGCCGATCTTCACAACAAAATGAATAAAAAACTTCATCCCACTTTTAACTAGAGAAGTTAGCTCCTGTGAAAACATTCTCACCACTTTTCAAAAGCATTTAGAGCAGAGCTTCAGAAAAGAGCAGCTTTCCTCAAGATTTGCAAATGCCTGTTTCCCTAGAAGCAACACTTGTTAACACTTAAAGGAAAACACTTTATTCTAAAAAATATTTAAAATTCAACTTATCAGCCTCCATATTACATGAAGTCTATCAATTCATCTCTGACCTTTGTATGATCTGATTTTTGTTGTGGTCGAATTGGTGATTTGGGTGTTTGCACCGGGGTGTGTTAAGACTGTAGCCCCTTGTAAAATATCTCAGAGGGAGTGTAGGATCACACATTCCACTCTCTACATAACTCAGCTCAGAATCCAGTCCGGTGTTTGAAAATAATGCTTAGTCATTTTGTTACTTACCCATTTCTAATTCAAGGTTGATTTTAGAGCTTTGAGTGAAGAATGCTAAAATAACTCAAATAATAATTTTGGATCCTAAGGAAATTCATTACATGAGTTCAATGAGTTCCTTTTTAATTGACATATATTTCAATACTTGGACTTTGATAGAGTTATTTTATAGTTCTTTTCACTAAATTAACTTAGAGAATTGATTAGCCATAAAATAGGAAAGAGCGTATGTGTAGTCAAAGGAAAACCTTTTCTTTGATAAAAATACTTTCATAAATATTCTGAGGAAATGAAAACTTCCAGATTATATTTCTATTATTGACATAATAAATATATTCTTAATAAGTAGAGAAATGCGAAAAGTTATAAAATTTGAAAACAAATGTATATAGTACGTTGCCAATTTAAGTAATGTTTTAGTAAATATCCTCTTAAGGTTTTTCACCTGACACCTAAACTGAAAACAAAGATATTTTAAAAGGCTGAATTTTCACTCAATTAGTAGACATTTACAATTTAATGAAATGCAAAAATGTAATGCACTACTGATGCTGTAAAATTAATTTAAATGTTTTATTTTTTGCTCTGCCCCATAAGGATGGGAGTGCTGTATCCCCTTTTACGGGTGGATTAGGAAGAATCCGTAGAATGCTAAGGCATGCTTTGGCTCAGGAATTATTAAATTATACTCTAAGAATATCATTTTTAGATTTTGCTTCTTTCTTCCAAGCTGTTCCTGGTTCTTTGCATTCATCATTTAATTTATGCACTTCGGCTCTCTCCAGGTGGGAACTCGTGAAGGAGCTTTGGTGAGATCCCCCACAGGATATTACACACTGCAATCTGGCATTAGCGTACAGCTCCAACATGAAACAAAAGGAAGCACTCTGAAAACTTTTGATTTTCTAATTTCTATATCCACAAGACAATTTCATCATTTATATTGTGGACTTTTCCAACGAATCTGGCAATGTTCAAAATGTTCATTCTGTACACCTAGAAACCCAGCCAAACACACAAACATCCCAGAGGTTGAAAAAAGTCCAGGACTGACAATAAATCTCTGGTGCTGAGCAGATTCCAGTGTCTCTGGAATGAGTCTACTGCAGTCTGGATTTGGTGGGCAGATTCTGGAGCGAGGCCCTGGGGTGCTGCTGGTGCTGCTGGCTGCAAGGGACAGATGTGCTGACTCCTCGACCAGACGACCCAAAAGATTGCACAGGACTCTGACCCCTACAAGAGGGCCTGGAACATTCAGTCCTTGCCCAGCGACAATAGTCAGAACTGGAGCATGCTTCAGAACCTAAATAGCTGATGGAGAAATACTCCTTCTTCCTTATGAATAATATTCATGCTTCACAACCAGGCCTTGCCATCTGCTATGATCTTTTATAACCTGTGCTCTACTCTATTCTCAGTTACCAGATGGTGGGTTCCAGTTTTGTAGAAAATCCACATTTACATTCTTTTTACCTTTTCCATTCTCTTTTCCCTGACAGATACCTGCACTTAGCCTTTGCCTCTCCCAATTGTCTTGTAACCAGGAGAGCATTTTTAGGCAAAAAGAAGAGAAATTACAGACAGTGACCTAAATTCTAATAATAACCTTACCACTAGCAAACTCTGCCATGTTAGTTAATTCATTGAAACTCTCTGGGTTTGACTGACAACATGGTAATAGAAACACGTCCACATGCTGTGTGTTGAGTCCTATCCTTAGAGCTTTACATGTCTGATTTAATTTTCATACTAATCCCTCTTCACCATGGAGAATCCTAAGACTGGGAGAGTTTGTGAGTTAGCAAGTGTGGCATCATTTATTATTAGCAAGACCAGAATAATTTCTGCTCTCTGGAAATAATATTTTTTTGAAAGACACAGTGTCATATTATGACGCGACAGCAATGTATAATGTTTAAAAAGGATTTGAATACCAGTAACTTTTAATGTTCTCTGTCATTCCTAATTCTGAGTGCCACAGATTATAGATATTTTACTATATTTCCATCAGGAGCTGGTATGTTGTATGAAAACTACTTTGATAGCATAATAAATATGTTTCTAGGGGGAAAAGAGGCAAAGGATTAGAAAGTCTTAATGTTGTATCTCGCTTCTGGTTAAACTTCAGGTTATATATGTCATATGAGAATTCATAAGACCTTAAAATCTGGTTTTCTCTTTTGTCTGACTAGCAATATCCATGTGGAATTCTAAAATTAAACTTTTGAAGTTGAGGCTGACAAGCAGTTGATAGTTATTCATGATTAAATTGACTACATTTGTCAGCTGTAACACACTTTGGCTTCCTCATGTGGTTGGTTGAGGCTTTCCAAAGAAAGAAAAAATATATACTACAAAGTTACCTAAGAAAAATACTGAGTGCATTTATAAAATCTATCATTTATCCATCATCTTTCTATCTGTCCGTCTGTCTAATCTATCTATCTGTCTGTCTAATCTATCTATCTATCTATTTATCTGTCTGTCTGTCTAATGTATCTATCTATCTGTCTGTCTAATGTATCTATCTATCTATCTGTCTGTCTGTCTAATGTATCTATCTATCTCTATCTGTCTAATGTATCCATCTGTCTATCTATCTATCTCTGTCTGTCTGTCTAATCTGTCTGTCTAATGTATCTATCTATCTATCTATCTATCATCTATATATCTGTCTCTGTCTATCTGTCTAATCTATCTATCTGTCTAACCTATCTATCTATTATCTATCTATCTCTGTCTGTCTGTGTAATCTATCTATCTATCTCATCTATCTGTCTGTCTGTCTAATCTATCTATCTAATCTGTCTATCTGTCTCTGTCTGTTTAATCTATCTGTCTGTCTAATGTATCTATCTATCTATCAATCTATCTGTCTCTGTCTATCTGTCTAATCTATCTATCTGTCTGTCTAATCTATCATCTATCTATCTATCTATCTGTCTGTCTAATCTATCTATCTATCTATCTCTGTCTGTCTAATCTATCTATCTCATCTATCTATTTTTTCTCTCCTGTTTATCCTTAGTATTTGTTTATCTCTTCACTTCCTTCAACCTCCTATTGAATTTTCCTTTAAGTATTTAGTCCTAACCAATGTCACATTTAGTGATTAAATGTGAATATTAGAATCTCATACATCTAGTCAAAACCCTTCATTTCGTAGGTGATGGAATATAGCCAAAAGAACCAAAGTGACTTGTCCAGACCATCTGGGAATTACCTGACAAATTTAGAAAGATAATCAAGGATATATTACTTCAGTGTGAGGGAGACTTTTGCCAAATTGTATGAAAGGATTAAATTAATAATTAATTGCAATTTAACTTTCATTATTTTACTACCAAAAGAATCATTTCTTAAAAGTGTCACTTACATTTATTCTCTAAATTTGGCAGTAGTCCATTAATACGTGTTAAAAATAAATTTTAAAATAGGAATATTCAGTCAAGGCACAGTGACTCATGCATGTAATCCCAGTACTTTGGGAGGCTGAGGCAGGAAGATTGCCTGAGGCCAGGAGTTGGAGACCACCCTTGGCAACATAACGAGATCCTGTCTCCACAAAAAAATTTTTAAAATTTGTCAAGTGTGGTGGCTCATGCCTGTGTGCTCAACTCCTCTGGAGGGTGAGGCAGGCTGATTTTTTTAGTTCAAGGAGTTCAAGCCTACAGTGAGCTATCATCACACCACTGTAGTTCAGCCTGGGAAACAGAATGAGACCCTTTCTAAAAATAATAATAAAATAAATAAAAACAAAATGAAATAGGAATGTTTAAAATGGGAATAGGATTTTGACACAGAAATATACATTTTTTAATAAAGGACAACATAAATAATGTGTGCTGAATCAGAATTTATACTCATGATACAAATAATTCGAAAGAATAATGGCAATGATTATTTGTAGCACTGAACTCAGAGAAGTTTGGAAAACATTAGGTTATGAGCAGGTTAGTCACCACATTAGGGGGAGAGGTGGTGTCTTCATTAGGACTTTCAAGTTTCTCCTTCTCAAGAAAACATGAAACAAAAATCAATAACTTTATTAAGGATCAGATCCATAATGTATTATTCGGTTTTCACACTGATACAAAGAATTACCTGAAACTGAGTAATTTATAAAGAGAAGAGGTTTAATTGACCCACAGTTCTTCATGGCTGGGGAGGCCTCAGGAAACTTACAATCATGGCAGAAGGCGAAAGAGAAACAAGCACCTTCTTCTTCCAGGTAGTGGGTAGAAGAGAGAAGGAGTGAGGGACAGACTGCCAAACGCCTTTGTACCATCAGCTCTCAGCTCTTGTGAGAACTCACTCACTATCATAAGAACAGCATGGGGGAACTGCCCCCATGATTCAGTCACCCCCACCAAGTCCCTCCCTCACATGCGGGGATTATAATTCAGGATGAGATCTGGGTGGGGACACAACAGAACTCTATCACATAAGACCGAAGGACTGTAGAAAATGTGTGCCTGGGAGATTCCGGAAGCCAGGGCTAGTGGTTCTTATTCCTTTTACATCAATTTTCCCAGTCATTGAAACTAGAATAATTAATTGAAGAAAAGCTTTGTATCAAACTTTCATACACTCATAACAGAATAATTTAAGAAAAAGTTTCAATTTCCTCACCTCTATTTTTACATTTTAATTTTAAACTGGAATGAAAGCAAAATTAAGCAATACAGTATGTCTCCTCAATGACTATTAATTTTTTCTTTCAGAAAAAAACATTTTTCCATTAGAAAAAAAAAACTATTGCTTATTGAATAAAATAAGGATTAAGTTAGTCTCAGTGGCACTAGACATGAATTTAAGAACATTTTCTCTTGAAGATGACTAGAGACAGTGAAACTACATAATGATTACATGTTTCTTTTCTATTTAGAAAATATTTCCAGAACTCTTTAGATTTCAAAATGAAGAGATGGAATACCAAAGTTAACCCCACACAATATCAAATCACTTGGTAGAATTGTAGGAGAAAGAGATGTAAGAGGCAGACTAAAGCAATCCTCTAATTTTCCACTGGAGAAAAATGAGGGTGAAGACAATGAATGACAAGGTGATACTGCCACAGCTGTCAAGACAAAAATGAGACTCAGTATTTGCTCTCCCGATCCACACTACTTCAAAAAGGTATCACTTTCTTTACACAGCATGTTTTATTCAATTAATATTTGTTCAACATTCCCAGAGGAAAGGGCTTTGAAGAGACAAATATAAAACAAGTTACATTTCTAGTAGGCAAGTACTGTGTCCTAAGTGAAGGAATTATAAGCATGGCTCCCAGAGGAATTAAGAAAAAATAGAACAGAAGCTATGTGACAATTAACCAATAGAGTACTAAGTGTAACATGACAAGGAGACATCTTGGGAGCATAAACGATTTAATGCATCTGGAAAAAGCAGAAATATAAGACCCATGTGTGTATCCCTATCATCGGAGAATATCTGTGGGAGAACAGATGTTTAAGAAGATTGCATGTGAGAAAAAAAAGGAAGGAAGGTAAGAGGAAAAAAAGGAAGGAAAAAAGACAGTGAGGGAGGGAGAGTTTGGAAAATAGAAAAATATTTCAGGAAGAGACTGAAGATGTATATAGTGTATTGTGAAGATGTATATAGTGTATTGTGAAGATGTATATAGTGTATTGTGAAGATATATATAGTGTATTGTGAAATGGCAAGTAATTGTTCGTGACTCAGAGTATATTTCAAGGAACAGCACAGGAAGTGTTGCTAAAAATACTGTCAAGGATGAGATCACAAGTGGTTTGCTACACCGTGTGAGGAAGTTAGCCATTCTCCTTTGGGCAGTAGAGAGAACTTCTAAGATTTTAAGCAGAGGTCTGGAGTGGGCACAGGTGCCTTACAAAACTGGGGCTGCACTTACACTTCCTGTAGAGCCCTGGCATCCCTTTCTCAGCCCTGCCTCTACCTCAACTTCTGCCTCTAAGACAAATGCAAATGGCACTTGGACTTCTAGGGGTAAGGAAGGACATAAGCTATGTTTTGCATTTTAGTTCAGAGGAACAGGGGGAAGAGTTGCATCGGGATTAATCAGAACTTATTCCTCCAGGATCCAGCAATTGAGAGAGAGAGACATTTGAAAAACTAAGACAGTAGACCATAATCACAACCTCTCAGAGGCACGAGTAAGTGTTGAGGAAGACGAAGTATTTGTTTCTATTAGGAAAACAGTTTATTTTGAGGAGTCAAAAGGATTTTGACAGGTGAGAGAATAAAAGAAGTGGATTTGATCTAGAAAAAGGAGATTGACTAAAGTCCACAAACTTGAATGTGTCTGCCTGGCATACATCTCTCAGAAGCTGTTCACAGGGGTTCCAGAGGGCTCAGCCTCCCCAGATCCCCAAACAACCCTAGCATTCAGCTCCCCAGGGCTTACGATGTCATAGACCACTGGGAAGAATAAAGTTTGAAATAGCATCAAAAGAAGATTTCATATCCAAACAGCATGCATTCCACATTTAGGAAAACATGGTGATATAAACCAAATACATCAGGCAGGAAACCAGAGGAAACCAGAAGTGGAGGAATGTTGTCAGATAGCTCAGAAGTGGTCCTTCCAATGTTGGAGAGATAATAATGACCAATTCATTGTTGCATTACTTCTTAAATTTTTGTTTTCTTTTCTTCTGCCTTGAAGCAAGGAAGGTAAAATGGTAAAACAAGAATGGCAAATAGATCCCTTCTTCCACAAAACTGGTCACTTGCTTTGAGTAGTAATTCTGAAGGACTGGGAAAATATGGAGCAAAAATAAAAGTGCCAGGATTCTGATATGGTTTGGGGAAGCTGATGTAGCCTGACCAGCACGGGACATGATGCATGGGGGATGAATGCACTCCAGGGGGAGGCGATCAACGCAGATAACATCCATATCCTTCCGAAAAGCCCGTCACCGGAGGGCTTTCTTTTAGGATCCCAGATCAGCAAAAGGTGCTCATCACCTCGCTAGGAGCCTGACACCTCCCACTGCTGCAGCTTCCCAGACCACTCTTGTTAGAGCAGGCACAGTGGTGAGATGGCTGAAGATGACTTATCAAGGACGACTACTAGGAATAGAAGAGAGACAGAGGAAAAATGGTCGGAAAGGGGAAATGAGGGAAGAGAAACAGTATTATTATTTAGTATGTGGAAAATTATTATATTTTTCTCTCACATCTTTATTGACTAAAATCAGGGGAGATAGAAAAGTTGGTTGTTACAGTGCAAAGACTGAATCTGTGTGTGTAAACATGAAGAGAAGGAGAGCTACCATGAATGGGAGCTCTCCACCATGGGCAGCCCCAACCAGCTCCCCAGGTTCTCTCTGAGGCCTTTGGGTGCAGACTGGAACCATGCTGCTGGCTTTCACGGGCCTCCAGCTTGCAGACAGCAACCCGTAAGACCCCAGCCACCAGAATCGTGTGAGCCAGACAATCCTTTACATCTCATTCTGTATGTGTATATCTGTATCTATGTCCACTGATGCTACTTCTCTGGAGAACTCTGTCTAGTACAATAATATCCACCAAATCAATTTAAATTCTCATCCATTCATGCATCGTTCTTTTTTTTTAGAGATGACATTAACTTTCCTGCTTCTCATAAAGAGTTATTTTTGTCTATCAGGAGCTAAAGAAATGAACGGACAGATCCACAGCCTGTTGGAAGGCTAAGAGTGTGAGGGCGCAAAGATGAGACACCTCCTGGAGAGCCCTGGCATCCCTTTCTCAGCCCTGCCTCTACCTCAACTTCTGCCTCTAAGACAAATGCAAATGGCATTTGAACTTCTAGGGGTAAGGAAGGACGTAAGCTGTGTTTTGTATTTTAGATATGCCCATTTTGAAACAATTAAATAGATGTAGAAAAATCTCCACCTTTTTTCCCTCCCAAATAGCAATTCTGTTCATTCATATAGTATAAAGAGAAAGTGAACACAGTAGATATATACTAGTATGCTATGTATTTCTGATACAATTTTTCATAGCCTTTCACAAAATATTGATCACCACTCATAAAGAGTAATGCCAGGTAAGCATCAATTTTCTTTCAGTCTTTCTGCATTTTAACTATGCTTTCTGGGAACTTCTTCAAGTCTTCAGGGAACACAGGTGATAAATAAATAGATATATCAATTTTAAAAATTAATCTTCTGGAACAGGATTTTGCACCGAGCTGCTTGCCTTCAAAAATAGCCTTCCCTATAAATTATAGAGTGTTAATCTACTTTTCAACCCTTATAACTCATCTGCTTTTTTTCTTACATAACTCTGTTTTGCATGGCAACCAATGAATTTTCACCTGAATGCAAAATTTCTTCCCTGTAACATGACTTTCAAAAAGCAATTAAAATTCACATTTTGTTAGCTTTGGCTATAAATATAATTATATTTCCATTATCAAAGTGAAAATGGTGAAAATATATTTTTCAAAAGGTCAGTATTTCAACACTGACTCACGATTATAATTTACTGATTTAGTACACATATTGTATCTCTAACTCACTGTGTATTTGTAGTGTGTGGAATCTGGGGTGTGGTAAATTGGGAAGCCCCAGGAATCTGTCTCCCCACCTAGACAGCAACTGCACTGGCAGAATCTGTCAGAGGTAACTATTTTGGAATTCTTGAGTCTCTGGACGGCTTGCAAATTCCAGCGGAAGGCTTGGGCAGTAAAGTGCAGTTAACTGCAGTCAGTTTCAGTTCCTAGCACAGGAGCAGCCTCACAGCCTATACCCAGTCCCATGGCTGGAAGCTGGTACATGTTCCTGGAGCACCCTGCACACAGGTGCAGGAACCCAGGTGGGATAAAGGACCACATTCTCCAGATATCAAGGATTTTTTTTTCTCTAATCACTGATTGGTGCTTCCGATGACAGTGGTGCAAACAAAGGGGATGAGCTCTTATTGCACTTCCCCCTCATGGCTGCAAGCCCCTCCTTTCCATTGGAAGTGACTGTCTGGGTATTTAAACGGTCAACATTTCATTTAAAGGGTCAGCACTTTTTTTCCTCCTTTGTCATTCTTATTTTCTCCCTTTTGGGAGTCAGAAATGAAACACAAAAACATTCAAAAAGAAACTATATTTATAGGAGAAATTAGAAAGTCACTGTGCAGGCTGGGCAAGGTGGCTGACTTCTGTAATCCCAACACTTTGGAAGGCAGAGGCAGGCGGATCACTTGAGGCCAGAGGTTTGAGACCAGCCTGGCTTATCATGGTGAGACCCTATCTCTAACAAAATAAATACAAAAATTAGTCAAGTGTGGTGGCACATGCCTGTGGTCCAAGCCACTCAAGAGGTTGAGGTGAAAGGATTGCATGAGCCTGGGAAGTGCAGGTTGCAGTGATCCGAGATCCCAGCACTGCACTCGAGCCTGGGTGACAGGATGAGACTCAACTCACTCCCCCCTGCCAAAAAGAAGTCACTGTGCAAGGTATTGGCTCAGAAACAACCTGAGAAAACCTGAAATTTACTCTTCAGGCTGATCCTTGGCACAGAGACAGCCCACAGCAATTCAAAACATTAAAAAAAAAAATAGCAAGATTTTAAAAAATGGTGAAAGGGGATAATTTGATTTCCAGAGTTACCCCATTATATTCAAATGTCCAGTTTTCAACCAAAAAAAATCACAAGACTTTTTAAAAATGTGAAAGTATAACCTATTAACAAAAACAACAGAAACTGACATTAACTAGGACCAGATGGTGAACATGCTTACAAGACTTTGAAAATGTATTTTCAAAGTAAGGCATGGAGAATGTCAAGAAAATGACACATGAATAAAATAGAAATAACAAAAATTAATAGAAAAAAACTAAGAATAAACCAAAATAAATTCTAAAACTAAAAAGTATTAAAGTGAAAATTTGCAAGAATGCAAAGATAGATTTGAGCAGGCAGAAGAAAGGATTGGCAAACTTAAAGACATGGCAGGGAAACTGTTGAGGCCAAGGAACAGAAAGAAAATGGGTTAAAGAAAAGTGAACAGAGCCTAAGAAGCCTGTGGGATGCCTCAGGCAGGTAACACACTTTTTGTTTAAGTTCCAGAAGGAGAAGAGAGGACGAAAGGGGTAGAGAGATAATTATGGTCTTCCTGCTTAGTACATAAAATACAGTGATTTCATTTTTTTTCATTCTTGAAACTGCTAACAAAATATGATATTTTGATTTTTTCCTGATTTTCCTTTAGTTGCCAACAACCTTAATATATTGCAAATGTTTGACTCAATTGTATATTTCACAGAGAGTAATCAAGGCTTCTATAACCTGTACCCCAACCCCTGACCCCAACGTTATTGCATTGGGCATAAGGAAAAATAAATTATTTCAATGTGACAGTGTTTTAAATTGACCAATCATTGCCCATTATGGAGAGCAGATATTTTGATACCTATGGCCATCACTAAGTTATACAAGATATAGCTGAGGTTTCCTTTCAAAGCTACTGGGAAGTCCTGCCCATATGTTTTGCAAGTTAAGTGACTCAGTGTTCAATGTTCAGTATTATAATATGGTCCCACAGCGTTTAATATATTATTTATAGTAAAATCGTTTTTTTTACATTTGATCATTTTAAGTAGTGAATGTGTGAATTTAAATTCTCATTACTTATGTTTAAGAAATAATTAAATGTGTAATGATATACATGAGGTGATTTTTATACATACTATGCTATGAAGATTTATGATCATAGTTTATTTTACAGGAACATTGGTAGCTGTAACAATTAATTTTTTTGATATTTTGTTATACATCACTTTCATTCGTAGATAAGATTTACTAATTTATTAGTCATTGCACATAATTCAGGCATGTTTAAAATGTAGGGGAGTTTAACAAATTAATACCTGGTCACCGTTAGTGACTTTTGTAGTTTTCTCAGATCTTCAGGTCTTTAAGTATAAAAAATTATTTGTTTTGGAAAATTTCCTACATGAGTTTGCTAAAGGTTACTCAATAGTTTTCTGAAACAGTTTTGAGTTTACCTCTCATGCGGTTTCCTTTTCACGACATGCTATCTGTGGCCTTTATAACAAGAAGTACATAGATTCCCAAAGAATCCTGAAGATATAGAACTAAATCTGAATATAAAAGGAAGAAGATGGTTTTCTGAACTCACTTTCTGTTCTTGATATCTCTGACTTACAAATTGACAGAGGGAAATTTGAGAGTGTACTACTATTCCAGATATTTAAATTCAAAGTACATTCTTTAGCTGAGAAAGAATATCACAAGCTCTTTTCAATATCTTGCCATAGAGAAATGAATGATGAAATTTGTATTTTGTTACTCATAGTCAATACTTGCCACTACAAGTATTTGTTATAGTAGGTATAGCTGCTGTAACCCTGTAGCCTCTTCCCAGTGACAATTGCATATTATAGAGGATACAATACAAATTTCTGTCCACCCCTCTGGCCACCAAATATTTAAATGCACTTTTTTTGTACAAGTAAAACACATGCATTTTTCTCCCCCAAGAGACAGTCCAAAGTTAAACTCAGCTCAAAGTGGGTATGGCAAAGTTTTCTCCATCAGCGTTTCATCCTTTTGACCCACCTGCTTACAAAATTAGAAACAAGCTATCTGCCTCCTGCATGTATATACAAGTATACGATGGTGGGGGCACGACCAGAATAACCTCAAGAAAAACTGCAGCTGACAAAAGGGGAGCTTGGGGTCCATGCTGCAGTCACTGCAATGATGAAATCCTGATGGCCAAGTTGTGGAAGAAGGCACCCTTTTTCCAGAAGGATGTGGAAAGACCCTCAATTAACTCCACTTCTGCTATTTGGGGAGATTTCCTTGTGTGACACCGTTTCACTCTGGCTGGACCCTCTGTGGGGGCCCTTCCCTTGACATCATCCCCCCAGGGCCACATCTGGGGGGCTTTGGGAATCTTGTCCTTGGTGGAGGATAAGGACCTTTTACTGCCTTTTTTCTCCCCGGGAAACTTCAAGGACCTATGGGTGGCCTTGATAGCCACAGAATTTTTTAGTAAGAGAAGAAAAGAGGAAATAGACTTCTAATTTATTTGTTTCCTGTCAATTTGATGTGCCTGCACTCACCTAAAGTTATTTTCTAGGAGTTGTCCTCAAGCCCTTCTTTGCTCTTTATTTCTCCATCCCTATGCATTTTTCTTTTCATTGAATGGTGGCTGCCATCATGCCATTTAAAGCAACAGGACTTAGTTGAGAACGCATCTGCTTAAATCTGGTCTCTGTTCTAGAAGTGTGTCCCCATTTTAACCAATTAATCCCTACAGGGCCTTTTTTGTTCAAGTCTTTTTCAGTATTACCTCTTACTGTTTGCAGTCCCAAAACAGTAATCTTTTGCAACTCTGCACGGCCCAAATGTCTGTGTTCTCGTTTATCCTTTGCCGCCAATCTTGAAGGAGGCTGCTCTTGCCTGAGTAATTAGCTGCCTCTCCTAGACTAAAAAAGAACTTAAAAGCATCAACCCACGTTTAAAAATATACTTTTAAAAGGAGTTTTCATTTCCCCAGTGACCAACAGTCATTACTTGACATGAATTTTTTCATTTTATATTTTATGAATCTGTGAATGTTTTATACATCAGTCTAATTAAAGAAGCCTTCCCCTTAGATTTAATCTGAAGGCAAGGAATAATTAAAGCATTTTCATTTATATTATAGTATATGTGCATGGGGAAAAGTAATAGATATTTATATTTAATGTTCATCTTTATTAAAATTATCCTAATTATGCACATGAAGTTGTCTAGGTCAGAGACAGATTTCTTATTAAAACCTCACGGTAAACAATAAGTATGTAGGTCCCCTTACTGTAATCATTTCTCCTGTGGTGCCATAAGAGCCAGGGCAATCGTTCTGCACAAGTAGCCAGGCACTCCTAACATGTGTAATGGGCTTGAGTCACGCTCCAACCTTTTGAATGGAAATAAAACGTCTAGAGGAGCCAGATTGTCTTGTGTATCAGGCCCTTTAAAACCTAGACCATGTTTCCAAGTCTCCAAGCCTCCTTCCTCTTTGAATTGTAAATACAGTCATCCCTCAGTATCCGTGGGGTGTCCAGGAACCCCTCAGATATCAAAATGAACACTCAAGTTCCTTATATAAAATGGTGGAGTATTATTATATAACTTATACACATCCTCCAGTATATGTTAAATCATCTCTCTATTACTTATAATACCTAAAACAATATAAATGCTATATAAATACTATTTATACTATATTGTTTAGGGAATAATTACAAGAAAAAGAATGTCTACCTGTTCAGTACAGACGTAATTATCTTCTTTTTTCTTTCAAATATTTTCAAGCCCCAGTTGGTTGATGTCCATGGATGTGGAACCCACAGATGTGAAGGTCGGAGTGTACCTAAAAGGAGGAGGCTCCCCCACTCCCAGGGACCTGAGGCTTAACCTGAGCTAATCTGGGTTGGAGTCTTGGCCTTCTTAGGGAGATCAGTGATGATTTATTATGCTCTAGGAAATAAGCAACTGGCAGGACGAATGTCTCTAGACCTAATCCTCTTAATATGTCCAGAGTCCAGAAGGTCAGGTTTATGATGGGAGCACTGAGAAACCCACAAAAGTTTTACTCCATTCTTGTGAGACCCAATGTCTGACGATGAAAGGAGATCTTTCCAGGGAGCCTCATCCTGTAGGGACCTTTTCAGGTATTGCTGGTTTGCCTGGAGACCTTCAACATGAACCTAGACCAATTTTTTTTAATAATATATATTTTATTGCATTTTAGCTTTTTGGGGTACATGTGAAGAACATGCAAGATTGTTGCATAGGTACATACATGGCAATGTGATTTGCCGCCTTCCTCCCCATCACCTATATCTGGCATTTCTCCCCCAAGTTATCCCTCCCCAACTCCCCCACCCCCCTGCTGTCCCTCCCCAGTTCCCCCCCCCCCACAGACCCCAGTGTGTGATGCTCCCCCTCCCTGTGTCCACGTGTTCTCATTGTTCAACACCCACCTATGAGTGAGAACATGTGGTGTTTGATTTTCTGTTCTTGTGTCAGTCCAATTTTAATTAAAGAATAAAAACTGCTTCCAACCTCTACTCTCTGTCAATAACCACTGTTCCTTATTTCTCTGTAGATCATAAGTGTCCCTAAAGACAAATGTTCCTACAACTTTTTCAGTATATCTGATTGCTTCTGTGGAGAAATACCCAGATATAGTACACATGTAAAAAAGCAAGATGTGGAATAGTGGGCCTGGTATACTACCATAGGGAAGGGTGATAAAAGCAGCATAAGTAATTGCTTACTACGATGGAATTTTATATACAGACACATGTACACTCCATGGATAGAAGCTACATTTCTCTGAATTTTTAATAGTTTTGATTTTAAAACCTCTAAACAATTCACGTAATTTTTAAAAACAATAAAAATGAGAGAGAATCCCTACGAATATACAGCAAAATGAAATAGTTAAACCTGATCATATATCATGTTGATGGCTAAAACACACAAAAAAGAGACATTTAAAGGATCTTTAAAATGCAATAATAGTAATTTAACTATTCAATGGCCAAGAGAAGTCCAAATAAACCGTGAAGTATATTAAGTAAACATATTCAGTAAGAATATAGTGTAGTTGTTTTGAAATCATAATAAACCAATTATTATTTATTTTAAAGACATTGAAGCCAGAATTTTTAGTTAAAGAAAAAAAAGAGAGGCCAGGCGCAGTGGCTCACTCCTGTAATCCCAGCACTTTGGGAGGCCAAGGAGGGCGAATCACAAGGTCAGGAAATCAAGACCAGCCTGGCCAACATGGTGAAACCCTGTCTCTACTAAAAATATAAAAAATTCGCCGGGCATGGTGATGGGCACCTGTAATTCCAGCTACTCTGGAGGTTGAGGCAGGAGAATTACTTGAACCTGGGAGGCAGAGGTTGCAGTGAGCTTAAATCATGTCACTGCACTCCAGCTTGGGCGACGGAGCAGGTTCTGTCCAAAAAAAAAAAAAAAAGAAGAAGAAGAAACCTATGAAAACAAAGTACTAACTGAAAATACTGGTGTCTTACATTTGATTTGGAAATATCAGTCTAAACTTACAATTCATGTTTCTCTTTGCCTAACCTAAGGTTATGACAATATTCTTCTATAATTTTTATCTAAAATGTTTCTAGTTATACTTCTCATAAGCAGGTTCGCAAACTGCAGTTGAGTTTGGTGTAGGCTATAAAGAACAAAATTCATTTTTTCATTTTCTCCCCCTGTGTTCTGAAATTAAATTGTTTTCCTAATGCAGTCTATGTTTACATTTTGTTGGATTTTAATTGTTACACTTTTAAGAAATTTTGCATTTCTATTCTTTAACAATGTTAAAATATTAAAACATTTTATCTGACTTAACTCCTTTCTTAATTTATATCATTATTTTATGTGTTCTAATGTTACATGTATTTGTATTATATGTAATGAAGTTACCCTTTCTGTTCCTCTTTCTTTATGCATTTCTGTATTCAAATCTGCAATCGTTTATCTCCCACTTGAAGCCCAGCCTGTAATAACTTTTATAACTACATTAGTGTACCATCCTTTTCATTTATTTTTCGAAAACGTCTTCATTTCTTATTAATATGTTAATTTTCCCATTATTTAAATGTGGACTCTGTTCTTCCAGCTCATGAATGATGTCATTTCATCACTGTCTGGCTTTCCATCATTTTCATTGAGAAGTCAGCTTTAGATTTAGTTTTGCTCTTCTTAAGGTAATGTGTCTTCTTTTGTTACCTATTTGTAGGGTTTTCTCTTTGCCTTTCAGCATTTTGTTATAACTATTTCCTTTATATTTATTCTTCTTGGCAGTAGCAGAGCTTCTTGACTCTGTGGGTGAATGATTTTCATCAGTTTAGCAAAATGTTTAGCCATTATCTCTGCTCTTTTGCATATATTTTTCTGGAGTCTCTTTCTGAAACCCCAAATTACAGAATATGCTAATTTCCCCCACATATTCCTTATTCTACTTCTTGTATGATTTTTCTTTCTCTCCATGTCTCTACTCTGAATATTTTCTACATGTCTTCTACTTTTCAAGTGCCATATTATTGGGTCTAAACTCCTAAATCCACTTACTGAGTTCATAATTAAATGTATCTTTTGATTCTGGAATTTTCATTTAAATTTTTTAAAATCCTAATTCTCTTTTCATATATTTTCTCCATCTTCCTATTTTTTGTAGATATTAATGATGGTTATTTAAAGTCCTTGTTGCTGACCCTGCATCTGAAGTAACTTCAGATCTATTTCTATTTTCTGTGGGTTTTCTTTTTTTTGAGTTTTAATACAATTCATATAATTTATGTGTCTAGGAATTGATAGGCTGCCAGCTATATATATAAGCAAGGTTCAATATAATATCTTCTTCCACAAATGTTCAGCCTTTGCTTTACTAGGCAGACACAGTGGTGAGGGATCACTTGCTCCGATCCTGGGCTGAGATGAATCAGGCGATTATTAATTTAGGAAGTTTCCATCTACTGTGGTGCTTCCCTATAAACACTGTGAATCTCTCCTGACTTCCAAATGAGATAATGGTTCAAGCAGCCCTGTCCTTCTCCTAAATAGGTCCTGAAGTGCAGTTCCAGCTTCATACTACAAGACTGCTCACACATTCCTCTGATTTTCAGAGCGCTAATGCTTCACTTCTTAGTCTGCCTGCTATACAATTCCACTTCAGAATTTGCCACATTTATTTAGGAGGAAGCTGGCTCTGCTTTCACACTATTTGTTAGCCTTGAGAGCCTGTTCTCTATCCGCTTCAGGTACAGCTTGCGTAGTGAAAGTTCTTTCTTCTGTCTTAAGTTGGAAAATGGCTTTAAGGCAAAAGCTGCTGTAGCTTGGGAGCTCCTCTCCTTGATAACCCCATTTCACAACCCTGCCTCCCTGTTCTTGGTCATTTCAAGAGATCTCAGTCTTGGATACATGTAAGCATATTTCAAAAAATTATCTACATTATTTAAGAGCTCTCAGTTGGACTTTGATCACTTGCAATCCATCCTGAATTGGATTATGTGATTAATTTATACATTATGCATAAATGATAGCATTTCTGGTGTGAGGTCATGGAAGGAACAAAACACCACCCTGTAGAGATTTCCACCAGTCCTCTAGATCTAGCTACTGGCTTGCAGATAGGAGTCAGAAGAACCTGTTAAGACTTCAAAGGAATACATCATTTATACAAAAAATGTGCTAGATTGTCCAGGACAAGTGACCTATAGATAAAAATAAAGAAGGAGGAATTTGGGACTGCATAGTCTAAAAGAGATTTAAGAAATATATAAAACAAAGGCAACATATTGACTTTATTTTTATCCTGATTCAAACAAACTCTCCATAAAATATGTTTGTGATCCAATTGAGAACATTTGAACATAGACTGAATATTAGATAACATTAGGAATTATTGTTTATTTTTTAGTTACAACTATGGTAATGTTATGGTTTTTTGTTTGTTTGTTTGTTTGCTTGTTTGTTTGTTTTGAGACAGAGTCTCACTCTGTCGCCAGGTGCCAGGCTGGAGTGCAGTGATGTGATCTCAGCTCACTGCAACCTCTGCCTCCCGGGTTCAAGCAATTCTCCTGCCTCAGCCTCCTGAGTAGCTGGGACTACAGGCACGCACCACCACGCCCAGCTAATTTTTGTATTTTTAATAGAGACGGGGTTTCACCAGTTGGCCAGGATGGTCTCGATCTCTTGACCTCGTGATCCATTCACTTCAGCCTCCCAAAGTGCTGAGATTACAGGTGTGACCCACTTCGTTATGTTATGTTTTTAAAAAGTATTTTCTCTTAGAGGTACACACTGAAGTATTTGAAGATTAAATTGAAGTCTTAGAATTGTGTTAAAAAAATTCAAAAGAAAAAAATTAGGGGTCAGGGCTGTAAGAGAAATAAAGTACAGCTGACCATTGAACAACATGAGTTTAGTTACATGCATCCACTTATACCCATATTGTCTTCTGTCTCTGCCACAAGACCAACCCCTCCACTTCCTCCTTTGCCTACTCAATGTGAACATAATGAGGGTGAAGGCCTTTATGACAATTCACTTTCATTCAGGGGTAGCATGTCCTGAACTGCATCAGTTTATAGAGGAAACACAATTATCCATGTGTATTTGATCACATACAGATAATAATATGTTGATCATTATAGAGGATGATTGTGAGGACATGTGGTTTTATTATACTGTTCTCAAACCATTCATGTACAACTTGAAAGTTTCACAATAAAAATTTTAAAAGGCATTTTCTTTTGATTTACATTCGGTCCTATTCATTTCAACACAATTATTCCATATGGAGTCTAAGTCCTTCTCCTTCCCACCAAACCCCAGTGCCATCCCCCAGTGTTATTATTCCAGTGGCTCTAGCAATTCAGAGTATGTATTGGGGTGGACTGAAAGTGAAAAAGGTGGTGATGCATTCTCCCACTAGAAGGAGGAAATTCCATTTCCTTTCCTTGCTCTTTTTGGTGGGGCAGGGAGGTCAATTAAGCAACAGATACCTTCTCTTTTAAATGACCAGTATTTATCAGGCTACTTCATTTTCTGTTGGTTATATTGGAAGCACACCTTGATTGTAGGTGGGAAGATTGTGATCTCCCTTTCGTATCTACAGGAAGGGAGGAATGGAAAAACCGAGAATACTGGTAGAAAACACATGATGAAAACACAACTATAAATGCTAACATATTAATAATTACATTAAATATTAATGAACTAATTTCTAATTAGCAAACAGTTGTCGTGAAATCTGTACATTTAAAAATACTTATTTCTGAGTCATTCCCTCAGTCCTCTTCCACCAGATCAGGATTTTGCCCTGATATGTCTACAATGTATCTGTAGCACAAAACACTCACACTTTCAGCATTCTAACAGAAATCTTTTTTATCTCTGGCTTATCGAAGACCATTATGAACTTGCTTGTAGAGATTTAAGTGAGAAAGAAGGTAATTTCCTTTTGTAGAAAATGTTTACTGCGTTTCTAAATTGAAATTTTAAAAAATCATATGAAGGATATGCACAATAAGATATTATTATATGTTTTCCTTCTCCATTAATGTGAAAAATATAAATGGTTTTGAGCTTTTTTCTATCTTTCTTGTTACATGTTATCAGAAAAGCTTAATGTTTTCAGAGGGTGAATAGTAGGCATATAATTCTGTTTTTTAAGGTTTAAAAGCTGCCAAGTAGTGTTTAGCCAGCAGTTATTTCTTCATTCAACTCAACTTCAACCTAATGAAATAACACACAGGCAGATAAGTCATAAACTACAAGAATATAAGTACGGGCATACTTTGAAGATATTGAGAGTTTGGTTCCAGATGACTACAATAAATCAAGTATCACAATAAAGGAAGTCACATTTTTGGTTTCCCAGTACATATAAAAGTTATGTTTATGCTATTCTGTAGTCTATTAAGGGTACAATAGCATTATGTCTAAAAGAGCAATGTACTTACTTAAAGAATACCTCATTAATTTAAAAAATGCTAAGAATTATCTGAACCTTCACCAAGTCATAATCTTTTTGCTGGTGGAGGGTCTTGTCTTGATGCCGATGGCTGCTGACTGATCAGGGTGGGGTTCCTGAGGGTTGCGGTGGCTGTGGTAATCTCCTAAAGTAAGAAAGCCTTAAAATTTGTTACACTGACTGACTCTTTTCATGAAAAACTCTTCTGTAGCGTGCAGTGGTGTTTGACAGAATTTTACCCACAGAATTTCTTTCAAAATTGGAGTCAGTTCTCTCAAACTCTGGGGCTGCTTTATCAACTAAGTTTATGGACTATTCTAAATCATTTGTTGCCATTTCAACAATATTCACAACCTCTTCATAAGAAGTAGATTTCATCTCAAGAAACCACTTCCTGTGCTCATACATAAAAAGCAACTCCTCACCTTTTAAAGTGTTATCCTGAGATTACACCAATTTACTCATGTTTTCAGGCTTCACTTCTAATTCTGCTTCTGTTGCTATTTCCATCACATTTGCACTTACTTCTTCTACTGAACTCTTGAACCCCTCATAGACATTCATGAAGGGTGAATCAACTTCTCTAAATTCCTGTTAATGTTGATATTTTGACCTTCTCTCATCATTATCTATGGCAGCCATTGCCTTGCAAAATGAATTTCTTAAGTAGTAAGACTTGAAAGTCAAAAATACTCTTTGATTCATAGGCTGCAGAATAGAGGTTGTGTTATCAAGCATGAAAACAATATTAATCTCCTTGTATGTCTCCATTAGAGCTCTTGAGTGACTAGGTACATAGTCAATGAGCAGTAATATTTTAAAAGAGATAGTGAGAAGTTGGTCTCAACAGTAGGCTTAAAATATTCAGTGATCCATGCTGTAAACAGATCTGCTGTCATCCAGGCTTTGTTGTTCCATTTAGGGAGCACAGGCAGAGTAGATTTAGCATAATTCTCAAGGGTCTTAGTATTTTTAGTATGGTAAATGAGCATAGGAAAGTCACCATCTGCAACAGTCCTTAGCAAGAGAGTCAGCCTGTCCTTTGAGGTTCTGAAGCCAAGCATTGACTTCTTTCTAGCTATAAAAGTCTTAGATAGCATATTCTTCCAATAGAAGGCTGTTTAACTACACTGAAATTCTGTTGTTTCATGCAACCACCTTCATCAATTATCTTAGCTAGATCTTCTGGGTAACTTGCTGCAGCTTCTACACCAGCACTTGCTGCGTCATCTTGGCACTTTTAGGTTATGGAAATGGCTTCTTTCCTTAAACCTCATGAACCAACCTCTGCTAGCTTCAGCCTTTCCATCTGAAGCTTCCTCAACTCTCAGCTTTCATAGATTTCAAGACAGTTAGTGCTTTGTTCTGGATTAGGCTTTGGCTTCAGGGACTGTTTCTGCTGGTTTGATCGTCTATCTAGACCATGAAAATTTTTTTCCATATCAGCAATGAGGCTGTTTTGCTTTTTTATACTTCACATATTTGCTGGAGTAACACATTTAATTTTTTAAAAGATATTTTCCTTTGCATTCAAAACTTGGCTGTTTAGTGGAAGAGGGAGGCCTAGCTTCTGGCCTATCTCTGCTTTTAACATGCCTTCCTCATTAAGCTTAATTACTTCTCCCTTTTGATTCAAAGTGAGAGTCTTGCGATTCTTTTCTCACTTGAACACTTAGAGGCCATTGCAGGGTTATTAATCAACGTAATTTTAATACCGTATGTCTCAGAGAATAGACAGGACAGAGGAGAGGGAAAGAGACTGAACAGCTGTTTGATGGAACAGTCAGAACACATCCAACATTTATCGATTAAGTCTGCCCTCCTATATGGATACAGATCATGGCACCCCAAAACAATCACAACAGTAAAATCCAAGATCACTAGTTATAGATCACCGTGACAGATATCATAATAATGAAAATTTCAAAATACTGTGAGAAGTACCAAAATGTGACACAGATACATGAAGTGCATGCCTGCTATTGGTAAAATGTTGCGGATAGACTTGCCCCATGCAGGGTTACCACAGACCATCCATTTGTAAAGTAACCTGTATTCACAAAGTGCAATAAAGCAAAGTGACTGTATCTAAACACTTTAAAGAGCCACCTATTGATATGTAATTAAATTATTCTGATTGTTCTTGGCATTATTAGTCAATTCAAGTTTTATATAACTACCTGTTCGTAGATTTTCTTTCAGTGGTGCTAAAATTAACTCATTCATGATGCTTCATTTTATGTTAGGTTACTATAGAACATACAAAAATGACTTTTTTTTCAATAAGATTTCATTGCAAGTAGCTATTTCCCATTAGACAACCCTATGAGAAGTTTGTACAGTAATATATTTCATATTCACCAAAAAGGACATTTTTTAACTTTGTTGAGACCAAGTAACTGATGTTTTCCATTTATCAGTAATATTACCTTTTACCCTGCCTTCAGGCTTTTTTCTTGTGTTATTTTTACAAAAATTTGATTTCTAATAACATGTATTAATATGTCTGCTAGCTCAGAGGCCTGTCCTATTTCTTCCAATTATTGGTTTTGATGGATGAATTATCAACATCAATGTTTTGAAAAAAAAAGACAAAATAATAAAACACCACTGAAAATCTCACATACATCTGAATATACATTATGGAAAAAAATGCATTTAGGTTTTCAAAAGAGTTAGAATAATATCAATGCTTCTTTTTTATCTAAATGTATATCTGAATACCCACACATAAAATTCAAAATATTCATTGAAAAGATCAATGAATGCTTTAGAATTGTGGTCATAGCATTAAAAGCTTTGGAAAAATAAATATGCCTTTATAGGTTTTTAAAAAAATCAATGTTATCTGAATTATCAATTATCTTTGGTATATACCATCCTGCTGACATAGTTATAAAAGTTACAGTAATTAAAATATATGGTTTCTTTTTTTTTCACATGAGCATATCAAAAAGTTCCAGTAAAGAAAAGAATATAGCACATGTGTTTTATAGGGGAATATTGCAAATTCCCTATTTTTGCATTCAGTGATATTTTTATTGAGTCCTTGATAATGCAGATTTTTTTTGGAATGACAATAGAAATTTCATTCTGAGTTGCAAGGAATGGACTGATTGAATAACCTTACATGTGTGAGAGGCCATTATAACAGATATCACATAGAGGTTGCCTTGCCTTGGGAAGTGACCCTGAAGTTTATACCAAAAAGTAATTCTAAGGGTTCTGAAAACAAAGAAATATTTAGTGAGTTTCAGACTCTATGATGTTTGCCAGAAACCCAATGGGAATATGACAGCAGATATTCAACACAGAATCGATTGGGTAATAATCACGCTGTTCTGTTGACTTTGCTCCAAGAATATTCATGTAAGTGAGGAGAAATGCAGAGAGGAGTTACTTCATTCTGGGCAGAATCTACACCTTCATAGGTGGAGTAAACACAAATTGATAAGCTCCTGCTGACTAGTAGTATGTTAATGTCACAGACCACGAGAGCAAAATGAATAGAAGAAACTAGGCCACCCCTGATTTTCACAGGAAAAGCATAGACAGTAGTCGCTAGCGTCGGGGAAGGAACGATTGGTGACAGCTCGCATAGTAAGAGTCCCAAGAAAATGTCAAGCTTAAACGTAACTTAAATTTCCGTTGTTTTTTTCATTTCCATTTTACAAACTAAATGAAAATCAAAGACCAAAATGATTGAGACATCAATCCAATGTCTCAGAACAAGTAGGAGGACCATTTTAAAACTTACGTCTGCCTATTTTCAATTTCCTTGTTCGGTGTGTTTGTTTTATTTTAAAACTTTCCAGCCTCGTAAAGGCTAAAAACGAAAGAGGTGTTCATTATGCAGGACAGCCTAAGGCAAGCTACAGTCCCAAACACCTCAGTACCAGCAGTCTGAAACTGGGAACTCCACCGCATGGCCCCAGCCTGGCTCTGCCCCTCTCGCTAATGCCACGCTCAGACAATGCGGTAGCCTCTGTCTAGGACACTGCCAGCTGCCAACACACAGAATCTTAATTTGTCATGTTGCTGTAACAAATTACCACAAACTTAGTGACCGAAACCAACACAAACCCACGATCTCACAGTTCTGTGGGCCAGAAGTCTTGCCTGGGTCTCAGCCGGCTAAGATCAAGGCAAACGGGGCTGTGTTCCTTCTGCAGGCCCGGGAGAGACTCTGTTTCCTCACCTTCCCCAGGTTCCTGCTGTCACTCTCTCCCAGTGGCCTGAGTAGCGACCCCCAAAAATATGTGCCCACATCCTGATCTCCAGAACCTGTGAATATTACCAGATACGGTATAAAGAAAAAGAAAAAGTTTATTGGAAAAAATACTTGATTAAGGATTTGAGAAAAGGGACTTACGCTAAATTATCTGAGTGTGCCCTAAATCCAATAAGTGCTCCATATAAGTGTAAGGCAGAAATATAATTAGCAGTCTCACAGAGGAGAAGGTGAAGTAAAGATGGGGCCAGGGATGGAAGAAGCAATGAGGCATAAGACAAGGACTGCAGCAACCACCAGGAACTAGAAGAAACAAAGAATACAAATCTCCCTTGAGTCTTCAGAAGGAGCGGTCTTGCTGATATCCGTGGACTTCTATTGTTTGGAACTGTGAGGGAATACATTTCTGTTGTTTTAAGTCACCACCTTGGCCGGGCACTGTGGCTCAGGCCTGTAATCCCAGCTCTTTGGGAGGCCCAGGTGGGCCAATCACAAGGTCAAGAGATAGAGACCATCCTGGGAATATGGTGAAACCCTATCTCTACTAAAAATACAAAAATTAGCCAGGCATGGTGGTGCGCACTTGTAATCTCAGCTACTTGGGAGGCTGAGGCAGGAGGATCGCTTGAACCCGGGAGGGATAGGTTGCAGTGAGCCGAGATTGCACTTCTACACTCCAGCCTGGGCGACAGAGGGGACTCTGTCTCAAAAATAATAATAATAATAAATAAAAATAAAACCACTCTACCTTTGTGGCAATTTGTTCTGGCAGCCCTAAGAAACTAACACTCTTACATGCCTTACATCTCTTACATCCCCTCGGCTTCAAAGCCAAAAATGGCAATTGGGTCCTTCTCGCAGTGCTCTCTCCTGCTCTCCTTTTCTTTTCCTTTTTTTAAAATTATTTTAATTTACGTTCTGGGATACATGTGCAGGATGTACACATAGTGCACGTGCCATGGTGGTTTGCTGCACCTGTCAACCCATCACCTAGGCTTTCTTTAATTTAGACCATAAAATGAGCCTCAATAAATTTAAGAAAACTGAAATTATATCAAGCACTCTCTTAGAACACAGTGTAATAAAACTGGAGATCAACTCTAAAAGGAATCCTCAAAACCATGAAAGTTCATGGAAATTAAATAACTTGTTCCTGAATGAGCATTGGGTCAGAAATGAAACCAAGATGAAAATTTGAAAAGTCTTCAAACTGAACAATGATAATGGCACAACCTATCAAAACCTCTGGGATTCAGCATAGGCAGTGCTAAGAGGAAAGTTCATAGCCCTAAACACCTACATCCAAAAGACTGAAGGAGCACCGACTGACATGCTACAGTAACACCTCGAGGAACTAGAGAAACGAGAACACACCCCAACCCAAACCCAGCAGAAGAAAGGAAATAACCAAGATTAGAGCGGAACTAAATGAAATTGAAATGAACAAAAAAAATACAAAAGATCAATTAAACAAAAAGATGGTTCTTTCAAAAGATAAAATTTATAGACCATTAGCAAGATTAACCAAGAAAAGAAGAGAGAAAACCCAAATAACCTCATTAAGAAACAAAACAGAAGATATTACAACTGGCGCCACTGAAATCCAAAAGATCATTGAAGATTACTGTGAACACCCTTACCCACGTAAACTAGAAAACCTAGAAGAAATGGAGAAATTTCTGGAAACATGCAACCTCCTAGCACAAATCAGGAATAATTAGATACCCTGAACAGACCAATAATAAGCAGTGAGATCGAAATGTTAATTTAAAAGTTACCAGCAAAAAAAAAAGTCCAGGACCAGACAGATTCACAGCAGAATTCTACCAGATATTCAAAGAAGAATTGGTACCAATTTTTTGACACTATTCCACAGGATAGAGAAAGAAGGAACATTCCCCTAATCCCTAATTCATTTTATGAAGCCAGCATCACCCTAATACCCAAACCAGGAAAGGACAGAACCGAAAAAGAAAACTACAGACTGACATTGTTAATGAACATAGATGCCAAAATCCTTAACAAAATAATAGCTAACTGAATCCAACAATATGTCAAAAAGATAGTCTACCATGACTGAGTGGGTTTCATACCAGTGATACAGGGATAGCATAACAAACGCAAGTCAATACATGTGATACACAGAATTAAAAACAAAAATCACATGATCATCTCAACAGATGCAGAGAAAGCATCTGACAAGATCCAGCATCCTTTTACAGTTAAAACTCTCAGCAAAATCGGCACAAAAGGGACATACCTCAATGTAATAAAAGTCATCTGTGACAGCCCAACAGCTAACATAGTAATGAATGGGGAAGAGTTGAAAGCATTCCCTCTGAGACCTGAAATGAGACAAGGATGGCCACTCTCACCACTCCTCTTTAACATAATACTGGAAGTCCTAGCCAGAACAATCAGACAAGAGAAAGAAATAAAGGGCATCCAAATCAGTAATGAGGAAGTCAAACTGTCACTGTCTGCTGATGATACGATTGTTTAGCTTGAAAACCCTAAAGACTCCTCCAGAAAGCTCCTAGAACTGATAAAAGAATTCAGCAAAGTTTCCAGATACAAGATTAAGGTACCCAAATCAGTAACTCTTCTGTATATCAGCAAGAACCTGCGGAAAATCAAATCAAGAACTCAACCCCTTTTACAATAGCTGCAAAACAAAAAACAAAGTAGGCATACACCTAACCAAAGAGTCAAAAGACCTCTACAAGAAAAACTACAAAACACCGCTGAAAGAAATCAGATTTCTTTCACAACACAAACAACTGGAAACATATCCCATGCTCATGAATGGGTAGAAGCAATATTGTGAAAACTACTCAAAGCAATTAACAAATTCAATGCAATTCCCATCAAAATATCACCACAATTCTTTACAGAATTAGAAAAAATTCTAAAATTCATATGGAACGAAAAAAGACCACCCATAGCAAAGCAAGACTAAGCAAAAAGAACAAATCTGGAGGCATCACACTACCTGACTTCAAACTATACTATAATGTCATAGTCACCAAAACAGCATGGTACTGGTATAAAAATAGGCATGTAGACCATTGGAACACAATAGAGAACCTAGAAATAAACCCAAATACTTAGTGCCAACTGATCTTTGACAAAGTAAACAGAAACATAAAGTGGGGAAAGGAAACCCTTTTCAACAAATGGTGCTGGGGTAATTGGCTAGCCACATGTAGGTGAATGAAACTGAGTCCTCATCTCTCACCTTATACAAAAATCAACTCAAGATGGAGTAAGGACTTAAATCTAAAACCTGAAACTATAAAAATTCTAGAAGATAACATTGGAAAAACCCTTCTAGACATTGGCTTAGGCAAGGATTTCATGACCAAAAACCCAAAAGCAAATGCAATAAAAACAAAGATAAATAGTTGGGACTTAATTGAACTAAAGAGCTTTTGCATGACAAAAGGAATAGTCAGCAGAGTAAATAGACAACCTGCAGAGTGGAAGAAAATCTTCACAATCTATACATCTGACAAAGGACTAGTATCCAGAATCTGCACCAAGCTCAAACAAATTAGCAAGGAAAAACAAAATATCCCAACAAAATGTGAGTTAAGGTTATGGATAGACAATTCTCAAAAGAAGATATATAAATGGCCAACAAACATATGAAAAAATGCTCAATATCACTAATGATCAGGGAAATGCAAATCAAAACTACAGTGCAATATCACCTTATTCCTGCAAGAATGGCCATAATCAAAAAATCAAAAAATAGATGTTGGAGTGGATGTGGTGATCAGGGAACACTTCTACACTGCTGATGGGAATGTAAACTAGTACAACTACTATGGAAAACAGTGCGGAGATTCCTTAAAGAACTAAAAGTAGAACTACCATTTGATCCAGCAATCCCACTACTGGGTATCTACCCAGAGGAAAAGAAGTCATTATGCAAAAAAGATGCACATGCATGTTTATAGCAGCACAATTTACAATTGCAAAATCATGGAACAAACCCAAAATGCCCATCAATCAACAAGTGGATAAATAAACTGTGATATGTGTGTGTGTATATATATACACACTGTGATGTATACATATACAATGAAATACAATTCGGCCATATAAAGGAATGAATTAACAACATTTGCAGCAACCTGGATGAGATTGTAGACTACTATTCTAAGTGAAGTAACTCAGGAATGAAAAACCAAACATCGTATATTCTCACTGATATGTGGAAGCTAAGCTTTGAGGACACAAAGGCATGGGAATGATAAAATGGATTTTGAAGATTTGGGGGGAAAACGAGGAGGGACACAAGAGATACAAGACTACAAATATGGTTTGGTGTAAACTGCTTGGGTGATGGTTGCACCAAAATCTCACAAATCACCACTAAAGAACTTACTTGTAACCATATATCACTTGTACCCCAATAACTTATGGAAAAATTAATTTTAAAAAATAAGATAAATTAAATCTTTGATAAAACACTGGCAAACCAAATCCAGCAGCACATCAAAAAACTTATCCACCACAATCAAGTTGGTGTCATCACCAGTATGCCAAGGCTGGTTCATCATATGCAAATCAATAAATGTAATTCATCACATAAGCAGAACTAAAGACAAAACAGCATGATTATCTCAATACATGCAGAAAAGGCCTTTGATAAATTTCAACATTCCTTTATGCTAAAAACTCTCAATGAACTAGGTATTGATGGAACATATCTCAAAATAAGAACCATTTATGACAAACCCACAGCCAGTATCATACCGAAAAAAGCTGGGCAAAAGCTGGAAGCATTCCCCTTGAAAACCGTCACAAGACAAAGATGGCCTCTCTCACCACTCCTATTCAACATAGCATTGTAAGTTCCGGCAAGGGCAACCAGGCAAGAGAAAGAAATAAAGCATAGTCAAATAGGAAGAGAGGAAGTCAAACTGTCTCTGTTTGTAGATTACATGATCCTATATTTAGAAAACCCATCATCTCAGCCCAAAAGCTTCTTAGGCTGAAAAGCAACAGTCTCTTCATTTTTCTATAGTCAGTTCCCTTGGGCTATCATCAGTAAATATCACCTACTAAACTCATGTGACTATGTTCCCAGGACGATCTCCTCATCTCAAGGTCCTGCAAAGTCCCTTTTTCCATGTAAAACAGCATAATCACAGATTTTGGGATCAAGGTATGGATATCTTTGGAGGCATTATTCTGTCCTTTGTAGACAGTAAAAGAACCTAGTGAACCATATTAGGTTTCTTATAGTGCTTTTTCCTGGAATGGCAAACATCATTTGCACTTATGTTTTATTGGCCAAAGCAAGTCATATGGGTATGTCTGATTCCACAGTGCAGGGGGAACATAATCCATATGCAAGAAAGAATATGGAATAAGACAGTGATCACACTCTCTACACAAGAGAGGCCAACGGCTTTACTGTGACACAAAGACACATGGCACTACTCAGGATGTACCATGAAAAAGACCTCAGGGTGCAGCAAAGTAATAAGATGGGCATCTGTTTGGAAGGAAAATTTTTATATACTCTAGTAATATAAATAAACTACAAGTGCCACAAGAAAGGAACAGACAAGTATCATAAAGGAATCTCATTGTAAACCATCTGAAAAGATTCATTCATTAATCTGTGGAAAGCCACGAAGGTGTTTATGAGAGGTGGCCACAAAATATGGAAATTCATAGCCAGATATTTTTCTCTTCATCTTTTAAAATCAAAGCTGTATATCCACTCCATTGGAGGAATTCCTGACTTCTCAGTCACACTGGGATAGGTTCAATACCTCTCCTCAGTTCCCATCATAATGTGATCCACATTTTTAAAAACCCCAAAACCTTTTAATGCCATTGTGTACTCTTAGGCAGAAAATTGTCTTCTTTATGCAGGTATCATATTGTAACATAGTTCACTGAAGTTACTTAATATACTTTGAATTAATAAAAGGATTTAAAGTCAGTGAAGAACTGATGAATGGAAGTATTCTAAAAATGTGAGACAATAACTTATTTTGGCTAAAATACGAGACATTAAAATAAATTAGACTTGAAAAACATGTAATGAAGTTGAATTAATCCATTTACTCAGCTGAACATGTAACCACCACCTGCTAAGCTCAGGCATGAGAGATGACATGAGAAAGAGTCTGTCCCATTAAGTAGCAATGTAGTAATGTTAAGAGTGTCCAGGTTCTCTGCATCTTGAACAAAGAATTGTACCAAACATACAAACAAAGCAAGGAAAGAATGAAGCAACAAAAGCAGAGATTAACTGAAAAATGAAAGTACACTCCACAGAATGGGGGTGGGCCCCAGCAAGATGGTTAAGAGCCTGGTTACAGAATTTTCTGGGCTTTAAATACCCTCAACAGGTTTCCTATTGGTTACTTGGTGTACACCATAGGTAAATGAAGTAGTGGCTCACCATCAGTCTGATTGGTTGCAGGAGGGGGACCAATCAGAGGTTGAAGTGAAGATACAAAAAAGTACTTTCAATTTTTCAACTGCCACGCAGAAAAAAAGGGAAAAGTTGTAATGGGAGTAGCCTCTGGTCCTTTTGCTACTTGGGCGTGGAGAGTTCGGGTTTTCCTTTTGATTTAGTTCTAGGAAGTCAGCATGACTCGACCTAAGTTTCCCTGCCTCCAGACCCTATTCTCCTGCCTCAGTAAGCCATGTCAGGACATCAATGCAATGTACCCTATCCAGGAAAAGCACAGATGCCAAGTAAATGTCAGATAAATGCAAAAAGATAATATCATGAACTGTGAAGTTAATGTTTAACCATACATGTTGTTCCACTATTATTAGGGTTAATTTACTATTCAACAACTGTCCCTATATATGTTAACATTTCTCCTCTCTTTAAGAGTGGAACTCATGGCCGGGCGCAGTGGCTCACGCCTGTAATCCCAGCACTTCGGGAGGCTGAGGCGGGGCACAACACTAGGTCAAGAAATCAAGACCATCCTGGCTAACATGGTGAAACCCCGTCTCCACTAAAAATACAAAAATTAGCTGGGCATGGTGGCGTGCACCTGTAGTCCCAGCTACTCAGGAGGCTGAGGCAGGAGAATTGCTTGAACCTGGGAGGCAGAGGTTGCAGTGAGCTGAGATCGCGCCACTGCATTCCAGCCTGGCGCCTGGCGACAGACCAAGACTCTGTCTCCAAAAAAAAAAAAAAAAAAAAAAAAAAAAAGAGTGGAACTCATTTCATTGACATTTAAACAAGAAAATATCAGCCATTTAAATAAACACTTTGTTTTAAATATGCCTTTTCAAGATCATAAGAAATATCCATTAATCTTTTGCAAAAAGACATTATCCACCATTTGAATCTCTATGCCGGTATGTTTCCATGTTTAGATTACGTGTTTTTACCTTTCACATTAATAGTGTAACTACTGACCATTTACTTATTGCTAAGAACTCATAGACACTGATATTTTAAATATTTAAATAAGTAAAAATACTTATTCAGAAAGGAAATTTTAAATTCAAACTAGAAGACCTCACCAAATAGGTCCTGGCCTCTAACCAGTGGAAATCACACTATCGTTTTATTCATTTCCCCACTATCCGGGTTGCCTTATTTTCCAATATCTGCCTATCTTCAGTTTTCCTGGCCATAGCAATTAGGAATGTCATGTTAGGTTTAGCAAAAAGCCTAGAAGTGATTTCTTTGTGGCTAGAGAGGCACAGGAGTGGAATGTGCCGGCTCTTCCAGCATAAATGCGTTTCCCCGGCGCTCCTTCCATTCATGCATACTTTGAGCTGCCACAGACGGAGGAGTCTAATTCACTGAAGAAATTCACATCATTGTGCTTCTGCGAGCTTCCATAAATTAAACTGGCATTTCCTATTATAAACCCCTGTTTTTAGGATTTTATAATAATTTTGCTAAGAAATATAATTTGATACAGAACTATACTGAACGGCAGCTAAGCAAGCAGTACATCTTTTGAAGGGATTTAAATTAAAACAGAAATGAAGGCCATTTTAGCAGCTTTAATTTACACTACTGAAAAAATGTAATAAAAATGTGCTAGACCCAGCGTTTATTCCAAAATGCTGTCTGTTACCCTGAAGCAGTTTGTACAACATCAAAGCTCCTGGGAAGCATGAGCACAGCACTCATATCCTTCTCCATACCCACGTGATGCTTCTCTCTCACGTGCTTATGCAAAACGAGCCTTACCCAACAAAATCCCCTTTGCTACTGTACTCAGTTAGCACTCCTTCAAATAAAACACCTTTTCAACAAAGCAGGCTAATCCCTATGCCCTGAGCACTCTCTGATACAAAGAACTAAGCGTGTTTTGTCCATGAAGTAAGCAGCAGCCTTGGTCTTCCTTTTCAACCCAGATACTGCCATTTATTTTGGATAAAAAAAATTTAGCTTAAAACTCCAGTTATTATTATCACCACTATGAGCATCATCATTATCACTTCAGGGTATTAAAAATGAAAGAAAATACATCAACAAGGATTCTGCTGCAAATAACCTAGAATGTTTGACCTATTCGAAGCTTAGAGGACTTAAAAAGAGAATATGGTTGCTCACAAAATTTTGGAAGGGCTGAAGAAGTTACTCTATGCTTTACTTCCAGAAATTATACTAGAATGATACTGCCTGCCAGGGGGAGGCATGAAATCTGTGACACTCGTGAACTGAGGAACCAGGAATATGCCTCTGGAACAAAGCTCACTGTGAACTGCCAACTAGGATCAAGACCCGCACCCTGCCTGTGTTGAAACGCCATCACCATCACGAAACGAACAGCATAAGTCTTCTCAATGCTCAAGATAGTTAATGACCCAAGACTTCCATAGGAAAAGCGAAAACTCACACCCGCCAGAACAAAAGCATCAAAGCATTTGCTTCATTCCATCATCTATGTCTTACATCAGCGTCTGATGCCTGGAATCCAAATCCCATGTGGAATCCTAACTACCAGGTAGCCTGGTAAATCTTAATGTTTAGCGATCCAGTTTCTAAAGTAAAGGAAAGCATATTAAAGAGCTTATTTTTAAATTAATATTAGAAAAGCATATTTTTAAAACGTATTTGGTTGTAAAAAAAAAAAAGAGACAAAGAGAACATACTTTCCATGATAATACAGCACACATAAATCCACATATGCATATAGACAAAATCCTTTTTCCGTTGTACTTTCTACTCATTCAACTAAAATCGCCCTTTCAGCAAAGCAGGCAAATCCCTATGCCCTAAGCATTCTCTAACGAATTAAGCGTATTTTTTCCATGAAATAAGCAGTAGTCTGGTTTTCCTTTTCAATCCTGGACACCTCCATTTATTTTCAATAAAAGAAAGTATAGCTTAGAAACCTAGTCATTATCACAACCATACAAGTACATAAACATACATAGGCTCTAAAATAATACAAACTCTCCCCAGGTGTGAGGCACCGAGATGTTTTCTATTCTATCTTATTATTGTATTCCATTCTAATCTGCATTTTCACATTTGTTACAGGTGAGTGAATAGAATCCTGCTCTGGAGAGAGAGAAGACTATATTATAAGGATGGTAAAATAAATATTCAGCATCAATCTACCATATCTACCACAGAATGTTAGGGATAATTTAGTTTATTTTTCTCTTTTTTCCCTTTCCTCATTTTTAAAAAAATTTTCATCAATAAGACAGAAAATAACAGATGTTAGTGAGGACGCATAGAAAAGGGAATGTAATGTACTGTTGGTGGGAATGTAAATTAGTACAATCTCTATGGAAAACAGTGTGGGGGATTTCTCAAAGAGATAAAAATAGAACTACCTTTTGATCTGGCAATCTCACTGCTGTGTATCTCACCCAAAGGAAAATAAATCATTATATCAAAAAGGCTTGTGTTTTTATTGCAGCAGTATTCACAATAGCAAAGTCATGGAATCCATCTAAGTGCATCAATGGATGACTGGATTTTTTAAAAAGTACGTAATGGAATACTACTCAGCCATAAAAAAAGAATGAAATCATGTCTTCTCCAGCAAAATGGATGGAACTGGACGCCACTATCTTAAGTGAAACAACTAGGACACAGAAAAAAGAAATACTGCATGTTCTCACTTATAAATGTGGTTCAAATACCATGTGCATGTGGACACAGAGTGTGGAGTGATAGACATGGAAAGCGTGGAAAATAAGGAGGTTGGAGGTGGGTGGATGGTGAGAAATTACTTAATGTACCTTACTCAGTGATTACATAAACAGCCCAGGCTTCACCACTATGCAATATATTCACGTAACAAAATGACACTTGTACCATATATATCTATAAAAATAAAAAAATTTAAAATGTTAAAATAGATAATTTAGTTGAATTCACTCATATTTTAGACAAGGAAATGAAATAATGTTTCTAAAATCACACAATCACTTTAATAGTAGCAAATTTGAAAAGAGAAATTGGATCATTTGGCATTTCATTCTGGAGACCTGATACTCATTCAACAGAAGCTTATTGAGTTCCTATCACGCACTGACAGATTTGCAAACACTATCCTATTTCACCCTCAGAAAACTCTGAGACATGGGTATTATTATATGCCTGTCAATAAGACAAATTGATACTCAGATTAAAAAAAAAAACAAAAAACTCCCCCAAAGCTTAGCTGTTAAGCCTAGGGTTGAAACCCTCACTCAACTATGAGACCGTGGGGGTGTTTGTCTTATAATCCCCCCTACATTATCATTTAGAGTGTGTGCTATTCAACAGCAATGATTACTACCAATATTAGAAATGCAACTAAAACAAAAGAGAACCAGTAATAAGATTATTTATTATGCATCCACTGTTTATGAGTCATAATGCTACATGTACTATAAAATTAACTTAATTTCCTGAAAGGAAAGTTGTATTGCTTCTATTTTATAGGTAAGGATGCTGTGAATCAGTGAGGTTTACTGCAACCCTCAAGGTCACACAACCAGTTATTAGCAGAGCTTGGATATAAACCTGGATTTATCTGACTCCATGCACAGACCAGGCCTCCTAAATCAGCTAGCCTGATGGATACACAGAAACTCTCAAACCTTAATTTCTCATTGTGTGGAAGTCACTATCTAAGGACTATAAGAAAGAACAAAACAGAACAAAAATGCTATGAGCAAAAATTCGTATCACCTCCTGTGTACTTCATATACTTCTTAGGTATTTGCCCATTGTCTGCTAGCATATTGAATTTTCAAAATAAAAGAAATAATATGTATCACAAACATTTCATTGATATAGAGACTTTTATTAACCCTATTTCATATCTTGCTTATCTGAGGCCAGTGAAGTTATCTAGCCAAGTTTGCATAGTCAGAAAATGGTAGACGTGTATACTGAGACAGGGAGTCCAGCCAGAGGCCAAGGTTTCTAGAAACACAAACAATAGCGAATGTGGACAGTCAAGATAGGGAGGTCATAGCTGTTTGGAGTGCACAAAAGTTTATGGAGGTGATAGCATTGGAGATGTTAGGTTACGGATTAGTAGAAACAAGTTGCATTATAAAGAAGACAGAAGAATTGTTCCTTATTCACTTATTAGTAAACATAAATACATAAATGATTTTTTAAAAATTCACAAAGGCCAGGAAAACACAAGGCTTTTACATGGAAGTCAACTTAATTATACATACCACATATTGCTGGAGAATTGTGAGATAAACTTAGAAAGCTGAGCCGCAGCCTTAAGGTGGAAGACTTCAGATGCTGAGCTAAGCAGTTAGTCTTAACTTCATTATGTCAAAGCGGAGTCTGTTAAGGAATCGATCAGGAAATAATGATTAATAATCAAAGCTTACTCAGACTCTGACTTTTTCATGCTGTGACTTCCATCTGGAATCCTTTCCTCTCTCCCTTCTTTTATGCCTGTCAAACGTCCTGAACCAGGATGAAGCTTACTCATCTTAAAGGATCTGGTACGAACTTCGCATCCTCTTGAGTGTCTTGCTAGAACACAGAAGCTCAGATTAAATGTAGCGCTTCCCTTTTATTTAAATATTCATATTAGTAATCTGTATTAAAATATTTAGTGCATGTATCTTTCAAGCTAGACTGTGAGTTCTTTGAATACATTTGTGAATGTACAGGGCCAGGCATGTAATTACTTATTAATGGATGAGTAGAATAAATTCCTGAATTTGAATGAATTATCTCAACCACTAATTTAACACATCGTCTACTTTAAAAATTAGTATTCATATGAATACTCTTATTTTTCTATCACATTGTTTCTCAATGTCTAGAGGCAATGAACCTGTAGACAAAATATCTAGATGCTCACAGTTCATATATTTATATATAGATGCAAAATACATATAATCACATAATGAATGAATAACATTGAATTATTCGTTTTGAATAATTAAACATTTATTATGTGTTTGTATATATTTTACATCTATACATAAATATATGAATCTATTGTGCCCCTCAAAATTTACAGGTTGAAGTGTTAATTCCCCAGTACCTCAGAATCTGATTGCGTGTTTCAAGATAGGGTCTTCGAAAAAGATAATTAAGTTAAATAATGTTCTTAGAGCAGGCCCTAATCCAATATGACTGGTGCCTTACAAGAGGAGGAGATGAGAACACATAAGACAAAGGGTAGGCTGTGAAGATACAGGGAACAGAAAACCATCTGCTAGTCAAGGAGAGTAGTCTCGGAGAAGCCAGCACTTCCATTTCAGACTTTCAGCCTCCAAAACTAAAGGAAAACAAATTTGTGTTCTCTGAGTCACCCAGTCTGTAGTTCTTCACTATGACGACCCTAGCAAACTTGTACCATAAGCATCAGAAGGCAAAGAAATGAGCTTTCTAAGTCAGTAACCATTGATTCTGATGCTGAATTATTTGTAGGCACATGGCTTCCCGTTACTGAGGTACTACCTTTGGGGAAGCATGCTTTTGCTGCTCCTTACTGTTGGAGCTGAGTGGGGGTGGCTTTGGTGTCCACACAGCAAACAGCACCTCAGTACCAAATGTGTAAGTAGAATGCAATGATTCAGTTCCAATAGTAAGAAGGCAAACATGCAGAAGTGGGTACATGGATGTGAGTGCGGGGATGGAGGAGAAAAAAACCAGCAAAGGCAGTTTCCTCACTAAAGAGTTATCCACAGCCCATGACTGAGCTGAATAGCTCTGCTTACATCATCCACATGAAGGAATTTCCAGTGTCTTCCATATCTCTACCTCCTCTGAGGCAATTCATCCAGTCTATCACATAAGAATTTCACTTCTACACAGATTTTTAGTGCAGGAGCATGGTGCAGATGAAAGAAATAACCATTTCCCCCACTCATATCATTGTTGCCCAAGTCATTCCTTCACTTAGAACACCATTTTTTCTAAATTATTTCAAGCAACCCACTTGAAATATGTGTTCCCCACTCTAACTGTAATAACCATTGATATCCTGGCAAAATCAGACTTCTGGGACACATGGCTTTGAATGGTATACTTCAGGAGTTTGCAACTTGTGTTGAGGATATAAGTCTTGAAACAGAGGTTATTCAAGGCTTATCATAGCTGAATCTCAGATCTCACTGGTATTTATGCCAGGAGAGAGGTGGTCCATGCATCAATTTCAGACTCACCTTTGACTCAGTTACAGCAGGGCCTGGTATACACAAACTTACATAAATTATGTATTCAAGTTTTATCATGCTTGTACTGACAGCCTCTCAGCAAAATTAGAGAGAGAGTGTTGAATTGATGAATTAATTAAATTATTATTGCTTTGTCTTTCCCAGACACCAGCCTATCCTGCTAAATCCTCCCAGTGCCGCCAGCTTGGCTGGCCTCTGCTCAATCCAGCAAAGTCTCTCATCTTTGCCAACCTTTATTTTTAATTTGCAGCACTGAACGCAGAGCCCCCGTTTGCCCCCAGGGAGTTGGTGCTGTTCGTTGTTTCCCTATGAAGAGTTTCATTTTCTGGAATTAATTTCAACCATGATTCACTGTGTCACCCATCTTCAAATGCCTCACAGATAAATATTCTTTTGAGTTAACCTCGATTTTTCTTACTTTCATGAAAAGGTAAAATGTCTTCTTTGACTTTTTCTATCCTAAGTACTGCATAGAAGCCCATTATTTTTTGAACCCATTTCAATTAGGCTAATGTCGCCTCCTCTCCATTGAAAGGGGTCATGTCCAAGTTATGAATGACATCACTAGATCAAAACCAATAAATAGCCAATCATAAGCGTTCTATTAACGGCCTCTCAGAAGCAGTGAGCACTTGACTATCTCCTTGTCTTCAAATACATTTTACTCATCCTCATAGACACTGCCTTCTCGATTCTTTGCTTCTGATCTCATTGGCTGTGGCTTTTCAGTCTTTGCTGGATGTCCCCCGGTCTAACCTCTAAATGTTGGAATACACAGTGTTTCAAAGCTAGATATTCAGAACTCTGTTTCTCAATCTACACTCATTCTTTACAAGGAACTCATTTAGCCCCACAGCTTCAAAGGCCGTTTGTACATCAATATAGGTGTGATGTGATGCTCCCACTGAGATTCCAGAACAGTGTATCTATTTATTTAATCACCATCCCCACTGAGAAACCTAATAAATAACCCACACCTGACGTGATTAAACAAACACGCTTGTGCTCTCGCTCCCTTTTCTTTCTCTTCCCTTGTCAACCCCCAAATCACTCTTCTCTTTGTCTTCTGTGTCTTGGTAAATGTCATTTCTCTTGACCAAGTTCCTCAGACACAAATGCATGAGGTATTTTGATTGTTTAAATATCTCATTCCCAAAAGACTTTACCATCAGCCAATTCTACCTTCAGAATATATTCCCCCAGATTTGGCTGCTTTCACTACCTCTTGCCCTCCACCACAGTCATGCCCTAATTATTTGTGGCTGTTACTAAAACGGCCTCCACAGTGGTCCTCCGTCTCCACCCTTACCTACTCCTCATGTTCTGCTCTCCACCTTGCAGTGTTTTCTTAATATTTAGAAACATTTTATTCATGTAAGTAACTGTATTGTCAAAATGGTCTTATAAAATAAGTTAGAAAAATCAATTTCCTTTTTCCAAAATCCTTTAACACTGTCTCACACATTTAATAAAATGTAAACAGGTTGTTTTGGTCAATAGGGACCTTCAGGATCCAGCTCTTCCCCCACGTCTCCTTGCTCTGCTTCACTGCAGCCACATGGGTCTCCTTCCTGCACAAATCATCAAACTCATTTCTGCCTTAGGTCCTTTGCATCTATGGTTCCCATGAAGTACTATTTTCCCCAGATAGCCACATGGGTTGCTCCTCACATATTCATGTCTTTACTGGCCTAACCCCTCTTCACAGAGGCCTTCCCTGACCTTTCTTACAATACAGCCACCATCAGCACCACCATTGTCAACTTCTTGAAACTTTTATGAAACTCATTATTTTCAAGCGACTCTTCTTTACATGATACTATAGTGCATATGATTATTTGTTCTTTTCTGTATCCTCATCTACCCTCGAAAAATACTTTGCTTGTTAATTGGCTGCCATGTTTCAGTATTCAAAAGGTAAAGTTTCTACAATTAGTATCTGATTTTCACTGTGTGTGCATGGGGGAGGAGTTGGAGTAGAACATCTGACAGAAATCTATTTCATATTGCTTCAAAGTGTTTTAAAGCCTGCTTCACAGGAATGCAGTCTTATAACCGAAATAACAGTCTCCGACTAACCACTTTTATAGGCTTGCATTGCAGTACCTGAACTGTGTCTCCGTATTTGTATACTACACAATATTCCCAGAACCCAGCTGGCATTGACAGAGAAAAGATGACAGGTAGTTGTCAAGCGCTCACTTCAGAAAAACATCCTGCAACAATTCTACTAATCAGAGCTCTCTCGGTAATGCACTTTCAATCAGCAATGCATTTTCAAAATGTATTTATAATTTCCTAACACATGGAATAAAGCACGAGTTATTCATGAAAACACTCATTAGAACTTTCAATGCCAGTTTTTAAAAATAGTCTGTAAGTGCCTATGCAAGAGCCCCCCTTGCCTGTCAATACCAATGGGCAGTCCGGTTGAGGAGATCATGGAGGATTGGAAAGGCACTCACAGCTTCCTTCCAGTCTTGCGGGTGAGAGGAACTCATCTCCAGCTGTCTTTGGGTCATTGACCATTTAGCCAAAATTAATGAAAGCATAGAATCAGGGATAACTGGGGGAGGAATTTCGTAGGTCAAATATAAATTTATTAGGAGGCTAAATTATGTCTAGCAATTTAGGACTCGTAAACATGATTTTAAACTAGGGAGGAGAGATTTAAAGATGACTGTAGCTGAGAAAGCAAAGACTTACAGAAACCTGTACACAAGCATGTCAATGCATGTTTGACAGTGTCTGAAGAAGGTGTGTGACAAGCAGCAGGTGTGTGTAGCGCCAGGAGGGAGGATGGACTATGGCTCACAGACACGCATACATCCTGTGATTCATTGTTCTATCACAGAGCCCACCCCATCCTAATTATGACCACATTTGCTTTCCCATGCAGATTTTCCTACACTGAGAGCAAGTAGTCCTAACCGCAAGGATATTCTGGTTCTCTTATCTTTCCTTTCTGAAATGTAGTCTTTTATACCCTGAGTGGTCCTGAATCATTGGCCAAAGTCTGCTCTACTCTATAACTCACCAAAATTTGTTACTGTATCTGCAGAGCCAAGGAGCAATCCACAGGTCAGGATAACATTCATATGAATTCCATTTGTTGAATTATTTCCTGAGGGACTAAGCTTTTCTTCCAAACCAGTATCTCATCCCCAAATACCCCTACTTCTAGTGTGGAACTGAGTTATAACCTAAGAATTATGAAGGCATCTGATTCATCTGATTGAATAAATTAAATGCCTTTATGATGATGAAGTGATAGATTTAGATTGCAGGATGAAACAGAAAATTACTGAAACAAGACAAGAATATAATATATATATACACAATGTGAAATACTATTAGCCTTAAGAAAGGGGAAAAGTCTGTCATTTGTGACAACATGGGTGAAACTGGATGACTTTATGTTAAGTGAAATAAGCCAAACATGGAGAAAACACTGTGTGATATCACTTACGTGGAATCTAAAACCTAAGAGTGGAGGGAATGAGGAGAGATAATCAAAGGCTACAAAGCCTGGGTTAGATAGAAGAAATAAGGTTGAATTTTTTTTTAGATCCATGGCACAGAGCGGTGAATATAGCTAACATTTTAGTGCTATACATTGCAATATCACTGAGTAAATCTCAAATATTCTCACCACATACAAATCTAATATTTGAGGTTATAGATTCATTAAGTTGAATTTTTTCATTTCACATTGTATTCAAAAATTGTAACATCGCTTTGTACTCCATAAACATATACAACTTATAATTTGACAATGTATAGTAAAAAATAAACAAATAAAAAGCCTATATTGAGACCACATAAATAACTCTGTAAAACATACACAAAATAACTTTCCTATAGAAATTTTAAACTAAAAGTTTTTATAAAATGACAAAGAAACATTTATAATACATATATTATGTGTATCTCACATATATGCAGACACACACATATATATATAGTAAAGGATATATGTGATTATATATATATTCATTATATGCATTACAAACAATTAGTTTGTAATGTATATAAGCACTTTGTGAGTTATGATCAACTTTCCATAGGCATTTATCGAACTGAATTAATTGAACCAAATATTGTAATACAGAGGGTACAAATCACTCAAAGAGGAGGTAGGGAGGAATTTTGAAAGTTAAGATACCATAGAACTGTGCTGAGAAAAACACTCTAACTGATGGATTCTTGGCTTATCAGTGCCTTCATATTCAATAAATATGGGATATTGAGGAAAAAGTCACTTCACAATGTTTTTTCAGGATACTGCTTAGCCCAAAATACCCCAAACCTTGTAGGTGTTATATATGTGTGTGTGTGTGTGTATGTACATATATATGTGTGTGTGTGTGTGTGTACATATATGTGTATATATATTTAAATATAAATTTATTTGTTTTATATATATATGTAAAATAAAACCACCTTTGTCACATAAAGTATGTTAGTTTTAAGGGAAGAAAATGACTCTCTTCAAGTAATATCACATTTGTTCTAATAATTTCTGCCTTTGTGTTTCTCTACTTTCTCCTCACACCCCACCCCCTGAACTTGGCATACTGGCACATGGAAGATCATTGCCTTTCAGTGCCAGGAGGAAAGGTATTGGTCTGTGGCATGGTGGATTCAGGCCTACGCTTTCTGCCTGTCTCTTTGGGCATGGGGGAGTCCAGGACAGTTAGCAAGCCAGTAACTTCCAGGGAGCCATGTGGTTATATCAGAAAAGTACTAGACCAAGACTCAGGAAGAGGTGTGGGCCATGGTCTGGCTCTTTCATATTGAACTGTGTGACACTGTACAAATTGCTTCATCTGTATATACTTTACTATCTTTCATTACTCAAATAGAGATAATAATAACTGATCTTATATAACAAAATTACTGTGAGGATCAAGTGCAGAAAAAAGGAAATATAGAAAGAAGTCTACTCCCAAAAATATTATTTGTTCAAATGCTACTGTAAACACACAATCTCTGTATAACAGAAATGATGAATGACTCCTAGGATCAAAGTCATTTTCAATTCAACACAGACAAAATTGGAGAGGACATTGGGGATGGAATAAAACATAACCTGGATTAAATAACAGTAAATTCGTAAAATCATAATCAACCATTTGACTTAATTAAGTTACCAGAGTAACAACAACTTAAAATACATAATTTCTACACCGTGCCCATGGGGCAGAAATTATGGGATTTGCAATATCAAATTAGGTGAAATATATATAGTGATAGTAATAACATAGGTTAAAATGATTGGTCAATGACATTAAAATACCAGGTATTATTCGAAGGATTTAATAGATGAAATTTTGGGAGATATATGGTTCTATGCTTCCTGGAAATGGCAAAGATAAATTATGAATAAAGTGGGATAATTGCTTAACATTTAGGGAAAAGCAATATGAGTTCAAGTAATTCATTTTTTTCTATTCGTATTAAGTTAGAATATATTCTTCTAAAAAAGTTCATGGGATCAGTTTTCCAACATCCAATGTGGAGTTCTCCTCTTAGAGTTTCTAATCAAGCTGGGTAAGAAGGGAAATACATGAGCTCAAATCACCATCTGGAGACAAAATATCTGGAAGTGGAGCTCAATATTAGCATTTTATGTGATGCACATAACAGTTTGATTAACACTTAACATAGGATGAAGAAGTTTCAACGTATTCCATCACTTCTTCCTCTGTGCTGTTCCTACAGGTTGTAATAAACCTAATAGTGTCATTTATCAAACAAGTGACAATCAGAATCATTGAAGGAACGTGCTATGGGAATATGTTATGAGGAGTGTATTAAATGCAGAGGAAAATGTGCCCTTTAAGATCTCCAGAAGGACTAAAGAGGGAACTTTAGTAGGACCTCTGGGAGACTCGAGAATTTCAGACAACTGACACGGCTGCAACCCGGAGTAGGGGTTAGACTTACACAATGCAAATCCACTGCACAACCTTAGCCAGAAGCTTCATAAAGCTCAGTACAACCCTACACTCCAAATTTCCTACCCAGGAAACTAGATTAAACACCGTGGAAAGCTATACATAACCTTGTTGATAACTAAGATGTTAAGAACAGGTACAACACAGGCATACCTTGGAGATACTGTGGTCTTAGTTTTTACCACCACAATAAAGTAATAATTATTTTTTGTTTCCACAGTGCATATAAAGTTATGCTTGTGCTATACTGTTCTGCTGTGTACAATAGCATTATTCCTAAAAAGACAATGTATAGACCTTAATGTAAAAAATATTTTATTGCTAAGCAATGCTAATACATTGGGCACGTGTGGTTGGAAAAATGGTGCTGATAGACATGCATGATACTGAGTTGCCATAAACTTTTAATGTGTAAAAAAAAAATCTGTGAAACACAATAAAGTGGAGCACAGTAAAACAACATACGCCTGCATAGCACTTGCCTCAATTTCCTCTTCTAAGTCTCAAATGAAATGCAGCTAATTAATGGATCCAGAATATAGCTGCCAAGGGTTGTACAACATTTTAGCTTTCATATTCTGCAGCAGAGGATGTACTGGAAGGAAATGAGAAGTGCCATTCAACTCTATTCTGAAGTCCACTTTGGCTATTTGGTATTCTAATGAATCTTTCTATTTGCTTTTAAACCCAAGTAGGGAGTAATGTAGGGAAGATGTAGAGGAGGAGACACTATGACTCCATCTTTTTACTTAGACAACAATTATATTAACAGAAACTGTCTGAAGTAGCTATTGAACCTCTGGAGTATATTTTAATGCTTTAGCTTCCAGAGGAAGGCTTGGCTGGGAATTGTGGTTAATTTTATCAATTGCAGTGACTACCCATTCTCTACCTCACAGTCCTGTGATGGGCAGGTGGTCCCATCTATCTGGTGCAGCTTACTGGAGCCAGGGGTAGAGTTAAGGACCTTGCCCTCTAAATGTTGGAGTTTTATGTTCTGACTGCTGATGGCTGCTGTTGCTTGCTGAGGTTAGGACAAGAACCTGGCTGTCATTGCATCATCTCCAGCTTCTTAAGTTTCCAAGGGATTTACATGAATGGCACTTGTTTTATTTCTTTATCTTTTTTGGCACCCAGGCATTTAAACATTAGCACATTCAAAAGTAGTAGTGTATATGATAGTGTATTTGTAAAACCACTTCACATGTCCAGGAGAACATACAGGCTCAGAAAAGACATGAGAAGATAGTAAGCTTTCACCTCAGGCTAATCTCCAGAACAGACACACCTTCAACATCTAAACAAACAAACAAACAAAACACCTTTAAAAAGAAGAATTTATTTTTACAGTTATATGAATTAACTGACTAGTTTTACAACAACAAAAATCAGAAGGCAGACAGAAAATACAAGAAAGTATGGCTCATTTAAGTAATAATATAAATCAAGAAAAACTATCCATGATGAATCCTAGATGTCAGACTTCTTAGATAAGGATTTCCAAAAAACTTCTTAAGGATTCTCAAAGAGCTAGAGAAGACAGGCAAAGACATAAAATGGTATACGAATAAAATGAGAGTTACAGTAAGATAATTTTTTAAAAGATAAAATATAAATTTAAACCTTAATTTACAATAACGGACATAAAAATTACTTGAAAGCAGAGTTGAGCAGTAAAGGAAAAAATCAGCCTTAAGGGAAGCTATTGAAATTACTAAATTTGAGAGACAGAAAGGAAAAAAGAATAAAATAATAAATAGAGCACAAAGAACATCTGGGACACTATCAGTAAAATAAACATATTCATGTGGAAGTACCAGAAAGAGAAGGCAAATAAAAGAAGCAGAAAGAATATTAAATAATTAATGATTAAGACTTCTAATTGGATGAAGACATGAACATACAAATCTAAGCAGCTAAATTTTCTCCAAGTTGGATAAACTCAAGGACATCTACACTGAGACATTATAACCAAATTGCCAAAGTTGAGAAAAAAGAACAACCTATTCCTAAGTTTGTGCGTGTGTGTGTATTGTGTGTGTTACTGTAAGTTGGATTATTTTCTTAGTTTCTTTTTAGCTAGGTAATTTTGGTATAAAACTTCTACTGATTTTTTTCTCTATGTTAATTTTTATTCTTTCAACTCTCACTGAATTTATTTATTAGTTCTAGTAGTTTTTTTAGGTTATTTTTTTCTTACATCTAGGATTATGTCCTCTGAAAATAGGAATAATTTTACTTCTTCTTTTTGTATTTTTTTTTTTGTCTGATTGCAATTGCTGGTACTTTTAGTACTATGTTGAGTAGAAATGGCCAGAGTGAGCATCCTTCCCTTGTGCCAGATCTTAGTTAAAAAGCTTTGAGGTTCTTTTCCATTAGTACAATGTTAGCTCCAGGTTTTTTATAAATGGGCTTTATTTTAAGCCTCTCAAGGTTATCCAAGACAAAGATTTTCTGTGCCAGCAGATAGCTATGTGAGTTTAGAAAATTCCTGCCTTCTTGGGGCCTCAAAATAACTTAACATTTCTATGCCTGTTAAAAGTGACATTCTTTATTTACCACAGGTCAGAAACTTTAGGAAATTACATAGACAAAGTGCCAGGCCAGTCTTTTCAATGGGGTTTTACTGGCTCCATGAGCTTAATTCAATTTCTCAAAGCAGCGTGACATTCTAAATATGCCACTCCACTCAAAGCATTGGTAAAATAATCAGTGTGTTCAATTGTGCCCTGTTAAAAGGAAAACAGATTCTATTAAACTATGCAGATAACTATATTGCCATAAATTAGGATATTCACGAGAGTTTCCAAATTCTGAGAAATCGTAGTGTAGAAAGAAATATATTCAAATTCAGCTCATAATTGTATATACTTAACCAATTTGTTGTATGCTACAAAGAGCTTTTCTGACTCTGAAAAACAAATCAAAACAAATCAATAATGTATTATACAAAGAAGTCAAAACAATTACTTTAGTTTTCTGTTAGTTCAATCCCATGCAACTAACTACTGCTCTGTCCGATATTAGACCCACAATTCTCATGAACACATTAACTTCCAATAGAATCCTGGACGTTTTGTGTAGTCCAATGGCACAAACTCTAAAGTTATCAGAACCTGTGTTAGGAGAACTTCTAGGGTTCTATTATGAAGTTCCCAAAGAAGTAAGAATTGGACTTAGCTATCCACAAACTGCTTTTTTGAGAAGAAACAAACCAAAACAATAAGTGTCTGTGGTTTAAAAAAGTGCCAGAATCACTATGGCCAAGACAAAATTAACAAGGAAATTTGGCTATTTCTGTGGCACACAGCAACGTGAACATAATAATCATTATTGATGATAGTGTATACTAAGACATATCAGAATTATAAACTCTCATGCAATTTTGGAACACATATTATTAACACATTTATAGAAATAGAATCCAAAGAACATTAAATACAATTTCATGTTTGACAATGCTTTTTACTATTTTAACATATCAAATAAGTCAAATATGTCTGCTTTGGACTTAGGGGCCCTAATATACAAAAAGTTAGTTTGAAGTCAAAAAAACTAAACTTAGAATTTGAAAGTTTGTCTAATATTAGGATTTAAAACACTTCATATTATAAAGTATTATAGAATCACAATTCACTGTAAAATAAGTCACTCATTTAGCCAAAGTGAAATCCAAAGATTTTAGAAAGCATAAAACTTTTACCCTTTGATATAAGGAGACATTTTCCCAATAGTAAGACCCATGAGGCCAAACTGGATCTTCTCTCTCATTTCTCTCTCTCTCTGTTTCTTTTGTTTTTGCTGTTTACTCAAAAGGTAAACAAAAATTCTTCACTATCTCCTACTAATACTATACAAAAATCTTGTTCAAAAGAAAAAATCAAATTTTACCTTTGCATATTATATTAACATTAAAGGTAATTTTAATGAAATCTTACAAATAAATCAATCTGGTGAGATTTCTGTAAATCTTTTATAAACTTTTATAATTTTCCCATTCTTTTTCCCAACTTTTTATATCTATTTAGTTTGTATCCATCCTTTCTAGTCCTTCCATTTCAAATAATCCTAAAAAAACCTCTAAACTAGGCAAAATCATTTTCTCTTTTAATAAAAACCATATTTCTATGTCTTCTTCTAAACTTTTTACCAAAGACAAATCCTACTTTTAAAACTAGCCTTTGCATATAGAATTGCTTCTTTCATATCCAATAGTTTTAATTACATAATTAACAACTATTCTCTTAGTAACCCTAGTTCCAATGAAAAACCTAGGATTACTTAATTTAATATTATATGACTTTAAGATTTTAAATTATTAAAGATCATTTTGAAACTAATTTTATTTATTAGAGATTACTAATATCACATGAACTAAAATCCCTTCTTCATGAAAACATTCTTGCAAAAGCAACATAAAAGAGCCTATGCAGCCAATAATTATTCTTTCTGTACTTTATGCAAATAATCAGGCCATGTATAATAAGACTAAAATTATTTTGCAAATCATTTAGTCCCCACTATGATTTGTTGTTGGTTAAAACGGGGGAATAGAGAGACAAAAATTATGTTTCAAAAGAAACTATAGGATACCTGCTATTAGTTTCCAGCACTGTTCATTACTGAGTTTTTATTATTTGTCTACAATTTAGATTGGATCCTGAATTCTTTCCTGTCTACAGGTCTCTGAACTAATTTTTTTGAATGTTTCTTCCATTATTTTCTGGTTTGGAATCACTAGAAGTTAAAACTGGTTTTCTTAAGGCCCTGCAAACTGCAGGTAGAGAAAAACCTCAGGAGAAATAACAGAAACGTATGTATAGAAATATACACCTTCACGTCTGCCTGTTGATATAACAGACTTCCCAGAAAGTTCATTTGAAAACCTATTTAACTATAATCTAGAAAACTGTCATATTGCCACTGCAAACTGATGATGCTTCAGAGACTAAAAAACCAGTCTATAGACTAACTGCTCTAGAAATAAACATTTTCTTTTCTTGTTTCTCTAGAAATACCTCTTACTAAAGATCTGTTTGCCTGCATCACATATAGGGGCCTAGCCCATGCAATAGCACCTCCTGGAATGGGACACAGTGGTTTAACTGAACTGGTCTATTCTCAGGACTGACTAGAAGAAGATATAGAACAACATATTTAAATTTATTATTTTCTGTTTATTTCAATTTGTCTTTTCACTCCTTTGTCTACCTGTATCTAACAAGCTCTAATACAAATCTTTCCAAAGCTATCAGGTGGGCTTTTAACATATGAAATTGTTTGTAAGTTTCAAAGTGGGGACTAAGGAAATCAAAATATTTTACCTCAACGTATATTTCTTTGACATATTTTGAAATGGCTACCATGGAGCCAGCAGACAGAAGTGGCCTTGCAAATTTGTCTTTGGTGGGGGAAATGTGCATATGCAGAGAATCGCCACTAATGCATCCAGCTCTTTCCTTTTCTAGGCCTTTCCTGTACCTAAGAAAAATTGAGAGTTTGACACCTTTAAATGTCTAAAATTAACACTTACCATCAGTTTTCTCTGAGGACTGCTACTTATGAGACTTCATCTACATAACAAAGCCACCTTCGCTACCAGGCCTCTTCCTTTCTTCCTGTCATAACCTGTCTGGCACTAAACCTGATTTTCCTACATAATCTATTTTTGCCCATGCTTTAAACCTGAATTCTTTCTGCACCTTTGAGATGATACATAAGCTTCTGTACCTTGTTGAGGGCTTGGGTCTTCATTCTGAAGGCTCCCATGTATACACATTAAATAAATGTATGTCTTTTCTCCCACTAAAGGAATCCTTGATTACATTAAAGAAATTTCCTTCTATATCTAAACTGTTGTGTGTTTTTATCAAGAAAGAATACTGAACTTTATCAAATACTTTTTTCACACCAATTAAGATGATCATGTGGTTTTTATCTTTCATGCAGTTAATGTGATGTATCACATTGATTAATTTATGTATGTTAAACCTGTTTTTCATGCCAGAGATAAATTCCACTGAGTCATGATTTATAATCTTTTGATACATTATTGGATTTGGTTTGCTAATAGTTTATTAAGAGTTTTTGCCTTAATGATCATCAAAGAAATTGCCCTGTAGTTGTCTTCTCTTGTGAGGTCTTTGTCTGGCTTAGATATTGAGGTGATTCTGGCTCTATACAATGTATTCAAAAGGATTTTTTCTAGCTGTACTTTTTGAAAGAGTTTTAAAGTGTTCGTATTAATTTTTCTTTGAATGTTTGGTAGAATTTAGCCATGAAGTCATCTGGTCCTGGGCTTTTTTGTTGTTGTTGGAAGGTTTTTAATAAATTCTTTAATTCCTATGTCTGCTATTGATCTAATCATGTCTTACATTTCTTTCTGACTCAATCCTGGCAGGTTATATTTTTATAGGAATTATTCATTTTTTCTCGGTTATCCAATTTGTGGGCATATAATTACTTGTAATTTTTTTATAACTTTTTATTTTGGGGGTATCTGTTATAATTTATTTGATTTGGTTTACTTGAATGTTTTTCTTTTTTTGTTAGACTAGACATAAAGTTCTAAATTTTATTATTTTCAAAAAAATCAATTGCTAATTTTATTGTTTTTCTTTCTATGGTCTTTCTTATCTCCATTTGATTTATTATTGTTCTAAGTTTTATCATTTGCTCCCTTAAGCTAATTTGGGGTTTTATTTGTTCTCTTTTTACTTTCTTCTAGGCATAATGTTAAACTAATTCCTTGAGATTTTCTTTTCCAATGTAGACATTTATTGCTGTAAACTTTCCTCTTAGAATTGCTTTTGCTGTATCCCATAACTTTTGATATGTTGTGTTTTAATTTCTGTTTGCATTACAATAACTTTTTAATTTCCCTTTTGATTTCTTGTTTGACCCGTTATTATTTGGGTATGTATTTTTAAGTTTTATATATTTGTGGATATTATAATTTTCCTTGTCTTATGATTTCTAGTTTCATATTGTTATGACCAGAGAAGATACTTTATATGATTCTAATCTTCTAAATATGTGAAAAACTTGTTTTGTGGTCTAACATGTGATCTCTCCTGGAGAATAGTCCATGAGAACTTGAGAGACTGTATTCTGCTGCCCTTTGGTAAAAAATAAGCTGGTTTTAATATATCTGTTAGGTCTATTTGTTTTTTGGTGTTGTTAGCAAAAGCAAAACTAGACAAGTGAGACTACATTAAGCTAAGAAGCTGCACAGCCAGGTAAACACACAGCAAAGTGAAAAGACAACCTATGTAATAGGAAAAAGTATTTTCAAACCATTTATCTGATGAGGGGTTTATATCCAAATGTATAAGAAACTCCTGTGACTCAATGGCCACCAAAAACAACAACAACAACCAAACAAATAGTCCTATTTAAAAAGGAACAATTGCCTTTAGTAGTCATTTTTTTCAATGAAGACATACAAATGGCCGCTAGGTATATAAAGGTGCTCAACATCACTAATTATCAGAGAAATGCAAAGCAAAACCATAATAAGACGTTATCTCACACTTGTTAACTGGGCTATAAGACAAACAAAAAACACTAAAAAATTGCAAGTGCAGGTGAGATTGTGAAGCATGTGAAAGTGTGCAGCTGCTATTAAAAACAATATAAAAATAAATAAAAATAGTATTTTGTCATCCAGAAATCCCCACTTATGTGCATATATAAGAAAACTGACATAGGATGTAAAGAGCTGCCTGCAATCTCATGTTTATTGCAGTGCTATTCATGATATCTAAGATATGGAGTTAATCTAAGCGTCCATCAGTGTATGAGTCGGTAAAAAGATGAAGGACATACATACAATGAAATTTGTGGCAGTATGGATGAACCTGGGGCATGTTATGCTGAGTCAACTGAGCTAAGTCACAGAAAAGTCGAATATAGTATAATTCTGGTAAAAGAGAGATTCTAAAATAATACATTAACAGAAGCAGAAAAGAGAATGGTGGTTTTGAGGGGCTGGGAGGAGGGGGAAATGGAAAGTCATTGCTCAATGGGTATAAATTTTCTGGTATGCAAGATGAATAAATTATGCACAACATAGTGCCTGTAGTTAACAGTACAGTATTATGCACTTAAAAATTTTTAGGAGTGTGGATGTTAATTATTATTACCCCAAATAAAAGGAAAACAAGCAAATTTTTGGAGATGATAAATATGTTTATTACCTTGTTTGTGTTGTTGATATCATGGCTGTATTTATATGTCCAGACTTATCAAATTATATATATTAAATATGTCAGTGTTTTTGAATATAATTTTACCTTAATCAAGCTGGTTTTAAGACATGTCAATGGCAAAATGACACTTTTTTCAACAAATAGTGCTTTAAAATTGAATAGTCACAAGCAAAGGACGAAACTTGACCATTACCATGCAACATAAGCAAATAACAAACCAAAGTGAATCAAAGCCCTAACATAAAAGCTGAAGATACAAAATTCTTAGATGAAAATGCAGAGGAATAGCTTCATGATTTGCAATAACTGAAAGGCAGTGGACAACCCAAGTGCCCATCAAGATGAACACAATGTGGTATATATATACAATGGACTAATATTCAGCCATAAAATGGAAAGTAATTTTATTTGCTACAACATGTAGGAACTTAAAAATATTACGCTAAATAATGTGAGGCAGAAACAGAAGGGCAAAGTGTGTATATTTGACTTATGTGAAGTACCCATAATAGGCATAGTCATAGAGACAGAGTAGAATAGAGGAACCAAAGGCCAGGTGGGAGGAGGAATGGGTAGTTCTTGTTTAGTGGGTACAGAGTTATATTAGAGGATGATGAAGAAGTTTTGGGTACAGACAGCAATGATGGTTACACAACATTGTGATGTGTTCAACCACACCAAATTGCACATTTATAAGTGGTTTAAAAATGTTATGCCTATTTTACCACAATAAAATATAAACCTACTAATAGCATTCACTTCATCACTCCACCTAACACAATCCAAATTTTCTTTTTATAAATGAAAACAGGATCTCCTCCCCAAAGTACTAGTAGTCTTTGTGTCCTTTTCTAGGGGATGTTTGTAACTTTTTCTTAATTCCAATTTGCAAAATAACATCATGTCACTCAAAAAATAAATTTAAAAAATATAATATACTCCATATAAAATAGTGGCAAAAGAGAGAGAAGAGGAACGTCTTGTTTACAGTAATGAATACATACAGAACAAGGAGATTGATGGACTAGCAGTGCCATCTTTGCTTCATGTGGCCATAGTTAGCACTTCCTTTCTCTATTCTCCATTCTATTATCCTTTGCCCTCAACTGGAAAGTAAGCCAGCTAGCATTTTACCTGGTGGGCTACTAAGCCCTCATTTTGAAGGGGTCTAAGCCTTCACTGATGGGGTTGCTCTTGTTCTCATTAAGTTTTACTACCAAAGATGGTAGTACTGGGTTGAATCCTAGAGAACTCTCTGGATCTCTATACATCCCTCTCTAATCACATTGTACAGCTGCAATCATATGCAACTTTATTTTATAAACCTAGCATCGGATAACAGAGGAGTCCATTTTTTTATTAGTGGGTTCAGGGCATCAGAATTCCAAATGGTGAATTTGTATTTCTGTGGCGATATTACAGTCTCCTTCTGGTGGAGACATTCTGCTCTTAGATACTCAAATCACTACACCAGTGTAACCTAAGTTCATGGATATGGAAAGAAAAAATTTGTGTGGTGGTCATTAAGCATAACAGTAGCAGATGCCACGTTACCTCCCCAACCTTCTGATCCAGAACGCTAGTATTCTGAGTATGAGAGAAACTACAGAATGCATTAATAACTGTTTCAGAGAACTTGCGGGGTGGAACCCCTAATTTCAGAAGGCACCACCTCTCCACCTGGTGACGTAAGTGGTCTTAAATCTTCTGCTGTATTGTTCTGTAAGTTCTCAATACATAAAGAGCAATGCATTGGGTGGCCAGAGCCTCATGTCTTTTACTGTTAAGTCTGCAGAATGGAAGTGGCGATGTGTGGAACACTGTGGTGATGGACAAGCCTTCAGGATGTCCACGATGATGGTGCTCGAAGCTTGGTGGACACTAAGATGTAAACCCATATCCAGAAAAAGTTTCCACTTCTAGGGAGGAGACTACTTTCCCTCCAGAACATAATGGGCCCAATTAATTCAATTTAAAATTGATGTTAGTTTCAGTGCCATACAACCGAGTCTTTCGTGGAAGGTTGCAGTTTATATTTGTTGTCCTAGTATAACTATTAAGAGTTCATCCCTAGCCGGGTGTGGTGGCTCACGCCTGTGATTCTGGCACTTTGGAAAGCCGAGGCGGGTGGATTGCTTGAGCTCAGGAGCTCGAGATCAGCTGGGCAGCACGGTGAAACCCCGTCTCTACTAAAAATACAAAAAATTAGCCGGGTGTGGCGGCCTGTGCCTGTAATCCCAGCTACTTGCAAGGCTGAGGCAGGAGAATAGCTTGATCCCAGGAGGTGGGAGGTTGCAATGAGGCGAGATCATTGCACTCCAGCCCGGGCAACAAGATCAAAACTCCATCTCAAAAAAAAAAAGAAAAAGAAAAAGAATTCATCCCCTGTCCTCTCAAAAGTGTGTCCAGATTAAGAGAAAACTTATATTTTTAACTTCCATGCTGGGGATTCCTATTGGTCTCATCTTTTGGCAATTTGAGCTCCAGCAGTTGTATTAGCCAGGTCATCCTTGAGCTTCTAAAGAACCTGCGTCTATATAACCATGCTTGATTACTGAGGAGATATATATATATATATATATATATGTATCCAGAAATATATATATATTTCCAGATATACAGATATAGCATATATATATATATGCTATATATACAGATATATATGCTGTATATATAGATATATATCTATATATAGCCTTTTAAAAAACACTCCAGAGTTAAGTGTAGGCCAATCTCAGTTTCCATTTCTATTCTAGTAGCCAATGGATCTCCTAAATCCTTATCTTCAATAGGAGACTCATGTTGGATGAACAATTACAATAATTTGATGAATAATTACAATATTTGAGTTACTTTTTCCATTGTGTGTGATAGACCATCAGACACTTATTATTCAATAGTATATATATCTTCACTTCCTTTATCCCATTTCTATATGGGTGACTACCCCAGAATTTTCTTGTTTAAAATATTGGATATTAACTACTCTGGTAGTAACTACTTTATTAATCAAGTTTTTGCACCAGAAACGGAACTTACTACAGTTATTTAAAGCAGTAAATGATGTAACATATTTGTGCTTACAAAGCCCTTGGAAGAGAAGTGTGACCAGACTTTATGCTGGGAAGGAAAGGCTCTCAAAAAGTAACTCATCAGGAGCACTGCAATCTATGACACTGTTGTAAAGTTGAAGCATCTGGAGGCTGCTTTTAGAGCAGATGAGTTGAAGAATGCAGCACAATAACCAAAATTCAAGAAGCGAAAGTCAGAATCAGAGAGCCTCGCCATATTGGAAATACATGTTTCTCTCCACCACTAGTGAAGCTGATGGCTTCTATGGGAAATCTGAGTATGACTACTTCCTTCTTAACCCCCGGGCATGAGAAACTGGATGTTGAAATACACTTGCAGGAAAAAGGGAGCAAAGCAAAACCACACACAAACAGAAAGCATGGGTCCATAACCCTGTTCTGTAGCTGCAGACAGCAAAGGAAGGCAGAATACAGCCTCTTTTCACTTTACCTTCCAAATCTCACAGGATGATTCTAATTGTTGAAATGTAATTTTCATCTATAACTTTTGATGCCAAGAAATATAGGAGCATGGGTTTTTGCTTTTCATGTTCTTCAGTGGAGGAACACACTAAGAGAACAGATGCTAAATGTCAAGAGATCATCTTCACACACAGCAGATCATCACCACATGATCTCATATGTCACCCTGTGCTTGTGTTTGTGAACTTCTTAATGGTTGCACCCATGACTCAAACAGACACTTGTTTTCTAGAAGCACTCAATATTTCTTCAACTGAATTAACAGATTAAGTGAAAACATTTACAAGTAGGGAATATATATATATATATATATATATAATAAAAATGATGGTTTTACATAAGGAATATAATCAATGTGGTGGGGAAAATTTTCTGTTATATCATTTGTAGGACAGATGAAGAAATCGCTGATGTTTTGCCAAGGCGATAGTTCATTAGGTGAAATGATGACATAATAGCTTTTATATCCCTGGACAATTTCCATGTGGAAGAGAGATTTTATATATTTAGCAGAAGTAGTAAAAATTGAAGTATGGTATTAATGAAAATTTTAGAAAGCAGGATTTTGTCTCAATTTGAGAAACAGATTTCAAACTTCTAGAAAATCCAGGAAATACTGCCCTGTGCTGCCGCATGTTTTGATTTCCTTGATGGTGTGGTATCAGCCAGGAGGAATGCATCTTTGCTCTGTTATTCTCAAGTAGACTGAACTACAGCAAAAATTTCCCAAAATGTTTCAGCAAAATTGTTTCTTTGTAATGTTTCCCATTGTTGTTAAAAAAGATTCCAAGATGAAATACATTTACTCAATCCTGAATGCCTTCTATCTTTAGTGCAGACTCCTCAGAGATTTGAGTACTTTCATGAAAATTATGACTATCCAAATGCATTCTTGTTTATTTTTATTGCAGAAAACTTGTACAATAAAAACAAAACTAACTAAACACTTTAAGAAAATGAGAAAACATTGAGGAAAATTTCCAGGACGTTGGTCTGGGCAAAAATTTTCTGAGTAATATCGCACAGGCAAAGACAACCAAAGCAAAAACGGACAAATGGGATAAGACCAGGTTAAAAAAGCTTTTGCACAGCAAAGGAAACAACAAAGTGAAGAGACAACCCACAGAATGGGAGAAAATATTTGCAAACTACCCATTTGACAAGTGACTAAAACCCAACATATATAAGGAGCTCAAACAAGTCCACAGGAAAAAAATCAAACAATCTGATCAAAAAATGGGCAAAATATTTGAATAGACATTTCTCAAAAAAAGACATACAAATGGCAAATAGCCATATGAAAAGGGGTTCAACATCACTGATCATCAAAAAAATGCAAATAAAACTACAATGAGATATCGTCCTACCCCAGTTAAAATGGCTCGTATCAAAAAGACAGACAATAACAAACGCTGGCGAGGATGTAGAGAAAGGAGAACCCACCTACGATATTGGTGAAAATGTAAATTAGTAAAACCATTATGGAGAACGGTTCGGAGGTTCCTCAAAAATCTAAAGATAGAGCTACCATATGATCCAGCTATCCCACTGCTGGGTATGTATCCAAAGAAAGGAAATCAGTATTTCAGAGAGCTCTCTGTACTCCCATGTTTGTGGCTGCACTGTTCACAAGAGCTAAGATTTGGAAGCAACTGAAGTGTCTATCAATAGATGAATGGATAAAGAAAATGTGGTATATATAAACAAAAGAGTACTATTCAGCCATAAAAATAAAATGAGATTTTATTATTTGCAACAACATGGATGGAACTGGAGATCATTATGTTAAGTAAAATAAGCCAGACACAAAAAGAAGACAAATATGACATGTTCTCACTTATTTGTGGGATCTGAAAATCAAAACAATTGAACTCATGGACATAGAGAATAGAAGGATGGTTATGAGAGGCTTTGAAAGGGTAGTCGGGGGCTGGAGGAGAAGTGAGGTTGTTCAATGGGTACAAAAAATAGAATGGATAAGATCTACTATTTGACATCGCAACAGGGTGAGTAGAGTCAATAATAATTGTACATTTTAAAATAACTAAAAGAGTGTAAATGGATTGTGTGAAACAAAAAGAATAAATGCTTGAGGGGGTGGATAGCCCATTGTCCATGATGTGATTATTTCACATTAAATGTCTGTATCGAAATTCCTCACATATCCCATAAATATTTACACCTACTATGGACCCACAAAAATTAAAACTTAATATTTTTTAAAAACAATGCAGAATGCTTTAGGGGGCACTGGAAAACATGGTTTGATATCATAACATATTTAATTTTGTTTCTTCACATTAGGTGTGCACGACATGTCAAATAAAGCGGTAGTAAATGAGAGAGGGGAAGAAAAATGTGAGGGAGGGATAGGAAAGAAAAGGTGAGGAAAAGAAGAAGGAAAAGAAAAACAAGCAGGAAGAAAATGAAACATAAAAGGGAAAAGAAGGTAGGAATCACGGTTGGGATTTATGCACGTAAGTGGCTCTAGATTATATAAATTCTTTCTTTCTCCAAACCTTTTACTTTTTATTGTGGACTATAAAATACATTACAGAAAAATGCCAAAAAAAAAAAAAAGCATTCTAGAAATTTGCAGATTAAAAAGCCTTCGAGTCCCTCTCAGCCTTTTTAAACCTATCTGTGTTTGTTACAATGTCTTTGAGATGATGAATGATACTCCTACCCAACCCTACTATTTAGGTTCAACATGGAGAGTGAGTCTGGCCACGACCTTCCTAACCCGTAACAGCCACAGTGCTGCCTGTTCTTAAGAAGTTGTCAAGGTTAAGAGATCACTGTCCCAAAGGAATGATTTTTTACAATAGTCACAACCTAGAAGTTTTGAAAATAAGGCACTGAGAGTGATTCAGGAGAGTGGCACTCTAACAATGCACTTAAGAATAGGCTTTATTGTAGTATGATACACTTCATGGTTCATTAGAAAAGAAAATCAATCTGGAAGAAAAGCATGCTTGATTAGACAGTAATTTTTCCAGCAACCAATATAATGAACACCACAAAGAATTAGAAACACTGACACTAAAAATCATTAGATATCTACACAGATGAGGGATTTGCGTAAATCCCATTTGATGCCAAATACACAACAAAGTATGGATGCTGCTCTCTGAGGACAGAATGATTCAGATAAATTATTTTGTACATGTAAAACCAGGGTATCATCTTGCAGTTGCTAAATACAGCTTTGAAAAACCATCAGATACAACATTCATGAGCTAACAAAACTCTACCTGTATACGTAACCCTTGCTGATGCTTCTCGTCCTTCATTAGCAAATAAGTAAAATCAGAAGTTGTTTAGATGGAAAACAAGCCTTGGGTTCATGCACACTCTGCCTTGGGGGAGTTGTGCAAATACATTATTTTGAAGGTGAAGATTCAATTATAAGCTGATTTTCTAATTGATGTCACTTTACTCCACAGGGAAAGATGCTCATTAAGTGAAGTGTTTCACAGCCTGGCAGGAAATGCAGATATAAAGAATGTTCATGCCTGTGCCTTCCTCTTTCTAACAGATACATCAGGTCATCTAATGGCACCAGCTCCTCATACATTATTGCTTCAATATCCTCGGCCTTCTTATTGAACCATAGATGAACATTTGCAATGTTTGCATACTAACAGTCTATTTGTGATATAATTACTACGCTGGTGGTACTCCAGGTCACAAGATGGAAGTGTCTTAAGGAGCAAGAAGGAAGAAAGGTGGAAAGATTTTCCACATGACTATTTCACAATGAAGCTCCATCAGTGTGTCTGGTGTTTTGGGATGCCAGTGAGCTCGGAGAAGCCGCTCTTAAATGTTACACAGGAAATGAGCCAAAACAGAGCACCTCCATATTTGATATTGGTCAAGCATTATCAATTATTTCTTTTTTTTTAAGTAATGCACTAAAATCTGTATTTTTAATTTCAAAGATTTTGAAAATGATGAATCAAAATGTCAAGTATCAAGAAAATTATTGTGTAGAATGCCATCCTTTAACTGCAGCGTTTTCTGATTTCTCTCTTTCTCTCATTAAAAGATAAGGAAACTGAAACTTTGAGAGCTAAACTGTGTTTCCCAAGGTCACTTAGACAGATAATCAAAGTATCTGTCTTGCATTCCACATTTTGTTATTGAAAGAGGTGTGGGTGAAAGAGAGACTTTTCTAAGGGTCAGGAAAAGTAAATAGTGTAATGTGAAGACTAGGTCGGAGTGAAGACAGTCAGACATAGAAAGGTACAGACTGGAAGAAACAGAAAGGTACAGACTGGAAAAAAGCAAGAGTTTCCAGAAAAACTTAAGAAAATACTGCACAGGACACGGGCACTGATGAGAGGTGCAGCCAGGGAGGCTCATACATTTCAAAGTCATCTCATTTCTCAGCCTGCAAATAATTGCCTGGGTTCTCATTGAATTATCATTGGTCAAGAAGGGCTCATCTGGCTATTTCAGGATGGAATATATTTTAGACCTAATTTGCCTCCACTTCAAACTATCAGCTGGAAAATTGACTTCCCTTGCTTTTGCATTATATCTGCCCATGATGATCTGTATTTTGGTATAAATTGTAATTCTTAACTTTCACGATGCAAGACTGAAGCTCTGATTCCCCCTCTTGAGACAAAACTTCATAAGGAGTATTCAGTACAAACTTTAAAGCATTCTTTATCTTCAAAAGCCTGATTATTGGTTAAAGAGAAAGCTATGAAGACCTCTCTTTACCCACTTGCCTGACTCCTCAATCTGTCAAACATGCTTTTCTCGACTCAATATCCATGAAACTACTGTAGAGCTTAATCTCCATGGGAAATCATTTCTCGTTATTAGAGCTCAGTTTTCTGACTACATAGTGAAAGTGGATAGAGAAGAGCAAAGGAATACCAACAATAGACCTAATTACAGCACTTCTAAGAAAGCAAAACATAGCTACAAGACTTTGAGCTAAAGGATGTTAAATTGCCTTACAATAAAGAAGTTTCAGAGGCTTTAGATTTAAGCGGCACTTTGATTACTTTAAAGAGAAACACAACCCTGGATTTGTGGTATTGTCACTTATTTTAAAAGAATAAACATTTGGCTAATAAAAATACATAGGATGGGCAGATAGGAAAATATCACCTAAATAGTGTGACAACATGGAGTTTGTGGCTGGAAGACATGAACTTCAAATCTGACTTCACCACTCAGTAGTTGAAATCTCTTCACCTCTTCAAATCTCGATTCCCAGTTCTGGAACATGTTAGTAATAATAATAATATTATTTGAGTGTGCTCAGACCAAAGGTTTTCTTTGAATTACTCACTGAAATATGTATGCAAAATCAATTTATAAACTGTTAGTTTAATATAAATACATGTGTTAATTTTTAAAGTACTGCAAGCTGCCTAAAACTAGGTTTGAAAACTAACTTAAAGGAATATACTTTTCTGATTATAGTCATCTAAAAACCTAAAAACAGATTTTCCAATAAAGCTGTGTAACTAGAATCACTGATTTTTTTCTTTGCTGTAAAAAGCAATTTAAGGTTGCCAATGTACAGTGTTGTTTCTTACTGACTTACACACAGTTACTCAATATAATGCCTGTCACCGATTCCCAGCCACTATTTTTTTTTTTTTCTGAGACAGAGTCTCTCTCTGTCTCCAGGCTGGAGTGCAGTGGTGCGATCTTGGCTCACTGCAACCTCTGCCTCCCAGGTTCAAGTGATTCTCCTGCCTCAGCCTCCCAAGTAACTGGGACTACAGGGGCGTGCCACCATGCCCAGGTAATTTTTGTATTTTTAGTAGAGACTGGGTTTCACCATGTTGGCCAAGTCCCATTCACTTTCTTACCTCAATGCTACTGTGTCCCCTTCTTCAATCCCCTTCACAGATGAGCTACAAACCAAAGAATAAATTCTCCCAAATAGCAGCAGCAATTAAAGCACAAAAGAGAATGCACCTTGACCTTAAGGGAGCAAACAAGCACACTGAAGAAGTGAAGGACCTACCACTAAAAAAATGTATGTAATTGGCACATTGATTATTTCAACTTGAAAAAATTAGAGAAATTGTAGTTTCAGACAGGGTGAGCTCACTGTCCTTCCTGCATGCAGCAAGCCATAAAGATTCCTCTGGAAGGGGTGCCCTCCCCATATTAGGGCAAAAAAACAGCCCTTATCACCAGAGGCTGAGAACTGGGGGCTGCAATGGATCTGAATAAATATACTTACCCCAGTAACTCTTAACTTCGCTAATTTTATACCCCACTCCCGTATATCTCCTAGTTGACTCCCCCTAGAAATTCACTGCCCCAGCCAGATTTTCTTTGACCTGTCATTTCTTCTCAAATGTATCGTTCTTTGTCTAAGAAGTACACAAGCATCTTGCTTTGGTCACTTCTTCAGGCTTCACTGTCTTATGAAGAGCCTAATGTACATGTAAAACTCATGAAATCCAGATATGCTTTTGTCTTGTTAATCCACCTGGTGTCGATTTGGTTTCTAGATCCAGCCAAAGAGCCAAGTGGGAGTTACAGGTGACCTCTGGCTCCCTTGCCACACCCTTGGGTAAGGGAATTGCCACTCAGCTTGTCACTTGCAGGAGTCCTCAGAGCCCCAAGTTATCTAGTCCGCCTCTGACCTCATCAACAAGGCCTGATCCTTTCCTGCCTTAAATCTCCTATAACTACATCATTCTTTTCTGTCTCCTTGCTGACATTTAGGCCCTCATCACTTCTCTCCTGGATTACTTCTTTAGTGTTCCTGCCTCCAACCTGACTGCTTATCAAACCATCCTTCTCCATACTGAGTCTGCCATAACACATTAAGCTGGTTAAGTCACTCCTTTTTAAAAATATGTTTGAATTTTACTGTATCCTTCTCAGAATAAACTCTAAACTCACCACAGACAGGAGGTCTCTAGGAATCCAATGCCACTTGGCCACCTCCCCACACTCCCTACTCTGTACCTGGATTGTTCCACCCATGCCAAGGCTCTCCTTCTTCTTCCTCCTCCTCCTCTTCTTCTTTTTCTTCTTCCTCCTCCTCCTCTTCTTCTTTTTCTTCTTCTTCCTCTTCCTCTCCTCCTCCTCCTCCTCATTCTCCTTCTCCTTCTCCTTCTACTTTCTTCTTCTTCTTTATGGTGTTCTCGGTATTTCCTGGACTTGAATGTTGGCCTGCCTTGCTAGCTTGGGGAAGTTCTCCTGGATAATAACCTGAAGAGTGTTTTCCAGCTTGTATTCATTCTCTCTGTCACATTCAGGTACACCTATCAAATGTAGATTAGGTCTTTTCACATAATCCCATATTTCTTGGAGGCTTTGTTCATTCCTTTTTACTCTTTTTTCTCTAATCTTGCCTTCTCGTTTTATTTCATTGAGTTGATCTTTAATCTCTGATATCCTTTCTTCTGCTTGGTCGATTTGGCTATTGAAACTTGTGTATGCTTTGTGAAGTTCTCGTGTTCTGTTTTTCAGCTCCATCAATTCGTTTACATTCTTCTCTAAGCTGTTTATTCTCATTAGCATTTCGTCAAACCTTTTTTCAAGGTTCTTAATTTCTTTGCATTGGGTTAGAACATGTTCTTTTAGCTCAGAGAAGTTTCTTATTACCCACCTTCTGAAGCCTGTTTCTGTCAATTCATCACACTCATTCTCCATCCAGCCTTGTTCCCTTGCTGGTGAGGAGTTGTGATCCCTTGGAGGAGGAAAGGCCTTCTGGTTTTTGGTGTTTTCATCCTTTTTGTGCTCGTTTCTTCCCATCTTTGTGGATTTATCCACCTATGGTCTTTGTAGTTGGTGACTTTCAGATGGGATCTCTGAGTGGACGTCCTTTTTGTTGATGAAGAAGTTATTTCTTTCTGTTTTTTTAGTTTTCCTCCTAACAGTCAGGCTCCTCTGTTCTAGGACTGCTGGAGGTACACTGCAGATCCTGCTTGCCTGGGGATCACCTGCAGCAGCTGCAGAACAGTAAGGGTTGCTGCCGGTTTCTTCTTCTGTTATCTTTGTCCCAGAAGGATACCAGACAGATGTCAGCCTGGGCTCTCCTTTATGAGGTGTCTCTTTGGATATACTGGGGTCAGGGAGCTGCTTGAGGAGACAGTCTGTCCCTTGTAAGAGCTCAAGTGCTGAGCTGTGAGCTCCGTTGTTCCATTCAGAGCTGCTGGGCAGGTACGTTTAAGTCTGCTGCAGAGGAACTCATAACTGCCTTTTTTTCCCCAGGTGCTCTGTCCTGGGAAGGTGGGGCTTTATTCATAAGTTCCTGATGTGCTGCTGCCTTTTTTTAGAGATGCCCTGCCCAGTGAGGAGGTAACCTAGTCACAGTCTGCCAGCAGAGGCATTGCTGAGCTGCCACGGGCTCTGTCCAGCTGCTGTGTGAACTTCCTTGTGGTTTTGTTTATAGACGTATATTTAGAACCGCCTCTGTAATGGCATACTGTCTCTGTAATGGTGGACTGCCTCAGTAATGGCAGACTGTCTCTGTAATGGCGGACTGCCTCAGTAATGGCAGACCGACTGCCTCGGTGATGGCGGACTGCCTTGGTAATGTTGGACTGCCTTGGTAATGGTGAACTGCCTCAGTAGTGGTGGACTGCCTCGGTAATGGCAGATGCCCTTCCCCCCCACAGAGCTGGACATCCCAGGTCCAGCTGTGCTTGCTGTGAAACTCTCAATCCAGAGCATTTCAGATTGCTGGTCTTTGTGGGAGTGGGACCTGCCGATCCAGATCACCTGGCTCCCTGTTTCAGCCCCCTTTTTTTCAGCAGAATGGGTGACTCTGTCTCCCTGGTGTTCCAGGCGCCAGTTGAAAAGATCGCCCAGATTTATGTAAGTTTTTGTGCGGAGACCGACTGCACTGGCTGAAACAGCTATGCTGGAGACTCATGGCGCTTTTCCGCCCAGGAATCTCCTGGTCTGTGGGCAGTAAAAACTCATTTGGAAATGCAGTGATCACTCACCCTCTGCATTCTTGGTCAAACTGCACTCCAGAGCTGTTCCTATTCAAGTGTTGTATCTGCTTGAAACACCTTGTGATGCTAATCATCTCTGTGTGAGCGGTTTGGTTTTTTCTGGGAAATTGCACATCACAATAAAAAGTGATCTTTCCTGGTTGTTCAGTATTTTTCGTCATGTTTAGTCCAAAGCATAAACCCTAAATAACACCATCGGACTCATACAAAGTGCCACTAGTGATACTGCAAGTGCTTCCAAGAAGCAGAGAAAAGTCATGGTATTAGAATAAAATGTCAAACTGTTTGATGTGTATGGTCGATGTCATCTGTAACTGTAACTACCTGCCATTTCAGACAATTTTTCTTGTAAACAGACTATGTAAACTTACACTATTGATAAATACAGTACAATACAGTAAGTATATTCTCTCTTCCTTGACTTCTTAATGGCATTTTCCTTTCACTTACTTCATTGTAAGAAATATATTATGTATCACATATAACATACAAACTATATGTTAATTGACTATGATTTGTAAGCTTCTGGTCAACAGTAGGCTGCTAGTAGTTAGTTAAGCTTTGGGGGAGTCAAACGTCATAAGTGAATTTTCAACTACATGGTGAATCAGCATCCCTAGCCCTTACGTTATTCAAGGGTCAATTGTATTCTGTTACCGACTTTTGCATCCATATTTATAAAAGATATATATACTCTGTAATGTTTGTTTCCTTATAAGAGTTTTTGTCTCATGGTAGTATTGGCCCATAGAACGAGTTAGGAAGTGTTCTCTTCCTTTTTTTTCAGGAGAAGCAATTGGTGGATTGGTGTTACTTCTTGCTTAATCGTTTAGCATAGAATTCATTGGTGAAGCTGTCCAGCTATGAAAAGCCTATATGGGAAGTTTCTTTTTTCCTAATTACTAATTCAGTTTCTTTATTTGTTAGACATTTATTCACATTGTCTAGCTCTTCCTGATTCATACAATTATTCATAGTATACCTTTATAATTCTTTTTGTTTATGTGAGGTTAGCAGTAATGTATTCGCTTTTGTTTCTGATCCCAGTAATCTTAAACTTCTTCTTTCATTTTTGGAGGGAAAACAAAGTTTACAAAAGTATGTAAATTTCATTGACCTTTTCAAAAAGCCCACTTTGTTTTCACTGATTTTTCTCAGCTGTTTATTCTGTTCTCCATTTCATTAATTTCCACTTTAATTTTTATACTTCTTCTTCTTAATTTTTTTTTTTTTTTTGAGATGGAGTCTTGCTCTGTCACCAGGCTGGGGTGCAGTGGCACTATCTCAGCTCACTGCAACCTCTACCTCCCAGGTTCAAGCAATTCTCCTGCCTCAGCCTCCCAAGTAGCTGGGACTACAGGCACACAGCGCGACACCCAGCTAATTTTTTTTTTTTTTTTGTATTTTTAGTAGAGACGAGGTTTTACCACATTTGCCAGGATCATCTCAATCTCTGACCTCATGATCTGCCCGCCTTGGCCTTGCAAATTTCTGGGATTATAGGCATGAGCCACCTCCCCTGGCCACTTCTTCTGTTTATTTGGTTTTAGATTTAGATTTCTCTTATTTGTTCAGGGTCTTAGCTAAAACATTAAGTTATTGATTTAAGTTTTCCTCCTTTCTTAATTAGGCATTTAGGTATAACTTTTTTTCCTTAAGCACTGCCTTAGCAGGACCACATAAGTTTTGGTATGGCTTGATATGTGTGTCTTCATTTTTACTTATCTCAAAGTATTTTCTAATTTCCTGTCTGACTTCTTCTCTGAACCATTGGTTGCTTAGAGTAACTTAATTTCCACATTTGTGAGTTTTCCATTTTTTGCTGTTATTGATTTCCTCTTACATTTCTTTGTAGTTGGAGAAGATACTTAACATTATAGTTATATTATGTTAAGATACTTAACATAATAAAAAAGATATTTAACATTATTTTTATCAAGCCTACTGAGATTTATATTCTAACCTAGATATAATATGGCCTACCCTGGAGAATGTTCCATGCACACTTGATAAAAATACATATTCTGGGATTATTTGGTGGAGTGTTCTCTAGATGTCTGTTAAGTTTAGTTGGTTTATAATATTGTTTAAATATTTAATTTCTTTGTTATTTTCCTAGTAATTTGATTCATTATTTAAAGTGGGATACTGAACTCTCCAACTATTCATTGTTTAATTGTTTGTTTCTCCCTTCACTTTTGTCAAATTTTGCTTCACACATTTTGGATTTCTGTCATCAGGTGCATATATGATGATAATTGTTATCTTTTTCTGCAAACTGTCACTTCCTTAGCTGACACACTACAGGGTATATAAAATCAGTATAGCCATGTAGTACAGAATTGACTCAATCAAAATGAAGTGCACACATTGTGTTCACAGTGCTCTGTGGACACCTCCAACACACACCTCTTTATTTATAGCTATTTGTATGCTTTTCATGCCTATTAGAATATGCACCCTTTGAAACAAGGATGTGTGATTCATTATAAGTCTAGTGACCGCCATAGTTCCTGGCATTTTAGATGAAAATAGTATTCAATGAATGAATCAATGGATGTTGAAGATGCTAATTGTGATGTAAAGTGAGAATGCACGGCACATAAGAGTAATTATAAGTCAAAGTTTTCACTTATGTCTTTGACTTAGGAGAAAGGTCAGTGGTTGCAAGCACGCGGGGTGTTCAACTACCTCTCTAGCATTGTTCACTTGAGGAAACCACTGAACCTCACAGAACCTCAGTTTCTTTATTAGTCAATGCACTTCCTATCTCTCAAAACACTTTATGGAAAAGAAAAGAGACCAAGAATGTAAAAATGTTGCCAAATGTTAAGGTGTGAAATGGGGTGTCTATTGAAGGGGAGACTGGGATAAACTTTTGGTTTTGCAACTTAGAATCTTCAAGACCTTGCATAAGTTACTTCCAAGGTTTGTTTCTCTGTCTGTAAAATAGGGTAACAAGGGTGACCTTTAAAGTTCGTTTTATATAGCATATCCAGGGTGCTCTGTGCAGTGTCAGACTCATTGAAGACAGCACTGACATGTGAAGTATCATTATTACTGAAACTGCTATAAATACATGATATTTCTTAGATGTCATGGAATTCTAAGGCAGTGCAGCAATTATTGTTAGGAAGAGAAAACTTCAGAAAAGACTTCAGAAAAAAAAAGACATTAAAATGCTATTTTTATAAAAAGCAAAAGGACAGAACTGGCATTCATGTCTGTTTCCTAAATAAAAATGTTAAGTGCGTGAATAAAGAAAGTATTACAATAAGAAGTTTAAAATAATTTTTAAAAATGGAATAGAGAAAATTCTGTTTAAAAAGCATGTATTTCAAAGATGTATCAGCGATTATGATATCACTTATTAAAAGTAAAGGAGTTCTTTCACCAAGTAATCATAGAAAAAACTTCACCAAACACACATGATTTCTTTGGATAATCCAGGTAAAGTGCTATGAAGTAACTTGCTCTGAGAATAATTTAGTATCTTAAAAATATTAATACTATTTATATCTTATCTCATTTGAAGATGACTATGAAAACCATGAGTCTTGCTTGCTACCATAGCAACCTTTTTTGAACACACATGTTGACCGTATACACCCTTAGTTTTATCAGAAAATCAATTCATGTACTTTAGTGTCCATAAAAATGAATATTATTTTTTCACTCCTACCTTATCCTGCCCCTGAAGCTTCTATACAAACGTTTCCTAGCACTTTCCACTCCCACCACCACCCCCAAAACTCTGTAGGAGAGACAGGACTGATTTATGCACTAAAAATGAAATGAAATGTGATGATTTGTCCTCTGGAACTGTACAGTACATAGACATATTTGGCATGACCCAAATACAGGCAGAAAAAAACAATGTTAAATCTCTCTCATCCTCAAATACCTCCCAAGAAGGAATTATGTGACCAGCTTATAAGAACCAATGCATAAGAAATTACCTTAAATTAGACTTCACTTCCTAAGGAGAGTAGATGACATTTCAAAATCCAGTGTCTTTAGGGAGGTCCTGCTTAGCTGCCATTCACAGGAGGCACTGAGTGTGGAGTGGGGCTGCCTGGGGTGTGAATTCCAGGTTGCAGCTTACTGTCATGAGAATTTAGACAAAGAATTTAGAGTCTCTGTTCCTTGGTTTCTTCTTCTATCACATAAATTAATAAAAGCACCTACATTCTACTTTTTGGTTATCATAAGAATTAAACCAGTTAACACATGTGAGAAACTTAGACTATTATGTGACACATCATAAGTGATACATAATTAGTTGTCTATTCAATAAAATCAGTGGACATACAGATAGTTTTTGAACAAATATTATTATTTTAAAAATATACCAGACACAACTATTAGCTAAATAACCATTTTTGAACAATTCATTAACTCAATTATTTATTGAATATCATTAATCATGTCAACAATTAGTTATATTAATCATAAACATATTTATTTATTATCGCTTTTTAAAAGGAGACACAGATTTTACCCTTGGGAAATTTACAGACAAAAGTCGAAGACCCTTTATGAGAGCTTCAAGTTTAAAAGTGCAAAATTGTATGTAACTGATCTACTCAGGCCAATTTGTAAAGATCATTTTACGGTGATCCTTCAGTCAAAGAGATGAAAGAATTTATGTCCTTTTGAATTTTATTATGAGAGCACATATTTTCATTTAAATAGAAATGTGCTTTTCATCATACACCTAGTATTTCACCTGCTGTCTGTCACCTATGAATATATTTCTCTATTCTATATGAATATTTTTTCCACCAATATAAAAAACACCATATGCATTATATCATATATCATATAATATGTGGTATGATATATAACATATAATTTATATATGACATATTAACATGTCATGTTTTCATGTGCCAATATGAAAAATCTGAGCTTTATAAATTATTTGCTGCCTAAGGAATATGTATTACACATGGCATAAACTTTAGGTACAGCCCACTGACAGTGGACATTTCTGGCTACTTTCTTGTGTAGTTGAGGAGATGCAGTCTGTCTTTGCTCCCTGAGAGAAGCTCACCGCCATCCAGAAAGTGCCCTGTGAAGGGGGCTTCCATGCACATAAATGAATGTTGCGTAGTGTTGTGTACTGCACAAATCCAGGGGAGTGCCACACACGTAAATAGCAGCCCTCTTTTCCACAGCAGCAAAACCCATCCATGGAAGAATTGAGACAAATGCCAAAATGGGCATGGGGGCCTGAATGGGACCCTAGACTCAGTAGTCAGCACAGGTAATGATTTCTCTTGAACACGTAGCTGGCGTGAACACAGAAGCAGAATTTAAACCACACGTGCATGTGCACACACACACACAAGCAAATTATTACTGATTCCAGAAGTTTCGAAGCAACAGGGATTCCAACTAATAACAATTGATACTAGTTATTGAGCAGCTACAAGAATCAGATACCAAACTAAGTGCTTCGTTGATGTCATTCACTAATGTAACTGTATTAACATCTATATTACATGTAAGGACACTTAGAGTCAGAAAGTTAACATCCTCCAGAGCTCATGCATAAGCAATAGGCTTAGGCGATAAGCTCTGAGCCTGCTGAAGCCAGTGCCTACACTCCGAAATGCTACGCTGCTCTTCAGCAAAAGAGGAGTATCAATCTCCACTAGACAGGCACGCCCCTCCTTGTTCTTGAGTTTTGCTTGTACTTCATGAAGCTTGACCTGCATTTTGGGTGTCTTAAGTAGCAATCATGAGCCATGTCTTTTTCATGCTATTTCAAAATACAGCACAATGTTCAGTATATGTATTAATACTCAAGCATACACATCCAATTACTAAGTGTAGGGATGTTAGGGCTAAAACCTAGAGACTCAGACATAAAAGAAAGTGAGAAATAGGAATGAAAGGGAAGGTATAATGGCGCTAAACAAGAGAGCAACTGTATTTATGGCAAAAGACAACGTACCAAAGGATTTTTTTTTTTACTATACTTACACATAGCATTTTTGCAAGGAATAAATCACTAGGAAATGCTCTAAGGTAAACATTTTGAGCTGACATTTAACTGCCCAATACCTAACAAAGCTTGACAGGATATATTACATTCCATTTGCAGTTTTATGAGACTTCACTTTCCTCTGGTAAAGTGATGGGAAATGGGAAGACACAAAAGCATTGTTTTCTCCTTTTTTCCCATTTGAAATGCTCTTTGAGTGGTACTGCAAGTTCAGATTTCTGTGTTTTGTATCTAACTCTTTTTTACCCCCTTTGACAGTGCCTTTTACTGCACATCAACCTTTCCTGAAATGTCTGTTGTAAATTATAAAACCCTCACTGTTTATCACGTAAGTGAAGCCTATGGAAACAACTGTGAAGACTTAGCAAACATACTGTCTGCTGCCAATTTACAGGGATGTCATTAGGAAGATTAGGTAACCTGCCCAAGCTCACACACTTGGTAAAGCACAGTGTCGGCAGGGGCTCTCTCCATATTCAGCATTTATGCTCCTGGTTGTGAGACACTAGGCAGTGTCTCTGGTGATCCATTTCTATATTTTTAAATATGCTGGAAAAAATATTGCTCATTTAAAAATATATCTTGTGCCAAGTTCCCACCTACTAATCTGACTTTGGAAGTATGTCTTGCCTTCTCTTGATTCCAGTGAAAAGGTAAGTCTAGTGTAAAGCGAACCATATTGACCATTGCACCTACTGTGCTGATTAGACGATCAAGTATTCATATATTTTGGCACACAATCCAAGGAAGAATAATCCTTCTTGATCCCTCTGTCTACCTATTCTGAGTTCCATTTGGTGTCCTTTCCCCGTCTTGCCAATTGTGGCTACTAAGAAAGATTATCATGGCAGCAAGATGCCACAATTGCTGTACCTCAAGCCAACTGACCAATTTGACATTCATTCATTCATTCAACAAATATTTCTGAGTACCTATTAAGTACCTATTGTGGACACAGAAGGAAACAAGAAATGAAATGTCTCCTATTTTATGGCAACAAGTAAAGTGGGTACCTAATAATAAAGAAAAGTTAATCACATAAGCAAATGAAAACAAATTTTTATTACTGGAAATGCTGTGCAGAGAATGGAAATACAACGATGTGATAGTGGCAGTCGAGGCAGCTATTTCAGACTGGGTTCACAGAAGACCTCCTGGGCATTAGCATTGAAGCTGAGACCAGGACATACATCTTGGGAAAGATATTTTCAGACAGAGGGGACATCTAGTGCTTACATAAACTTTGTGTCCCTGGGCTGGTTTTAACCTTCCTGTGCCTCTGCCTCCTCATCTGTAGCACAGATGACTAGGACTGTTGTGAGGAGAAAATTAGTAAATGTATATAAAAGAGTAGCGTCTGTCACAGAAAGGAATTACGAAAATTTCGCCACTACTATCTCTAGTAATTTTAATTATTACTTTTCTCTTCCAGTTCAAGTTTCCCTCCATGAGCAAGGACACCATGTTGGACTTGTAAGAAATGCTGATTTACAAACACATAGTTTATTTGCAAACACATAGTTTATTTGCATAGACTATAACCACAAGAGTAAGGAAGACAACGTATCTCCATTATTCAGAAAATTCCAGCACTCAAGGGCTCAAAACTAACCTTTTTAATTAATATACACATGTCTATTCTCCTACAGTGTCGTCATTTACCACATGTAAGACTCTCTCCAACTTCTACTCAGGTCAAGTTTTCCCTAATTATAGGCTACTGCGTTGGTATGTGCGTTTCCCACATTCTACTTCATAAAACAAGGTAGAAGCCCCAAATTGTGGCAAGTGGGGGACTCTCCTAAATTTACTGGCTTGGTAGATTATACCTTAATCATATGGAATATTTCTAACCTTGCAAAATTTACATAATTACACTTTTTTTTGTTTGTTTGAGACAGAGTCTAGCTCTGTTGCCCCAGCTGGAGTGCAGTGGCGTGATCTCAGCTCACTGCAACCTCTGCCTCCAGGGTTCAAGTGATTCTCCTGCCTCAGCATCCCAAGTAGCTGGGGTTACAGGCATGTACCACCACAGCCAGCTAGTTTTTGTATTTTTAGTAGAGACAGGGTTTCATCATATTGGCCAGGCTGGTCTCAAACTCCTAACCTCAGGTGATCTACCTACCTTGGCCTCCCAAAGTGCTGGAAGTACAGGTGTGGGCCACTGTGCCCAGCCATAATTTTACTTTAAAACCTTCTAACAAAACACGTAATATGTTTACTTCTGATCTTAAAATATCTTCTCCATTGCAACACGTCTGTCCTCTTCAGTGTAATAAAATACTCCCCTTTCTGTTGTTTCTTATTCCAAATTTCTTGAGTTCTTATAAAAAAAGAAGTCTTTTCCTTCAATTTCCCACTTCTTTTCTCCTCATCAATACTTTTCTATCACGCCTTATTTAGACAGTATTTATTTACTGATGTTATTTACCTGGTTATAGATGGTCAAGTTCAAGAGTTCTAGAGTACAACTCTCATTTAGGATTTTCCTAGTTCATATACCTAAATGAGACAATTTGAGGTTATTTTTAATATTTAAAAATAATAAAATAAATAATAAATAAATTATTCTCAATAATTTAATCCACATATAATTATTATATTAAATGAGTTATAGATTATGTACAATGAATTTCTCCTGCTAGTAAACTGGTAATGGCTTCTGGCCAACTATCTGCCAATCTCAGGTTGAATTTGCTTGATTGCACATTATTAAATGAATAGCTATAAGCACATGGTGCAAACATAAATCATAAAATAAGCCTGTGCTTTCACATCCATGTCAGGACGGAGTAGGTAGTAGAGACCAACACTCTCTTGAAGAACACACAGGGCAGCCAAGTAAAGTATGAAATCATCTATTCAAAATCAGCAGAGAGCTGCTGAGACAGAGGAATCTGGAGACAGGAAAGAAACTTCAAGAGGAGATCTGACTTGTGCAGCCACATTTATCCTGAGTTTGTGCAACATGATTTCTAGAAGTCTTGAGACAAAAAACTATGTAGTTAGAATGCACAAAGAATGGAGACCTTGAGGAAATACGAGACTCTTAGCTAAAAGTATAGAGACACAATGGAAGTAAAAAAGCAGACTCAGTCTCATCAAGCATACAGACCAGCCTTGACTGTACATGGTCCTTGTGTGGACTAAGGGTGACCGCATCCTCCTTTATCAGACTCACCTAGGGAAAAGCAAACTCTCTCTAAAGAAAGGTAACATTCTAAAGTTTTTGCATGTAATGCTCAGCATGCAATTAAAACTTACTCATTATCGCAGAAGAATGAAAACAGACTCCTATCTCTTACCATATACAAAAATCAACTCGAAATGGATTAAAAGCTAACATGTAAGGCCTGAAACTATACAACTACTAGAAGAAAACACGGAAAATACCTTAGACATTGGTCTAGGCAAAAATTTTGTGGCTGATGTTCGGAAAGGCAACCAAACAGGTAACCTAAAAAAAAACAGGCAAATGGGACTATATTAAATTTTAAAAGCTTCTGCACAGCCAAGAAACCATCAGTAGAGTGAAGAAACAATCTACAAAATGGGAGAAAATATTTGTAAACTATTCATCCAACAAGGAAGTAATATACAAAATATACAAGGAACTCAAACAACTCAACTGCAAGAAAACAAATAATCCCATTTAAAAGTGGGCAAAGGACATGTGTAGACGTGTCTCAAAAAAAGATATACAAATGGCCAACAGGTATAAGAGAAAATACTCAACGGCAATAACCATCAGGAGACGAGAAATCAAAACCACAAGGAGACATTATCTTACCCCAGTTAGCATGGTTATTATCAAAAAGACAAAAAAATTCCTGGGAAGAATACAGAGAAAAGGAACTATTATACACTGTTTGTGGAAATGTAAATCATCACAGCAATTTTTTAATGGCGATGTCTAAGAGAAAAAAAAAAACTAAAAATAGAACTGCTATACAATCCAGCAATCCCATTAATAGGTATCTGAATCCCTTTGTTTATTGCAGCACTATTCACAACAGCCAAGATATGGAATCAAGCTAAGTGTCCATTAATGAATAAATACATAAAGACAATGTGATATATATACACAACAGAATACTATTCATTTATTAAAAAAAAAAAAGAAATCCTGTTGCAGCAACATAGATTGAACTGAAAGTCATTATGTTAAGTGAAATAATCCAGTCAGAGAAAGACAAATAGACACATGTTCTTGTGATGTCATCACAGAAAGACACATGTACTTATTCAAACGTGTAGCTGAAAAAGTTGATCTGATGGAGGTATAAAGTAGAATGATTGATATTGGAGGCTAAAAATGGAGGCTGAGGAATGAAGTGAGGCTGGTTAATGGATAACAACATACAATTAGAGAGAAGGAGAAGTTTTAGTGTTAGCCCAGTAGGGTGACTGCCATTAATAATAATTTGTATAATTCAAAATAGCGGAAAGAGAAGATTTGAAATGTTTTCAACACCAAGAAATAATAAGTGCTTAGGGTGATGTATATTCTAATTACCCTGATTTGATCATTACATATTGTATGCATGTATTAAAATATCACAGAAACCTATAAATATACGTAATTATTATCTATCAATTAAAAAGAAAAAAAATACAGCACCATTACAAGCAAGGATTTTCCTTAAGTGGGGAAACAATGCACTAATTATACAAAAAGGCAGGAGAAAAGAATGAAAACAAAAGAAAAAAAGAGATAATAAAAATAAGCCTATGTTTGATCCAACTATAAATGTGAACTACCAATGACTTTTAAACACTATGAGAAGCAAACTTTACAAATAGAGGAAAATCTGTAGACAGTAGATTAAAAGATGCATTTCTCATGAGTTAATTAGAATTTATTTTTAAATTGAAATTTTAAAATCTGAAAAATATAATAATATATGAAGATAAGAAATAACTAAAGTGTTTTTACCACATACTAGACACAGCAGAAAATAGGATTTGAGAAGTGGAAGATGGGTCATTAGAAATGACAAATGAGACACAGAGAAAAGCACAATAAAATGATGCAGAAAGAACATTAGAGATATACAGGACACAGCTAAAAGTGTAATATAGATTTATTGTGAGTCCCAGAAGAAAAGGAGAGAATGACTATTGGGTTTTGAATATTCATCTTTATTAATTTTGTTCTGAATGCTCACACAAGATATCTGAACCGGAGAAGTAATTAGTATTAGGTAATAAGTGCATGCCTTTCTTCACATAGGTCCTTACCCTGGGGAAATGCCATAACCAGGTGTGAAAAACACATTCCTTTACAGAAGCAACAATAAGACTAGTAGCTGACTTCTCAGTGGATGAGAGCCAGCAGACAACATAATGATACCCTTAAAGTTGTCAAAGAACATCTCAACTGCGAAATGGATGCCTTATAAAAATCTCCTGCAGCAATGAATGTGAAAAAAATCTATTTTAGACAAACAAAAGATGAGAAAACTAAATTTGACCTTAAAGAACTGTCAAGGAGAATATTTCATGCATATGGAATATAACTCCAGATTAAAAGAAGAAATTTCAGAAATTAAGAATGAGGAATAGAATGGGTAAATGTTTTAATAAAAATTAAATATTTACTTATAAAGCAGTATTTTTGAGACAAAATTATGTCAAATTTGTGGGGGGTTTTTTCTCTTCAGTTGACAAACAATAAAATTGTAATATTTATGTTATGCTATATGATGTTTTGCAATATATATGTATCTTATGGAATGGCTGAATAGAGGTAATTAACATATTCATTACCTCACATATTTACTTGGCTGGATCATAGTTCACTGCAGCCTTGACCTCCTGGGCTCAAAAGATCCTCCCACGTCAACCTCCTGAGGAGCTTGAATTGCAGGTGCAGACCACTGCATCTGGCTCCTTAACATTGCATGTGTGTGTCTGTGTGTGTGTGTGAGAATGTGACAACACTTAAAATCGATTCTCTTAGCAATTTTCAACCTTACAATATATTGTTACTCACAATGGTCACTTTGTTGTACAATAGATCTCTTGTATTTATTGCTCCTGTGTAACTGAAATTTTGTATCTTTAACCAACATCTCCCCAATGCCCCACCTCACCTTGTAGCTCCTGGTAACCACCACTTAATCTCTGCTTCTGTGAGTTTGACTTTTTACATTCCACACATAAGTGAGATTATAGTGTGTATATTTCTATAACTGGCTCATTTCACTAGCAGAAAGTCACAGGTTTATTTATCTTGTTGCAAATGATGGGATTGTCTTTTTTTTTTTTTTAAGGATCCCATTGTGTACATATAGCACATTTTCTTAACCCACACATTTGTTGATGGACCCATAGGTTGATTCCGTATTTTAGCTATTGTGAATAATGCTGCAATAAACATGGGGGTGAAAATATCTTTCTGATATACTGTTTTTGTTTTCTTTGGCTACATACCCAAAAGTGTGATTGCTGGGTCATATGGTAGTTCTATTTTTAATTTTTTGAGGAACCTCTTTACTGTTTTTCATCAGAGCTGTACTAATGTGCATGCCCACCAATAGTGTGGAGCGTTCACTTTACTCCGTATCTTCACCAACAATTACCTTTTGTGTTTTTTGTAGTAACTGTTTAAAAGCTGTGAGGTGATAGCTCATTGTGGTTTTAATTTGCACTTTCCTGATGATAAGTAATGTCGATCAATTTTTCATGTACCTGTTGGCCATTTGTGTCTTCTTTTGAGAACTCTTTTCAGGTTCTTTGCTCAATTTTTAGTTGTGTTATTTTTTTTCTTGCTATTGAGTTCTGTGAGGTCCTTACATGTTTTTAATATTACCCCCTTACTATATGTACGGTTTGCACATACTTTCCCTCATGCTGGAGGTTGTCTCTTCACTCTGTTAACTGTTTCCTTTGCTGTGAAGAAGCTTTTTACTTTGGTATAGTCTCATTTGTCTATTTTTCCTTTTGAGATCAGATCCAAAAAGATCATTGCCCAGACCAATGTCATAGAACTTTTCTACTACACTTTTTTCTAATAGTTTTAGAGTTTCAGATCTTACATAAGTTTTTAATTTATTTTAAGTTAATTTTTGTATACAGTGTAGAAAAAAAATGTAACATTTAAATGCATAATATCATTTAAGTAAAAGTTAGGAGGAAATTAATGATATTAACATGTTCTAAAGTTGTGACATTATTTGAGAAGTAGTAACATAATTTTATTATTTATTAATAAGCCAAAGTTATATGATATAATCCTACTCCCTATGGTAACTATGAATAGATAAGTAAAAGAAAACATGATAAGTTAATACAAGGAGAAAATGTGAGAAATGAAATCTGATTAATCCATAAAAGATATCAGAGTGGAAAAGAAACACAAACGATGGGTAAAATAAAAACCAATTAGTTACATGGCAAATTTTAACTAATTTCTATGCATATATACTTACACTAAGTATATAAATGTTCTAAGTAATTTAATTAAAGACAAAGATTGTCAGACTGGATATAGCTGCTAGTGGTAATTATCTGCCCATATCAATCAGCTTTTACTGTGTCTCTGATACTGGTCCAGTCTCTATTCTCCTATCCTGTGCGTGCTTGGCTGGAGGCATTCTTTGGCTATAGCATCCTACTCTACACCTGTGTGCCTCCCAGGCATACCCTTCAACCAATGACTCCTCAGAGTTAGAAAATGAACAACCTAAAAATTTCATTTTTTGGAGTATGGCAATGATCTCTGAGGTATGCCTTTTGTGCTGTCTGTCATTGACCCTGGTCAGATTAAACTCAAATTACCAACAGCGGCTTCCTCTCCTTTTCTATCTAATTTGCCATCTAAAATGCAGTGAAGCATAAAATCATAACTGAATGAACTCTGTGTATCAAAATCCTTGTCGCAGGGTCTTCCTCTCAGGAAGCCCAAACTATGTAATGCCATAAAAATATTAAATCTTTATCCAACTCAAGGATACGTGTGTGAGACAGACTTTAAATAAAAAAATAAAGTTTAAAATAAAATGATGGAAAACAACAACAATACCTTTCAAAGGCTTATGTCACTATACTAATATAACAAAAAGTGTGCTTAAAGGTAAGAAGACTTTCTAGAGATAAAGACTGTTCTAAATCATAAAGGTAAATAAAACTATACTATTCCAAATAGCTATACTATTCTAAATCTGTGTAACATAGCTTCAGGTAAGTAGATATAATAATTCTAAATCTACATAATATAGTTTCAAAATAAATAAAGTGAAAATTAGGGAATTCAAGGAAGCAGGAACAAGTATGTGATCTTTTTGGGAGATTGTAATATGTGTGAAAAGAATTGAGAAAATAAGTGAACAGGAAGACTGATCTTCATTGATATAGAAAATCTGAGTAACACAGTTAAGAAATTGATGCATCAGGAAATTACGTAACATAACTATGAATATGCAATTAAGAGACGTCACCTCATTAATATATAGAGAACTATTTAACAATTACAGAATTTGCAGTCTTTTGATCTGCATATTGAATATTAACAAAATGACCAAAGGCTGGGCTGTAAAGACAGCTTCAGTAACTTTCCAAGCATTGACTTCATCAGAGTAAGTTCCCTGAGTGGAAATAAGCCAGGCATTAAAAACAAAAATAAAAGTATAAAAATAGCAAACTTGTTAAGTAGTAAACAACACATTTCTAAGTAATTTATAAATCACAACAATAATTTATGACACAGAAAAGAAGCTAGAAATATTTTCAACTGAATTATAATTACAGCGAAACATCATAACTTGTTGCACACAACTAGTACAATGCTTTAGTGAAAAATTTATGGTGTTAAATGCATATATTATTTTTAAAAAGACTGAAAATAAATAATGTAAATGTTTACATCAAAAAGTAAGATTAAAAAAACAGCAAACCTAACCCAAAGTAGAAAAGAATACTGATAAAGATAGGAACAGAGTTTTGAGAATATAAAACAAGAATATTTTAGGGAAAGTTGATTATTTGGAATAGTTAGTAACATATATAAATTTCTAGCAAAATTGAGTTTAAAAACTGAGACAGGAAACTATCAATAGAAGAATTTAAAAAGCAAATATCACTGCAGACCTACAGATATTTGGAAAGATAATAAAAGGACATTATGATAGACTGTATGCCAATAATTTGACAATTGTATGCTATGACCCAACATCATTATCAAAACCAACAGAAGGAGAAATAAAAAATTTGAATACTCCTATTGCCAATTATCCTTGTAATCCTTTCCTCAAAAGAACTTTAGGCCTAAATGGTCTGACCAGTGAATTCTTTTAAATATTAAAGGAAGAAATAACATTGATCTTACACAAACTCCACAGAAAAGAGTGAAAATAGGAACACATTTGTAAACTTTGTATGAGGTCAGCGTATCCCTAAAAGGACAAGAAAGGAAAGTTTACAAATCAAACTCTTCCACAAGCATTGATATAAATATCTTAAACTGATTAGCAAATTAATTTCTTTGATATATTAAATGATACTATCTAGATACTATCTACTGACTAAACAGGTTCATTCCTCTAAAGCAAGGTTGATTTAAAATAAAGAAACTCACTCAATAACAGCGCATCTCATAAACAGAAAAAAAAGAGAAATCATGTAATAATCTCAGAATCGTGATGAAATTCAATACCCAATCATAAGAAAAATCTATTAGAATCTAGGAAGAGAAAGCAAATTCCTTAAATCAATAAAGACTATAGATAAAATCTTCAGACTAGCCTTTGTTACATTAAAGCATAATAATAAAAATAGCACAAAGAACTGTTTCAGATTCACCAGTCCCTTTGTGTTGCCTTGCAGTTGATGCGTAAGAACACACATTTCAATATAGTTTTAATAAAAGCATTTTTTCTGTTTTCTATTTTATTTCTTGTGTTTTTTATGTTACCCCATAATCTTCCACGGTAGGTGCTGTGATGACCTCCCTTTGGGAATGGAGGACTTCTCCCGCAGGTGCCTGGAGTTCTCCTAGCAGAACGCCCTTAGTCATTCACTCCACAGGGACAGCCCAGCTAAGGAGAGTTGTGGCAGCCAAGGCCAGGCCCCTTCTGGTGAGGTCACATCCAATGACTAACCAACCTGAGTATGTAAACTCCTACCCTGTCACCCCAACTAGGGATGATCTTGAGAGTCTTCCCACCCTCAGAACTCCCGGTGCACCAGCTGAGGTCTCCACTGAGCTAACTTCACAGCTCACCTTCTTCTGCCCAGTCGTCCCTCCCACCTTCTCTTCCCTGGCCTTTGTTCAAGAGCACACCCTGAGTGCTTCCCATAGGTCAGCCCCCTTGCAGTCAAGCTTCCTAAGTTCCCAGACAGTTGCATCTTCATGGGTTAATTTTTTTTAATGGTTGTTTAATAATCTATAGAATTTAAACATCATAATTCTCTTATCTTCTTTTTACACATGTATAGTTCTTTTCTTCTGTAATGCCAAAACACCAGACATTTTATTGGGTATTCATTTAATAGTCTTTGAATTATTTTTTTAAAGTGCATGGCAAAGAGTAAAATAACTAGGTCACAATTTGTGTGTGTGTGTGTGTGCGTGTGTATACAAATTATACTACCATATTCTATATGTGAGTTATATATATTCATAAGCATACAGTGTTGTCATTCTGAAACATGTATTTTGCCAGTTGTAACACACATCAGCTTTCCCAGCACATCACATAATTAGGTATTATTTTGTTTGAAAATTAAAAGATATAAAATAAAACCTCACCCTTCCTTTAGTTTGAAATTTTATTCAGTAGCAATATTTAAAGTTTTAAAAATTATTTCCTTTGTCTATAATTAAAATCATTTTTGGCAAAGTAATGGAAGTAAAACAAATGTATGAGTGTTATATCTAATTGTTTTCACTACTTTTTTTCTAAACAGCTCATAAATCCCTTGTTTTTATATAACTGTTTTCCTAGGAATTAAGCATATAGAACCCCATAATTAAATTAGACATGTTTAATAGAGTTAATTTATTTTTCATTCAAATTGCTGTTATTATTCTGACACAATAAATATGCCATTCATTAAAAATAACTGTTATAGAAATATGCAAATATTTAAAGCCTATGAATCTCAGTTCTAGCACTTTTTAGAAATTTAAGCTTTCATGATCTTATTTACTTATCTGTATAAATGTGAATACAAACATCCACCTGGTAGCATAGACATGGCAATTGTGTTTGTAAAGCCACTGGAGTAATATCTGCTCTGTAGGAGAGCTCCCATGATCTGTACTGTAGGAAAAAGAGAGGATTCTGGCCATATTTCAGGGCAGAAGTGAAAGGAAACTGGCGTGGATTAGAAAAAAGCAAATATAGGATGGTCCTGGACAGAGCCTCCCAGAGCAGCAGTCTGAATGAGAGCTGATAAACACTATCTAGAAAAAACATGTGTACTCATGTTTTGTAGGAAGATCTCAACTTCTTACAAGGACTTTCTGATGATGGTCCTCTGAAGGCATGGACTTCAGGTAACTGATTTTATATGTTTGCCTGTATCTCCTACAGGGCTGTTACGACTTGGCAAAGTCCAGCCACTAAGGACATGAAGGAAAGAATGGCATTGCTGTGGATCCTAGCCAGGTCTGAAACCCTGAGATCCCAAGTAGTCTCAAGGGCACAAAGACAAATCAAGTCAGAAGACTGTGTTACAGTAAGACTTTCCCGGTGATGCAGTAGCCCACTGGGTGCAGATAGTGACTCACTCTTAAAGGCATTTGGTTACGATTTAACAACTGGATTTACAAAGAAATTCCAGTCACAGAATACTTGGATGAAAATGCATAATTTTTCATTATTTGGCCTTATAATGTCCTATGAGAGAGAATATTTAAAAGTGAATAATAATGCAAATAGAATTTACTTGAGTAATATTTGTTGAATGCCCACTCCATGATGAGAAACCACTTAGAAAATAAGAATACAAAACCAAATTAGACAAGACGCTGCTCTCAAACAAAATTTATGAAAGTGTATTTTTAAGTAATAAAATTTTAAATTATCAAATGAATGGCTACTTGTTAAAGACTATACTAAGATGTTTTCCTCTGTTCATGTCCTTTGCCTACTTTTTAATAGGGTCATTTGTTTCTTTCTTGTAAATTTGTTTGAGTTCCTGTTAGATTCTGGATTATTAGACCTTTGTCAGATGGGTAGATTGCAAACATTTTCTCCCACTCTGAGTTGCCTGTTCACCCTGATGATACTCAAAAGAAGACATTTATGCAGTCAACAAACATATGAGCAAAAGCTCAACATCACTGATCACTAGAGAAATGCAAATGAAAACCCCAGTGAGATACCATCTCATGCCAGTCAGAATGGCCATCATTAAAAGTCAAGAAACAGCAGATGCTGGCGAGCTTGTGAAAAAATAGGAATGCCTTTACACTGTTGGTGGGAATGTAAATTAGTTCAACCATTGTGGAAGATGGTATGATGATTCCTTAAAGATCTAGAACCAGAAATACCATTTGACCCAGCAATCCCGTTACTGGGCATATACCTAAAGAAATATAAGTCATTCTATTACAAAGATACATGCACATATGCTCATTGCAGCACTATTCACAATAGCAAGGACATGGAATCAACCCAAATGCCCATCAATGATAGACTGGATAAAGAAGTGTGGTACATATACACCATGGACTACTATGCAGCCATAAAAAGGAATGAGATCATGTCCTTTGCAGGGACATGGATGGAGATGGACACCATTATCCTCCACAAACTAATGCAGGAACAGAAAGCCAAACACCGCATGTTCTCACTTAAAGTAGGATCTGAACAGTGAGATTGTATGGACACGGGGGAGGAGAACATCACACACTGGGGCTTGTTGGGAGGGTGGGGTGGCAGGAGGGAAAGTATTAGGATAAACCGCTAATGCATGCAGGGCTTAATACCTAGGTGATGGGTGGATAGGTGCAGCAAACCACCATTGCACACATTTACCTATGTAACAAACTTGCATATCCTGCACATGTACCCTAGACCTAAAAATAAAATTAAAAAGTAAAAAAAAAATTTGTCTGAATCAAATATTAACATACCTTTATATCTCTATATGTTAGCCATTAAACTCAGTAAATATTTATTGAGAAGCTATGGGCATACAGCATTGAACTACAGAGAAACAATTCCTATGTGTGTGTGTGTGTGTGTGTGTGCGTGTGCGTGCACACGTGTGTGTATGTGAGCTTGAGAATGGGAGAGATTGGGGACCATTTTGTAGCCTGGACATTGGGAATTGCAGTAGTAATAAGGGGTTGATCAGGTGGGAGAAAGGAGAGAGTAGAACCTGGGGGGCGTAGGACAAACTGGGGAGAGGAAGACTGTTACAATCAATAGGACCTACCCATGGAAGGATTAGCCTTAAAGTGAAAGGAGGTATCTTCCACAGAGACTAGTGTAAAAGAGGTAAAGGTGAGTATAGATATTTGGAGTTGCCATAAGTGGATTCTGAGAGTGTCTGTTCCCCCTCATCTCAACTATGGTCCTGGCACAAATTAGATGTTCAGTAGACACCTGCGGAACAAGTAAGAGATGTATCACAAAACAAAATCTCCACGTAGAATGCTCTTACAACAATGACACTATAAAAGCATGTAAAAGATTTGCAAAATTCTCGATAATGTAAGACGAATGTATATGTCAGTCGGTTTGTAATGACGATTGATAAAGGACAAAGTCTGTGAAAAATACAAAGGAAGTAAACAATGAAGTTTCAATTTGCTTCTTATTCATAAAACTCCCAGAAATTTTATGTCACTGTAATTAATCTCTAACAATTCTGAAAATGCATGAATGCTAAATACTCCAGGTATTCTTAAACTGTGACGGGCCATTTATTTGGAATGCCGTGTTTCAGTCTCAGTCCTACTCATACCACAATAGGAAAAAGCCCATGCAGTCGCTGCCTAGGTGGAAGACAGGATCATCTGTAGCACATTTGAGTGACTTGAACATAGCAGGGACACACGTTTGAAATTGCTGGCTTTTCCTAGCACCCGTGGGTAGTCATTGCATGTCAAACTGAGCAAGCTGATGTCCAATTCAATTCTGCTAGAGGAGGCGGAACTCAAGTTAATATGGGCGGTAGGACCAGCCAACTCATTTACCTGTGGTCACTGGGTGGAGGTTTGTATGCAAAAATGATACGTGTCTTTGTGTCACTTTGCCCTTGGGAACACACAGGTGAGGAGATACAGAGGTATGATTGGACTCTCAGCTCCTACCCCACACTTAGCTAATAACATTGGGCAAATCATTAAGACTTTCCAAGCCTCCATTTTCCTTTTTGTAAAATAAAGACTAATGGAGCCTCTTGCAAGACTAATAAGAGTGTTAGAAATAATATATTTAAAACATTCACATGCTGCATGGAATATGGTGTAAGTTTATAAATCATAGGTACCATTAGTAGACGTAGCAGCATTAATAGCCTAATTCTTCTCAACCCATGATGAAGCTGATATCAAGATTGATTGTTAGCAATTTTAGCTGCCCCTTTTTAAGGAAGATTCTTGTTCCATCACCAATATAAATTCTGTGGTCAGCTCTTATTTTGAATGAGAAGCTATTTTTTTTTTTTTTTTTTTTTTGAGACAGAGTTTCACTCTTGTTACCCCAGGCTGGAGTGCAGTGGTGCAATCTTGGCTCAATGCAACCTCCACCTTCCAGGTTCAAGTGATTCTCCTGCCTCAGCCTCCCAAGTAGCTGAGATTACAGGCATGTGCCACCACATCTGGCTATTTTTTGTATTTTTGGTAGAGACAGGGTTTCACCATGTTGGTCAGGCTGGTCTTGAACTCCTGACCTTAGGCTATCCACCCACCTCGACCTCCCAAAGTGCTGGGATTACAGGCATGAGCCACCGTGCCCAGCCGAGAAGCTTTTTATAATTATAATTTAAAGTTACAAACACACTGTGAAATATGTCACAATGTCTTCCCTAAGTGTCACATCGCTTTGTGTGGAAGCTGCAAACACTACATTCTCTAAGACAACAATATAATTACTTGCATAACTTTTTGAAGAGTGCTTTCAGTCTCGCTTCTGTGTGACTTAAAGAAATTACTGTTGCTTAATGATTCAGGCCCTGCTAAAGCACCTGATTCATAATTAAGGAATGGGCTGATAAGATCAATATTCACTTGAGACAAAGGAATGAGGCATTCCCACCTGCAATAAGCATTCATGTGACAAGCACTGATGTGAACACGGTTGCCCTCCCAAATTTTCTCCCTTTGGAATAATGACCCAGGTCAGGCGCAGTGGCTCATGCCTGTAATCCCAGCATCTGGGAGGCCAAGGCAGGTAGATCAGCTGAGGTAAGGAGTTCAAGACCAACCTGGCCAACATTGTGAAACCCTGTCTCTACTAAAAATACAAAAATTAGCTGGGAGTGGTGGCAGGCGCCTGTAATCCCAGCTACTCAGGAGGCTGAGGCAGGAGAATCGCTTGAACCCTGGAGAAAGAGGTTGTGGTAGCTGAAATCGCACCATCGTACTCCAGCATGGGGTGACAAAAGTGAAACTTTGTCCCTTCCCCCAAAAAAAAGAGTGACCTAGAATTCAGAAGAAAGAATATCAATCATGCTGTACTTTAGGGAAAACACAAAAATTCACATTAACACTTTCTGTCAAGGAATCTTCAAAGTTAAAAAAGATTAGCTATTTTCCTCAGCAGCTCATTTATGCCTTTAAACATCTGCATGTTCCGATATTTTAAAAGTTACTTGTGAAAACCAAACACTGCATGTACTCACTCATAAGTGGGAGTTGAACACATGGACACAGGGAGGGGAATATCACACACTGGGGCCTGTCGGGGGGAGTGGGGGGCTAGGGGAGGGATAGCATTAGCAAAAATACCTAATGTAGATGACAGGTTGATGGGTGAAGCAAACCGCCATGGCACGTGTATACCTATGTAACAAACCTGCACGTTCTGCACATGCACCCCAGAACTTAAAGTATACTAATAAAAAAAAAAAGTTACTTGTATAAGGCCATTCTTGCATTGCTATAAAGAAATACCTGAGACTGGGTAATTTATAGAGAAAAGAGGATTCCTTGGCTCAGGGTTCTGCAGGCTCTACGGGAAGCATGGCGGTTCTGCTTCTGGGGGAGGCTTCCGGGTGAGAACACAGATCCAAAGTATATCTTTTCTCATTCTTATTTAGTTACTGAGGCTAACAGAAACTTTGTATATTTATTAAATTCACTCTTCTTATTTGTATGGCACAAATGGCTGTGTGTCTGAAACCAGGTCAAGGCAAAATAGCCGTGACTGTTAGGGATGGTGATGATGACAATGATGAAGCTGACAATGATGATGACAGCAGTGACAAGCACTAAAAGCTCTAGTCTTATAAGTTATTTTATAGTTAACCTGTCAGCATTCTGCTTTTCAGTGCTTGCGTTCCAGAAAATAGAAGCATCTTATTCTAAATAGAAGAGTATCCCTGCTGCAAAGAATATAGCATGTGATGCTCTCTTGAATGAAGAAAAGCAAATGATATTTCCTTTAGAGGTTTCCACTGGAAAATCTGGGGATAGCTTGTCCGTCCTTGCCAACAATAACTGTCCCTCTCTTAGTCCATAGGAAATTTATATAATATCTGACTAGATTTGACCCCATTGGGCAAAGGAAAGATCTCTCCCTGGGAATTTGAAGTTATAACTGAGAGACTCCAGACTCAGTTTGAGTGAGTCACTTGAATGTGACAACAGAAGTGACAGCATGGCCAGCTGCTGCGTGTCCACAGTATGGTGGATACTGCAAATAGACGCAGAAAGTAGACAGGAGAGATGGGGGAAGCACACCGGGAGGCCTTGACTCTGGTGGCTTCCTGCTTCTAGCCCTTACCCAGGATGTGGCTGCATTGCCTAAGACACCAGTACTCTTACAATGAAGTCTCTGGTTTTGATTTTGGTGGTTTAACCAGGCTCCCATTATTTAAATTGAGAGGAAAGCTAACCAAGGTGGAAGCCAAGCACATTTGCAGCACAAAAGGACTGAAGTTAATTTTGCTAAAAGAATGGTATAAGGTTAAAAATTGGGCAAAACTTTGAAATACATGATTCGATGATGATGGGCTTATACACAAGTATTCCAAGGATGATAATAGAGTATTAAAAGGCAGAGATGAGGGGAAGTGTGGGTGTTTGGTAGGAGTGATTACTGCCATGTGAAAGATTTATTTTGTGTAGTGGAGACAGAATAAGAGAAAATGAGAAATATAGCTTTCGGGTTCAAATAACAAAAGATTTTAAATGCATTCATAAAATATCAACAGTTTATTTTGTCATCGATGGAGGTCCACCAAAGCTTGTGACCATGGCCAGAGAACAAAAAGAAATAAATCTCGTTTTCAAAATTTTGTACAAATTACTTACAGTCTTCCTTCAGTATTTGCAGGGGATTGGTTCCAGGATCCCCGCAGTTAGTAAACTCTGTGTATATTCAAGTTCCACAGTCGGCCCTGCAGAACCAGCAGATAGTTCGCCTTCCACATCCAAGGTTTCACATCCCACCCATACCATGTGTTCGTTTCAGCCACGTGTAGGTGGACCCTAGCCACATGTAGCCTGTGTAGTTCAAGGGTCAACTGTGCTACAACTTTCACATTATTTCCTACTTCTTTCTTTTTTTCTAATACTTAAAAAAATAAAATAAAATCCATCCCTGTGACTTGGCTCTTGGCAACTTGAATATGATTAAGACTACTTTGAAAATGCAAGTTGGAAGACGGATTTTATGACCATTATTTCATGATTCTCTCTCTATGATAACAAGGGGTCCATTCAATGCTAAGACTGTGTTGATTCAGCGTTTTTTCTCTATTGACTCTATTTAGCAGATGACAAACTGCATCTCAGATCAGAAAAGTGCCCTGTCCAAGACCTTTTTGCAGGAAAGGCTTAGAGCACAGATACAAACTGGAGTTTATAACCACAGTCAGAAGTCATAGAAAAGTCTTCATCGAGGAGCTAGGATTTGATTTTCGTCTTAAAGAAAATAGATAATTACCCAAGTTGAGGGTAGGAGGCAGGTCCACGTGGATGGCTGGGATGGACGTGAAAAGCTCTGGGTCCTTACCCGCCTTGGTCACTTACCAGCTGTGTGGATTGGGCAGAGCCCAGAGGAACTATCTGAGCCTGATTTATAGTCTTAAAAACTGAACATCTTCTCTCTGTTTACGTCGTAGAGCACTTGAATGGCAAAAGTTTCACAACAGGAGCACACAAACAAACCTATTGAACAATAAATCATCTGTTTATCATGGAATAAACGTAGGGAGTAAAGAGAATAAAGAATGAAAAACAAGGTGGGGCCAGAACATGCTGGTATGAAACCCAAAGGAGGAGCATCTATATCACGCTCATGGTGGGTGTCTGGACAGAGCCCCGGGAGGGAAGCTCACGAGCAGTGGCCCCTCCAGTGGAAGCCCCTCCTGCTCAGCTGCTGTTTGCATCTTAGACAATGACATAGGGCCTACCCAGCCCTGGGCTCCAGTTGTTTCCTCGGTGCTGTATAAATCTTCTCCTGAATTAGATTATTAGCACTTAGATCCTATTTCAGTGTATTTAATCCCCTCCACATCAGCGAAGTGTAAATACACCTTAGCCTAACGCTGGGGCATGCACGGTACGAACGAGTATACAATTTGAGATTAGTAGGTTTTACATGTGGCTTGTGGAATCAGAATCATGGTATCATCGCAGTCTCTATTTTTTAATTAAGCAGAATAGGCTAAGTATCTAGAAAGATCAAAAGAGCAAGCAGGCTTATTTGGGTGACGAAGTGGTCAGCTCCTAGGTGGTTTCTTAGCCGCTTAGGGAAGCTCATAGGGCACTCTGAGCTCTGACTGGCTGTTCTGGGAAGATGGAAGTCAGAAGGCCAGAGAATATTTAGCTTACCTTGAAATTTCCCAGATAGTCTCAACTTAAAAACAAAAATCTGCAACTCAGCAGTTCTCTTTCGCTTATTCCTAGTGTTCTAGAAGTAGCTTTTCAATTTCCAATGACTCTACGTTCTCTCCAATGTAAAGATTTTGCTACAAGGGGAAATCTAATCTCACCTGTCTAGAAAGGTGGGATTCATTCTTTTCTTCCTCATCTCACGCAATGCTGAGAAGTACCTTCACCAGCATCGAAGGGAGATGACCTTCCACAGCCCGACTGCCCCTCCACCCTGACTGTCCTAAAAAGTCAGGAAAAATATCACTTCCCACCAGGTAGGCGCCAGCTTTTCCAAGCCCATTTGTAAGGACAGGCTCATCCAACTGCACCAAGCAACCTGCGCTTCATAGCTCAAACTGCAGAGAATTTTAAAATGAGATTCTCCTAAACTGATTGAGCCCATAGTATAGAATGAACTATATATAGTTACTTAGTTAAATGTATCGCTATCTGCACGCTGTAACCTACTGAAAATATGCAGGGAGGTACTCATTCTTGCCTTATCCTATTTGGGACTTATTGAAACTTAGAAGAGTCTATCACTCCTCCTCTATTTTCTAAAGTTATGTGCTTGAACATGGTCAGGTCTTTGGCCCTCGGCTTTATATTAATTGCAGAGAATTCCATTTTTCTGTCTGCAAATCTGGTGGATATAAATTTATACATACAGCCCCCATCATGTGTCTTAGTTTGTTGGGTTGTGCGTTATTATATATCTCTGGCTGCACCTCAGAAGCTGTGAATAGATCATGGATGCATGGGTATGCACGGAGACAAAGCCACTTGTATCTGCTGGACAGAGAGAAATGATATCTGTCTATCAATGCTCTACATTGTGGCCATGGAAAATGCTTCAGAGATGACTCAAAGAAGCATCCTCCTGAAGTGGGGCATCACTCAAGTTATTTTCTCTGACTCCCTCAGACAAACATAGTCTTTGTCAAACACTGTCCTTTTTATTCCCGGCACATATGATACATCACTGTCATATGGCATTGTAACGTCACTTAGGATTACACTGTAAGTTTTCACAGAGAAGGAACCACCCTTTTAATTTCTGTATTTGCCAAATGATGTGTAGTAGTATCCAATGAACGTTTAAAATCCATTTGCAGCATGTTTTTATCCTCCACAGCAGCAGTCCCCATCCTTTCTGGCCCCATGGACTAGTTGCATGGAAGACAGTTTTTTCACCGATGTGGCGGAAGTTGGTTCTGGAATGAAACTGTTCCACCTCAGATCATCACGCATTAGTTAGCTTCTTTTTTTTTTTTTTTTTTTTTTGAGACAGAGTCTCACTCCGTCACCAGGCGCCAGAGTGGGGTGCAGTGGCGCGACCTCGGCTCACTGCAACCTCCGCCGCCCGGGTTCAAGCAATTCTCCTGCCTCAGCCTCCCGAGTAGTTGGGAAGTTAGCTTCTTATAAGGAGCACTCAATCTACATCCGTCGCATGCACAGTTACCAACAGGGTCTGCGCTCCTAGGAGAATCTAAAGCCCCCGCTGATCGGACAGAAGGTGGAGCTCGGGGTGTACCTCCTGCCATGTGGCTCGTTTCCCAACAAGGCTGCAGACTGGCACCTGTCCATGGCCTGGGGGCTAGGGACCCCTGCTGTACAGTGTACTGGACTGTGTGTCAGGTGCTGGGGTTACAATGGAAACAAGACAGAGTGGACCCTAGAACTTCTATTCGTATGGGGAGAGAGATGAAAATAAGCAAACAGAAGCCGGAAAAAACAATCAGCGATATAAAGAAACAAATAAGAAAACGTATGAGAGAATGACAGAGAGGGAAGACCTCTCACTCTAGATGCCCCTTAAGTAGAAAACTAAAGGAAAGCAGAAATGTTGAAGAAGAGCCTTCCAAGAAAAAGGGGTCACATATGCAAATGTCCATATTTGGAAAGCAAAAGAAATAATGCGTGCATGAACAAATGGATGTGAAACACACACACATAGACACTTTAGGCTATGTGCTTTATATAAAAAAAGTATTTCCCGTTTTATGGAAGGAAGCTTTGCTAGAGGGTTTTCTAGGTCTAATTACCAGTCATCACTCATGAGCATAAGTGCTGTGGGCTTTATTTTTTATGTGGTTTGATGTAGCCCCTCCTGATTACAAACTCAAAGCAGAGCAAGAAGAGGCTGCCCTAAAGCAGCATCCAGGTCATGGGGAACTGCCGGGGGCATGATGACCCTAACCCTAGTGCACCGCCTGGGCTATGCATAAAGGCGGCCACCTCCTGCGAACTGTAAACTCCAGGGTGAAGAAAAACTTGTTTATTTTTGAAAATTAGGCCAGTTTTTGTAAATATTTCCCATACCAGGGTTTACAAAGTGAGAGTTTGTTTTAGAGCGTTCGGTGTGAAGTCGTAGTTGAGAGGCATCATAGCTTACAGGTTGAAATAGTAGGCTTTGGATTCAACCTTCCTAGGTTCAATCCCTGGACCTATGACTTTCCACCCATGTGACTGCCTTAACCTTTCTGTGACTCAGTTTCCCATGCCTGCAGGTATTTCTTCTGTTCCTCTGCCTATTCTCTCCCTACTCTATTTCCCCTTCTTCTTCCTCCAACTACCTCTTAAATATAGACATATATTGAGGTCTCACCCTAGGGGCTTGAGATCAAATTAGTTAATGCTGCAAGACAATTAGAACAGTGCCCAGCTCCCGAGGGGTCTATTACAGTGACAACTTTCATCATTAGAATTTTCTGCTTTTATTGAACCAAAATCTCCATCTTTTAAAACTTCCATTGATTATTTTAGAGTTGGCCTTTGATACAGCATATGCTCTTCTAGTTCATTCAAGTACTTTTAAGAGTCAATTGTGTCTGAAGGCCTGTGCTTTTTGTTGAAAACAATTTTATTTCAAGTTATCTTCCACATTGATAAGCCTCCAAACGGATGCCAGGTTTTCATTCCAAGTTTAAGGTATTCCCCAAGCTGTTTTATATTTACTTCTATTCTGAAGAGGAAAAAAGTCTTTTTCAGCGCAATCCTCCACACACAGTAACTGGTAACCTAAGGCCCTTCGTTGGAGTCTGAAGCAGTTCGGAGGCCCAGGTCAAGGGAGGGTCCGGTCACAGGCATTCACTCTACGTAGGCAGCATATCACAAAGGCAAGACACTCTCATTTTCCAGAAATAATGCCAGGCTTTTGCAATGTCTGCTAGCTACACAGTGCACACACTCATCCCTCAACCCTACGGCCAGCTTGCCTATTAGAAATAGAGTGAGAAATAAGAAAGTATGAAAAAAATAGAAAAAATCAAAATCAGATGACAACGTCTACACACTTTATGAAAAAAGTACGGCAAGAGCTTGGTCTGGTCCTCTGTGGATTTTCTGTCATTTAATTCTAATAATATTTGAAATTTTTCAATGTGTAAAATCAAAACATACAAATTCATATTTTTATAATGACAAAATATTTTAAACCTTTTCGTGGTTTAAGAAGTCAGAAAAATATGAAATACGTTTTTGAAAAATTAACCGCAAAATATAGTATGGTGATTTGTTTGCTAATTTTTAGTTTTCTGAGCTTAAAGTGGTAAATTCCTGTGCCTTTTGAGAAATTTCCGCTTTAGAAAGTATAAACCCTAGGGAACATCAGATAGCTTTTTATGTGTGTGTGTGTGTGTGTGTGTGTGTGTGTGTGTGTATTTATGCGTTTATTACCATAAGTGATCTGGGCTTGGGGAAAATCATTTATAAAATATAAAGTGTTATAACATTTTAATAGCTTATAAAGTGAATTATGTGTACCACAGAGCTTGGTATTATAAAATATTAACTTCTCTGTAACTAAGATAACCCCTGTATTTGAACACTTTATTTGGAATCCTTTCATAAGCAGCAATGCTCTAATGTGCTGTACGGATCTATTTTTAACTACCTTTATCTGCTAGAAATCAGAAAGCCGACTGAGAACCTAGATTATGAAGCGACAACAACCAAATAAAACCTAAAAAATTTAAGTTTTTTCTGTTTTTTTTAAAGTGATTTTTATCAAGTCTGGGCAAACTGGAATGTTTAAGGCATACAATACCCATCATGCCTTTTTTTCTTCTTCAAGTACATTGGGAATTTAATAAAATATTAAAATAATCTCATACACATAAATAAGTATAGCAATAATGGGAACGTTACAATTTTCACTTTAATTCTTTTATATGTTAATGTCATACAGAAACATTGTTTCCATGTTTCAGATTGAGAAATTACACCAGAATTCACTGAAGAATAAATAACTCCCTTTCAGTCATAAGTATCCTCAACATTTGTCAACCCAAATTAAATACACCTTTAATGCTTAAGTTATACTCTGGCCTCTCTTCCCTCCGCTTCACACACAAAGGTGTTTTTTAGTTTTCAGTGTAGAGGTCTTGCACTTCTTTTGCTAAATGTGATATTAAGAATTTTATTTTCCATGCCTTTGTGGAAAATGGAATTGTTTTCATTTAAATTTTGGATTGTTTCATTGCTAGTGCATAAAGGCAGATTGATTTTTGTATGTTGACTGGGTATACCAAACCCTTGCTAAACTTACCAGCTCTTCATTCTAACAGATTCTTTGTGGTTGCTTTAGGATTTTATATGTGAAAGATAACTTCAATTGCAAATAGAGTTAGTTTTACTTCTTTCCTTCTAATCGGGATGACTTTTATTTCTTTTTATAAAGTAGTCTGCCTGCCCACACCTTGCTTTAGAAGCATTAATACATACAGCACATACTTCTGTCATCGTATCTTTAACACTTGATGACAGTACTTAGTTAAACATCTTATTTATCTTAGCAATCCAAGTTGCCTGACATATCACAGACATTCAATACATACCGGTTATACGATTGAATGAATCTTTAGTGTTTCACTGTTGTATGATGGAAAACATAAAGTGCATTTTGTATTTTACATTATACATCAAATACATACCAATAACAAATTGGCAATTTTGAAATTTTTAAGCTGTCCAGTATTGTGCAATCTAATTATGAAATTTGTTACTCCTTTAGGCTTAATAGAAAATATTAAAACTAGTTATTTTCCAAAAATTTTAATAACTTACCAATAAAATGAAGGCCTCATAATTTAAACTCATTTTCAATCAGGGGAGAGAGCAAACAGATATGCAAACCCAGGATGTCATGCACAGCATCAGGACACACCTCTTAAATCAGTGAAGGTGACAGAGCATGGCTGTGTCTCTTCACAGAGTAGAAGTAGGAACTGTGCATAGGTGAGTAGCTCCCCATTAGCCCTCAGTCCCCATGAGGCACCAGAGATGTTTCCTGCACAGGTGGGTTGTCCTGGCCAGAGCTGGGAAAACCAGAAGTGCTCCTTCAGATGATTATATAATTTGCTTTAAACTTCCAAAAAGTCACCTTAGTGAGTCAAGCTTTACCTTTAGCAAGTCCTCTCTTTATAGACTCATTTATTACTAAAAGAATAACATCCGAAGATTGGAAGAACTTGTTATGACATAGACACATCTCAATTAATCACCACGCCATCGTTTGACTAACACATCCTAGAAACACATTCTAAACATGTTAACATTTGACTTTTCAATCAGAAAGCAGCAAGGCTACAAAAACAGAAAAAAAAAGATTCATCAAGGATGGAAAAATAGGCTTGTTCACAACATACAAGAACGTATTATCGTATTATGTATCTATATGGTGTAATTGAATTAAACTCATAGAAGTGTTTTGATTCTGGCAAATGTGGCTGTCATCTGAACGTAAAATAAACACTAAGAAGTGAATGCTGCAATTTAGAGCAAGAATTCAGGAAATGACCCTTGGACTCTTTAACTTGAGGATCTAAAATGCATCCAATATAAAGGTAGCCTGCAGAAAGATTCCTTTTCAGACTCCTAATTTCTAAGTGGTTAAAGCCTACTTAGAAACTACCTGAAACTCACAGTTTTGGTCTCTGTAAACAGCCATCATAATCTTTTATTCCAGAGATCTTAGGTAGTTGCAGTGTAATTTATTATTTTTAAACATTCAGCCTTATACAATGTTGACTTCTATACTGTCTTACATCCCACCTCCCTCTAAAGTATGAACCCATTGAGCACAATTACCATGGTTTTCTTTCTTCATTTTTAATTGACAAATACTAATTGTAGATATTTATGGGGTACAACGTGATGTTTTGATACATGTATACACTGTGGAATGATCAAATAAGGCTAATTAACATATTCATCACCTCACATACTTATTTCTTTGTGGCGAGAACATTTAAAACCCAAATGCTCTTTTAGCATTTGGAAATTATGCACAATTACCTACAATCACCCTGTTGTGCAAGAGATGGTTCCTCCTAACTCAAACATTGAACTTTTTAACCAATACTTCCCTTCCCTGCCCACTACCTCCACCCCAGCTTCTGGTAGCCACCATTCTACTCACGACTTCTATGAGTTTGACTTTTTAATGCTCTGGTAATCACTGAGACATATGACAGCTACTTCAAAGTATATATTCTGTTTTATTACAACAGGGCCACACTTTAATTTCAAGCTTCTTATTCTTCTGACATCTAACGAGACATCACGAACTTAAAAAATTAATTTTAATAGTTTTAGGGGTACAAGTGACTTTTTGTTACCTGGAAGAATGCTATAGCAGTGGAGTATGGGATTTTAGTGCAGTCACCACCCAAATAATGTACATTTACTATCCAATAGGTAGTTTTTCACTCCTCTCCCCCTTTCAGCCCTGCCACTTCGAGTCCCCAGTGGCCATTATATCACTCTATAGGCTTTTGCATATCCATAGCTCAACTTCCACTTACAAGTGAGAACATGTATACATCTCATAATTTGTTGAGAAAATAACATGTCAAGAAGGGAATTTCCTCAGTTTTCTTATATAACTTGCATAAATATATCCATATATTCTCTGAATCTTCCTTATTCCATCTGCAATTGTACGTCTTGAATTCTGAATCTTACATAATACTGATTTCTTCCACATACATCTCATACATGCATCATTTCCCATATTAGAAAGTTCAAAATAGGCCAGGCGCGGTGGCTCACACCTGTAATCCCAGCACTTTGGGAAGCCAAAGTGGGTGAATCACCTGAGGTCAAGAGTTCAAGACCAGCCTGACCCACATGGCGAAACCCCGTCTCTATTAAAAATACAAAAATTAGCTGGGTGTGGTGGCAGGTGCCTTTAATACCAGTTTCTCAGGAGGCTGAGGCAGGAGAATCGCTTGAGCAGAGAAGGCGGAGTTTGCGGTGAGCTGGGATAGCGCCACTGCACTCCAGCCTGGGCGACAGAGTGACACTCTGTCTTAAAAAAAAAGAAAAAAGAAAGAAAGTTCAAAATAAATGGAAGAAACTTTTCACCAGGACTCCTCTTCCAACTGCTATCTGATCTTTCATTTTTCGCTCAAAGAATTCTGAAGAAGAATGAATTAACTGACTCCACTTAGTAATCTTACACACCTCAATTCTGTACAACTCAACTTCACCTCTTAAGATTCTACAAACACAATTAATACAGAGATCACCTGTCAATTCTTAATAGCTAAATCCAAGATTTTTTTTAGTCATTTTTGTTGTTGTTGTTGCCATCTTGGATTTTGTCTTTTGGACGCTTTCCTTTTTTGAGACATTCTTTGCTTCCTTAGTTCTTTATTTTAATAGACAACATAGAGTTGGGTCTTATAAGAGGTCAGAGAGTATAACTCTCTGACATTCTCTGTCTTTTAATTGGTGCATTTAGACCATTCACATTTAAAGTGATATTAGCCTTTTGTATTAATATTTACTAACATCTTTATAACTGTTTCCTATTCATTGCATTGTACTTTGTTTCTCTTCCCCACCTCTAACCCCACTCCACCTCCACCTTTATTTTGCCTTCTCTAATTTTAGTTAAATATTTTCAATGATTCCATTTAATCTCATCTCTTAGAATATCATCTATAGGCCAGGCACAGTGGCTCACGCCTGTAATACCTGCACTTTGGGAGGCTGAGACTGGAGATCAAAAGGTTGAGAGATCAAGACCATCCTGGCCAACATGATGAAACCCCATCTCTACTAAAAAATACAAAAGTTAGCTGGGCGTGGTGGTGCGTGCCTGTAGTTCCAGCTACTCGGAAAGCTGAGGCAGGAGAATCACTTGAACCCAGGAGGCGGAGGTTGCAGTGAGCCATGATCATTCCACTGCACTCCAGCCTGGCAACAGAGTAAAACTGTCTCAAAAGAAAAAATATATATATCTATATATTTTTTTATCATTGGTTTTCATGATGCCTTTGAATTTGTTACTATGTTTTTATTTGCATATTTTCATTAACTTATTTCAAGATAATAAATACAGAGCGGAAATTAGAGCAGAGTCTTACATTGGTGGGTACTTATCTCTTATATATTCCTTTCCTGCAAAAAAAAAAAAAAATGCAGAATGCCATATTGCCCATTGATAACGTATGAAAAACATTTCTTTAACATTTCATTTTACTTGGGAAATGTTGAAAAAAGAACCTCTTGATTTTATTGGTATAGTGTACATACTAAAAATTAATAGAAGTAAAAGCTAACTCCAGAGTATATCATAAATTCAGTTATCTAAACACATAACACATATCGGTTATTCCCATACTATAAATACTTTAACATGTAAAACTGCTTTCACTAAGAAACATATGGCTCATTCCTCATCTCAAAATGAAGCCACTATTACATTTTCTACTCTATTTTAAGGTGCCTATCTCTATTGACTGGAATTTATTTTGTTTTAATAAATATTATTTTAGAATAGTTTGATTTATCAGAAGGTTTTTAATATAATATAGGAAGTATCATACAGCCCACACACAGCTTACCCTATTACTTGCATATATATTATGATTAATTTGTCACAAATTAATGAAAATTAATACATTACTACTAACTATAGCTCATGTTATATTCAGATTTTCTAAATTCTCTCAAAATATTATTTTCTTTATTTCTTTCTTTTTTTTTGTTTTTTGTTTTTGAGACGAAGTCTCATTCTGTTGCCCAGTCTGTAGTGCAGTGGTGCGATCTCAGCTCACTGCAACCTCCACCTCCTGGGTTCAAGTGATTCTCCTGCCTCAGCCTCAGTAGCTGGGACTAGAGGCATGCACCACCACGCCTGGCTAAATTTTCGTATTTTTAGTGGACACAGGGTTTCACTGTGTTAGCCAGGATGATCTCCATCTCCTGGCCTTGTGATCGCCCGCCTCGGCCTCCCTAGGTGCTGGGGTTACGGGCATGAGCCACTGCACCCGGCCCCCCTAATATTATTTTCTAATCCAGGATTCCATACAAGATATTGCCTTAAACTTTGTCAACATGTTTCTTTAGGGTTGTGTGTGTAAACTTATCTGTGAATATTAGTTATGTGTACATCTGTGTTTATATCAAAGTAGAGATGAGTTCACACTGATGTTTACTCCCTTGCTATCAGTAACCTCTCCCTCCAGAAGTGAGAGAACTGGCTCCCATCACCCCCAACCATTACATAATCATTCAAATCCACTATACATGTGTAGTGGTTTTAGGATTGTTAGTTAACCCAACAGATAACAAGTTTATCAGCTACGGTACAATACAATTCCTAGGTACAATTCCTTGTGCCTTTAATCTTACAGGCTCCATTTATTTGCAAAGTCACCTAGGTTAGCACACTCTCCCCCATTTCTTTTATTGAGGTTGTTTAATACATTTGTAATACAGTTAGATCATTTTATCACATTCTTCATTTCATTCCAGGATCCCATTACCTCTTATTTTTTAATGTTGCATGCATTAAGATTTGCTCTTGTGCTATAAATTCTATGGGAATTGAAAAATGCATAGTGATACTCATTCACCGTTATAGTATCATACAGGATAGTGTCACCATGATAAATATATATATGTGTGTGTGTGTGTATATATATATATATTCTGTGCTTCACCTATTCAAACACCCTCTTCCATAAACCCTGGGAGTCTATGATCTGTTCAGCTTTTCCAGAATTTCAAATAAATGAAATAATACAGTACCTAGTCTTTTCAGAGTGACTGTTTCACTTAGAATATATAACTCATGTTTTTGCATGGCTTAATAGCTTATTTCTTTTTACTGTGGAATTATATTCTATTATGAAACAGCACAATTTGGTTATTTATTCATCTCTTGAAGAACATCTCAGGTGCTTCCAGCTTTATTAGGAATAAAGCTTCTATAAACATTCATGTGCCAGTTTTTTGTGGACATACAGTTTTAAAATAACTCTGGTAGATACCTAGAAGTGCTGTGGTTTGATTGCCTAAAACTATATTTAGCTTTGTAAGAAACTACCAAAACGTCTTCCAAAGTTAGTGTATCACTTTGAATTCCTATTAATAATAAATGAGAGCTCCTGTTGCTCTGCGTGTTCTCAACAACGTCGGATTTGGAGGACTTTAAACATCCTCATAAGTCTGAGTGGAATCTTATTGTTAATTTGCTTTTTCAGAATGACGAGGTTCCACATCTTTCCTCCTGCTTAGTTGTCATCTGTATTCTTGGGTGAGGGGCCTTTACAGAACTTTTACCCATTTTAAATGGGATTATTCTTACATTGTTGAGTTTTTAAAGAGTTCTTGTAATATTTTCTGTACAAACCTTTAGTAAGATTTGTCTTTTTCCTTGCAGTGGGCTTAATATGTTCTTTTGTCCTTTAATTTTCTAAGGTGGAAGCTAAGGTTTTATATTTTCGATCCTCTTTAAATAGAAATGTTCACATTTTTCTCTGAGCACTGCTTTTGTTGTTTCCCATGTATTCTAATGTTTTACTTTAATTTTTATTAGGTTCATAATAGTGTTTTTAATATATCTTTAGATTCTCTTAGACTTATGTGTTATTTAGAAGTCTTTCATTTAATTTCCAAATATTTGGCAGATTTTCCAATTATCTTAATGTTATTGTTGTTAATTTTCATATTTTGTGGTCTTAGAACATACTTTGCGTGATTTCTTCTCTTTTAAATTTGTTAAAGTGACTCGTTAAAACGAAAATAACAATATAACATGTAAGCTCTGGGGTAAACATTAAAAGTTTAAAAGCAAAATATACCTAAAAAGCCAAGAGATGGGAAAATATAATAATAATAAAAAATAAAGTACATACTTTATCAACCCAATAATAGTCAAGTAAAGAGAAAAAGGAAAAAGGAGAAAAATGGTACAAATGGAAAACTATTAAGACTTTAAATTTAAGCCAAATATGTTAGTAATTGTATTAAGTCTTATTGGACTAAATAGTCAACTAAAATCGAATAATGTACCGATAGATAAAAATGAAATTAAAAAAGGACACATACCCCTCAAAGCAAGTTCTGTATTCTGCTTACCAGAGACATACCATAAATAAAGGACATGGTAAGTTTGAAATAATAGAATAAAATAGGATGTACCTTAAAACATTAATTAATTGAAACTAACTATGCTAATATCACACAAAATGCACTTTGATTAAAAAATATTACTAAAGACAGAGGGACATTACATAATGACAGTAGTCAGTGTTACAAGAAGACCTGTGTTTTCCTCATTTTGAATGCATATAATAACACCACCTCAGAACTCTATTAAGTAACATCTAACAGTACAAAAGAAGAAACAGGTAAGCCTATAGCACACTTGTGGATTTTAATAAACCTCAGATGATACAATGGACAAAACAATCGTGTGAGTATGGAGTATTTTAACATGATTGACAAACTTATAGAATGTGTTTATTTTGTAAAAATTTGTTGATCTGTGTGCGTAAGATTTGTAATTTTCCATGTATAGTTAGATATTAATTACTCAGTTGCACTGTAGACAATCAGTGATCACCTGGCTGCAATAGAATGCAATGGCAGACAAATGAGGACAGGTGCAGAGGCTGCCGCCTTAAATTTGACTAGAGATGACAGTAATAGCTCAAGTTAAGTGATGAAAGCAAAGTGAATGGATTAAGAGAAACATCAGGTACTTAGTGAAGATTAATGACATGTTTGTGATGAGAAGATCAAAGATCAGTGTATATTTTTAATAGATGAGTTTTTTAATGAAGTTGAAAAATCATTTTAGTTGGCATCAGTGAATTGGATATGAGTGTGGGTGTAGAATGTGAGAGGTTAAAAAGGACGCATCTATGACTTTTGCTTCTTGCTTTGCAATGAGTGGATATGTACAAACCACAGGGAAAATGCACTTATTTGCATATCTGTGTCCACTTGCCTGACAGAAAACTCCTTGAGTAGAGGACTATTACGGATTATTAGCATCTGTCTTCCTGGGTTAAAGTTCAGCTGCTGAATCACTGTGATAGTAAATGTGTGGTAGTTGAATGATTCTTGATTTGCTACCTATGTTAGTCCATTTTGCTTGCTATAAAGAAATACCTGAGACTAGGTTATTTATAAAGAAAAGAAGTTTATTTGGCTCATGGTTTTGTGGGCTGTACAAGCAGGGCACAGCATCTGCTCAGCTTCTGGTGAGACCTCAGGAAGCTTCCAATTATAGCAGAAGGCTAAGGGGGAACAGGTGAGTCACATGGCTGGAGAGAAACCTCCAGAGAGGAAGCAGTGCTGGGCTATTTTACATAACCACCTCTCACGTGAACTGAGAGTGAGAACTCACTCATTACTCATTTTAGAATGAACATCCCAGCTGGGTCCATTCCTGAAAGTAAACTTTGGTTGACTCACATGTTTTAGTTATTTAAAACAGATAAGCTCTCCTTACATAACCCTATTAATAAAGTGTTGTATCACAGGAGGGGCAAAAAAAACTAAATTTATGATATTGGAGGTCACATAATACCCCTGTTATGTAACCAGTGTCACATTTAAGAGAGGAAAATACTTGTCTGGATCATATTATCAGGAAACCTGTAGATCCTGGCACTTGCAAATAAAAAAATTAAAATAACCATCTTTTTTTTTTTTTTTTTTTTTGAGATGGAGTTTTACTCCTTGTTGCCCAGGCTGGAGTGCAATGGTGTGATCTGGGCTTACCACAAACTCTGCCTCCCAGGTTCAAGTGACTCTCCTGCCTCAGCGTCCTGAGTAGCTGGGATTACAAGCATGTGCCACAACGCCTGGCTAATTTTGTATTTTAAGTAGAGATGAGGTTTCTCCGTGTTGGTCAGGCTGATCTCGAATTCATGACCTCAGGTGATCTCTGCCCACCTCGGTCTCCCAAAGTGCTGGGATTACATTTTTCACCCTTGTAGTTATTTAACCATTATTTCACATCATTATATTCTACATTTGAAGGTTGCTCATTTTTCCTTGCTTATTTATGCCTGTGCTTCGCTTAACTTTAGGCATTAAAGTTATCTAATAACCGCAGGGTGCAGTGGCTCACGCCTGTAATCCTAACACTTTGGGAGGCCGAGGCAGGCGGATCACTTAAGGCCAGGAGTTCAAAATCAGCCTGGCCGACATGGTGAAACCCTATCTTTACTAAAAAGTAATAATAATGATGATAATTAGCTGTGCATGGTGGCATGCACCTGTAGTCCCAGCTACTCTGGAGGCTGAGTCACTGCACTCCAGCCTGTATGACAGAGCAAGACTCCATCTCAAACACACACACACACACACACACACACACATACACACACACAGAGCTATCTAACCACTGTCCTATTTTTTTATTTTTATAAATTTAAGGGGTACAAGTACAGTCTTAACTGTTGCATTTTAATATCATTTCGAAGGTGATCAGTTTAAAAGATTAATAAACTTACCGTTTTAAATTGTAATATACATGTGGAAAATGACCCTCATATCCACCTAAAATTGATAAATGCTATATTAATATTGCATCAAAATATACCCTATACTAAGAAAAGAAACTTATTATATAGACATTGAGCCTTGATAAAGTGAATTTCCAATATGATTATTTTGTTATTATGTAGAACTGTTTCTCTTACATAAATTTACTAATAGAAGAACACTTAAAACACTGTTGGAAACAAAGTAAATATTGTTACAGTAATCTTTTATTTTACTGAGAAACCAACTAAAAACTGAATTAAGTGCCCAGTTCAAAATTGCATATGAAATTATAAAAATATCATCACGAGTATGATATATCTTAATTTTAAGAACCTTGTTTATAACTATAAAAAATAAGTAAATGTAATGAAAGTTAATTAAACGTCATTAACAAAAACAACAAAAAGAAAATTCAGAATAATCACATTTTGGATACTTGACATGAGAAGGTATAAGATCTGATGGTATCTTATGAAACATGTAGATTAATATTATCAATGCCCTAAAATACTCATTTGTGTTTTGCTTCTATTTTCTTTTTCTCACCAAGGTTCACCAGATAGCCTCAAAATAAACTTTCAGATAGGTACAATTACCAAGAAGCAAAGTCCCATTTTCAACAGATTTGATGTAAGTTGGTACTCAATGTGTTATTTAATCATTTCCTTTAAATTAAATATACAGAAAAAAATCAAAGCACATTTACATGAAATAAGAAAACTGGATTTTATACCTAAGAAATATATAAAAGCTTCAGTATGAGCTGATTGGCTGTCTCTTCATGAAGAATTATAATTGTTATAAATTATGTTTTGAGGATCAACATTTAATTTTGCTTAAAATGGAATATTTACACTAACTAATAAGTTATGTTTTCTAATGACTACTGATTGGCAAAAAAATTATCACATATAATTAATATATGAGCCATGATTATGTTTTTATGTCTATCAATTTATTCAACAAATGATTTAACACATCTTTAGTAATCTTCAGTGTGTCAGCCACTAAAGTGTTCAGATTAATAAGTCTGACAAAAATGAAAACAAATTTTTACTAGAAATACACACAAGATCTTATGAACATCAAATACTCTTAACTATAATAACAGTATTTTTCCACAGTACTTAAATAGTTGTTCATAAACTATTCTCTGTGTGTCTCAACATTTAGCTTTTATCAGATTTTACATTCCCATTAAATTTAAATTTAAGAATGTTTCATTCATGATAAATCACTTCACGTGCAATTAGAAGTTAGGGGGACAAAATTCAGCAGGTGTCAAGTGTAATACTGTGGTCATTAAAGAGGTCCTACCATAGATGCTCATGCCGGGCTTTCTTAGATGAATATTATACTTCTGCATTTGAGACTAATTGATTCATGGACAAATCGCTTAGTGTGATTGGTAATAAAATTACCAGAGCCAATAAAATGAGTAACAATAATAATAAACTTATGGTTTAAAACATAAACAAAAGTAGCATAACAAAAGCGTATCTTTCTTGAAGTATATTGTAAAATACTGTATTGTAAAAAACATTATTATTAAAATTTAGAGCAAATAATTGGCATTTTCTAAGGGCCTAAGAATTTTTAAAACATGTTTACTGCTTTATATAATAATGAAATTAATATATATCATTGTAAGGGAAATTTAAAAACTATAAAAATGTAAAATACAGGAAAGATATACATAAGATATAAAAAAATTGAGATCCCAGCATCCAGAGTTCACCAGGGTGACATACATAACTGTATTTTTCTCTCATACTGAAATCCTACAACAGACTAGGTTTTTAATACACAGAATTTTAGAAGTGTTTTAGAGTTACAGAAAAACATTATAAATAGTACAGAGTTCCCCTACATTCTACACTCAGTTTTCTCTAATATTAACATCTTACATTACTGTGGCACATTTGTTATAATTAATAAACAAACGATGGTACATTATTGTTAAGTAATTAAGTAAAGTCTATATGTTATACAGATGTCCTTAGTTTTTAAAGGATGTGCTTTTTCTGTGCCAAGATCCCATCCAGGTTGCCACATTATAACTTGTTGCTCTATATTCCCAGGCTCCTCTTGGCTGTGTCAATTTCTCAGATTTTCTTTGTTTTTGATTACCTTGACATTTTTGAAGAGTCTTGGTGAGATATTTTATAAGATGTTCTACTGTTAAAACTTATCTAATGTTTTTGTTTTAAGAAGACTGGTATCATAGGGTATTGGGAGGAAGGCTTGAAGATAAGGGCCCGTTCCGTCTTTTCCTCTCAAGAGTACATGCTATCAACATGAGTGGTGGTGTTGACCTAGATCACTTAACTGACATCACGTTTGTCAGGTTTCTCCACAGGAAAGGTGCTTTTTATTCCCCTTTCCATATTGTAGACTCTATAAGAAGTGCCTATGTACACAGCCCACACCTGCGGAGGATGGAGAGTTATAGTTTTCCATTGTAAGGGCAAAATTCAGAATGTCTATGTAAATTACTTGGAATATTTCTATATTGGGAGATCTGTCCTATCTGTCTATCTATCTATCTACCTACCTGTCTGTCTATCTATCTATCTATCTATCTATATGTATCTATCTATCTATCAATCATATATCTATTATCTATCTGTCTGTACCTGTATGTGCTCATGGGTATTTATTTTATACTTTGGGCTATAATTTAATACTATTTTATTGATTTTTCTGCTCAAATATTTCTTGGTTTAGCCATTATGAGCTCCTTTCAGGGGACCAGTGTGCTCCTTTGACATATCCCCAAAAAGCGCACTTGCATTTGGATGTGTCTGTGTGTGTGTGGAGCACGTTCTTCCTGAGAGAAGATGTTCCAGGCCTATCTTGTCTACTTCCTTCCCCAGTCCTAGAATCATCTGGTACTGTTACCGGAAAAGGATATTAGTGTTGGCTATGCTTCTTGTTGGTAGGGTGCCAGATTTATGTTTGCATTCAGCTTCCTTAAAAAAAAAAAAAATATATATATATATATATATATATATATATAAAAATAAGAATTCTCTTGTTAATTTTTAAGTTTGCTTCTGGAATTGTTTTAAAATGCAGTAGTCCATGCTACAGTCTGTTGAGAAATGATTATTTATTTATTTATTTTTAAATACATATTTCATTGTGTTTTAGGTTTTGGGGTACATGTGAAGAACATGCAAGATTGTTGCATACGTACATACATGGCAATGTGGTTTGCTGCCTTCTTCCCCATCACCTATATCTGACATTTCTCCCCATGTTATCCCTCGCCAACTCCCCCACCCCCCCGCTGTCCCTCCCCTAGTTCCCCACCACGAACCCTAGTGTGTGATGCTCCCCCTCCCTGTGTCCATGTGTTCTCATTGTTCAATACCCACCTATGAGTGAGAACATGTGGTGTTTGATTTTCTGTTCTTGTGTCAGTTTGCTGAGAATGATGATTTCCAGGTTCATCCATGTCCCAACAAAGGACAGGAACTCATCGTTTTTTTATGGCTGCATAGTATTCTATGGTGTATATGTGCCACATCATGAGGCAATACTAACAATGTAAATATGTTTGCAATTTTCCCTGTTCCTAATAACATAGCACTCCTCTTTTCTGCCAAATGAAGCTAGCTTTTATTTTAATGAAACAAATGCCTTTTGTTTAATATCTACTTCTTGTAGTTTATATATTTGTTAGTGAATAAGTAAAATATGTATAAAATAGTAACGGTCGAGAAGGGATTATTAAATTGTATAGAAAATGTACCTGCAGGATTTGACATTAATAATGTAATAGAGCTAGAGGAAATTTTCGTTTTTAATTTTTGTGGGTACATGGTAGGTGTACCTAAGATGTTTTGATACAGGAATGCAATGTGAAATAATCTCATCATGGACAATGGGGTATTCATCTCATCAAGCATTTATCCTTTGTGTTACAAACAATCCAATTATTCTCTTTATTAACTATAGATACTCAGTTGTGCTATCAAGTAGTAGGTCTTATTAATTCTAGTTATTTTTCCTGCCCATTAGCTATCCCCCACCTTTCCTCCCTACCTCCTCCACCCCCACCGCCCTTCCCAGCCTCTGGAAACCATCCTTCTACTCTCTATGTCCATGAGTTTAATTGTTTTGATTTTAAGATCCCACAAATATGTGAGACCATGTGATGTTTCTCTTTTTATACCTTATTTAACTTAACATAACTATCTCCAGTTCCATCCAATTGCTGTAAATGACAGGATCTCATTCTTCTTTATGGCTGAATAGTATTCCATAGTGTATAAGCACATTTATTTTTATCCATTCATCTGTTGATGGACACTTTGGTTGCTTCCGAATCTTGGCTATTGTGAACAGTGCTGAAACAAACACGAGAGTGCAGTTATCTCTTCGATATACTGATTTCCTTTCTTTTGGGTATATACACAGCAATGGGATTATTGGATCATATAGTAGCTCTATTTTTAGTTTTTCGTTCTCCATAATGGGATGTAAATCCCTGGGATGCAAGCATGGTTCAACGTATGCAAATCAATTAATATGATACATCATATGATGTATCCAAACTGTTCTCCATAATGATGGTACTAATTTACATTCCCACCAACAGCGTACAAGGGTTCCCTTTTCTTCACATCCTTGACAGCATTTGTTATTATCTGTCATTTGGATATAAGCCACTTTAACTGGAGTGAGGTGATAGCTCACTGATGGTTTTTTTTAGGTTTTTATTTTTTTATTTTTGTTTTTGTTGTTGGAGACAGGGTCTTGCTGTGCCGTCCAGGCTACAGTGCAAGGGTGTGATAACAACTGATTGCAGCCTCGACCTCCTGGGCTCAATTGATCCCCTTACCTCAGCCTCCTGAGTAGCTGGGAATACAGGAGCATGCCTAACGAATTTTTTATGGTTTTTGTAGAGATGGGGTTTCACCATGTTGTTCAGGCTGGTCTCAGACACCTGAGCTCAAGTGATCCATCAGCCTCAGCCTCCAAAATTACTAGGATTACAGGCATGAGTCACCCACTTGTCCTAACTGACGTTTTGATTTGCGTTCCTCTGATGATCACTGATGTTGAGCACATTTTTACATGTCTGTCTGCCATTTTTATGTCTTCTTCTGAGAAATGTCTATTCAGATCTTCTGCCCATTTTTAATTAGGATTAATAGATTTCTTTTCCTATTGAGTTGTTTGAGCTCCTTATATGTTCTGGTTATTAATCGCTTGTCAGATGGCTAGTGTGCAAATATTTTCTTGCATTCTGTGGCTTATCTTTTCACTTTGTTGTTTCCTTTGCTGTACATAAGCTTTTTAACTTGACATGATCCTATTTGTCCATTTTTGCTTTGGTTGCCTGTGCTTGTGAGGTATTACTCAAATTTTTTTGCCCAGACCAGTGTCCTGAAGAGTTTCACCAACGTTTTCTTGTAGTAGTTTCATAGTTTCAGGTTTTAGATTTAAGTCTTTAATCCACTTTGATTTGATTATGTACATGACAAAAGAAAGAGCTCTAGTTTCATTCCTTTGCATATGGATATCCAGTTTTCCCAGCACCATTTATTGAAGAGATTGTCTTTTCCTCAGCATATGCTCTTGGCAATTTTGTCAAAAATGAGCTTACTGTAGGTGTGTGCATTTGCTTGGGAGTTCTCTATTCTGTTCCGTTGATCTATGTGTCTGTGTTTCATGCCAGTACCACACTGTTTTGCTTACTATGTCTCAGTAGTATATTTTGAAGTCAGGTAATGTAATTCCTCCAGTTTGGTTCTTTTTGTTTAGGATACTTTTGACTATTCTGGGTCTTTTGTGGTTCCACATAAATTTGAGGATTGTTTTTTCTATTTCTATGAAGAATGTCATTGGTATTTTCATAGGAATTACATTTAATCTGTAGGTTGCTTCGGGTAGCATAGATATTTTAACAATATTGATTATTTCAATCCATGAAGATAAAACATGCCTCCCATTTTTGTGTGTCCTCTTCCATTTCTTTCATCAATGTCTTACAATTTTCATTATAGAGAACTTTCACTTGTTTGATTAATTCTTAGGTATTTCACTTTATATATGGCTGTTGTAAATAGGATTACTTTTTTGAATTATCATGTTGCTTACTGTTGGCTTATAGAAATGCTATAATTTTTGTGTGCTAATTTTGTATCCTGCAACTTTACTTGTTTATCAGTTCTAATAGTTTTTTTATGGAGTCTTTAGGTTTTTCCAAATATAAGATCATAACATCAGCAAACAAGGATAATTTGACTTATTCCTTTCCAATTTGAATGCTTTTTATATCTTTCTCTTGTCTGATTGCTCTAGCTGGGACTTCCAGTACTATGTTAAATAATAGTGGCAACAGTGGATCCTTGTCATGTTCCAGATCTTAGAGGAAAGGCTTTCAATTTCTCCCTATTATGTATGATACTAGCTGTGGGTCTGTCATATATAGCTTTTATTATGTTTAGATATGTTCTCTATATATCCAGTTTTTTAGGGTTTTTATCATTAAGGGATGTTGATTTGTATCACATGCTTTTTCAACATCAATTGAAATGATCATATGGTTGATGCCTTTCATCGTGTTCATATGATGTCTCATATTGATTGATTTACATATGCTGAACCATCCCTGGATCCCAGGGATAAATCTCACTTGTTCCTGAAGAATGATCATTTTAACATATGGTTGAATTTGGGTTCCTAGCATTTTTTTGGAGAACTTTTGCATCAATATTCATCAGAGAAATTGGTCTGTAGTTTTCTTTTCTGAATGTCTTTGGTTTTGGTATCAGGGTAATACTTGCCTTAGAAAATTAGCTTGGAAGCATTCCTTCCTCCTCTGTTTTTCCGAATAGAGTATGATTGTTATTAATTCTTTACATCTTTGGCAGAATTCAGCAGTAAAGCCATTATGTCCTGGGTTTAACTTTACTGGGAGACTTTTTAATACAGCTTCGATCTTGTTACTTGTAATTGGTCTGTTCAGGTTTTAGATTTCTTCATGGTTCAATCTTGGTAGGTTGTATGTGTCTAGAAATGTATCCATTTATTCTAGATTTTCCTTAGTTGCTCATAGTAGCTACCAATGATCCTGTGAATTTCTGCACTATCACTTGTGTTATTTTCATCTCTGATTTTATTTATTTGAAACTTCTCTCCTTTTTTTAGTCTGGCTAAAGATTTGTCAATTTGCTTAACTTTTCAAAAAGCCAACTTTTTGTTTTATCGATCTTTTTCATTTCAATTTCATTTATTTCTTCTCTGATCTTTATTGTTTCTTTTCTTCCACTAATTTGGTGTTTGGTTTGCTCTTGCTTTTCTAGTTCTTTAAAATGCATCAGTAGGGTGTTTACTTGAAGTTTTTCTTCTTTTTTGATGTAGGCACTTATAGCTGTATCTCACGAGTTTGGTATGTTGTATTTCCATTAATGTTTAATCTCAAGAAATTTTCAACTTACTTCTTAATTTCTTCCTTGACCCACTGTTCATTCAGAAGCATATTGTTTAATTTCCATGTATTTGTATAGTTTCTAAAGTTCCTCTTGTTATTGATGTCTGGTTTTATTCCATTGTAGTCCAAGAAGATGTTTGATATTATTTCAAGTTTTTGAGATTTGTTCTAAGACTTAATATGTGATATATCCTTGAGAATAATCCAAGTGCCAAGGAAAAGAATGTGTATTCTGCAACTGTTGAATGAAATGTTCTGTAAATATCTTTAGGTCCATTTGGTCTGTAGTGCAGATTAAGTCCAATCTCTACCTGGTGTTCTATTTTACTGTGGCTGAGCTGGCACTCAAACCACAAGACAGTCCTTTCCACTCTTCTTTTGCCATCCCATTGACAGAGAAGCCTCACCCCAGGGCCACCACCACGGGGACTATGACCAAACTACTGCGGATGTTCCCTTAAGGCACAGGGCCTCCTAAGTCAGCTTCCAGTGAATGCTGCCTGACCCAGGACTCACCCTTCTTGGAAGTGCCCCCACCTCCACCCCCCAGCCCAGGGCAGATCCAGAAACGCCCTCCAAAAGCCAAGTCCTAGAATCTGAGACCCCAAAAGCCCACTTGTGCTCTACCCTTTGTGGCTGAGCCACTATCTAAGGTGCAAGACAAAGTCCTCTTTATGTTTCTCTCCACTTCCCTGAAGCAAAAGGAGCCTCCCCTATAGCCTCCACAGCTGGGAATGTGTTGAGTCTCACCTGAATCCAGTAAGTCTCAGGGTCTCACCCAAAGCCCTCAACGTAGTACCTGGCTATTGCGGCTGGTTATTTAGAGCCCAAGGGCTATTCAGTCAGCAGGTGATAAATCCTGCCAAGACTGGGTCCTTTCCTTCAAGGCAGTGAGTTCCCTTCTATCCCAGGGTGTGTCTAGAAATGTCATCCAGGAGGTAGGACCTAGAAAAGGGGCCTCACAGTTGTGATAAGTGCTCTATCCTGCTGTGGCTGAGCTGGTATCCAAGATGCAAGATAGGGTCCTCACTCCTCCATGTCCTCTTTTCAAGCAGAAGTAAGGGGTCTCTTTTGGAACTGTGAGCTGTGCAGCCTGGTTTGGTGAGAGGTGATGCCATCACTCCCTAGACCACCGTGGCTGGTGTCTCGGTAGGTTGCATGCCCACCCCCCACACCAGTCCTCTGGCTCTGGGCACAGTTCAGCACTGAAACTCACCTATGAGTTGCCATCCTTGTGGCTAGACTGCTTTTCAAGATTATTTGGGTTCCTACACTAGAGCATTTTATCCTACACTAGGAATGCTTGCAGGAACTAAATATCTGACTGCTGGAATCAGTGATTCACCTCTGGCTAGGGCTGGTCTAAATGCTTCCTCTGTAGATGGGTGTCTGCTGAGTTTGGTCAGGTTTTGTTTTACTATTATAACGCAGCAGCGCTGAGTTCAACTCCTCATAATTGCTATGTTCTTCCTCTCCCCCAGCACACAGAATCACTCTCCACACCATGCGCCCACTGCCAGGGGTTGGGGAGGAGTGGCGTTAGCAATTCAAACTGTTTCTCTTACCTCTTCAGTGCTTCTTTCAGTGATATGAAGTTAAAACCAGGTACTGTGAGTGCTCAGCTGATTTTTGGTTCTTACAAAGGTGCTTTTTTGTGTAGATAGTTGTTGATGTCCCGACAAGGAAGGAAAATTGTTCTGCCATCTTCTTCTACCCCTGTCCAAACTAGAAATACTTTTAAGACAATGACATCAAGTAAAATTTCTTCAGAATAATTGCTAACTTTTTTTCTATGTACTACTGTGGATAATTTACAGGGAGTGTAGAGAAAAAAATAGGTATTTTAAAGAGCATATTTGAAAAAAAAATTCTAGCAGAAATGCAGGTATCAAAAGATAAATTATAATTGATAAGAATAATTGTTTAAGATTTAGTCATGGTTGTAATAAGCAACATAAGAACAAAATGGTATCACAACTACCTAATCTAAATAAGTCTTCTGTAGTGATATAGCACTTGCTATAATTTGATTCAAGAGCTTTGGCACTGCCTGAACCATCCTGATGTCACTGAGTTCTTCATATATTTCACTGAGCTTGTCTGTTCAAATTCTTCCTATATTTCACTAAGCTAGTCTAAGTTCAAATTCTGTGGCTAATTTCGTCAATTTGTCAGACTTTAAAATATTACCCACTGTTTATTCTCTTTGTCTTTCTTAATATTTCAAACCTGATTTCTAGCCATGGAGGAGGATAGTCATTGGCGAAAACATTGATTTTAGAAGAGGGAAAGTATCCCTTGATAAAAGACAACAGTAGTTTCAGAGCAAGTGGCAGAAAAATATCAGAATTTTGGATTCGCCATTTTTGCTTTCTCTTTTAAGTCAAAAGAGTTAAACAAATAAAATCTATACATATGTGATATATAAACAGGTTGAAAAGAAATATATTTTTGCCAACATACATATACATTGCATATATTCTGAAATAAAATTGACCATAACGTCAGGCCTTGAAGGTACAGAGTATGAAAAACTGTTCCTGGATACTTAATGGGGCATGAATAACGATAGTTGAAAATGCAGTCTTAGACAGAGATAAAACCCCTGAGCATAACCATTAGTTACTTTCTATTAAAGATCCTCTGTCAAGTAATTGAAGACTTCTGCCTCTGACAAAAATTATTTTTAATGGCTTCAAGGTGATGAGCTATATTTTAAGAAAGAAAGGATTTAACAGAGCACAGGACAAGCATATCCAAATTTAAAATCATATCTAGGAATGCTTTTTTCTAGTCAAGAAGGAATAAGAAAAGCTAGAGTCACCCTGTAATCTAAAATTACCAAAATAAGAGAAAATATATACCTTAATGGCACTAAAATATTGAATAATAGTCAAAGAAGGACAGTGATATCTACAAAAAGTGATATCTACAAAAAGTGAAACTAAATAATGGAGTGCTATAGTTTTCCCGGCTTACAAACTGATAACGTTTACAGATCTTATAAAGCGAGGGAGAATCCAGTAAGAGCCTACGAGTCTCCATGAAATGAGGAATTGGGAGCCCAGAGATCTCAAAAACTGAAGACGTTCAAACAGTCGCCCTAACTCATCACCTGAATACTGGTAAACACATGCATGTGAGGAAAATATCCAAGAAGGAGGAAAGAAATAGCAGAAATGATAAGAACTGTACATGAAGTTTACACAGAGCTGAGTTGCCCTGTTGACAACACAAGCATATTCAAATTTTTAAACACCTTATAGTTCATAAGGTAGTCAGTGAAGTACTAAGAAGAGTTTGTCTTAGTATTGAGGAAAAAGTAGCACGAGAATAATACTGCTCTGACCTTGTTTAACCAGCGCTTAAAATAAAGACTGAAAAAGATCAAAATTGTTTCGAGAAGTTGTACTGCATAAAAATCAAAGCTAAAGAATATCACAGAGATGCAAAAATATCCAGGACTTGGCAAGTAAAATTCTGTGTCCAACAGCCAATAAAAAATCACAAGGAATAGAATGTGAAGAAAAATGGTGAAACTGGGACTTTTGAACATTTTTTCCTTCATAAATCAAAAGAAAACTAGGAGAAAAATCAAAATAAACCTCTTTAGGATTCTAGAAATTAACCAGAGTTTTACAGCAGAGGAGCATTTTTCAAGCTGAATCTCAATATTAAGAGTGAGATTTTTGGGATTTTAGCTTACTCTAGTCATATTACCCCTTCTTCATCACCCCAGTATCTTGAAAAATGATAGATCACATTCCTGGTACAGCAAGACCAACCTGGAAAGAAGCAAAAGGAAGCAGGAGGCAGCTAGAGGTCTTTCAAAGCCTGATTCACAAAGAATTGCCGTCATTTGACCTGTCTGGTGGTTCTGAGGAAGACCCACTTTCAAGGTTATCTGTATTTGACTTGACATGATACTTACCAGGTGTGAAAATCTCTTTAAAGGGAGCATTTGTCAAAATCATTTGTGGGAAATGTTTTAACTTCATCGCCGCCTCAGGTGGCAGATAGCAGTCTAGGCAAATGATAGAGTAACCAAAAGCTTAGGAGAAAATGTTGGGAATGAGATGCTCATTTTAAAAGCTCTGATACACTCTTAGAAATCTAGCAGGTCACATGCATTCATAGGGCTGTGTGCATTCCCAGACTGGTATATGCAGTGTTCTCAAAAGAAGGCCTGGAAACATCCTGAGCTGTCACCTCTGGCTGACCTTGTGACTTTGCAGAGGCAGGAAGTGAAAGCTAAGGTGGGGCTGTAAGATGCCTGGCTGAATGCTGAAAGCATAGCCCAACATGTACACAAAGCCTCTCAGCAAAGACTGAGAGACTTAATGGTTCCAGAAATGTAGGCATATTTTGGCCAAGTCAATAGCTAAACCGTAAGCTAAATGAATAGATACATCAATGACTACTCATGCCAAAGAATGCAGACATGACAGAATTAGATAACAAAATTTACTAAACAAACAAAGCTACAGCAAACAGCAGCAAAAACAAACCAAAGAGAAAAGAAAGATTATTATTTCTGGAATGGAAACATTATGTCATTTTAAATGTCCAGTTCTTTAAGGAGATATAAAAAACTTTTTTTAAATTATGGCCTATATGAAGGAAAAAAAGTGATTAATAATAATTGTCACTTCACTCAAGAATATGAGATATTGACATTACTAGACAAAGATTTAAATTAGCTATTTTAAGTATGTTCATACAGTGAAAGTATACATTCTACAGAACTAGGGGAAAGTTTCAGAATGATGTCTTACCTAAACAGAGAATATCAGTAAAGAGACAAAAACTAAACCAACTATATTTATTAGTATTTTAAATGTGTTTTTTGCTTTCTGACTTCCATGATCCCATAAACAGAACCAAATAAAAATTCTAAATTTGAAAAATACAGTCGTTCAAGTAAAAAATTTACTGGTGGGACTCAGCATTGGCTTTCAGTAAGCAAAATGGAGAATCAGACAACATGAAGATACATTAATTGTTATTATCCAGCCTGAGGAACAGAAAAGTGCAAAAAAAACAAAAAAAAAGGAAGAGAAAGAGATTTATAGAATCAGCAGTACCATATACATATCATAGGGATCCAGAAGGAGTGAAGAAAGAGAAGGGAACAGAAAGGATGGATATTCAGAGAAATAATGACAAAATACTTCCAAACTTGCATGAGCGATGTTAATCTACACTTCCAAGAAATTCAACAAATTAATCAGGAAAATTTGAAAGAAATCCAAACCTATAAGTATCACAATCAAACAACTGAAAGCCTGAGACAAGAAAACAGTGAAAGCAGTAAAAGAAAAGTGACATATAAAGGGTCCTCAATAAAATTAAATGTTGATTTATCATAAGAAACCATGGCAGTCAGAAAGCAGTGGGGTGACACATTTAAATTACTAATAGATAAAGCTGTCAACAGACAACGATCTATCTAGAAAACTACTCTTCAAAATTTCAGGAGAAATTAAGACATTCCCAAATAAACTAAAATAAACTAAAACTAAAAACTTTTCCCTGGGAAAATTTCCCTACAGGAAATTCAAAAGAGAAACTTTCAGGTTGAAAGGAAAGAACACTAAACAGTAAGTGGAAAACATGTAGAAATAAAGTGCATTTTACTGGTAACTACATAGGCAAAATTAGAGAGTATAAATATAACTTTTGTTTGCCTTGTATTTTTGCCCTATGTAATTTAAAAGGCAGCTACCTGAATGTATTATCTTAAATCTGTTCTGATGTAAACACAACATGTAAAGATGTAATTTGTATAACAATAACATAAGGAGGGGAGAAAATGGAGCTTACTTAAGGGAAAACTGTCTGCATACTATGAAAATTAGGAGGTATTTACCTAAACTAAATTGTAATGAGTTAAAATATTATTTATAATCTCCAAGGCAATCACTGAGGAAAATCTCAAAAAATACATACTAAAAAAGTGAATTAAAATGATACAATAGAAGATATCTACTGAAAACAAGAAAGCAATGGTAGAAGAATAGAGAAAAGGGGCATAAGACATATAGAAAACAAATAGAAAAATGATAGACATAAATTCTGCTTACTGGTAATTACATAGAATGTAAATTATTTAAGCTCTCAATTAAAAGGCAAATACTGCTGAAATACCTAAAAAACATGGCTCAACAAAATATTTACCACAATAGACACACTTTATAATCAAATATACAAACAGTTTGATGGTAAACAAATAGAAAAAAGTTATGCCATGGAAACTCATCAAAAGAGAACTGGAGTCACTATACTAATGTTAGACAAAATATATTTTAAGATAAAATTTGTCACTAGAAAAAAAGAAAGATTATTTTATTTTATTTTATTTTACAAGATCTTGCTCTGGTATCCAGGCTAGAGTGCAGTGGTACAATCTTGGCTCACTGCAGCTTCAAACTCCAGAGCTCAAGGGATCCTCTTACCTCAGCCTCTGAAGTAGCTGGGGCTACAGCTGCAAGCCACCATGCCCAGCCAATTTTTGCATTTTTTGGTAAAGATCGGTTTTCACCATGTTGCCCCGGCTGGTTTGGAACTCCTGGGTTCAAGTGATCCACCAGACGGGGCCTCCCAAAGTTCTGGGATTATCAGCATGAACCACTGCACTAAACTGAAAGACATTTTTAATGATAAAATGATTAAGCCACGAAGAAGCACAAATAATATTAAGATATATGTACTTAAAAAGAAAGCTCCAAGTACACGAAGTCAAAATTGAAAGGAAAAGTAGGCATTTCACAATAATAAGACTGCAATACCTCATTTTCAATGGTGTATTGAACAAGAAGACAGAGATCAATAATGAAATTGAAGACTTACACAATGCTGTAAGTTGACTAGACGTAACAGAAGTCTGCAGATCACTCCACCCAGCAACAGCAGAATACACACCCTTCTCAGGTACACATGAAACACTCACCATGATATACCATATGTTGGGCCATAAAAAAGTCTAAATAAATTTTAAATGATGATAAAATTGTACAAGAGTATGTTGTTCTCTGACTACAATGTAAAGAAATTAGAAACCAATCACCAAATAATTTTCACAGTCACAAATATGTGAACGTTAAACGCCACACCTAATAAACAATAGATCAGAGAGAAATCACACAGAAAATTTAAAAATACCTTGAGATTAATGAAAACAAAGGCAGAAGATACTAAAACTTATGGGGAATATCAAAAGCAGTACTTGGAAGAAAATCTATAGCTTTAAACACTTACGTGACAACACAATAAAGATCTAAAATAAACCTTTCACCATCCACAAAAAGAAGAGCAAACTCAACAGAAAACAAGCAGAAAGAAAGAAAAAATAAATATTAAAATGGAAATAAATGAAATAAATAATAGACAACAGAGACAATTAAACCAAATATGTAACATTTTGGAGAGAACAAAAAAATGGCAAATCTTGAGTAAGACTAACAGAGCAGACTCAAATGACTGAAATCAAGAGTAAAAACAGGAACATTACTATCAGCCTTACAGATATAAAATTTTATGAAGATGCTATGCGCAATTGTATGGTAACAAATTAGATAATTAAGTGAAATAGAGACATTTATAGAAAGACATGAACCACCTAAACTAACCCAAGAAGAAATAGACAATATTATAACACTTATGACAGAAAAGTAAATTAGCAATTTTAAAACTATTTCACAGAGAAAAACCCAAGATGAAATGACTTTTTGGTGAATTGTAACAACAATTACTAGTCAACTAAATTAATTCAGTAACATATTTAAAAGATTAGAAACAATGATCAAATTAGATTTATTTCAGAAAGTCAAGTTTGGTTCAACATGAAAAATAAACATAACACATAATATCAATTGAATAAATGGAAAAAAAGATGTAATTATCTCAATAGACATAGAGAAAATACTTGGAAAAATCCAACATTATTTCATGATAAAACTCTCAACAATATAGGAATAGAATGAAACATATTCAATCGATGAAAGAATCTAAGAAAAACCCAGGGCTAATATCATACTTACTGGTGAAAAATGGGATGCTTTCTCCCAATATCAGGAAAAAGACACGACCACCTGCCCTTGCCACTTTGATTCAATATTGTATCAGACGTTTTAGCCAGGTAAATTAGGCAGGAAAGGAAAAGTCATCTAAATTGAAAAGCAAGAAGTAAAACTATCTGTATTTGTAGATGATACCATCCTGTCTAAAGAAAACCCCAAAATATCAAAAAACAAATCTCTTAGAGCTAATAACCGAATTCAGCAACACTACAAGGTCCAAGTGTTGGTCAGTTTCTGGATAGCCTTGGCTAACCTAGTCTTCCTCCATCTTCTTGCTTGTAGTTCTCAGAAAAATTGAAACATGTGTGAGAATGCAATAGCCTGAGACAGGGAGAAAGTGCTAGAAATAGCCCAGGCTTTGTTATTTACCCTCCTAGAGAATAGAACACCTTGAGATAGAGAAGAATTGCCCAGGACAGCCTGAGCTTCATTCTTTATCCCAGAAGCAGGCGCCCTTCAGTGCTTTAGCCCGGCAACTCGTATGTCCCCTGAGTTAACCCAAGGCAAGTTGCCTTTTAAGATCCTCCAGCTGCAGTCCAAGTGTGGCACGTTCAGTCAGGACTCCACCCACCCTGAGCAGCTTTCCAGAGCCTCGGCTTCCCAGCTCGCTGTGGATCCTGGGCTTCTGTTGTCCCTTTACTGAACTTGGGCAAATAGTAAAGCTGCAGCCCAGGATGGAGTGGGCAGAAGTATTTGGATCCTATTCCTGGCGGTTGGCATAGCAATGACCTTTGTTATCCTCCATGCAATGAGAGTCCTTCCTTGGTATTGGTAATTAGTCACTATGGTCATACCGCCCTGCACACACGTGATCTCGTCTGATCTCAGAAATTATTGGTAATTAGTTAACCTATTTCACACCGAAATCAATGTTTAAAAATCAGTTGCATTTCTGTATAGTATCAATTAACAATCCAAAAATGAAACTAAGAAACTATTCCACTTACAATAGAAAACAAAGTATTAATAATAAATTTAACCAAAAATGTGCAATGTAATGCACATTTGTAAATGGAAGACTACAAACATTGTTGAAAGAAATTAAAGAAGATCTACATAAATGGAAAAATGACATATGTTCATGTGCTAGAAGTGTTAATGCTGTTAAAATAGCAATACTGCTCTGGTCAATAATACCATGTTTTATACTTGGAGTTTTATAAGAGAGTAGATCTTAAATGTTCTCACCACACACACAAAAACGGTAATTGTATGAGGTGAGAGATTGTGGCCATCATTTCACAATGTGTTCATGTATCGAAACATCACATTAAATGCCTTATATTATACAATTTTTATTTATCAAAAGCTGGAAAAAGTAACATCTATCAAAATTCCACCTTTATTTTTTGCATAAATTACAAGCTGATCCTAAAACTAATATGAAATTCAAATATTATTAGGCATGCTAAGAAGCAGGAAAATAAAACACACAGTGGATATCAAAATCAGCCAATAGAAGCTAAGCCAGAAACAACATGGAAGTTTCTAAATGAGAATATGAAACAGTTATTATAACTGTAATTTTTCATATGTTTAACAAGCTAGAGAAATAGAAATTAAATAAGCTACTATATCCTCTCTCCCTCCTATAAGAGTTGATGCAGAGTATATTACCCCCCAGCAATACAAATACGTGTGTGCAATATGTCCACCCAGGGAATCTCATTAGATACTCAGTACCCACATTTTTATTAGGAGCTGGTCATATAGGTGCCTTCTGTCTAGGATGTACTAAAATTCCAAACTCCCAGAAAAAAGTTACTAGTTCAGCATAAGTCATATTCTTTTCACAAACAGTCTATGCACAATGAGCCACCCTTATCATTCAAGAAAAGTTTTATATCAGTCTAGGGAAATGTTTACCAATCAAGTTCCCAGTCAAAGGCAAACCTTTCAAGAATAAGTGTCTAAGGATAGGCAGTCTCCGCTCTGCTACATTAACAATTTTTTGTACAATATAGAATTCTTAAGCAACACCGTTCTAATGTGCACTAATTTGACATTTATGGATTACTCCACTCCACTCAATAAGGGCAGAATATTTATTATTATTAAGAGTTCATGGAACATTTAGCAATAGAGACCTAATATGACCATCAACAAGTCTCAAAACATTTAAAAGAATTCAGTATCATAAGTAAGTCTCACTACCATTTAAAGGATTCAAACCACCAGAAGTAAGTTTTCTGACTGCCAGAGAATTAAATTAGAAACTATCAACAAAAAATTTTTGAATACCCCAAATATTCAAAATCTGAATAGCACAATTCTAAATAAACCATGGAGCAAAGAAGAAATTAAAGGGAATTTAGAAATTATGTTTAAATAAATAGAAATAAAGGCTAACATATTAAAATTTATGGGATATAGCTAAAACGGTACTTAGGGAAAATTTTACAGCCTTACCACCAAGATTAGAAAAGAAAAAAAGTTTCAAGTCAATAATATCAGCTTTTACATTAAAACAAAATAAAACTGAAACAAACAAGCAAAAAAAAGTAAATAGATTCCAGAAGCTAATAACAATAATGACAGCAGTAGTCATCAAAATCAGTAAGAAACAGAAAAAGAAGTAGAGAAAAAACAATGAATCCAAAAGCTGTATTTTTAGAAAGTTAGTAAAGATGCAAATTATCAGTACTATAAATGATGAAATTGACATCACTACAGACTCTAGAGATATTAAAATGATAAAAAGAATATTGTGAACAGCTTTATGTCAATAAATTATACAACTTTGATGACAAATGATTTTAAAGACACAATCATCAAGGTTCATTAAAAATAAATAAATAATCTCAATAGCCCTATATCAATCACAGAAATCAAAATTTCAGTTCCCACAAATAAACCTGTAGACCTATATCATTTTGCTGAGAAATTCTACCAATTCCTTAAGAAATAATATAATTTTTACATGAAATCTTGTAGAAAATTAAAGAGGAGGAAAATAATTTTCTACTCATTCAATGAGGTCACCAAGATTTTTATATAAGATCTAGGCAAAGGCATGGCAAGAAAATTGTAGACCAATATCCATCATGAACATGGGTACAAAAATCCTTAACAAAATTTTAATAAATCTAATCAATATAAAAAAGGATAATATAAAAAATGCAAGGCTGATCATAAATAGGCTGATAATAATATAATTCACCGTATTATCGGACTAAAAACAATGGTCATCTCAGATGAAAAAACAACATTTGACTTCAAGAATCATTCAGATACAATAATCAGAGTATGATATCAGCATCAAAACAGAAAACCAGATCAAAAGAACAGAATAATATAAAAGTACATCCACACATATGTGGTCAATTTGTTTTTGACAAAAGTTCAAAGACAAATCTATAGAAAATGGGGAGTCTTTTTAACAAATGATCAATTGTAAGTATATATAGAAAAAAACTTTGATCTATTCATTGCAACATAAACAAAATAATAAAAATAGATCATATCCAAATATCAAATGTAAGAATATGAAATTTATCGAAAAAAAATCACAGGACAAAAATCTTTGTTATCTTGACTTAGGCAAAAAAGAAAAAATTAGATCGAATAGCAAAAGTATGAACAAAATAAAATCTATCACAAATTTGGTCTCATTAAAATTGTAAATTTCTTGGCTTCAAATTGCAATATTAAACTAATGAAAGACAAGCCACAGACTGGAAGAAAGCATTATGAAGTCACATAGATGATAAAGAACTTGTATTCAAAATATGAAAATAAACTCTCCAAACTCAACAATAAGAAAATAAGAAACATAACTTTAAAAATGGACAAATATTTGGATAGATCCTACACAAAAAAGATATATGCATTACAAAAACCACATGAAAATATGTTCACAATCATTAGTCATTGTGAAAGTTAAAACCACAATGGGATTTTACATCCACTAGCCTGTCTAAACTGATAGTCACTGAACAAAGTGTTAGTAAGCATGTGCTGAAACCCAAATAATGCTGGTGAGAATGTAAAACAGTACAAGCACTTTGAAAAACTACTAAAATGTTAAACATACACTTGTTATATGACTCTAGCGTTCTACTCTTAGGTATTTACACAAGAGAATTTAAAGTGCATAGCCATACAAAGACTTGTAGACAAATATTTGTAGCCAGTTAATTTGTCATTACCTAAAACTGGAATCAATCCAAATGCCCAACAGATGAAATCATAGATAAACTGCTGTACATCCATTCAGTGGAATTCTACCACAGAAATAATTTATTGAACAGACAAACACATATATTAATCTAAAATAATCCTGTTTAGCTAAAGAGGAAATTCAAAAATCATAGTCCATACAGTCTTCTTCACATAAAATTCTGGAAAATGCAAACTTATTTAAAGTGACATCATTCCCTGGGAATGAGGAGGGCTCAGGGAGACACAAGAGGGAGGGATTACCAAAGGATGGGGATTCTTTTGGGAACAATGAATGGGATGTTTATTGGCTTGAATAATGAACAATATTGATGCTCATTATTGGTGTTCATTATACCTTGACAGTTAGTTTCACAGGTGTACACACATGAAAAGTTATCCACTTGTGCATTTGAAGCATGCAGTTTGTCATATGCCAATTAAACAATAAAATTGTTTTAAAATTATATCTGAAAGAGATATTGCTTGTTTATCCAGATTGCTTGTTCAAAGTAGTAACCAAAAGCTAGATCAGTGGAAGACTACTAAGTTAACTTGGCAAAGAGAAGTCCATTCATGGCCTGCCTTGGCTATGAGTGCTGCCTTCTTGTAAGAAAACAGATGCACATGTATGTTCATTGTGGCACTGTTTACAATAGCGAAAACCTGGAACCAACCCAAATGCCCATCAATGATAGACTGGACAAGGAAAATGTGGCACATATACACCATGGAATACTATGCAGCCATAAAAAATGATGAGTTCATGTCCTTTGTAGGGGCATGGATGAATCTGGAAACCATCATTCTCAGCAAACTGACACAAAAACAGAAAACCAAACACTGCATGTTCTCACTCATAGGTGGGTGTTGAACAATGAGAACACATGGACACAGGGAGGGGAGCATCACACACTGGGGTATATTGGGGAGTGGGGGCCTAGGCAAGGAACAGCGGGAGGTGGGTAGGTTAGGGAGGGATAACACTGGGAGAAACACCTGATGTAGGTGACGGGGGATGGAGACAGCAAACCACCATGGCATGTGTGTACCTATGCAACATCCCTGCAAGATCTGCACATGTACCCCAGAACCTAAAGTACAATAAAAAAAAAGAAAGAAAGAAAAAGAAAAAGAAAACAGAGAGGGCAGCACAACACTAGGAAGCAGGACAGCCACGCTGTTTTCCTACTGATGAGGCCTGCTGCTTTGGCACAGAACCCAATGCATTCACTTCTGTTTCTCAATCTAGAAAATAAAGACACGAATACTAAAACTCTATCATTTATCTCCTGTCAGATACCAATCAGTTAACTAAAATTCCGTTTCTAATACAAGTAATACTCATGTTTCTTCATTGTCCTCACAGGTTTTTATCAGCATCAAGTGTCTTCATTATTTCTTCTACTACGTATTCTCTGGAATTGAAATTACAGCTGCTGTCTTTGCTGTCTTTCATAAGCTGTGGTCTGATTCCTGTACATTTCTCATTTTTGTTTTTGTTTGGCTGCTGTTAAACTGTATGTTTAGGACAGCGATGCTTTCAATGGTCTTTTGCTCCACTGGCCCTACCACTGGAAGGCTCCTAGTACAGGCTGAGCTCCCAGATTACAACTCCTCCCAAAGGACATAAAGAACACAAACATTTTTCCAGTAGGATAAAACTGTTTTCAAGATGTCCCAACAAAATGACTTAGTACTTTAGCACAGAAGTTTACACAATTACCTATTGCTCTCAATGATCTGTGAAATACACAATGTTTGACATATTACTGATTTCTAAAACACGTAAAGTCAGGAAATTAGCATCAGGGATAATATCTTTTGGTTTTACTTTACTCCCTTTCTCTCATTTCCTTGCTCAGTTAATATATTAGTGTGGTACTTTTTAATGCCTCACAACAAATGTTAATGAATTATTTATCATTTTCTCATAAAATGGCAAAATATGAAATGGTTTATACTACCCTATGGAATTAGGGCAGGTAACCGTATATTATCACAATCAGTTGCAGCTGTTATGCAGGATATGGTAAATTTGCTAGAGTAGATGGACCTAATCTCGTGTCTCTAGTATGCAGTTACTGATCTGGGAAATTATTATTTTCCTTACTCATAGGAAGAATCAGAAGCAATGTGCCCTAACATAAAATGGGCATAGAATGGAAAGTCTGTGCTCACTCCTTTGGTCTCTCCTGGATCGTCTGAAATTCCTAAAAGTATCTCATTGGTTCATTGCATGAATGGCATCATGGTCATTGGAATGTGACAAGTATTGGGATGTCTTGGTAAGACTCATGTCATCCAGACTATGGGAAGGAAACTCTACAAAGACTCAGGGGCCGCATTGACAAAGACTGGACCCTGGGATGTGGGGCCTGCCAAGACATTTCTTTCCTGTATTAGCCACCTGTTGCTGTGTAACCAATAACTGGGGCTTCTGCCACCTCAGGGCCTGCCTGGGCTAGGACTGACCTCTAAGCACACTCACATGGCTACCACAGCAGACCTCAGTTCCTCACCACACCGGCCTTTCCACAGGCTTCCTCGTGTCCTCATGACAACAGGGCTGCCTTGCTGGGATTAAGCTACATCTTCTGAGAAGAGTATCACACATTTTGTGGATATATTTGTACAACCACCACATCCTCTACTGTATTGCAATTTGTACTCAACCATTAGAAGGAATCACAACCACTGGTAGGCCACACTGAATATTAGAGGCAGCATATTCCATACTTAGGAATACTCCTCAGACCCATTTTTTAGACGATTTGATAACTGTTAGTTTTGAGTGGAGTCTAAAGCAAATAAAATCTCAGCAGCAGGTACTGGCTTCTCTACAGCCAGCTCTGCAAATTGGGCCATATGGCCCAGCAGAACCCCTGGTACTGAATGTTTCTGCGCTGGGAAAAGACAGCATGTGGTGCCTCCAGCAAGAGTCAATAACGGAGTTATAGGGCAGCCCTAGCTTCTCAGAGTAAGATGATGCTGCCTGCAGCAAAGGCCAAATGTCATTTGAAAAGCAGCTCCTGGCATGCTACCAGGCCCTGAGAAGCAGAGCATCTGGATACAGCACACCAAAGTGTCCATGAGCCTAACACTGCCCACCACTAGATCTGCATGGCTGCACACAGCGGCTTCTATTGTTAGGCAGTGCAGCCTCCATCAGCTGTAAGGTAGGAGTGAAACATCGAAAGTGGGCTCTCATGGTGCAAAGGGAAGACCTAGGCTTTAGGAACAAGTGGCTCAGGCCTCCATGTCATTTGGCCAGTGTTGCCTTAATGGCTGTCTCTCAATTCACACCTGTAGCCTCATGGCAGGGGGGGCCCACACAGCCAGCTGAAAAAGGAGGCAAACACCCAAGCCTGGTTTACAGATGGTCAGCTCAACAAGTCTGCGCAAGCTACAACCACTGCTGTGCCCTGATCCTACTCAAAAGCTCCCCTAAGAGACTGTGATGAGGGAACTTCTCTAAGGGCTCAGGGCTTGAGCCTTGCACCATGTCATCTACTTTGTGTGGAAGCAGACATAATCCAAGGTAGGGACATATATGCCCCTTGCGCAGTAGTGAATGATGCTTGATGAGGCAAGATTGTGTGGATAGACCTACAGGTTGACAAAAAGTGTGAAAATATTTTTATTGTATGTTCATTCCTACCAGAGAGCATCCACTGCAGAGCAGTCACTAAACAACCATGTAGGCAGGTTGGATTGCTTGATTGACGTCAGCTTGCCTTTGCCCTTTGATACTCCCATTCTTACAAATGGACTCATGAACAACACTGCTCTGGTGGCAGAGGTGCAGGCTGTGCTGGGCCTGACAGCCGGGGTTCCCTCTCATCAAGGATCATGTAGCCACTGCCTTCACTGAATTTTGGCATGTCAGCAAAAAAGAATAGGTGTCAGTCCCCCCACATGGTACCATTATTCTTGGAGACCAGCTGGCCATTTGCTGATAAGTTCATTTTGTGTCCTTCTTTCCCCAGGGAAAGTGGTGAGGATTCAGAATCAAAGCAGGAAAGGTAACATGTTTCCCACCCTGGTGTTTCATGATGGCATCTCGTGGTGCTCCCAGGCCCAGCTGCAACTGTCACTGAGCGAGTACAGCAGCCACAGGCTGGTAAGTGCATGCAAATCAGAGGCTCCACCCCTCACAGAAGAAAAGCAACCTGGACAAGAAAAGCGTTAGCTGAGACGGAGCTGAATCTACAAAGGCTGGTAGAGAGGGGAGAGGAGTGTTGAATACTAGTTGTAGTCTTGAGACCCACTGTAGCTGTGGAGACCTTAGTTTGTCCCACTAACCTTCCTCTGATAAGTCTCCAGAGAATCCTGGGAATGCTACACTTGGCTAGAGAGAACGTATATGACAATCAAGTGATCTGAGATATTCAAACGGAAGATTCCAACAGATGTGTTAGTGTCTTACTCAGATTTTTCTGTGCTCCTCAGGGCACGCTCACCCAGCTGCTGCAAATGCTGCAGATCATGGCTTTCGCCTATACAACTTCCACTGGAGAACTGCCCATTGTGAAGAGGAGCCCCCGACCCCACATGCCTGAGAGTTTACACCAGCATCAAAGCCCTCTGTTCATGCACACCCTGGGGCATCCACAACTGATTAATTGATACCACGGTACAAAGTCAGACCAGCTTCCTGCAAGGTGGAATTTGTGCATTATAGTGTCTGCCCTCAACCACTGCCCTAATCCCCAACACTTGGATGAGACATGGCTGAACTTTTCTAATAACACACACTTGCTTGGGCCATTGTTCTTTTCCATTCTGCCTCCCTCAGTTCAGCCAAGTCCCTCCAGTGGGTCTTGCTTCTAGAGAATGCCCCTTGGAAATTGGCTTTTAAGGAAATTGAGTTTGATTCCTTTCACTTCCAGTGGAGTATCCTACCAGTTATATTTATTTTTCACAGATAACGTTTTCAGGAGCATGGGACTAGTTTGAGAGGGAGAAGGAGGAGGTAAATTCTCATTCCCAATAAGTCCACTTTAAGCAGAATCTGTGGTTACTGTAAAAGTATTCCAAGTGAACTATAATGTGAGACATTTCACTGTGGAGATTAATTGCTGATAACTATTTGGTCTTTTACAGTTGATTTTCATAGAGATGATTTTAGTTTAGCAATAACAAATACCTTTTTTCTTTGTAGTTTTTTTTAATTGTTTTCTTTTTCTGACCTCCCCTAATCAGACTTGCCCTTCCCACAAAACCATTAGTGAATCCTCAACTGGTATTTCCTTCTCTCCCTGCCATGAAATGTTCCAGCCCCTTATATGCAACTCATGTTAACTCCATCCTTTCCTCTCATACCTTTAGATACTGAAATAAATGACCTTTCTTTGGTTATCAGGCTGCACGTCATTGGAGACTAGCTTGTCTCACTATTGAGTTTTTCAGTGACTCTCCCAGAATCTAACCAAACTGCCTTCCGTCATCAATGACTGGGTCAGATGAGGGCAGATGGAATTCACACAATGATGGTGTGTTACCAGAAGATGCAGCCCACCCTTAAAAAAATACATGAAGAGCCGTATTATTCTGTGAATCTATGTGATTATGAGTGGCTAGGCATGACTGCCTATGCCAGTGGGAAAGATAAAAGAGGAAAGAAACTCCCCGGATGCTTGCTGTGTGTTAAGGACTCACATACACTGTCTAATCCTCATGACACCCTCAATAGACAAGAGTCATTAATTCCATTCTACGGAGCTAGAAGTCTAATTCAGAGCTGCAAAGTAACCTGGGCTTGATTACCAAGAGAGCCATAAAATGCTAATCATCACTGGTCATTAGAGAAATGCAAATCAAAACCACACTGAGATATCATCTCACGCCGGTTAGAACGACGATCATTAAGAAGTCTGGAGACAACAGATGCTGGAGAGGATGTGGAGAAATAGGAACACTCTTACACAGTTGGTGGGAGTGTAAATTAGTTCAACCATTGTGGAAGACAGTGTGGCGATTTCTCACGGATCTAGAAATAGAAATTCCATTTGACCCAGCAATCCCATTACTGGGTATATACCCAAAGAACTATAAATTGTTCTACTATAAAGACACATGCAAACGTATGTTCATTGCAGACCTGTATACAATAGCAAAGACCTGGAACCAACCCAAATGCCCATCAATGATAGACTGGACAAAGAAAATGTGGTACATATACACCATGGAATACTACGCAGCCATAAAAAACGATGAGTTCATGTCCTTTGTAGGGACTTAGATGAATCCGGAAACCATCATTCTCAGCAAACTGACACAAGAACAGAAACCCAAACACCGTATGTTCTCACTCATAGGTGGGTGTTGAACAATGAGAATACATGGACTCAGGGAGAGGAGCATCACACACTGGGGGCAGTTGGGGGGCGGTAGGGGAGAGACAATGGGGGTGGGGAGGGAGGGGAGAGTGGAGAGGGATAACATGGGGAGAAATGCCAGATATAGTATGCACCTAAAGTAAAATAAATTTTAAAAAGAGAGAGCGAGCCAGAATCCAAGAGAAGTGATTTGAAACTTATGCTCTTTCCACGAAACCCCTTTCCCTGTTGAGATCCAAATAACCCAGAATTCTGTGATTTAACCACCATTAGAGATAAGTTTCTTCAATAAAAACTATTTTATGCATTTATGTAAGCATGGAACATTTACAATGCCGAAAGTTCTGGGAAAGATGCTGAGAATATACAAACAGGAAATCTTAAATAAAAATTCCCCTTCTGAAACTGCATTATCTTTCACACTAAACAAGGGGGAAGGCCTTTGCCTAGGTTTATACGTAGAGCAGTACTGTTTTTCCATCACTCGAGATCCAATTTCTATGCAGAAGTATGCTATTTTCAGGTTCACCAGACTTCTAGGTAGCAGAATATTTAAATTTATGAGAGTCCAAATTTTAAAGTCGCAATTTATATCCTAGATTGACCAATAACAACTACCTGTGATATCTTTCACAATTTTACCTCCTGAAATTTTCGTTTATTCACCAACAAAATGAACATTCTTGTAAATTTCTTATGGGTCTTACGTGAGGTGAGCTATGACTTAGATGTGGTTGTTTGTCCGCCACTGAATCTCATGTTGAAATTTAATCTTCAGTGTGGCACTGTTGGGAGCGGGGCTGAGCTGGAGGTGTTTGGCTCATGGGGGCAGATCCCTGATGAGAGGTTCCGCGCTGCTCTCCTGGTAGTAAGTTCTTACACTGGATTGGTTCTCAAGGGAATTCATTAGTTCTGTGAAAGTCAGTTCTTATAAAGCCAGGCTGCCCTAGGTTTGGCTCCTCTTCCTACATGCCCACTTCCCCTTGCCGTTCTCTGCCATGTTTTTGTCAGCACAAATGCTCTCACTGGAAGCTAGGCAGATGCCAGTGCTATGCTGCCCATACAGCCTGCAGAGGTGTGAGCTACATAAACCTCATTTTTTAGATAAACTACCTAGCCTTAGGTATTCCTTCACAGCAACACAGAATTCACCAAGATAAGGAGCATGTAAAGTATGTAAGGAAACTTCTGGAAGATGGTAAGCATGCAATAAATAGTCATGTGACAAGATAATCAGTGTCTCAGTAAAATATTAATACTAATTACTGCTAATGTAGAAATAGCAGAAAGAATGAATATTTTGTCCTTACTCTGCTCCCTGGTACTTCTGGAGTGTAAGGAGGAACTTGAGGACAGCAGGCTTTTGAGCTGTAGACCTCTGAAACTTCCAGTCTATAACCCCCATCATAGTGAAATACTTATATTTTCAGAAAAAGCTGAATTATCCTAGAGGTAAAATGTTCAGAACTAGAGTCTTAAAGGGGGAGAAGGGACATGTAGCTTTTTGAGGAAGTTTCTCCTAATACTGGAAAGGTGATACATATCCAAAATGTTTCAACATAGATTTGATCTGCCCCACGTGTTTGAATGCATGAGGAGACGCAAAGTCCTCAGGAGGGAATTGTTGTGGAATTCTTTTAGGGATGCACAGCTCTGGGCTCTGGTCTAAGAAAGGTCCCTCTCCCCAAAGTAGGCCCAGGAGTAGTGGTACTACCAACTTCAAGAGCCTAAGGTCAGTGATAACCATCCTTACACCAAGGCTCCTGGATATAGACAGTGAGGTACCCCAGGGCTTCAGATAACCACAGAGGAGTGAGCAGGGAGAAGATGGCAATCCAAATTAACTTAGGAGACAGAGTTTCTTATTGGCTTAGCAGGATAAGAACATTCAGAGCATGTCGTGTTAGAAAAAAATAAAAGATGAGTGACTTTGTTCACTCTTGCTGTGTAAAATAAAACTCACAAGCAAAAGTCATTCTAGCTGCTTGCTTCCCACCCCTTCCCTTAAGGAACCCTGTGAATTCATGTACTCTCAGTAAAGAACAAAATTCATTCCATTTAACTTTTTGAAGAAACGATTCTACATTTCTTTTGCAAATTGTGTTTTGAAACGATAACAAAGAAACAATTCATCCCTTTTTAGACGGCTGTTGCAAACATGAGAGTCTAAAATTGGCAGGCGCCTAAAATGTCTAGAAAAGAAACCAAGACTTTGAAAATACATTAGGCATTTTGCAATGGAAAAGGAAAGTTGGAAGAAAGCAAAAATAAGAGTTTCCAGGGAAGCCTCCGGTCAGAGGAAGACGAAGGCGGGGCTCATGTAACCATGGGAGACTCTAGTTGCTTTCTTTGCACCAAAAACGAACTGCAGAGAGCTCAATTCAACAACTCTGTCTGGAGTATATTCCATGTACTCAGCATTTTGCTTGGCAATGGGGATTCAACAGTAAACAAGCTGCAACTGCTCTCTTTGAGGAACCGACATCAACTGTACAGATACAAAGGAAACATAGTAATTTCAACAAAAAGATGTGCACTCGGGGGAAACACGTAAGAGTGTGCCTGGCATCCTACAGAGGATGATTACTGGTTTAAGGGTGACTAATGGTAGCCAGAGAGTGGAGGTAAGGGATAGAGATGGAGGAATATGTGGGGCAAACATGAGACAAAGAAAACCCTTCGGAAAAGACAAAGAATGAAGGTAACAATGTGATGCGCACAAGGAAACGGCAAAGTCTGAGCATGAGACGGGAGAAAGCCCTAATGGGAAAGGCTGAACTAGTAAAGATTTCTTATGATTTTAATATATAACATTCATAGAGTGCTTACTGTATACCATATGCCATCTCAAGCCCTTTACTTCAATTTGCTAAATCAGCACATTAATCCTATGAGGTGGTTATGATTTCTCCCACGTTTGGAGTGACAACTTAATGTATTACGCATCTGAGAGTGAAAGGGGAGCGCTATTTAATTATTAGGCTGAGATAACAGGTACAAACCATGACTTCAAGGGAAGCTACAGTGAATGGTCATCACCCTGTGCATTTTTTGTAGATTAAATAAAAATAATGAGGGACAGAAGGATCATCTCATGTCCAAGGCCTCACAACTGCTAAGCATTGGAGATTTGAGAAGGACATAAACAAGGGCAAGAGACAGGGGCAGGCCACAGATAATAGGGATTACGAGCAGGGATGGAGCATGCAGGGGGTAAAAGAGCAAGGCTTGGGGACGGACGGGGCATTGGTGGAGAAGGAGGAGTCGAGTTGACACCCCCGATTATGGTTCAGGCAGATGTGTGGATGGTGATGCCATTTGTCTGGGGGTTGGAGTCACGTTTTGGAAGGAAGAGCGATTCCAGAGGAGAAAGGATGGGTGCCTGCCAGCTGTGGATAAACTGTAACTGAGGTGTGTGGAAGCAAACACTATTAATGAAAATTATTCAATGAGCATTGTTAAAGCACAGTGAAGGCAGACTTTACTCAGGACAGTATTCTAGGCACAGGGACCGCTGCAGCCAAATCTTGCAGTGGGAAGACAGACTTGGCTCCACCCCAGGTACAGCCTGGGTAAGTGGGGATTGACAGCCAAGAAGCAGGGTGGCAATCAACGGAGGGAACATTACTCAGAGGAATGTCAGGGGCAAGGGGGATTCTGGCTAAAGCAACCTCACAGGATTCTTGCTGAAGGCAGGGAGGGTGACCAGATATTACCTGGGCAACAGTGGGGATAAGAAACTCAATCAGATTTCATTGAAGGCGATCAGATATCGAGGATGGGGGATTCTAGCTAAACTGGCTTAGCAGGGTTCTTTGCTAAAACTGGTATTTACAAAGTTTATAGATGAGCCTAGGAGGGGTACACAAGCCTTAATAAAGTGTGGCCATGAAAAGAATCATTGTCAATATGTCCGGCAGGATTTAAATGTATACATTTTAAATGTATACAGTGGATAAGTTAGGAAGAGAAAGAAAATGGGGGAAAAAACTATAAGCATATTGGAACTGGTTAAAACCATGATAATGAATGAGACTATCAATAGATAAAGTAAAAAATACCAGTAACTATTTAAGGGATCTGGGAAGGAGAAACAAAATATTTTATTATGCGTGTCACCCAGATTAATCTCTATGTTCCTCGGGGTTTGGGCTCCTCATAAATTTACATTCAAAGAAGATCTGTCCAGCATCTCAAAATAACTTGAAAGTTATTCTCATCTTTTATGTAATTTTAGTAACATTGTATGAATTTCAATTTATCACATTCAACATTTCTCATCAGTCTCCTTTCTCTACTTCAGTCTTTTACATTCACATCTGCTCACCAAATCTCAGACTGTCTTCCCTGTAGTCTGCCATCCCCCGACACACACACACACACACACACACACACACACAGGCTCCTCAGCGTTTCTCTGGCCTCATCACACCAGACAGATAAACTCTATCCTGCTGGAAGTGGCTGCCCAGACAATGGGGTTCAGGCTCAGCCACTGAGAGGGCAGCTCTAGGAGAATTGGAGGACTCAGAAACTCTCTAGTTTCTAGCTCCCCCAAGGCCTCTGAAATTACAGTTTCCCCGAGATAAAGTACGAAGAGCTCTGTAGGCAAATTAGGTTTTTTATGTTGTTTGTTTTAATTTCTAAGCTTTCTAATTGCTTTGCTAGCAGCGGAACATAGAAAACCAGTGGCAAATAAAAATTGTCCACCACCTCACACAAAAACAGTGAAAATGTGATGAGAACCTGCTTTTGGAAAAACGGGTAAGTCGACCAAGCCCTTTCTCAGTATTAATTGAACAGATAAAGACCAGTATCTTATTTATTGGCATTAGACCTAGTGGGAAAGTTATAAGTGGCAGATGATAAGCACCTCAAGTTTAAGCCCTGAGTAGCTGTGTTCAAGCCGAAATTTTAAATAGTCATATTTTCTCTCTGTAACACACTTAAACATTTTTAGTCCAGATACGCACTGCAAAAAGCATGAGTATCATTACAGTAGAAATTTATTCCTACATTAGTCTGGTACATTTATAATCTGCCCCATCCTTTGAAAATGACTATTCTTATTTCCAGGAATTTATCCACCTCCTCTGGATTTTCTAGTTTGTGTGCATAAAGGTCCACATAGTAGTCTTGAATGATCTTCTGTATTTCTGTGGTATCGGGTGTAATGTCTACTCTTCTGTTTCTAATTGAGCTTATTTTAATTCTCTCTCATATTTTCGTGGTTAATCTCACTAATGACCTATCAATTCTGTTTATCTTTTTGGAGAACCAGCTTCTTATTTCTTTTGTATTTTTCGTATGTTTGTTTCAATTTCATTTAGCTCTGCTTTGATCTTGGTTCCTTCTTTTCTCCTGCTGGGTTTGGGTTTGGATTGTTCATGTTTCTCTAGTTCCTTAGGGTATGACATTAGATTGTCTATTTGTGCTCTTTCATTCCTTTTAATGTAGGCATTTAATGCTATGAACTTTCCTCTTAGCATTACTTTTGCTGTATCCCACAGGTTTTGATAAGTTGTGTCACAATTATTGCTTGGTTCAAATAATTTTTAAATTTCTATCTTGATTTCATTGTGGACCCAAAGATCGTTCAAAAACAGATTATTTAAGTTTCATGTATTTGTATAGTTTTGAGGTTTCCTTTTGTAGTTAATTTCCAGTTTTATTCTATTGTGGTCTGAGAGGATACTTGATATGATTTTGATTCTCTTAAATTTATTGAGACTTGTTTTGTGGCCTATCATATGGTCTGTCTTGGAGAATGTTCCACGTACTGATGAAAAAAATGTATATTCTGCAGTTGTTGAGTAGAATGTTCTGTAACTATCTACGAAGTCCATTTGTTCTAGGATGTAGTTAAGTCCATTGTCTCTTTGTTGACTTTCTGTCTTGATGACTTGTCTAGTACTGTCAATGGTATATTGAGTCCCCTATTATTGTTGTGTTGTCTTCTCTCTCATTTCTTAGGTCTAGAAGTAACTGTTTATAAATTTTGGATTCCAGTGTTAAATGCATATATATTTAGGATTGTGATATTTTCCCGTTGGACTGATCCTGTTATTATTATGTATGTCTCTCTGTCTTTTTTTTACTGTTTTGCTTTATAACCTGTTTGTCTGATATAAGAATAGCTACACTCCTGCTCACTTTTGGTTTCCATTTACATGGAATATCATTTTCCATCCCTTTACCTTAAGTTTAAGTGAGTCCTTATGTGTTAGTTGAGTCTCTTGGAGACAGAAGATACTTAGTTGGTAGATTTTTATCCATTCTGTCATTCTGTATCTTTTAAGTGGAACATTTAGGCTATTTATATTCAATGTTAGTATTGATATGTGAGATACTGTTCTATGCATCCTGCTAGTTCTTGCCTAAATAACTTGTTTTTCATTGTGTTATTGTTTTATAGGCCCTATGAGATTTATGCTTTAATGAGGTTCTGCTTTGGTGTATTTTGAGGTTTTGTTTCAATATTTAGAAACTCATTTTAGCATTTCCTGTAATGCTAGCATGGTAGTGGAAAATTCAGCATTTGTTTGTCTGGAAAAGACTAACTCTCCTTCATTTTTGAAGCTTAGTTTTGTTTGGATAAAAATTTCTTAGCTATCAATAATTTTGTTTGGGGAAACTAAATATAGAACGTCAATCCTTTTGGCTTGTAACGTTTCTACCAAAAAATCAACTGTTAATCTGATAGCTTTTCCTTTGTAGGTTACCAGATGCTTTTGCCTCACAGCTCTTACAATTCTTTCCTTCATCTTGACTTTAGACAATCTGATGACTATGTGCCTGCGTGATGATGTTTTTGTGATGAATTTCCCAGGTGTTCTTTGAGTTTTCGTATTTGGATGTCTAGATTTCTAGCAAGGCCAGTGAAGGTTTCCTCAACAATTCTCTCAAATAAGTTTTCCAAACTTTTAAATTTATCTTGTCCTCAGGAACACCAAATAGTGGACCAATAATAAGTGGCAAAATTGAAACAGTAATTTAAAAAATTGCCAACAAAAATTATCCAGGGCCAGATGAATTCACAGCTGAATCCTATCAGACATTCAAAGAATTGGTACCAATCCTGCCAAAAATATTCTGAAAGATATTGAAAGAGAAAATCCTCCCTAAGGTAGTCTATGAAGCCAGTATCACCCTAATACTAAATCAGGGAAGGGCATAACAAAAAAAAGAAAACTACAGACCAACATCCCTGATGAACATGAATGCAAATATAGTGCAAAAATCCTCAACAAAATATTAGCTAACCAAATTCAACAGCATATCAAAAAGATTACACATCATGATCAAGTAGAATGCAGGGATGGTTTAACATACATAAATCAATAAACGTAATACATCACATAAACAGAATTAAAAACAAAAATCATATGATCATCTCAAAAGATTCAGAAAAAGCATTTGACAAAATCAGCATCACTTTATGATTAAAAAAAAAAACCCTCACCAGAATTGGCACAGAAGGAACATACCTCAAGTTAATAAAAGTTATCTATGAGAAACCCACAGCCAACATTATACTGAGCTGGGTAAAGTTGAAAGCATTCCCCCTGAGAACTGGAACAAGACAAGGATGCCCACTTTCATGACTTCTATTCAACATAGTACTGAAAGTCCTAGCCAGAGCAATCAACAAGGGAAAGAACTAAAAGACATCCAAATCAGTAAAGAGAAAGTCAAACTGTTGCTGTTCATCAATGATATGATCATATACCTAGAAAACCCTAAAGACTCATCTAAAAAGCTCCTAGATCTGAAAAATGAATTCAGTAAAGTTTCAGGATAGAAAATCAATGTATACAAATCAGTAGCACTGCTATACACCAACAACAACCAAGCAAAGAATCAAATCAAGAACACAATCCCTTTTACAGCATTTGCAAAAATTAAAATAAAATACTAGAAATGTACCTAACGAAGGAGGTGAAATGTTTCTACAAGGAAAACTACAAAACACTGCTGAAAGAAATCAGGGGATGACACAAACAAATGGAAATGCATCCCATGCTTCTGAATTGGTAGAATCATATTGTGAAAATAACTATACTGCTGAAAGCAATCTACACATTAAATGCAATTCCCATAAAAATACCATCATCATTCTTCACATAACTAGAAAAAAAATCTTAAAATTTATATGGAACCAAAAAAGAGCCTGCATAGCCAAAGCAAAATAAAGTAAAAACTGAAGACATCACATTACCTGACTTCAAATTATACTACAAAGCTATAGTTACCAAAACAGCATGATACTGGTATAAAAATAGGCACGCTGACCAATGGAAAAGAACAGAGAACCCAGAAATAAAGCCAAATACTTATGGTCAACTGAACTTCGACAAGCAAACAAAAACACAAAGTGGGGAAAGGACACCCTATTCAACAAAATGTGCTGGGATAATTGGTAAGCCACATGGAGAAGAATGAAACTGGATCCTCATCTCTCACCTTCTACAAAAATCAACTCAAGATGGGTAAAAGACTTAAATGTAAGATCTGAAAATACAAAAATTCTAGAAGATAACATCAGAAAAACTCTTCTAGACATTGGCTTAGGCAAAGAGTTCATGACCAAGAACCCAAAAGCAAATGCAACAAAATCAAAGATAAATAAATGGGACTCAATTAAACTAACAAGCTTCTGCACAGTAAAGAAATAATCAGCAGAGTAAACAGACAACTCACAGAGTGAGAGAAAATATTCACAAACTATGCATCTGACAAAGGACAAGTATCCAGAATCTATAAAGAACTCAAACAAATCAGCAAGAAAAAAAAATAATCCCATCCAAAAGTGGGCAAAGGATATGAATAGAAAATTCTCAAAGAAGATATACAAATGGCCAAGAAGCATAAGAGAAAATGCTCAATATCACTAATTGTCAGGGAAATACAAATCAAAACCACAGTCAGATACCCTCTTACTGCTGCAAGAATGTGAATAATTGAAAAAAAAATAACAGATGTTGGTGTGGATGTGGTGAAAAGAGAACACTTTTACACTGCCAGTGGGAATGTAAACTAGTACAACCACTATAGAAAACAGTGTGGAGATTATTTAAGGAACTAACAATAGAAGCACCATTCTGTCCAACAATCCCACTACTGGGTGTCTACCCAAGGGAAAAGAAGCCGTTATATTAAAAAGACACTTGCACATGAATGTTCATAGCAGCACAATTCACAATTGCAAGACTATGAAACCAACCTAAATGCCCATCAACCAATGTGTGGATAAAGAAAATGTGGTACGTATACAGTATGAAATAGTATTCAGCCATAAAGAGGAATGAAATAATGGCATTCCCAGCAACGTAAATGGAGTTGGAGATGATTATTCTAAGTGAAGTAACTCCGGAATAAAAAACCAAACATCATATGTTCTAACTTATAAGTGGAAGCTAAGTTATGAGGATGCAAAGGTTTAAGAATGATATAATGGACTTTGAGGACACTGGAGGAAAGGCAGGAGGGATGGGTAAGGGGTAAAAGGCTACACGTTGGATACAGTGTACACCGCTTGGGAGATTAGTGCCCTCAAATCTCAGAAATCACCACCAAATAACATATCCATGTAACTAAACACCACCTGTTCTCCAAAAACTATTGAAACAAAATAAAATAAAATGATCATTTTTCCCTTTCCTATGATAATTGGAAGGAAAGAAAAAAAAATCAAATTTTCCCAAGTCATATTTGTATTCTTTTTCTAAACAATAAAGAAATTCTATTCCCATAGTCCCTTTGCAGTAGACCTTTGACTCCAACAAGAAGAAAATAGCACTTTTCATCTCCTAAGCGAGATCAGATGGCTTTTAGAGGCTTGGCCTCAGCGTTTTCAGTGGCCTGAGTGTGAGAAGATTAAGACGCCTTTGTGTTTCTGAAAGTCCTCATGCTTCTGGAGCCTGCCGGGAAGAAGAGGGGCGGCAGGCAGCCCACTGGGTCTCCAGCTCAGGGCTGTCTCTATGACCAAAGGTCCTTCCATCAAGAGGGAAGCAGAGGCCATACCACAAAAGGGCCTCGGATTTGCCTCTAATTTGATATTTGATCTGAGAGGGACATAAAGCCATAAAAAAATTTAAGATGAATAGCCAGAGCACAGAGAATTTTTAGGGCAGTGAAACTACTCCGTATGATACCATAATGATAGATATGTGTCATTATACACTTGTCCAAACCCATAGAATGTACAAACCAAGAGTGACCCTCATGTAAACTACGGACTTTGGGTGACAATAAGGTGTCAAAAGGTTCTTCAATTGTAACAAACATGCCACTCTGGTGGGGGATGTTGATAGTGCAGGGCTATGCACGTGTGGGGACAGGATACATGGGAACTCTTTTCTCCTCAATTTTGCCATGAACCGTTCTAAAAAGTAAAGTATATTTCTAAAACATTTCAACAGGTCACTAATCAGAAAACTAAATCACAGATTCCAGAAACATATTCTGGTTAATTTAAACCAAAAAAGAAAAAAAGAAAGGAAGAGAGAAAAGGGAAAAGGAGGTGAGAAGAGGGAAGGGGAGGAGTGTGGAGGAGTGAGGAGGGAAGAAATTGGGAAGACTTCATAATAAGAACCCCAGGCAGATCAGAACACAGGAGGGTGTGCACAGTGAACCCACAGCTCTTGCAGTCACTCTGCCGCCCCTTCATCCAGCCTCCAGCTCTTGGATGCAGGTGCTCCTCTCATCGGACTTGGAGCCCCTCCCTCTCCTCAGTCTGTCAGCCCGGCTCCTGCCACACAAGATCCAGAGCACCAGAGACCTCAGAATTGGTCCATTCCACTGCTCACCTGTCCCAGTCTGCACCTTTGACCTGCTGACACTGTTGGCCCATAGGAGCACCACAGGAACACCAGGGGAGCACCACAGGACACCACGGGAGTACCATGGGAACACTACGGGAGTACCACAGGAGCACCACAGGAACACTACAGGAACACCATGGGAGCACCACAGGAGCACCAGGGGGAGCACCACAGGACACCACGGGAGTACCACGGGAACACCACAGGAACACCACGGGAGCACCACAGGAACACTACAGGAACACCACGGGAGCACCACAGGAACACCACGGGAGCACCACAGGAACATCACGAGAGCACCACAGGAACACCACGGGGAGCACCACGGGAACACCACGGGAGCACCACGGGAGCACCATGGGAACACCACGGGAGCACCACGGGAGCACCACAGGAACACCACGGGAGCACCACAGGAGCACTAGGAGATCATCACCACTTGCATTTGTTTCCTTGCTCCTTTCTGTGGGGCCCCAGCTCACGGCTGTGCCTCTGACCACAGGCCTTCTGTCAGGCAGGGTTTCCACCCAGCTCCACATCCCCTCACAGGGCGTCTCACAAGCTCCAAGTCCTGCTCTCCTGTTTTTCTCTTTGTTCGAAAGTTTCATTAGTTCTCAAGCATTTTAACGTATTCTGCTCTCTAACCTGAAAAGATTGTTTTGCTTAAGACTTCAAGGAAATATGCATGGTATTGCATGAACTTTTTCAGTCACGCTCGTTTTACTTGCAGCCCCACTGCTTTTCACTCAGTTCCACTTCTTCAGAGGGAGAGGTGCCAGCTTTGGTCTAATGCTAATGCCTCCACCCAGACCGGGTATTTCCCTTCCATATATTCACAGACTGTGCGTCACCGACCCCCAGAGCCTACTTACTATCCCCCAAGCCACCCCAGCTTCCTGTATTTGAACACATCAATGACTCCACCAAAATCCCCCCCAGCATTAACACTGAGACTCTCATATCTTCCTAATGTCAGTAAATGGTAACTCCCTCCTCTCTGACCTGAACAATCAGGACAAAAGGTTTGATGTTTTCCTTAGATTCCTTGCTAATATTCTATATCCAATCCTTCAGAAAATTCTGTTGGTCTTACCTTAAAACATACATGATCTGAACCTTCAGGCCACCTCGCCCTCCAGGATCAAAACCATTATAACCTGTCCCTGGGAAAACAGCAATATCTGCTCCACTGCGTATTGCCCTCTCCTCTTGCCCATCCACAACCTCTTCTCTACACAGCGGCCACAGGGGTCCCTTTGAAATGCCAGATCATGTTGCTGCTCCCTTCAGAATCCCCCAAGCTGATTTGTGCACTCAGGAAGACCCAGTCTTCCCAATGGTTGGTACGGGACCTGCTACTCTCTGAACGCCTCTCCTCCACTGGCCCCTTTTCTCACTCCCCACCAGCCTCCTGGTATCCTTCCTGTCCTCCAATCTCATCTTGAGTCCTCATCACTCGGTTTTCCACCTTCCTCAGCTACCTGTGTAGTAATTCTTATTTTTTTCCCAAGTACATGGTCAAATGTTGTCTTACCAAATGGCCTTTCCTTGCCGGTCACCTGGTATGATAGCTATTCCTCCAGCCCTTGGCACTTGCTGTGGCATTAGCCCCTCTTTGTTTTGCATAATGGCACTTACCCACTGACACCGTCTTCACTTGTCTTTACTCCTCTTGTAAGGTAAGCAGGCCATTTTATTTTCATTGCTGTATCTCCAGAGCTTAGAGCAGTTCTTTTTTTTTTGACAGAGTCTCACTCTGTTGCCCAGGCTGGAGTGCAGTGGCATGATCTCAGATCAGTGCAACCTCCACCAACCAGGTTGCGATTCTCCTGCCTCAGCCTCCCAAAGTTCTTGACACATATTTAATGCTCCATAAATATTTGTTGAGTTAAATAATTAATTAAATATTTCTTGTCCAGATGTACCCCCTACCACTTATTCCCCAAATGATAGCTAGAGAGATCGGTACGTAGATATGAATTCTGGAAGACATACATAGATATGAATTCTGGAAGGTTCCACTTCAACCAAGTCTTGTTAATCCAACTCTTAGACCTCTTAGTCCCCTTGAGCGTTGCTGCCATTATTTTGTTATTTCTCAACACAAACTTGGAAGAGCCTGCTGAAAATGATCTTCTGTTTCCAGACATGTTTCACCCATTTCCTTTCCCATACTGGTAGAGTAGGTCCCTCTCTATTACTAAAATATAATCCTGATTAAATCATACAACTGCTAAAAATTCTTCAGTAGTTCCCATGGCTGACATGATGGATTCCTAACGTTTGTATTGTGTACGAGGAGATCTGACATCAACCACTAGAGGGCAGGCACTGGCTTGTTTTAACAAGGGACCCAAATGCTTAGCATGGTGCTCGATATTGTGTAAACAATCAGCATTTGCCAGTAAAGAGATTTTTTTTTTTTTTTTTTTTTTTGAGACGGAGTCTTGCTGTGTTGCCCAGACTGGAGTGCAGTGGTGCAACCTCGGCTCGCTACAACCTCTGCCTCCCGGGTTCAAGCGCTTCTCCTATCTCAGCCTCCCAAGTAGCTGAGATTACAGGCGCACACCACCACACCCGACTAATTTTTGTATTTTTGTAGAGACTGGGTTTCACCATGTTGGCCAGGGTGGTCTCGAACTCCTGGCCTCAGGTGATCGGCCCGCCTCAACCTCCCAAAGTGCTGGGATTACAGGAAAGAGAGAAATTTTAAAGTTGATTTGTCTATCTGGTGTTCATCTTTCCACCTAAGAACCTCTCCAAGGAAAGACTCATGTCTCCAAGTTGTGCTGAACGGCTTCCAACTCTTCAAAGGTAGCATACAGCCCTGCCTTTCTGCCTGCTTTCCAGCCCAGGCTGCCCCCGTGTGTCTGTCTGAGTTCTCCTCTAGCTTTGCTTCTTCCATGAAATTCTCCTTTTGTACTTTCTGGGTTTCTCCTAAAACAGGTCTTTGGCCACCCCTGAATGCTGCCCTAGCACCATTTCCCTATAATTCTATGATAGATCACACTCATCTTCAATGTGCTGTGTATGTCTGACCATAGTGCTCTTTACCCATACAAACACAGAAGCACCAACACACAACACACACCTACACACATCACACCTGCACACACTGAGTTTCACAGTACACACAAAGAACATAAACTCCTTGAGGGAAGGAACTACAGCACATGATAAGACTAACACACACATACCCCAATAAAGAAGGGATAGGAACAAAATTTCATGTCATAAATCCAGACCCAAATTAAAATATTTCCTCTTCATAATTTCTAAATACTGTTATCTGTCTCTACAGATTTATGGAGTCCTTGAAGGGATGTTAACAATGATCTAGTGGCATGTTTTAAAATCCCCCTTTATTGGTATTTATTGAAATGAAGCCCTAGTCCTGCTCCAATCTAACTGAAATCCTCTTCATCTAAATGAAGGACTTGTCTCTTCCTTCCGTCCCTCCTCTGCAAACCCCGTGATCCCTGCAGGAACCACTGAAACCCCTGGGGTGCGGGAAACACGGTTTTAAACGCCCTAGGCTCAGGAGCTTACTTTTCACTGTTACATTTCTCTGAGCTAGTAATTGTTTTATGTGTACATTTTTAAAGCTTTGTATTTATTTTACATAAACTGCCATCTGTTTCTATAGCTATGTTTGCTTCCTTTTGTAACTTCCTAATAATGTTTAGAGAATGAAGATATCCTTATATTCAGCCTCGAGAATAAAGTGAAGAATACATCTCTTTCCTGCACACTGCAGGTCCCTAGCTGCTTTACTGAGAGCCTTATACACCATTTCACAGAGGAATCAGCACGTGATAATCAAATCAAAACGCATATTTCCACGTTATGCTCTTACCTCGAAATAAAAGCACATCTCCAACTACTGATTAAATATACTAACATAAACACACAGTAGAAACAAGTTTCTATTCAGTTTCACTTAAATTCATAGAGCATGAGTTATTGGTTTTGGTCACTTGTGTGTGAAATACCCCCTTTTTTAGCTGCTAGTCAATCAAATTAGAACAAGTATAATTTTCAAAAGCTATTCTTGATACACTCACTGTTTTTTCTCCTTTCATCTACTTTTCCTACATTTTAATACATATGATATTTACATTGTGAGATTCCTCTAAGAGATGTTTCAACCAATCTTCTATTTCTCAATTGCCTATTATGTATAATGACAAACATGAAAAGGACTCGAGGTCGTCCACCTTTCCTACAAATATATATTCATTTCTTTCCATAAACATTTGGTCAGCATCAATAAGGTAGGGGCTAAGGGGCAATCAGATAGGGGCTAAGAATAAAATTGGTGAAGAAAAATACACATGATTCCTATTTCTATGTAATGAAAATTTAATAATTTAGTAATTGCAATGACTGGAAAATAATTAACTGACATAATTGCTCTAAAGAAAAATAAAACATGGCTTTATGGAAGTATTAGAAAAGCCTTCTTGAGGAGATAATAAGCTGAGATATAAAATATTTAGAGGTAACCTAGTCACAGGGGGGAGGATGTATGTTTCAGGGAGAAGAAACATATCCGCATGTGAAAGTTCCGTGAAAAATGGAGCATAGTGTGTCCAGGAAGGGAAACTGTTCAGTGTGCTGCGTCACTGAAGGCATTGATGGGCACTGAGGGGCACCCAGCCATCTAGGGCCAGAGATCTTTATCCTAATGACAATTGGCAACAGTGGAAGAATTTTTAAGTAGGTAGAATTTTATCGGTGATATTATCCGTTTTAACCTCTATCAGTATGCTACAGTGTAGGAAGAAAAGCAGCACAGGGTTGGGGAGATGACTGAGGGAAGGCACAGATGGCTACCTAAGCACAGGCAGGAAATGGCAGCAGCCTGGATAAGACAACAGTCTCAACCAGAGGAGAGACACTCCCTCCTCCAGGGACGTTTACAAATGAGTGTGGGAATTTTGGATGTCACAGTGGATTCAGAAAGCTAACAGCATTTATTAAGTGACAGCCAAGATGCTAAATATGCTGCATTGCAGAAGCCAGTCCCCCACAACAAATGAATCTTCTCTCAAAATGCTAATAGTGCTCCGGTGGAGAAAAACTGGAGCAGGGTGACATGGACAGAAACAGAAAAACGTTCATGAAACTTGGTGCTGGTACAATGTGAAAGAGGAGGCCAAATAAATGTTTTAAAATCACTTCTAAATGTCCGGCTACCAAAACCGAATAGGTGCAACTATGAAACTGGAGATCACAAGAAAAAGTAATTATTGAGGAAATAAAGCATGACGTCATTCTTATGTTGATTATGACATTTAAGACAGATAGTATAGGTATTGGAAACACAGCTGCCAAATAGATCTGGACCGCAGTGGAGTGGTCTGATTTATACACCTAAATATAAGGTATGCATGGTAATTGAAAGCATGCTGTGGATGGATATAGTGCAAGAGAACTGGGCTTTAGGCCAAAATTGAAAAACTGATATCTAACTGTCTTGTAGGAAAGGAAGACATAGCAAGGTCATATGAAAAGGAGCAGCTACAACGAATTTAAAAATTGTGACAGATTACAGACACAGAGACCAAGGGAAGAGTATCCCAAGAAGAAACAAAAGGTCAATATTGCCTAGTGGTATGGAAAATCAAAATACCGACAAAATTTAAAATATGTCTTACTTGATAAAAAGTGATTGTTAATCCCAGTTAAGAGGGTTTCAGTGCAACGATGGGAAGGAAACAAATTTGAGAAGAGTTGACAGTAAAAAAAATAGGAGAAGCCTGTAATCCCAGCACTTTGGGAGGCCGAGGCGGGCGGATCATGAGGTGAAGAGATCGAGAGTATCCTGGTCAACATGGTGAAACCCCGTCTCTACTAAAACTACAAAACTTAGCCAGGCATGGTGGCGCGTGCCTGTGGTCCCAGCTACTCGGGAGGCTGAGGCAGGAGAATTGCTTGAACCCGGGAGGCAGAGGTTGCAGTGAGCGGAGATTGCGACACTGAGCTCCAGCCTGATGACAGAGCAAGACTCCGTCTCAAAAAAAAAAAAAAAGAAATAGGAGAAAATTAAAACAGAAAATATACAAATGGTTCTTTCATTAAACTGTCATGGTAAAGGAGAGGAGACACATAGAGCAGTCTCTGCAGAAGAGTGTCTTCCAGTTACCTACTGGGGCGTGGCAGTTCACTCGGGAACGTTGAGGGGCTTCCAACAGTGCACATCCTTTATGCTTTCCCCTGGTTCTGAGGGCTGACGGCATGGCTAGCGTTTTGCGTCTCTCCACTGCCTACAGCATCAGCAGGCTGAGGCTGAGGCCAAAGCCGAGGATCTTCGCACCAAAATTATGTTGGGATGCAGATGAGCTTATCAGTTATTCTTCCTCAAGCCATCTGCTATTTACTTCCCGACACGTTAGGTTGAGCTCTGCTCCTTCCCTTTGTCAACATGGCTTGGATCGTTCCACGTCCTTGAATTTTTCAAATGGTATCCACCCTCAAGTCTCAGGCTTAATGTACTCTGCTCCAGGAAGAATGACTTCCGTGGACCAGGGCCTCTCCGTGTTAAATCGAGATGTTGTATCACTGATTGGTTGCTTATTAACATTTGTTCATTGTTTTTTATTAGAAATATTTATTATGCCAGGAGAAGAATCAAACAGCTGCAGATGAGGCTCTTTGGATTTGTTCCTGAGGTGAAACTCCTCAAACACCCTTTCTCTGAATCGGAGATATATGAGTGTCACAATAGAACCTTCCAGTGACAGAGGGAAACAGTAAAGCACGCAGCAAACAAGGTTCATAGCAACTCTGAAACTGAGTGAGGTACATATTGCCAGTTTCCTTTACTGCTTTAATTAACTCTGTTAGGATATCATTTTTGCACAAGAAACAGCATCCATTTAAAGTATACAATTTCATGAGTTTTGGCAAGTATAGACACTCACTAAACCGCTGCAACAATTAAGAGACACATTTCCTTCATCCCCAAATTTCCTGTGCCCCTTAGTCCATACATCCCTCCACTGTCCTCCTCAAGTGAAAGATGATATGTTGTTGCCACGATTACTAATCCAAATTTCTAGAATTTATATCAGTGGTATAATACATTGCATAAACTTCTGGGCCCGGATATTTTCTGTTAATTAACTTAAGATTTATCTATGTTGTAGTGTGAGTCAGTAATTTGTTTCATTTCATTGCTGAGTAGTAGTCAACTGTACAGCTATATTACATTTTGTTTATCCATTCCAAAGTCATTGGCATTTGACTTATTTCTAGTTTGGTGACTTTATGAATAAAATAGCTACAAAAATGTGAACACAAGTTTATGTATGAACGTATATTTTTATTTCCTTTGGGGGACAAACCTATGACTTGAATGACTTGATTATGTGATAAGTGTATATTTAACGTTTTTAGAAACTGCCCAACACTTTCCCACTCACCAGAGGGTTGAGTTCCACTTGCACTCCAGCCTAGGGGACAGAGTGAGATTTCGTTTCAATAAAAAAACAAAAAGAAAGAAAGAAAATTAATTCATGTTTGCTAAAATGTACCAATTAAATTCCATAGCCATTTGGAGTTATTTCTTATTTAATTTCACATAATTTTAATTTGACAGGTAGCTACCTCACTAAAACAAATAAGACACTGCAAATATACACATAAATACAATGGATGCCTTAAAAGAAATGTATTTTAAGAGCAGGATCAAGAATGTCATTAAAACAGTGAGGTTTATTTATAGATGTCTCAGCAAAAGTGATCCTTGATAATTTAGTTATCAAGTTTGACAGAGTAATGTTATTTTGATCTATGAAACAAATCTTCAAAGAATGTTAAAATCACTATTTGATCTTTGCCTTTACAAAATGTCCTTTTATTCTAACTTACTTAGAACGATGTTAACATCTTTTTAAGAAGCACGGAGCCTATCACAGAACTCTATATGTACACAGAGTATTTCACGAGTGTCATTAAATACTAGAGAGGAAGATGGTGATGATGATGAGTAACATTTGGCAGCTTAGGTCAAGTGTCACTGTAGAGTCCCACAGTGATCCACATTGTTGGTTGCTACTGTTTCCTCTCTGTACTGTCAACATATGGCATTATGCAGTGTCATGAAAGAAGATTCTTGAGCCTAACCTGAGATATACTGGTCGGATCTCCGGCTCCGAGATCCTGGAATGCCCTCTATTAACAAGTGGTCCTGTGTGGAATCTGAAGTACTTTAAGGTGTGTGTGCTCCAGCTCTCACTTTTGCACTAGAAATCACTGTAAGATAGTGAGTTAGGGGCCGGACGTGGTGGCTCCTGCCTGTAATCCCAGTAGTTTCGGGAGGCCGTCATGGGCGGATCACCGAGGTCAGGAGTTGGAGACCAGCCCATCATGGCAAAACCCCATCTCTACTACAAATACAAAAACTAGCTGGGCGTGGTGGTGGGTGACTGTAATCCCAGCTGCTTGGGAGGCTGAGGCAGGAGAATTGCTTGAACCCGGGAGGCAGAGATTGCAGTGAGCTGAGATCACACCATTGTACTCCAGCCTGGGCAACAAGAGCAAAACTCCATCTCTCCTCCCCACCAAAAAAAAGATAATGAGTTAGGGGCTTAACTCCAAATTTGCTCTAGAATTTGTTAATTTCAACCTTCATGCTGGTTCCTTCATGCTTCTTATTTAACTCCTCCCTTAGAAACCTATTTTATTTTTTATTTACTGGATCCATTCTCTTCCCATAACGTTATGCCTCCGTGTCTAGTCAACCCTGACGTTTTATAACGTACCCCATTTCTTTGAGTCTACAATCCTCCCTCCTTATCCTCCTCTTCCATTCTACTCCTTCCGAAAACGAGGGCTCCTCGCCCACCCTGAGCTCCTCTCTGCTGCTGGCTTCTGCTGCCAGTCCCTCCTGCTGTGTGGCACCTTAGGGGATTGCTCTACCCTAGAGCTGCCATGTGACATGGAGATAGTTAAGGATAAAACAGACACTGCAGGTTACAAAGTGACCTCTGCCTTTTACCCCATGAAGAAAGTAGACCAGAAAAGTTAACTGGCTGCAAGATCCCAATAAAAATTAACAGAACACAGCTTCTGCCAAATACTCCAGGCCCGAACACGTGCAGTCAGGCAGTCTTGGGCTGTAATCTGCCTTTGCGGCTGTGATCTTTTCCAGCACTGCGCCAACCCAGAAGATATGTCTGCTACGTATTTGGCAGGACGCAAACTCCAGATGCCAGCGCAGCTTTTTAGCTTGAGCATGTTCTGTCAGTCATTTCTAAAAGACTGAAAACAGCTGAAATAGAGGCCATTATCAATGTTTAATAAAATATCTGGAATTTTAGAAAACAACCCAGAGAAAACAGCAAAAACTTAAAACCCTGAAGACCAAAAAAAAAATAAAAGCAAAAAAAAAAAAAACGCTGAAGATTATTAAACGTTCTTGCCAAACCAATATCTTGAAGAATTTTGCCAGTGGCACATATTTACCTTTAAACATTCATTTTAACTCCATGCTTGCTTTTAAATAAGTGATTCAATGTGTGCCATGCATAGCAGGAGCCACTGACCAAATTTATAATTATTCCAAGATCTGTTACCAAAGAAAGCTACTTGTGTGTAAACTGTTGGAAAAGTTCTTACAAGCCAGTTAACATAAAATTTACTCAATTATGGTAAAGTCGAAAAGTCAAATTTCACCCCACCCTGTCCTTGTGTCTAGATGCTGGGGCTGGTAGTATTTGGCCTCCAGATTCAAGGAAGAAAGATGAGAGACAGTGACTAAAGAGGAAGAGGACATAGAAGAACCCACAAAGAAGTTAGACTGCTGTCTAATTAAGGGGGAAAAAAACCTAACTTTCTTAGCTTCCACCAGATCTTTGTAAAATCAAATATTCCAACCAGGCAAAGATGGCTTAAAAGGTTGGAAAAGCAAAGTTACAAGTCTTGTTTCTTACACGCGCAAATGGTTCAGGCCCTTGGCTGGGAACAAAAGAGAATAACAAAAGCTATACTGAATTACACTGATTTTTCACATTTTGAGGTGGAATCTCAGCAGATTATCCATTCAAGAAAAATGTTTTCCTTTATTATGGGTGTAAACGAGCCTGTGCCTGAGAATTAGCAACGAGACTTGAAATGGTGTGTGCATAGATGTATTTCCTCCAAGAGGTACCTGCTAGAAGCAAGGTAACTTGGCCCTCTCCCTGAGTGTAGAGAGATCCCGAGGTGACCTTGCTTGGGATGCCAAAGCACATGTTAAACTGTATTGTTCCAACGAATTTTGAAAACCTGCCTGTGCAGAGTATCTAATCTGGGAAGTTCTCTGTGCAAGCAGAGGGATGGGACCTATGATAAGAGCTAACGAGGAATGAGGACAGGTGATAATTTCAAGAATGGCTTCTCTCAGAGGAGGAGGAAGAAGGACTAGCCTTTAAATGGGCAAGGAAGATTGAAATTGAGAGACAACATGGGCTCTAAAATGAAAGGTTAACTTTTTTTCCTTTAACTTTGGAACATGAGAATATTTATTATTAAAATCCAGTTTTTAGCTTTGTTTTTATTTTGTTTATTTATCTATTTTCTCCAAGAGCCCAGTGAAAATTAGCCTTACACGGCTTTTATGTTCATGGCAGTGGGAAAGTTAAAGAAAGAGGTGATAAAGAGTTATGATTTTCTCTGTCGCCCCTAAACAAAGGCAGAATGCATGTAGGTGACCAAGAAGCTGGAGTAGAGAAACAGAAAATGACAGTAAGAAGGTGAGGAAGGTGCGATGTAAGAGTTAGATTAGAAGGCAGGTATGCTTTTAAAAATCATATATAAAGTATAGAATCCAAAGGGATACAAATCACAGACTTGACAAAACTCTGTTCATGCGAGAAATCTATATTTTAAACATAGTATGAGATCTACAACTCAGTGGAGAGTTGGTAACTCTCATTTTCAAAGCTCGCCTTTTCAGAGACCCTCTGGAGTGTGGCAGCCTGACTTTCTATCATAATGTTTGCTTAGACTCGGGGCATTCTCTCCCAGGATCACATTGTTGCTAGACTTTCTTCTGTTCTATCTGGCTTCCCTTTTCTTGAGAACACTTGCCCAATAAATAACTTGGAAATATTTTTCCAATCCAACTCTACTTCTAGCGAAACTGACCTAAGACATAAATCGAGTTTTGGGTTTTGGGCTGTTTCTTTTCACTCTTCCTTCACAAAGGACTTCCTGAACTTCTCACTTATCTACTACCCAAATATATGTTATCTCATTATTTTTACATAGATCTTTTCACAGCAGGGAGAGTTTCCAGTGAAGAATAATATCAGGCTCTGTTAGAAATAAAGCTCAGAGTGGTAGGGAAAAAGTAGCACTTACATAAAGGATTTCTCAGTAAAGCAAATTTACTTTTGTGCAGAAGGGTGCCTCTCGTAAGGTTGGTTGCCACAAGAGCACCCAAACAAAGGAGAGTAGAAGCTTTTATTCGTAACACGCAACTCCCGCCTCTGTGTCCTTTCCCCATTGGTTGGAGTCCGACTGCACAATCTAAACTAGACCCAATTGGCTAAACATTTAAACGTTTTTAGGTAAGGTGGATGTGTGATGGGAGGGAGGGGAGAGGAGGAAGGGGTCTTCTGGGATGGACTAGGAAGCCAGGCCTTTCCCAAAGAAGAAAGGGAATGTGAGCTGGTGCTGTGGCACGCCTGGGCATGAAGAATAAAAGGTTGAGCAGGCTGTTTGACAAGAAACCTTGCTATAGCTCACAGACTCATATTAGATTCCTAAATTAAAAACTTTGTTAATGAATAATTAAATATGCAACTTAGTGTTACACTTTTCTAAGACACTTGCTCTCAGTTTTATTAGGAGTAGAATCCCATTACACCAGGATGAGAGGGACTAGATGGTTAGACGGCAAATATACCCACACTCTCCCATCCGTGGCCTTTATGACACAGTGTTTTCTCATGTAGCATCTTTTGCACATTGACACAAAATTGCTTGACTCCTCATTCTACACTGTCTTTAAGTAAAACCACATGGAGAAGAATTTACAAGATAAGCTAGAATTTGTCTTTGGAATACTCACATGGATTAGTTTATTAACCTTGGTAACTGGTATTTGGAATAGGAGCTCCTAGAAGGCAAAGCCCATCTCCTCATTTTCTCTATCTCAGAAGCAATGTATATCATGTAATAGATCATAACAAAATGATCCCAAGTCACAAGTCATGGAGGAAGTCATGGAGGAAATCTCAAGTCATGGAGGAAGAAGGTAATGGAAGTAGAAAAAAAGGAAAGAAAGAGGAAAGATAACTTACGAGAATTCTGATGAAAGAACATGGCACTTTCAAGCGTATTTTTAAAGAAAACCAGGCCTGGCTGGGCTACAAGGAGCAGAGTAGCTAAAAGAGTTGAAAACTTTCAAGGAAAACTTCAAACTGTGATAGAGTTTTTTGCAAGGGCAGAGGGGTCTGAGCACGTCCTCTCGATAACCACATCCCCCAATACTGATCATGGAATCTAGAACACAAGTAGAGGAAATAAACAATTTATTGAGTATATAAACATAATATTTTAGCAGTTTAACAACCCAGTGCAGTTTCAGTCTATCATTGTATTTAATGATAGCTACTGATAACGTTCAATTTCTCAACAGTTTTGAAATCTAGAAGTTCCCAGTGACATAATTATGTCATATGACTGCACTCTGATGACACCGTCACTTCTATTTTTACCTGTGTTTCTTCCAAAAATGCCTGGTTCGTGAGCACGGAGTGACGCCAGCCTGGCTTTGTTTGTTTTCTCTCCTCCTCTTCTTCTTCTTCTCTCTCTCTCACACACACACATGCATGCAGACACACACACACACACACACACACACACACACACAACACACACACACACACACACATAAAACCACAGCTTGAAAAATTTTAGGTGATGTTTCCAAAAGTGTTTCATGGCATGACTTTTATCTCTGTGTATTCATTAAAAGCCCCGGGTCTGGTTCTAAACTTGCCGATTGAAAAACTGAATTTGTCAGCAAGAGAATGAGAGTATTATATACCTCTTGAAAAAACTCAACCAGTTTATAAAGACTTTGCAGAAAATGAAACTGCCCACTTTCATTTACATTTGCCATATAATTGCAATTTGGATTATTCTGGCTTACTAAACTTCTCAAATTATAAGCAAATATCCATAAAATCCACCAATTCATGATACAGGCTTCCAAAACAGCCACTCCAAAACAATGTTAAATAGGCATAGAACGCTATTAAAAATACTAAATATCATGATTCGCAAAAGAAACAGATTGCATATATTAATATATGCAATACCATTTTCCAAGCCTTAGTCAATGTAAACGCAACCTAGTTTTAGGGGAAAAAAAAACTGCTCCGTCTTTCCCTTTCCAAAAGTGGATATTTGGTTGCAATGTGCCTTCTCAGGTAATAATCTCCCCCTCTTCAAATCTGTAATGTCTCTGGTTTATTTCTGTAGCTTTAATTCATATTTTTTCAGCAAAAATTTATCAGATGATCTCATTTTTGTACTTCATATGGAAAAGTTAACAAGGGAGAGAGGTTTGGGTGACAACTAGGCTGGAAAGGACCTGTAACAAAGGGCTTGGCCAACAAGGCACAGCAGGTCAGCTTTTCTTCTATAGGCAATAGGGAGCCGCAGAAGATTTTAATAAGCAGTAAGAGGACTAGGCCTTTCATGCATTTTAAAAGATGACCCTATCTTTTAAGATTTATCTAGAAAAGAGTCATGATCAGAGAGCAGAAGCCTGTTGGAAAGTTCTTGCAATCCCAGGTAAGGAGGCTTGCACAGGCAGGCGGCAGCCCATGCAGAAGGAAATTGGGATATGTTCTATTTTTAACATCCAAAATAAGTTACGTATTCCACCCAAGGCTATAACGTTAGTGACTTTTCTATGTTCTCTCTTTAACAAAGAGGTCATCTTGATTAAACGGGACTTTTTAGAAATGCGTTTGTGTGCTTATGATGTCAACCAGTAAAATGTGATATATTTTAGCTAATTTTACTACCATTCTCAGTACTGAGTCTAATTTACTTTAACTTTATATGTTTGATTTCTCAAGTTTTTCGTGTGCCTCATTTTTTCCTTTTTATATGATTAATTTTTTACCAATAGTTGTTGCTATTGGTAAAGCAGTTCAAAGCAGTTCAAAGGACACATTCCTTATGTTTTTGTCTCAATAATGTTTCAATCTAGAATCAACCCAGAGGATCACATTATTTTAGGCTTAATCCTAAAAAGTATTCATAACCCGCATTAGTCTTTCAATCCTTAAAAACCGTATTTATTTCTGCCATTGTTCAATATTTGGCCCAAAATGAAACCATACAGAAATATTTGAGATATAAAAATAATAGAGGCAAATAACAGAACCAAGAATATGGGGACTTCTCTAATCTGAACAGTTCATTTTCACTTGATTATCATAAAAAATTAATTCTCTAATTCAGATAGTGCCAAATATCTTTTCAGATTTACCTCCCTATGGCAGCCATATTTGCCTGGAATTCAACAGCTATTTCCATGGGTCTATATTTCAGGTCTTAGGTTTCTACTGGTTTATTTTTACCATAGAAAAGCTTATACTATTTTATACGTGACAATAAAAATTGAATAAAATGGACCCTGATCTTACTATACAGATAACTGATTACCTCTAAATATAAGCAAAACCTGATTCTGTGAAAAGAATAATAAAATTGATAAATAGCTAGTCAGGCTAACTAAGAAAAACAGAAAGAGGACATAAATTATTAATATCAGAAATGAAAGGGCAACCATCACTACAGGTCCTATGAACTTTAAAGAGATAATAAGTGAATATTATGAACATATTATTATGTTCACAAATTGAATACCTTAAATGAAATAATCTAGTTGCTGAAAGACAATATCAGTAGTTATTCTACATGGGCCAATCAATATTATATAAATACTAATAACCTTTCAAAACAGAAAGCATCAGGCCCAGATGGGTTCACTGGTGAATTCTACTGAAGATCTGAAGAAATTACACCAATTATTTACTGTTGGGGTTCACTCAGGGTGGTTGGCAAAATATTAAAGGAACTATTAGGGAAAGTTATAAGGTATAGCCTCAAACCTTTTGGAAGGCTGAAAGGTTTTTTATTATCTTGTAATAATAGGATGGGCTGAAGGCAACTGGTTTTTACCTTAGAGAATTAGGTCAAAGGGTGAAGATTAGGGATAATATAAACTTCCCCAGTTAAGTCTGTTTACCCCACATTCCTTTGTCTCTACTACTTTGTTTACTCATGCATACTTTGTGCTGGATGGCCCTTTTGGTGGGAGGTTGAAGGGGGGATTACCCATTAATGGCATTATTTTTCTGGGCCCCAGAACAAAAGCTTTTATCTTTTGGAAAACCATGTTAATTATCCACAAGCATGTTGACTTAGGACCTCTGTTATTAAATCTACACTGAATGAATATGAGAAGGAACAGCTAGTGAGTCGTCAGGTAGATGCAATCACCCTCTGAGAGAGCTGACAACCTCCCTAGCCCACTCGTTCACTGTATTTAATGTGTGATTATATTTCATTCATCCATTGCAGAGTCAGTGTTTGCAGGACAGACCCCCGCAGGTGGTGATCAATGTCTCAATTTACAATCTTCTCAGGAAATAGAAGCAGAGAGAAAACATCTTAATTCATTCTATGAGACTGGCAGTACTCTAACACCAAAACCAAAGACGTTGCGAAAAAGGAAAACTATGGACCAAGAACTCTCATGAACGTAGATGCAAAATTACTCAACTAAATATTAGCAAACAAAATCCAGCAATGTATAAAAAGGATTATATACCATGACCGAGTGAAATTTATTCCAGGCATGCAAGGCTGACCTGACACTTGAAAATTAGTAATGTAATTCAGCACATCAACAGGATAAACAAGAAAATTCAAATGATCCTATCTATAGATGCAGAAAAAGCATTTGACAACGTTTAACATGAACTCACGATAAAAACTCTCAGCAAACTAGGAACAAGGGAAATGTCCTCAACTTAAGAACACCAACAAAAAATGTACAGCTGACATTGCACTTAGTGATGAGAAGCTAGATGCTTCCGCTCTCAGCTCAGGGAGCGAGACAAGGATGTCCCCTCACAACACTTGTATTCAATAGTTTACCGGAAGTTCTACATAATACAGTGAGACCAGAAAAGATAATAAAACATACACAAACTGGGAAGGAAGAAATGCACTGCCTTGGTTTATAGATGATTTGAATTCTATGTAGAAAATCCCAAAGAATCAAGAAAAATTTCTGGAACTAATAAGTGATTACATGAAGGTTAAAGGATAAAAAGTTAATAAACAAAAATCAATTGATTTCCAATATGCCAACAATAAGAATACGGAATTTAGATTTAAAGGCACTTCCATATAAGCAAAACTACAAAACTCTGATGACAGAAGTCAAAGATTTGATAAATGGATAAACACTCCATGTTTTTTTTTTATCCAGAGGTACGAGAAGACTCACTGCTGCCAAGATGTCAGTTCTTCCCCAGCTCAATCCATAGATTCACATGGAGAACGTAATGTGAAGATTAGAGTTATTCTGTTACAAGCCAAGGAACATCAAAGATGACAGGCAAACCACCAGAAGCTAGAAGAGAGGTTCTCACAGCCATTAGGAGAAACTGTCTCTGCTGACACCATGATCTTGCACTTTAGCTGCCAGAGTTGTGAGATAGTAAGTTTCCACTGTTTAAGCCACCCAGGCTGTGGCGGCAGCTCTAGCGAAGTAATATAAAAACTCTTTACTTTCTGCTCAATTTTTTGGTGCACCTAAAATTTCTCTAAATTAATATATATTAATTTATTACTTTCAAAATTATTATGGATAAGGGCTGCATCATTGGAGTTAAAGAGAATCAAAGTATCTTTGTTATAATGCTCAATGCATGACTCAACAACTATATCATTTAGATCTTTACTGCATAATTGTTTTAATAATTACTTGACTTAAACTGAGGTTAAAATTTTTGTATAGAAAACATCATATCTGGAAGGGCTCCTGGGCTCTCATTTGGTTAGATTTTGTCTGTAATTTGTTATTTGCCCTTGAGCAAATCACTTTTAAGCTTTCTAATTTCATCATCTGTAACACAAGGAGAGTTAAAATAAATGGTCCTTAGACACCCTACACTACTGAAGTTCTGTGAATCAGCAATGATTGAAATGTTACTGTTCAAATTAAGAAGAAATGGCCTGAGATATAATGATGGCTCACTTCTGAATTAAACTCAGTTTCAAAATTACAAAGTACCACAAAAAGTAAATTATTGTTATGATGACACAGCTTTCCATGCATTCTGTTTCCAGATACATTATCAATTCAGCAACCCAGAGAATAAGATGCCAAGTTGGGATTCAGTGCCTAAAGGATGTATGGGGGAGCAGGAACAGGGAGAGAGGCCCTTAGGACCCCTAGGAAGCAGGAAGCAGGAAGGGATTGGGTAGTACAATGCAGCTCTGAGACAGCCTAGGCCAGTCAAATGGGAGCCCAGAGCCTTGCTTGTCTCTTACAGGAGCCCTGTATCAGGTGGAAATGGGACGGCTCTCTGCCCCACTGTGCTGTCATTAACGGGGCACATCCTAGAAGAACATGGCCTCATCAAACTCCATGGCAGGGTCCACAGTGACAGCAGCTGGTGGCTGTCAGCTGTGTGACATGTATAGCAACAAAATGCCTCCTAAGGGAGATCGAAGCAGGCAACACCAGAGCTGCAAACACAGATACAGAGTCACACCACCGATGCAGGGAAGTTTTCAGGACTGCAGTGATTAAGTTAACATATACCCATGCATGAGAAACTCTGTCACTATTTGGTTGAGCAAACATTTTTACTCTCATATTCATTCATTTCTTTTCTTTTCATTCAGTCATGCTCTGTGTGCTAACATTAGAAACACCATGATGTTAAAGGCAGTTCTCTGAACAAGTTCACAGTTTTCAATAAAAAAATGCAATGCATAGCACACTTGGAGTGTATGGGTCAAGTCACCATAATTACACAACTACTGTGATAAATTCCAAGTTTTTTACAAACAAAGGATTTCCATATAATATGTAAAATTATGGTACAGAGATTTGAAACAAAAAATAGTTCTTATTATTTCTAAAGCTGCTAAATCTCCAAGATATGTGCTTGCATTTGAAGTTGATTTATTGGGGTTTTTTTTAGTGAGTGATGTGCAGCACTGGTAATTTATTTTCAAGAGATCACATAAAATCACAAACTCAGAAAACAACTGAAGAAAAGAATATTGATTCTGGTGCTTCAGAGAACTGAACAGAATTTAGAGAGAAGCTGGCATATTTTCTAGAAACATAATAGAATGTGGGTGCTTTGTATGCGGAAGTACACTAATACATACTGTATACTAATTAAGTATTCTTGTCTGTGTGCCATTTGGACATGAAGCATAAAAATAAAGTACAAAAGCAAAATCAGAATATTTAGAAGACAGGTATTGTTTACAGACGATGTAAATGAAACATGTTATAAGTAGAAAATGCCGAAGAAAAACCAGGGTTGTAAGTGCTATAGAAATGCACAAAGGAAAAATGGTAGACAAATATTTTCATGATTACAGACCTTCTCCTGATTATATATGTTATAACCCAATTCATATCCATGTTAAAGGAAATGATAAAATGAAATTTCATGAAGAAAAATAACTTTGATCAATTTGGAAATGGTGATATCCTCCAGTGCCCATTTGCAGAATTTATTTATGTGTTGCTACATCAGTATATCATTTAATTATTTGTGCATTTGTTTCTCATTCAACTTTAAACTCTTTTATACAAGATCAATGGAACAGAATAGACAACACAGAAATAAATCCACCTATTTACAGGCAATTGATCCTTGACAAAGTCTACAAAAACATAACTAAAAGAAACATATATACACCATCCAACGAATGGTACCAGGGAAATTGGATATCCATATGCAGAAGAATGAAACTGGACACCTACGTCTCACCATACACAAAAATCAACTCAAGATGGATTAAAGACTTAAATGTAATACCTGGAACTATAACAACGCTACAAGAAAACCTAGAGAAAGTTTTTTCAGACGTCAGTCTAGGCAAAGAATTCATGACTAAGACTTCAAAAGCACAAGCAGCAAAAACAGACAAATGAAACTTAATTCAACTGAAAAGCTTCCACACGGCAAAGGAAATAATCAGAGTCAACAGACAACCTGTAGAATGGGAGAAAATATTTGCAAACTATGCATTTCATGGAGGACTAATATTCAGAATTTACAAGGAACTCAACAACAACAACAAAAATAGCCCCATTTTCTCACTTACACCACATGTTCTCACTTCTAAGTAGGAGCTAAATAATATGTAAACATGGATAATAGATATGGGAGACTTCACAGGGTCTGAGGGTGGGAGGTTGTAAGGGATGAGAAATTACTTAATATTAATAGATGCAAACTCCACTTTTCAGGTAATGGTTATACTGAAAGCCCAGACTTCACCAATATGCAATATATTCATGTAAAAAACTGCACTTGTACCCCTTAAATATACACAAAAATATGAAACTCTTCTGTGTAGACATAGTGTTTTATCCATCGCTGTATTCCCTGAGTTTAGTATGAAAATGGACATGTGATGATGAATCAACAGAATATTTAATAAAAAGCACAGGAGATGTAGGTGATGGCTCAGATATTACTGTTAGTTTTTATGCTTTGTTATCAATATTGAATCAATGTTTTTTTAAAACAACTTCTAAAAATAATACATTTAATTTCATTTAGAGTAATAAGAACATGTGTTAGAATTCTATGTCTAGCTGACTACTAAACAACTATGTCCTCCTTTAAAAATCATTATTATTTCTGGTGCCACACTCACATAGAGAAAACATCCTTGCCAGAGAACTCTAATGTATTGGCTTTCTCATCTCTATGCCTCTTGTGGGAGAAAAATCAACTGGATGTTTAGAAAACATTTAAATGATATTAACGATATTTACTTATCTCCAGGGGTATTTATAACAGTAATTTATATTCATTCACGTGACTTCAAGTCTTCCTTCTTAAATAGTGTGTGTCCACAATAATCAAATTCTAGAAAAGATTTCTTCTTCTGAAAAACTTGGTATTTATTTAGGAGGTTTAAGTGTAGACACTTTTCACTAAACATAAATAACAAAGTTTAGGCATATGTAAGTATAGAAGCAATGTTCAAAACTGAAGACATTTACTAACGAAACTCCCAATAGCATTGTAACAGAAGTGATTTGTAAGCCAGTTTGTTTCGTAGATGACTGAAACACTTTAATTGGCGTATCATGTATTAATAATAGCTGAGGAAATTAAAATGTTCAATTCCTTGTTACCATATGATTAAAACGATTGGCACCTTTTCTGTTGTTTTCCTATTTGAATTTTTCAGACGTGCCATGAATTTTTTTGGTTAACAATTTCAAATTTACTTTTCTCCTGTGCAGTTGCTAAGTAATCATTAACTTTGTAATGTGTACATTCTTCCATCATTCAGGTTTCAGTGAATAATTTGTTATCAATGCCTTATACAATGTAGAAAACTGCAAATGGAGTCTAGAATGCCCTATAAGAAACCCTTATTTTTTGTTAAAATTTGAATGCAAGCTTGGTTCCAAGACTATCACAATAGAAAGATTTTATTTCTCTTTTACACACTACTTCAAACAATTGTTTTTCTCATTCCCCTTCTGACATTTCCGTGACATACTTTATACCTACACCAGTTATGTAGACTTGGATTTCTGTTCCAATCTCTTTTTCAAATAGTATTTACATTGTTCTCCTAGGTTAACCTATATTTACTAGAAAAAGTGTATGGAAAATATCATACAATATGTGTATCCCATTCTACAAAGCTTCAGGGAAGAACAGTGTTGTGCCTGATCCAGCCTCAATTTAGAGAAAACATATATTTTATTTTACTGTTTATTGTAGATTATTTTTATTTCAAATGGAATTTAAGAAAGAAAAGTTCAAGCTATACAACAGGAAATATCTTGAAGGCTTTTAAAATGTTTCTTTGAATTAGAAACCTTTTTCTCCACGATTTTCACGTATTCCCATCTTGTCCTTTTTAAAGTAATTCCCCAAACAAATCTCATTTGACCAGATTTCTCCCTCTGGCTGCTAATCAAATTATTCGTTTCCTTTTAATCTTGACATCTTAAATATAACTCTGTATTTATATCTCTGTATTTCAAGGAGACAATGCAATCATATTACTTAGAAATGTGACAATTATTAGCAAATTCCAGAGAATTAACTTAAAATATTAAAAATATTGAGCATATTAAAATAATAGAGTAAACTACAAAGCCAGTGCTTTTATGTTAATTTTCCCAAACTTTTCCAGCCTATAATGTCACATTATCCTGTAATGTCTGACAGTAATATTTTTAAAACCCGACCTGCTTAACTGCAGGGAATCTAGTCATCTTATTTCTAAGTATGGTCCACAAACCTCAATGAATTCACAAGTACGCTGTTGGCGTCCAAAAAATAAATAAATAAAAGTACCCAATTTATATTTAGTTCTATGTAAAAATTAAGTCAGTTTTTCTAATATTTAATTTATATGTCGACACTGGTTTCTTCATTTGATCTCATTGGTCCTGTGCCACATATAGTAAGTCAGAAGGAGAGTAGGGGCTCACACTCCTGAATTGTTGACTGGGTCACTTCACTGATTTATTCTTTTCCAGCACGTCATGTGAAATTATAGTTCACATATGTCTAGTTATATAGGTTTATAGAAGGATTATTTTTCTAATTTAGGTTGAATTAACCTCAAAAATTAAACAAGTAGCTGAAAGTGCCCTACAAAAAAAAAAACTATGGGTCAAAGATAATTTTAATAATACAAATGTACAAACTAGAAAATAGCAGATCTCATATTCTTCAAATTAAGAATTTTTATGATAAGATTCAGACCCAAAATATTTATAATAACCAAGATAATTTGTAATGGAAATGTCCATAATTTTAATCGATTATAAATGTACAAATTATGTTTAGAAATGTTACCTAATGATAGTATATTTATATAACTGGAAAAATATAAAATATTAATGTTTACTGATAGAGATGTTTACATAAACTTCCAAATCTGTGCAAACTGAAGAAATTAAAATATTCTATTCCTCTTAAAAAGCTGGATGACCAGAGGATTATATACTAATTTTAAGGATATATGAAAATCAAGCCAGTCAGAAATATGAGGGTAAAATATATTAACTGTCTTAATCTTGGTGTTGATAATTGAAGTAGACAGGGCAAAAATAAAAACAAGAAAATCTAAGGCAATATCCACACAGTTTTGCCTTTCCGAAGTCACACCATGTAGTTCAAAAAAATATCAAACAGATAATTTAAATAGGTACCCAGGAGGTAGTACCACCAGAAAATTGGCAGAAAAAACTTCAAATCTTTTGTAGAAAAATCCAATTTCAACAAAGGCTTCAGGTAATTTCATTTAAAGATGTTCTAAATAAAATGACTAGTTTAAAGACAAAAATCACAAAATACACGAAAGAAAAATGCATGTAAGAATCAATAGCAATAATGGATAGAAGAAAATAGATTCAAAATCTTTGGATAATGGAATTACTTAACTTTAAACACAAAATATATGTATTTCAAGAAGTAGGAAGCAAAGGCCAAAAATGTTTGAAAGAGGATAACAAATAATGCCTAGAACTGTAAAGATACAATAACTTACATTTAAAACTCATTTGATGGGTTAGTGAACACACAGAGCTGAAGAATAACTACAGAAGTGGAAGATAAGGATAAAAAGTACCTAAAATGCAGGAAACAATTGTGAGATAGGGATAATGGAGTAGACATATGCCAAAAGTTGGTTATTGTATAGAAGGCGTAAAGTTGATTTCTACAAAAACTTAGGCAAACTAATAAATAAAAAAGAAATCTCAGATAGTAATATCTATGTCTGTATCTACAATAGTTTTATAGGATTAATGAAATTTCTATACAAAAAAAAAAGAATCCCAGAAAAGTATTTTTGCACACATACAGACGCTTCCTCTAAAAGACATATAGAAAGCCACAGTCCTGCTAGGAGCTAAAACAATCTTAAAATAACCAGGTGGAAGGAATAACTGCAACCATTATTATAATTAAGACAGTGCAGCTGGGCACAGTGGCTCACATCTGTAATCCTAGCACTTTGGGAGGCCAAGGCGGGTGGATCACCTAAGGTCAGGAGTTCGAGAACCACCTGGCAAACATAGTGAAACCCTGTCTTTCCTAAAAGACAAACATTAGCCAGGCGTAGTGGCAGGCACCTGTGGTCACAGCTACTGGGCAGACTGAGGCAGGAAAATTGCTTGAACCCGGGAGGCAGAGGTTGCAGTGAGCCGAGATCATGCTATCTGCACTCCAGCCTGGGCAACAGAGCCAGACTCTGTCTCAGGAGAAAAAAAAAAAAAAAAAAAAAAAAGTGTAGCACTGGTGGAGGGATCAATGCATAATCAGTGGAACAGAATACAGAACCCCCAAGTAGAAGTAGACCAACACAGTATGTTCAACTGATTTTTAACAAAGAAGCAAAAGCAATTCAATGGAAAAAAGATGGGCTTTTCAACAAATCATGCCAAAATAATCAAACATCCATATTTAAGAAGTGAATCTTGACTTAAATCTCACATCTTATGCTAAACATTAACTCAAAATTGATAATAAAGTTAAATATGAAAAATTCAACCATAAAACTTTAAAAATATGAGAAAATCTTTAAGATATAGGACTTAATACTCAAAGTATGATTCAAAAAAGAAAACCTGATAAATTCAACTTCATCAAAAATTTAAAATTTGTTTTGTGAATCTTTATAATATTAAAAGGGCGAAAGAAAAGCTACACATCAGGAGAAAATATTTGCAAACTACATGTCTGCCAAGGGAATTATATCTAAAATATATTTTTTAAAACTCTGAAAACCCATTAGTCAAAAAGCAAATGATCCAATTAGAAAATTGGCAAAAGATATGAACGGTATGTGAACAATGTTCAACTTCATTAGCCACTAGGGAAATGCAAAATAATACAAGACATTTTATCAGAATGACTAAAGTGAAAAAAATAGAGACAGCAACAAATGCTTATGAGAAGGTGGAGACACTGGATCATTCACATATTGTTCATAGGAATGTAAAATATTACAGTGACTCTCAGTTCCACAGTTTATTTGTAATCTAAACATGTAATTACCATACTATCCAGCAATTTTATTCTTGATCCTTGATCGTTTATTCTATCCACTCAAAACTCTACACACAATGGTTTATAGCAGCTTTATTCACAATGGTCAAAAACCACCAAAAATTTGGATGTCCTTCTATGGGTGAATGGTTTTACAAACTGGTACATTCATATCATAAAATACTATCAGCAAGTAAAAATATCAAACATTCGTATAGGCAAAAACTTAACGGACATTTTGGAAAATCATGCTGGGTGAAAAAAGTCCAAAAATTTAGTAATATATCATCTCATGCATATAACATTCTTGGAACGACAAAATTATAGAAATGAAAAGATTTTTGATTGCCAAAGGTTAAGTAAGAGAGGGCTGGGAGGAAGGAAATGTGATTTTAAAAGAATAACATGAGGGATCTATGTGGCTTTTGGGAATATTTAGTACCTTGACTGTAGTTGCAGATACATTAATTGCACATGTGATAAAATTTCATAGAATTAAATGCACACACACACAAATGAGTACATCTGAAGAAATCTTTAAAAATTTTATCAATGCCAATACTGTACCTTGATATTGCACTATAGTATTATTGCATATATGTGCATAGCCAGCTATATAAATATATACATACCATAACTTATTTGCAAACTACATTCATTTTTGTGTAAATATGTTATACAATAAAGATAATACCATTGAGGAAATTGAGTAAACCATACGTGAAACATCTATATTATTTCCTACAATTGCATGTAAAGGTAAAATTATCTCAAAGTAAAAATGTCTAAAACAGCAAATTTAAAAAAGGTCACAAATAACACTTAGAGGAATTACAAGAGGATGCTATCACAGGTGGTGTTATGAACTAAATTGTGTTCCCCCAAAATTCATACATTGAAGCCTAAACTCCAAACTGACTACATTTGCAGATAGAGTCGTTAAAGAGGAGTTAAGATTAAATGAGGTCCTAAGGGTAGTGTTCCTCGAAGAGGAAAAGGAACCCCAAGAGAAGACAAACACAGGGAAACGGCCACAAGAGGACATAGCGGGAAGGCCTGTCTGAAAAAAAGAGGGAGGTCTCAGGAGAAACCAAACCTGCAGACACCTTGTTTTTGAACTTCTAGCCTCTAGAGCTATGAGAAATAAATTTCTATTGTTTAAGCCACCCAGTTTGTGGTATTTTCTTATGGCAACCTGGTATGGCTTGGCTGTGTCCCCACCCACATCTCATCTTGAATTGTAGCTCCCATAATTCCCACAGGTTGTGGGAGGACCTGGTGGGAGGTAATTGAATTGAACAGGATGGGTTTTCCACACACTGTTCCCATGGTAGTGAGTAAGTCTCACGAAATTTGATGGTTATATAAGGGGAAACCTCTTTCACTGGGTTCTCTGATTCTCTCTTGCCATCGCCATGAAAGAAGTGCTTTTTGCCTTCCACCATGATTGTGAGGTCTCCCCCAGCCATGTGGAACTGTGAGTCCATTAAACCTCTTTCTTTTGTAAACTGCCCAGTGTCAGGTATTTTCTTTATCAGCAGCATGAAAATAGAATAATACACAGCCCTAGAAGACTTACCAGAAAGTACAGTCTTGAGAAGTCAGTTAATCTCTGATTCACAGTTTTTTTCTTTCAGCATTAAAAATCCAATTTAAGAGCAAAAAAAGGCAAAAATATCTTATAAGTTAAAAAAATATCAAAACCAGAATTATACTCAGTATCACTGACTCACTGAAGTAATCAATGTCCTATCTTAGTGAATAGTAATATCTCTTCACTCCACTGCGAGTTTTGTGGTGGATCCACCTAACCAATCACCTAGAAATCACAGCTTTTTAAAAAGTTTTTTTAAATACGTCATTGTAAATTGTCAACCATGTTCATTAGTTACCAACTTGTCTGAGTCCAGTGACAAAAAACACCTCTTCATACAAGTTACATGCAGCGGGTTTATTACTTACAGATAGGCAGTGAGGGACAATGGAATTCTAGAATCCATGGCAAGCTGGTCCCCTACCTCAGGAAAGCTGCCCAAGGTGATGAAGTCTTGACTGTACACACCAGCCACACTTGCACCACAGCTGAGGAACCCCAAAAGGCAATTGCCCTGGATTTGATACCCGAGGACGAAATGGCCTGCTTGGCTAAAGCATTGAAAGATATCATTTTTCTAGGGGGTAACTGTAATAGAACCCAGGTGTTCTGGCCAGCTCTCCCTTATCTCAAGGCATTGCATTTCCAGCATATTATAAAGTTATTCATGAGAACAGCAAAGGAGACAGAAGGGAGAGCTGGATCAGTCCAGTGCCAGCTGGAAAACTGTCCTGCACAAATCATTAATGAAGATAGCACCTTATTTGTCATCTCCACAAGGGCATATTATGTGCTAGATTCCTTAGAATGAGTAATAAAAACACTACATTCTGTTCTTAGGAAGTATTTTATCTAAGTTTTACATGCCATAAAAAAGATAATACAAAATATTATATTTTACATTCTGGAAATCAGCCTTCCTAAAAAATAAACACTTAGTGCTATGCTGCTTAGTCTTTGTTCCATAATGAGACTGCACATAAACAGAACAGGGAAGCTAATATTAAATCTATTCAAAGTCTATTTTATCTTATTGCTACTGAATAAATTAATGACTGGTTGCACAGACATTTGCAAGAGTAAATTATCGAATTTATATTACTCCTGATGAGGTCACTAGTAAAGAGCTATATGAGTCTTTCTTGGCCCTCACTGGCTTACAGATTAGTATTTGCCTGAGATATGTACATAAACATAATGCTCAATACATCTGCAGAGGAAGCAAACCTGAGCTTGCTGATTCATTGGACGACAGCATCAAAACAGTTGCTGCAACATTTCAGATGCTCCAGAATTGGCAATAGAACACATCTTTTTACATACACATTGAAAGTTAGACTAAGTTTCCAATTCATTTAGAAATGAGCACAGAATCTTCAAAGAATGGAGGTGGTCACAGGACTAGGAGCCCATAACCCAATACAGCTTTTCAGAGCTCTGAAAGTTGCTAATAGGAGCTTCCAATATACTAGCGACTTTGCCCATCAAGTATGGTCATGCTGGATCTAAGAAGTTTAGTTTTAAGTTGAGCCACCATTTCTTTTTTTTTCCTCTTTTCCTTGTGCAGTAGAAACTAATGTACATTTTATTTATTTATAATATAAACACAATAAAGTGCAGAAATTATAAGTGTACAGCTTAATTAATTTCCAAATTCAATTCATCTATCACCCAGTTTTAGAAACAGAATAAAAACAGTAACCCACAAGCCCAAACTATGTACCTTTCTAGTACTGAACACTTGCCCTTGCAAAGGTGACCACAGTTGACCTCTGTCTTCTTAAATTAGTTTTACTCATTTTATTTTGTAACTGTATATCAATGGAATCATATATTAATAGTATGTGTTCTCATTTTTTATCATGTTTTATTTAACATTATGTTTAAAAGATTCACCATCAACATACCACATACTTATAGTATGTTCATTTTTATTGCTGTTTAGTATTATAGTATAAATACCTTACTTTATCTATTTTAAGTTGCATACTAAGTTCCAGACTATTACAACAGTACAGAGCCACAGTGTATGACTATGTCCAGCTTAAGCAAACGCTGTCAAATAGTAATTCAAAGTGTCCTAACAGTCCTAACAGCAATGTTTGAATGCTCCATTTACTTAATGTATTCTTCAAACTTAGTATTTCCTATCCTTTTAAATTTTAACTTTCTGGTGGGTATGTAGTAGTATTAAATGTGGTCTTAGTTGCATAATCTGCTGACTAAGGACGCTGAGTGCTTTTTAAAAATATTCATTGGCTATTGAGATGACAGACACATTGTGAATTGTCCCTCCCTGTTCTTCCTGCATTTTCTCTTTTTCCATTTGTAAGACCTCTTTATACGGAATGAATATTAGTCATTTGACTGTCGCATTTATTGCAAATATATCCTTCCACTTTTTTGGTTTATCATATGTATTAGAGTTCTCCAGAGAAACAGAATCAATGGGATATATATACATATGGAAAGCGATTTATTATAGGAATTGGCTCTCATAATTATGGAACCTGAGAAGTCCCACGATCTGTCATTTTCAAGCTGGAGACCCAGGAAAGCTGGTGCTATAGTTCACAAAGCCTTGAAAACCAGGAAATTCAAAGATGCAAGTCCTGGTTCAAATCCAAAGGCCCTAGAGATAGGAGCACCAGTATCACAAGGCAGGAGAAAATGAAGGTCCTCACTCAAGAACTGAGAGCAAACTCGCCCTTGTCCGTTTTTCTTGTATTCAGGCCATTAATACATTAGCCCTTGTTTCTATAGTGCTCTGTTGCATTTGCGATATGATTTTGAAATTAATCCAACTTTCCTACTACTTCTAGAGGACGTATTGGCTCACTGCTAAAAATACTGTTACTCAAAATAGTATAAACTCACTCAAAGTAGTATTTTCTCTCTTGTCCTTCCTATAATTAAAGCATACATTACTATTAATATTAAGGAAATAGCCACCCACATGTCTATGCTTTTAACAGGAATTATTTCTAGCAAATCAGCCTCAGCAAATCCACACAAATGTGTGGAGAAAGAAGCTATCCCCCAGGTTTCTCTTGGCCCTGTCTCTGCCATACTGGGTCCGTGGGCTCTGTTTACTTACTGATGTTGGTGGCTTCATAAATATATTGAATGTAACTAAATAAAATTTAATACTAAATTTATAGTTAAATTCCTGCATGTAATCAAATGTAGGAAATAAGAATAAATAAAAGATTCCTCTTCAAAGCTTTCCTCTTAGTTCATTTCAAATAAATAACAGTTTCTTCAAAGGTTAATTTACTTTAAAGCTTTTGCTAATAGCTGTTAGTCATAATAAAGAAATAAGTGCATCCCATGTTCTTAGTTCTTACACCTTAACCTAGATGTTTGCTCTGACATGCCTGGACAAGCCAGCGAAGTCTTGGGTCATAGTTTATTCCCCTTCCTTATTTGGAAATGTTATCACTTTTCTAAGCATTCCTCAAGTTACTTCCTCTTTTCCTTTGTTCTCCCTGCCTTTACTTCTTTAGAAAAAGTCCAAGTTTTTAGCCAATCAGATCAAGTATAGAATGTGAGGTCCCGTTCTGGCCAATGGAAACTGGACACAGCAGTAGGGTGATTGTGTCAGGTTATGAAAGTTATAAAGGTCCCTGTCTCCCTTGTTCAGGTGTGCTCTTATGGCGAGACTGCTGGTGAGTTGCACCCTTCCTGCAGGAAGTAAAACTAGACTTGCTGAGTGCTCCATTGTTTCAGTGTGGATTTTTCCCAACATTATAAACCCATTTCAAATCTCCACAGAGTTGAAGGATCTCAACTTCACATGACTCAAAAGAGTGAATAGAGAAAAAGATTTTATTTTAAGCCCAATACTATTGAACTCTTTTGTGTTGCTGTTGATTAATTATTAATCTGTTTAAGGATTGCTGTAGAAGATGCTGGCTGTCTTGAAAAGTAAAATGAAGAAGGTGATTGTCCAGTATATTCTCTCCTTATTAAGCCACAGAGAATGTGAGTTTATTTCCTACTGTGATTTTAAAAGGCAAATTGGAGTGTTCCTTGTGTAGGTGACCAGCTACATAGATGAGTTCAATTTCTTTACATGGGAAATATCAAAAGAAATGAGAGATATTTAGAACGGCTACACAATTTAAGCAAAATTAAAGGTGTAAAGAACTGCACAGGAAAGTATGATTAAACATGTTTTGTATTCCTCATGAAGATAAGATTAGGAAAAAGGATAAGAAATGACATAGAAGGGACGTTTATATTACCATAGATTTGTTTAAATAATTAGAGCTATCCAAACATGGAATAGCTAAGTACAGATGGAGAATATATCAATAATAGTCTAGACTGTGGGGGGGGAATGCACATATTGCATGAGGAAATAGATGTTTAAAACACAATTCTATTCATAATTATCCTTGGGAAAGAATAAAGAAAAGTAAATATCCTTGGGGAGGGAAAAGTTATCTTAAACTGATAAAATAAAATAGAAAATAGACTAATACCTAAATCTTAAATTAAAGAAAACAAAATTAATTAAAGAATTTTTGAAGTCCTATTGTAGGGACAGTACTGGGGGACAGGCATCATTAACAGACAGATATATCTATAAATTATGTGAAGCAAATTATATTTTTATAAATTTAGATGTTCATAGTTAAATAATTGGTCTGCCAAAAGAGTTGAGAATAAGTCCTAGCTAATGGAAATTTAGGTCTGTTGAATAGTGCCATATATAATAATATAAATGTTTTGAAAAATTTAAGACTTTTTAAATAAAATGCATCACTCCTAATGCAAGTACAATTTGATGTAGATTTTCTCAAAAGCTGTGGTAACACAAATCAAAAGGATCTAAAATATTCATAACTTTTGCCCCAGTAGTTTCACTCCTAGAAATATATTCATTGTTGAAAAAGTATGTAAAATTACATTTGTTTCAGCTCTGCTTAGAGAGTGAAATATTGGATAAATATTAATTTCCAACAGCAAGGAATTGGTTCAAAAATGTGATATTCAATAGCATGTTGTGAAGTAAAAATGAGATGTGAACAATTATTTGCTGACATTGCATATGTATGTATAGACTAAGAATACAGTAGACAAGCACAGAAAGGTGCTCTGCATTACTACTGAGTAAGGAAATGTTACGGTCTCATCAAGGTACCACAGTGTAGCAGCATCATGTTGCGAGTATTACCCAGAGTTCTTTGTCTCACAACCAAGAGAACTAAGGAGCATGGACACAAACGGATGAGTTTGGAGCAAAAGTTTAATAAGCGAAAGAAGGAAGCTCCCTGCAGCATAGAGGGGGCCTGAATTGGTTGCCATTTATACAATTGAATGCAAAGGGTTTTATAAGAAACCAGTGAGGGCTGGGTGTCTCATTTGCATAAGGTGTGAATTTCTGGTAGCTCTTCCTCATCCTCGTAGTGCTTATGAGGACCCTTAGCTTGAGTTACTCCATATTGCTTTGTTCCCTTTACTCCACATGTGCTAGGTGATGGAACTTTCCATTGCAGGCATGTCTGCCCAAGTCACCTGGCACGAGCCACCCAGAGCTTAGCCTTTCTTATCTTTGCAGCTGTGGGCATGTCTTAGGCAAGCCCCTCTGTGCAAGTTCCCTTAGCTGTGCCTGCAGCTTGATTTTCAGGCTATTCTTTTGTTTGAAAGAATTCAGCCAAGGACCCACCCTAACTGCCTGACCCGTTTCTTCCTTTCTTCTCTCTCAGAAACACAAGTAAAAACCCTAAGGATATGCAATTTTATCCCCCAGTAGAAGAAACAACTTGAATAGGATGAACATTATTGGCTAGAAATGAGCATTCTCACACAATTTTTTTCTGCTTTTGTGAGTCAAGCCAGGGTCATTCTTTAAGTAACGATTAAACACATTTGCAAGCAACATTGACAATATCTTCATGGTCCTCCTCAACATAAAGTAGGAACTCACTTTTGGTGCCCTACACTTCAGCTGCTCCTCCAATTAACTTGTTATTTTGTTATTCCGGGATGGCTATCCTTATTATCCTCTACATAAGAAATAAGTTAATATCAGGTTGAAATTGTTCAAAACCGTCTCAAATCAATAGCATTTCTGCTGTTGGGTAAGAGGTGTGGTGCAAAGTATTGAAGGATATTTTTATATGAAGACAGAAAAAATGTTTTAAATGAATCACAATAATCTCCCACAGACTAAAGTTGCTTTCTGTTTTTCTAGAAATAAATATTATCTTTATTCACATCAGAATATGTGTGCTTTTATTAGCACCTGAGATTACTAAAATTGCCATTAAATTAGGCCATCCAATTTAACTTTCATATGGATTATGGTTTAGCTTTCTACTCTATTGTTTTAATAATAAAATGCCTCTTCAAACATGAACATAAGTTTATTATTATTATTTTCACCACATTCAGTGTACAGACTTTATGTTCTGTCTAATAGTTGTTGATTCAAAGCAACTGGAGAACAAGCGTCATTTTCGGAATCTTGCTGAGAAATGTAATAACACTGGCATGTAAATAACAATTTTCTTCTGAAAAGGGGGCAGATAAGCCAAAATTGTAATGTTTAAAAGGAACACTTTCATCCAGAATAGGGGTTGTGTTAGTGGAAAAACCAAACTCTCTAAAGCATTTAAAGAGATTTATTCTAAGCCAATATGAATGACCATGGTCCATGGAACAGTCTCAGGAGGTCCTGAAAAAGTGTGCCCCAGGTGGTCAGGTTATAGTTGGTTTTATACATTTTAGGGAAACAGGAATTGCAGGTAAAGTCATAAATCAGTACATGGGAGGTGTACATTGGTTCAGCCTAAAGAGGTGAGACATCTTCAAGTAGGGGGTTACAGGTCATAGGTGAATTCAAAGATTTTCTGATTGGCAATTGGTTGAAAAAGTTAAGCTTTGTCTAAAGACTTGAAGTCAGTAGAAATAAATGCTTGAGCTAGGTTGTGGAGGTCAACCTTTTTGTTTTGTAGCTGAAGCCTCATAGGTATCAACCCTCAGAAAGAAAAGACGGTGAAAGTCTCTTTTCGAGCCTTAAAAAGATGTCAGGCATTAAGTTAATCTCTCCTAGATCCCAGAAAGGCCTAGAAAGGGAAAGTATGGCTGCATTAATGGAAATTCTCTACAGATGTAAATTTCTCCCACAAAAGACAGCTTTGCAGGGCCATTTCAGTCTGCTAGCCCTGTGATAGCCATTTCAAAATATGTCAAAAAAGTATGTTTGGAGGCAAAATGCCTTGATTTTCTTCAGGGTCTGCTATCTGTCATGTGATGCTATACTGGTTGGAATTTTGTGTCTTATTGCCAAAAAGAATCTATTTGGTCAGTCCCATCATCTCTACGTTAATGTTAATGCTGGTCAGTTGTGCCTAAACCCCAAAAGGGAGGGGCATCCAGAGGTGTGTCCAACCTCCCTTCCTGTCATGCTCAGGAATTCAGTCTTCTATGGGGTCTCTTTGGTCCACAGGGGGTCTATTCAGTCAGTTGAAGGAGCTTAGAATTTTATTTTTGTTTCCAGTTGTGTGGAAGGGGAAGGCTATATGAGAGCAATGCTCAACAGAAATGAAAGAGGGCGCAAATATCATGGGGGAATGTAATTCTGAAGTTACTACAGAAAGGGAAATCAATTCTACTGGAGGAGGGAAGGATTGCAAAAATGACTTGACACTATCCTTTTAAATATTTTAAGACTGGTTCAGATTAAAACAGATTATAATAAATCACTATCTGATCCTATCCAAAACTATCTGGTGATAATGACCACCCCCAAATGTATGTTGACTTCATTTACAAAGCACTTTAAACTCCCTTCAGCTGACTGGACATTGGATCGTTAACTTGCTTTGACAAAAAGGAGCAATGTAAGCCAGCTTGTCCCTCTTAATGAACTAAAAGGCTTTGATAGAACAGCTTTGGTTAATGCTTCTAGAGATAGTCTGGTTTTCTCTTGGCTTCTTTATCCTCTCTTGCTAAATAAACAAAAATCGAATTTACTATTTGCAACCAAATCTAACTAAAACTCCAAGGTTCTTAAATGATTGGCGTTTATCCCACTACTAAGGAAAAAAAAATGCTACATTCAATAGGGATTTGCTCCTGGTGTTGTTTTTTACAATGCAAAGCAAAAGGAATGAATACTTTCTAAGCATTGTCTTTTAAAAGTGAAGGAGAATGTGTGTGTGGCCTCCAGGGTGAGGCCAGGGAGTGAAATGCATTTATGTGTATGTGCATGCAAAAGCAAAACAAGGGAAGGCAGGTTAAAAGGACCCGGCAGATGCAGAGAGGAAAACAAAACTCCTCGCTGCTTTAAATTTGTGCTTCAGGTTAGCTTCTTATTCAGAGAGGCTAATGCTAGGTCTCAAACTCCTCAAAGGAATCCGAAAAGTGCTTGCTTCCTGCCTGTTTGAACACCCAAAAATAGGAGTTCCTTGTCTCTCTAACACTAATGGGAAATGCGAGCCCAAGAAGGAGGACATAGACGCACAGCTCACAGACAAGGGCTTGAACATGCAGTTTCAATGGGGAGAGGGCACTTTCGCAATGCACGAGCCACCCCGAGCTTAGCAGGAAACGTCCATTTACAGGAAGGCAGACTGTGACCAGAGGAATCTGCCCCTAAAATGAAGTTCTTTTCTCTAGGCACCTCCATGTCCAACCCTTTCTTTTCAATGTATATATTCCGGACAAGCACAGCAAAGTGACAATTGCTTTTAATTGTTTTAAATAAATTTGCTTTAAGCATTAGCCATCTGCTAAATCTGGAGCGAGAGGAAGAAACACATTGGAATGTGACAGGTGCCACAACCGTGGATCCCGAAGCCTATGAGGAGAGTCAGAGCTTAATCAGTACTGTGCTGGTGGAAAGGAGAATTAATAATTCAGGCCTGAGAAGCATGTGGATGGCAGCTTGCCTTGTTTGCTGCTAAGCAGGAAATTGACCTGCCTTGCACCCAGGCTGTATTCTTACATAATTCGTCTTTGGTGGAAGGACTTTGTGGTGGGCAAAATAATGTCACCCCAACAATGTCCACGACCTGATCTCTGTAATCCCGGAATATGTTATTTTAAGTGGCGAAAAAGTGACTTTGCAGATGTGGTTAAGTTAAAAACCTAGAGATGGGAAATTTACCTGAGAGTGTTCAGGTGGTTTTAATGTAATTGCAAGCAATGGTCCTTCAAAGTGGAAAAGGAATAGAAGAAGGAGCCGGATGACTCATCATGAGATTCAACTGTCAGGCCTCCAAGTCCAAGCCTGGCCATTTTAGCCTTGGTGACCCTCACGTACACCTCTGATGGTCCCCAGGAGCCAGAAAGTCTGAAGAAACCACAAGTAACCAGGTGGCCACAGAAAGAAGTGAAACAAGTAGTTCCTGCCTCAACTAATTGCTCTCCCTCTGCAAACTGCAACCATTGTTCCTGCTCAGCCTTGTGAAAATTTCCCCTGTAACTATGTAATTTACCACACCCTCCCCTCTGCTTGCAACCAACACCCCCCACCCTTATGATCATGCCTGTGTGTAATAAATAACGCCTACCCTGTCACCATGCATCCTGTGACGCCCTTCCCCCTCCCAAAGGTAGATTTCCGCCTTTAACTGACCATTTGCCCCAACCTATATAATCAGTCCCCTTTCCTACTCCCTTTGCCATACAAAGCCTGCCTGATGGTCTCTTTACCTGAGGGACGTGCCTGACATCAACATTTTGTGGCTGAGTTTGAAGATGGGGAAGGTGCCACAGACAAGGAAAGTGGGCAGCTCCTAAAACCTGAAAGCCAAGGAAATGAATTCTTCGCTATAACCTCCAGAAGGAAGCCAGACCTGCAGACACCTTGACCTTACCCTTGTGTTGGACTTCCAATCTCTAGAACCAAAAGAGAATAATTTTTTTGTCATTTTAAGCCATCAAGTTTGTGTTGATTTGCTAAGACAGCCCCAGAAAATGAGGATAGGAGATTCCTCTCTTTTCTTAGCCCTCTCAACACAGCAGGGCCCAACACCTATTCCCCCACAAACACACTTTTGGTAAAAGTTACACCCAACACCCACCCCTGGAATGAGCATCTTCATAGATGAACTGAGGAAGTTCAGTTTCATCTACGCCAGGAGTGTCCAATCTCTTGGCTTCCGTGTGCCACACTGGAAGAAGAATTGTCTTGGGCCGCACATAAAATACACTAACACTAGCAATAGCTGGTGAGAAAAAAAAAAAGCCGCCTCATAATGTTTTAGGAAAGCTTATGATTTGTGTTGGGCCACACTCAAAGCCATCCTGAGCTGCATGTGGCCCGCAGGCCTCGGGTTGGAAAAACTTGATCTACCCAGTCACAGCCTTGAGCTAACCTTGGCTGGACAAGCAAATATATCAATTCAACAGACATTTAGAAAGCACCACCAAGCTCTATAGGAGATGGAGCCGGGATGCCTCTTAGGAGCCTGCTGGGTCCTACAAATATGGAAATAAGGAAAAAGAAAATCTTAAATTCCTTCAAAGGAAGTTCCAGGCACTTAGCTAGTCTTGAGAAGTAAATAAGCAAGAAGGTAATAATATCTTAAAACAATAACCAAGGAAATTAGAGGCTCAGAATATTTGATTCCCCATGGAAACTAAAGATATCTTGACATACGTCCCTGAGTTGTTTTTCAGAAGCCCAACCCCTACGATTTTTCCATGAAGTAGCAATCCTGCCCGCTGGCAGGTAAACCCCAGATTCAGGGGAACTCAGATCACTGTGCTTTGTTCTAAATTCCTTCCTGAGGGATCTGGAGAAAGTCATGCCCACAGGCCAGAACTCAGCATTCCTATCTGCTAACCCCAGGTTGTTAGACAAAGCTTAACCAATCACAAATCAGAAAATCTTTCAATCTACTTATGACCAGTAGGCCCTGCTTTGAGATGTCCCACCTTTCCGTGACAAACCAACGCATATTCTCCGTGCATGCTTTTTGCCTATAACTCTCCACCTTTAAAAACCTTTACCTTTAGGCCATCAGAGAGTTTGGGTCTTAAGCATCAGCTCCCTGATTCACTTTGCTTGGTGCCCTGCAATTCTAACCTCAGTGTTTGCTTTTGCTATGCCAGGCAGGCAGGCCCAAGTTCAATTTGGTAACATCTACTAGATGTTTATATAAGAAAATGAGCTAGACCTGGTCCTCAGGAAGCATAGTCTAGATTACCAACATCTAAAGAAATACTGAACCCTCCAACATTCCCCAGCACGACCTATTTATGAATTATTTTAGCTATGGCTTTCCTAGTCATAAGGGTCAGAAAAAACCTACATAAAAATGCTTGCTTTGAAAGCATTAGTAGTGCAAAACTCAAAAGAGTAAGGAAAAATAACGAATAATTATCTTAATTAACCTCTAGAGCACCCTTTTAGGATGAGACAGTCTTGTTACTATTATAATGTAATATGTGGAATTCATAGATGTCAGGTAATGCTAAAGATCACACAGCTAGTAATTGATAAATCATAAATCTAGATCCAGTGCTGTCTCTCTCCAGAAAGAATGACTGGCTCCAATTCCATTACGATGTTAGTAAAAAGGCATCACTACATGATGTTTTGCAGGGGAAAAATGGAAGATTCATTGCTATTCAATCTGATCTGTATGCCTCATTGGATTGTGAAGATCAAAGAATATATCGGAAATCCTTCTGAAAATAAAGCATTCTTGTTTCCTTCAAACATTAAGATTATATTGGTCTACAGCCATACCACCCTGAATGTGTCCAATCGCATATGATCTCGGAAGCTAAGCAGGGTCGGGCCTGGTTAGTACTTGGATGGGAGACTGCCTAGGAATACTGGGTGCTGTAGGCTTTTATATATATATATATATATATATATATATATATATATATGATTATTTTGTGTTCTAAAAATAGAAATTTTTACTGATATTATTAGCCTTAAAATTTTTGATTGATAAATAATAATTATATATATGTGTGGGGTACAGCATGAGACTTTAATATGCATACATTATAGAATAATGAAATCAAGCTAATTAACATCCCTTACCTCACATATTTATCAATATTCATGGTGAGAACATTTGAAATTTACTCTCAGCAATTTTAAATGGACAATACATTATTATGAAGTACAGTCACTGTACTATGCAATAGATATTAATAATTTACTCCTCCTGTCTAACTGAAACTTTACCCTTTTACCAGCATTTTGTTTAAATGGAAACCTTCATAGCTAAAAGTCTCTTTGGCTAGTTAAATCCATTTCTTAAACACACACATTTATGTACGTTCTGCATACAAAGTGCTAATTATACCACAGCTAGTAGGCATTAAGCATCTATGATATTGCATGCCATATTATATGGGTTAAAGCTTTATGGATTATTCTATTACATCATTGAAATACAAATCATACTTTAAAAAAATTATTCTTAAAGATTAGAAAAGTGAGATTTAAAGTTTAGTAAATTGCTAAAAGTCACAAAGATAGTGTTAAAGGTAAGATTTCAACCCATGCAATCTAAGTTTGCAGCTCCCAAGTCAAATTGCAGCCTAGGCTTACGTGTATGTTTCATCTTTGAGTAAGACCTGACGTTCAGTTACAGCCTTAAGCTCTAGCCCAGAAAAGATGATATATAAATAATTATCATTGGTCCCCAAGGACCATGAAACATATTTTAAGCAAATTATTTAAATTAGTTAATCCTGTGGTGAATAAAATAGAAAGCATACATTCTAGTGCAATAAAATTGCATATGTTTATTATGAAAACTGAAATTAATTATTCCTTTTAATTGTGTATGAAGTTAATACAAGTGCAAACTGGATATGGCAATATAAAGTCACAACTTTACATCACTCTTCCTGGACTTCATCTAAGATAACCCATAGAATAAAAAACAGAACTGAATCAATCTCCATTGAAATTAAAAGCATTTTTAAAACAAGGGCCACAAAATATGAGGGAAAACAGACAAGAAACAAAAAACAGCGAAGACAAAATAAAAGTGTATGGAAACCTTTAGAGACAATATTTATAGTTGTGAGTTTCAGATAAAGTGAGTGGGTCACCCCAAAGCATAGAAAATGAGGTTTAAAATCATTATTCTTTCTGGAATATATGAATCCAAAGTATCTGAGAAAGAACTCAATCAATTTTGAAAGTTTATTTTGCCAAGTTTAAGGACCCGTCCATGACACAGCCTCAGGAGGCCCTGACGACATGTGCCCAGGGTAGTCGTGGTAAAGCCTGCTTTTATACATTTTAGGGAGACGTAATACATCCATCAATACATGTAAGATTGACATTGGTTCCCTCTGGAATGGCGGGACAACTCAAAGCAGGGGCTTCCAGGTCATAGGTAGATTTTAACATATTCTGATTGGCAATTGGCTGAAAGAGTTATTGTCGGCAGAAAGGAATGTCTGGGTTAAGATGAGTGGTTGTGGAGACCCAGCTTTTTCATGCAGATGAAGCCTCCGGGTAGCAGGCTTCCAGGAAAATAGATTGTAAATGTTTCCTCTCAGACTTAATGTCTGTGTTAATGTTAATGTTGGAGGGGAATAATGAGGTTCCCTGTCATGGCCTGAACTAGTATTTCAGGTTAAATTTTAGAGTGCCCTGGCCAAGGAGGGAGTCCATTCAGATGGTTGTGGGGCAGAGGGACCTTTGAAATTTGTGTTTGATTTACAAATAATAATAACAGATGTGAGGCTGGTTAGGAGCACTTCCCTGGCTCTCATTTAACAGAGCTGCAAAAAGTAGAGAAGATAGAAAAATTTTTAAAACACACAGAAAAGCCATATTTTTAAGGATGAGCATGTCTGTAAACCATAGGCAGAGGACAGATACTTTATCCTGCAAACCACCCTGCAGTGATAATTTTGAGCTGCACTGGGAAAATATGGCTTAAAGAACTTATAAACATACACTACACCTAGGGAATGAAGAATCCTGGTCACCCAGAGCACACAACTCCAGCTCACTCATGCAAAACTCTTTGGAAAAAAGAAACTTATTTAGAAATAACTTTATTTAAAACTGATTAAGAATATTAAAAGGAGCAACCATAGACTATTTGAAATATTCTCTAAGAAGGAGCGTTAATGAACAAATTGCATGCCAAGGATATGCAGCAAAAAAATTACATCATTACTCAAGAGCAGATGGAAATTTTACCAAATATATTGACAGTATTTTTTTAAAAGGAAAACAGTATCAAAAAGCACAAATAAAATAACAGTATCATAAAACAGTATCAAAAAGCACAAATAAAAGAACTGAATGTGCTATAAAGATTTAACAAAAGAGATGAAACAAAGTCAACACAAGAGAAAGAAAACTAAAAATAATTACGATAATCAAGACCAGTAGTTACAGCTTGAAAGAGAGTAAAACCATGAAAACAGCAAGAAACATGGAGTTGAGGAATGAAAAAAGCAAGCAAAATGAAATTAAAATGAACAAGTTTCTGTCAAGTGGGGGGGGAAGTGATTATAGGGAAGGAAAAACAAATTTTTCTCTACACATTCTGAATTATTAGTTGGAACAGGCCCCTGTAACAAAAGATAAGTTAGCAAGAGAAAAACAAATAGAAGTTTATCAACGTGGATATTGTATGTTCTTTCTTCATGGGAAATACCCAGGAAGTTAGTGGTTTGGAAAGAGGTGGCTGTGAGATGGCTTATGCGCCATCATCCACTGAAACAAAGACAGAAGGCTGTGGGGAGTGCTGCTCATGCAGAGATGCCAGGAAAAGCTTAGTGCTTGCAGAGTTAAGTCAGTGCCTCCTCTCCTGGTGAGTCCTGGTGATTTACAGCCCTTCTTCTCTCCCTCATAGAGAGAGGGAGCATACTTACGAACAAAGATTTCCTTCATGGATTTACATTTCCTTGACAAAAGGGTAACTTCTACTCTATTTTCAGAGTTTCTCCTGTGTCAGCAGTTTCTCAAAATAATCAGCTCAAAATAGTCCTTATGCCAAAGAGGTATATTTTGGGGTGGCATATTTTGATCTTCTCCCTGGTGTTAGTGTAAATGACAGATTAACGACCTCCAAAAATACTCTCCTTCACAGAAACAATGAGAAAACTGCAAAAATTGTCAGAATAATCTCTTCCAGAACTTCAGAAATTACTCAAAGTTTTGCAACAATCTAAACATTTATTTTTAAAAAATGATTGAATAATGGTAAGAACATTGAGTCATGTGGCATATTACCTTCCATTCTCATAGACCTCTCTTTAGTTCCACAGTGGCCTTGAAAACAGTCAGTTTGTCATCATAGTGAAAACTAGTAGCCTTGCTGTCACTGGAGATGACAGAACAGGGCTTGAACTCCTGCAAAGCTCAATTTCTAAAGACCCTGTTGTCTCAGCCCAAAATCTCCTTAAATTGATAAGCAATTTCAGCAAAGTTTCAGGATACAAAATCAATGTTCCAAAATCACAAGTATTCCTATACATCAATAACAGACTAACAGAGAGACAAATCAAGAATGAACTCCCATTCACAATTGCTACAAAGAGAATAAAATGCCTAGGAATACAACTAACAAAGGATGTAAAGGACCTCTTCAAGGAGAACCACAAACCACTGCTCAAGGAAATAAGAGAGGACACAAACAGATGCAGAAACATTCCATGCTCATGGTTAGGAAGAATCAATATTGTGAAAATGGCCATACTGCCCAAAGTAATTTATAGATCAAACACTATCCCCATCAAGCTACCAATGACCTTCACAGAACTGGAAAAAAACACCTTAAACTTCATATGGAACCAAAAGAGAGCACACATAGCCAAGACAATCCTAAGCAAAGAGAACAAAGCTGGAGGCATCACACTACCTGACTTCAAACTATACTACAAGGCTACAGTAATCAAAACAGCATGGTACTAGTACCAAAATAGAGATATAGACCAATGGAACAGAACAGAGGCCTCAGAGGCAAAGCCAAACATTTACAACCATCCGGTCTTTGACAAACCTGACAAAAACAAGCAATGGGGAAAGGATTCCCCTGTTTAATAAATGGTATTGGGAAAATTGGCTAGCCATGTGCAGAAAGCAGAAACTGGACCTCTTCCTGACACCTTACATTAAAATTAACTCCAGATGGATTAAAGACTTACACATAAGACCTAATGCCATAAAAACCTTAGAAGAAAACCTAGGCAAAACCATTCAGGACATAGGCATAGGCAAGGACTTCATGACTAAAACACCAAAAGCATTGACAACAAAAGCCAAAATAGACAAATGGGATCTAATTAAACTACAGAGCTTCTGCACAGCAAAAGAAACAATCATTAGAGTGAAACAGCAACCAATAAAATGGGAAAAAAAAACTTTGCAATCTACTCATCTGACAAAGGGCTAATATTCAGAATCTACAAAGAACTAAAACAGATTTACAAGAAACAAACAAACAAACCCATTTGAAAGTGAGCAAAGGATATGAACAGATACTTTTCAAAAGAGGACATATATGAGGCCAAGAAACATATGAAAAAATGCTCATCATCACTGGTCATTAGAGAAATGCAAATCAAAACCACATTGAGATACTATCTCATGCCAGGTAGAATGGCGATCATTAAAAAATCTGGAGACAACAGATTCTGGAGAGGATGTGGAGAAATATGAACGCTTTTACACTGTTGGTGGGAGTGTAAATTAGTTCAACCATTGTGGAAGACAGTGTGGCGATTCCCCAAGGACCTAGAAATAGAAATACCATTTGACCCAGCAATCCCATTACTGGGTATATACCCAAAGGATTACAAATTGTTCTATTATAAAGACACATGCACATGTATGTTCATTATGGCACTGTTTACATTAGCAAGGACGTGGAAACCAACCCAAATGCCCCTCCAAGATAGATTGGACAAGGAAAATGTGGCACATATACACCATGAAATACTATGCAGCCATAGAAAACGCTCTGTTCATGTCCTTTGTAGGGACATGGATGAACCTGGAAACCATCATTCTCAGCAAACTGACACAAGAACAGAAAATCAAACACCAAATGTTCTCACTCACAGGCAGATGTTGAACAATGAGAACACATGGGCACAGGGAGGGGGGAGCATCACACACTGGGGTCTGTTGGGGGGTGGCTAGGAGATGGACAGCCGGGGGGTGGGGGAGGTTGGGGAGGGATAACATGGGGAGAAATGCCAGATGTGGATAACATGGGGAGAAATGCCAGATATACATGACAGGGGGATGGAGGCAGCAAACCACCTTGCCATGTATGTACCTATGCAACAATCCTGCATGATCTACACATGTACCCCAGAACCTAAAGTACAATTAAAAAAAAAAAAAGGAATTGCCATTATTTGAATTTTTGGGTGGTTCTCTGGAGCACTTGACTCTCAAGGCTATTTTTATTTGTTCTGACTCAGAGCTTCCCCCAGAGGAAGCTCACACAGTATGAACAGTCATTTCTTTGTAGGTGTTTCATTAAAAGCAGGAAAAAAAATTAGATGGAATTGTCTAATATTGTGGCCACCCAAAAAACAATGGGCAAACCATAAAAAGAAAAGCTAGAAGAAAACAAGGGGTCAATAGAGACTCTGGAAAGGTTTGATGAGTTTGATATATATAAAATTGAGAATGCCACATGCACATACAGGATTTAGACTTAAGAATACAATGTTGGGGTGCAGAAACTAATTCCCCAAAATATGGTGCTTTGGCATGTTGCATGCTTTGAAAATTGAAAGGCCTCAGAAATAAGTCTCTGAAGCGAGGTCTGTCTCTAGCCTTTCACTTGTTTCCCTGTCTCTCTGATCCTCTTTTCCAAAGCACCAGGAGGGACTCTCTGGAATTTACTTATCTAAGAAAACTTCATTCCAAAAGAAATGCAATTGTCTTAAGACTCCTTCTCTAGGAATCTCATCAAATAACCAGGAAAGACTAACCTCAGAAGAGAAGACACTGGGAGTCTTCATCATACCTGACAGGCTTCATTTATTCTTCTGAGGGAGGTTCTGGGAGATTACCTAGGGAACTTTATCCGCATAATAAACCGGGAGAATTATTTACTGACCATTGTCTGACCTATTCATTTCTCCATTTTCCTCTCCCCCTAAGGAGACATCGTTTGAGTCTCAATCATGTTGCTCCTCTTTGACTTTCTATTTTGCATGACTGCCATGAACACATATGCACATAATAAATTGGTTTTTCTTTTGTTAGCCTGTTTTTTTGTTATGGTGTGTTGGCAGTGACCTTGTATGGTGGTCATCACCTCCCTTCTGCCCCAGAAGCACTGAGCTTTTTAAAGAAGCACAGGTGTAAATGTTCATTGGGCAACGGTTTCTTAGATATGACACTATAAGCAGAAGCAACCGAAAAAAAAAAAAAGATAAATTGGGATTTATTGAAATATAAAATTTGTGTTTCAAAGGAGATTATTAACAAAGTAGAAAGGCAACCCACCAAATGAGAGAATATATTTGCAAATCACATCTCTGATAAGAGTCTAGTAACCAAAATACATTTAGGATACTTAAAACTAGAAAGTGAAACAAACCAATTAATCCAGTTATAAAAGGAACAAAGAATCTGAATAGACATTTCTGCAAAAATAACATACAAATTTCTACTAAGCATCTTTAAAAAATAATCTACATGGCCGGGTGTGGTGGCTCACGCCTGAAATCCCAGCACTTTGGGAGGCAAAGGGAAGCGGATCACCTGAGGTTGGGAGTTCAAGACCAGCCTGACCAACATGGAGAAACGCTGTCTCTACTAAAAATACAAAATCAGCTGGGCTTGGTGATGAATGCCTATAATGCCAGCTACTCAAGAGGCTAAGGCAGGAGAATCGCTTGAACCTGGAAGCAGAGGCTGTGGTAAGCTAAGATCGTGTCACTATACTCCAGCCTGGGCAACAATAGCAAAACTGTACCTCAAAAAAAAAAAAAAGTGCTGTACATCATTTGCCACTAGGGAAATGCAAATCCAAACTACAATTTGATGCCTACTTTACATCTACTAGGATGGCTATTAAAAAAAAAAAAAAAAGGAATAGATGCAGTGGCTCATGCCTGTAATCCCAGCAGTTTGGGAAGTTGCTCACCTGAGGTCAGGAGTTCAAGACCAGCCTGACCAATATGAGGAAATCCCGTCTCTGCTAAAAATACAAAATTAACTGAGCTTGGTGGTGCATGCCTGTATTCACAGCTACTTGGGAGGCTGAGGCAGGAGAATCACTTGAACCCAGGAGGCTGAGGTTGTGGTGAGCCGAGATTGTGTTATTGCACTCTAGCCTGGGCAACAAGAGCAAAACTCCATCTCAAAAAAAAAAAAAAAAAAGATGGACAATAACAAGGGCTGGCAAGGAGGTGAAAAAACACTGAAAGACACACATTTCCTGTGGGATTGTAAATGAAGCAGCCTGTGGCTCCAGACACTACAACCCCCTCCCAGCTTGCAAAAACCATCCTGGACTGTAACTTCTGTAACCTTCCACTGAAAGTCTGAAGTAACTGGAAAACATTTTGTCCATTTTTTAAAAATTAAATAGAAGAGTTACTATATGACCCAGTAATTCCACTCTGAGTTACCCAAGAGAAATGAGTATATATGTTCACACAAATACTTGTACATATGTATTTGAAGCAGTTTTATTCTAAAAAAGCAGAAAAAAAACTCATGTTTTTTAAAAGACAAATGAAAAATTGTAGCAAATCCATAAATAGAATAATATTCAGCCATAAGGAGGACGAAATTATTGATACACCTGGCAACATGGATGAACCTTTATAACAATGCAAGTAAACGAAGCAAGACACAAAAGACTATATAATGTAGAATTCCACTCATATGAAATATCCAGAACAAACAAATACATAGAGACAGAAGGTAGATTTGGGGTTGCCAGGGTCTGGAAAGAGAGTGTCATGAAGGGCAAGTTCTAATGGGAATGGGATTTCTTTTAGGGGTAATAAATTAGAATTAATTAGAATTGAAATAGAGGTGATGGTTATACTAATTGTGAATATACAAAAATTAACTGATTTCTTGCATAGTTTCAAAGAGTCACTTTTATGGTATACAAATTATATTTCAATTTGTAATAGGACTATGAGAAAATGTAAAACTATGCAGAAAAAAATGGAATTCAACATAAGTAATTACAACAATAAAAGAGAAAAATATAATTTGCATAAGCTAGTAAAGAAAAAATTCTTTCTTCACACAGAAAGAATTTTTTAAATCTTTACGTTTCAGAGAAATACTGTATATCAGAAAGGGGAAAATGACACAAAGCTAACAATTCTAAGATATTCTAATAAATGTATGGAAAAAACAACTTGAACTGTTGTATAAAATATTAAATCCCCTATTAAAAAGCATAATTCAGCAATATCTATATTATGCAATGCCAGACTACCTGAGGCCCACTAAGTCCTCAGGGAAAGACAGAATGGCCCCAGAATTTCTAGCCAAACAATAATGCTAGCACAAACTCAACATTAAAGAACAAGCAAGCATGTGAGTGTCCAAGGGAGCACTGTTTTTCTAAGTGATTCTTTAGGAAACCATTAGAGGATGAATCTCAGTAAACCAATTAGTAAATGAAATTATTGCAGCAAAATTTCAGCACTGAGCATTGAGTACGGGAATTGACTAAAGTTTAAAGTAAATATGATGATTTCGCTTACAGAAAAAAATATAAAAACTGTAAACCCTGGTGATGTAGAAGTGATATAAAATTTCTAAAGCTGGAAGGGAATGGAGAAAATGTGGGAGTTTATGTACCATCTCTGGTTTTCTCAATTTAAAAAAAAAATCTTAGTTGACAAATATAATTAGAAGTTGCTAGCTATATGGTGAAAATAGTATATTTCAAGGTGTAAAAATTTTAAAAGTAAAATAATACACTCAGTTAATATGTTGGTAGAGAAGAAAGAAGAAAGCATTGTACAAACTGGAAGTAAAGTTTTTGCACTGTGCGAATAACCATGCCTTCTGCTACAGTAACATCAGTGTGGTTAATTCCAAAGTTGATGTGTAATATGTAGTGTAAGCACTGTCATCATCTTTGTAAAAACCTAAATAATTTGATTTCAGAACAAGATTTGGGCTAAGGATGTTCATAATTCCATAATTGTATAGCATAGACAATAAAAAAGATATTATCTAAAAAGGCTTAAAGATTTTTTAAAGTTAATATTATTTTAGATAACCATTAGAGCAAGTAGTAGTATATAACAATTTTTTTGAGAAGGAAATCCAGAAAGCCAGATGTATGCAAAATATATTTGAAAGGTCTAAATATAGAATTCACTGCAGAACATATGAGAGATAAAATAGTGCCAAATGTATCTATTATTCATTATATAAAGACAAATGAGCCAATTTCATATAATAAAAGAAAAAATGAAAAATCAGCATTAAAAATTGTAAAGTGTTTTAAGCTGACTGACTGCATCATGGATGGCATGGTAACCTCTGTGACCTGCATGTACATTCCAGATGAGTTCCTAGAACTAGAAAGTCTGAAGTAACTGGAAGACCACAAAAAGCAGAAGAACGATCAAACCCTGTGGCACCTAATTAACTTCCAGACATTCTTCTATTGTTCCTTATTCCTGCCTCAACTGCTAAGGCAACTGGACTTTGTAACTCACGTTGGTCAACCTCTTAACTCCAGATCCGACAAGCCCCTCCCAGCTTGCAAAAACCGCCCTGAACTGTAACTTCTGTAACTTTCCATTGCCCACCCCAAACCTATAAAACCAACTCCTATCCCACTGCCCTCTGCTGACTCTCTTTCGGACTCAGCCTGCCTGCACCCAGGTGAATAAACAGCCTTGTTGCTCACACAAAGCTTGTTTGGGGGTGGGGGGGTCTCTTCATTTATAGCATGCGTTTTAACAAATAAAATCTAATGTAAGGTTGCAGACAAGCAATATTCATATAAATAAAGTAATTTAAAAAGTTTGCACAAAAAACTCCAGGCAAATGAAAACACAAACATGGATATTATAACCTTAATAAGGTAATCATTGAATTCAGGATAATAAATAAGTAAATAAATACCTGTTACAGACAAGGGCACTGTACAAAGATAAATATTGTAATCCACAATGCAGATTCAGTAGTTATGATTACTTATGTCAGAAGATAATAGCATCAATATTCTAAAAGCAACAACTACCTGGAAAATAAAGAAAAAAGGAAATTTTAGTTGTGGGAGACTATAATTCATCTCTCAATTTGTGACAGATAAAACTAATTAAAAATAAAAAAATTATAGGAAACCAAAAGTAATTAATAATTGAATAAATCCGATTCATTGACGTATAGAGAGTAAAATGTAAAGAAGATTTCAAGGACCCACACCATTGTATAACACCACTCCTATAAGTGTGGAAAACGTATGTAATTTGCTTCTAAACAATAAAATAAGACAAAGGTTATGGGCTATGGATTCTGTGGTTATCTTACCTTATATGGCAAAGGTGGAGATATTCTGTCAATATAATAAAGGTCCCTAATCAGTTGACTTCAAGTTAGTCAAGAGAGATTAACCTGATTCACTTGAGGTGGACCTGACCTGATTAGGATAACTCATTAAAACCAAGTCTATAGGACAGAGAAGGCAGAAATCAGAGAAAGGCTCTCCCTCTGCAATAGAAAAGCAGACCGGCATGGGAGGAGGTTGCTAAGTCCCCTATTGTGAATGAGTTTCAGAGATGAGGAGCATGAATGGGAGGGCCTGCTGGATTTCAGTTTGGACAGATTCTAGAATCTTTGGTTGGAGGAGGCTCCGTTTAATGTGGGCTGATTTGCAAGTGACAGCTTACGTGGGCTTATATAAAATTTGTAAATGAGGAACGTGTTCCCTCCAGAACCTAATTACCTACAAGAGGTTGGGGGTGCTGAGAGTTTATTGACCCAGCTGTTTCTTGACAGTGTCAGGGATTGAGCAGCCCTTGGCTTACCAAATAATTTTCGAGAATGTATCCAAGATGGGGCGGGGGGGGGGGTCTTGCACTATGTGTGAGGCAGCGACCCACCCTTTTTACGAGCTCCTTTGTAGTTGTGTGTTCTGAATGTGTGTCATATGAATCTCCTTAGAGAAGTAGTTACAATATAGTGTCTACCTGTGCTTCTGGAGAAAGCTAGATGCAAGTAGGATTGACCTGCAAAGGCTGTGTGTGGTGGCAAGGCTACCGTAGTATCCCATGCATTGTCCAGCAAAGGTTATCATGTTCCTTTAGCGGTGAAGGCAGATTACAGCTGAGAGGCTGACAAAAGAGGCAGTGAGCAGAAGATACCACATCCAGCATAGCAAAATTTTACCAATTTCTATATTTCAGTAATATTGTGTGTATGGGGTGGTGTTTAGTGGGTGGAACCATAGAATTCAGAGTGGAGGAATCAGGCACCATTTATTCTTTCCAGGTTAAAGAGCAGACCAAATTGAGCTATTAAATGGAGAAGCCATAAGAATAATCATCCTTTCATTAGATACATCTTGTGTCATGGGTTTTAATCCTTGAAGTCCCTGGGAGTAAGGGAGTAACTGGGAGTAAGATTCATGGAGTCCTCTGTTTTTTCCTGATAATTTGTAAGTGGCAAAGACTTCATTTAATTTTAATTTATTACTCATTGTATGAGATCCCCCATGCCCACTATGGGACATTTTGAGGAAATGGGTGTTTTGAGCATGGGGGAAATTCCAGTACTTAAGGTGAGGCATGCCTGTTTGGTATCTCTTTATGTTCAAGAACTCCCTAATATTATAGGGGGTACTTTGTTTAAATTTAATACGATTACTAGGAGCAATCAATTTTGGACTTACTGTTAATTAAGGTGATGAAGGTTTGCCAATTAAAGTATTATAACACATTTTAAAGTTAATTCAGAACCTATCTTGAGAGATGCAGGAGTCAATAAGAGGCCTTTGGTCAGAATTTTTGCTGTTTTAGTAAATCCTTTTAATAAATTTTGGTTTTTCAATTGGATCAAATTGTGGATCTCTGTTTCATTTTTGTTTCTCTTCCTATACTCAAGATTTTTTTTTCTTCTTCCTTCCTTCCTTCTTTTTTGGGCAGCGGGGGGGAAATTGTTGTTGCTGATGTACTTCAGGGTAGCCCGTCTCTATCCTACTCTATTTCTGAGTCGCTTTCTCCATAGAGCGAGCCTCAAATGAGTGTTTTCAGGGTTAGGGCATTCCCTGTGGCACCGGTTGCTTTATAGGGTTGAAGAACCCTGGCCTTAAGTTGGGTTTGAATTCACCTTTTTGTTGTGTGCAGATGCCATGGCTGTTTCTTTCTGTAGCCCTAAATTGCTAAAGGACGAAATCTCTAAAGGTGGAATGACCATAAAACAATATGTTGACGACTTTTCTTTGAAATAGATACGACTTCAACACAAAGTTACAAAGATCATGTGAAGGAGCTCTGTACATCCTTCACTGTGTTTCCCTTAATGGTTACGTCTTTCATAACTGTAGATCAATATCAAAGGAAGGGATCTGATATTGGTGGAATGCATGTTTATAGCTCTGTCATTTACAGCATGTGTGGATTCACTAACCAGCCTTCTCCGTCAAGGACACAAGACTATTCCTTCTCCACAAAGACCTGCTTCCAGCCATCCCCACAGTCACAACCACACCCCTCACCTAGCACCCCAGCCGCCAGTGACCACCAATTCACTTCCATCTCTATACTTTGTCATTTTAAGAATTACATACAAATGGAGTCATACATTATGTGACCTTTTGCGACTGCGTTTTTCACTTGTGATTTCCTGGGCATTCATCCATGTTGTATGTATCAGTAGTTCATTCCTTCCTATTACTGAGTAGCACTCCATGGGCTACATGTAACCCAGTTTATTTAACCATTCACTTACTGAATGATATTTTTCCACCTAGGGTTATTACGAATAAACTTGCTAAGCGCATCAGTGTATGTGTTTTTGTGTGAACCTGACTTTTCATTTTTCTGGAATAGATGCCCCACTGCGTTTGCTGAGTTTTAAGGTAATTGCATGTTTAGTTTCATAGGAAACTGACAAACCGTTTTCCAAAGTGTCTGTACCATTTTACACTCTGATCAGCAATGTACAAGTGACCCAGTTGTTCCGCATCCTCCCAGTGACTGTCTTTTGTATTATGTTGGTGCACAAGTCATTACTTTTAATGACAAAAACCACAGTGACTTGTGCACCAACCGAATAATTTTCTAAAGCGTCTAAAATATTCTTTCAAGTACACATGAGAATCTTAAAACAATTGATGCTTCAGAGACTAGGAACTGGATTTGGGGGATTAAAACAGAAGGAGAGACATGCTTTTTAAATGATTCTCTTTGTATCAGTTGAAATGTATACTATATGCACATAGTACTTATTCTAAGTGAATTATTATTTTACAAAAACCAGTGACTGCTTTATAAAGTGTGCCACACTTTATAATTCTTAGAAGCTCCTGAAAGGCAAGAACCCTGTTTCATCCCGTGATGTATCCCAGGTTCCTAGAACAGTGTTATACACTTAGTATTGTAGTCTAACTATACACATTTGAGAATAACCAGTCAGTTCTTGATCATGCATTCCAATTAGGAGGAAACTTCGTTCTAATACCACGTGTTGTTGCTCACCTAGAGACACACACACACTTATCCTTCTCATCCCTGATCCAGTGAAGGGACCTCCTAATTCGTCACAAGCAGTCAGGGTACTCCAGGCCAACATAGAATCTTTTTCTTTTTTTTTTTTTTTGAGACGTTGTCTCGCTCTGTCAGCCAGGCTGGAGTACAGTGGCACAATCTCTGCTTACTGCAACCTCTGCCTCCTGGGTTCAAGCGATTCTCCTGCCTCAGTCTCCCAGGTAGCTGTGAGCTACAGGCACATGTCAGCACACTGGCTAATTTTTATATTTTTAGTAGAGATGGGATTTCACCATATTGGTCAGGCTGGTCTCAAACTCCTGATCTCAAGTGATCCACCAGCTTCAGCCTCCCAAAGTGCTGGGACTACAGACGTGAGCCGCCACACCTGGCCCAGCACAGAATCTTAAATTGACTAATAACAGTAGGACCTCTCATGTGTAGAATGTTTACTCTGAATGAAGCACAATTTTGTTTACAATAATTTAAAGACTTTTATCAAGAGTAAGATTGAATCAAGCTTGTGATCACAACATAGTGTTGACTGGAATACATAGCAACCAACAGTCATTGAAATTACAATGACTAATTATTATTGTTGTCATAAATTTGAAAGCTTTCTGTGAACACTTTCAAAAATAAAAAGCAAATGTTTTACAGATCACTTCCCAAAACTGTTGCTAAAGCTGATTCCATTTTTAGAAGTCCTTATATGAGCATGGCATGTGTGATTTAGACATTTTACTCTCTGGAGGAATGCAGAACAATTGGAATTCTTATAAAAAGACTGTGTGTTCTTAAAATATAAAAATTATTAGGGTGTTACGTGAAATAATAAAGATCACAAATATATAAGCTTTTCCTTATTCATTCTTTAAAGCTGCTTTAAATATTTCTGCTATTGCATTTTCTTAAAGTTTAAAGCCACAGCAGCAATTGTCAACTCCAACATCCTAGTCATTCTTCTCTTCCACCTTCTACAATCCGCAAACGTCTTCAGCCGGCATTTAGTAGACTTTCACCCCCTCAGCTCTTTCTTTACAGGAGAGCAAGTGTGATTATCTGCCTTCACCGGAGTCTTGGCTGGAATGTTCTCTGTCCTGATTCTCCTGTCAAATGAGAGTATGATGAGACTGGAATCCAGTTGAGAACCTGGCACACGGGAGACAGGCAAGAAATCACCATTTCATAAGGAAAACTGACAGTCCCCTGGAAGTCAGCACACATCTCCTTTCTCCAATCATGTAATGCTTTCCTTCCCTCCTACTCCCTCCCTTCCTTCCTCCCTCCCTTCCTTCCTTCCTTGTTCCCTCCTTCTTTTCCTCCTTCCAACCTTCCTTCCTTCTCCCCTTCCTTCCTTCCAACCTTCCTTCCTTCTCCCCCTTCCTGCCTTTCTTCCTTCCTTCTTCTTCTTTTCTCCCTCCCCTCTCTCCCTTCCTTTCTCCCTCCCTCCCTTTCTCCCTCCCTCTCTTCCTTCCTTCCTTGTTCCCCTCCTTTTCCTCCTTCCAACCTTCCTTCCTTCTCCCCCTTCCTTCCTTTCTTCCTTCCTTCCTTCTTTTCCTTCCTTCCCTTCTTCCTTACTTTTCTTTCTTTCTTTCTTTGTCTTTCTTCCTCCCCTCCTTCCCTTCCTTTCTCCCTCCCTCCCTTTCTCCCTCCCTCTCTTCCTTCCTTCTTTTTCCTTCCTTCCTTCCCCCCCTTCCTTCCTTCTTTTCTTTCTTTCCTTCTTTCTTTCCTTCCTTCCTTCTTTCTTTCAAGATAGGGTCTTGCTTTGTCACCCAGGCTGGACTAGAGGGCAGTGGTGTTATGTAGCTCACTGCAGCCTCTATGCCTGGCCTCGCCCTCCCAAGTAGTTGGGACCACAGGTGCCACCAAACCTGGTTAATTTCTTTTCCGTGTTTTTCACAGAAATGACATTTCTCTATGTTGCCCAGGCTGGTCTCATCTCAAACTCTTCAGCTACAGTGATCCTCCCACCTCCACCTGTCAGCATACTGGGATTACAGGTGTGAGTCACGTAATTGCCCATATTATTCTATTTTTGAATGTGCTTTCTAGGCCGGCTATATTCATCTTCAAAGCCATGGTGCCACTGCAGAATGACAGAAGAAAATATACATTATTATCAGGTAAGCATAAACTTAACATGCATTTTATATAAATGGAGATACATTGAAAATAATTATCATTTTTAAGATTGAATTTATCTCTAATGTAAGTCATGAATGAATTATGACCTAAAAAACAAAAAGGACATTTTAATTTAAAATTAGCAGCTGTCTGTAATTATTAACATTTAAGGATGTGAAAGAAAACTACCTACAAAACTTGATAATCTTTCAGAACTCCAGCTTTTCCTACCATGTTTGAACTTAATTGATTACGTACACTTAACTTCAAGCCCTTGCTGATTTGAAATAGCCTCTCTATTTTACATGATTTTGTTTCCAGAATCACTCACTTGCTCTTTCAGGTCATTATGCTTTTCACACCAAAATTATCGCTGTAGCTTAACAGAAGCAGCTTGTTCCCAGACTTTGGGCAGTGAGACACTGGCAGTTTTGCCCATAGACAGTGTAAAGAAGTGTTACTCTCTGCACCAGAATCAAATCTCCAGAAGCCCTCACTGAAGCATGAGATTCCTAGCCCTCAACTCAGGACTATGAGTGCAGGATTTCTGGAGAGGGCACCCTGGTATCTGTACTTTCTCAAATTCCTCACATGAGTCTCAGACACATTAAATTCTGAGAATTTAATGGCTGCAGATTTGCCAAAGTAAATTTTGGCCTCTTTAAACAGCAAACAAGGTGCTTATGGAGTTTTACACTGTTGTAATACACTTCCAGCTCTTCTCTCTGCCTTACCACGTTTTTAATTATTTAACATTAGAGAAATCATCATTGCTATTTGAAGAAATATGAGATATGCTTCACCCAAATCCTATAAATAACTAGTTAGAATAATTAGCTGAAGAGCAATTTGACTCTCTGAAATTTAACATGTTCTAGAATTTTGAAAAAAGAAAGCATATGGAATAGTGTTTAAAAAATGGTTTTGAGAAAAAAAATACTTGTTCATTGATCTGAGATTAATTGACCAGTTACAGATTTATTAAACTTTTAAATATGTGTAAGAAGAATAAATTCACCTCCACAGATCCCCAGTTTCTTATTCCAGTCCTACACTGCTCCTTTAAGTGAAGCCTACTTTGCTTTCAATTCAAAACCCTTACTCTGGTGGCCTCAAGAATTCAGCACCAATTGAGTTCTTACATTCACCATCAAACATTCAAATATACTCCTAACTCAGGGACTGCCATGTATAGCAGTCACACACATCAAGGTAGAAGGATGTTTTTTGCACAATAAAGAGAAAACAATACAGTCTCCTTCTAGAATATTAAGCTGTATCAGCAGTAAGAGAAAATAAGTGGATATATGAAATCCATCTAGGATAAAAAAGAACAAAGTAAAATGATGAGTTTACTTTATGAGTTTTATCTGTCTTCCCTTTTCATGGCAAAATTTCGCTTGAAATTTGAAGATAAGTAGCTCCCTAAATTTGCTTCTTAAGATTGCATAAATATTTTCAAAGGTAATTTATTTGAAAATAAAATGTTAGTCATTCCTCCTTGAAAAAGAATTTTAAAACACTAACCTTTGTAGTGAATTGGCATACAAATCATAGTTCCAGTAACTCCATACATTAATTCTAAAACCTCTGCTTAGCATGAGAAAAGGATAAAATATTTATGAAGTTTATATTTCAGTTGGCTGTTAATCAAATAATTGCTAGAGTGCAAAGAATTTAATATATTTAGAGTTTATAATTTGGAGGAAAACAAACTCCAATACATCTAACAAAAAATGGTGAAGCAAAACTTTTATGGTATAACCGTCTTAATTAGATAAAACTATAACAGAAATAGATTTTTTTCTGAATACACAAAATAAATGTTTGGTTATAAAGAACTTAATTCAAAGGTATTTAAAAGTTGAGTAAAAGTGGTTTGAAGATGCATTCAAAACACATCATAAGCTTTTTTCTTAGCCTTTTGAGAACCAAGTTATTTGATTACAGTGGAGAAAACTTTTCATTCTTCCTACATCACTATGTAAGGAAGGTGATGGTGTAGCACTTCCTTTTTTTCTAGTCCTTAGATACAAAATTGTTCTAGAAAGATAGTTTGTCAAGAAGAAACTAGAGAAGAATCTTTAATAGCAATGCGCTTACCCACTTGGTATGAGGGGGTAGAAAGGAAATGGTAGGGTAGAACTTACCTTGTTGGTTTAGAGAACTATCTCAAGGACTGGACACTCCTGAGGCCATGCCCCACTGGACTCGGGTTTCTTTATTTGCATGCTATTGTGCAGTGTGATGGTGGACAATTCATGGATCACCCTGAGGGACTTGAAGGAGAAAGGGCATAGTCCCCCGTATCCTGCCATTTCTCAGTGTGGGTGTAATTGGGAACAAAAGCTGTTGACAATTTGGCCTCCACATGGAAAATGCAAAATTCTTCCAAAGCCATTGTCTCTTGACAGCAGTGTAACGAGAGACTGTATACGCAAGGCAGAGCATAGCAAGCTGCATTGGTTATTTTCTCTGCCCAGAGTATTTCTCACAAAACTGGTCACTTCTCCTCTTTCAGGACTCTACCCCAAAGCCAGCTTCTCACTGAGTCCTTTCCTAACTTCACCAATCAAACCTGCCCTCCTTCTATCTCCACCCTATATCATCACTCTCCCACAGAACACTTTATTTCCTTTACAGCACGTATCACTATTGGAAAACATTTTCTCTATTTCTTTATTGAATGTTTCCTCCTTCCCACTGAAAAGTAATTCTTTTTGAGGTTGTGACCAGTCCTGGCTAAAGAACCACTGTCATTCATTTGCAAATATTTATTGCATGTCAGAGGCTGGGTGCAAAATGTTCAGCAAAGCAGACAAGATCCTTGCCTTCTTGTAGTAGTTTATAGCATAATGGGTGAACCCTATATTAATCAAATAACTACAGAAACAATTGTAAAATTATATCTGTGATCAGTGCTGGGAAGGAGAGAGATATGCACTAGCCGAGTGGGTAATGGAAAACCTAACTGAGTCAGGGAGGTCAGAGGAGGTTTCTCAGAGGAAGTGACTTTGGAGCTAAGGTTTCAAAGATAAGCAGACATTAAGTGAGGAGATTCTAAGCTGAAGGAAATGAAAAGACCCTGTGGCAACAGGGAAAATGATGTACATAAGGGACTGCAGGAAGGCAGATGCAGCTGGAGCACAGGAGGCTGTGGGGGAGCAGGATGCAGGGATGGATCATGGGGGTCGCCAGGGGCTGGACCAGAGCAGGGATTGGTGAGATGTGACTTTACATCTAGTGCATTAGGAGTGATTGAGTCTTCTGTGTGTGCAAATGTGGGAGTGTGTGTGTGTGTGTGTGAATGTTCACAGGGGAGTATAATCAGGTTGTAAATTCTAAAGACGGTTATGGCTATTCTGTAGAGGACAGTTGACTGGAGAGAGAGAAAAACAGTGTAAGCAGACCACTTAGGAGGTTATGGCAGTATTCCAGGGACGAACGATGGACATTTGAATTCAGGTAGCACTCTTGTGAAAGAAAATAAGTAGGTAGTCCCCAGAAACGTAAAAGATATAAAATTGAAAGGACTTGATGTTGGATTGGATAGGAATGAAAACAGGACAACTTACTACTTACTTGAGTTGATTAATGCTGACATCATTATCTGAAAGTGAAGATTCTACAAGGGGATGTGGAGAGGTATAGACACCATGAATGTGGCTTTAACGTGTTGAGTTAGAAGATTTTACAGGGAGCTTGAATAAATTACGACTTCCTACACTTCTTGAATTTCTATGAGTTAGAGTTTTAGCCCTATTCAATTCAACCTGGCCGATTACCTTCACTCTTTAAAATAATTTTGGTTATCATCCTTCTTTAATAGCTAAATGGAAGCCTGCAGTTTTGTTTTCTGCAACTTTAAATTCTACATACTGTGTGAAGCACCAAGGAGGCCTAAACACCAACTCGAGAACTTTTACAGTAGTGAGAATTGAGGGATTGGCTGTTGGTGGTTTTATCTGTAAAAATATAAAATCAGTAACTTGAAACCTGAGATCAAAACCATATATCAAAAAAACATAGTGGAATTCCAACATATAGTTTTATAGAACCTGAGCCTAAATTGTCAAAATCTTACTGCATTTAATACAGACATCCAAGTCCAGTCAAGTAACGTTTCACAATATCAGATGAGAATGTTCACAGCACATCGCAAGTCATCTGGATTGATGTCACCTCCCCAGTGTACTCGGCCTTCACTATTGATTGTCTGCCCAACAAGCAACAGAGCCAGGCAGGAGATATTTTATCTAAAATAACACACAGTTTTGCTGAGATCTATTTGTGAGGTACCTTTTAAAGACAGTGCAAAAATGTCTTCTGATACATTGAGAAAGATTACCTAGAATTAACCAGAGATTTTTTGTTCTTTTTATTTATTTCTATTATTTTCATTTTGTAGAAACTCTGGGATAGTATGCAGAAATTCTTTTCATTTTTAAATCATTTTGTGAGTTCAATTTAATGTTACTTTCTAGAAAGATTTCTTTTATTTTTTTAAAGATATCTATCTCTCTATCTCCTCTGTGTATCCTCACGTATGTATGTTACCACTCTAAAATATTTAACAACTACATATGTTCGTAGTATGTTTGATTTAAAATTTTATGTAAAATTCCATTACTTTAAACAGTAATAACTTTCAGAAACAGCAACACTAGTCTAAACTAATATAAAAGTTGTAATTTTTACAAATACATAAGCCCTCCCAAATAAGGTAATTTAACAAATGGTATTTTTCTGAGTAAACAAAATGAATGCCAATTTGCTAACCTATTTTGCAAAATTCATCAAGTAACCTAAACAAACAATCTGTTCATACATATATCAAGTAATTAAGAAAAAAAAAAAAGAATTTGCTGATGTTAAAGTAGAAATAGAACCTTTCTACAGTTTACCATTTTGCTTCACAATATTTTTCTCTCACTTAAAAAAGTCCATCTTTAATCATTAAGACTTAATTTAGACCAAAATCAAGTAAAATATACATACTCCTAAAATTTAGTCTGCTTCTGGAAACATAGAAAACATGTTCATGCAGGCAGCCACCAGGAAAACCACCACATGTAGAGAGTGCCATGGATCAAAGGGATATTTGAGTCATTTCATTAACAGCTATGTGACAGGGGGACACAAGCTGGAAGAAACGCCGTTTTCAACCGGAAAGGGTAAATGATCTGTCTGCGATGTCTGTCACTGCCAGTGGCCAGCCTGGATGCTCTGTCCTGGTTATGCAGTTGGGTAGGAAGACATTCCTACTAAGGGTTATGTGTGCTCCACTGGGTGTTTAAGGCAGCATTGGCCCCATGACTATACTGATGTCCACCTCTAAATGAGTGAGCATCTCTAGTATTTAAGCCTTGCATCATACACTGAAAACTACTTGCAAGCAATATACAGAAACTTATCAATTGAAAATTATTAAGTATTATTTACTCAATATTCAGAGAAGAGAGAGCTGTTCTACTCAATGTAGGGAATATACTTATTCAGAAAATTTATTCCAGTGTTCCTTTTTATATTAACATTTATTATTTTCTAATTATACACAATACTTGTCATATTAGAAAAATTTGCAGATATGGAAAAACATATTAAAAAGAGAATGAAAAACGCCCATAATGTCATCTCCAGAAATAGCCCCATCAGCATTTTAGTATAGTTCCTTCCAGTCTATCTTTATGCATATGCAACTTTTAAATACAAATAAAATCATACCATATATGGTATATTATACTAATTTTTAATACAATATTATATTATAATTTTTCATGTTATTAAATGTTATTCAAAATCATGAATTTTAAAGTCTATACAGTGACCAAATGGTTACCAATGTGGTAATATATTTAGCCGGTAATGTACTTAAGAACACATATGCTATTTCCAACCTTTATTACTTTTTAAAAAATGGAATTTCTACAATTCTTTTCTAAACTTCCACATTCAATGCCCTTTAAACCATTATGTGAAACATTGATGCATCAGTTTTAAGGCATAATAAATAAGTCACTCAACAGACATAAAAGGAATCTAAATTAAGTTTTTTTAATAAAAAATGATATGAGTGATGAAAGAGCTACTTTCTATAAATCACAACATTTGAAGACATAGTACTTTAAAAGGGTGTCTTGCTTCTAAAGGCGCACTTTTCAAATATGCACCAGGTGGCAAGTACCGTTTGTGGTGATAATCTTTGTGTTGAGAAAAATGCCTAAACTTTTGCTATATCGGTGGCTGCTGTGATCTTGTCTCATAAATGAGACCTCAGGCACATGTTTGTCTTCTTACAATGGAGAAGAGTCCTGTAGTAGCTGGGGCGCTCAAGGAGAGCCGTTCATGTATGGACGTCTGTAGCAGGCAGAGGATCTTGATTGTCAGAATCAGCTGCTGGTGCTGTATAAGGCCGGCAACCGTTATCAACATGTTCATTGAATGGCAGTGCAAAGATGCTCAGCTACAAAGTGCTCGTCTGCGATTGGGGTTGTCTTTACAGCAGTCAGTGAGGAGGGAATAAATCAATGAAACACTCTCCATATAATTCAAATGAATAAACTTGAGGAAGAGAGTTGAGAAGACATCTTTCCGACAATTAGCCTTGCATTGACTTTTAAAAATAATTTAAATAATGGTTCTATTTTAAATTTATCTCAGGTGGAAAAATTCATCAAAATCACTATTTCAACACTAGTGTCTATGAATCCCTTTATTATAAATTCATTCTGTTCCATTTAATTAGTAGGTATTCAAGTGTCTAAAATCCAAAATAAGTAGTTTAAACATATTAAATAACAGCTGTGCTGGTCAGTGTGTTAGAGTTCAAAACATCTGAAAACTGCACACACACCCCCCAATTCAACCTGTCTGGTAACCTGTACCACACAGAAGCTAATCAAAATCAGCAGCATCATCCTAAGGTTATCTAAGACAACAACTAGACGGTGGTTATTCTTTTCCTGAAGGTACTGGCAAAACAAATGTAGACCCTTTCCTCTGATTCCCAATCCATTCCCTGCCAAACAATGACCCAGTTGGGCATATGACTTCTCCACCACCCCTGAGTGATTGAACAGGAAAGGGTGTTATGATCTTTCTGACAATGACCTACAAGGAGGGAGCAGTGGTAGTGCCATCCTCATACCTCAGGTGCACTTCATAGGCAAGGCTCGCTGCCCTCAAGAGACAACTGTTCGTACCCTAAGTGAGTAGCATAACACGTACCACATGCATAGTTTCATTCCCCCAAGTAAGAAATGCCCTTAGCAGAAAAGGCTAAAACTCACCCAAAGCAGACAGATCTTTTACTCTCACATTTGAAAGCACAGGTTCAGAATGGAAAAAGGATTTAAACCACCAGGTGGATTCTGCCACTTCAGGCAACCCTATCAAATAAAATTCCTATTACTTCTTATTAAACAAAGTAGAGATTAAAAATAAAAAGAAATAATAAGGGTAACACTAAAGAAATAACTAAGTACCTTGCTGTGATTTGTCATCGTCTACGAAGTTAACAGAATCAGAGCCCATTAAAGAACTCACTGAAGAAATACTGGACTCTGTGGGAAACAAATGATATTAAACAAATAAATAACTAGCAACCAGACAAGCACACTCACATCATTTACATTCAAACACTCAAGGAGCATGGTTTGAAATTATTTACTCCTGGCTTATGAATTCATGAATTAAAAAACTGATCAAATTACCGATCAATAGAAAGCTGCCACATTTAGAAAATACTATCTGTTCTACTGATAAGATAAACTCATTTCCAAGGCAGGCAACTCTCTCTCTCTCCACGGATGTGAATGTTGAATTTAAAATGTATTGTAAATGTTTTCAGATTCAAAAACTTAGAAAGAATGAGACCAAGAATAAATATTGTTGTACTACAGTAGAAATATTACATATGTATATGTTTAAAGTTCTACAAAAGTCATAAAATCTAGAAATTAAGGAATTATTTTAAAAGAGCAAGCATTTTGTCTTATTAGACTTGTATTTAACACCTATGTCTCTTATAAGATCAGAATATAAAAATAACTCCTATAGATAAATAGCACCAATAAATGAGCATAGTTTAAACTTTTGGTAAAATGAATAAATCAGTAGATGTTTCTAACGCATATACTATGAGCAACCCTCGAAAGAGGAGTTTTCTGCATGTTGTTGCCATAGAAACTTTTCATAACTACTAATTTAGTTCTAAAATGCTTATTTCATTTTATGAAATTTCTAAATCTTCTCTAAGAAGCTACAATTTTCTATTTGGCTATGAATATGAACAGATGGTTAGATTAATAAAAATAAAACTGGCCAGATAGAAGTTGGCCTATTCTCCGTGAAAGAAAATGGAAATTAGAAAATTTTTGAAGCAAAGTCATGCTATCCTTTCTTTTCTAAGGAGTTGAATAACACTTTATTTATGTAAAATTATTCATTTTTAGTGGATCTTACAGAATGCAAGGCACATAAAATTAAAATGTAATTATGAAACATAAGCTGATGTTCACTGATTTGTAAGTGTCAACGGCTTCATTGATACGGTGTAGCTAGAACAAAGAGAAGTGCCTGTCAGCACTGGGTCAGAGAGGTCCCTGAGGCCTCCTGCTTTCTTCACTGTCACCAATAGTTAGCTGTCTCCTTAAGCGCTGAACGTAACATGATACATAAGTCAACAATATCCACAAACATCACCTCAAATCGTATTATCTAGGGATGTTCTCTATGGTGCTGCAACTTACTTCGATAATACTGATTTCTGGCTAGAAGGCAACCGATGGAAGGCACCGACGCCATGACTTTACCCGTGAGAAAGCGCCCAGGAAGCTGTGAGCATCAATCTGAGAAACAGCAACAGGTAAAAGAGACGTTGATGTGAGTAACAGGGAGTTTCCTTTTCCTTTTTCCACGTGACTGCAAAGTGTTATCATTTACCATGTAATACACATCTGATAAAAGGAAATTAAATGTTTACACAAAAGGTCAACCAAGTATATTGCAATAAAAAGATGCAATTAAGTAGTATATTTAGTTGAAAAAGAACGATGCATCCAACTATAAACAATGCACAGAACTTATTCCTTCTAAAACAGACCTAGAGGTCAGAGAAAGCGTTAACTCAGCCATAACGTAGTCACTCACCTGTTTGTTTTCTTTAGTTCTTCTGAAATGAATGTGGTTCTAAAGTTTCTTCAGAAAATACATGCTTTGAAAGACTCGATTCTTAGTGAGTGAAGAGAGGCTGCATCACCCACGCAGGCCCAGACGCAGGCTGCAGTGACTGCGCCTGATCGGGGACCCCTGAGCACACCTTCTATTTAGATGCCTCGGGCTGGCTGGAACCTGAGCTGTGGGTGACTCGGGGTGAGGTGGGCACACAGCCAGTCAGAGGCAGCAAGCAAGCACTCTCTTCACGTCTGCCCTCCAGACAGCCAGAGGCCCTCAGAACGCAGCAGCCTGCCAAGTTCGGCAGCAGTGAGCAGGGCAGGACGTGGCCCTGTGCTCTTTGGACTCAGCTTCTTTAATATTACAACCGCTGGTGACTACAGAGAGGGAGGCCATACCCAGGTGTCTCCTCAGCCTTCGATACAATCACACACTCCACCTGCAGCACCACGCTGGGCACGTGCAGGATACACAGTCAGCCTGTTGTCTGGCTGGGGAGACTGAACATAGCACAGACACAGGGAGGCAAGGTAGAGTCCCACGATCAAAGGAGAGCAAGAAAGAACTCGAGGGAACAGTGCAGTCTTCCTGGAAGAGGGACACAGTCAGTATAACTTGATGGACAGTGAGTTAGAAATTCTAGTAGGAATGACAAGAGACAGATGGAAATCATGGGTAAGAAGAGGTTATTTATGACATTGTATCAGTATCATTCATTGATAACAAAAGCTAAGTTTCATTCTGATTTTTGTAACATTTTTCAGATCGATTACTTTGCCCTTTCATAGACTCAGTTGACTTACATTTACACTGAGTGGTGATTGCGTCTATTGCTGATTCAGTTTGTTCACTGGCTATTGGTTGTGTGTGGCTTGTGTATTCTTAACACAATTTTTGTAGTGTATACATTGCTATAAAATTATTCATGTCAGCTAGGTTTTCAAATATATTCAAATCATTTACTGTAGTATGCCATCATGGTTTTTAAAATATTACTCCAGACACGGGACCAAAAGATAGCTACATGATCCCACTTACATGTGGAATCTATAAAAGTGAGAAGAGTGATTACTGGAAGCAGGGAGGATGTGGGAGTCGGGAGGTGCTGGCCAAGGATACAAAGCTGCAGTTGTGTTGAATGAATACATCTAGAGATCTAATGTACAGCAGGATTGTAGCTAATACTATTTTACTGCATACTGGAAACTTTCCAAGAGAGTAGATTTCAGGTGCTCTTCACACACACACACACACACACACACATACACACACACACAATAAAACAACTATATGATATGGTTATGTTAATTTGCTTGAGTGTAGCAATCATTTTAGCACGTATAAGTATTTCTAAATGTCATGTCATGTTGTACGTCTTAAATATACACAATTAAATAAAAAACAAAACAAACAATAAATATCTACTTCACTTGGCTATCCTTCCTTTATGTTGCTAATGCCATTTATTTAGGCCTTTCCCTCTCTCTCTGTTTTAATAATTAGTTTTGCTACACCTTTATTAAAGCCACTTTTTTCAAAGAAATATTTGGTCCTCTCTTGTCTCTTGATTTTATTTCTTTATTTTCTGTCATTCTTTTATTCTTCTTCATTTTATTTGCTCCAAAATTACACTTCTTGTTACTTATTTCAAAATACCTTGTAACTAGAATTATGATATTTCTTGAGTGTTTAGGAATGCTTTCTCTTTTCCAAAAGTGTATGATGTTTTTTAACTTTTAAATTCAAAGGTACATGTGCAGGTTTGTTATATAGGTAACATGTGTTGTGGGTTTGCTGTACAGATTATTTCATCACCCAGGTATTAAACTGAGTACCCATTAGTTATTACCTGATCCTCTCCCCTCCTCCCACCCTCCACACTCCAATAGACCCCGGTGTCTGCTGTGCCCCTCCATGTGTCCATGTGTTCTCATTATTCAGCTCCCACTTTTTTTTTCAGAGACCTTTTTTATTAAATATGTAAAAAGTAGTTATTTTACAAGCTCAAAATCAGACAAATGTATGAAGGTATAATTGGTATAATTATAAACTGTATCACCCAAAAACTCAATGAGGACACAATCTATATTACATTCAATATTTGCATATTTACATACTGAAAGTAAACCACTTTGAAGTGAGAACACATGGTGTCTGGTTTTCTCTTTCTATGTAGTTTGCTAAGGATAATGGCCTCCAGCTCCATTTGTGTTCCTGCAAAGACATGATCTCATTCTTTCTTAGGGCTGCGTAGTATTCCATGGTGTCTGTGTACCACATTTTCTTTATCTAGTCTACCACTGATGGGCATCTAGGGTGATTCCATGTTATTGCTATTGTGAACAGTGCTGCAGTGAATATACATGTGCATGTGTCGTTATGATACAATTTATATTCCTTTGGGCATATACCCAGTAATGGGATTGCTGAGTCAAATGGCGTTGTTTTTAGGTCTTTAAGGAAGTTCCACACTGTTTTCCACAGTGGTTGAACTAATTTACACTCCCACCAACAGTGTATAAGCATTCCTTTTTCTCTGCAAACTTTCCAGCACCTATTATTTTTTGACTAAGTGTAAGATTTTTAAAGCTATGTTTTAATTGATAATTTCTAAATCTTCAGCCTTGTCAGAAATTATGAGATGATTTCTGATTTTTGAAACGATCTATGGAGGTGTCTTTCTGTGCACTTGAGAATAATAAATATTCTGTATTTACTGCATACTGCCATTATTTTATATATGTTTGCTAGATTGCATTACATAACTTTTTAAAGCAAATAATTCTTATACTTATCAATGTGTTACTGCTTGATCTGCCAGTTTCCTGTATGAGTACATCATCTAATTATGCCAATTTTTGTTTTATGAATTTTGAAGCTTTGGGGTAGAATCACACAATGATCATGATTATAATATTATCTGAGTGGATATTTGCTGTTGTCTTATTTTATCATTCCTAACATTTCACCTTTGTGTTGTTTGTTTAATTTGTCTAGTATTAATATTACAGCACTAGCTTTTTCTCTAAGTAATCATAAAGTATATCCTTTTGAATCCCTTAATTTTCAACTTGCTGTTCTATTTTAACAATCACTTATAAGTATCCTTTAACTGTATTTTTTCCTAATCATATCTAGTTTTTGAAATATTTGAGTTTAGCCCACTAACATGTGTTGGAATTACTCACATATTTGAACTTCAGATGTTGAGATCTTCCTACATAATTTTTGTGTCTCAGCCACATACATGCCTTGTATATACTTTAAAACTTTAATATAAATGTAAATTTAGATAGTTTAAACTTGATTGTCCTGCATTCTGACTGAATACTAGTGTTTCTTCCAATTTACCACTTCTCTTTTTAACTACGTCCTACCTAAAATTTAGCTTGTGTGTACGTATATGCACACATACATGCATACATACGTGTGTATGTACGTATGCATATATTTACCTATTTGAATTTTATTGCTTTATCACTGCCCTGTTTTTCATAATTTTTTCATTTGTTTCTCTGACCAACCTTAACATGGTTATTATGAAGTCTTGGTTGAAACCCTCTGTGAAATTAGCTTCATTCCATATGCATTCTGTCAGTTGTGACTCTGTTGACTGGCTTTCTTAGCAGGAGATTTCTTCGTAGGTTTTGGCTGTTGGTTTGAGGCTCATTTCGAGTGTTCTCTCCGTCCTCTGAACTCTCCCACACGCTAGACCACCCACCTCTCCTGGCTAATGACATCATGGTGTTCACATACCGCTCTCACCTGACCCTAGATTTGTAACTTTGAATTAAACACTACTCAGGTTTTATTAAGTTATTTATTTCTTTCACATATTAAATTGTGAGCAGGTCAAAGACAGAAGTACCCCTATTCATTTCAGCTTCAGCAATGCCCAGCACAAAACCTGACAGATATGGTAATTTAGGCTCTAAAAATGCAATAAAACCAATGCATTCCTTCTTTGCCTGGTAATAAGGATCACATCCTTGGCTAATAATAAAAATGTCATAACAGGGCTTAGATTTAAATGCTATAAATGACTCAATTAGAGTAAATTTTACCTGGATTGCTGATTCATGGTTTTTTTTTTAATATCCAAGTACTAAAATTAATCACAATCACATTCTCAGTGAGTCTTTTGTCCTAGAATTGAGGGTGCTAACATTTTTATTTGGTGATGACAAGAAGAAAGTGACTGTCTAATTCCACTAACATGCTGAAAACCAGCAGGGAAGACGGAGCTGTCCGCTGCACACACTCCTGTTCAGACAAGTTGTAAGATGAGCTCTACTGATGCCTCTTAAAGGGTTGAGAAACGGTTCGAAGACTAAGTTCTAATTAGTCAACTGCCACCGTTCTGATGGATGATCTGTTTATCACATGTAAGATACTCTTACTGTGCTAACCTACCCTGCGTTAGCCAGACAGATTCCATTTTGCTGAGAGCCAGATAGACTCCATCTTAACCTCTGCCTCACCCCCTCTCGCCATTTCTCCTTTGAGTGCATATCTGGGTCAGGTTCCTGTGCTGGGTCATGTTGTACTTAGAGCTATAGAAACATATAACCATTGTAACCATATCCTGCTTGACAAGCCCACTTGTTATTGTGAATACCCCCTTGATTGATTGTATGGAAAGTATCCCACCACCGCACCTTGGTATCCAGCAATCATGGGAACCGCTCGTGTATGCCCTCCTTAGTTAATCAACAATCATGGGAGCCTCCTGCCTCCTAGTTACCAGCCTCCTCCCCTAACTTGCTTATTCTGCTTCTGTAAAATTCCGCTTGCCCCCTTACCCTGAGCAACATATAAAGGAAATCAAAGCCCTTCCTCAAGGCCGAGAGATTTTCAGCGTGAACTGACTCTTGGTCCGCCGGCAATAAAGGACTCACAATCAGATTTCAGAGTGTGGTGCTTCCCTAACAACTTGCTTGGATATAACAACTACTCTTTCTAACTTTGTTGACATTGGATGCAGCAGTAAATAGATATCAGATTGCTGTTTTCTGGAGCATGGAAACCCATGACAAGAACAATGACTAAGCTTGCTGATAATTCAGCATGACCCTGTGTTGTCACAGACTGCTGGCCAAGGTGCAGTATGAGAGGATCAGTATCTGACTCTCCTGGAAGACTTGAACTGTCTAGATCTCATTCCAATCTGCAGTTACAGAACATCGGCGTGTCCCTACAAGATGCCAAGAATTTTAAGTGTGTCATGATAGTCAGGCCAATAGATGTGCTACATTAAGCATAGTATAGTCACTCGGAAAAGCTAGTGCTCAAATGAGTATGTGATTTTCAATGGATCGCTAAACAGCCAGGGTGTTAGGAGGCAGATTTGGGGTGCCCACTGGATTTAGGGTGCTCTATAAAAACATGGCCATCTGCATTAAAACACTGTTTCATTTTGTAATTATTGTGGAAAAGGTTACCAACAAGCAGTTACTGACTATCTCTGGGACTCTGCAAGTGATATATGACAGAGGAAATAATAGTATCTAACTTTATTTGAAATTCATTTCAGTTCCAATATATATATTTCCATTGTTTGATTAAATTTCAGATTTCTCTGGATTGTCTATAGTCTATCTGTTGTCATGATTGTACACAACAGAAACCAATCTTATCTAAAATCAGGAAATGATGTGTTGGGAGAATGGTGGTCAGTTCATGCAATCACTGGGAACCACAGAGCAGTGTGCTCTCATGAGCAGGATTCTCCAGAAAAGATCCTAGGAACTTCCCAGGGGTCATCTGGTCCGTGAATCGCCAGAGCCAGGACACGCGAGGAGGTGCACCCAAACCGCTTCCCATGGCATTGGAGCTAAAATTGCCACAGCCACACATCCCAACGGCCGGGCTGCTGGCTCTTCTAGACAGCCTCTAGAAAGTGGCACCCTAAATCCTGTGGGCACCCCAAATCTGCCTCCTAACACCCTAGCTGTTTAGTGATCCACTGAGAAATTTTTTCTTATCTAGAAGAAGGGAGCACAAGACAATATAATATTAAAGTGTGTTCTCCAGAAAATTCTGGCCCTCCATGCTATCAGTAAGAGCACAGAATTGTCAGATTCTTTTTGTTTAAATTTTGATTGCTCTTAATGTCAGAGCGAAATCTTAAACACCATTTCCCCCCAATCTATATTACTCCCATTTCCCCCACAAATTCCCATTCTCAATATGAGGAATCTGCTTATTTTGATATGCCTCAGATCCTCGTCTATGAACTGCAGAGTGCCTCTGATTATCTGACTGCAGGAATTTCAGGCTCTGTAACCTAGAAGACAGACAAATTTGCCCACAGTTTTATTGAGACTTTTCTTGGGGAAAAAACGATGAAAGAGAGTAAGGAAAGCAGGGCTGAGCAGTGAGAGATGCTGGACAGCAGGGGGTGGGCCTCAGGGGGCTTGCCCGGGAGGGGAAGCCCTGGCGGCACTGCCAGGCCCCGCAGCCTGCCCTTACACCGCTTGAATCCACTGGCTTTGGATAGCAAGTTCATCTGTCTGGGAGCATCTCTTCAGGGGCTCAGATCGGTTCTTTTTCTGGGAAAACTCATACAAGGAAGGTGAGTAGGATGAAGTTTAATTCCTGCCCCTGCAGAGGACTTGAGGTCAGCATGACTCCCACCATCTCCAGCCTGTGTTTCCTGACCAGCACCTCTTCTGAGACAAATGATTTTTGGGTCAGGACTGACCCATATCTTCATCCTTGAACTTTCTGAACCACTGGTCATCACACCCTTTGTAAGCTGTGGGTGTATGTGTGGGAAAGGTGCAGTTCCACGAAAGTCCTGTTCATGTGACTCGCCCTTGGCTGCTCCTGGGAAGGAGCCTCTGGAATCTTCTGTCCCATAGGAGTGTTTTTGCATTCCTGAGGTGTCAAGCCACACGGTACCAACTGTGTGGATAGTTTATACCAACGTGTGCTCCATGGTGATCTGGCACTTCAGGAACAGAAGTAAGTCATACGAGTGCTCTCTGCCTGCATGACAGACCTCCATAAAGACCTTGGGCTCTGAGGTTCATGTGCACTTTTCTAACGGGGGGCATTTTGTACATGTCACACATTTTTGCTGGAAGATTTCAGTGTGTCCCATGTGACAGCACTAGGAAGGAGAACCTAGAAGCTTGTGGCACCTGATGTTCTCCAGACTTCCCTCCAAGCAGGTAGACTTTGGAAGTCTACCATCATCTACTGGATCCAGCTGGTTTTTATAGAGGCCAGGTAGTTAAATGGCAACCACCACTCATGCATTCTTTATATATACATATTTTTAAAAAAACTTTTGTTTTGAGATGGGGTCTCCCTCTGACACCCAGGCTGGAGTGCAATGGTGCCATCTTGGCTCACTGCAACCTCTGCCTCCTGGGCTCAAGGGATCCTCTTGCCTCAGCCCCTCAAGCAGGGGACTACAGGCACACGCCACCATGCCTGGCTAATTTGTGTATTTTTTGTAGAGACAGGGTTTTATCATGTTGCCCAGGCTGGTCTCGATCTCCTGCATCTCCACAGCCTCCCAAAGTGCTGGAACTACAGGCATAAGCCACCACGTCCAGCACATTCTTTATATCTTAGTAGCACCAGTATCAGCCATCTTTCCCAGGACACACTGAAATCTTCAAAACATTTACTATCTTGGCTGTGACATGGGGCAGGAGGAAGGTCAGGGAGAAGTTCTGGAAGCTTGCACCGAGCCTTGCCTGCTACATCGCTTCTTCACCACAAGACAGTGGCCAACATGATGGTTTTGTCAGCCACAGATTGTGCCCATGTGAATTTTACATTTGCGGACCAGGGGAGCTGGCCATTAGGTTCAGTGTATAGAGTAAGAGTAAACCAGACCTGGGTCAGGGCTCCTACACATACTGCCCTAACAACCATGTCATGATGACATTTCTGACCCCTGAGAATCCATTTCAACATAGCTCTTTTGCTTGAGAAGTCCTCAAGATGTCATGTACTTCAATTCCATAGTGCACGAACATCCCTTAGATCCCTTTGTGGAAGAACTAGGGTGAATATTTTCAGATGCGCTTCCCATGGTGTTAGAGAATCCCTACTCGTGGGAACCCAGCCCGCCTTCAGTCCATAAGTTCCGGATCTGAGAAGTGTCTAAGATCAGAAACCAGGCCAGAGATCATGAATATTTATTGATGCAGCTGCCCTCAAAATCCTTGACTATATTTTTATTGTCCAAATGAAGCAATGTTCTTGAGGCTGCTGGCCCGTCCTGGCCCTGGGAACACCGTGTCTATCAGCCAGCTCCCTGTGTGCAGGGCATCCTGTGCTGCTACCCTGACCTTACCACTCATGACAATTGCATCACCAGCTTCTGATGATTAAGTCCCACTGCCTAGCCTCCTTTAGGGGATTTTGTCATTCCCGTTGCAAGTGGGGGTTCCTGCTCTATAACAGCATCTCCTATTCTCAGTTCTGAAAAATAGAAAAAAAAAAAAGCCTCACTGATTTTCTCTGTGAAACTGGTACTCCTCTTTCCGATGTGCTCCTTTTCATTTTGGGAAAACAGTGTTCCCTGTGAAACGCAGCCAGCTGGGTTTTCTGGCCTTAAGTAGGACACCCGCTCCAGCATGCACATGGCTCTGAGGTTTTGGTTTTTTACCCTTTCCTCAACCACTGTCTTGCCCTGGAGGGAAACCCCTCCAGCAATTGACGAATTTCTATTTCACTCTGCATGGGCTATTGTTACTTCCAGGAACTATCCTCATAACACATCAGTTTCACGTGCTGCCCTTGCCAGGGTGTTAGATGCCATATCATGGAAAAATCACCCTCATCAAAAAATTCTTCCTTACCCAACCTTATGTCTGACACTCCTTGAGCCAGCTCCTTAAGGAACCAGTTCTGTTTGCATTCACCCATGTGCATGTTAGCTGAGCCCTGCTGCTCCTTTAGGGTAGACGCCCTTTCCTACATTAGCAGACCGGCACTCCTTAGTAAGTTAATGTTGTAACTCCAGTGGTCAGGTTATTTCTCCAGTGGTCAGGTTAGAACATAAGTGTTGATCCAGCAAGGACACATGGTGCATCATTTTAAGCAAGGAAAGAGCCCTGATTTTAAAAGAAAGGAGTTGACCATTTCTGTAATCATAGAGGGTTTTGGACAATCTTGTGATCCCAAATATGTTAGTGCGTTGACTGAAATGTCCCCCATCACAAATCTCAGTGTCTGATTTCTTTCCAGAGGGGCCCTGCCCTTGAAGAAGCAGACTCTGAGCTTCTCATAATTCAGCCTGAGGCTCACCCTTCAGCTTGTTTTGCCATTTAGCCGCAGATCCCTTTACCTGCTGTCAAGGAACCATCTGACTCTCTCCTTACGTCAGTATTCCCCACTCTCCTCTGGCAGATTTTCTCCAGTGAATTGGCAACAGCCAGGAACAGTCAGCTCATCCCACAGCCCTATGATTGCTGTTTCCCCCAGACCCTCTCCAACACCAGAGATGGCGCAACCACTGCGGCAGCCCCTCCCACCATCGCACTCTTCCAGTTACCATCTGCAGACGTTTGGCTAATTGCCCCGTTTGTTTGTTTGCTAAAGCAAATGTAATAAAATATGACCAACTGGGGACACTTAAATGAGAGACATTTATTTCCCACAGTTCTGGAGGGAGAAGTCCCAGATCAAGTGTCCACGGGGTTGGTTTCTTCTACGGCCTCTCTCCTGGGCTCACATTCTTCCCTCTGTGGGTCTCTGTGTCCAAATTCCCTCTTCTTATGAGGATACCAGTGACATTGAATTAGGGCCCACCCTAATAAGCTCATTTTAACTTAATTACCTCTTTAAAACCCTGTCTTCAAATCCAGTCCTATTATAAGGTTAAGACATCAAGATCTGAGTTTTGGGGAACACTATATAGCCCATGCCATCCTGCGTGAGCTTGCCAAAAAGACTATGGGTCCCCCACCTGTCGCCCATGACAGGGTCCACATTGCCAGCCAATTGAAGGGTGATCAGCTCCAACAGCCCAACCCTAGTGCTAAGAGAGTTCGGTCTCTCACTGGGCAACCTGAGCTCTATGTAGGGGGGAGTTTACTAAGGCATGAGGGAGAGAGTCCTTGAGCATCACCTGTTCAACTCACCTCTCTTCTCAATTACATCTTGATATCTCTCAAACAATTTACCAGTTATAAGTAAAATTTCAAACACAAAATGTATGCTAAGGGAAAAAAAGTTTGTTTTTGAACATGAATTATCCAATTTATAAAATATCTTCCGTTACATCAATTTTGAGTTATTTTTACTTTACCCACGAATGCATTGCAATTTTTGAAGATAATATCCATATTTTCTGACATAACATTTCACATATCCAGTCATTTTTTCTGCTGATCCTTTAGCTAAACTTATACAAAACAATTTCCTAGTCAGAATTAAAAACAGAGATGGGCCAGACGTGGTGGCTCACGCCTGTAATCCCAGCACTTTGGGAGGCCAAGGCGGGTGGATCATCTAAGGTTGGGAGTCAGAGACCAGCTTGACCAACATGGAGAAACCTCATCTCTGCTAAAAATACAAAATTAGCTGGCCGTGGTGTCACATGTCTGTAATCCCAGCTACTAGGGAGGCTGAGGCAGGAGAATCGCTTGAACCCAGGAGGTGGAGTTTGCAGTGAGCTGAGATTGCAACACTGCCCTCCAGCCTGGGCAACAAAAGTGAAATTCCATCGCAAAAACAAACAAACAAACAGCGATGCAATAAGCTTCAGAGGCTGAGACAGGAGATGCATTTTTAATAACAAAGGGATAATTATGAAAGATCCCAAATCAACCTAACATGTTGAAAGCATTAAATTATATATTATTTATTTAAAATAAAATTTTGAAATCTGAGACCTACACATACAATAAAGAATAGTTTTACTGTATTCTTCACTCTATCCCTGAGAACATAACCTTCAGCTATGGTGTTCTTTCATTTCCTTCCTATTTTTTCTTTCTTATGGAAATAAACACTGCTAAACTTTCAGATGAAGTACAGTATTAACTTTTATCACATGATCCAAAGCTCAAAATGGATTTTGAACTTCAGCCGAGGGGGCAATATATCTTTATAAGTTTCATCCCAAGAAAGATAAAAAAGACAACAAAATGAAACATTACCTTGGCTAAATCTTCCCAAGCTGTTGCCAGAAACTGTGGAAAACTCATTGGTATTGCAAATACATTATAACATAATAAGATAGTTTTATGTAACCAAGATCAGTAGTTGAAGGTGATTTGTGTATAGTTAACTATAGGAAGACACAAGCAATTAATGTTATGTTAATCATAGACAATTTTCTAAAGTATTATTACTATATATATTCAAGCATATAGACTCAATCACAAAAACATGCAAAGAGGTATGGAATTTTAGGTAATTACACAGAAAGTGTTTGCAAAACAACAGTTTGCTTGCTATCTAGAGAAAATATTGCTAAAACATTTGCCAAAGGCAGAATTGCCTCAAAATAAGTCTTATTCCAAGACTAAGTCTTATTCCCCTGGCGACCTCATTCCCTACCATGGCCAAGATCACTCTAGTGTTATCCCCTCCTTAATTTAGGGCCTCGGATATTGTGTTTTACCTCTGTTACACAATGCCCTCCTCACCCAAGCCCACACCACACCACATAGAATATATCTGGATCTGGGTCTGGAAACAGGTTAACGTATAACATTATAGAGCAAGTGTTAGAATCAGAGCTCAGACAGGAGATAAAGCCTGTTGTCTGCACTGTTTCCATTCAAACTAAAGTGGGGTGCCACAGACGACACTGTTCTCAGGGAACATGTCCATTTCTTTCTTTCTTTCTTTTTTTTGAAACAGAGTCTCACTCTGTCACCCAGGCTGGAGTGCAGTGGTGAGATCTCAGCTCACTGCAACCTCCGCCTCCCGGGTTCAAGCAATTCTCTGCCTCAGCATTCTGAGTAGCTGGGATTACAGGCACCTGCCACCATGCCTGGCTAATTTTTTTTTTTTTTTTTTTTTTTTGTATTCGTAGCAGAGATGGGTTTCATCATGTTGGCCAGCCTGGTCTTGAACTCCTGACTCATGACGCACCCACCTTGGCCTCCCAAAGTTCTGGAATTACAGGCGTGAGCCACTGCACCCAGCCACATGTGTCCATTTCTAAGAAAGCTAGCCAGAACAGAGGCTGTTCAGTCAACAGTTATAGACCACTCTGACTGTGCAGTATACTATTCCAAGCACTAGTGGGGGAGACATATATCCCTGCCATTAGGATGTTTATAGTCCAGTTGGTGGAGATAATTTTATTGACAGACAGCCAGAAAGAAGAACCGTAGCATGGCATCCAAGTGGATGGAGGTGGCGCTCAGCACGCTGACCAGATGCACAATCACAGCCAAGCATCGAGCAAGTTAAGCAAATTTCTAGAAAATGGAGACTTTTGAGGTCAAGACTTCTTTAAGGCTCTTTATTAAATAAAGAACCCAGTTGTCTTTCTTATCTGGCTCCTTCTTTCTTGATGAAACTATAAAACTTTCTAGCTGAAGTAACTTTTTAAATACCCCACTGCAAGCAATGTGCTGACTGTAAAATATTGAGCTAAGCAAAATAAAGTGCTCCAATCCTTGTCGTATTAGCATTCAGAATGCATTTAAGCTGTAATTAAACACATTTTTCTTTGAATACACATTTAATATGCACAGCAAGATTGATTAAATACCTCCAGCAAGCTGATCTTTTACTTTTTGGTCTCCAAGATGGCACATGCATTGATTCAGTTCCCCGCCTGGGATTCTTTCACTGTCTTCATCCCTTGTATATTCCAATGGCGGGCCCTCCAGCAGCGGCAGAATGCTTAAATACAGAATCGAAGACACAAATCACAGAACTGCACATTGTAATACATGGTGCATACTATACCATTTAACTATCAATTGTTAATCTTTTTAGTAAGGCTGTTTTATTTCACAGAATGGGGAAGAAATGTAACCTCGAGATTAGGACTGAAAGTTGGGAATCAGAAGTTACACATCTAACTTTGCTTTGAGCTATTCATATAAACCAAGATAAATTTCCTTGTATTTAATCCCACAATGGATAATTTTTACTCACATCATTGATGAGGGCTAACAAAATACAGGAGGTGCTCCTTCAAGTCTGGATTTTGTCTGAATGTGCTGGGGTAAGGAAACCAGCATTTGTCTCCCCTATGCCTTTATTTTTTCTTACAAAAATAGTGCTATTCACGTATGTCCATTGCGGCACTATTTACAATAGCAAAGACCTGGAACCAACCCAAATGTCCATGGATGATAGACTGGACAAGGAAAATGTGGCACATATACACCACAGAATACTAAGCAGCCATAAAAAATGATGAATTCCTGTCCTTTGTAGGGACATAGATGAATCTGGAAACCATCATTCTCAGCAAACTGATACAAGAACAGAAAATCAAACACTGCATGTTCTCCCTCATAGGCAGGTGCTGAACAATGAGAATACATGGGCACAGGGAGGGGAACATCACACACTGGGGTCTGTTGGCAGGGAACTAGGGGGAGGGACAGTGGGGGAGGGGGAGGTTGGGGGAGGGATAACATGGGGAGAAATGCCAGATATAGGTGACAGGGGGATGGAGGCAGCAACCACCTTGACATGTATGTACCTATGCAACAATCCTGTATGATCTGCACATGTACCCCAGAACCTAAAGTACAATTTTAAAAAACTGCTATTAAAATTTAAGTGTTCTTCAAAATTTTATATATAGGATGCTTTAAATGATTGTATGCATTATACCACTTGTTACCAATTTAACCCAATTGGTGTTCTCCTTTTGCTTTTCAGTTAATCTCAAATTGTACATTAGACATCTGTGAAAGATCAGGAGCTATGTTCAGCCTTTTTAGCAAAACCCTGTGGAGACATGTCTGTTGGAGTTGAGTCATCAGAGTATATAATCATATTAGGGGACTTGAAGGGCTTCCTTCAGTGAACTTCATTACAACTACCCTCCCTTGATCATCAAATACAGTTTGGCTTTGTAGCAGCATTTCCTGGTGAGAGTAGGCCTTTTGTGAAGTATCTTTGAAGTTATCACTAATACAGCTTTGATCTGAGATTTTACGTAGAATTGCTCGTGGAAATAGCACACCTTTTTACAGTGCTTTATGCTATCGACTCATACAGAGGCTGCAAACTCACTCATATTATTTTGTAAATGTAATCTTTAATTCATTTAAAGTAACTATAACAGAATTCACTTTTTCATATCTAATGGGAATATGGTGAAAGAATTTATTTTAACTTTTAATTAATTTAATTTTCCGTATGAGAGAGAAAGTGCTTATGTTTGTTTGTTTGAGATGGAGTCTGGCTCTGTCACCCAGGATGAGTGCAGTGGCTCTATCTGGGCTCACTGCAACCTCGGTCTCCCGGGTTCAAGTGATTCTCTTGCCTCAGCCTCCTGAGTACCTGGGATTGCAGGTACCCACCACCATGCCTGGCTAATTTTTGTATTTTTAGTAGAGACAGGGTTTCACCATGTTGGACAGGCTGGTCTGGAACTCCTGGCCTCAGGTCCACCCGTCTCAGCCTCCCAAAGTGCTGGGATTACAGGCGTGAGCCACGGTGCCCAGGGCTTATGGTTTTTTAAGAGGAAGATAAAGGATAGCTCATTGTCCAAAACTCATGAGCCTTCATTCAGACTAATAAAAAATGTTGATAAATATTTCATCAAAAACTGAAATCATAAAATGAAACACTTTGTAATTGTTTCAAGAGCCACGGTAATGTGCCTTCGCTAAAACGATGCCTATGTTGGCAAGCTTTTTTAGTCCGTTATTTTAGGGAAGAGTACTAAGGGCTCAATAACTTGCACGTATGCCACAATCTTTCAAAAAATTTGGGGAAAGAACACAAAGTTTATATATCCAGTTTGCAAGAATAATCACCAAGTGATTTCAAGTCCAGAAACAACACTGGGGGGTTTATTTTCTAATCTAGGAATGGGGTATCTGTGCATCATCAATTGACACACCAGGATGAAGTATTTTGGAAGGTATGGTTCAAAGTAACAGCTATTTATATGAGTGGTTACTGTGTGTCTCGCACTACTGCTATTTTTATTTCCAAGAATTTTGTGGACTTAAAAAATACCAAAGGATAACTGAGTGTCATATTCCTCTAAAACGAAGAATTAGGGATTGAAATAATTAGTGTATTTTTGAATATATATCTGGTGTTTATCATTTACAGATATTAGTTTTTATGGATATTGCTCTACGAGCAGGGGGAAAGCCTATATACTTTGTAAATTCTTAATGCCCATTGGATATCCTAGCATGCTCGCTGAACAGACAGTAGTAACTCATCAATCCATTCATTCATTCGAAGACTTTTTTGTGTGTATACTACATACGAGGGCTTACTATGATGTGAATACATAAGATTAACAAGAGAAAGTTTTTGATCTAATGAACTCAAGCAAACTAATAAATTATAATATCACTTCCAGTAAAGAAATATATTACAAATAAAATAAAATAAACCAAAGAGAAAGAGTGTTAGGGGGACTGCTAATTTAGATACAGTCCTAAGAAACAGCATCTCTGAGGAGGGCGCATTTGGGCAGACCCTGCAAAAAGGACCGAACTCAAACATAAGATCACTGTGAGGAAAGTTCCAAACAACAAGAGCAGCAAGTATGGGTTCTCTACGGTACAGAAAATGCTTGGAAACAGAAGAAAAGGCCATGAATTCAGCTGAGCAAGTGAGACGGCGAGAGGGAGGAGGCTAACAGAAAACGCACTCAGAGAAATGAGTAGAGAACAGCTCCTACTTGCAGAAACAGCAAGGATATGGATGGATTTTATTTTGAGCGTGATGGGAAGCTATATATGAGTTTTCAATAGAATCATGACAATCTGATTTTCATGGTTAAAAGATGTTTCTAGCTGTTCTGTGGAATAAGGACCCTGAAGTTATCAAAAGTGCAAGCAAGTAGAATTAGAAAGTTATTGCAATTCTCCACGAGAGCGATAACAAGAAATTGAACAAAGAAGGTAGTGGTAGGGATCAAATTTTGTAGCTGGGCTACAGAAGTGATGAAATACCCTTATTAGCATTGGGAGGAAAGTATGTTTGAAAAACAAGAGTGACTCCTAGATTTTCCACCTGGGCAACTGGAAAAGGAGAGACCGACAGCAAATTGAATCTAATGTCTTTCTTGTATGCCATGGGATATAGATGAAGGGTTTTACTTTGAACAGTCAAATCTGAAGTGCCTTATTAAACAATCAAATGGAGATGAAACAGTCACCTGAGACTCAGTACAGAGACCAGAGCTGTAGATGGAGATGCAAGGCCTGCTATTTATCATTCATAGATACTACTTTCCTATTCATAGATATAAATTCTGGCTATTATCAATGTCATATCATATTTAAAACCAAAAGCTTAAATGGGATTGCCTGGTGGTATAGTACAGAGACAAGCAAAGAATATAGAAGGTTGAGAACAGGGCATACCAACCTAACATTAGAAGTCAGGCAGAAGAGTGAGAGCCAGCACAGGACATGGGGTCTGAGCAGGTAGCACAGTCGCAGAAACTATTATAAGTGCGGTGTCCAAGGTGCAAAGTGAGACAAAGGGGCAAGAAGGAGGACCTTGCAGTTGCTTCAGTGCAGAAACCACTGATGTCCAGTAGGGAAGCCACTGTTGTTAACTCTGATGGGAAGTCTAAGTGAGGCATGGTGAGGGCTTTTAATAAGACTGCAGCAAGGGTGAGGGGCAGGAGGAAAATTTTAAATGAACACTACCTAACAAAGTAAAATCATAGAGCCCAGAAACCAGCTGACCCGCAGCCAAGGATGAAACAACAGTGCCATTCCCTAAGTAGAAAACACAGAGAAACATGCACAATTTAGGAAAGCTCTATGAGTTCAGTTTCAAACATATTTAGCTTGAGGTTTCTGAAGCCTCATGGAGCTCAACAGTGGCTGGAGACCGGCCTCAGCCAGAGTTAAAAACACACAGAAGATAGAGCTTTGAGGAGCATCAACATAAAAATTTAAAGAGTGTATTGGGCAAAGTGAACCTGCCCTAGAAAATTAGAAGGGAGACAGCGAAGAGAATATATTGACACATATGTAAAATATGCCTTTTGAGTGATGATGGTATTTCACATTTCCTTGTCTTAATCTTTCCCAAATTTTTCAATCGGTTTCCAAATCTGCATATTAAGAGAAGATGGCTATATCCTTAATTTCCTCCCATTGTGATCAAGAAGAAAGAAAAATAAGCTCTATAAGAGTATACATACACGCACACATGCACAGACACACACTCACTCTCACACACAGAGTTTACCCTTGAACAATGTGAAGTATGAGCCCCTGAGCAACTGAAAATCCACATACAACTTTTGACTCCCCCAAAATTTAACTACTAATATCTTACTGTTGACCACTAACATAATCAATTAACACATATTTTTGTATATGTATTGTATCTTGTATTCTTACAATAAAGCAAGCTGGAGAAAACAAAATGTTATTAAGAAAATCATAAGGAAGAGAAAATATATTTACTATGCTTTAAATGGAAGTGAATCATCATAAAGGTCTTCATCTTTATCTTCTTCACACTGAGTAGACTGAGGAGAAAAAGGAGAAGGAAGGGTTAGTCATGCTGTCTCAGAGTGGCAGAGGCAGAAGTAAATCCATATATATATGTGTGTTTGTGTGTGTGTGTGTGTGTGTGTGTACATATATGTATGCATATACTTTTTTTCTTCATAAACTAGTTTCTTTTGGGACACAGACTTTCTGCAAATACTGATGAGTTGGGGCATGATAGTAGAAAGAAAAAAGATTCTGAAGCAAGCCAATCTGAGGTTGAATTCTGCTTCTCCCTCCTTTTTGCTGTGTAGCTTTTGGCAATTGACTTCATCTCCATAACTCAGATTTCTTATCTACTAAGGGAGGATAATGAAACAAACTCCACTAGGTTGTTGTAGATACTACATATAATAATGTTTGTAAAATTTCTACCAGGGTGCTTGGTGCATAGATGCTTAGTGGGTATTAGTCTTTGATATGGTTTGGCTGTGTCCCCACCAAATCTCAACTTGAATTGTATCTCCCAGAATTCGCAAATGTTCTGAGAGGGAACCAGGGAGAGGTAATTGAATAATGGGCCCAGTCTTTCCCAAGCTATTCTCGTGTTAGTAAATAAGTCTCATGAGATCTGATTTATCAGGGATTTCTACTTTTACATCTTCCTCATTTTTCTCTTGCTGCCACCACGTAAGAAGTGCCTTTCACCTCCCACCATGATTCTGAAGCCTCCCCAGCCATGATGAACTGTAAGTCCAATTAAACCTCTTTTTGTTCCTAGTTTGGCAGCATGAAAACGAACTAATATAGTCTTCTTCCAGTCCCTACTGACGGTGTTTTAGAGACCTTCTGTTTCAATAAAACCTAAGCTCAAGAAAATATCAATTCTGTTTTCAATCTTTTTAATAATTTAATAGATATAATTGGGAAAAGTTGAAGTAACACATATCAATAGTTTTTCAATAGTTTTTGTTGTTTAGAAATTTCATTACTTTTTATTTAGTTAAAATTTATATACAGTGAAATGCACAGACCTTACACGTATAGTTGGATGAGTTTTGATAAATACGTATACCTGTGTAATACACCATTCCAATCAAGATATATTTTTTCACACCTAGACGTTTCGTCATATGTCCTGATAATTGTGAGCATCTGTTCATGTGCTTATTGTCCATTCCCATATTTTGTGAATTGTCTATTCAAGCTTTTTTTCCCATTTTTTACTAGGTTGTTTGTCTTTATTGATTTGTAGGAGACTTTGTTCATTGGATACACATCCTCTCTACTATATGAATAAATTTCTTCCATCTGTGCATTGTCTTTTCATTTTCTTAATGATGTTTCTGATGAGCTGAGGTTTTTCATTTTAATAGAGACCAATTAATAATCTTATTTAAATTTTAAATCTGGTGCTTTGTGTTTTTGCTAAGAAGTCATTGCCTACTCTGCAGTTGCAAAGGCATTTTCCTCCTTTTCCTCTAGAGATTTTATAACTTCAGATTCGTGTTTAGATGTATAATCCATCTAAAATTATTTTTATACTAAGCATTAATTTTTACCAATGTTCTTTTATGTATTATAATGTATTCTGGAATTTTCAGTGTCACAATTTTAAATGTCTTATCATGTGATGAGATGAGGTTTATGATGAAGCATCCAAATTTTAGGTTTGTAATATAATCTCCCTTTTGAGCAAACAGATTTCTAATCCTACCTCATTGACTAGTTGTAAGCTAGCCAAAATGTGATTCAACCAAAAAATATGACACTTTCTGGAATAAAACAGAAATCAATACTAAGAGGAACTATCGAAGCCACACAACTACATGAAAATTAAACAACTTGCTCCCGAAAGATGTTTGGGTGGAAAACAAAACTAAGAATTTTAAAAATTCTTAGAAACATGAAAACTGAGACATAACATACCAAGATCTATGGAATATAGCAAAACAATGTTAAAACAAAAGTTCAGCACTAAATCCCTACGTTAAGAAGATAGAAAAACCTCAAATAAACAATCTAACATCCACCTAAAGGAACTGGAAAAACAAAAACAAACTAATTCCAAAGCTATCAAAAGAAAAGAAATAACTAAAATCAGAGTCACACTAAATGAATTAAGAGCCCCCAAATACAGAAGAAGGATCAGTGAAACAAAAAGTTGTTTCCTTGAAAGAATAAACAAGATTGCTGAACCTCTAGATAGATTAACAAAGAAAAAAGAGAGACAATCCAAATAAGCACCATGAAAGAGATAAAGGTGGCATTACAATAGATTCCACAGAAATACAGAAGATCTTCAGAGGCTATTATGAACATTTCTATGTGCACAAGCTAGAAAATCTAGAGGACATTGACACGTTCCTAGAAACATACAACCTCCCAAGATTGAACCATAAAGAAAAATAATCTAAATGGACCAAAAACAAATAATCAGTAATTTAAAAACCTACCAATAACCAAAAAGAAGCCCAAGGCCAGAAGGATTCATAACCAAATTCTACCAGTCATACAAAGGAAGAGCTGGTACTAATCCTGCTGAAACTATTCTAAAAGATTGACAAGAACAGATTCCTCCCTACCTCATTCTATGAAAGCAGTATCATCCTGATACTAAAATCTGGCAAAGACACACAACAACAGCACGCCAACATCCCTGACAAAGATAGACACAAAAATCCTCAACAAAATACTAGCAAACCAAATTCAGGAGCACATCAAAAGGTTAATTCACCAATATCAAGTAGTGTCTATTCTTGGGATGCAAAGTTGGTTCAACCTACACAAATTAATAAATGTGATGCACTACATTAACAGAATTAAAAACAAAAACCAAATGATCATCTCAATACATGCCAACAAAGGCTTTTGGTAAAATCCAAACAAATCTTCATGATAAAAACCCTCAACAAACTAGACATTAAAGGACCATTCTTCAAAATAATAAGAGCCATTGATGACAAACCGACAGCCAACATCATACTCAATGGGCAAATGCTTGAAGCATTCCTTTCAAAAACAGGAGCAAAACAAGGATGTCTACTCTCACCACTCCTATTCAGCAAAGTATTAGAAGTCCTAGCCAGAGGAATCAGAAAAAAGGGAAGAAGTAAAAAGGATCCAAACTGGAAAAGAGAAAATCAAGTTATTCCTCTTTATTGATATGTGATTTTATACCTAGAAAACCCTAAATACTCTGCCAAAAAAGCTCCCAGAACTGATGAATAACTTCAGTGAAGTTTCGGGCTATAAAATCAATGTACAAAAATCAGTGCCATTTCTATTCACCAAAAACATTCAAACAGAGAGGCAAATCAAGAATGTAATCTCACTTGTAATGGCCATAAAAAATAAAATACCTAGGAATGCATCTAACCAAAGAGGTGAAAGATCTCTACAAGCAGAACTGCAAAACACTGCTGAAAAAAACACATGTGACACAAAGAAGTGGAAAAGCAGTCCATGCTCATGGATTACAAAAATCAATATCATTAAAATGGCCACACTGCCCAAAGCAATCTGCACGTTCAATGCCATTTCTATTACACTACCTACATAATCTTTCACAGAATCAGAAAAAAAACTAAACTTCACATGGAACCAAAAAAGAGACTGAATAGCCAAAGCAATCCTAAGCAAAAGAATAAATCTGAAGGTATAATATTACCTAATTTCAAGCTATACTACAAGGCTATACTAACCAAAACAACATGGTACTGGTAACAAAAACAGAAACATAGACCAATCAAACAGAATAGAGAACTAAGAAATAAACCTATACACCTGCAAGCAACTGATCTTTAACAAAGCTGACAAAAACACACAATGGGGAAATGACTCCCAATTCAATAAATGGTGCTGAGAAAACTGGCTAACCATATGCAGAAAAATAAAACTGGACCCCTGTCTCTCATCCAGATACAAAAATTCACTCAAGATGTATTAAAGATTTAAATGCAAGACCTCAAACTATAAAAATCTTGGAAGAAAATCTAGAAAATACCATTCTGGACACTGGCCTTGGGGAAGAATTTATCACTAAGTCCTCAAAAGCAATTGCATGAAAAACAAAAATTGACAATTGGAACCTAATTAACTAAAGAGCTTCTTCACAGCAAAAGAAACTATCAACAGACTAAACAGAAAATCTACAGAATAGGACAAAATATTTGCAAACGATGCATCCAACAAATGACTAATATCCATAATGTATAGTAAACCTAAACAAATCAACAAGAGAAAAACAAATCAGCCCATTGAAAAATGGGCAAAGGACATGGACATACACTTTTCAAAAGCAGGCAAACAAATATCCAACAAACAAGTGAAAAAGTGCTCAACATCACCCATCATCTGAGAAATGCACATTAAAACCACGATGAGATACCATCTCATACCAGCCAGAATGGCTATTATGAACAAAGACAAAAAATAATAGCTGTTGGCAAGGCAATGTAGAAGGGAATGCTTACACACCGTTAGTGAGAATATAAATCAGTTCAACCACTGTGGAAAGCAATTTGGAGATTTCTCAAGAACTAAAAACAGAACTCTAGTCACCCCAGCAATCTCATTACTGGCTATATCCCCCAAAGGGAAAAGAAATCATTCTACCAAAAAGAAACCTGGATTCAGATGTTATGACACCATTATTCACAGTAGCAAAGACATGGAATTAATCTAAGTGCCAATCAATGTCGGCTTGGATAGAGAAAATGTGGTACACATACACTGTGGAATACTATGCAGTCATAAAAAAGAATGAAATCATGTCCTTTGCAGCAACATGGATGCTGCTGTAACCCATTATCCAAAGTGAATTAAGAGAAGAACAGAAAACACCACATGTTCTCATTTACAAGTGGGAGCTAAATACTGGGTACACATGGACACAAATATGGGAACAATAGACACTGAGGGTTACCAAAAGGAGGAGGGAAAGAGAGGGCAAGGGCTGGAAACTTATCTATTGGGTTCTGTGTTCACTATCTGGGTGATGGAATCAATAGAAGCCCAAATCTCAGCATCACGCAATATGCCCTTGCAACAAACCTGCACATATACCTCCTGAACCTAAAACTAAAATTAAAATACAAATAGATATGCTGCACTTTGTACTCCTAAAGTTAAAAAAGAAAGAGACGTGTGTTTCACATTAATACTCCTTAAAAACCTTTAGCAACATCAAAAAGTATAACAACAATAATATTAAAAAGTGCAAATTTCTTAGAACTACATAAATACAGTCAGTGATTAGTAATTAGTAAATGTATTGTGTTTTTAAGAGTTCTCCCTTTAGAATCCACCTACAACCTCTGAGGAAATACAGATTCAACCACAGATTTCAGGGGAAACTTAACTTTATATTCTGAATTATATAAAGAAATTCACAAACCATTTTTTGTTATTTTGTGCCATGGTGAAAACACATCCAGGACCTCAAATTATTTTTATATTAACCTTTCAGAAGATAATGATTTCTAAAGTTGAAAAGTGAGAGGAAGTTCATTTCATCGCTCCATAATTTAAAAAAAAAAAACTATTTCTGTAAATTAAAGTAAGAAAATGACCAATTTAAGTGGTCTGACGTTCGTCATTTTGCATTATGCTTTCTAAAGTTATAGTTTATAAAATGTGTCAATTTTATAATTAAGCAAACAAGTACCAATTTGATATCAGCACATACAGTACTAACCCAATGGCTCATGCCTGCTGTCTGCCTGATTTTATATATTCTAACTTGATGCTGATGATCTGTAAATATCCCCTCTGTACCTTCCCCGCCATTCACATGCAGACCTGGGTCCCAGTTAACCCCCTACGTGCTGTTGCTTGCCATCAATGCCACACCCATTAGAGAACCAGGGTGGAGCTGTGAGGATACGTACGGGTCCCTTGGGCCCCCAACCAGCCCATGGCCTGTGGATAAAGTAAGACCCAGTTAAGCTGGTACTGACTGATGCTTCTGGAAATCCACATCCTTTTGACTTCTTCCTAAATATTCCGGAGTCCCCCAGGAGTGCTGCACCTGCTTCTCTGAACTATACCGTGCCTGCCAAATGTCTGTTTTTTCCTGATTTAGTGGACTGAGGTGACAGCTCCTGTTGCTACTGATACAAAAGAAAATCTGTCCAGGCCTCCTCTCCCTCCCTGCCAAGTGGTGTGCAGGAGTGGTGCACACAGAGGATCCTGGCGTCCGACACCCAGGACACTGCCTCTGTCCACCTCTGCCAAGCCACCGGCACCTGCGATGCTGAGGGCCAACCACCTCAAACAATTGCAGCAAAACCACACTTTGAGTTTTATGTACTTTTTAAAATATGGCTTTCCCATGCTGATGTGCAGCCTGGTTCTGTAGGCAGAACATTTTAAAATATGTGCTTTTGAAAATATGGCTTTCCCAGGCTGATGTGTAGCCCAGTTCTCGGCCTGGGGAGAATCAATAATTAATGCATGCTATGCTCAGAGCCAGCACTTGCCTCTCCCCCTTAACACTATTCTAACCCAGAAGGCAGGTTCCTTTTCTTGTTTTCCCTAGACTCAGTCTGTCCTTGAAATTTCTTTGTTAACACATGCGGAAGGGTCCCCAAAGGAGCAATGCCACCAGCACCCCAGGAACTTGAGGCACGATGGTAGCATCAGTATGTCCTGGGGCTTGGAGAGAAACAGACCAGCACCATACACCCCTCTGAGAACACGGAAATGCCAAAGTCCCTCATCCGTACACCTGCCACTCGACCCTCTTTACTCTGGCTTTCTTCCCTGATTCTAAGTCCCAGCTGCTAACAGCAGTCTCTCTGAAGCCCTCTGCTTTTCCTGTTCCAAAATGTGTCCTCTTTGGGCTCTGGCTGTGGGGGGGTTCTCTCAGCTCCACATTCTCCACAGCCTGTAGCCCTTTGAAAAGCTTCAGTTCTAGCATATACCACCCTTGGGGGAACCACATTTACCTGGAAGGGAGGCACCTGAAACTCCTGGCAGGAGGACCCCACCTATGCGCTTCCTTGCAGAGGAGACCTCTCCAGGCCTCAGCAACTGTTCCAGACAGTCCCTCCCTCAATGCTTCATTTCTAGGTGGAATCACAGTCCTAAAAATATTGCCCCATCGCCACCCACAGAAGCCTCATTTGTGATGGAAAAGGGAGGTAAAGGCATGAGAACTGTGCAGGGAAAATCTGCAGAAGGAACACCTCTCACATTAGCTTTTTAATAAGGAAGACTAGATGCCACAGAGAAGGTGCTACTGTGAAATCACTTCCGTGATTTGTTGTTTTAATTGGAATAGAAAATGGCCAGTAAAATTATAGTTCTGGAAACACTGTGAGTTTGACATAATTATGCTTCCCCTTTTAAATGATCTTAACGGCTCTCTTCAAGTATTATTCCTTAAAACCAGGAGATGAGCCCATCGGTTGGCACAGATTAGGTGGAACTCAAGCTGAAATGAGCCGCTCACCTCCTTTAGGATGGCAGCACCTGTGGGGCACCTGTTTTAGGATTCCATGCATGGCAACTCAAAATGGGGAAGCTCACCTTTGAAGAAAGGACTCTCCGCGTCTCTATTTAGATAATGCCAACAGAAATCATATGCTATAGCCAGGAATACAGTACAGTGACTCCTGGTGGAACTTCCCTTCCTCCTCCACAATCAGCTCCACCCCCCACCCAGCGTGTCTAATGGAAGGGCTCCTGTCTGGCCAGAGGGACACTGGCATCTGGGGAAGGGCTGCCGCGGCCCCTCTTAGCTCATACACTCTTCCTGGGACATCATCATTCTTCCTTCCAGCCCTTCGGTCCTCACTGGGCCTCCCAGTCTTTCATACCTAAAGGTTACCTTTCGTTTTGGTTTAGCTTTACCAACGAGCGATGCATCCTTCTTCAAATCCTCTTCTGAAAAGGGGCTGCCTGCCGGCTTCTGTGAAACTGAGGGAGTGACACTCTAGGATCTCTGTTTTCTGCCAGGATTCACGCTCTCAGCCATGCGTCCACAGTGTGGCACGTGTGTGGACTTTCTAGTGGATGCCTCCTAGTCCTGCTCTTGCCTCCGGTGTGGTTCTGGGGACCCCCGTAATAAATGCATTCCCAGGGGTCTCCCACTACAGCTGTGACGTGGGAAGGCTTTGCCCACTGTATGACGGTCAGTAGCAGCCCTGGCCTCCATGCCCTAGAGGCCACTAGCACCCTTCCCTCAGGCCAGGAGCAGCCTGACCACACTGCACCTCAACTCCAGCACGCATCTCTCACTATGAGGGCTGGTGGTGGAGACCACTCCGGCCCATGCACAGGCTGGGAGAACCAAGGGCTGCCAGGGTGGCGTATGTTTGCAGGCGTAGGGGCTGTCCATGACCAACAGCACAGGTGCCTGAGGACCAACACCTCCATCCCTGTCTCGGTACTGACCGCCTCTTGCGTGGGGTCCAGCTTGAAAATGCTTGCCTTGGTGCTTATCATCTCATGTAACTATAGTTCTCCCAAAGACAGTAGCTCAGGGGCAACACGGTTATGCATTTAAACCACTGTCGGGTGGACCACATTCTATTAAAAGAAGTCATTAAAAAATCCCGGTTCATGGAATGGTGCACCCACTGATTGACAGGCTTCACTTCAAATACATGACTAGAAGACACGACGCTGGTCATTTCTGGATATTATGTTACACGAAGATGTAGATTCTAGGATATTCATGTTTTTTTCTTGGTTTCTTACATGTGTCCTGCTGATTATTCCAAATGTTTGCATGATGTTCTTTGGTGGCTAAGTCATTGAAAGCTTTAGTTAGGCAGTTTTACACTTCAGTAAAATGAATTAAGTGCAACTAAAATTGACTACTTTCCAAAAAACGAAGTATAGTTAGTGATCATACTGCAACTTCATTTAATGCCAACTGTTTATTGGTTTTCTGCTCCATGGTCATTTTATTATCTGAAGGATAATAGAAAGATGTACATAACAAAAATATTAGAGAGAGAAAGGTATTGTTTTCTTAATATTCCTGTTACTTAAGACACATGCATGCACACACACACACACACACATACACACACACATCGACACAGAGAGAGAGAGCCCCAGAGAGCTCTCTGCATTCAGTCACGTTGCATTTCCAGGTGGCTTTATCTCAGCCAAGGGAGGATGATCACTGTGATCATTATGCTTTTCCTTTGAGCATGATCCAAATTTAGCCAGACACTGAGACAGATGAATGGCTCATCCTTCATGATCAAATTAGAAAACATCATGGAAAGGTGGCCTTTTTATCCCCAAATGTCTAGTTCTCTTTCCAAGTAGCCTCAGTTATTCATACCCATGCAAATGAGATGGACATGGAAATGCATTTGGAAATTCACAGTACAGTTCCAAATTCAGAGATGTTGAGAGATCAAGGAAGGATTCCAACCAGAAATGGCTCTTAAAATATCAAGAAACTTTTAGTTAAAAGATATGTGTGTTCCCCAGGGCAACAACATCTACCCAATAATGAAACTGTGTTTTAGCATGCTAAAGAAGATAACCTGAAAATAAAAAGAAATACAATTAAGAGAAGACAGGAAAAAATTGTGCTATGAATGCTTACTAAAATGCATTCAAGGAAGCATACAAAGAAATGTTCCAAGTAAGTTCAACCTTAAAATACTTTGTAGGCACAGATCTCTGGTGTCAGCCATGTACCTGTGGGCCCAAGAAGGTCTCTCTGCCCATGGCTGGAAGCTGCTCGCATCTCTGTACCCACTGCACTGCATCCTGCTCCCATGCCGTGCAGAGAGAGAGCTTAGTGGCAGGAGGACACGCATTCTTATTGGCCTGGCTGCTTTAGAGTCCCCTTCAGGACTTCCTTTTGAGTGCGGAAGGAAAGATAGAGTTAGTTTTATTTCCCTTTGAATCTAGGAAATGCAATCGTCAGTACAGATGACTGTCAAATGCGAAGGTCTTTTGCACAGAGTGACGGTGATGTTTTCGAAGCTTGGTTTTCAATGGGCAGCCAGCTCTTCTCATTTTGAGTCTTTCTGTTTTCCTAGGCCTGCCCCTTTGGGAGGTGTGAGGGAGTCACCCCCCTCCGAGTGCAAGCTGGAACTCAAGTAAGAAGATGACGTCTGTCCCATCCATCTCAGAAGGAAGACAGGTTTAACCTGTCAAAAGGACAAGGTTGGCTGATTCTGAATGACACCCACCTCCTACCCACAAACATCCCCTAGAAGAGGTCCCCATCATAGCACAGCTACTGGCAGAGTTGTTGACAAAACACACTTCATACATCGGTAACATCAGCGGCCTTTGTTGTATCCAGATGGACTGAGAAAACTTCATCAGATTTGAAAAATTAATAAGCTAAGAAAAGCTTTTGACAATGCGGTTTTCAGAGCTCAGATGTCCCCTTTTCTTTCCATCTGGGCCAGCACAGTGTTCATTAACTTGACTCTGCATCTTACCCCGATGTTTACCATGCACTAACTGTAAAAAGATATACTTACACTCAAGATATTGTGTGCACATGACAAGTGTTAAATATCACTGTGCAGGTGCGACTGGAAGCAGTTCCAAGGAAAGTTTGAGTCACATGACCAACAAACATTTCATGAGCATCTTCTGCACAGCAGTCATTGCACAGGAGGCAGCATGGGATAGACAGCCAGCAGCCTCTCTGGAGTCAGGCAGACCTGGGTTTGAATCCTGACTCTACCACCTGTGATATTAGGCACAGTTCCCCTGTCTCTGAATCCCAGTTATCTAAGATCATAACATTACCCACTCCTGAAGATCTGCATAAGGACTTAAACAGAGAACAGAGTTTACAGACGGTCTAGCTGGTGCTCGTACTAAATTGCCATTTCCCTTCTACTTCTGTAGGAGCTGGGGGTGCAAGAAATATAACAGTCCCCAAACTCTTGAGAAGTTGCAGCTCTTTGGTAGAGATAACACATGAATTGAGTTCACAAAATACAAAGCAATTAGTCATGGGGGCAGCTACTATGTCAAAGCTGGAAATTAAAATTATTCAAATACCAATGGCAACCTAAAGCACATAACACACCTCCAACAAAGTCAGCGATCTGTTAGCGGCCTCCTGTGAGAAGCTGTCCTCCTTGAGTTTACAGTCCCTGTGTGTACACACATTACACAACGCCTACTGCATGCCTACTGCATGAATTCACCAGCATCGTCTCTTGACATTGGATGAGTTCCCAACCATCCTTTAACGGGGTCTTCCCTTTCCTCTTCCTACTATTGCCACACATTGCCCAGGCCTGTGACAAGGGACGAAAGACTCACTGTTATTGTAGCTGAACAAGGAACAAAAGCCTGTCGCTTGAAGAGGAAGAGTCACCCCACACCTTTAGTCACAGGCTGCAGGAGATGGAGGGGTGAGCTTCTGTAGAGGCCAAGAACCCAGAGGCACATCCTAAGCTTAGATCACAGGGAAGGGACAATAGGACATTTGCCTGCTCCTGTTCTGTCCTCTGTCTGGATATTACTATGTTGATGATTAGGTTGAACTATGCAAAACTGATTATTTTTGACCTACAAAAAATGGCCCATGCATGATCCTGCCTGATCACTCCTACCTAGCTCCTGAACTTCAGCTCCCGAACCTCAGCTCCCTCAGGCAGGCACCTCCTGGACTGGCCCACTGAGTTGGACGTCCCCACAGGCATCCCCAGCACAGCCTGAAAGCTGAGCACTACACTGACTTCACACTGTTCTAGTGATGGGTGCTTCTGAGGCCTCATTCTTAAATCCTTTAGCAGAACACAGGGGCTCCTGAAAAGGCTACTCCCCTGTTCCCAAATCAGTGATGAGTGATTTTAAAACTACCTAACACTAGTTCAACATTAGTTCTCAAGAAGATTGAGTAGTTAAAATGACACAAATAATATATCCACTTAGGTTATTTCATACACACACACACATACACATTTTTAAAGTAATTTTGTAGTTAAAATTTTAATATGTCTATGCTTTGAGTAAAGACTGGCTGCCATCAGATTCATTTAAAAATTTTATTCATCAAATCTACCAAAATTCTATGTATTTACGAGGTGCAGCATGATGTTTTGAAAGATGTCAAGGCCAGGTGCAGTGGCTCATGCCTGTAATCCCAGCACTTTGGGAGGCCAAGTTGGGTGGATCATGAGGTCAGGAGTTCAAGGCCAGCCTGTCCAAGATGGTGAAACCCCATCTCTACTAAAAATCCAGAAAATTAGCCAGGCATGGTGGTGGGTACCTGTCATCCCAGCCACTCAGGAGGCTGAGGCAGAGAATGGCTTGAACCCGGGAGACGGAGGTTGCAGTGAGCTGAGATTGCGCCGCTGCACTCCAGCCTCGGTGACAAAGCGAGACTCCATCTCAAAAAAAAAAAGAAAAGAAATATGTCTAAATTGTGGAATGGCTAAATCAGGCTAATTAACATATTTATCCTTTTTGTGGTGAGAACACAAAATCTACTTGCTTAGCAATTTTCAAGTATACAATACATCATGATTATGGTCACCACGTTGTACAATAGATCTGAAATTATTCCTCCCGTCCAGCTGAAATTTCATATCCTTTGACCAGCTTCTCCCCCAGTCCTCCACCCCCTGGCTTCTGGCAACCACCATTCTACTCTCTGCTACTATGAGCTTGATATATTTCAGATCTTTTTGGAGATCATGAGGTGCTTGTCTTTTGAGCTCATCGGCTTCCTGACTGAGGAGAATGGAGGGGACTTAAGGGTGACTTAGGGCCTAATTACAGGGTTTCTAGAACCTAACAACTTATTCCACGAGATTTCGGCTGGAATAACTTCCCTTTACTAATCTACTTAAAACAAACACATGTTCTTCCCTTGGTTGAACATATACCCAAGCTCACCCCTCCTGAAGTCCTTGCATTAATAGAATATTGGGTTTCTGCAAACAACCTCTGTTTTTAACCACTTAGCTGATGATCCAAAGAAGAAGGCGCTATGCCCATTTTCCACAGCAACTGACTTCCAAAAAGAATGTGCTTAGTAGAAGTAAACAGCAGACACAGGGGCGGCCCCATGACTCATCTATTTTGAGAGCAGTTGACCTAGATTTTCTAACACTGCAATTAGGACAGACACTGGCCTGCGCTGGGTTCCCTCAGACTCTGTAGAGGAGCTGGGTTCATGCTATTGGCCAACAGCAGTGTATGGCCAGGGTCCTCTGGGGTGGTCTTAGGCTTTGAGATAAGACTCTGGTTTCAGGAGTGAGGGCTGTTTAAAGTATGGCAGCCAAATCTGAGTCTCTGCAGTCAGACTCCCGGGTTTGAATCCTGGGTCAGCCATTTAGCTGTTAGGCAAGTAATTAACCTTCTACACTTCAGTTCTCTGATTACTAAGCTAAAGAGAGCAATAATAAGGATAATGATGTGCCTTATATAAAGAGTCTGACCTGCTGCTTGGCTCACAGTGAGAGCACAATTACACCGTCCCCCTTATCCAAGCAGGATATGTCCCAAGATCCCCGTGATGCCTGAAATCATGAATACTACTGAGCCCTCTCTATATAGTACTATACATCAATTTCTTTTTGCTTCTTCACAATTTCATATATTGAAAATTCATTCTTACCCTTGATCTTAGCATCCTCAACATACTTTAAAAAGAAAATTCTGGGGCCAGGCACCGTGGCTCACGCCTATAATGCCAGCACTTTGGGAGGCCGAGGCGGGTGGATCACCATGTCAAGAGATTGAGACCATCCTGGTCAACATGGTGAAACCCCGTCTTTACTAAAAAATACAAAAAATTAGCCGGACGTGGTGGCACATGCCTGTAATCCCAGCTACTTGGGAGACTGAGACAGGAGAATCGCTTGAACCCAGGAGGCGGAGGTTGCGGGGAGCCAAGAATGCGCCATTGCACTCCAGCCTGGGCAACAAGAGCGAAACTCCATCTCAAAAAAAAAAAAAAAAAAAAAAAGAAAGAAAGAAAATTCTATGTCAAGAACTTTCACCTTTTCACTTAATGGAAGCGCTTTATGGCTTCTCTTTGGCATAACCAAATTGCTACACTGGAGCTACTCAGATTGCTACTCAAATAGCTACTCTTGAGCATTGGGGCAGTTGTTAAGTAAAATAAGGGTGACTTGAACACAAGCACTGTGATACTGCGATAGTCCGTCTGATAACCAAGACTGCTGTGAAGTGAGTCATAGACAGTGTGGAGATGCTGAACAAGGGGAGGAGTAGCGTCCAGGTGGAATAGAGTAAGCTGGCTCGAGTTTTCTTTGCACTAGTCAGAATGGCTCACAGTTTAAAGCTTATAAATTGTTTATTTCTGGAACTTCCTGTGTTATGTTTTTGGAATACAGTTGGCCACAGATAACTGAAACCTTGGAAAGTGAAACCTCAGATAAGAACTACTGTGCTGATGGCCATATGGAATGAAGAAAAATCCCTGATGAAACCGGGATAGAATTGGAAGGCTGGCCCACTGCCTTTGTACAGTAAGATTATAGTAGTTAGATATCAATGACAGCAGATGCTACTGTTGCCATAGAAATGTAAACACGATTAACAATTTTCCTCTTCTACAAAGAAAAGTAATACCTTCACAAAGAAGAGAACATTCTTCATAGAATAATAAAAACATGCACTTTGCTCGTTAGTTTAGAAGTAAACTTAGCTGAAGTTGTATATGCCCCCTGGACTCGTGATTTCTTTCTGGTTTCTTTTTCCACATAACTAAGTGATTTTCCAGGGATAACAGGACTCATATGAACATTGACTGACTGCTATTCTATAAGCACACCTCACATATATATAATGCTCACAAGTTATGGGCTGTAAAGCTAGGAGATAGGTACCTCCTAGTGGTCACCATGTTATGGGACACAGAGGTGGGAGGTGGTGAGTCCCTTGGTCACACAACCTGTAACATTACCTGAACTCTTGTGTGCTGACATGTCACACTCAAACCAGGTTCCTGCCATAGCAAACACACACATTCTTCACTGTCTGCCTTGTGTTGTGTGACTTCCTCACTGCCTCTATAAGGTGCAGAATAAGAGGGAGAAATGTTCCTAATCAGACCTCACAAAGAACCATCCTGCAAACCAGGGGACTTTATTGTGTGACCACATGGTGAAACATGGTTTGGCTAGGAAACCCCAATGCTGGGATTTCACTCCACGATGCCTGATTTCAAATGCCTCATCCCAAAAATACACTGCAAGCCTTGATGACACCCAGCTGTGCTCCAAGGAGAAAAGAGAAACAAACAAGTTTTTAGACAGGGCACCTTAAATTCTAGAATCTTCAGTCCCATTCTACTTGTCCTGAGATAACAGGTGTTGCGTATTTCACATTTGTTTCTTTCATCCAGAGCCTTAACCTTTTTAATATGTTTGGCGATTTCCCAAACTTAGGGTCTCCTTGGGAGATAGCAACTACTCCTCATCCGGAAGCCAAGGGGGCCAGAGAATCATTTTCCCCACTCCCCCTTGCACCTGGAACATAGGCAATGGCCTCAGTTTAGCAAAGATGCATCACCAGGACAAGACCAGTGAAGCACCCATTCCAAGGGGTTGTGGCCTCAAGGTGGCAGTAATGTCCTGTTTCATGGGTGGCACTTGTCATTGATCCCGCAGCATCAGTAGAGGTGGTTGGCTGCAGCATCCAGGTGTCAGCGGCAGTGATGATGGCATTGGACTGGTTCCGTGCTGTGCTTTTCGCTGTAATGTTGGCTACTCAATCCTGGCAAATCTCTGCTTCATTTTCTAAACTACTGAGTTATGTTGTGACCTGCCTTTCTTTCGCTTAGCCCATGTGATTGATTCTTTGCAAGGTAAGCACTATTATTCACCTCAGTGTACCCACGTCCTTGCTACGTCAATATGTAGCTCTTCCCATCATGAAGTGGAGTCTATTTCCCTTGTCCCCTAAATCTTATCCTTCTGATTTGCTTAGGCCAAAAGAAAGTGTTATGAATTTTGTGATTCGTACTCTCAAGACAGAGTCACAAGGAGACTTATAAGCTCCCCACTAAGTATCTTGGCAATCTTTTCAGCCACAATATGAACGGGCCTTGGCAACTCTGTTGGTCAGTGAACAATCTCATCATCCAGAGGTAAGAAATCCCAGCCGAGGCATTCTACATATGATAGCTGACTGCTGTCCCACAGACTAAAAACAACAACAAAATGAGTCCAGCAAAAATTGCCAGCCCACTGAACCATGAACTGCATCACTGGTTCTTGTTTTGTGGCACTATCTTTTGGAGACGTTTGTTACACAGCAAAAGCTAACTGTTAAAGTCAACCTTCGTTAGTTTCTGATGTTTGCGTCTAAGCACCTTGACTACCCTGGTTTATACGAGCTTCCAGTGGACAGTGATTTGTGGTGGCTATAAACAGAGAGGCTATCTTCATGAAACTTCTCTGTAGATTTCACTAATTAGTCAGTAAGCCATTTGAAGGCAATGTCTTTTTTTTCATTTCTCATATAGAAAATTTGTGGCCCCCAATGGCCTAAAAGGATCAAATCCCTTATTTTTAAATACTAGAAAATCAACTGAAGATTTAGATTAATTTAATGCATTTAATGTTACTCTTTTTTAAAGTATAAAAATAAAATAAATAATAATAAATAGTTATCTCTATCAGCTAAGGGGACCATGTTTCGCTTTTTTTTAAATTTCAGTTTAATTTTTTATTTTAGATGTAGGGGGTGTGTGTGCAAACTGATTACATGCATATATTGCATAATGCTGAAGTCTGCACCTCTAATGATCCCCCTCACCCTAAATATCGCACCCGGTAGGTAGTTTTTCTTTTTTTTTCTTTTTTTTGTTTTTTTAAGACAGACTCTCACTTTGTCGCCCAGGCTGTAACGCAGTCTGGACTCACTGCAACCTCTGCCTCATGAGTTCAAGCAATTCTCATACCTCAGCCTCCCAAATAGCTGGAATTACAGGCATGCACCACCATGCTTAGCTAATTTTTGTATTTTTAGTTGAAATGGGGTTTCGCCATGTTGGCCAGGCTGGTCTTGGACTCCTGGCCTCAAGTGATCTGCCCCCCTCTGCCTCACACAGTGCTGGGATTACAGGCATGAGCTACCACACTTAGTCACCATTAGGTAGTTTTTCAACCCTTGCTCCCTTTTCCCCCTCATTTGGAATCTCCAGTGTCTAATGTTTCCATCTTTATGTCAATGTGTATCCAAGGTTTAGCTCTCACATAAGTGAAAACATAGGAAATTTGCTTTTCTAGCTCTGTGTTACTTTGCTTAGGATAATGGCCCCCAACTATATTCATATTGCTGCAAAGGTCATAATTCCTTATTTGTTATGGCTGTGTAGTATTCCATGGTGTATATGTACCGCATTTTCTCTATCCAGTCCACTGTTGATGGGCACCTAGGTGATTCCATGTATTTGCTATTGTGAATAGTGCTGTGACGAACATATAAGCACAGTGTTTTTTCTGGTAGAATGACTTATTTTCCTTTGTGTATATACCCAGTGATAGGATCACTCGGTCAAATGGTAGTCCTATTTTTTAGTTCTTTGAGAAATCTCCAAGCCAATTTCTACAATGGCTGAACTAATTTGCATTCCTACCAAGAACATATAAGTGCTCCCTTTTCTCTGAAACCTCACCAACATCTGGTATTTTTGGACTCTTTAATGATAGCCATTCTGACTGGTGTGAGATGGTATTTCATTGTGGTTTTGATTTGCATTTCTCTGGTGATTAGTGATGCTGAGCATTTTTTCATACATTTGTTGGCTGCTTGTATGTCTTCTTTTGATAATGTCTGTTTATGTCCTTTGTCCACTTTTTAATGAAGTTATTTGTGTTTTGCTTGTTGGTTTGCTTAAGGTCCTTACAGATTCTAGATATTAGGCCTTTGTCAGATGCATAGTTGGCAAGTATATCCCCCCGTTCTCTGGGTTGTCTGTTTACTTGGTTGACAGTTTATTTTGCTGTATAGAAGCCCTTTAGTGTGTTTAGGTCCCAATTGTTAATTTTTGTTATTTTGTTGCATTTGCTTTTGAGGAATAAGTCATAAATTCTGTGCCTAGACCAATTTCCATGAGAATATTTCCTAGGTTTTCTTCCAGTATTTTTTTTTTTAATTAACCTGAGAAATGTAGAGCCAATTCAGGATTTTAGAAGCATTTTTTTTTAATTAATTAATTAATTTATTTTTTTTTTATTGCATTTTAGGTTTGGGGGTACATGTGAAGAACATGGAAGATTGTTGCATAGGTACACACATGGCAGTGTGATTTGCTGCCTTCCTCCCCATCACCTATATCTGGCATTTCTCCCCCATGCTATCCCTCCCCAACTCCCCACCCCCCCACTATCCCTCCTCACTCTTGTTGCCCAGGCTGGAGTGCAGTGGTGTCATTTCAGCTCACTGCAACCTCCGCCTCCCAGGTTAAAGTGATTTTCCTGCCTCAGCCTCCCAAGTAGCTGGGATTACAGGTGCCTGCCACCACACCCAGCTGATTTTTTGTATTTTTAGTAGAGATGGGATTTCACCATGTTGGCCAGGCTGGTTCCAAACTCCTGAATTCAAGTAATCCACCCACCTCGGGCTCCCAAAGTGCTGGTATTACAGGCGTGAGCCACCACACCCAGCCTCTTCCAAGATTTTTATAGTTTGAAGTCTTATATTCAAATTGTTAATCCATCTTGAGTGAATTTTTGTATGTGGAGAGACATAAGCATCCAGTTTCATTCTTCTGCGTACCAGTTTTCCCCGGCACCACTTATTGAATAGTGTATCCTTTTCCCATAGTTTGTTTCTGTCAATTTTGTTGAAGATCAGTTGGTTGTAGGTATGCGGCATTAGTTCAGGGATCTCTATGCTGTTCCATTGGTCTATGTGTCTATTTTTCTATCAGTACTGTGCTGTTTCGGTTACTGTAGCCTTGTAATATAGTTTGAACTAGGGTAATATGACGCCTTTGATTGTTTTTATTTTTGCTTAGGATTGCCGTGGCTACTGAGGCTATTTTTTGGTTCCATATAAATTTTAGAATACATTTTTCTAATTCTGTGTAAAATGACATTGATAATTTGATAGAAATATCACTGAATCTGGAGATTTCTTTGGGAAGTATAGACATTTAAATGATATTGATACTTTCAAATCATAAGCATGGAATATTTTGTCATCTATGATTTCTTTCAGCAATTTTGTAATTCTCATAGAGATCTTTCACCTCTAGGTATTTTATTTTGGTTTTGTGTGCATACGTGTGCATGTGTGTGTGTATTATACATGAGATTGCATTCTTGATTTGATTCTCAGCTTAGTAATTAGGGTATGGAAATGCTACTAACTTTCCTATGCTGATTTTGTATCCTGAGATTTGTCAGAATCTTTAAGGTTTCTAGGTATAGAATCACATCTTCAGTGAAGAGACATAATTTGATTATCTCTTTTCCAATTTGGATGCCTATTTCTTTCTCTTGCCTGATTGTTCTGGCTAAGACTTCCAGTGTTATGTTGAATAGGAGTGGTGTGAGTGAAGATTCATGTCTTGCTCCAGTTCTTAGGAGGAATGCTTCCAGTTTTAACCCATTCAGTATGACTTTTGTTGTGGTATTATCACAGATGCCTCTTCTTTTGAGGTATGTTCCTTCAATGCCTAGTTTGTTGAGGTTTTTCTCATAAAGGAATGTTGGCTTTTATGTTTTTCCTGTGTCTATTGAGATGCTCATATGGTTTCCATTTGTTTTCAATTCTGTTTATGTAGTGAATAACTTTTATTGATTTGTATACGTTGAACCACCCTTCATCTCAGGAATAAAGCCCACATGAGTGTGGTGAGTTCACTTTTTGATGTGCTGCTGGATTCAGTTTGCTAGTTTTTGTCGAGAAACATGTAGAGAATTTTTACATCTGTATTCATCAGAGATATTGGTCTGTAGTTTTTTTCTTGTTGCATCTTTGCCAGATGTTAGTATCAGGATGATACTGGACTCATAGAATGAGTTCGGAAGGAGTCCCCTCTTTGCCAATTTTTTTGGATTGTTTCAGTAGTATTGGTACCAGCTCTTCTTTATATGTCTGGTGCAATTCAGCTGTGAAACCATCTGATTTGGGGCTTTTCAGTGTTGTTGGTAGGTTTTTGATTACTGATTCAATTTCCTTACTTGCTATTGATTTGTTCGAGATTTCTGTTCCTCCCTGATTCAATCTTGAGGGACTGCATGTTTCTAGGAATGTATCAATTGTCTCTAGATTTTCTAGTTTGTAGGCATAGAGATGTTCATAGCCTCTGAGGATTTTGTTTCTAGCAGATTGGTTGTAATGTCACCTTTGCCATTTTTTATTGTGCTTACTTGGATCTACTCTTGTTTATCCTTTCAAAGAACCAGCTTTATATTTCACTGATCCCTTGTGTGGTCTCAACTTCATTTAGTTGTGCTCTGATTTTAGTTATTTCCTTTCTTTCGCTAGCTTTGGGTTTCGTTTGTTCTTATTTGTCTAGTTCCTTCAGGTGTAGCATTAGGTTGTTAATTGGACATCTTTCTATTTATCATCTTGATGTAGGTGTTTAGCACTATAAACTTTCCTCTTAACACTGCTTTTACCACATCCCAGAGATTTTGGTGTGTTATGTCTCTATTTTCATTTGTTCAAAATAATTTTTTTATTTCTGCCTTAGTCTTGTTGTTTACTCAAAATTCATTCAGGGGCAAGTTGATTAGTTTCCATGTATTTGTGTGGTTTTGAGAGTGCCTCTTGTTAATACTATTTTCATTCCACTGTGATCTGAGAAGATGCTTGGTATAATTCTGATTTTTAAAAAATATTTTAAGACTTATTTTAAGACTAAGCAGGTGGTCAGTCTTAGAGCAGGCTCCATATGCAGATGAGCAGAAAGTATATTGGGTGGAGTATTCTGTAGATGTCTGTTAGCTCCAATTAATCAAGTGTCAAATTTAAGTCCAGAATTCCTTTGTTCATTCTCTGTCTCAGTGATCTTACTATTGCTGTCAGTGGAATGTTGAAGTCCATTATTATTACTATGATGCTGTCAAAGTATTTTCTTAGGTAAAGAAGTACTTGTTTTATAAATCTGGCTGCTCCAATATTGAGTGTATATATATTTAGGATAGGTAAGTCTTTTTGTTGAATTTAACTCTTTATCATTATGTAATGCTTTTCTTTGTCCTTTTTTACTGTTGTTGGTTTAAAGTCTATTTTATCTGATCTAAGAATAGTGAACCCTGCTCCTTTTGTTTTTTATGTGTGTGATAGATCTTTCTCTATCCCTTTACTTTGAGCATATGGGTGTCATTACATATGAGACGGGTCTCTTAAAGAAAGCAGAAGTTTGGATCTTTTTTTTAACCAACTATCAACCTTATGTCTTTTAAGTGGGGCATTTAGACCATTTATATTCAAGGTTAATATTGATAAGAGAGGTTTTGTTCCTGTCATAATATTAGCTGATGCTCTCCAGTCTTCATTGAGTCTGTGATATATGTACTTATGTGTATTTTTATAGTAGCAAGTATTGTTTATTTCCATGTTTAGACCTCCCTTAAGCATCTCTTGTAGGGCTGGTACAGTGGTATAACTTTTTTGTTAACCTTGGGAAAGTTGATTATTTTAAATATATCCAGTAAATTTTTGTTATTCGTGAATTTCATATTCATGAATGAACTTGGTCACTAAAATGTATTTGTAACCACCCAGACAAGGGTTGCAGTGGTTTGTGAAGGTGCCTGTCTATAATCTAGTCAGTGTCATGCTGTAGATCACTTTTCGTTGTTGCTTTTGCATTTTTGTTTTTTATTTTGGTAATTTTTCTGTTTAAAATGACACCAACCATAGTGCTAAAGTACTGGCTAGTGTTCTTAGATCCAAGAAGGTGGTGATGTACCTTAAAAATATGTATGCTAGATAGGCTTCATTCAGACATGAGTTACAGTGCTGCTGGCTGTTAGTTCAATGCCAATGAATTAACTATATATATATTAAATACACTGTCTTTCAACCAAAACATAAATCAAACAATTTCATGTATTGATCAGTTGATGAAAATATGACCAGAGGCTGAGAGGAACCTGACCCTCTGAAACAATGATTCAGAGGGAAGTTGCCCTAGAAATGACGATTCAGTATTCGGTAATTCAGTATTTTTGGTGACTTAACAGATCATGGCTAACATATGTAATAAGAACAAACAGTGTATTGTATGCCATTCAGTCAATTGTCTTTTACTGATGTTGAAATAATTAACTAACAGGTGACTTCAGGTCCATTTTAAGGCAGGCTGAAAAACTGTATGTTAAATTAGATTCTGGAACCCAGAAATATAATCATAGATTAAAAGATCTAAAAAAATTATCCTGTTGCTTTAATTTATTATTTACTAATTTATTATTTAATGATGATTACTTTTCAAGGCCCAGAGAAGTAACATGCCCAGGGTGACACAACAGAGGTCCCATTACTCTCCATCTGCTGCTGCTTTCTTAATTATACTACGCCTCATGTAAAATCTCCTAAATGATCCCAGAGCATTTGGACTAGTGAATTTTAGAAGCATGCTCTCTTAAGAATGTATGTTAGGGGTCCATATTATGACAGACTATATTAGTCTGTTTTCATGCTGCTGGTAAAGACATACCATACCTGAGACTGGGAAGAAAAAAGGTTTAATGGACTTACAGTTCCACATGGTTGAGGAGGCCTCACAATTGTGGTGGAAGGCAGGGAGGAACAAGTCACATCTTGAATGGATGGTGGCAGGCAAAAGAGAGAGAGCTTGGGCCAGGAAACTCCTGTTTTTAAAACTATCAGCTCTTGTGAGACTCATTCACTAGCACACGAAGAGCACAGAGAAGACCCGATCCCATAATTCAATCACCTCCTACTAGGTTCCTCCCACAGCATGTGGGAACTGTGGGAGTTAAAATTCCAGATAAGCTTTGGGTAGGGACACGGCCAGGTTTGTTAAAGTTCAGATAAACATTATTCCCCAGTGTCTTCTTATGACCTAAGGTCAGTGCCTATTTGATTAAGATGCTTTACTAGAGCAAAATGGCAACATATGCAAGTTCAAATTCACATCCATCATAGAAACATGTTTTAAAAAGCAGAAATTGCAGAATAACTTTGTCGGAGCTCTGGAAAATAGTCCAAGTTTAACAGCAACTAAGAAAAAGTGTAATTTAAAAAAGAGACTTAAGAGCAAAAGTTTTCTTCAAAACACTAGCTAAAAGCAAACTAAGAAACAGAGACTTTATGTAACCACACATGACAAGGAATACAGTTTTTGAAAAAAATAGTTTGAAGAAAGTGATTAAACAGATAGACAACTGCAGAAGTCTACAATTAAAAAAAAAAACTGAAACCCTGGAGAAAAGGGAAAATATAATTATCAGTTACCACATTATAATATTCAAATCTCTGGATTTCAACAAAAGGTCAGAAGGCATTCAAGAAACAGGAAAATATAGCTAATTTCCAGTGAATAAGTAAATTGATGGAAACTATCATTGAGGAAGCACAGATATCAGACTTACTAGACAAAGACTACAAACTAATTTCCTTAAGTTTTCTCAAAGAACTAAAGGGAATCAAGAAAATAATTTATGGACAAAAGAAGACTATCAGTAAAGAGACAAAAATTAGTAAAGGGAACCTGGAGCTGAAGTATGCAATAACTAAAGATTTAAAATTACTAGAGGGCTTCAACCACAGAATTGAGCAAACAGAAGAAAGAATAAGCAATCAAATATGGAACAATTTAAATTATCCATTGTAAAGAACATAAAGAATAAAGAAAAATGCACACAGCCTAAGTGATCTGTGGGACATTATCAAGCACGTTGACATACGCATTATGAGAGTCTTAGAAGAATAAAGAAAAAGAACAGAAAAATATTTGAGAAAATAATGGCCAATTGCTCACAAATTTCACAAAAAACGTGAATATACACATCCAAGAAGCTCAACAAACTGCAAGTATTGTAAACCCAAGAGAATCACACTGTAATATATTCACAATATATAATTCACAAAATGAACTTAAGACACATTGTAATCATGCTGTAAAAAGACAAAGATAAAGAGAATTTTAAAAGCAGCAGGAGAAAAGCAGTCCTTCATGTACAAAGTATCCTCAGTAAGATCAACAACCAATTTCTCAACACAAACTGTGACAGCTAGAACCTAATGAGATGACCTGTTAACTTGCTGAAAAAAGAAAGGGTCAATCATGAATTATTTGTCTAATGAAATTATCCTTCAAAAATAGAGGTAAAATTAAGACAACCCCAGATAAACAAAAGCTGAGTGGTTTATTTGCCTACAGACCTTCTGTACAAGAAATACTGAACTGAGTTGTTCAGAAATATAAGAACAATTGACAGTGACGCAAAGAACAAAGAGATAAAGATTCTGGTAAAAGGAACTGCATAGGTAAACATAAAAGGCAATATTATTGTACTTTTTTGGTTTGTCAATGCACTTTTTATTTCTTACATGATAAAAAGTATAAACACGTAAAAAATAATCATAAATCAATGTTATTTGGCAGACAATGTATTCTCTAGTCGAAAGAGTTTACATGTGCATACAATGTTTAGATAAAAAGGGTAAAGGTCTTTTACAGTTAACTACTTTTAAAAAACACTACCATTGAGTACTTTACCTTTAGTGTTCATAAAAATCCATGGAACTTTAGGGAAAGCTATTCAGGGCTGATTTACCTTTGATGGTTTTTATTCCAAATCATCTTTGTCGACGTTTTCATAGTTTATTTTTCATAGTTTATTTTCCAGGAATAAAGTGCGTCTTTGCAGAGTTCGATTTTATTGAACTCACTAAACAATACAGAAAAAAATCCAGCGTTTTTTTTTGATGTATTTCAACCAACTTCAACTGAGTTGAGACCTTTATACTATTATTTTTTAAATAAGGGTCTAACTCCAAGGAAGCGGAACTAAAGCGATGTTGAGAAAGAGGTTTTTAAATGTATTAATTGTACCTATGTTTTCATAGGCTCCCTTCATCTTGAACCTTTGTTATGCTTCCTTTCTGCTTACCACCTTGCTTTATGTCATACGTAAAGAGATGTAATTATCTCTAAAATGGACAGAGTGGGTTAATTTTAAGAAGACCTTAGGACATGACACTAAAACGTGTATTAATATAATCAATGACTGCATCTGATCCCAGGGTTTCACTTCTATCTTCAACATACTTTGTCACTTAGGGTTTATATTTTCTTCGATATTTTCCCTCAATTTTTATAATTAAGAAACAACTATTAATAGATTTTAAACATAAAATATACTTTTATTTACAATTAAGAAAGTTGGACATGAATTTACACATATCCATAATTATATATGGAAATTTGGCATTGTAATGCTCATTAGAATTAACAAAAACATGTAATTGAATTCTTGTCCTTACCATTAATATTTATTCCTGATTGGTTCAGTTATATACATAGCAGGATAGGAACACATACCGATGTTTCTCAACTTATAAAGGCAGTACATCCTGACAAGCACATTATAAATGGAAAATATCATAAGTCAAAAGTGTATTTAATACACCTAACCTACTGAACATTATAGCTTAACCTAACCTACTTTAAACATGCTCAGAACACTTAATTAGCCTACAGGTGGGAAAAATTATCTGATACAAAGCCTATTTTATAATAAAGTACTGAATATCTCATGTAACTTATTGAATACCATACTTAAGTAAAAAATAGAATGATTTTTATTCATTCAAATAATGCATACTTGAAGTACAGTTTCTATTGAATGTACCTCAATCTTGCACTATTCTAGTTACATACAGATGGTCTCAACTGAGACAAAGAAATTTTTGGCTCCGGGGAACATCTGTGGTTTTCAAGTATGAAACAATGTTGAACATCTTGTCTATATACCCTATTGCTCGTACAGAAACTGTTTTGATAGGGATTGAGCCTTGGGTACCTTATAAAGGTGAACAATAGCACTCCATGCAGATCAGCCTCATATTCAGACGGGAGCACTCCTATTCCTAACTTAATCCTTTACAAGACCTTGGCTCATCTTAATAATGGATAGAATTAACTCTTGGCCTGTGGGGCCTCTGATTTTGTGATTGCAAGTAACCAAGTTGCACTTGGCACTTTTTACATCCAAATAGGCTTGCTCTCGCTGTCTCTCTCTTTCCCTATTTTTGATCTCTACTTGATTTTTTAGAATTCTAAAATGGAATTGATATTTGATTCAGTGTTGCTGAATTGTCTCTGGGAATAAAATATATTCATAGGATGCCATTTGTGAGGGAAGGAAGGAAGGAAAGAGAGAAAGAAAAATTAGAAGTCTCCTTCCATGTGCCCCAAGCTAGTTACGATAAACCTAAAACGCTTTCTCCAGAAACAGTATCACCGTCCTATCTGGAAAATGCAGAAGCTATTCTATACATTATCCAGAGATCAAGTGTCCTCCCCAGATTTTCACAGTCTACCAATTTTCTCCTTCTCGCTACAGTGGGTAGCATCTTGCACCTCCATCCCGCTCCCTACAACCAGCTCTGCCTCCTGCACATTCTGCCTCTCCTGGGAATCCCCAGACCTCACAGGACCAGTCAGAGAGGGAGGAGCCTTCACTCTTCCGTGGGTCAGTGGGAGCCAGGCCGGGACTAATGCCTCTGAAGCCAGGCAGACCTGGATCTTGCTCAAGGCCAACACTTAGCAGCGATGTGATCTTAGACTTAGCCTGTCTAAGCCTCAGTGTCCTCATTTGTAAAGAATAATGACAATGAAGCTACTTGAGAATTTAATTAGATAAGCAATGTAAAGCGTTCAGGGCACTGTCTGGCATAGAGTAAGAACTAACCATGCATATAATTTTCTAACTTTATCTTCGACTTGGGATTGTTACTAACAGTACCATTATGTACTGCCACGTACATTCATGCTACTTACCTTATTTGTAATTTGAACTCATGATTTGCTGCTCCCCCTTCTCACAGGCTTTCACAATAGGACAATGCCGTACAATAGATCTAAATGTCCAGCTAGTCTCACAGACCTGGAGAGAAATATGTAGTCCTGGGACAATAATCATTCCATAAAGAAAGAGAATTATTTATAATCCCAGAGTGGGAAAGGTCTTTCTAATGCTCCTCAAAATGCAAAGCCATAAAAGGAAAAACATTGACAAATTGTTCTAAATAAAGTCATAACTTTGCATGGCATAAAACACCAAAGGCAAACAAAAGATGCCAGGCACAGCAGCTCACATCTGTAGTCCCAGCTCCTTGGGAGGCTGATATGGGAAGATCACTTGAGCCCTGGGGTTCAAGGCTGTAGTTATCTGAGATCACACCACTGCATTCCAGCCTGAGTGACAGAACAAAATCCAGTCTCAAAAAAAAAAAAAAAAAAAAAAAAAAAACACTTTGCAACCACTGCACTCCAGCTTGGGCTATAGAGTAACACTCCATCTCAAAAAAAAAATACAAATAAAAATAAAGGCACATGACAAGCTAGGAAAAATATATTCACAATTCAATCAAAAAATAACATCCTCAATATATAGCACTTTAGTTAGAAAACGACCAACAATTCAGTGGGAAGAACGTCTTAAAAAGGGAGATGAAAACAGAATTGAGAGAGCAGGAAAGGCAAGTGTGTCTTAATCAAAAGGAGTCTCAGTCTCAGCTAGTAAAATGCTAGCTAATGCCACCCTGAAGTACTGTCTCTCATCCACCAAATTTGAAGTCTGAAGTCTGACAATGCACGCTGTTGATAAGAGGCATCCTTGAGCATGACTGGTGGGCCAGATATTTGTTAACCCTAGTAGAAGGAAATCTGGCAATATAGATCATATTTTCAAATGAATATTCCTTTTGCCCCAGTAATCCTACTTCTGGGTATTTAACCCACCTACACCTTCTGATTATTCATCAAAAATATGAATCAACATATGTCCAAATTTCTCCACTTCAGCACTTCAAATAAGCAGCAAATTGAAATCTACTTGTGTCCGTCAATACAGTGCTGTTTAAATAAATTATGATGAAGCCAGAGAATAGTGAAAATACTGTGTAACTGTAAATAAAAATAAAACAAGAAAGGAACATCTGTATGCACTCATGTGGAAAGATAGAATGACCGGCAAAATATACTAAGTAGATAAAAACCAAGATCTTATGGAGAGTGTGCAATATGCCATCATCTGTTGAAACAATCGAAGGAAAACAATATATTAGTATTTTAGTATTAGTATACACACCAAACTATTCCAGGAAAGACACCTGAGATGCCAACGACAATGCAGTGGGGCCTTCCATAGGGGCTGGCGGGGCTGACCTTCAGCAAGGCCCTTCACAGGAAGCTCAGGGATTTATAACCGGGGATCATTCTGATTGGCCAATACCCGTCCCCACAAGAGTTGCCAAATATTTTGAATATTATTCCAAAGCTTAGGGAGACGTGCTGATGATAAAGAGAAACTGGGGGAGTCACCTTACCCTAACATTGCCTTTTCCAGAGAGGGGGAGCTGAGCTCAAAGAGCCAGAGTGAGATGGGTCCTCTGAACCATCTCCTTCCAGCTCCGCCATCGATGTCCTGTGGGAAGCCTGAAACCATCCCTGGCGGTCATAGGTACGCCACAGAACCAGCAAACATTACTCCTTAGATAAAAGGAATATGTATTTGCAGTTGTGATACATATTGCCAGATTTCCTTCCACTAGGGTTGCACAAATATCCAGCTCAACAGTGATGCTCAAAGGTGGCTTTTAGCTAGAGTGCATGGTTTTCTGAAAGCTGGTCACACTGGCAGGAGCTATCACACCAAATAACAGACCTCAGCATAGCATAGATGAGACTTAAATGAATACCTCATAACCGCAATCTCTCCAGTTCTGTGCTGAGCTAGACTACCTATTGCTGCAGCAATCCAATTTAAACTGTAAAAGGGATTCTACATATGCTCTTAACAAGGTAAGGATGCTTTGCCAGAACATGATCGAGAGTGACCTTCATCCATGCACAAATCACAAAACGGGAAGGACAGAAGCGAGAGAAAGGCTCCCAGCTCACGCAAAACGGGGGAACTCTGGAGCTGACAGAACTCCGCCTATGGATGGAATGAAAGGGAATTTGTGTCATTCTGGTTTAAAAGTCATTGTTCAACAAATAGCCAGTCGCTGACGTCTGATCAAGCAGCAGTACGTTTGTCTACCCCTAAATTTTACAGCGTTGTAAGAGTTTCCTGGTTGCACAAGGTTTCCAAGTATGTTGTCATTTCTGTGACAGTTTTATATGTTTAGATTCCTTCATGAAAGGAGAGCAGGTTGATAACACTGTCATTGATAATTTCTAAATCAGAAGCCCAAGTCATCACCAATAACTCCTGGAGATGACTGCTATGCAAGTGACAAAGCTGCCATGCAGAGATATTCAGGTTCCATTGAAAAGGAGATACAACCTCTTTAAAAATTTTGCTCTTTGAATCCAGTAGTTATAACATTGCACTAAAACTTCAGAGAAAATTGAAGTTACCCAGAGGTAATATAGAGTGAATGATCTTATTTCTGTAACTCTACAGAATTCAATATTTACTGCTAACATTTAGACTGTGTATGCAAAATGAGCTGTTACGGTAAGGTAATTCCTATCCAAATCTCCAATAATTTAAGCTGGGATCACACTAAAATTAATCTTCAGCGATCTCTCAAGTGAACTCTGAAAATGTGTGGAGTGTACATTCCAATATATATCAAATTCTTCATAAATATACATGCCCAAGTCTGTTGTATGCATGATTAAATGTATGCAAAACCAAAACCTTAAAACAATAATGTAAAAATGAACATAAGTGTAGGAACCTACCCTTCCTTTCTTCATGCAGTGGGCCACTTTGCAGATGACCTCCACGTGAAAGTAACGTTTCAGAGAGCTCACATCTGAAATGCTGGCTCCAAACGTGCTTCACAGCAAGTGTGTGCTTATGAAAATGCACCCTCTCCATCTATACAATAAGATTCTGGGTGCATATTGAAAAGAAGCTGTGAAAATGTATTTTAATACCCGGTGGAGCAGGGGGGTGTTAGAGGAAACTGAATTATGCTGTGAGAAGTAGTTTAGAGCCTGAGTGATTTATTTCATACAATGTTTGGCTGAGTCTCCACTCACTTTTCATTGGTAGTCACCATAATTTGTCTGAAGAAATAAGTAACTAAAATTCCCTGCTGCAAGAAAAAAAAAAATGTAAATGACTTTCTTCCCCCCCAAATACTTAAAACATTAGTTACCTATAATTTTTCCGTTAGAATAAATAAATACACAAAACTTCAAAGGAACATTTAAACAAGAAAACATTCTATGATAGCCTTTTGTAACTAACAACAATAAAAACATTTATTTTTCTTGGTTTTATTTCCTGAAAACTGAAAGTAATTTATTAAATGATGCTTATAGCTAAATTTAAAAAAAAGCTTTTCAAATGAAAAGCATTTATCTGACACAGAAGAGAAAAAAGCTATTCAAATCTTAAGTAATAAGATTGAATGCTCCCTGGGAGATATTATATATACTTAAATCATCCTAAAGGAACTCATTGTGTGTTTAAACCAGCTTATGTTAAGTTATGGCATTCCCAATGAATTGTGAAATGAATGATCACAGGATTTTGGCAATTTGTAGCATATTATAATATGCTGAATTTCAATATAAGCTATTTAATTTGAGCAGCACACATTTTATTAAATATTTTAAGTCTCTATGTTCCAATGCCAACATTTAAACTTTCCAGATATATTCTTTGAAATGCTCCATTAAAAACAAATTATTACTTGAAGATTTTATTAAATTGAAGAGAAATGAGTGTGAGAAAATGAAGATGAAAATGAATAGCCTTTTTCTTTTCATGTACTAAGAATATTATCAATAAAAATATGTTTTTATGTCTATGCTTAGCAAAGTTAAATAGGAAGGAAGGAAGGAGAGTAGGAGGGAGGAAAGGGGAGGGGCAGGCATTAGATCACACAGTCTTAGAAAATATTTCAAGAGACAAAGATCTTTGAAATAATTCTTTAAAAACGATTTCATCAAACTTTTGAGAAGGTGAACAATTTGGGAGGTTTTTTTGCACTTAATCAACTAGTTTTCTATAGCTAGGCTGCTAATGGTAATTCAAATTTATATTTTAAAAGAATTAAATATTTTATTGGATGGAAACTTTTAGTAACTTGGGTGATTTAAATATTAATGCATATAGGTTATAACACTTTAAACATTTATAATATTAAATAATTTAAATATAAGCATTGATTATATTGTAGTCCTTTCTAAGTAAAACAAAATTCAGAGGTCATAAAGGAAATTTTGATAAATTGAACACAACTGTAAAAATAAATTTCTGTACCACATAAAGAATACCAATTACAAATAATTTTAGCTAACTTACTATGTGCTTATATTTATAAGACTTAATATATTCTATATGCTAAGCAAATATCAGTTTATTTAAGCCTTACTAACAAAAATGTATAAAATAAAATATTTTATACACAGTGTATAAAAATAAAATAAGCTAAAGCTCATTCCTCATTTAAAAAATTCACACTTTTAAAACCAATTTTTTAAACCTATATTAGCAAAGCTCTGAAAGTTTGATATCACAGAATATTAACAACTAGGTAGACAGAATACCTTATCTCATGCACATTCCATTAGGAGGGTAGCGTGATAGTAACCACAGAATACTTAAATGCATATCCTCTTTGATAAAGCAGTTCGAAGTCCAGGAAATTATAGTATATAATCACATGTATGCAGCAAAATAAATCAATAAATAGGGAAAACAACAGAAAACTGAATTCTACGCAGCTATGAAAAGGAAAGCTCTGTGGGTACTATGTCTACTTCTCTAAACATATTTCCAAAAACTGTAAACACATCAGTCTCAAAGTGCAGAACCAGGTGTCCCTCTGTACACAGTGCAAGGTATGAACACAGGAACCAGGGCCTGGGCACTGGCTCCCTAAGTGGACTGAAGGCCAGGCATGGAAGGGACATTTGCTCTTCCTCACATCAAATGCAGTGTTTGAATTTCGCTATCAAGGGTGTGTGGCTGTGATATACGCACACCGATATGGGTTCCTAGGGTGTAATGGTGTATGCACTCTGGGAGAAGGGCCTGCCTCCCCGCATCGTGATGGGACACAGCCTCATGGTGCACTCCTTGACCCAACCCTCACAGCCAAAGCTGATGGCCAAGAGGAACACCTGATTCTCCATGGCCCAACTCGATTCTCTCTCCAAGGAATGTATAATTGAGAGAAAAGGGAGTACCTGGGGTGTGTCAAATTGTTATTTAAACCGAGATGCAGAGTGCAATTGGGTGAAAACAGCTGAGAGGAAGAGAGAGAGAAATGTGGTGGAGAGGGCGTGGGGCGAAACTGACAAGGCAGCCCAGGTGGACCAGGCAGGACCTCAGGCAGCTGGACAGCGGCATTCTGGTTTCTAAATCCACAATCTCGAGCGCCAATCCACCGATTCCCTTCCCCAAAGCCTTGATGGCCTTTCTTTTCTGTTGGCCTCCCTTCTGTCCTTTAACAAATGTCTTTTCCATCCAGACTAGCTCAGGTGTATTTCCATTCTTTGCAACTCACACATCCCTAAGTTGGTAGCAGCACTTTTTCATTTTTGACCCTTGGCTGTAAATTGCCACCTACAGCCTGATTTTCCCCAGCCTGCATTTTTATTGCAAAGCTTACACTCCATCCTCTGAGCATTACTATCATAAATATAGTATTTAGCTGGGAAATTAAATCAATTTCAACTAAAATCAATATATTTATCTCTCCTCTCAAAAAATATTCCCCCTCCTACAATCCCCCGACTCCTGAGGCAAAGTCATCATCTTCTCCCAGCTTAAATCTCAGCCATCTTTGGGATTTTGCATTGCCTTATTTCCTTAGTACCTGCAGGAGCAAGGGACCGTTGATTCTCCTTTTTCAAATGTGTGTCCCCTCCCTTTTATCATTTCTTCTGCCTCAGTTGGACATAAGCCTTAATAAGTTTTCACCTAGAACACTAAAAAGGCTTCTGGTTGTCACTGTACTTCAGTTCTCCCTCCCCTAGATAAAGCTTCCTAAGATGAGAAGAGCATTGCTCAGAAACTATCTTCTATGATTAGCACTGATTCATTGATTATAAAGTCTTACATTGGCTGGAAAGGGGTGGACACTTCATCCGAGGCAGACCCTTTCTCCCAAGAAATGGAAGAGGAATTCACATTTTGCTAACTCCATCATTTCTGTTCAGACAAACTCTTTATAGAGAATATATTCAGAAAGCAAAGTAGAAAGGAGCATCACAATTCAAAAAAGAAGAGCCATCATCTGTGTCAAAAACTGCCCATAGGTGTATGAGAATCAGGTCATGTCTCCCAGCCCAGTGTTCAGGCCTGAAACGACTACTGTTCTCCAAAAGCTGAGCTTCCTCTCAACCCCACTTTTCTTTCTCAATTACCATTCTCTTTGTCTTGCTTTCTCCCCTCCCAGCTCACAAACTACAAGAAAAAAATTACTGAGAAATCCCTGCTTCATTGTCAATAGAGGTAATTTAACACACCTTGTTCCAATGGCTCTGGTGCTAGGATGAAAGAACATCTCCAAGAATGAGATCCTACAGATAACAAAGATGATGTAACCCTACAGATCAGGAAGATGTGATCCTAAAGATAACAACAGTGTGATCCCAAAGATAAAGATCTGATGCTACAGACACAAAGATGTAATCCTACAGATAACAAGGATGTGATCTACAGATAACGGTAGCCTGATCCTACAGGTAGATATCAAGGATGTGATCCCACAGATAGTGAGGATAGGACCCCACAGATGACGAAGATGGTGTCCTATAGAAACCAATGATGTGATTCTAATGGTAGCACAGAGGTCTCCTGCAGATAACCAAGGATGCAACTCACATCCTGCAGTGACCTAGACAGCCCCTTCCTGCTTCCTCCCTGATGCTAGGAAGGTGTTTGTCTGCGTTATGTCAAAGCTTGATAAGTGATTAATGCTATTTTTGATTTATAAGGACTCCAGGTCACATATCAATTTCTCAGTGTCTACAAATTCCCTGTGGGGACTTTGCTGCCATATTGGAACATAAATATGTCATGCACGTTAATTTTATTTTAAATTGCATATGTGAATGGCAGGGTAGTCAATTAAATGTGGCATAGCAATATAGTTGAGAAATGAATGTCATGAAATTAGGCATCATTTGGATAAACAAATTACCTAGAAATAGCTGCCTGAGTATGTATCAAATTGCTGGTGCCTGTATTTGTAGAAAATAATAAATATGAGATCTTCATTGAAAACTAGTTTAAAAATGTATAGCAAATATTATACGCTGAGGACATTGAAAATCTCTCTGCTGCTCATCTCTGTTGTTGTTTTCTCTCTCTCTCTGTCACTCCCTCTCTCTCCTCTCTCTCACACACACCCCTGCTATCATGAGATGTGGGACCCTACCTAATTGAGGAAGCACAGCACCCTGAATGTCGCCCTCGCCTTTCCAACTCTGTTCTGTAGTGGACTAAAGGAGGCAGCACGGATTCTACACCTAGAGTGTGAGCCACAGCTCAGACCCAATTAGCTGCATGATCCCCCACCAGACATTTCAGCTCACTGATCCTCAGTGTCTGCAACCATCCAATGAGAGCACCCACCTTGAAACGCTGCTGCAAGAGTCAAACAAGACATAATATGTTTTGGCTGGGCTCATGCCTGTAATCCCAGCACTTTGGGAGGCCAAGGCAGGTGGATCACAAGGTCAGGAGTTCAAGACCAGCCTGGCCAACAGAGTGAAACCCTGTCTCTACTAAAAATACAAAAAATTAGCCAGGTGTGGTGGCGGGGTCCTGTAATCCCAGTTACTCAGGAGTCTGAGGCAAGAGAATTGCTTGAACCTTGGAGGCAGAGGTTGCAATGCGCCGAGATCATGCCACTGCACTTTACCCGGGGCGGCAGTGTGAGACTCGGTCTCAAAAAAAAAAAAAAAGATACAGTGTGTTTTAGGCCAGCTAATATTATATGAATGTGAAATCTAATCACAGATATGGCATTACCTGAGTACCAACAGACACTATCATATACTCATACTGTTGGATACTACTGAAAAATATTTAAAGGACTGAATTCTGATACACTAAAATATTTGGACAAATCTCCAGGAAATTACCCAGAGTGAAAAAATCTAATCCAAAAGTGTGCATACTGTACAATTCCACTTATATAATATTTTGAAATAATAAAAGTATACGGTATGGTTGCCTTTGGTGATAAGGTGAATATAACTGAATATTATTCAGTATTACCTGGCATTACCCTGACACAGAACGATAGTTCAGTATCTTGATTAGGGTGGTGAACACAGAAATTACATAAGTGATAAAACTGTATTGCTTCTACACACACACAAATACAAGTAAAGTGAGACATTTTAATAAAGTTGCCGAATCATTGTCAATGTCAATATTCTGTTTGTGACATTATACCATGGCTTTGTAACAGTGCTACCATTAGGGAAATTTGATAAATCTTCCTATGATTTCTTATAGCTAAATGTGAATCTACATTTATGTAAATAAAAATAGCAAGTTAATATAAATTTAATTCCCTTTTATGCTGATTTTCAGAACATTCATGTTTCCAGAGGCCAGCAGCTCTGCTACATTACCAGAATGTGTTTTTGTATATACCTTTGGCCACTTGATCTCATCTGTCTAAAATGCTGAAAGGAATTACAGAATCAGAGTTTTCACTGAATCAGAGTTTTCCAGTTTTATCATTTCTTTACTGACTCCTGTGAAACTGGATGGGATGACGTCAAGCCTAGGGAGTTTTTTTTTTTGTTTGTTTGTTTTTGTACTCCTATCTGTTAGTTTTAATGTGTGCTTTGCTTTCTAAGGTGAAAAGGGGGATAAATGGAGACTCAAGGCACAAATGAGACCAAGTACATGTGATGATATAAAATGAGTGCATTATTTCATCAAATGAGCATCAGAAAAATTCTTCAGGCCAGGCGTGGTGGCTCACACCTGTAATCCCAACACTTTGGGAAACCTAGGCCTGTGTATCACTTGAGGTCAGGAGTTAAAGACCAGCCTGGCCAACATGCTGAAACCCCGTCTCTACTAAAAATATAAAAATTAGCCAGGCATGGTGTCACACGCCTGTAATCCCAGCTACTTGGGGTGCTGAGGCAGGGGGAATCACTTGAACCTGGGAGCTGGAGGTTGCAATGAGCTGAGATGATGCCACTGCACTCCAGCCTGGGCAACAGAGTGAGACTCTGTCTCAAAAAAAAAAAAAAAAAAAAAAAAAAAAATTCGCCTCTTTGTTCTCAATACCTCCTGCAGGAAAGAAAGGGCAGCACTGCATTCTAAAAGTTCTCTGAAATAATTACACTAGACTCAGAATGTGAACTTCCTGTGTCTTGTTGAGTGGTGTTTTTCTGGTTGTTATAACAATACCTCCCGTGTAGTAAACATTCTATGCAGCTTTGTTGAATACAAAAATGAATGATTAAAGGGGAAAGAGATGTGGGAAATGCTTCTGGGTATGTAACATGAGAATAGGAAAGTTCAGAAAAATTACCAGACACAGGGACAAGACCAGGGTTCCGGGGTCTTTAGAGTAGCTGGCGCCACCCCCAACCCTTGCACATTGCTCATCCCATGCAAACAGGACTATTCATAGGGTAGCTTCCAGATTCTAGAAAGAATATTTGGTACTTTGATCACAAATCTGCCAGAAAAGACCACCGTGGCCAAATTGAGCAACTATTGGAGTCAATCATCTGGAAAACAAACCTGAAGGTTGAACAATAAGGATATCTGTGGTTCCTATAATCTTCATTAAACCACAGATTTCTTTTTCATGCCCTGGCCATTAAGGAAGCAACCCACCTTTTCATTAAGTCCCACTAAAGGGAAAGACATGATGGTGAGATTTTTGGTTTTCCTTTTGCCTTGTATATTTCAGAATCAGAGTTGAAGAAGCCAGAAAATCAGATTTTTTTTCTGAACCCAAGGAAAGCCTTATCCTCATGTCAAATGACAAGGACCATACGGAAGAATTTCAGACAGTAACCACTCTACTTATCCAGACACCATAGAAAACTATGAACCTATCCACATCCAACAGCAAGAGTGTTCCTCTTCCATCTGGCTGAGTGCTATCAGAAGAGATCTATGTGAGTGAAGATGTTAATCACTGCTCAGGGGTAACATATACTCCCTGTGGTGTCTGTGGAAGACACATGGAGAGGAGTAACAGACACTCCTTCCCCTCCCAGCCAGGGTAGTGTCAGTAAGGCCTCATGGGCTGCCAAATCTCTCTCACCCACCAGAAATAAGGAGACCCCTATATTGAATGTTGATGAAGGCCAAGTGGAAAACTTGGACATCTACACCCACCTGGCAGTAATGATGCAGCAGCCCCCTCCCTTACCAGAGCAATCTCTCAGAAAAAAACAGGTAAAAGACAAGGTTTACATAAGATGCACAGTACTCAAATGTCCAAGTTTCAGTTGGAAATCACTCATCATATCATGAACCGGGGGAAATTTCAACCTGAATGGAAAAAGAAAATTAATACATGCCAGTGTCAGAGGCATTTGAACCAGAGCAACTCCATCTTGAATAAGGGCTGTGTAAAATGAAGGCTGAGACTTACTGGGCTGCATTCCCAGGAGGTTAAGCATTGTTAGTCTTAGGATAAGATAGGAGGTCAGCACAAGATACAGGTCACAAAGACCTTGCTGATAAAACAGGATGCTGTAAAGAAGCCAAACCAAGATGGCAATGAAAGTGACCTCTGGTCATCCTCACTGCTCAATATATGCTCCTGACCTCGTGATCTGCCCACCTTAACCTCCCAAAGTTCTGAGATTACAGGCGTGAGCCAGCATGCCCAGCCAAGACATTTTAATTGACAGAAAACATTTGAAAATCGCTACAGAAACATCTTACTGATAAAGGAAAGCAATTCTAATGACAACGGGTTTCTTATTATAAATAATAGAGACCAAAAGGAAGTGGTGCATTTTTAAATGCTGAAAGAAATAAGCTACCTACCAAGAATTCTTTATTGAGCAATATATTTATATCTTTTTTCAGTAATGAAGGGGAAATGAAGGCATTCTCAGATAAAAGAACTTGTCATCAGTGGACATACCCTTAAAAATTGCTAAAGAAGTTCTTTAAATGAAAGGTAATAATAAAGAGGGAATATTGGAATATCAGGAAGAAAGAAAGAACACTGAAAGTTGTAAACATATGGATAAATGCAATGCATTCCCCCCATTCTCCTATTGAGTTCCCAAAATTATGGTAGAAAGTTGAAAAAATACTGTAACACTGATATATTTCAAAATGTTCTTAGAAGAAATATTTAAAACGATTATATTTTAAATGGGGGCATGTAAAGGGATAGGTAGGTGACATTTTTATACTTAATTCAAACTGTGAAACTGATGACACCAGTAGACTTCAGTAAGTTATGTAAATGTAACATAATATCTTTAGTAACCACTAAAAAGCTATACAAAGAGATACACCCAAAAACCCTACAGATGAATTGAAATTGCATTATAGTAAATGTTCAAGTAACCCATAGCAAAGTAGGAAAAGTAAAACAAAAACAAAAAGTAGAGAGAACAAAGAGAAAACAAGAAGTAAAGAGTAGTCTTAAGCTATCACATATCCATAATTACAATAAATGTAAAAGTTCTTAATACAGCAACTAAATGACAGAGAGGCACAGCATCTTAAAACATGTGAATAAATGTAAACAGTCCACACAAAATTTACTTCAAATATAGAATATAGGTAAGTTAAAAGTAAAATTAGGAAAAATGCACAGCAGCTAACTGTAGTCAAAGAAAGCAGGAGTGGTTATGTCAAATCACATAGACTGCAAAGCCAGAAAAATTATCAAAGACAGAGAAAGAGATAATGCACAAAGAATACATTGCAATCCTAAATGTATGTGAACCAAACAACAGAGGTGCAAAATATGTGAAATAAAAACCGATAAACTCAAAGGAGAGAAAAAAAGCAAAGTTATTCCAAAAACCTCTCAGCAATTGAGAGAAACTATATAGAATAATCCTTAACAAATTTAACATAACTTAAATAACACAGACTGTACTCTCTTATCATAGTGAATCAAAATGACTAGAAGTTAATAATAGGAAGATAACAGGAAAGTCCCCAAAGAGCTGGAAACTAACCAAAACACTTCTAAATAATCTAAGCAAGGTCTCAAGCAAAACTAGCAACAAGTTAAGTGAAGAAAATGAAAATACATTATACGGAACCAACTTGGAAAACACTCTTCAGGATATTATCCTGGAGAACTTCCCCCAATCTAGCAAGACAGGCCAACATTCAAATTCAGGAAATACAGAGAATACTACATTAAAGATACTCCTCGAGAAGAGCAACCCAAGACACATAATTGTCACATTCACCAAGGTTGAAATAAAGGAGAAAAGGTTAAGGGCAGCCAGAGAGAAAGGTCAGGTTACCCACAAAGGGAAGTCCATCAGATTAGCAGCAGATCTCTCTGCAGAAATCCTACAAGCCAGAAGAGTGGGGAGCCAATATTCAATATTCTTAAAGAAAATAATTTTCAACTCAGAATTTCATGTCCAGACAAACTAAGCTTCATCAGCAAAGGAGAAATAAAATCTTTTACAGATAAGCAAATCCTGAGAGATTTTGTCACTGCAAGGCCTGCCTTGCAAGAGCTCCTAAAGGAAACACTAAATATGGAAAGGAAAATCTGGTACCAGCCACTGCAAAAACATACCACATTGTAAAGACCATCAACACTATGAACAAACTGCATCAACTAATGGGCAAAATAACCAGCTAGCATCATAATGACAAGATCAAATTCACACATAACAATATTAACCTTAAATGTAAACAGGCTAAACGCCCCTATTAAAAGACACAGACTGGCAAATTGGATAAAGAGTCAAGACCCATTGGTGTGCCATATTCAAGAAACCCATCTCACATGCAAAGACACACATAGACTCAAAATAAAGAGGTGGAGGAATATACACCAAGCAAAGGGAAAGCAAAAACAAATAAACCAAAAAAGCAGGGTGGCAATCCTAGTCTCTGATAAAACAGACTTTAAACCAACAAAGATCAAAAGAGACAAAGAAGGGCATTACATAATGGTAAAAGGACCAATGCAATAAGAAGAGCTAATGATCCTAAATATATATATGCCCAATACAGGAGTACCCAGATTCATAAAGCAAGTTTTTAGAGACCTACAAAGAGACTTAGACTCCCACATAATAATACCGGGTCTTTAACACCCCATTGCCAATACTAGACAGATCAACGAGACAGAAAATAAAGACTCTTCAGGACTTGAACTCAGCTCTGGACCAAGCGGACCTAATAGACATCTACAGAACTCTCCACTCCAAATCAACAGAATATACATTCTTCTCAGCACCACATTGCACTTATTCTAAAATTGACCACATTATTGGAAGTAAAACACTCCTCAGCAAATGCAAAAGAACAGAAATCATGACAGTCTCTCAGACCACTGAACAATCAAATTAGAACTCAGGATTAAGAAACTCTCTCCAAACTGCATGACTACATGGAAACTGAATAACCTGCTCCCAAATAACTACTGGATAAATAACAAAATTAAGGAAGAAATAAATAAGTTCTTTGAAATCAATGAGAACAAAGACACAATGTACCAGAATCTCTGGGACACAGGTAAAGCAGTGTTTAGAGGGAAATTTATAGCACTAAATGCCTACATCAGAGAGCTAGAAAGATCCCAAATCAACAATCTAACATAACAATTAAAAGAACTAGAGAAGCAAGAGCAAATAAATTCAAAAGCTAGCAGAAGACGAGAAATAATTAAGATTAGAGCAGAAATAAAAGATATGGAGACATAAAAAACCCTTCAAAAAGTCAATGAATCCAGGAGCTGTTTTTTCAAAAATATTAACAAAATAGATAGACAGCTAGCTAGACTAATAAAGAAGAAAAGAGAGAAGAATCAAATAGACACAATAAAAATGATAAAGGCGGTATCACCACTGATCCCACAGAAACACACACTACCATCATAGAATACTATAAATACCTCTATGCAAATAAACTAGAAAATCCAGAAGAACTGGATAAATTCCTGGACACATACACCTGCCCAAGACTAAACCAGGAAGAAACTGAATCCCTGAAAAGACCAATAACAAGTTCTGAAATTGAGGCAGTAATTAATAGTCTACCGACCAAAAAAAGCCCAGGACTGGATGGATTCAAAGCTGAGCTCTGCCAGAGTTACAAAGAGGAGCTGGTACCATTCCTTTTGAAACTATTCCAACCAACAGAAAAACAGGGACTACTCACCAACTCATTTTATGAGGCCAGCATCATGCTGATCAAAACCTGGCAGAGACACAACAATAACAAACAAGAAAACTTCAGGCCAATATCCCTCATGAACATCTATGCAAAAATACTCAATAAAATGCTGCCAAACGTATCAAGCAACACATCAAAAAGCTTATCAAGCTCAGCTTCATCCCTGGGATGCAAGGCTGGTTTAACATATGCAACTCAATAAATGTAATCCATCACTTAAACAGAACCAGTGTCAAAAACCACATGATTGTCTCAATAGATGCAGAAAAAGCTTTCGAAAAATTTAACAGCCCTTCGTGCTAAAAACTCTCAATCAACTAGGTATTGATGGAACGTATCTCAAAATAATAAGAGCTATTTATGACAAACTCACAGCAAATATCATACTGAATGGGCAAAAGCTGGAAGCATTCCCTTTAACAACCGGCACAGGACAAGGACTCCCTCTGTCACCACTCCTATTCAACATAATATTGGAAGTTCTGGCCAGGGCAATCAGGCAAAAGAAAGAAATAAAGGGTATTCAAATAGTAAGAGAGGAAGTCAAATTGTCTCTGTTTGCAGATGACATGATTTTATATTTAGAAAACCTCATTGTCTCAGCCCAAAATCTTCTTAAGCTGATAAGCAACTTTAGCAAAGTCTCAGGATACACAATCAATGAGCAAAAATCACAAGCATTCCTGTACACCAATAAGACAAACAGAGAGCCAAATCATGAGTGAACTCCCATTCACAATTGCTACAAAGAGAATAAAATACCTAGAAATACAACTTACAAGGGATGTGAAAGACTTCTTTAAGGAGAACTACAAACCACTGCTCAAGGAAATCAAAGAAATAAGAGAGGACACAAACAAATGGAAAAACATTCCATGCTCATGAATAGGAAGAATCGATATTGTGAAAATGGCCATACTGCCCAAAGTAATTTATAGATCCAATGCTGTCCCCCATCAAGCTACCACTGACTTTCTTCACAGAATTAGAAAAAACTATTTTAAATTTCATATGGAACCAAAAAAGAGCCTACATAGCCAAGACAATCCTAAGCAAAAACAACAAAACTGTAAGCATCATGCTACCTGACTTCAAACTATGCTACAAAGCAACACTAAACAAAACAGCATGGTACTGGTACCAAAATAGACAAATATGCCAATGGAACAGAACAGAGGCCTCAGAAATAATGCCACACATCTACAACCATCTGATTTCTGACAAACCTGACAAAAACAAGCAACGGGGAAAGGATTCCCTATTTAATAAATGGTGCTGGGAAAACTGGCTAGCCATATTCAGAAAGCAGAAACGGGACCCGTTCCTTACACCTTATATAAAAATTAACTCAAGATGCATTAAAGACTTAAATGTAAGACCTAAAACCATAAAAACAGTAGAAGAAAACCTAAGCAATACCATTTAGGACATAGGCGTATACAAAGACTTCATGACTAAACCATCAAAAGCAATGGCAACAAAAGCCAAAATTGACAAATGAGATCTAATTAAACTAAACAGCTTCTGAACAGTGAAAGAAACTGTCATTGGAGTGAACAGACAACCTACAGAATCAGAGAAAATTTTTGCAATCTATTCATCTGACAAAGGGCTGGCATCCAGAATCTATAAGGAACTTAAACAAATGTACAAGAAATAAACAACACCATCAAAAAGTGGGCAAAGTATATGAACAGACACTTCTCTAAAGAAGGTACTTATGTGACCAACAAACATATGAAAAAAAGCTCATCATCACTGGTCATTAGAGAAATGCAAATCAAAACCACAATGAGATACCATCTCATGCCAGTTAGAATGGCGATCATTAAAAAGTCAGGAAACAACAGATGCTAGAGAAGATGTGGAGAAATAGAAACACTTTTACATTGTTGGTGGGAGTGTAAAATAGTTCAACCATTGTGGAAGACAGTGTGGTGATTCCTTAAGGATCTAGAACCAGAAATACCATTTGACCCAGCAATCCCATTACTGGGTATATACCTAAAGGATTATCAATCATTCTACTATAAAGACACAGGCACACATAGGCTTACTGCAGCACTATTCACAATAGCAAAGACGTGGAACCAACCCAAATGCCCATCAGTGACAGACTGGATAAAGAAAATGTGGCACATATACACTACGGAATACTATACAACCATAAGAAAGGATGAGTTCATGTTCTTTGCAGGGACATGGATGAAGCTAGAAACCATCATTCTCAGCAAACTGACACAGGAACAGAAAACCAAACATAGCATGTTCTCACTCATAAGTGGGAGTTGAACAATGAAAACGCATGGACACAGGGAGGGGAACATCACACACTGGGGCCTGTTGTGGGGTGGGGAGCTAGGGAAGGGATGGCATTAGGAGAAATACCTAATATACATGACGGGTTGATGGGTGTAGCACCATGGCACATGTATATCTATGTAACAAACCTGCATGTTCTGCACTGTTGTATCCCAGAACTTGTAGTATCACTTTTTTAAAAAAAGAAAATACAGTGTATCAAATTTTATAGAAAACAGCAAAAGATTGGAAGAGATAAAAATGTACAGCACTGGCCAGGTGCAGTGGCTCATGCCTGTAATCCCAGCACTTCGGGAGACCTGGGTGAGTGGATCACCTGAGGTCAGAAGTTCAAGACCTGCCTGGCCATAATTGTGAAACCTCATCCCTACAAAAATTAGCTAGGCATGATGGCAGGTGCCTGTAATCCCAGCACTTGGGAGGCTGAGGTGGAAGGATTGGTTCAACCCAGGAGGCAGAGGTTGCAGTGAGCCAAGACTGTGCCATTGCATGCCAGCCTGGAGCACAGAGAAAGACTCTGTCTCAAAAAAAAAAAAAACCGAAAAGAAAAAAATTGTATAGCACTAAATGTTTACATAAGAAAAGTAGAAAAGTCTCAAATCAATAATTCAATAATTTAAGCTCTCACTTTAAGAACATAGAAAAGGAAAACCAAAGCAAACTAAAAAAGGAAAAGAAAAGAGATAAAAATAGAAGCAGAAATTAAGTTGAAATGAATAGATTCATTTAAAAAGTGAATGAAGCAAGAAGCTCTTTTAAAAAAAAAAGAATCTGTAAAATAGATCAACTTTGCCAAGACTGTCAAAAAAGAAAGAGAGAATGCACGAATTACCACCATCAGCAATGAAAGAGGAAATATCACTACAGACACCACAGATATCTAAAGTATAATAAGGAAATACAACACGGAACTCTACACAGAAAAATTTAATAACTTGAATATATCAATTTCCAGAAAAATACCAACTACCACAACTCACCCAATATGAAATTGGTAATTTGACTAGTCCTAAATATAGTAAAGAAATTTAAGTCATAAATTAACAGCTTCCAAAAAGGAAACTGCCATTTCCAGATATTTTAACTGGAGATTTCAACCGAACATTAAAGAAGAATTAACATGAACTCTCCACAATCTCTTGTAGAAAATAGAGGCAGGGAAAACATTTCCCAATTTGTCTCATGAAGTTTGTGTTACCCAGATAATCAGGCAAAACGGTGTGGTTAAAGAAAGCAAATGTTCCTCATGAACTGAAACACAAAATCTCAACAAAATATTGACCAGTTTGATTTATCAATATATAAAAATTAGTTATATAGCAATGAATAAGAGGGTTTATTCTAATTATACAAGTCTGGTTCTATTAATTTAAAATTAATCAATGTAATCCAAGATATCAAAAACTAAGAAGACAAATCATAATCAAATTAATTGATGATGAGAAAATATTTTATCAAATTTAACATTATTCATGTTAAAAACTCCCATAAAATAGGAATGTAGGGGATCATCCTAACTTTATAAGAGGAATCTGTCAGAAAGAAAAAAAACCCTATAGCTAATGTTCTACTTAATGGCAGAATACTAGATAAATGTGTGTCTGTATTTTAGCATGAGCACATGAACTGCAGAATTAAAAATCCAGACAGAGACAGAAATGCAGATCTCAGCAGCACACCTGGCTCTATTCTAAAATGGTCACCTGTAGTGTCTTTTCGTTACTCTTTCTTTCCAGTCCTTCATGGGACCTCTTGGGCCTCACACCTTTATTTTATGGGGCCATAAAAAGTGTGTACCCATCCCATTACTGAGTATATACCCAAAGGATTATAAACCATTCTATTATAAAGACACATGCACACGTATGTTCATTGCGGTACTGTTTATAACAGCAAAGACCTGGAACCAACCCAAATGCCCATCAGTGATAGACTGGACAAAGGAAACGTGCCACATATACACCATGGAATACCACGCAGCCATAAAAACGATGAGTTTGTGTCCTTTACAGGGACATGGATGCATCTGGAAACCATCATTCTCAGCAAACTGACACAAGAACAGAAAATCAAACACTGCACGTTCTCACTCATAGGTGGGTGTTGAACAATGAGAATACATGGACACAGGGAGGGGAGCATCATACACTGGGGTCTGTTGGGGGGGTTGGGGGCTAGGGGAGGAAGAGCAGTGGGGGCAGGGAGGTCGGGGAGGGATAACACTGGGAGAAATGCCTGATATAGGTGACAGGGGGGATGGAGGCAGCAAGCCACCATGGTATGTGTGTACCTATGCAACAATCCTGCAAGATCTGCACATGTAGCCCAGAACCTAAAGTACAATAATAAAAAAAAAAAGGGTGTACCCATAGGCACTTCCCTGGCTATGAACAATAATAACGGAGATCGGGCCCTTTTAAAAAAATAAGTTTCAATATGGCTAAGAAGCTTCTGATGCCTCTCTAGCTTTGACTTATGATTTCAGAAAGTAGCTGGTGGAGAATGCAGTTAAATAGACTTAAATACATTTTAACTGTAGAAGGACTTTGTGCCGTCTTGCTATTCTTTTCTCTTGTTTATAACATTGGAAAACTTCCAGATGTGTTATTGTGCTTTCTAGAAATACTTTAAATTATTAAATGTGCAAAAATCTGTTAGAAATTAAAGAAAGATTACCAAAAAAACTTAACACATTAATTTGTTTTTCAATCACATGGCATTGATTTCTCCTGAACTTCTGATCCAATATCTGTACCATTCTTTTCTTTTCTCCCAGTATTCTAAGGCTGGATTTATATTTGATCAATAAAATATTTTTATAAGAAATATTAAGGTGGGCATACAGCCTGGCAGCATCAGGAGCTCCACTGACCTGCTCCTCAGAGAAAGTGGAGAAAAATATTTTAAAATAACCATTGAATGCCTCTGTCCTAGGGAAAAGAGCAAATGAAAAAAAAAAAAATACGTTCAAGAAAATCAATGAAAGCTGGGTAAGAAAGTTGGAAATACGTGGCACTTGAAGCAAGATTGCTCTTTCCCTACTTCTTCTGGCTCAGCAAGGCAGAGACCACTCCAGACTGCTCCAAGAACACAAGGCTCCTCTTTGCCCTGGTCCTGGACAGAGGACTAATTCTCAGGTAATGGCAGGATTTCAGCGTTTCCGCATTCTGCTCTGCCCTAGCTGCCTGTGGGGTGCTCCCAGGTGAATGAAGTCAAGAGGTAGAGGCTCTGTTCTACTCAGCTCTCACATGGGGGAGCAGCGGTGTTACCTTGAGTGGAGTACACTGAGGATACTGAATCCCTGAATGACCTTGCCCTGGCTTGTGACATGCTGGTTTCATGTCAGGAGATGCAAACTGAGAGGACCTAAGGCTTCTGCCACATCCGCCACTGAGTGTTCATTTCCTATAGTGGGGGTGTTACTCAGTGAGAAGCTTGCCATTGTCCTCACTCCCAGCAACAGATCTCTGACTCAGTGTTTCGTCTGGAAGGAGAAGCAAGCCACAAAACAGATATCTCCTTATCTTTTCCCGATGGAATGCATTTGCAACAGAATGTAGAGAAGCTCAAAACTAAGGGTGCTCATAAGAACAATGGAGGTTATAACATAAGGCAATAGAGAGGAACTTTATGAATTTAATTAAGATGAGGTGTGGATGTCAGGCAAGAAAGAACCTGGAGAGAAAACAGCTGGGGGAGCCTCTTACCTTCAGAACAAGCATAATACACTGACCTCAAAATTTTGATACAGTTTTATAAAATTTTACCATTGGGGAATGTGGGCATATTGTACAGATGCTCTTTCTGTTTTATTGCATACAACTGCTGTGAATCTACAATTGTTCAGTAAATGTTACATTTAAAAAATACAACTTAAGGACTGTACCGTAAGAAGTAAATTACTATAGGAACAACAAAGGGAGTGTAAAATTTTATCATTATAACTTGGTTCATTAAATAAGCAAATATACAACATATAATAAGATGTGTAAATAAGTGGGGGAAAAAAACTTGAAAAACTCACAGCTCTAAAATCACATTTACTTTGAACTAAGGTTTAGAAAATCCTAACACGTTTTTCATTACTATGCCCCCTAATACAGGGTTGGCTGAGTCAAGGAACTATTTCACATTCAACTGCAAAGTGGGAAACATGTTGCTTATTTTAATGAATGTTTTTAGGCACAATTATTAGATAAGGACCTTCATTTTAATACTAATACCCTTTGGACCATGGAAGAACAACTTTAGCAAAGAATACATGTTCAAGTAGCTATGGAAGAGTGGTATGCTTTGTTACCTGGGCCAGCCTTTAATGAGGATACACAAGTTAACCTGGAATAAATTATATAGATTTGCAAGAGATTGTGCAGTCCAAGTATTTCAACATTTGTATATTCCAGTGAGGAATCAAATGCTGGAGCAATTAAGTGATTTGTCCAAATGGGTAGGAGAAAGAAACAAGGGAAAAAAGATTTTCCGATTATCTCATCACATTATACTCAGAAGCTGTGTCATAAAGAACGATCACTAATCCATTAGATAGTGGTCATGCTAGAACCCCAGATGTGCAAAGACATGTCATTTAGTGAATGAAAACAGATAGAGCTTTGCTGATTCAATTATATATTACTGCTTAAAAAGAAAGTCTATTTTTTTATTATACTTACAGAAGATTTTACAAGTATATTTAAAAGTGAACATTCTAAGGCATGCTTTTGGTAAAGGAACACTGATGTTTTTAAATCTAAAGGACAATGGCATTAGGATTCAGTTGACAGCTTGTAAGTCCTCATAGATTACTAGTAAATAATTATATTAACTCTTAGTTCTTAAAAAATAGAAAAGGGGAAAGCAGGAAGAGAGTAAGAAGTATGAGGAGATAGAAAAAAGAATGAAGTGTTCTTCATTTAAAGCAGATTAAAATTGTAAACTCTGTATGAGGCAGTGCCAGCTGTGGGTAAAGACAGCACATTAATGTTTACTTATTTTTCAGTCCCCTTATATGGAACGCTCTCTAATCAAAAACTTCAGGGCTACTAAAGGTATTCCAACTGCTTCTCTTATTGAAAAGCTTGTAGAGCTCTTTTAATTATTTCTTGATCGAAAGACTACTAAAATCAATTCTACTCAATAAATATTATGAGCTGGAACTATGTCAGATGTTCTGTGGATGTTAGCCTAGTGGACTGCCCTAGGGCAGTGCAGCCTATTAATAATCGTGGTTTTATAGACACACACTGTATGAAATGTAATACAATGTTTGAGCTAGTTACTGTTCTCTTTTACACATACGAATATACTGAGGTTTAGTGCAATTACTAGAAAGTATTACTAGGTGAAGCATGTATATGAACATAGCACAGAGTACAGTAAGATCATGACTGTAACATATGCACAGATTAGAAAAGAAGCTGGAAGGGCCCAAATGAGAGCTGGATCCCTCATATTTAGAGAAAGCAGATGAGAGCCATTTTAGATGGGCCATGAAATATGTTAGTAGAAGAATAACTAACATTTATAGTGAATGTATTTCATACTAGGCACTGACTGTTGTTTAGTACAGATTATCTCACAAAATATTTATAACTCATACAATAGGTAGCATCATTATCCTATTTATAAAAGTGAGAAACAGGTCTAAAGAGGTAAAGTAACCCAACATAATACAGTAATAAGTGGTAATGTCAGATTCAAAACCAAGCTAACTTTAGAGTCCATACTCAAAATTACTATAATATATTGGCTAAGTGTTCAACAGTTTCACCACAGGGGAAGGCATATGAGAGTTATCACTAGTTATCTTAAGGCAAGGATGTCCCACCTCACTACTGGTTTTCAACATCATATTGGAAGTCCTAGCTACAGCAACAAGACAAGAAAATAAAAATAAAAGTAAATAGATTGAGAAGAAAGACATATAATGATCTTCCTTCACAAATGACAAAATTGTCTATGTAGAAAGTCCAGAATAATTGGCAAAAAAATGAAAACAAACGAAGAAACAAAACTGGAACTAATCAGCAATTATAGCAAGGCTTGACAATATAAGGGTAATATTCCAAAGTTACTTTCCTAAATATCAGCAATGAGCGAGTCGACTCTGAAGTTTAAAACACAATATCAGTTACGTTAGCGCCCCCTGAAATGAAATACTTAGGTTAAATCTAACAACATTTATACAAGATCTATACGGGAAAGCCACAAAACTCTGTTAAAAGAAATCAAAGTAGAATGAAATAAATGGAGAGATAGTTCATGTTCATGAACAACGACAACCACAAATCCCAAATAACAGAGAACTAGACAGAAGGAGGGAGAGTTTAATCAGTGAATGGTAGGCTTTAGCTAATTTAAGGACAATGGAAAACAGTGCAAAACACTGACAGGAGAATTTGAGCACACAGTGTCATAACCCAGAAATTGGTACCCTGGAGTGAAGCTCCAGAGAAATCAGAAGACAGATGTGAAAAGCAAATCTGAAAACACAGGGAATTATTTATTGTTTGTGAAGATGCCTAAACAGTCCCTATTACCACCTGCTACCACCATTACCACTATGCAAAGAGCTCTAATTTTGAGTTGTCCCAAAATAAATTGGAGGACTGTTTCTTAAACTTTTAGCTAGGAATGGCTGTGTAACCTAGTGTGGGCCTGGCATTTGCAGCCCTCTACATTGTAGCAGCTGGGAGTTCCCATCCACACAGACAGCTTCTGACCTATAATACCTAACGTGAATTCCACTTTGGCACCATGCTCAGGGTGAGTTATTGTTGTACCAGTCCGTCTCTGCAGTACTAGAGGACACCTCTGCTCTTAGAAACAGCCTCTGAGGTTGGCACTATCACTGTCTTTGTAAATGGGCTACATGTGTGTGTCCTCAGAGTGTACAACTCTTGAAGGTAAGTAAATGATCAAAATGTAAAAAAAAAATCCATACGGAAACGTAAGTAATTCAGACCACAAAAAAGCATTTTAAAACGTCTCATTGTCATAATCCGTAAGTCTCAGAATGATTGCATTTGTAAAACAAGAGAATAAGGAGAATTTGGATACAAACATGGGATTGCTAGAATAAAAGTTTCAAGGACAAGAAGGAATATGAAATCAAAACAAAAATAGAAGGCAAAAAAGTCAAAGAAAATGAAAATACAAGAGAAAAATTAAGGATCTACACAGACCATCTCTGGCAAATAGAGATTTATAACTCGAGAAGGTGGAAGACAAGAAATGAACAAGGAATTTCTCAGCGTTAGAAAAAGACACAAACATGCAAGTTGAAAGGCCTGGCAAGCAGGAAAAAACGCAAAAATGACGAAAATCTAAAAATATTGTCATTAAATTTTAGAGAAACGAAGATCTTGAGGATATCCTGAGATACACAGAGATCAAAGAACAATACAAACATTCTACCAAGGAATCCAAAAGCCTCCAGACTTCTTATTTGTCAGCGTGTATGCTAAAAAGCAGTGGAACAGTGCTTGCAAAGTTATAAAAACAACTGATACATACACCCATATGCACACACCTGTACACAATGGGATATTATTCAGCCTTAAAAAAGAATAAAATCTTACCATTTGTGACAACACAGATGAATCTGGAGGACATCATGTTAAGTGAAATAAGCCAGATGCAGAAAGACAAACCTAGCACAATCTCACTTACATGTGGAATCTAAAAATACCAAACTCAGAAGCAGAGTAGAGAATGGTGGTTACCAGAGGCTCAGGGAACGGAGATGCGGGGGAGATGCTGTCCAGGGGGATACAGTTGCAGTTATGCAAGACAAGTAAGTTCTCAAGGCATGATGCACAGCAGTGTGAATATAGTTAACAATATAGTATCGTATGCTCAAAATTTGCTGAAAGGTTAGATCTTAAGTGCTCTCACCTCAAAAAAAAAATTATAACTGTGAGGTGAACATGTTAATTAGCTTGATTGTGATGAATATTTCACAATGTATGCATATAGCAAATCATCAACTTGCACAACTTAAATATATAACATTTTAAACTGTCAACTACATCTCAATAAAGTTGGGAAAATAATAAATAAATAAGTTGTGAAATGTTTTAAGCATAGAAAAAATATCTTAAGAAATGTATGTCCCACCTTTAGGATTTAACACATTTTCACTTTGACACAAACAATTCCAACCCACATCCTTCCCCACTCTCCTTCCCAAGGAACTTCTGACCTGCTGCTTGTGTGTACTTTTATCATGGGGGTTTTTATAATGGTATTAAATGTGCATGTATCCATAAACAATTTAGACCATTGCTGTTTTTATTTTTAAAAAGGTATTTAAATGGCACTAAATTGGACATCCCTGCAAGTTATTCCTTTACTCATATTTAGATAATTTAATACATTTCTAAGTGTTCACTTATTAGTAGCCTATTGTTTGGTTAAATGTCTAGGTCTTTTTGTGCCTTTGAAGCACATCCTTCGGTCAGGATCTGGAAATGATGAAGATGCATCTTCCTTTCACAGAATCTGACCACATGGTTTTTAAAATGTCAGGGTCAGTGACTGGGGCAGGCTAGAAGAATGCCTCAGGGCCGGTTCTTTGCAGTGATGATTAATGTGCTGCTGACCTCTAGACTCAATCTCAGTCCAACACAGGAGGATTTGTGTCAACCGAGAAGAAATGCCCTCTGTCCTTTGGCCCAGGGCCTGCCTACGAGTTAGCGAAGTAATTGGTCAGTGATGTGGTCTGGCTTAAACGGATTAGGGAAATGTCTCATGCCTAACAAATCTTTCACCACTAGCTTTCTGCTGATATAGTAAATTGATATAGTAAATCTCACCATTAGGCACCCATCTGTAGTTATCCAACTATCCTTTATGGAAATACCATAGGCATTAAGCTCAATCAACCAATAACACTTTATTTCAAGTTAATTCACATACTCTGATGTTAAAGTAGCTCCATGTGGATTGAACAGGGGATAGGTGAGTTTGGATAGAGGAAATTATAGAGAAATATGAAACTCCCTACCTGAATGGTGAAGCCAAGTGGGGGATTCTGAACATCCAAGGTGCAAACAAGTGATCCATGAGGTGCCCCTTTTTAAAAGAATGATTTCTGTTTATTTAGTGTGGATGGGGACATGTGATTACCACTGATACATTTTAATACTTTCATCTTTCAGGATACAAGTAAGGAAGGTATTGCATGGGATTTTTTTTTTTGAGATAGTTCCATTCTTAGGAAGAAGAGTAAAAAGTTTGGAAATTATATAAATATAATAATATAAAGTTACATAATAAAATAAATCTATTTTTCAAGAAAAACAGCACTATATTATGAATTATTCAATTTCAGAATTTCAACTCATGGCTGCCATCCCAATTTGTTAACAGTGGTGATGGAGTGTCTGGATCACCTGGCCTGACTTGCAGCACCTCCCAGGCAGCTTTCATATGTGTGTTGCGAGAATACTTAGGGTCTAGGAAGAGGTATGATAGGGGCGTTTGTTTGTGTGTTCTAATTTTCCTGAGATGGAGGGGCAGGCACAGCCAGTAAGTGGGAAGGGCTTGGGGACTGTTTTCATTGACATCAAGGTGCTTGAGTGCATCTGTGCGCATGTGCTTCCTTTGCAAGAACGTATCAGAAATTCAGAAAAGGCCAAGCATGGTGGCTCACACCTGTAATCCCAGCACTTTGGGAGGCCGAGGTAGGGGGATTGCTTGAGCCCAGGAGTTCAAGACCAACCTGGGCAATATAGTGAGACCCTCAACTGTAGAAAAAAAAAAAAAACCCTGCATCATGGTGCACACCTCTAGTCTCAGCTACTTGGGAGACTGAGCTGGGAAAGGATGGTTTGAGCCTGGGTGAGGCTGCAGTGAGCCATGATCACACACTGCACTCCAACCTGGGTGACAGAGCAAGATCCTCCCTCTAAAGTAAAAAAAAAAAAAAAAGGAAATTCAGAGAAGGACATAATTCCGTGAAGAGAGAAGAAAGCCTGTTTTGCTTGATCAGTATATAATTTGTGAGAGGGAAACTGAAACAAAAAGCTGTTCAGATCCAGCTGTACCCAGGCATCCTTTGCCCCAGGATGAGCCAAGGTAGATTCTATAAACAAGCGGAGGTGATCAGAAACACAAGCAGCCTGCCTGAAAGGAGTCCAGAGATTTCCAAAATGTGAATGTGATCACTGGAGCCCTCGTCTGGCTACCTGTCACTTTCAGAACAAGGTCTACACCCCAGGATGGGATTCAGTGCTGCGGCCTGCTCTTCATACTTAGGGGTTTGTCTCTGCCCACGCCTTCTCACGCTCTATACTTCCTACTGAATAACCTGCAGTCAGTACCTTATCTCAGGCAGCCCCAGTTGGCCTGATTTACTCAAAATCACTCTTTCAGATTCCACTGAGGCAGTACCATTTCCTTCCCTGATGTCCTGCCCCAAGAGCTGACCAGGCACCTCTCTTGTGTGCCCTTTGTCTCAGCTTCAAGTGCCAGGCTCTTGGGCACAGACTTCTTGCTAGCCAAGACGTCCTCAGGGCCATATCCATTCCCAGGCACAGTGGCAGGATATGCATGTGTTCTGAATGAATGAATAACTGAATGAATATTTGGAAAACAAGGAAATAAGAGCCTGGGGGAAATAGAAGCAAACCCTAGGGAGTAAGGGCAGAGAAAGTAATATTTGGCCTGTTGCTGCAGAGATGGGATTGTGCAGGTTTTTAGGGAAGCAAGATTTTAGGGAAAAGAATCACAGGGCAGAGGACATATTCACCCTCACTGGATCCTAGAAGCACAGGCTGACAAAAAGCCCAGAGAAAAGGTTTCTTCCAGAAATGTTTTGAGATAATTGTCCCATTCAAGCTAATTGACAGATACAAAAGAAGTGGTGGCCCTGAGGGAGTTCAGGTCCAGGGGCAGAGGCAGCAGCAACAGTCGAGTATCAAATGCAGTTGGCGGCATCTGGATCCTAAAGCTCGGAGAAAGTTCCTGGTGGCCAGAAAAAAAAATAAAAATTAAAAAATAAAAAATAAACAGGGAACCCATCAAGAGATGGAAGCTGCAGGAAATGCCACACCATGGGCTTTGTTTTCACAATTGAATTTTAAAAGTACAGGTTATCCCTTCTTAAAGAGGCAAACTGTGTCCCAACCAGATCCACTTTTGATCCAGCATTCAAACATTAGGACCACTGGTGATAGGATAAAATGGAAAGATGAGGTAAGAGATTTTAAATATAGTATCTACTCTACAGGAAGAAAGGATATTCAGTGAGGACCATGACATTGCAAATTTGCAAATTTATCCAGGAAATAGGAGTTTTCTTGATGCCGCTGCCTAAGTATTAGATTGGGGCAAAAAGGAATTCTGGTTTTCGCCATGACTTTCAATGGCAAAACCGCAATTAGAAAAGACTTACACATTAGACAAGGACTTGTTAAGATTTGCTAATTTGGGGGAATTCTGTCTTAAAAATCATCTTTAATTTTATAGAACCAGTGGCATAGACTCACTGGTAACCTAGAAAAGTTGAAAGTGCTCTTTTGATCTCTCCTGTTTCCCCTCTTCCCAAGTATGTGATCTGTGCTGACAGCAGTAATGATGTTATTAATTACAACCGTTTCACACATTGAGCACTCACTACATAGCAGCCCATGTGGTAGTGCTTTATGTAAAATGAATCCGCACGGTAACATAAAAAGCAGATATTCTTATTATCCCTGAACTGAACTTTGAAGAAGACACTATGTATGAACAAATGAAACTCAGAACAGACTGGTAAAAGACAAAGTCACGCAGCTGGTGAGAGACGAGGCCAGAAACTACACCCATCTCCCCCAAATTCCAGAGCTCATATGCTAATTACTATGCCATGCTACCTCCCCCGTTCTTACTTATATATTGGCCTGTTAGAACACGGGATTTGGCGTTTTCATCATGGTTTTGTTGGCTGGTTGGTTGGTTGGTTGGTTGGCTGGTTTTCCTAAGAATGAATACCATGAAAAGATGTTTAGGGTCTAAGTTGCTGGAATTATATATTTGGTTGAGTACTTAGCTGTGTTCCTGTGTTCACCAAATGCCTGGCTGGTGAAACAGTTCCATGAATCTTATTGGCTCTGCACCTTGAGAAAATGCTACTTAGAAAGACTTGAGTATGGAGTAATGCAATGCTGGCACATCTGGTTTTGTTTGTTGTTGAAACCTAGCTCCTGACCTAGATGCCTGTTCATTTAACTGGTGTTCAAAACATATTCCTCGAGCGTCTGAATTGGACGGTGGCCCGCAGAAATTCCATGTGGGCACAGGTAAGGTGTCCCAGGTTACAGTTGCTGAAGTACAGCCTCCAGCCCCGGTCAGACTTCAGGGTGGAGCTGCTCAGATCTCCAAGCCAAATGAGGAACTGCACAAACTGAGACACGCTCATGCAGGTTTTATAACCGGTGTTGTTGATGTATCTGTGGAGATGCGATGCCGGAGCTTTCGTGTTTCCTGAGGCTTAATCTCTGCAAATAAAGATGTGCCTTTTCCACTTTTTCATGACCTGTACAACTTTGAAGAATACACTATGACAATAAAATATTCTATTCTATTTTGCATCTGGTCAGGCAATAAAACTGTCCTTGCCACTTTGGCTGAGAAACCTGGTCAATACTGCAGGCTCTAACCTGACAAGGGAAATAAATGGGCAGAGATGGTTTCTTGCAAGAAACTCAGCAGAACCAATGGCATCATCCATTCTATTTTCTTGGATTGGGTGGATGAGGGCAGGGGCTACAACTCATCGTTCCCAGAAGGTGTCATAGAAGTAAAGATTAGGAAAGCAGCTCCCCAGGATGAATCCTTATCCCTGCCTCTAACTCCTGAGAAGCCTTCAAGGATAGGGATTAAAGGCACTTTTCAATAGGCCTGGTGATCTCCTCTTAGGAATAAATTCAGCAGCACACATTTGTGTCTGGATAATGTTGGGATTTGAAGTTTCTTTTCCCAAAGCACAAATAACATTATGCTTAGTCTTGTTCATCAGGAGAAAAAAAAGGACTAAGTATGAGGCTTGAGCCTGAAGCCCTGAGCTCATAATAAAACTTATTTTCTGTGCTTACATTTTTCTTGCCCTAAATGCAACCACTCTAGTTAGCTGATTAGGGATTCAGAGATTTAGGATTTAGTCCTAGATAATAGCTGTTCCCTTGGGAACTAACATCCTGCACAAGCCATATGACCTCAAGGTTATTACTTCATCTAAGCTTGTTTATTCATCTGTAAAATGTGTTGTGCCAGGACTTAATGAGAGAATGTTTGTAAAAGTATAAACTGCAATGTGCTCTGGTTATTAGTAACTTTTATAAAGTGGTTTCCACTTAGTTCCACATGAAGTGTTCCCAAATTGGATGATAGCAGTTTTAGCAACAGCTAAGTGTAGTGAAGCTGCCCAGATATAATTCAGCCATCTAGAACTTACTACAGGTAAAATGTCGTCCTCACCAACTTTAAACGTGTTCAATTATAATTAAGAACATGAAAATCAAGGCGCTTCTTTTACCTGCCTCAGCAACAATGACAATTTGATGCTGGAATTGTTTCCTGCCAAATATCTGTTGTTTTCCTCTTTCTCTTCTTCATTATTCAAAAATAAAACGACTTTCTTGCAATTCCCTGCACATTTTCTTCTCTTGGAATTAAAACTGCAGAAATTACTGTCCCTGTTTTGTTCACACAGCATATTTTGTTAGAAATACCGTAATCATGAGTAAAGTATAGAAACACTTAAAGCCCCTGGATAAAAATGAATTTTTGGCTTGTGGAAACACTCAGAAAAATTGCTTCCAGCTCACTCATTTCCTATTTTTTTTTCTCAAAACAGATCATTCATGTTCATAAAAATTATATAACTGCTATATATCTGCAATAAAAGTTAAGTAAACAAATACTGTATGTCCCCCAATAGATACAACACAAATATTTAAAGTGATTTTATCTATCACAGCACAGACTTTTGGATGAGGGCTGCAGGAAGAGAATCAGTTACAGAATCGGCTTGATTACAAGTGCACCCTGCCCCCTGGTGGCCAGCCCGCCTTTCATAGACCTGCATGGGAAGCCTGTCATTCTTTCGACAACACACTGTTTCCCAAATAAATGACAATCTTGAGCACATCTGTCTTCCAATAAATAAAGCTTTCTAATTTTAATGTATCTTTTTGTTTCTTTAACTTTTCGGCAGGGTTACTTATTAATCTTTAGTATGTTTCTTTGCAAGAACTCTTCTTAAATTACAAATACTTTAAAATGCTTATTTCAAATATTTTTATTTTCTATTTCATACATGTTATATATGAACACTTTCATAGATTTTATATATTTATAAAATAAGATAAGGTGTATTACCAGTCTATACAATATCACTAGTCCTTTTGATGCATTGCATTCACCAAAATGAAATTTTAATTTGCCTATATTGAGTAAAGATTACAGAATAATTGAGAGGGTGCTTTCTAAAATCATGACCTTGGGCAAGTATTTATTATACCATACTTTCACTTTCCTCAATTTCCTTCAAATTATGTACAACATTCACAGAATCATTAGAAAAATGTATATATGTACATCACCTAGACCTCTTCCAGGCGGAGAGTGAGTCTGGCTAGGGCCCGGCGCCTCCTGTCCCGACCCCCTAGGCCTGCGCAGCCAGGTATCCCAGCACCTATTGCATGCCAGGCTCTGGAATTCAGACCAAAACAACCCTGCCCTCCCAGAGCAAGCAAAGACGACCCAAATACAGAAACAGAGGCTTGTCCGCGGTCACCCAGCCGGCCCTGCAGAGCTCAGGTTGAAAGAACGAGGTTAGACGAGCTGGGCAGAGCTTTGGAGACCACCTGAGGCGCCAGAGGCCCGGCCTCGCCGCCATGCTCAGAGCCAGCGAAGCCTGGTCTTCCAGGCCACCTGCGACGCCCGGGTGGCCCGGCGAACTTCCAGTTCAAGAAGGGCAGGCGGTAGCGGCCCACCTCGCCTCGGGTTCGAGCCCTGGGCGTCCCATCCGCGAGGGCTGCACAGTTCAGCTGGTGGAGGCCGCTGAGGAGTTACCAGAGCTTCGAGGGCCCGGGCTGCACCTACGTTGCTCAGGGCTGGGTGCAGGGCTGGGTGCAGGGCTGGGCGCAGGGCTAGGTGCAGGGCTGGGCACAGGGCTGGGTGCAAGGCTGGCTGCAAGACTGGGCGCAGGGCTGGGTGCAGGGCAGGGCTGGGTGCAGGGCAGGGCTGGGCGCAGGGCTGGGCTCAAGGCTGGGCACAGGGCTGGGTGTAAGGCTGGGTGCAGGGCTGGGCCCAGGGCTGGGCACAAGGCTGGGCGCAGGGCTGGGTGCAAGGCCGGGTGCCAGGCTGGGTGCAGGGCTGGGTGCAGGGCTGGGTGCAAGGCTGGGTGCAGGGCTGGGGGCGGGCCAGGGAGCGCTACCTGCAGCTCGGGGTGCATGAGCTGGGGCAGCGCTGGCGGCCTTGCCTGGGCGCTCCCCGCCCCAGCCCCGCGGGCCCAGTGTCCTCCCCCACCTAAGGAGAGCGCGCTGCTTTCAGGAGCACCGAGGCTTTTGCGGCCCCGCGGCCACCTCCTGGCCCGGCCCCGCGGGGGCGGTGAGAACCGACACAAGTGCCCCTGTGGTGGCCAGGGCGTATGTTTCAGGGTGACACCAGCCCCCAGCTCCGAAGTGACTGAGGAGCTTGGCTCTGGGGGGAAACCGTGGTCAAGGCGAGCCCCGCACGCTCTGGGGGCCGGGTTTCGGGACGCATGATCTGAGAAGATGCTGGATTCCGAGGGGGCCTCAGAACCCTGTGGCTCAGAAGGCCCAGCCTCGGGGACCGTGGTGCCTGACTCAGGAGAGACAGGCCTGGAGCAGCCTCTGAAGCCTCAAGGGCTGGTTTCCCGGGAACAGCAGCGCAGGCGTGGCCCGGGCCACCCGGCAGTCCGCCTCGCGGACGGTCACTGGGCCCGGAGATGATGATCTGTGACCTGAAAAGCAAATGCGCGGTCTGCGCTGGTTCTTCCAGGTCCTGACTGGGCCCTTGGTGTGGGCGGAGAGAGAGCTTGGCCGTGGCAGCCACACCCGGCCTCACCTTGCCCCCGGGGCCAAGGAGGAGCTGGCCCGGCTCCAGGCCACCCGACCGCCTCTAGGAGCAGCAGGTGTGGTGCTGCGGCCCCTGGCCTCGGGCCCTGGCTGTGTTCTGCGGTGACCCTCGCAGGGCTCTCCTGATTCCCCTGGACGTATCCTTCGGTCTCGTCCCCCAGGTCTGGGGCTCCTTGGGAGCTCTCCTGACCTCCAGTCCTGGGCTAAGCAGCGTGGTCCGAGCTGACCCTAAAACTGGTTCCTCCAGAAAGGGGGAGCCCCGGAGCTGACCCGCTGCCAGGAAGGCCTGGGTGCTGACCCAGTGGCAGGGAAAAAGCAGCCCAAAGCTGCGCACGGCTTCCGGAGGCCCCTCACATGCCACCTTCTGAGCTCAGCACCGCACTCCCGGTATTCCTAGGGGAGATGGGGTCTCCTCTTTCTGCTGGCTCACCGCTGTTCCCATCTTCTCAGTCACCGCAGTGCCAGTTCTTCAGGCAGAGACAACCTCGGGGCTGGGACAACCGGTTCTCACCTGGGTCTTGTTTACAGTCCTGAGTGCCCACCCCGGGGACCCCCTAAGGACACCTCTACCCCAACCTTATTTCCGGAAGGCTGCCTCTTGGTGACGGACAGGGTCAACCCGCAGCCCCTTTCTTCTGTTTTTGGAGACACTGGGCTTGGGAAATACGAAGGAAGTCGGGCTCGGGTCAGAGCACGTGTCTCCTCCAATCAAGGCCTTTGCTGCTTGCTGCTGGCCCAGCGCACTCAGGCTTCAATTTACATTTTATTTTTAAACACTTTGGATATATAGATATATATATACACACACACATATATGTGTATATATACGTATATATACACATGTGTGTATATAGATATATATACATCTATACATCTATATATAGATATATAGATATATATGCACATATGTATATATACACGTATATATACATATATATATCGATATAGATATATATACATGTATATATATACATATGTGTATATATATATCTATATATCTATATATCCAAAGGGTTTAAAAATAAAATGTACATTGAAACCTGAGTGCACTGGGCCAGCAGCAAGCAGCAAAGGCCTTGGTTGGAGACACATGCGCTTACACCAGCCCGACTTCCTTCCTATTTCCCAAGCCCAGTGTCTCCAAAAACACTAACAATATATATATACACATATCGATATGTGTATATCTATAGGTATATCTATACATATACACATATGTATATACATACATATGCATATGTGTATGTATATCTATGTATATATACATACACACATCTATATGTGTATATATATGTGTGTGTGTGTATATATATATATATTCTGGCAACAAAGCTTGGTATTTTCACTGCTTTAGTTTCGCATTGGCTGGTGGGAGGTATAGGGTCTGCGGCTCTGGGCTCGGCCATGGGGAACTTTGGCGCTGCCACCAAGGGGAGAGGAGCAGCCTGGGCTGGAGAAACACAGTTGGCCATGCAGCAGCGCCTCAGGAGGAAGGAAGTCTGCTCTTTGCTTTCTTCCTGGCAAGCCCGGCTTTCTCCCTGGCAGGTGCCTCTGCAGTCTTGGAACGTTCCCCATTCGCCTCCTTCCAGAGCCCGGAGTGGTGTTAGTGGGGGGTGGCACCTCTTGTGCACAGGCTCTAGAGCTCCGGAGGGGGTTAGGGGCTACCCAGGCCCCGTGTTCTGGCAGACTCAGCTGTTGGGGTGAGCCATTATCCCCAGTCCTGGTGCGTTTGCAAACTCTAAAGGACCAGTGGCCCTGGTCTTCCCCTTTCAGAGCACAAGATGGGGTCAGGCTGCCCCTAGGATTAGGACGGGTAAGGAATGTCAGCTAGCCTGGGAGGAGAATGCAAGGACTAAAATAAATAAGTCTGTCAAGTAAAAATATAACAAAATTATAAAAAATAAATGTTAAGCAAAGGAATGAATTTATCAAATGATGTTTGAAGGTGGAGAAATTTTAATATATTTCAGCATCTGTAAATGGTTCAAATGCTTTTTCATGATCAAGATATTAGACATCTAATTGAAATAAAATAAAAATATGAATTTATGTCAACTGAAAGCAGTTGAATATATAATAGATAATTTCTTATTTTTTTGTTTGGTTTCCATGGAAACTGGTTTGGAAGGTGAGATTAAACACATATGAACATGTAAAAACTGTCTATGGTAAACAGTTTTTGCCATAGACAGTTACTTCTATTTACAGGGAAGTTCTTCAGATGCCCCTGGAGAAACTCTCTTCTCTCCCCTTTCTTTCTTGCTTGTAGTTCTCGAGAAAAACCATAGAATGTGCTGGGAATACAGTGTCCTGAGGCAGGAAGAGGGCTGGGCCTTACTCCTGTCCCTCCTGGGAGATATACCATCTTGAATTAGTAATAAACTGCCCAGGGCTATCCTGGCTTTGCTCCTTTATTCCCTAGAAGCAGGGTGTCCTTTAAAGCTTTGCCCAGCATACACATTTCTCTTGAGGTAAAGAACCCAAGGCAAGCTGCCTTTCAGGGTCCATCAGCTGTGGTGCAAGTGGGACATGTACAGTCAGGCTCCATCTACCCCAAGCAGCTTTCCTGAGCCTGGGGGACCAGCTCACCATGAATCCTAGGCTTCTGTTGTCCCTCACTGCCTATCTGCAGTTAATAAACGCTCTTGATAGAATTACCTCATGCATGATCTGTCTCTCCAGACTGAGATGTAGGTGACCAGCACACAGTGAGCCTGCTTCACTATTACTTCTTCTTGACTAAACAATATAGAAACTATGCAGAGAATAAAGGGCCTGGAGAATGAATATCCACATCCACATCTGCATCCGCAGTATATCTACATCTGCATCCATATCTACATCCAAATCTAAATCTGAGGCCGCGTGTGGTGGCTCCCCCTGTCATCCCAGCATTTTGGGAGGCCGAGGTGGGTGGATCACCTGAGGTCAGAAGTTCGAGACCATCCTGGCCAACATGGTGAAACCCCATCTCTACTAAAAATACAAAAATTAGCCAGGCGTGGATGTGGGAACCTGTAATCCCAGCTACTAGGAAGGCTGACACAGGAGAATCACTTGAACCTGGAAGGCGGAGATTGCAGTGAGCTGAGATGGCACCACTGCACTTCACCCTGGGTGATGGAGCAAGACTGCATTTCAAAAATAAATAAATAAATAAATAAATCAAAATCTGCCTCCATGTCTGCACCTGTATCTACATCACTACATCTGCATTGCTATCTACATCTACATTACATATACATCTAAATGCATATAAATCTATGTCTATATCCACATCTGCATCCACATCTACATCTGCATCTACATCCACACCTGCATCCACATCTGCATCTGCATCTACATCCACATCTGCATCTACATCTACATCTGAATCTAAATCTGCATCTGCATCTACATAATCTACATCTACATCCACATCCGCATCCACACCTGCATCCACATCTGCATCTGCATCTACATCCACATCTGCATCCACATCTACATCTGAATCTAAATCTGCATCTGCATCTACATAATCTACATCTGCATCCACATCCGCATCTGCATCCACATCTACATCTGAATCTAAATCTGCATCTGCATCCACATAATCTACATCTGCATCCACATCCACATCTGCATCCACATCTACATCTGAATCTAAATCTGCATCTGCATCCACATAATCTACATCTGCATCTGCATCTGCATCCACATCTATATCTGAGTCTAAATCTGCATCTGCATCCACATAATCTACATCTGCATCCACATCTGCATCTGCATCTACATCTACATCTGAATCTAAATCTGCATCTGCATCCACATAATCTACATCTGCATCCACATCCCACATCTGCATCCACATCTACATCTGAATCTAAATCTGCATCTGCATCCACATAATCTACATCTGCATCCACATCTGCATCTGCATCTGCATCCACATCTATATCCGAGTCTAAATCTGCATCTGCATCTACATAATCTACATCTGCATCCACATCCGCATCTACATCTACATCCACACCTGCATCCACATCTGCATCTGCATCTACATCCACATCTGCATCCACATCCACATCTGAATCTAAATCTGCATCTGCATCTATATAATCTACATCTGCATCCACATCCGCATCTACATCCACATCTACATCTGGATCTAAATCTGCATCTGCATCCACATAATCTACATCTGCATCCACATCCGCATCTACATCCACATCTACATCTGAATCTAAATCTGCATCTGCATCCACATAATCTACATCTGCATCCACATTTGCATCTGCATCTACATCTACATCTGAATCTAAATCTGCATTTGCATCTACATAATCTACATCTGCATCCACATCCACATCTGCATCCACATCTACATCTGAATCTAAATCTGCATCTGCATCCACATAATCTACATCTGCATCCACATCTGCATCTGCATCTACATCTGAATCTAAATCTGCATCTGCATCTACATAATCTACATCTGCATCCACATCCACATCTGCATCCACATCTACATCTGAATCTAAATCTGCATCTGCATCCACATAATCTACATCTGCATCCACATCCGCATCTGCATCTGCATCCACATCTATATCTGAGTCTAAATTTGCATCTGCATCTACATAATCTACATCTGCATCCACATCTGCATCTGCATCTGCATCCACATCTATATCTGAGTCTAAATCTGCATCTGCATCTAAATAATCTACATCTGCATCCACATCCTGCATCTACATCCACATCTACATCTGAATCTAAATCTGCATCTGCATCCACATAATCTACATCTGCATCCACATCCGCATCTACATCTGCATAAACATCTATATCTGAGTCTAAATCTGCATCTGCCTCTACATAATCTACATCTGCATCCACATCCGCATCTACATCCACATCTACATCTGAATCTAAATCTGCATCTGCATCCACATAATCTACATCTGCATCCACATCCGCATCTGCATCTGCATCCACATCTATATCTGAGTCTAAATCTGCATCTGCATCTACATAATCTACATCTGCATCCACATCCGCATCTACATCCACATCTGCATCCACATCTACATCTGAATCTAAATCGGCATCTGCATCTATATAATCTACATCTGCATCCACATCTGCATCTGCATCTGCATCCACATCTATATCCGAGTCTAAATCTGCATCTGCATCTACATAATCTACATCTGCATCCACATCCGCATCTACATCCACATCTACATCTGAATCTAAATCTGCATCTGCATCCACATAATCTACATCTGCATCCACATCCGCATCTGCATCCACATCTACATCTGAATCTAAATCTGCATCTGCATCCACATAATCTACATCTGCATCCACATCCGCATCTACATCCACATCTACATCTGAATCTAAATCTGCAGCTGCATCTACATAATCTACATCTGCATCCACATCCGCATCTGCATCCACATCTACATCTGAATCTAAATCTGCATCTGCATCCACATAATCTACATCTGCATCCACATCCGCATCTACATCCACATCTACATCTGAATCTAAATCTGCATCTGCATCTACATAATCTACATCTGCATCCACATCCACATCTGCATCCACATCTACATCTGAATCTAAATCTGCATCTGCATCCACATAATCTACATCTGCATCCACATCCACATCTGCATCCACATCTACATCTGAATCTAAATCTGCATCTGCATCCACATAATCTACATCTGCATCCACATCCACATCTGCATGCACATCTACATCTGAATCTAAATCTACATCTGCATCCACATAATCTACATCTGCATCCACATCTGCATCCACATCTGCATCCACATCTGCATCCACATCTATATCTGAGTCTAAATCTGCATCTGCATCTACATAATCTACATCTGCATCCACATCTGCATCTGCATCCACATCCACATCTGCATCCACATCTGCATCTACATATCTACACTTATGAATTCAATGATATTACCAAATTGCCTTCAGTTCTGTCCTGTAGAGTCCCTATCATTTGCATTTTTCCACTAAATAAAGACTGACTCAGATAGAGCCTAGGGGACCAATCTTGGTTAACTTTGTGTCCTCACAGAGTCTAACACAAGGCAGATACATAGGTGACACATGAGATGCTCAGTGTGCACTAAAGTGCTTTTGGACACAATATATAACTACTTATAATTTGAAACTACTATATTAGCATCTACCATTTGCCATTTTTGTTAACATCATCTTTCAATGGTACACTCAAAGTGCAGGAAGAAGCAACTCACAAAATAAACTAGGGACACTCTTATTATTAGTGTTCCTGGGACAGTGACCCAGTGAGAACATTGCATTGCACTTCAGCCCCATTCATTGTTCAAGCAGTGGTCATTTATTCCGACCACACTATGTTGCAGACATTGGCTAGTCACTGGGCATGTAAGGACAGAACAACACTGTTTCTGATGCCAAGGGTCTCTGATCTAGTGATGGGAGGGGAATAAGTAAAGCAGTGACAAGTACAGCTGTGGGCTAGGAAAAGACAGCTCACAGAAGGAATATCTAAGCTGGAAGTCAGTGCAGAGTATGCATTAGCCAGGTGAACGCAGACTAGGAAAATGGACAGATGGGAGGGGTAGTCCAGGTAGTAAAACATCACAGGAAATAATTCAAAGGCAAGAGAGAGCAGGATAAACTCAAGGAGTTAATTTATGGAACTGCTCCATCTGTCTGTATCACAGATGAGACAGGGGTTTTGGATGAAGCTATCCGAGAGGGAAGTAGGGGGTGAACACGGGGGATCCTTAGCATCACGCTGGGATGGGGGGCTTCACCCTGAGAGCTATGGAAATGTTTGATGCATTTTGGGAAAGAGTGATTTAATGATTCGTACATTTTTTTAAAGGATATTTTTCTCTATATTATCAGGAAAGGGGTTAAAGGAGGGGGATACTGGAAGCAGTGAGACCAGCTGAGAGGTTCTCAATATGTCCAATATGACAGTGGCCTGACCTAGAGCGGGGCAGTGAACATGGGGAGACCCAGGTGCAGGAAGGAAAACCACAGGTTTGGTGACTGGATGGGAAATGAGGGGGAGGGAGGAGTCAGTGAAGCTTCTCACTCACTTGAAAAACCAGTGAAGGGCTATAAGTGCAGTAGAGCAGAAAACAACATGATCTACTCAGCACAGCTGTGCGTGTGCAGGACTTCCAAGGCACAGAGCGTGCTGCATACGTGGGTCTGAAACTGGGAAGGAAATGAGAGTGGAGATGCTGGTTTGCAGCCAGCACCAGGGAGACAGCCCATGAAGACCTGGGAGTTAGGAATATGGCTTGGAGGGAATGCGCATGGAGAGAAAAGTAGCATTGAGAGAGAATTGGAGGGGGAGAGTGAGGGGCCTCTAGGAACAGCCACAGAGTAGAGAGTCAATACATCTTTGCCCAGTTTAACAGTTAATTCAAATATTTTTTTAAAAACCCTATGACAAAGAGCTTTCAAATCTTCTTCAGAACAAATAGTGAAAAATTCAAAAATATATTCATGAGCATAAACTGCAAACAACAATAATTATTCATTAGATGAAGATTTGAATCCAAGCTTACAAAGGCGAAAACATGTAAGTAAGTTTATCATGAAACCCATTGCAGATCTCAAAAAGATTGTTATCTATGGGGAACGCTCCAGCCTCGAGGCCCTCTGACCATGCCTCTGCCATAATATGGGCTTGAGCCCAGACATATTTCCCCTTCCTGGAGGCAGTCAAGCTAAGGGAAAGCAGAAACTAAAAGATGGATGATTTTGTAGAAGTTATCTCAGACTCCCTGACACTGACACAATGACTTGGTGATGGCTGTGTGGTTTTACTAAGATATTGTGTTTTATCTTGGTACCTGTTTTGGGCTAGTTTTATGACTCTGTTTACTAAACATTATCTAAGCCCTGTAACCACTCACTTGTCTCTTGGGAGATTGTTACCTTTAAGATCTATGAGTTTTGCCTGACCTTTAAAGAATGTTGCTTTTCCTGACCTTAAAGAATGTTACCTTCTCAAATGTAAATCCCTACACAATAGATAAAGAAAAATCGCCTGCTTGCTTTTATGACCCTTGTGCTTACTTTTATGGCCCCTGGCTATGTGCTTCCCTTTTACTGGTATTTTATCTTCTCCTCCAGACTTGTGGTATTGTAACTTTCTGTTCTCTTTATTGTATAGAAATAACAATGTGAGTTGATGTCAGCTACTGAAAGCTGACAGTATATATTGAGACACTATGCACAAATAAAATTGCTGTTTGGGCATTGCTGTTTAGGCATTGCCTATTCAGTCCTCCAGATCCCGTCTATCTATCTTTCTTTCCGCGCACTCTCTCTTCCAGGTATTGGGACCCTCTCACTGGCCGAGAGCTTCCCGGCAGACACGCGCTTCCTGACAGTTATCTAAAAAGTATTAATGTTTTATTTATAAATGGCTCGTATATGTCAATAAGCAATGATAGTCCCATCTATGGGCAAAGAACCTAAACATTTCATTAGTGATGAATAGTTCTAGTAATTTAAATAAGAAAACAAAGACTTTAACCTTTCTGGGAATCAAATACATTTAAAAATGTGCTGTAGTTTTTCACGCACTATGGAAATATCGAAAGGGAAGACAGTTCCTGTCCATGCTGACACCAGTGTGTCTTCGTGAACTCACTCATATAGTCTCTCTGAACACACACAGCTTTGGTTTTGAAATCTGAAATTTTGACAATTTGTATCATGAGCTATGGAAATGCTGATACCCTTTGGCATCACAATTTTGTTTCCAAGACTATCTTCTAATGGTATAATTCTAAATTCCATATCATCAAACATACTTATTATAGTACCATTTGTCACAGTGAACATTTGGGAACAACAAAATATTGACAAACAGGAGACTACTAAAACACATTCAGATCTTGTCTGAACAATATCATTGCAACAAAGTATAAAATGTGCACACAAAACCTTTGAAAATTAAAACAACAAAATTTTAGTAAAGACTCTGTTATATTACTAAGAGTGATATCATTGTTTCTTTTTGTTTGTTTCCCCAACTTTTTGACAATATTTTGTCAGTCCTAAAAGAACTCTGTAGGCCGACATGGTGGCTCACGACTGTAATCCTGGTACTTTGGGAGACGGAGGTGGGCGGATCACCTGAGGTCTGGAGTTTGAGACCAGCCTGACCAACAAGGAGAAACCCAGTCTCTACTAAAAATACAAAATTAGCCGGGCGTGGTGGCACATCCCTGTAATCCCAGCTACTCGGGAGGCTGAGGCAGGAGCATCACTTGAACCCGGGAAGTGGAGGTTTCGGTGAGCCGAGATGGTGCCACTGCACTCTAGTCTGGGCAACAAGAGCAAAACTCCATATCAAAAGAAAAAAGAGAAAAAAAAAACGCTTTAAACAGCTTATCATTTACCAACATAATAAATATAACAGATAGTAGTATATATTTTTAAGAATTCCCAATAAATGTATTAGTTTTAGGGAAAAACATAATTGGAGTATTTAAAAGCTGGTCTTTTCCAGCTTTTAACAAAACATCTAATAAAGAACAAAGGACCCAGAACACGTGATATCACTGGGCTGCTTAATATGGGCATCAATTAATTTAGGATTTCTCAATACCTCAAAAGAGTAAACAAAACAAAATAACAAATAAAACTTAAAAGTCAAAATTGTTATTTTAAAAAATTTTACTGTTACCCAGCTCTTTGTGAAGGACAAATTACTTCATACAAATGACTCAGGGGAGGCTTTAGTCACAGAAGAAGTGACTTCCAGCTGAAATCCACTTAGTAGTTTACTTGTTTGCATAAAAGGCAAAGAGGAAAAGCCAAGTGCTCATGGTTTTGTTAAACCCCACCATGCATTCAACCGATAAGCTGAAAATAAATTAGAAAACAGTTTGGAGAACCCATTTTTTCCACACAAGACTCATATTCCTTCCAATGGGATATATGTACAAAGAATTAATTATTCTTCCAAACTTCCTTGAACAACCATCAAAGCCAACAATGTACTGTCCTAGGATTAAGGCTGTAATGGGAAAGGCTAAATTTACTAAATCTAGTGAAATGGTTTGAATTCTCTTCACACCACTTCAAAGCACCTCTCCGGTAGGTGCATTTGTATTTGTATTTGTAACATGGTTTTATTCCTATAAAAAGATTTTTTAAGTTCAAAATGAGATCCCCTAAAAAACTCAATTTAACTGTGGAAAAATACGACCAGAATTAATTCTTTTTGGTAAAGTTCACTAGTTAAAATACATGTCAGCCAGCCTTTTTTTTTTAAATATATATTTTATTGCGTTTTAGGTTTTGGGGTACATGCGAAGAACATGCAAGATTGTTGCATAGGTACATACATGGCAATGTGGTTTGCTGCCTTCCTCCCCATCACCTATATCTGGCATTTCTCCCCATGTTATCCCCTCCCCAACTCCCCACCCCTGCTGTCCCTCCCCTAGTTCGCCCCCACAGACCCCAGTGTGTGATGCTCCCCTCCCTGTGTCCATGTGTTCTCATTGTTCAACACCCGCCTATGAGTGAGAACATACGGTGTTTGATTTTCTGTTCTTGGAAGTCATCATTCTCAGCAAACTGACACAAGAACAGCCAGCCTTTCTGTGGAGGGAAGTTGAATATATGACTAAAAGCTTTCCGTTTTATGTTACAAGGGAGTAACTTAATGATCTGCAGAAACAAATGCATAAATGTCTTCACCTGAATGTGCCTGACTTTCTTTTGAGGAATAACTTAAATCCTGACGGAATTTAGTAGATTGGGAATAAATTACAATAATAATTAATATATGACTTATTTTGGCAGTGACTCACCACTGCTGTATATTGGAAAAGTGACATGTAGAAAAGGTTGAGAATTTGAAAGCAGAATGAAACATATCCCAATTCTGCTTTGTGATCTTGGAGAAGTTACTTAGTGTCTTGTACACTAGATTCCTTCACCTGCAAATTATTCATAATAATATTCACTTTGAAGAGTTTCTTAAACATTAAGTAAAATGATATATGAAAAGTGATTTGTGGCCCAGTGAGGTGGCTCACACCTGTAATCCCAGAACTTTGGGAGGCCGAGGCAGCCAGATCACTTCAGGTCAGGAGTTCGAGACCAGCCTGGCCAACATGGTGAAACCCCATCTCTACTAAAAATGCCAAAATTAGCTGTGTGTGGTGGCAGGTGCCTGTAGCTACCAGCTACTTGGGAGGCTAAGGCAGGAGAATTGCTTGAACCCAGGAGGCGGAGGTTGCAGTGAACTGAGATCGCATCACTACACTCCAGCCTGGACAAAAGAGTGAAACTCCGTTTCAAAAAAAAAGAAAAGTAATTTGCTCACAATGGCTCCTCTTCCAATTTTAGTTATCTGCCTCAAACCAATTAACAAATTAAGACACACCTTTCCAGAGACCTGATTCTGATAAATGACAATTTATGGAGAATGAATAACTAAATTTGGCAATGACTTAATGGTACAAATTAGTTAATGTGGAAAAGTATCAAGGCTAACTGGAAATTGCTCCCAAGGGTTTTTCCCAGATACAAAGATGTGATGTACAGCAGACATTATCGTCCATGAACAAAGCAGGAACATTCTCACATTCTGTGTGTGTGTGTGTGTGTGTGTGTGTGTGTGTATCTCCCCCTATCACCCCACTTTTTGAAATTTCTATTGAAAATATACTCTTTACATGAACTTAAAGCCTTTATTATTTCAGTCTCCCCAGTGTGTTTGTAAATCTATACAGGATTAAGTTCATTATTTTTTTTCCATTTGTTAATTCTTAAAGTATGTGAAAACATATACAAAATATTTTTCATGCACATTTTTCAGTTATTGAAAGGAAACTTACACACACTCCTTCACCTGTTTGTTTAGTTCTGGAGGTGTTCTAATTCACTACGTTCCCTTCCAGACTCTTGTGTACAGACTGGCTGTAAGACAATAGAGAATGTTCTAAAGAACGAAGAACACCATGAAAGTTTTGCTAATGTGCCAACCATGGGCACCGTACCTCTGAATACATGCACTAGCTTACCTTCAGTTTAGCCTTTTGTGGTAACAAGATCACATATACTTATTGGCATAAATGGCTATCACCATCTTCCGTATGTTAATTCCTGAGGTTGATTTTTCCCTAAGTATATGTAACTTGCACATTTTTTTACGTAGAATATTCAATAATGTAATTTTCGGACCATTGTTCCACTTTGCCAATATTTATATAATAATCTTATTCCACATCCATGAGGTTATCTCCTGCACCTGCATTTCTAGACCCACAAATGCAATAAACATGCATTCCCATCCACACTATGATGCAGGTGTGACCAGCTACTTTTCCAGGAGAACTAAATTCATATGTCTACAAATAGATTTGTACACAAATGTTCACAGCAAATTTAGTTATGATAGTCCTAAACTAGAAACATTCCAAATGTCTACCAACAGGTGTACTTTTTGTGCACCTGTTGGAAATATCCAGACAATAAAACGCCACTCAACAATAGACAGGAACGAACTTACAACGATATGACTGAATCTCTTTTTGGCTCATGCAGAGCCAAAAAGCCACACACGGTAAACAGTGGATACTACAGGGCTCCAGTTAGGTGAAATCTGGGGAAAAGGAAAACAAATGGATAATGATAGAACTCAAAACAGCAACTGCCCTTCGGCTGTAGGGATAGGGGCCTGGGAGAGGCCTCCAACTCCCTGGTTCAAGAGATTCTCCTGCCTCAGCCTCCCAAGTAGCTGGGACTACAGGCGTGCACCACCACGCCCAGCTAATTTTTGTATTTTAAGCTAGTGATAGTTCATCTTGTCTAAATTTAATATTTGTTTTCTTACTGCAGCATGATTTAGCCTACCCCTGAGTGACACATCATTCCCCGTTAACTCCTGGGCTTCCAAAACCCTTTAGCTGGGTAGCAAGATGGGCATGTGAATGAATAAGGGTCCCTGCAAACAACAGACCTCACCCCAGTGGTCAAATGAAGACTCTTAAAAGCAGGGATTACTCACAGAGACGCAGACGGAGGAAAGAAACAAACAAGAGAGGATGAGGCACGCAGATGTAAGCAGGAGCAGAAGGCTGGCCCCGCCCGCGGGATGGAAGGGGCACAGGGAGGGAACAGAGACACTGAAACCCAGGGGGAGCTAGGTAAAGGGTGACCAGACTGCTTGCTCTTCAGGGCAGGAGGCATGACTGTGACACAAGGAAGGAGAGCCAACACCCGAATCTCTTCCTCTGTCGTTCTGCTGTCCATGGACTCCTACCTAGCCAACCAGAAGCCTAGGGAATGTATTCCACATGAGCTAGCCCTCAAGGGCTTACAGGCCAGTGCAGAAAGGTGTGGAATGGGAAACGAGGAAGAAGTTGTCAGAACGACAATTGTAGGTGCTCTGATCAAAATTATAAAGTGTAACGGTGCTTTTAGAAAAGCAGTGAATTCTCTTGAAATAACCCTTTAAAATTATAAATTTTCATGCTCAAGAAGCACTGCGCAGAGTAGTAGAATTATAGTAGCATTATTTTTGTGTAGTAACTTTTAATAATGATTCAATTCAGAAATATAATAGTTTAATGAGAGATTATGGTGCTACATTTCTCAACTAATAATAAAAGACAATTTAAGCACATTCACAGATCACTGATTTGATTCTTGAGGACATTCAATTCTTTTAAAAATAAAGAAATGTATTTTTTTGAGATAAAGTAGCTCAAAAGGCTATGCAAAATCAGATAAGAACAGTAAAAATCTAAGTGTTTGCAGAGAATACACTTAGAAATATAAAAACCTCCCTTAAAGGATTGGACGTCCTCACCTGCCAATTAACTCCATATTACCCCAAGAGGTGCCTGCTGGGCAATTGTTTTATTTCTGCTGACATGAAAGAATTACCATTTTAATAGCTTCTTTATACTGAAATGTTTGACTACATGTGAAAATGACCCACCAGGAATCAGAGTATCAAAATGTATTGTCACTGGCACTAATGCAAACAAGTGACCCCCCACAAAATAATCAGAAATGAAGTGCCACAGTTATTATAAAATATTAATTCTTTCTTCTAGCTTTCAAACCAACAATAAAACATTATTATCATTTGTAAACTGCTCATATGCAGTTATGGAATATATTAACCACCATAAAAAGCAGTATTTGAAATAAAACACCATGCCATGTTCCTACAGAAGTTGCATAGTCATGAACATCACGTTATTTCCTTTTCTTTTTTTTTTCTGAGATGGAGTCTCGCTGTGTCACTCAGTCTGATCATGCAGTGCCGCGATCTCGGCTCACTGCAACCTCTGCCTCCCGAGTTCAAGCAATTCCCTGCCTCAGCCTCTCTAGTAGCTGGGATTACAGGCACCCATCACCACACCACCACGCCAGGCTAATTTTTGTATTTTTAGTAGAGACGGGGTTTCAGCATCTTGGCCAGGCTGATCTTGAACTCCTGACCTCGTGATCCACCCGCCTCGGCCTCCCAAATTGCTGGGATTACAGGTGTGAGCCGTCTGCCCAGCCTATTTCCTTTCTCAAATGAATAGTGGCAGCATCCATTCTAGGGGCTCTTGCCTGCAGTGCTGATAAGGTATGAAGGGCACACACCGCAGCCAAAATACTGAGCTTTTCTGGAACAGCTTCCTGTGTGTGACAGGCCAGGGCCCCAGCTGCACACGTGCTAAAGGTCCCTGCTTCTGCTGCTGGGAGTGACTGTGTTGGTGTGGTTAAAGTGGGACCTTCATCTTTCTCACTTCCCTGGGTTCCGGTAGAGCTAGCATTTGGTCCATCAGAAATCACCTTTCAGCCTGGCCAAGCACAAAGGCCTTGTGTAAACTCTAACTTACTCAGGTTCCCAAAAGATTTCAGTCCTTCCCCTGTCAAATGCCTGTCATTGCTGAACAGAGACCCTGTTACAATGGAGTAGGCCTGCTGTTCTACACTACAGCCATCACATGGCAGGCTAGAGGCCTGAGCCAGATGTCCACTGCGGACAAAGGGAGATCGTGGAGAGAAGGCCAAGTGTGTGCAGCCGTAGCGAGCCTTGAACTCTGGCCCCTGGAGGTCAAAGACACTTTATCACTCATGAAGCTTATTCCGCCACCTCACACTTACTTCTCTTCATGTTTGCAAGGATGTCTAGAGATCGAGGCTATATGTTGGAAAAATTTCAGATATGTGATTTCACAGACATCTGAAACAATTGCATTATCGATACTTCCCTTTAAATGTTTAGTGGCCAATTGTCACTAGTCTTATATTATGAAGACAAACAGAATGATTAAGGACCAGAAAATTGTTGAAGATGAAATAAAGATGCCAGATAAAAGTAAGTTAGTTTTAGCCCTCAAATTAATTTTTTAGAGCTATGAAGAAGGATTTTCTCTCTCCATTTTCTGTTCTATTTAAATTTAGATATTTTTTCTTCCCTAAAAAGTTATTTAAAATCCTCTTCATCTTCATGTTTCATTTCCTGGTTATTATTATTCTTTTGAATTTGAAATAATTCCATTTCAATTTCCTATCTCCTTTGCAATTTTTGTTTTCCCTCCAAAGTTGCATTGAATGCATTTTGAGAAACAGCTTTTTTTTTTCTTTTTTCTTTTTTTCTTTTTTTTTTGAGACAGAGTCTCGCTCTGTTGCCCAGGCTGGAGAGCAGTGATGCGATCTCTGCTCACTGCAACCTCTGCCTCCCGGGTTCCAGCAATTCTCCTGCCTCAGCCTCCCAAATAGCTGGGATTACAGGCGCCCACCACCACACCCGGCTAATTTTTGTATTTTTGGTAGAGACGGGGTTTCGCCATATTGGCCACGCTGGTCTAGAACTCCTGACCTCAGGTGATCCACCCACCTCGGTCTCCCAAAGTGTTGGGATTACAGGCATCAACCACCACACTGGGCCCATCGTATATTATTTTGAGAGGGCTCTTCTTTATTTCCCATAGGCTAATTCTCACTGATGTATAGTCATGCCCAACAACACTTCAGTCAACAAGAAACTGCATATACAATGGTGGTATCATGAGATTTTAATACAATTGAAAAATTGCTGTCACCTACTGAAGTGGTAACTGTCGTAAGATCACAGCACAACACATTATCTTTTCTATGTTTAGATATGTTTAAATACAAAGATACTTACCATTGTGTTATAATTACCTACAGTATTTAGTAACATGCTGTACCGGTTTGTAGCTGAGAGCAATAGGCTATACCATACGGTCTAGGTGTGTAGTAGGCTGTACCATCTAGGCTTGTATAAGTGTATTCTATGACGTTCACACCGTGATGAAGTCTCTATTGATGCATTTCTCAGGACATATTCCCATTGTGAAGTGGCACATGAATGTATTTGATTGACATGTGGTCAATTTGCATTTTCATCATTTGCCCTATAATCGCTTCATTTTCTTTTCACTTCATACCTTATTTTCACTCTGCTTAGTCTTCTCTTAGGATGTTGTAAGTTGTATTTATTTATCTAATAATAAAAGAAGAGATCTCCTATTGTTAGGATCATTCGTATTTCAGTGCTTATCATTTTAAAGATCTGACTTTCATTTTTGAACATGTGGGAATTCAAAATGGAACAGAAATGCTTAGCAGAAGCTTACAAATTTTAAACATACTGGTAAGAAAACAGGTTGGAAATGTAGAATTATGACTGTTCATGAGATTGTATTTAAAAGCTACGTGTGGGCAGGATTTCTGGAGGAAAGGAATGAGGATTTCTACAAATATGCTTCTATATAAAAGCAGTGAACGTGCTAGCAAGTGTGGCAAAAGGCAAAATCAAATTTTACAGAACTCTGGAAATTAATCAAAGGTGTATCACAATCTAAAGAGCATTTATTCAAGAAAAACTGCTGCCGAACCTCAGTGGGAACAGTGAGGTTTATGCAATTATAAGTTACTCTATTCCCATCCTCTTTTCCCCTGCTGCTTGGCAGCAATGAAAACCAGCATGCTGGCAGCACAGAAAGAAGTAGATCATGTTTGGAGCTCCTCAGCTCTCCCCACCCTAGAGCATTGCCCCTCTTCGACCTGTCTTCTAGCTCCTTGGAAAAGCCACATTCCAAGATATTGCCGTTATTCAATCTGGCTCAGAGCTTCCTTTCTGAAAAACTCTATCCCAGGGCAATTGTGTAACATGGCAGCTGCCTAATGCAAACAGGATCCCAACCAAAAATTTAAAAGGATGATCTGGAGAAGCTGTCCAAAGGGGGCTGTGAAAAGCTCTGACATACTCTTGGGGATCTAGAAGGTCAAGTGCATGTGCTGGAAAAACATGAGAGAATCCCAGCTATCTCTGGCTGACCTGGAGGCTCTGTGCAACTTTGAAGTGGAAACTAACATGGAATTGTCTGAACATTGACCATGTAACCCAATGTGTACATGCATGCACATGCACGCACACATACACACACACATGCAGTCACACACATACATATGCACACATGCACATGCACGCACACATGCACACGCACACACACATGCAGTCACACACATACAAATGCACACATGCACACACACGCACATGCAGCCTCTCGGAAAATAGTAGAATTACTGGTGTGAGACACCTAAGGAAATCACTGATCAATCATTAACTAAAAACTGAGACTTCAGTGCTCACACATAATAGAGAATACAGACTTTAGGGAGTTAGTTCAGGAAAGTTAATAAAGAAAAATAACAATAGGAAAACAGCAACAACCACACAAATCCTGCAGGGTGGCGAGAGGAGATTGGGATCTGACTTCAGAATTATCATCTTATGTTATCTAAAATATCTAGCTTTTACCAAAATATCTTAAGATACATAAGGAAGTAGAAAACCACAGCTCATGTATAGGAAAAAATAGCGGTTGACAAAGATACAGAAGAACATGATTAACCAGCGTGAACTAACAGACACCTCTGGAACACACCATCCAACAGCAGCAGAATAGACACCCTTTTTAAGTGCACATGGACTATCCCCCAATGCGGATCATATCCTGGCCATAAACCAAGTCTTAATCAATGGAAAAAGATTGAATCATACAAAGAAACACTCTGAGCACAACGAACTTAAATTAGAAATCAATAACAAGGTAATTTGGGGAAACCACAAACATTTGGAAATCAAACAATAGATTTCTAAATAACATACATGGGCTAAGGAAGAAACTATAAGGTAAATCAGAAAGTACTTTGGTCCAGATGAAAATAAAATACAACACATTGTTTTTATGATATTCAGCTGAAGCAGGGCTTATTGTAATTTAACTTGAGTGCCTATATTAGAAAAGAAGAAAGACTCAAATCAATAATCTAAGCTTTAGTATATTGGTGAATGGCTAAATAAAATGTGTTATATCCTTGCAATAAAACATCACTTGGCAATAGAAAGGAATGAGGTACTGAGACATGCTACAAGATTGATGAACCTCAAAAACATTTGTGTGGAGTGAAAGAAGTCAGGTACAAGAGACAACATATGGAAAGATTCCATGTATCTGAAAGACCCATGAAAGGAAAATTTATGGAGACAGAAAACTGATTAATGGTTGCCACACAGGCTTCCCAAAGAGGCCACTGTTTTCCTCAAAGCCAGTGTGGGTGAGAATCTCTAGAGCGGACCTTCTAGCAAGGTGGAGTCCCACTTGCTATCCTAATCATGAAAGTGACAGCCTATCACCTTGCCATATTCTATTGGCTAGAGACCATCACACCCTGCCCACACTCTAGGAAAGGGGACTGCAGAGGACATGAACTCCAGGGGGGTGAGGTCATTGGGGCCACCATAGATTGTCCACCTCAAGTGTCAATTAAAATGTAATTTATATGTAAATTTTATTTTTGTTTTTAAACATGTCCAAGGTTCATTAGATTTTTTATTAGTGCTTATTATAAAATCTCAAAATCTGAGCAAAGAAAAACAGCTATGGTAACATATGAGTGCTTCTGCCACGTACCTTGGTACATTTATTAGGTTGGTGCAAAAGTAACTGCAGTTTTTGCCATTGAAAGTAAGGGCAAAAGTCGCAATTGCTTTTGCAGTGAACTAATATAAACTCATATACAAGGGTGTGTGTGTGTCCCCATGTGTGTGTGTATGCATGCAGCGTATATGTGTATATAATGTACATATATACGTAAATATGTAATACATACGTACAATATTCTACTTTACTATAAATGAAATAAATTCTACATTTCTTTATTTTCAAAAGGGAAAGTATTTGCCCTCAATCCCTCATTTTGCAAGTTCAGAGAAAATTCAAATATAAGTCATTCAAAGTTGACATTAAGAGATCAACTTCAACAATTCTCCCTTTTTAAGGGTCCTGCCAGTGGCTTAGGGACATTTTTCAAAAGTCTCCTCATTTATATATATTTTCTGAACAAATGGAAATGAGAACGGGGGATAGCATAACTACCATAACCACCAACCACACCCTTCTAGTACCCTCCATAATTGTAGATAATGACCTCTGTGTCACTGTCTGCTATTTTACAACAACCTTAGAATGTGACCTGCAAATTTCTTCTTTCCCTCAAGTGTCATTCTCATCTTGAATTTCCTAGTTTCCGTGAAAACCCACCCACATCCTGGCCTCTCGGGTCAATGTAGGCTCCCACTGCAGTCCACGGAGGGGCTGATGCCTTGGGTGCTCAGAACTGCCCTACCTCCAGAGCCAGTCCAGCACCCTATTCTCCAATTATATTCCTTCATTCTTTTGAATTGCTTACTCATCTAATTCCCTGTATCTGTTCTTAAATCTTACAAGCCCTCCAATTATGGAATTATCTGAGTTCTGTCTTCCATTAGCTTTCTCCTTTCTTCACCCCTCTCTTTATCTAATCAGATTGCTTGTTTCATTGTTCAATAATGTATCTGTTGCATTGTTAAGAATAAGATTAGCTTGATACATTAAAAATGGAAATAACTGTATAGATTTGTATTTCTTTTTAACTAGTAAAAACCAAGACATTTTAAGGTACTGAAGAGAAAAAAAAAATCTCAATATAGAATTCCTTGCACTGCACGAATGTCATTTTAAATAGTAGACGAAATAAAGACTTTTTCAGGAAACAAAATCTGAAAAAAAACTGTTTCATTGCTAGCATGCCTGCACTGCAAAAACATATTAAAGGAAGTTCCATAAGCAGAAAGGAAATGATGGCAGATGAAAAGAAAGTATAATATGGGAGTAAATATAAATGACATTTTTATGTCACTTTTCATCTCCTTAAGATATAATTGACTGCTATACAAAAAAATAAAATAAAATAAAACAACATACTGTGGGTTTATAGCATATGTAGAGGTAAAATTATGACAATTGAACAAATGACAGGAGTAGAAAGCAGGTATAAACTGACATATTAAAATTCAAATCATAAACCTCAGGTGTGCTAAGTGCTCTAGGTCTACAAACCTAACTTAAAAGGTAGACACTGACATATGGAATAAGATTGCAAGAAACCACTTGACACTTTAAATATAAAGATACATAGAGTTAAAAGAAAAGAATGCAAGATTAGGCAAATACCCATCAAAAAAAAAAAAAAGATAAAAAGAGACAATACAATAAAAACATCAATCACAATAAGCATGTAACAACCCTAAAGATTCATGCACCTAATAGCGGTCCAAAATACGTGAAGAAAAAAGTGGCAGCAGTGAGGGATGAAAGACATTAATCCACAACTATCAGTGAGGATTTCAACACTCTCGTTTCAGTAACAGATAGAAAAAAGACAGTGGAAATTCAGTAAGGATGTGTAGACTTGAACAATGCAATCAAGTCACTTGGCTTAATCTGCATTTATAGAACACGCTGGTCAACAATAGCAAAAGACGAATTCTTTCCAAGGGCACATGGCACTTTCACAAAGATACATTGTCACAGATGTTTTTGAAACCTGACACTCCCCAAAATTAAACTAGAAATTAGTAAGTGAAATGTAGCTTAAAAATCCCAAATATTTTTAAAACAACACGGTGATAAATAGTGAATGAGTTTCAGAAGGAATCACAAGGTAAATTGAAAACATTTTGAACTGAGTAACTGTGAATTTGCAACATTTCCAAATATGTAAAGATGCAGCTACGACAGTCCCAACTGGTCAGTTTAAAGCACTAAATGCTTATACTGGAAGAAAAGAAAGACTTTCAATCAATGATATAAGTTTCTAATTTAAGAAACCAAAAAAGAGCAAATTCAACACAGAAGCAAAAGAAAATAATGCATATTCTCTCATGATTTGGATGAAGTAACAACATTTTTCAGACCAAAAAAAAAATTTTTATTACCAAGAGAGCTTTACAAAACGAACTAGTAAAGAATGTTCTTTTAGAAGACAACAACAATGACTCTGCAAAACATTTCTAAGATGCAAGAAAGAATAGGGAACAAAAGAGACTAAATATACGCACTGAGCATGGCTAGACCACGCATGCCTGTAGAAGCTCGAGCCCCAGATTTCTGCGTTAACCAGTTCTGTGAACCAAACCTCCTCTATAGGAATTGGCCCACCTCTCCCAGGCTTCCACCTCGTTTTCAACTCAGGACCAGATAGAGAAAGTTAAATATGCTTCCAAAACCAATTACATACGATATAGAGCTTCCAGTTAGCCCACTTCAGCTTCCCCATAACAAACAACTTCTAATCAGAAGTTCCTGAAGTCGTCCCTCCTTTTCACTAAAACTTTCCCACTCCCCTGCTTGCCTTTGAGGACTCGCCCATCTTGAGTGATGGTGGCTGTCCTCCTCGCTTTAGCAAGCCCCAAAAGACAGCCTTGGCTTGTTCTCATTTGGGTCATCATTATTACCACAAAAATAATGGTAAATAGGTAAATGTGAATAAGAGTAATTTCATAAAACTACATTAATAGGCCTAATTAGCAGAGTCAAGGCAAATAAGAGAAGATCTGAATAAACAGAGATACATGCCCTATTCAGAGATCAGAAGTCTCAACTTTGCAAAAATGTCAATAGACTTTAAATTAATGTATAGATTTAATGCAATTCCTATGAAAATCCCAGCAATATTTTTGATAGACATAGAAAAGGTTTTTTCTAAGATTCCCAGGGAAAGGCCCTGGAATAGCTTAAACAATCTTGAAAAGAAGAATAAGTGGAAGGAAGCACTATACTTAATATGAAGCCTTACTGCAAAGCTACAGAAATTAAGACATAGTTAAGTTTCTAACTAGACTTATACAATAACCTCGACAGAATTAAAAGTTTTAATGCAAAACCAAAAATAGGTTGGGGGAGGGAAAGAAGAGGGAACCTCCCCATTTTCAGTCCAGCTGTCACAGTAGGGAGCCAGCAGACACTGCCTGCATTACAAGCCAAGAAGTATGACTGGATATATACCCAGTAATGGGATTGCTGGGTATATATCCAGTCATACTTCTTGGCTTATAAATCGTTCTACTATAAGGACACATGCACACGAATGTTCATTGCAGCACAGTTTACAATAGCAAAGACCTGGAACCAACCCAAATGCCCATCGATGATAGACTGGACAGGGAAAATGTGGCACATATACACCATGGAATATTATGAAGCCATCAAAAACGATGAGTTAGTGTCCATTGTAGGGACATGGATGAACCTGGAAACCATCATTCTCAGCAAACTGACACAAGAACAGAAAATCAAACACCGCATGTTCTCACTCATAGGCGGGTGTTGAACAATGCGAACACATGGACACAGGGAGGGGAGTATCACACACTGGGGTCTGTCGGGGGGGAAAAAGGGGAGGGATAGTGGGGGGGTGGGGAGTTGGGGAGGGATAGCATGGGGAGAAATGCCAGATATAGGTGATGGGGGAGGAAGGCAGCAAATCACACTGCCATGTGTGTACCTATGCAACAATCTTCCATGTTCTTCACATGTACCCCCCAAACCTAAAATGCAATAAAAAATAAAAAATAAATAAAAATAAAAAATAAAAATAAATTAAAAAAAAAAAGAAGTATGACTGAACTCCTGGAGCTCACCCCCAGCAATACAGATAAACATGGAGAAATGACAACCACTGATGTTCCAAAGAACGGGACAGGGAAGGAGAGCAAGGATGAAGAGTTTTCCTTTTTGTTCAATCAAGCTAGACGGTTGAAATGGTGGCTTATGTCTAAATACAAGAGTATTTTATACTTTTAACAAAATGTCAACATACATATTCACACATAAAATTTCTTCAGTGTTTTTTCATTAATCTTGTAATAAAGAAAATGCCCTCGACATGGCCAGCAGTAGACCTCGAGACTCAGCCTCTCCACCTGTGTTTCCTCTCGGCCACACTTTTCCTATGCCCCCTGTTCTAAAACAGGGCCTCTTAGCTCCAGCATGTTCCCCCAGGCTCCCTGCTCTCGTTATTTCTTCTACTTAGAATGCTTCCCAGCCCCTTCCACCTTTCAGGTACCACACACCTACCCAACTCTCTAAACTCCGTTGAGCAACACTTCAGCAGAACAGGATCCTGACTCTCCAGAAAGGGACCGTTTTCCTGTTAAGTCCTTGCATAGCATCACTCAACCTCTACAATTGCTACAATTTGCAGTTCACATTTTTGAGGCAATCAGTACCCTTCTCCCGTCTAAATTACAAGCTCCGTGAGATCAGGGGTCTGTCTGTTTTGCTCACTATTGTTTCCCCAGCATCCAGAACATGATCTTGTACACACTGAACAATTAATAAAAATCTGTGGAATAAATAATGAACTAGCATGTACATCAAGTTTTTTTACAACCCCTTACTTCTCCCTGTACAGAATGTCTAAGTTCCAGGTCACCATCCTTGAAAGTAAGAGTAAGAGGGAAATTAAATCGATTCCTTTCCCAGTGCCTTAATTTATACACATGCCTTTTAAATCATTACAGTGCAGCAAAGTGTATGCAAGCAATATATTCAGAATTATTACACTTTCATACTTTATAACTCAAGTCCCAAGAAATGGGACTAATACCTGTATCTCAGACTAATCATGTTATTTGAGGTTTTGGCAGGTGTCCTTGTTATGTTTGGAAGACTTAGTTGACCAGCAATATATCCAAATCTGCTGATGAGTCATGCCGTAACGGGGATCTACTGTTATTATTAAATTTTGGCAAGAGAGTGACAGAAGGTCTTAATGGCTTATCTTGGCTCAGACCCAATGCCCTCTCTTGCAGTAACAAATAACATCACCCTGAGAACTAACAGCAGTAATGACAGAGGCAAGATCTTATATAAAAGAAGTCTCAGGATTAGTTCTATCTCAACTTGTCTTAAGGTGATAAAAACAAGGAAAAACAAGACAAAACAAAATGACATTAAAAGGTCAATAATCATGTTTCTGAAATAAAACTGCTATTGTTGGATACTAAATCGTCATTCGAGTTCCTTTTAAAATGTTTTTATAAGCAAAAAAAAAAAAAAAATGGAAGGGATTTGTGTTACGTGATCTCTAACAATGAGAGCATTAATTCTACTCCTCTGCCAGCAGGTCTCATAGTGGAAGCACGAGGTCACACCAGATAAGAGCAGGAGTTCTGGCGTCAGACTAACTGTATTCGCCTCTTGTCTGTAACAGCTATGGGCTGTTAACTTGGACAACCCACGTGCAAAATGGGGATTTTATGAAGACTGAGTTAAAGGATTGGGAGAGGATTAAATAAAATCTGCTAAATTGCTTAATAGCGTATCTAGTACATAGTAAGCACTTAATACAGGGTAGCTCTTTATTTCTATATGTGCCGGGAACTATATTTATAAGTTTACATGCATTATCTTACATACTTACAACATCTCTGTAAGATAATCATCAATATTCCCACTTACCAGTGAGTAAATGGGAATTCAATAAAGAAGCTGAGGTCACTGAGCTAATAATACCGGTCATAATTCAAATCCAGAACTATAGCTCTTCAAAGTCTGCTTTCATTACAGATCTCTAAAGCTGTATAATGTAATGGGCACTTAGCCTACGTCATGTTATTGACTGAATAACGGCTGAATAGCGGCTGTTATAGTCTGATTCACAAATAATTGGAAGTCAATAACTGGTTGTTCTGTTAACATCCAGTTTAAAAAAACCAGTAAACTCAGAGTTAGAACAACTACCATGTGTATAAATTCCAGATCTGAACATCATCAACTGTAAAAGAATAAATTATACCTGTCTCAGGGAGTTGTTATGAGATTTAAACAAGATTCATAAATATAGTCAGTACAATTCTTGGCTCAAGTTAGCCACTCAGTAAATGTTTATTTAAGAAAAAGAAATATACATATATATATATGTACACTTCTAAGGGTATGTGATAAATGATGATTGATAGGTAGATCATGATAATTAGATGATTAATTGATGACAGGTGATTGATTGATACTTTAATTGGTGGTAGACTGATGATAGATAGATGATTGATAGGTGACAGGTTAATGATGGATTGATGATAGATTAATTAGTGATAGATAAATGTTAGATGACAGATAGGTAGCACATGAAATTCTTGCAACTTGCAGAATCACTTCCTGCTAAAACATTCTATAGCCCACCTTACCCATTTGCACTCTTTCATTCTCTGTAGTCAAGGTTCTTCCTCCCTTTCCTGAGTTATATAAAAATATATAGTGCCCTAGCTGGAAGAGACTATGAGCAGTGTCCTCTCTATTATGCCCACATGGCTATGTGGGTGACTGTATTTCCTTTCAGAATGTTTGATACTGACCAAATGAACAGGGAAATGCTCCATAGCTTTTAAGTGACACAGCCACAGAGCTGAAGGGAACAGAAGCATCCATGGTGATGGACTGAGTGTGGCAGCAGAAGGATCTGCTCTCCTGGGTGCTGCTCTGTCACCAGCACATATAGGATTTCAAACAAGCCATTTTATTTCTCCAGTTCTCCAGTTCTTAATTTCTGAATCTGTGTGTAATAAGATTTTCAGTTCAAGGTCCTAGGTAATGTTCATCCTGGCATTCAACAATCAGGAGACGTCTGGAGGGCAGGGGAAAGATCACCTATTAGGTGTCGATTTGCATAAAGACCAGGAGGCCTTCAAGGAAAATACAGTCATGCATCACATAAACAAGGTTTTGGAGGTTTGGGTCAACCATGGAACATGCATACAATGATGATGCCATAAGATAACGATTCTGTATTTTTACCGCACTTTTTCTATGTTTAGATGCATAAATACCTTTATTTTACAATTGCTTACAGTATTTAGTACAATAACATGCTGTACAGGTGTGTCGCCAAGGTGCAATAGGCCGTATCATATAGCCTAGGAGTGTGGTAGGCTCTACATCTGGGGTTGTGTAAAGACACTCTATGATGTTCACACAACGAAATTGCACATTTCTCAGAATATATCCCCATTGCTCAGTGACGTAGGATGGTGATCCAAGGGCAGGAATCTTTTAAGACAAGTGGTTCAGTGTCAAAGAGGAAAGGTTATTTTGCATTGAGCACAGTATCTGTCATTCATATTAATATTTTCTTCTTGGCCCCTGTGGCCTCGTTTCTAGGTTCTAGGATAGGGGATTAAACAAAGTTACACAGCATAGGGGTGTGTAACGGTATTGAGGCCACGTGGCTGCTGTGCTCGGCAATCCGTGTGGAAGAGAAGAAGACACGCCTGGCAGTGAGAGGTTCTCTACCTGGAGCTCACGGGAGCATGGACACTAGAGTCTAAGCAAAATGGGTCTGCATGCAGACAGCAAAAGAAGCCAGAGGGAACATCACCCTTCAAGGACGCCATGCAAGCTTTGCAATGGCTTTGACAACTTGGACAGCATGTTTCACAGCAATGGTGGCTACTGCAGGCCTGGATTGGGGCCAGGACACAATAACAGTGTCGCCAAGATGGATAGGCCGAGACTCCCCAAACTCCCACCCAGGACTCTGGGAAGGATGGGAGAGCTTGAGAAGGAGGCCTTCTGCAAAGCTACAGGGACAAAGACAGACAGCTACTCTTCTGTGTTTTTGATTGAACCCTTCTTTTAATCTCCAGGCTGATATAGCTTAAGTAAACAGAAGTTGCGTGTGAGACAAAGAATTTGTGATCAATCACCTTTAATTGTCCTTTCCAAAGAAAACATCCAGCGTGTCTCCGTCTTAGTGCTCTGGTAATTGCTCTGAGGCTTCAAGAGCATGGTTCATTGACCTGAAATGACTGTAGGTGTATCTGCTGAAGTGTCTTCAAAACATGCATTTAAGTGCCCTTATAAGAAAATGATAGTGGTGATGAAGAGCTTACCACTTCCTGTCATTTCTAGATTTTTTTTCCAAATTCACTTTGGAATCCGTTGACTCAATCCTAGCAGAAATATCCAACTTTTCTCTTCCAATTGCAAAGCAACAGGAAAAAAATCTTATTCTCAAAAGAGAATGAGACAATATGTAAAACCAGCTTCCAAATTTTCCAAACTGCGGCTCTAGAATCAGCTGAGTAGTGAATTTGATTTTCTTATGACGTCCCACAGCTGCTCAGTCTCCACTTTGGTTAAGCATCAGACCCATAGGAGTTCTGACTGTTCTCCATCCAGCAGGCGTCCTCAGAAGAGCCAGGGAAGGGCTGCTGCATCCCGGCGCCTTTCATCAGCGGGCACACCCATCCTCTCTTCACACCGACAGTTAAGACAGTTAATCCTGCTGTCATCGCCGGGGCATTTCATGCTGAGCACTCTTGACTTTCAACACCATTGTGTCAAATCACTGCCTTCCCTGGGGCTCATGAATGATTTTCCTGCAGCATGAAGTCTCTATTCTGATGGACACAAATACAACTTTGATTCATGGCATGGAAATCATGCAGACAAATGGCTCCCGCGTTCTCCCTACACAGAGGTGACCTAGCCGGAGCCTACGTGACTAAAATATGGTAGCCTGGAATGAGTTTTTTCCCACTTACGTAACTTGATACATTTTCCTTATCGCCTAGAGAAAAAGAGACACTTTTGTGGTGTGCAGAGGAGTCAGGATTGTTTCGTGTGCCTCACAGTGGTATCCCTAGAATCCCCGCAGGAGTGTCTCAAGTTGAGGCTCAACCTCACGGTTCCTAGCACGCCTTGGGTTCATTTGATGGCTTTGGGGGAGGTGTCAGGGACTAAAGAACTTGCAACCCAATCTTGAGAACACCATTGTACTCATATAGTTGGGATTTGAAATTCAAAGTATCTATTCCCTAGGCCAAGAAAATTTCACTCAATTGTAGCTGCTAGCCAAGGGAAATCCACTCTTGACTTAATGATAGAAAGAAAACCAAACACGGGGGACTCAGGAAGATCCAGGAGTACATGTTCATCCTTTCCACCACAAGTTCTCCATTATGATGTAGCCACTTGGAGTTGTGTGGGTTAAAGGTTCTCCTTTGCATTTTGGTCTAAAATTATTGACGCCACAACATCTTGTACCTTCTGTTTTCTGCTCAGAGTGCAAAAGTGTAATAATGAAAATGAAAATAAAACATGCAAGGTAGATGGCCAAGGAATAAACCCCTTAGATATTAAACTGTACTACTTTATGGGGTGGGGAAGGACTGAGCAGGTCAAGATTCAGAATTGCACACGAGTTTTTAAACAGAGTACTGTTCTTTCTCTTTATTTTGATTTATTTAAGGGCCTTCAGGGAGAATTTGCAGAAGCTGATCAATTACATTTCCAAATAAAAGGCTGCCTCTGCAGGGCACCATGGGGGTGCTCTTACCAGAAGTTTACATGTTACAGTTCTAATCCTCTATGATGCTGAGAAGGTTCACACCCTTACACAGGCCTCTCTTGCCCTCTCAGGCAATAGTAAAAAATGGGGGGGTGGGGTGTTGTACCAGATGGCCAAGGTCCTCCCTCACTCTAGTGTTCTGTGATTTCGTTTCATCTCAGTTTTCTCTTAAGACTCAAATTCCCTTTCCACTTTCCTGGAGTCACATTGCGGCTCTAGGTCATCACTCACTCATCATTGAGGTACTGCGATCCCCAAGACCCAAGAGAGCGGGGGAGGTTCAGGATAATGTTCATGCCATTAACTTTCATCCATACTCACTTACGAATGATTTCACAGTGTCTTCCGCCTTCTCTTTGAAAGTGCAGTGATGAATTCCACCCCCCTCAGTAAAGTTTGGGTCTACATAGCTGTGCTGGGGAAGCAGGGTGGAAAAGAAGAAATCCTATCTGAAAGCTCTCGATGACAAAGTGACCCATCAAGGCAGCTCCTAAAAGGGCTTGTGCCTCTGCAAGCAGCCAGTCACCTCTGAGTGCTGGCAAGTGTTAACGTCAACAACAGCTTCAGTGCTAGATTTGAAAACTCCTCTGTTAGTAGCTCACCTGCACTGCTCACTCACCTGAGGACTGAGCAGTTAGGGTGCATTCCTAGCACCAGCGAAGGCTCCTATCCAAGGCCAGGCAGTAGGTCTGAAGGGGGAAAAATGAGTGCAATATTTCTTTCCCGTGATCATTCTGGCCTTCAAGTAGGACTTCCATTTTTAAACGCAAACCCCAAAAGTACTTTTAGAAAAGATCTTTCTACCTGTGAAGTGTGTGCATGTGTCTGTTTCTTTTTAAATAGCCATGGTATCATTAAAGAAAATGTCTCCTTTGATAAAGTGCAACATAAAACTATTTCTATTCAGGCAAAAATTTGGATTTAGGGGTGAAGTCCCAGTAGCCACAGAGTTCTTCCCGACCAGGTTCTCCATCTTCTTTCAGGGGTCTTTATCAAGGATTAGGTTTGCAAATGGTGTGACCGAGTTTGACAGGCAGATGGCCAGTGCCTGTCAAAAGAAGCAACAGTGCGGTGAGACCTGGGAAGTGCTCCCAAGCCTTGTGTTCCCAGAACGCAGACAGGTGTGCTTTTGGATGTGGTTCAGCAACTGGTGCATCGAGATCTAAATGAGGGAGGCCATCCTACACATGGCATAATTTAGACTTTGCTTCTCTACCTTGTCCTGGGAAGCATCGCAGTCTGCTGCTCTAAAGGATTTTAAATTTCATATTCGGGCAGGTGTGCTGATGACGCAGATCTATAGCGCAGAGAGAGGCAGGGGTGCCATGCAGGGTGAGGACCAGGAGTCCACACCTGTACCCTCAAGCCAATGACCCCAGTCTTCTGCTCCCTTGCTCATGTGCAGGAGGCGGCTGCATTCCCTTCCCACGGATTGAGGGCCCAGCCACTGTGACGTCATTCTGGGAATCCCTCGGTGCTGTTCTTCATGGTCTAGAGGACAAGCTTTGGGTTCCAATGTAGAGCAGGCAGTGTTCCTCCACCTAACCCACTCCAGACTCTCTGTCTTGTGCACCGTGTTCTCTGCCCCCCTACAGGGCACTGATGAGAGCCAGAGGATCTGAAAGGCCTTCATTCCTCCCTGGGCAGCCTCCTCCCTGCATTCTGGCTGCTATAATGAAGTGTGAAGACTGGACGGCTTATGAAGAACAGAGGAAAGAAGCTCATTTCTCATAATTCTGGGGGCTGAAAGGAAGAGATACAAAGCCCCAGCAGATTCAGAGTCTGGTGAGCTTCTTCGTTCACAGACTGTCTTCTCTGGTATCCTCAAATATAGGAAGGGAGGAGAGGGCTCTCTGGGGTCTTTTAAAAGGGCACTAATCCCATTTATGAGGGCTCCACCCTCAGGACCTGACCAAGTCCCAAAGGCCGCACCTTCAAAGACCACCACCTTAGGAGTCAGTTTTCAACACAGGAATGTTGCGGGGTCCACAGCAGCAGCACTGCCACTTCCCCTGGGGACCCACCTGTCTCTCAGGCACCACGACACCTGTTGGCAAGCCCGCTGCCCATGCTGATGACCCTGGGGCACTTGGGGGCGTCACTGTTGTACTCACTGCCAGCTATGGCAATGCTCTCTAAGAAGTTCTCTCCATGTCTCGTACCACCTCTACCCCAGAGGTTCAAAGGCAGCACGCCCTGCTCTCTAACACCAACAGAGTTCCAGGAAAGCCAGATTCAGCTTCACTGAGGGATCCATACCCGCTTCTCCATAGCATGTTTGGGTGCTCAGCCAAAAGACGTACTGCAGTGGCTGGCATCCTGCTTCAACACCCTTCTGTGGCGACTAAGAGCTGGTTGTAGGAGTAGGCTTGGTGGACCTGGTTCCTATTCTCCCTACTGTTCCTGGATATGTTCTCCCCCAGGAAGCAACTCAAGCCCTTCTTGTAAAAGAACGCAGCAGCCTACCTCACAACTTTACCAAACATGTCCACTGCCATAGGAACCCATGGAGGCTTATTCTGTAGCAAGGCAGGCACACTGCACGGACTCATCCACACACGGGCACACCTATAAGAGGAAAAGAGAAATTTTCAGACTGTAAAACTCCATCATATTTGGAAGCACTGATTCTCATTGATGCCTTTATTTTCCCCCAGTTAATCTCATTCAAGATAAGGCAACAAATGTAACAACCGTTTTTTTCCGAAAAACCATGTGATTCTTACAAAAGAAGAATGAACCGTCATCTCCTTTTTTGGCAGATCAAAGGACAATGGCAGCTATTTAGTTAAGCACTAGGATTCTATTCCCAGAAGTCACACCCAACACCTGGAGGCAACTGGCATCAAGTCTGAAATCCAGCAACCCTGACCCTGGTGTGACTTGGGAAAGGGCGGGGGGAGACAGCGTGGAGAGAGCAGTGAGTGAGACAGCGAGGGACTGCAAGCACTGTACATGAGTATCCTCTGAGTGGGGAAAGAGAAAGCAGGAAGGTGAGTTTTCAAAGAAGTGGTATTTACAGCTAGTCGTGGGTCTGTTTCACCATTACAATGTGTTATTACCATTAGTGCAGAGAAATATGTGGGATTGAAGTTAAACAGCTCTAGTTTCAAATGCTGCGTCTACCCTCCTTACTAGCAGTGTCATTGACCAGGATAATTAACTTCCTTGTGTCTTCATTTCTTCATCTGTAAATAGGAATAAACTCTATCTTGCAAAATAAGCTACTTTGGAGGCATTCATTAAAATAATGTGTGTGAAGTGCTTAGCATAGTGGCCAGCCAGCTCACATTAATCATGAAGAATGGCAGCTCTTATCACTACCCATAATGCCACACACTGCTGGACGCTGAGTGTCCTTTAAGCAAACCAAGTGGGGTGGCAGAGTCCGGCAAGGAAGTGCACAGCCTTGGAGGCAGACAGACTGAGTAGGAATCCTGGCTCCATCACCTGTATTCTGAATGCCCTGGGATACTGGGCTCAGGCTTGGTTCCCCATTTTTAAAATTCCTCTACCTTGTAGGTTATCATGCAGACATAGAAAGAGTCCTGCAGGTGCTCGCTTGCCTCAAGCGTAGTGCTAGCTGCTTCTGCCGACTTCCTTCTTCTGACTACATAGACTGATGACGTCGTAACCTTTCCCTTTCTTGCCTGTCTTATAAAACCAACATAATTTGTTGGGTAAATGTTGTGCATATTTTTACAAACACAAATGTGTCACTTTGAATTATGAGTACACTAATAAGTTCAACAAATTTATATAATGTCCATCTGAAATTGACAAATTTATATAATGTCCATCTGAAATTGACAAATTTATATAATGTCCATCTGAAATTGGGGCAATTACAAAACAATGTCAGGTTGATGCTTAGTGTTGAGTCAAATGCACCCATTTTCCACTAGGTGGCAGACCTTGCTAAAAAGTTATGGAAAAGGAAATAAAGAAAAAAAAATGAGTCTTCTGAAGCTGACCAATAGGTGTCTCTTTTGCAACCACATATTCCTGAGCTGTTGCTTAAAATACAGAAGAATTCAACATTCTCTAATCTTTCTTATTCATCTTACAGATACTATCATCAACACTTTCCACAAGGTACACACAGAACACTGAAGAGATGAATATCTCTTACTTTTCATGACACACTTAAACATATTCTATCCAGCCAAAGCGAAATGAGATCATTCAAACATAACTAGGAATAAGATTCTGAACACAAGTGACCGGGCAGAAAGCAGATTTCATTAAAATGCTGTTCCCAAGTTAAAGGTTTTCTGTTTGAAGTGATCTTAGATATTTATTGATCACATGTGATGGTACTTATCTAGCTATTAGCATTAGCACTAACTCCAGACAGATGCAGAAGGCTAGTGGCTATTGGCCTGCTGAACATGACCCTGGGAACACGCAGGAAATAATAGAAACTCCTCAACAGCAGGGGGACATCCTGGCACCATTTTTGGCTACTGTTACTTTTCCCAGCATTCAGACAGGTGAGTGCTCACACAAAGGCGCGTTCATGCTCATATTTGGCCCTGCTGATGTCACCAAGCACATATACTTACCTATGTGAAGCTTACATGTGAGTGCCATCCATGCCCTCAGACAAAAGATGTTCTCCTTATTGTGGGGCTCAGAATATTTAAGCAGAATCCCATGCCCACTCTGATAATTTTCCTTTTTACATTAGAAATATTTGTTCCTAAATCATTTTACATACAGGTATGTGTAGGTTAAATCCCACAAAGTGGCATCACACCTTTGTCATTCAAACTTCAAAGTTATATATAATAAATGCTTTGTTTCTATCTAAATAGATTTTTAAGTTAGTCATGTATTATAATATTCTCCAGATATCACAGCCAAACTCATGATATTTCATCACTTCATATCTTTCAAGGGATACGAATATGCATATGAATTGAGGAGCTATAAATCCCCTCCAGAGTGATCCCACCACACACCAAAGTTAGAAAGAGGTGTCTTTCATTTTAGGAGACAGGACGCGGCATAAAAGGGGATTTTTCAGCCTCTGCCACAGCCTGGTTTCTTCCAGTGCTAGATTTATGACTCCATTTTCTAAACATGGTAGTCAATACTTGCACTGCTTTTTACACACCTAAATGCCTAAATGTGTACAAATCTCCATGCAAAATAAAGAAACCCAAGGTGCATTCCCAAACCTCATGGACCTAATTTATTCCCCTACTTGGCAGGGCAAGAATGTGTCTTTCATGAAAAAGACTGACTCCAGGAGAAACTCCACCCATCCAGGGAGCCTGTGGGGAAGGCTGGCCCAGACCTTTCACTTACAGAGTTTTCCACAAGTTATCTTGGTCAACTTCTTCAGAAAACAGAGGAAATGAGAGCCTGTCAGGTACGTCACATCAAATCATATCATGGCAATTAAGGAATTAGATTATATGGGCGTCTGGGGTTCCAGGCAACCCACAGAGCCCACGCCGTGGAGTCTCGCCAGTGGGGCTCAAGCCTAGGAAGGGTTATTTTTTAAGCCTCACCATGGCCTCCAAAGTTCCTCTTTTCTCCCTACACTACATTAAACTCTCAAGAGTCTAAGGGCAGAGCTTGTGCCTTCCTTATTTTTGTCTTACCTGTGCCCACCAGCTTCACCCTAGCTGGGCTGTGCCCACGTGACTCTAAGAACGAGCCCCATTTATTTAATAAATAATTTCTCACCAATCTAGGACTGAATCCTTGGATTAGCAAATCCACTGGCTTTGCTTGGCCCATTTTCCCCCCCCAGTCATTGATTTGACTTCTACTGGATTCCAGAATGAAAGCTTTAAAATCTGGTGTAGTTGCCTCCACAAAGATTTCTGTCCCTGGTCGATGACCAAAACCAACCCCTCCAGATGAGCCCTCTGGCTGGCAGAAGGAGAAGAAACCTCTGTCTTGTCTTAGCAGAGTCCCAGCAGCTGGCCTTTGGGTGTGGCCTCGACTTCTCCGCTTGCGTTTCTACCACGTGGTGCTGGGGCCCCATGGCCTCCGCTGTGTCTGAGCAGAGCACCTGTTTCGTCTGACTCACGCCATCGGCGCGCAGACTTGCCCTGCTCTGACAGCAGCCCAGACCTCACACGGGCATCCGTGTGACTCGCTAGCACGCGGATCTGTGTAATGACATGCCCCATGCACAGACCTGAGCCCCATCCGCTCCTCGCAGTGGGTGTGGCCGCACGCCCCGACGCCGATCTGTGCGGGGCACCCTCCGATACCTGCTGATGGGGCTGGGCTGGGTTATGCCTCCCTGATCCAAATTTAAGCTTTTTGCATGCACAGTGAATTACTGTTAAACGTTGCAAATGGATTTTTGAATACATATTTTAGTCGATTATCTTGTTTGTCATAACCACCAGCAGATAAATACCAAACGTTGTCTAACACTCGCCTCTGTTGTGAATAGACGGTGTAGTGTGTAACAAGCACATAATAACCCATCCGGATTTGTGTTTTCTCAACTGTGCTAGATCTCTAACAAAAATGTGTGTTTCGCAGGAAATGAAGTGAAGAGCAAGGAGGACTCCTGCTCTCATAAACCCAGGTGCCTACATCTGAACAAACCCTCACATAGAGTAGCAAGCTTAGAAAACTGGCTCTGGCTTTTCCTGCGGGTTCCAGTTAGTGAAGACATCGAAGGTGCATTCATATTTTCCTGTCTCCTGCCAGTCCAGTTCCCCTCAGCATAAGGATTCCTTTGAATTATTTTCTCTGTTTGAGGTTTAAATTAGTGTCTGTTGGAAGAGATAAGAATAATCATTGAAATTAGCTCAGGAAACATGTGAGTGCCCCCACCTCACACCCCCAGACACACATACACGCTTGTTTTCTCATTCCAAGATTAAGAAGTTATGCAGCCTGACAATGCAGTTTTCTCTGACAAGTCTTGACATCACCACTGTTATTTTCTCTTTCACTTTTTTTCCTCCAGCACCTGTTAGAAACGAAAGCAGGATGATCCTCATGTGAATTTGTTCTTTCTTATCTTTTTAGTAAAAGGTAGGGATAAGAGTCTGCAATGAGCAAAGATACTTTAAAATATGCTGAAATTTTATATTTAAAATAAATCACCTTAAAGTATTTTTCGATTGAAGACCAAATACAAAATAAAGGTGTTTTTGCCAGTTACTAGACTGGATTATGAAACTTTTAACCAACTGATACTCGTAAGAGTATCCTTTAATTTGTTTTTTAAGCATTATACAGGAACCTGGCGGATACGGAGGTGGATTTTAATGGCTTTATACTGATGAAAATAGCACCAAATAAAAGCAGGGGAATATTTTAAATGAAATAATTGTCTCTAAAGACCCATATACGCTTTTCCCCATAAAAATGCACTGTAGTACATGAAAAGATAAGATCTCTTGTCAAAGTGTGAGTGAGAGACTGTCCCATGGTTCCAAAATGACAGTTTACCTCTTGCCCTCCCCCCATTCTCTGCCAGCGTTCTTTTCATCTTTTCAGTCTTCCCGTTCTTCCTATCAGCCTGCCTTTAAAGGGCTACAAAGCATTTCTTTCAAGCCACCATAGCCGACACGGTGACAAGATTACTCAATTTGCACGCGGCCGCGCTGCCACTGGCTTCACGGAAGCCCCAGTCGAGTCGCGCACTGCCCTGGCCGCACGCAAGGCTGCAGCCCCCCCAACAGCCCCCCCAGGCGCGGGTCCCAGGAGACCGCCCGCCGCGCTCACAGGCGCCTTTGTCTTCCCGCTTCCCCCTTCCTTTTTCAAAGGCCAAGAGTTAATTATTCAGTCCCTGCGCAAGGCAAACCTCTCCAAATGCCACTTCCAAATATAGGCTCTCATTAACACCAGAGGCTGGCCTGGTGTGGCGCAGGGCGGCCCTTCCTTCCCTGACGGACACCGTGTCCCCGCGCGCTGGCGCTGCCCCACATCTGGAGGCCAGGCGGACCGGGCAGAGACCCCGGCTCCTGCGCCCGTCCCAGCTGCAGAGAGCGCGGGTCGCGGGCGGGGCTCGCCGAGCGGGGTTACTTCTCTCGAAAATACTTAAACACTTTTTCTCCTCTCCCCCGAAATCTCGCAAAACAGCCCATTTTGAACCAGAATAATTTAGTCTGACAACAGATTCTTCCTCTGTTCACAGCTGTCCCAGAGGGAGGAGCTGAAATCTGAACCTCTCAGCTGTGATTGGATCTTTCTTGCAAAAGAGAGGAAAAAAAAAACCCTCCCAGCCAAAACGGGCTCAGTTCGTAAAGGAGCCGGGCGACTTCAGAGGCGCCGGCCCGTCCGCCTGCCGCACCTGAGCGCGGCCCCTGCCCGAGCCCGGCCGGCCGCGATGCTGTAGGGACCGCCGCGTCCTCCCGCCGGACCGTTATCCGCGCCGGCGCCCGCCAGACCCGCTGGCAAGATGCCGCGCTCCTTCCTGGTCAAGAAGCATTTCAACGCCTCCAAAAAGCCAAACTACAGCGAACTGGACACACACACAGGTAAATAGAGAAAAACATATCTAGAACTACGTATCTAGAGCTTTGCAAATACGGATCTACGTATTGCTCTTCAAATACCGTTGCAAAAGAGCCAAAGATGCAGCGGGTTTCCTTTAAAACAGTGTCCTGAAAGGGAGCTTACATTATTTTGATAATTTAGGGTGCGTTTTAATTCAAAACTTTTTGAACTCTTGACTGACAAGGAACATTTCATTCAAATCTCGCAGCCTGGTTTGCTAAAACCTGTGGATACATGCATAATGAGTATGTGAACGACGAGCAACATAAGGCTTGCATTACTGCGTTTTTCGCGCACTAAGTCTCCTTTCCTTTAGAAGGCAGATTGACGCAGGCATAAAAACAACTTTCTGTGTGTTTAAAAATAATGTGGAGGCTCTCTGCGTCCTCATTGGGGACGTGAAGGCGCTGGCTTGGCTGCGCTCCCTGCCTTCAGAGAGCCTATAGCTCCCTGCAGCTGTCAGCCTCTGTGTGCATTAACTACAGTAACTCCGTCGGTGCCAGGCTGGAAATGAAACACCTTACCAGAGTGCATGCCCTCCTAAATGGGTCTGTCTTCTTCCTGAGGAAATCACGTGTGCATTGCTAAATATCTTTTCAGTGTCTGTATGACTGTGTGTGGATTTATTTTTAGTTATTTTTACCTTAATCTTCTGTTCTTCTCTTTCTTCCCCCAGTGATTATTTCCCCGTATCTCTATGAGAGTTACTCCATGCCTGTCATACCGCAACCGGAGATCCTCAGCTCAGGAGCATACAGCCCCATCACCGTGTGGACTACGGCAGCTCCATTCCACGCCCAGCTACCCAATGGCCTCTCTCCACTTTCCGGATACTCCTCATCTTTGGGGCGAGTGAGTCCCCCTCCTCCGTCTGACACCTCCTCCAAGGACCACAGTGGCTCAGAAAGCCCCATCAGTGATGAAGAGGAAAGACTACAGTCCAAGCTTTCAGACCCCCATGCCATTGAAGCTGAAAAGTTTCAGTGCAATTTATGCAATAAGACCTATTCAACTTTTTCTGGGCTGGCGAAACACAAGCAGCTGCACTGCGATGCCCAGTCTAGAAAATCCTTCAGCTGTAAATACTGTGACAAGGAATATGTGAGCCTGGGCGCCCTGAAGATGCACATTCGGACCCACACGTTACCTTGTGTTTGCAAGATCTGCGGCAAGGCGTTTTCCAGACCCTGGTTGCTTCAAGGACACATTAGAACTCACACTGGTAAGAGAAAAACCATAGACAGGCATGTTACTCTCAGATACAATGAAGCCCTGGGCTGGCTGTTGGATTTGCATGGAGTTGTGACATAGTGCTTTTAATGACGGACAGTCACTGATAGCTGCTTCCTGACTACACAAAAAGTTGTTAGGGCACAAAGTGCTCCATTTCTTGCTAACAACCTCTGATCCAGGGACTGCAAACACCATGTAGACTTTGGAAAGTAGATTCAGAAGGTTTGGTCTCAAAGATCAGTGAGAAAACCAGGAAAGATGTGCTTGAATGTGTGTTCTGTGAAACTGCCCCCAGTAATCAGCAAATACAAATGTTGCTATCTTAATCAATTGATTTGGTTAATAGATGAAGGCTTTTCTTACAGTTTTCCATTAGTTACATTCTTGCTCTGATATCTGTCACCCATGGGTGACTTGGATAGTTGAGACTAAATTTATTTAGCCTCTCTTGTTTTGTGTGTGGATTTTTTGCTGCTTAATTTCTTATTCCTATCACAGAATTATCCTTCAAGGTGCCGTGGTACTTAGACTGCCTTAATCATAGTACAGAAAGAGAAAAAAAGGGGAAATATTGGGAAATGCTGGGAGGTGCTCAACATTGGCTGCACCTGCTGAAGAAGAAAGCTTTAAGAAGTGAAAGTGCAAGAGCTACGTAAATTATTTCTGTGTGATTGGCAGCAGTAATAATATTCTGTGTATGGTGTTTTAATGCAATATTCAAATTTATCTTAAAAGGTCAGATATTTTTAAAAGTGTCTATTATGAGGGATTTTAATCAGATTTTGCTGCTTCTCATTATTTAGGCAAAATGTGATTGACTTTTGTTAACATTATTTAACCTTATGTTTTCTCTAAAAGCACTGACTGTCTTTCTTTTTTTCTCCCCGCTCCACCCCCAGGGGAGAAGCCTTTTTCTTGCCCTCACTGCAACAGAGCATTTGCAGACAGGTCAAACCTGAGGGCTCATCTGCAGACCCATTCTGATGTAAAGAAATACCAGTGCAAAAACTGCTCCAAAACCTTCTCCAGAATGTCTCTCCTGCACAAACATGAGGAATCTGGCTGCTGTGTAGCACACTGAGTGACACAATCAATGTTTACTCGAACAGAATGCATTTCTTCACTCCGAAGCCAAATGACCAATAAAGTCCAAAGGCATTTTCTCCTGTGCTGACCGACCAAATAACATGTATAGACACACACACATATGCACACACACACACACACACACACACACACAGACACACAGAGCTGCAAGAGCACGGAATTCATGTATTTAAAGATAGTCCTTTCCATGTGAAATTTAAAATTACTATATATTTGCTGATGGCTAGATTGAGAGAATAAAAGTCAGTAACCTTTCTCTTCAAAGAAAAAATGAAAAGCACATTGCATCTTTTCTTCCTAAAAAAGAATGCAAAGATTTACGTTGCTGCCGAATCATTTCAATTGAAAAGAACAGTATTGCTTTGTAATAGAGTCTGTAGTCTGTAATAGGATTTCCCATAGGAAGAGAATCTGCCAGACGCAAACTCAGGTGCCTTAAAATGTATTCCAAGTTTACTCCATGTCTGATGTCTGGTTGCCATTGTTGAACTAAAGCCTTTTTTTGATTACCTGTAGTGCTTTAAAGTGTATTTTGAAAAGGGAGGGAAAAAAAAAAAGAAAAAGTACAAAATACAGGAGAATGTATTAAAAGTATTTTTTTGTTTTGTTTTGTGTTGTTTTGTTTTTGCCAATTAACAGTATGTGCCTTGGGGGAGGAGGGGAGAGATTAGCTTTGAACATTCCTGGCGCCTGCTCCACGTCTTACTATTCCAAGGAATTTTAATGATTTTCGAAAATTAATTAAAGATGGGAATAGGTGCAGAAGACAATTATTACAAATTCATTAATGTACTTAAACTATTTCAAATGCATATCAGAAATGCAATAATACAATTCCCCTTCCAAGTGCCTTTTTGAATCGTATAGTTGATGAGTCAATGTAAATTTGTGTTTATTTTTATATGATTGAATGAGTTTTGTATGAAACTGAGATGCTGTCTATAGCTATGTCTATAAACAACCTGAAGACTTGTGAAATCAATGTTTCTTTTTTAAAAAACAATTTTCAAGGTTTTTTTTTTACAATAAACAGTTTTGATTTAAAAACCCCTTGTTTGCATACTATTTCCAGAGACTTCACTTGCTTCATGATTAATATCTATGGTACAAAGAATTGTTTGGTAATAAGAAAAAAAATGAATAGTGCTTATTATGCATTTGAAGTGTTATTTTTATGTGTTAGATTATAATAAAGTAAGCTACTAGTATTATATTTACTCTTAAGATAGTAGTGTCACATTTAAAGAGACAAGATATTAGTTAGCACACGACTTTAACAAACATCACACTTCCTGACTGCAAAAATAGTTGCATCACTAATAGTCAAAAATAATTTTCAAAATTTTTTATGTTGACTTTATTATGTTTGTTTTATGAAAACAAAAATTACAATCACTTTTATTATTACATAAGCACTATAACAGTTTAGGATTTTTAAAAGAAATATTATGTAATATTATATGTAATATTATATGAGGGAAAAGACCAGGAAAAACAATTTACTATAAATTACACGAGTTGGAAAATTAAACCATGCAAAGAAAACCCCACATCTGGTAACATATAAAATAAATGGTATGTTTGATAGGAACAGGTCAGTGAACAGTAACAATTACCTTTTGAGGTATTTGAACAAGTTGGACAAGCCCCCACCCAAACTTAATGTGTACTGGGTAAATTATAACATGACCATCCATTCATATACACATGTATGTGTATATGCTAAATAAATGCATGTGTAGTAGCTCATAAGCAAAAATCCTAACCATCATAGGAACTGTGAAAATTAATCAAATGTGTATTTGAATCCAAACTCCTAAACTTATTATAAGACAAGTTTCTGCTACTGTTCATTGCGTCTCTCTGGTGATTTGATCAGAACTTGAGAATCATTTTTTCCTTTTAATATATGTGTAATATTATACCAATAAATGCCAGAACTTGTATCTCAAAGATGTTGGTAGCAGGCCCTTAGCAAATGACCAATAGTAAATACCAATACTATTCCCTTAATGTTCACATTCCTTCCACTGTATGTTACATTTACATTTTCAGCCAACATATAAAAGGGTGTGCACTTAACTAAAATAAAGTCTTCAACTTAATAGTCTTCTTTAATTTTTTTGACATTTCAGTACACATTTTTTAGAGGCAAAATTATTTGCAACAGCAATTTATGAATACGAAAAAATGGCTGATAGCTTGACTGAAGCATTCTCAAGTTATAAAAGTACCAATTTAGCTAAATGTATATGGTATAAAAATGATTGCCAGTGATTGTCTAGAATTTTCCAAGCCAGCTAGCATGTAGAAACGTCTGGCAAGGGGAAGTGTGAGTGAGTCAAGCCTTCTTGGATGTTCTGGTTGGCTATCCCAGGAATCACATCTACTCCTGTTTCCCCTCCCTCATTTGTAGGTCTACAGACAAGTAGCCCCTTGGTGTCCAAAATCTAAATGGCTAACTTTCTAAGAGGAAAAGTCTATTCATGTTTAATTTCTTCATGAAGAATTAGTAGTAATATTTTTGTAATATATTTTACTTCATTCTCATCATTCTAATTTCATCCATGATTAAAATATGTTACTTTCATTACGGTACCATGGGTCCGAATTAAGGTACAGCAGATATTAAGATATTCTTAAATATACCTCAAGTAAATTTTTAGAGTTTGCAGAATTTTTACCAAGGTCTTGGACTAGGTATCTGCTCTCCTATATGCATACATAAGACCCAAATAAAATGTCACTTACTTAGAAATACTTTACCAAATTCACCCCCTCTGGGAGTTTTATACCATTTATATGATGTCGCTTACCTCATTACATCACAGTCTTTTCTCAATGTCTTTTTCACTACACGATGTCTTTTTCCTTAAAGCAGAAATTCCTAGTACCTGGCCCATCATCTAGAACAGAAATATCAACAAATGTTTGTTGAATGAATATATCAATAAAATAATAGAAATTGGTAAAAAAAAAAAATTGCTTACAGATCTCAAAGAAATTTATCATATTCCCCTTTATTGCATGGTATTGATAATTTCAGAGAGATTCTTGAAGCAAATTTACTGGTGTTTCCTAGTGATGATAAATCCCCAAAATAGATTGGATGTCCGAGAACATGAAGAAGCGGGGTAAACAGAGTGCACATAGACAAGGTTTAATAAACATTCTGACAGCCTGTGTTTTGGAAACTATGGTTTTGACAACATGTACATATGCACATGAGCATTCTCAGTATCTTTAATTTGTTTTATGTAATCTGGAACACTGTGTTACAGTGAGGAAAGCACAAGTTCTTAAAGCCAACAAATGCATTGGTTGCATCACTGCCTCACCACTTTTTGGTTTTCTGTCCTTCTGCAAGTTAAGTTATTCATCCGCTTCCTATTGTGTAAAATAGGAATAGAATCTCAGTATCATAAATAAAGTACTCAACAGTCTCTTGCACTAATATGACTCATATATCATAATAATGAGCTCTCAATGTTATCATTAAATGTTTAACTATACCTGCTCTTGTACCAGGAAACTGACATATATATGATCTTCTTCAATGGTTACAATTTATCTCTGAAGTTGGTATTTCATGGATAAGAATATTAAACTCAGAACGGTTGGATAATAGGCCCAAAGTAACAAAGGTGGCGAGTTGCAAAACTGAAATACAAACCCGGACTCTTCCGGCTGCAAAGACTTTGCCTTTTCCATGGCACCAGGGGAATGAGGAGGAGAGATTTTTACAGTCAGCGAGAGATTTATATCTTGTAGGCACATAGCAGAGGTCAGTTGAAGAGGACTGTGATCATGTGCTAAATATTCCAGTGGTATATTTAGAACTACCAGCATTCAGGAGTTGTACAAAGCACATGTAACCATCTTCAGAGCCATTTCCCAATTTCTTCTAGAAATCCTGTGGGCTCCACCTCCTGTGGCATCAGCCCTCCCTTCCATGACACCTCCCCATAGGCCCTCAAGTTCTCTTGGTGCCCTTGAGCCTTTTCTGTGGGGCTGGTCTCAGTGAGGCTGGGAAGCAGCTGGTCTCCATCCTCTGAACATTAACACTTCATCTTCTGGAGGCCACTGCAGCTCCCTCACACACCCACACTCCGCACCCGGCTTTTATCTTCTTAGACTGAAAAGTCTTCCAAGCTAAACAATCATTTCTTTCACTACTAAAATGTGGACACTCTGGTGTAATGAGGCAATTATAACTTTGAAAAGTATACGGTTTTTCTGGCTAAGATCCACATCTAAGGAGTTGTCCCTAGTTTAGATATGAGAAACATTTCAAGCAAAATTAATTTGAGAATGAGTACTCTGTCATCTAGGAAAGCAACAATTCTCAAATAAGACGATTTCCTATCATGTTTTCTCATCAGACACAGGGGAAGAACTAACGCATCCCATTAACCTGAGATGGATACATATGAAGGAAAAAACCCTCCGACTTAATTTTCAGCAATAAATGTGCATAACCTACCACCACAGGAGTAAATCTATGGCTAAAGTTAGGGTGAGCACACAGCCCTCCAGGAAGCAATAATTACTCTGTGAAAGGCATGCATGTAAAAGTCAACAAGCATGGCAACTTTTCCGTTGTGGCGCTTGGCCAGACCCCTGAACAATGAGAGATTAGCAGAGGAAATGGCAGTGTATCCCTGTCCACAGACTCCAAAGAGGCTAGGAGGTATTTATAGCCATGAGCAGGAGAGCTGCTGTAAGTAAAAGATATATGCATTTATACTTTCTGTACCAGTTCATCTAATTAAGCTCCTCTGGTTACAAGAGTCAGTTTAATCCGTTCAGCGCGTTCTTTTGAAAATTTGTAGAGATAGTTGTGAGGCCCTTTGAATGATCACTAAGTAATTTTCGTAGACAATGGCAGGGGGAAGGGCCTGTCATTCACTCGTTTCACCAGTTATGACAGCAGAGAAGGATGTGACGATATTCTCCACAAATCTGTTCTGGGGCTTGAATCAACTGCCTTCCAGGTAAGGAGCAACACTTAATATGGTTCTTCTACTATATACTTGGGAGGTTCGCAACAGCTGAGTCTAAGGAATGGAAAGGGAAGCCCTGGGTTGGGTAAAATAGTGATACCTTCTCTGGCCAAAGGAAATGAATGGTAATTCTATTTCTTATGAGTTCCAGCTTCTCTGTCCATACATCCTCCAGACGTATAGAGGTTTAAAGCTTTCCCGTACTGTGTGATAACTTTTTACTTTTATTTTTTAATTTAGCAGACAAGGCGAGAATAGAAGGTATCGCCTTCAGCCGCACACAACGTCACTGAGCTGTAGGCCGTGAGGTCCTGCCAGCCCCGGTCAGGGTGTGCCACGTCCCCACCGTGTCCAAGCTCCTCAGCGAATCTTGTGAACGTCCTGGCTGATGGGTGGGGCGGGCCTGAGACTCTGCATTTCCAGCCAGCTCCCAAGCGAGCTCCTGCTGGTGGTCCTCATGCTCACTCCTGACAGCCAAGCTCTAACCCACCTGGGCTTCTGGCCCCAGCCCCTTCCCCATCCCGCTCCTATCTCAGGACGGCAGCGGGAGAGCAGGGTGTCTCTGGAAGGTGCCCTGCGCTCCACGTTTGCCACCGGGAGTGGGGACAGGGGGACGTGACAACAGGATCCGAGGGAAGCCAGCGTCCTCTGCTCCCGCGCGCTCTGCAGGGCGCCCGCCGGGATGCGGGATCCACAGAACAGTGCGCTGGGGCTGCGCTGTGCTGCTCCGGTTTCCACTCGAGGTTTTCGGGCACCCTGGCTCGCCCTGCTCCGCGAAGGCCACAGAGGCGGGGCCAGGCTCTCAGCAGGGACGCTTCTAAATGGAGTTTCTCCCCCACGCGTCAGGGGCTACCCTCTGCGGTGACACGGGCCGGGGCCCCCTCCAAACCAGGCCCCTGGTGCACCAGCCAGCCGCCTTTGCCCCGCGCCTTGGACCCCGACGTTCCTCCTGCTGGTCTGTGGGTTCCGCGAGGGCTCCCCAGGCTCTTGCCAGGAATGTCTGAGGCCACCCCGGCTGAGCCAGCGGCTTCTGCGCTGGTACCATCATCTTTTTTAAATATTTGCAGTTTTGCAAAGGGGATGTTACCTGACTGATTTTTCTCCAGTTCTCTGATTACTTTTATTCGTGTCATTTTATTTTATTCCTTTATTATATATTAATATTAACGCAAAAGTGAAAATAAGCGTACTTGGGGGACATCGTTGTCTCCAGGTTGGTGGCAAATGCTTTTATTTCACAACATCTAAACACGTCCAAGATACAATAAAATAATAGATAAATAAATAAATAATAAGTAATTACCCCTTATTAGGAGGTCTGTCCCCCGTCTCCGGTCGTGACTTCCGGGAGGTGGGCGGGAGGCAGCCTGCAGGACCGCGGGGGCCTGGAGCTGCTGTTTCTTCCCTCCTCCCCCCTGTGCTTGTCCGGTATGGGCTTCAGAGCTGCTCTGAACACTGGTGGTGACTATAAATTGTATGTCCTTCGGGATAAAGATATTCTTCTGAGTACCAGCCTAAAACACACAACTGGTCCCTGATGAAGCCTTAGCGACCACTGGCCCCACTTCCCGCATCGCTGTGGCAGGAATGAGGCTCACACCCCAGCTGTGCCTTAGCCTGAGGGGTCAGAAATAGAGCCCTGGCCCCCACTCCAGCTTCAGAGAAGAGATGGTTGCAAGCAGCCTGTTGCCTCCAGAGAGGAGGAGAAAGGAGACCCCACAGGCCATGGGTTGCTCACCCATGGCAGGAAGGAAATCAGAGGTGCAGGGATAGGGTTGCCTCCGCGGTGAGCAAACTCGGCGACCACCAGATCAGCTAGAGGGTTTGTTAAGGCAGGAATTGCTGGGTCCCACCCCCGGTTTCTGAGTGAGAGGGTTTGTAGTGGGCCTGAGAATCTGCATTTCTAACATGCTCCTGGGGGAAGATGGGGACCACATTCTGAGAATGAGTGGGAAGTTAGGAGCTGGGACTGGAACCTCTGCTGTTGTAACGATGTGATGTAAATCACAAGTTTTATACAACTTCAGAATCCCGTCTCTTTCTCCCTCTTATTTATTGCATGCCTACTATTTGCCAATCAATCACTGCTAGGTAGCCAGTGGAAAGAAGAACTGAACAAGACCCTTTAGTGAAAAAAGCAAAAAGCAAAAACTATTTTTTTTTTTTGAAGGACTAAATTATTTTCAATGCCTTAAAAAAAAAAAAAAAAAACACACACACACACAGTCCACAGCACAGGGCCTTTAAGAGTTTGAAATCAAGCTAAAAAGATATGCTATAAAATATGCAGGGATGGAAGGGGTGTGGAGAAGGGGCTTCCCTACACAATGAAAAACTTTTACATCATGAAAGAAATAAATTATAGCTTGCAAAACTATGATGGTTTCTTTATAAAATTAAATTAAGTGAGGATCTGGCTTGGTTTTAGTATCTCAGAGTTTTGAATCATTTTCTTGAGTTCTAGGCTAAAATAAATGAACTTGTTTGCTGTAATGGGGCTTTTCCTGGGAGGATGAGCACTGATCAGCTACAGATTTTTCTCCATGAATACAGCCAGACAAGCCCCTCTTGGATTCTGCTTTTTAAATCAAAAGATGTAAAAGGTTCTTTTGTGTTACTGCTTTCCTGAGGCAATAAAAAGGCAATAAAAAGAATTAGAAGAAAAGGGTATTCTAAAACGTAACTTTCAGATTTTTACAATTTAGGAAAATCTCAGCAGCTCCAGGGCAGAGCTGCCAGTGGGTGCTGGCTGGACACAGCATGGGCGCGTGTGTCTCCAGGTGACGCCAGCTCCCACCACCAATCACGCCAAGGATGAAATAGTCCAGGTAATTTTCCACTGAGGTGTTCTGATTGATTTCAAAGGCAGCCACTCTCTTTTTTTCAATTTGGAAAACCTTAAACAAGAAGGGTGCTGCGTTTTTAGTTGTCTTGCAGAAATTACTTTTGAGATGTTTGAAATAACTGTGGGCAAATGTGTAAATATATTTACATATAAAATATAATATATATATTTAATATGTAAATATATATTATATATGTAAATATATATTATATATGTAAATATATGTATATATAATATAGATACACTATTAAAAAAGTGGGTGCAACCATGTTCTAATCCAGGCCATCTGGTTTTGTTATTTCAGCACAGTAGTCAGAAGAGCCGTGCTCTGTCCTCAGACAGGCCTTGATTCAGGCTGCTGCCTTACCATGCATGTTATGGGTGGGTAAACTGCTCTCTGTCTCACAGCTCCATGGTGGAGACAATTCCTGGACCCAGGTGCATGGAGGAACTCATGACAAGCACATGCCAGTGTATCCCACACAGTGGAGCAGAGCTCAGTGTTTTATATTATTTTTTCCTTAAAGTCGAGCCTGGTTTTCAATCTGTACATACCAATACTCAGGAGAAAGCCCAAAATGTACTTTTTACTTACTGAAAACATCATCTTAGCCCCGCCTACTAGAAAGAGGTATTCATTCTTCTCTTATTATTCTCTCCTACCGGCTCTTCATCACCATTTAATACAAAATTACCTGACTTTGGCGTGATCAGAGAATCAGCTATGTCCTTGTCTTGGATTCAGGTGTGTAGATAGTTTGCCCACACTATCATGTCTCATCCAGCATGACGCAAAAAGCTAAACAAGTCAGATGATGTCCCCTCCAATTTACTGACCACTAAAATACACAAGCATCTCTTCATCATCCCGTGAGTTGACAAGACTTATTTTTTTTTTTTTTTGAGATGAGGTTTTGCTCTTGTCACCCAAGCTGGAGTGCAATGGCGTGATCTTGGCTCACTGCAAGCTCTGCGCCCCGAGTTCAAGCGATTCTCCCATCTCAGCCTCCCCAGTAGCTAGGATTACAGGCTCCTACCACCACACCCAGCTAATTTTTTGTATGTTTAGTAGAAACGGGGTTTCACCATATTGGCCAGGCTGGTTTCAAACTCCTGACCTCAGGTGATTCACCTGCCTCGGCCTCCCAAAGTACTGGGATTACAGGCATGAGCCACCATGCCTGGCTGACAAGACTTTTAAAAATTTTGCTTTCTCTATAGTGCACTTACATAATGTGTGTACTCATTGGGATGCATAAACTATTTCTGAAATCTAAAAAGAAATAAATATTTTTAAAACCCAAAGGACAGAGTTTTATATTTATCTCTTATTCTATGCCCAAAGCTTGAATCATTATTCTCTTCTTATGAACCTCAGCTGTTATCTGGGTTTATGTTAAAGATAAAGTAATTTTTATAAACAAAGAAACTTTTGTTCAATCAGGAGGGTTAGTAATGATATTGCAGAAGAGAAATGATCCCAAGCAGAGCTGAAAAGGAAGATTAGAACCAGGGTTTCACCTATTTTGTTTATGAATACAATTTCCACTGACACCTGTGAATTCCACCTGCCAAATTTCTTGCCTGTGTCTGAACACTTTGCAGGAAGGCAGTAGGCTATGATAACTTATCGACCCTTTTGTTGAAACTGAAACAAGGTTGTGTTGTGCACAGATGGATACCTCCAGGGGTCTTCCACAAGCATCAGCAAGTTGGTATTTATTTAAGAACCAGAATGCCCAAGTCAACAGAGGGCCTGGATGGTGGGGCTGGCCTCTGCCTGCCACTCAGAGGTGCCTGCTGGCCTGAGAATGCTTCCTTCCACCCATGGACCATGTGATCTGCTCTATCCTGCTCCCATGTCAAGCATATCCTTCCAAAGCGTGACTGAGCTGACACTGGAAGCAAATCCACTGCGTTTGACATTCCACGGCCCTCAGTGGCCGCCTCAGCTCTTTCTATGAGTTAGCCCAGTTAATGCAGTTAAATCCCCAAATCCTTATCATTTAGACAAGGAATGAGAAAAATGTGACTTGACCTTATTGTTATCTTGTTTTTCTCTCTTTCCCAAGTATCTATCTATCTATATATATATATATATACACATATAGCAAATATATATGTATGTATATATATATACACACATATTTATAATTGTACATATATACAAGTAAGTATATGTATGTGTGTGTGTGTGTGTGTGTGTGTGTGTCTGTATGTACACACACATATATATAATTGGGCTTTTAGATTGGCCACTGCCCAATATTAGCAACCATGGGGCTTATCAAACAGAAGCGGACCGTGACCCCAACTTCATTCAGCTAGCTTATTTATGGAGGGCATTGGATAAAATAAAAACTCAGTAAACTACATCAAAACTTCAATATTGTTTCTAATTGACCAAAGAGTTTTTGCTATCCAGTAATCAAGAGATTATCTTTTGTCAATTACTAAGTAAATAAACACTCAAAAACTCTAAAGAAGTTAAGAATTTATGTTTTAGGTGTTCTTAATTTATTTGCTATCACAAATAACCTTTTTCTAAGTATCTGAAAACTCCATGGGCAATTCTTCCACCAAATATGGTTGGGAATAATACATTCCCCCCAAAGGCTACTGATGCCCCAGCCCACAGAAGAAGGAGGGAGAAGCTTTACTCAAGGGTCAGTGGGTCCTAGAAAATGCAGAGAGGGCCTACCTTGGGATCGTGTGAGACATTCAAATAATTCTGGTCCAAATGTGAAATATCTGATATGGCTGTGGCTCTCGGCTGAGTCCTTGATAAGTTAATCTGAAGGAACGTCTGGCCCGCTCACGCAACTCAAAGGCAAACATAAGGTTAGGAGAGCAGCAAGCATGCCTTTTCAGTGCTTTCATGGAAACTGCCTGCCCGACTCTGTCAGCCAGGATGACTTTTTTTCCATCTTTTTCTAATATAGTAAAATAAAGTAATTTAAACAAAAATATTTTCTTAGCACATGGCCATAAAGGCAATTTCTGTACATGGTAAGATATTCCTCAAATCCGTAAGCGTGTGTTTATTCCTCCATAAATAATGATTTATTTTATATTTTTGCACACTCCGGAAATACCAACTTACAGTTCCCTAAACAAACTAAACTCTTATGCGTGCTGTACCGAGTGCCTCAAATGCCCATCGTCCTCTTAATCCATCTAATCCTACACAGTCTTGGAATCTCAGTTCAACTGCCGCCTCCTGGAAGAGCCTCCCCTGACTTTCCCAGGCCTCCCTAAGGGTCCCTTGCCTATAGTCTTACTGCACAATTGTACATATGTCAGTGCCTGCTTCCTCACTAGATGATGCGTTCCTTAAACATAGGGACTGAGATCACATTCTTATTCCCAAATGCCAGCAGCATATTCCTGGGACCTAGTAGATGAACTGAAAATTTTTATTGAACAAATGGCTATTTTGTCCTAAAGTGGACATGATCTGGTTGACTGTAAGCATTTTAAGCTATTATAAAACACCTGAAAACCCACACAGGGCAAAGCACAGATGTCCACCTATGAACAACAAAACAGCCTGCAGCAGTTGAGCAAACTGTCCCTGCATTCATGCATTTTTCAAATCCTCATGCTGTGGCTACTGTTGCCACATCTCACAGAAAAGTTAAAGGCAATTGAAAGACACACACACACACAGACAAACAAATAACAACAACAAAAATCTAACAAAACTTGTGTCTCCAACTTCGTGAGATCTCTCTTTCTGTCTCTCTCTGCAGCACACGGGAAGAAGAACACATATGGGATTTTCTGATGGCATGGTGCCCTATTGCTGTTTCTTATAGGCTGCCCCCTAATTTCTTGTGGTCTTGGAAGGCAGCCTTCAGAATGATTCACCCACTGCTTGATGCTCTGGGTTGCTTAAGAGTCTCTCATACCCTTAGAGGTTCTGCAAATAAGGCATTTGCCTATAATCTATCTCTAACTGTCATTAGTCACTGTGTCAAGAAGGGAAAACGTGTTTCGGCTCGAATCATCTTTACTTGTGCACAGATTTAAGTCACCGTCTACATTTCTGGCATGTGTGTGTGTGTGTGTGTGTGTGTGTGTGTGTGTATGCCCGCACGCGGGCTGTGGGGGAGAGAGTGCACGTCAGACAGAAGCACCATCCTTGTGTAGGGCCCTTCAGGCTGGCAGCCCTGATGCAATGTTCGGTCTTTGGAAATCCCTATTGGGAACATTAGAAACATCTGGAGAAACCACATTTCCATGTTGAAATAAAGATAAGTTGTCATTTCTGCTACTCATTTTGAGTGTATCCCACAGCCTGTTGAGAGGATTTTGCCCGAAGCAAGTTAGGCAGTACATAACTTTTTAGAAAAGGAAAGAGAGAAAAAATCAGAAAACTGATTTTGTGGCATCCTGCCGGGGGTTTCCCCAGCTGCCCCTCCAAACACACTGACTCGTCCACAGGAACGGGTCCTGAACACAAGAGTGCAGATGCAAGGACCTGGTGAGGTCAGGGACCCAGGGGACGCATGCCCATCAGCCTTTATTGATTTTCCTTCTATCACATTTACATGATGTATGCTCATGCCTAACAATACATACCTTGGGCCTGGAACTTTAGGGTAATGCAGGATAAAGATGAAATCAGCCTGATTCTCAAGGATCATTTTTCTCCAGCTTCACACGTGATTGTGTTTGAGGCATGTGCTTTTGCTCTACACTTTTCACAGTTTTGGATGTCTCCCCCCCTCATCGGGAGATGGTGATGAATTTTTGTGAAAATCTGTCCCATTGAAGCAGGTCTCTGGTCTTCAGCTCCCTTACCCAGGGGGCAGCTGCTGAGACTACTGAGGTGACTGACTCTTGAATGCAGGGGCCGGAGTCCTCTGCCCAGGACAGCCTGGTGCTGTAGCTGGGAATGTCCAGCCAGGGAGCTGGCCAGGGAGCTCACATACAAGTCACCAATACTGTCTGGCCTCTCTGGCCTCTGTCCAGCTCCACCACTGACCCCCCCACCAAGAGGGCGCCCTTCCCTCTGCTGCTGGTTCTAACACACTTGTGGAGAAAAGTCAGACGTTCTTGCCTTTTGGATTTCATATGTGGTTTCATTCCAAAAATACCATACGAAAGTCTGAGGAGCAGCAAAGCCAGGGGGAAAATAGCTGACATTGAGCTTCGGTCTTGAGCATCCACAAATATTTCTAGAATCCTTTTTTTGGGGGGTTGTGGTGGTCAAAGAAACCTTTCTTCAAAGGCAAGCTTAGTCACTGCAGAGCCAGACATGTAAAAGAAACGAGCAGGAGAAGACTGTCCTTGAAACGGGCCAGCATCCTGCTTCCTTCCCTCTTCTCAAAGCTTCTCTAAGGAGTTCACTGAGCACATCTGAACGCGAGTGCCTGGTTTCCATGCTGTGCTCAGAGAACACGCGTCTTCTCATATGGTCCCCAACTCCTCCCGTCACACACCCGTCACCTGCCACGTGTGCCACATCTTCTCCAAGTTTCAAAGTTCGCTCGAACATGTTGAAAGGCTCTGGGAAGTGCTTATCACAGGGAATTCAATCTCATTATCTTGGGTCTCTGGAATCTGCGAGGTCACTGCACGGCCCTAAATTCTGTAAACTCCCAGCCCCTCTCATTTCCCCAGGGCCTCCAAAACTCACTCCCTGCCGGAAGCTCTTGGGGAGACATCCATCTGACCTTTGGTTTCTTTCTTTTGGCGCTGAGTCAAAGTGGGAAGGTGGGAGGAATGTGGGCAACTCAGTGGCCTGTGGGTTGGGGGGGGCGGAGAACTTAGAGAATCCAAGGACCGGAGCGCATGGTGGGCCACGTTTCCAACAGCAGCATCAATCACAGCAAACGTCAGCCCCTCTCTTTCTCTCTAGGGAGGTAGAACACCCCGGAGAGGGCCATCTTCTGACACTCTCAGCAGAGCAACACGGCATCTCAACCAAAGGGTGGGCGTCTCCTCCTCAGTGACAAAAAGTAGACCTCTCAGCTGCTCCCAGCATTCACCGTCAACCATCTCTGCTGCTATGATGGCTGAACTCTCCTTACAAATACGTACGCTTCAAAGATTTGTGAGAAGTGAGTTAAAACCAAAACAACTCCAGAGAGTTGTTATGTAGCTCCTACAGATGGTACTAAATATATGAAATTAAGCAAAATGATACTGGTTACCCTGTCTGTCAACATGGATTAACAACGAGTTTTTTTTTTTTTTTTTTTTGTAATCTTTGTAAGGAATGGGTGAAATGCTTTGAGTAAATAGGTAAACCTGCAAATCCTTCTGAACCGCGACCTCAGACATCAGCTGTCCCATGTTCTGTAACATGCTGAAATTTTCCACTCAACTTGGGTGGCTGATTTCTCATTTCCTGGACTTCTGCACCCTGTGGAGTCTGGGACACCACCAAGGACAGGGAGTGAGGCTGACACCTGCCTGCGGTCTCTGCACTCAGCTCCTGCCCTGTGCCACAGCACAAAGCTAGGGAGGACAGTGAGCCTAAGGGTGAGGGCCTGCCCGGGGCTGGAGGAGGAAGGAGCACTCCCAGGGCATGTATTTCTAAAGAAAATAGAGTTATGCACCAAAGGTTTTGCTCAGAGGCAAACGGAGAAAGTGCAGTTCACCTTTTCTTCTTCCCATCAGACTTCTGTTTTTTAGAAGGCAAAAAATAAAGAAGTAAAGTGTGTGTATACACACACACACACACAAATTCCACATATGTGTATATATGGAATTTGAAACCTTTTAAAAAGTAGAAATAGACTAATGCGTGAATATTTAAATCTGAGAAATATTTATTATCCTTGAAAAAAATAGTGTATGAGCCAGAGATAAACACACTAAAATCCCGATTTTAAAAGCAAATAGGATGTGCTGCATGGGAGGTTTTACCATTGCTGCTTCAGCCACACACATAAGAGGATGTTCCCAGCCCATGTTGGGTATCCAGCCCATCTGGGAGGTACTTTTCTAAACCTCAACTGTATTTTGAGAAAAATACTCAGAAATGAACCAACACCTCTTTATCACTTTGATAGACTTCAGATTGTTTTCTGAAGATCCTGTTGCTATCATTATTTTTGTACAGGATTGCTGTTCTTCAAGTTATAGAACTCTTTGCTTTTAGGAAATTCTTAGCTGGGAAATAAAACTGACTGCTACAAGTGATCTGTGACAGAATGAGGGGGTCTCTGTCTGTGACCCTTCACTTCGAATGGCAGCCCCATTGATAATATGCTGATGTTAAAATGTGTCCAGTCTGCCTGAGACACTTTCTGTGACCATTTGTTTTTTATTTTTTAATAGTAATAGCTAAGTTAATGAAGCAGTTTGTCATTCATAATTTTTACTGATGCGTAAGCATGGTCCATACTTATGGGGTACACATGATATTTTGTTACAGGCATAGAATGTGTAATGATGTAATGATCAAGTCAGGGTATTTAGGATATCTGTCACCTTGTGTGTTTCTATGTGTTGGGGACATTTCAAGTCTTCTCCTGTAATTATTTGAAATATAAAATATATTGTTGTTAACTGTAGTCATCCTCCTCTGCTGTGGAGCATTAGGCTTTATTCCTTCTGTTTAACCGTATGTTTGTGCCCGTGACCCAGCCTGTTTCATTCTTCCACCCTCATGTTTATTGCAGCACTAGTCACAATAGCAAAGATATGAAATCACCGTAATGTCCATCAACAGAGGTGACCATTGTTACATTAAAAGGAGCAAAACTGAGCTCCAGAGACAAATCTTTCATCATTATTACCATATCCCTTTCTACTACCTATATTCTAATTTTAAGAAAACTTTGAGTACTTTCCTGGAATTTTCAGCTAGCATAATTTTCACCAAGCATGAGAAGTCTGGAGGTTGGCGTCTATTGCATTCATCATTTTCAGAGTGACTCCATGAAACATGCATCCTAAGGAGGGCAGTTATTTCTACGTGCTTCCGTCACCTGTTTTCACACAGCGTTTTCTCCATGGAGGCACATGTGATATAAATTATATCGTACCACCCCAGAGTAATAACACTGCCAAAGCTCAATATTATAATACAGCAACTGAACTTCTGGTTTCACAAACCATTAAAAAGGAAGTTGTACAGCATCCTCATTTTCTCTAAAAACAGACCACTGTGTTTACCCCATTTTCACCCTCGGTTTACCATTTACCCAACAGGAAAAGTTATTCAACTCATGGCTATCTTTATTCTTTATTAAATGCATCTTACAATATAAATATTTGAAAGATTAATTTTTAATAATGCTCTTCTTCACACAAAGTGAAACGTAGTGGACCTATTCTTACGCTTTTTCATTTATTTTGAATTATACCTCTCTATAAATAAGTAGCTTAAGACCTCTTCCTTGTCAAAGAGAAACAAAAACGAGATGAATTCTAAAAGGTCAATGCACTTGCAAACATGACATCACTCTTGACAGGATACACAGCTGCAAAAAAAATTTCTTGGGTAATAATCTCCAAGACTACAGAGATATCCCCAGCCTTGATTCTGCAATGGAGATCAGTCTTACTGTATCTATGACATCTAACCATCAGGATAGCAGCTCTCCTTGCTGACACTACCGCTTTTTTACGGTTGGGATGGGACTCTAAGGGTAGTCGCACTGTTGGTGTCTACACGATTGCTGCGCCATCAGCCACCAAGAGTGGCCTGCAGAGTTTTAGAACCGGAGCCCTTCACCTCCAGCCTGCTGAGTGGAGAGTCATTGACCAGCACGTGCCACTGTGACCGGCAAGTGGAACCAATGAAATTAGCATCCTGTGAACAGGCTTCACACTCCCACTGTCCGGCCTCTGGCCCGGGGGAGGCCCGCTTACAATGCACACGTTGTTTTCGGGGCGGCTCTTCTTTCACTCCCTTTAGGAGAGCTGCCGGCAGAGCGAATGAAGCCCTGATGCTGATTCTAGTTCTAGTATTTTTACATCAAATTGCCCTGATGGTCCAACAGAAGGTCTTTTACAATTCTCTGAAAGCAAACAACCTTGAAAACGTTTAGGAATGCAGTGTTCGACCTAGGATTTTGGTCTGCATGAAAACGTACATGGGGAAGATTGGGGAGCCCGGCTGCAGCACCCCACAAAACCCAGACTGGCAAATTTTCTTGCGCCCAAAGCCCCAAAGCAGCAAGAGCCTAATTGTATACATCATATGGTCATCTGTTTGCATAAAGTAAATTGCTTGTTCTTCAGCCCTACATCTTGCATTACCAAATGCAGTCAGAGGCTTAATTTACAAGTGACTCAGTAACCTGTCTCAAGAGAAGAATCTGCCCTGACCCCCTCTCCACCTTTTGCCTTCATGCGCAGTGCTAGTCACCCTCCCCTGGGACGCTCGGAAGTTGCATTTTACTGAGATGACAAGGTAAACACCTGCACCCTCCTGTCCTTCCCTGCACACTGGCCCACAGCACCCCGATTTCAGGGGCTGCAGCTGGGCGGTGCGCTGCACCAGAACCCAGCCCCGGCAGGACTCCAGGTATTCATGGAATTTAAGAATGGTGATAAAGTCCTACGCCCCGCTCCCAAAACGCACACATTCCAGGTTTGTATGTCCAAAACCGGTCTATACAACCCCTGGAACTCTTCAAATCATCCTTGCATGAAATCTGTGTATGGTCTTGTCTCCAGGCACTCCCTGTAACAAACAGACAGGCTTTGCTGCATCCCATTGTCAACTCACTTGGGAGCAAATGCAAAGGGGAACACAGATCAGCGCTGAGAAGCCGTGCATGCATCCACTAACATAAGGACTGAATTGCTTCCAGCAGGACACCTGTGTATGGGTGTGGACAGTGCTGTGTGTGTTGTGTCTGTGTGTGCCTTATGTGCATGATATGTGTGTGGGTGGTGTGTGTGCTATGTATACGTGTTTGATCTATGTGTGGTGTGTGCCTGTGTCTGTGTGTACTCTGTGTGCGTGGTGTGTAAGTGTATGTGTGTGTGGTGTGTGGGTGAGTATGGCCTATGTGTGGTGTCTGTGCCTGTTTTCCACATACTGATCCTTGGGCCAGCCTGTGTCATGGACCACAAAGTAAGCCATAAGCAAACTGTGTTTTGGGCACAATTTTTATTTTATCCATTCATTCACTCACTTATTCATCGATGCAACAAATAGTCATTCAACAAATGTGTACTGCATAACTGCATCACAATAAAGAAATAGTACACTTACCAATTGCCAAACACCACTCAAAGCTCTTTTTATTTTATTTTATTTTGAGACAAGGTCTCGCTTTGTCACCCAGCCTGGAGTGCAGTGGCACAATGTCAGCTCACAGCTGCCTCAACCTCTGGGGCTCCAGTGATTCTCCTGCCTCAGCTTCCCGAGTAGCTGAGATTTCAGATGCGTACCACCACACCCAGCTAATTTTTGTATTTTTTAAGTAGAGAGTAGGTTTTGCCATGTTAGCCAGGCTGGTTGTGAACTCCTGAGCTCAAGTGATCTGCCCAACTCTGCCTGATGGGATTACAGGTGTGAGCCACTTTGCCCGGCTGCTCAAAGCTCTTTAAAAAAAAAACTTGTTTAATTCTCATGAGAAGCCTGCAAGTTGGAGCGGCTATTAGCTCCGTTTTACAGAAAGGAAAGCTGCTCATGTCAAGCCACGGGAAAGTCACAGAAGCTAAGGAGGAAGAGCCAGAAGAGACTGGTCCATCTGCCCCACACTGCCTTTCCTTGGGGTTAGGCTGCAAAACCCAAGGCACATGCCCAGGACCTTTGTGCATGTTTAATTGGGACAAACATAGACTCTAATTCTGTAGGTAGATGGCAACCATACTTCCTCCCAACTCACCATCCAGAGGGCAGTGTCTGGCACTCCAGCTGTGACCTTTAGCAAAGGGGACACATGTCAGAAGCCAGGCTGCTCCAGGCTTGAAGGAGAAGCCGCCTCTCACAAGACAATCCCCAAGGAAGCCTGAGGAGGCCCCATCCCAGTGATAAAGGAGGGTGGCAGGGAAGCTCCGGGTAGGGAAGTTCAGGGTCCCTAGACGATGGCTATATAGGCGATAGCTCCACCCTTGGCCTACGCCCACGGACCTAAGTGAGGACAGGCATTCCTATATTCACAATCTCAATGTAACAGCAGTAATTAATTTGGAGACTTTTTTCTTGTTTTCATAAAAATTAACTGTGTGTATAGTCTCATAAAGTGCTTCATTCATATTTAATGTAACAAAATATGACTGATTTCTATTGAAAGCATCAAGTGTTTATAGAATACTGTCCAGTTTTTATTCGCAGAATTCACCTGATTGTCTATGATGAATTATGTGACTTCTGTACAGTATGCAGTGTGCTGTCATCCCTGTGTCCAATTGCAAAGTTAAGATTACATCTCACATGAACCCAGTCTAAGAGAACACCAAATAATAACCTCAAATCTATGAGATCATCTGACCGTTTGTATTATGACACTAAATAATACAAAGACTTACTTATTGGTACTCAAAAATAATAGCTTTCAGAATTATAGCAATCTTATTTATAATAAGCATTATAATGGCCCTTAACATTTTATTTAGATGAAATTAGTATGGAAAATAATTTTTATAGTAAAATAATATGAAAATGGAAATCCATTTGTCTATGATGTGGAGCTGCTTCAATTTCTAACTATCAAACACAACAACTGAAAGAAATTTTGAAAATAAAAAGAGTTGCAGAGTAATATGTACTAAATAATCTTAATTACAAAAATAGAAAGGACCTATAATCCCAGGACTTTGGGAGGCTGAGGTGGGCGGATTATCTGAGGTCAGGAGTTCGAGACCAGCCTGACCAACATGATGAAACCCCATTTCTACTAAGAATACAAAAATTAGCTGGGCATAGCGGTGTGTGCCTGTAATCTCAGCTACTCAGGAGGCTGAGGCAGGAGAATTGCTTGAACCCAGGAGGGCAAGGTTGCAGTGAGCCAAGATCACGTCACTGTACTCCAGCCTGGTGACAGAGCGAGACTCCGTCTCAAAAAAAAAAAAAAAAAAAAGACAGGTTATACTCAGGAACTCTGTAAATAAACCAAGATGGAATCTTAAAAATGTTCATGTAACCCATAAAAAGCAAGAAAAATAGAAAGGAACAAATAGGCATGTATTTGTGTGTGAACACACATACACACATGCACATATGTATTTTGGAAAAAACCCTGTGGAAGGTCACTGGCCAAATGCTGAACTTGAGTTTTTCAAGGAATGGAGTGACTGCAGGAAGGGATGATTAGTAATATGTTTCTTAAAACACCTTTGTATTGCTTAACTTACTCCTGTAAGCATGTATTACTGAAATTCCATCCCACAAAATGCACTCAAACACAACAAATTGTAAAGGATTAAAAAGCACTACCAACAAACGAAATTGGGGCAGTGTTAAAGTTTGAAATGACAATAACGTTGAAATTCTAAGAAGGGAAATGTTTCTTCCTTGTACGTGTGTAATACACACTCATGAGGCCCATAGACCACTCTTTTATACCACATCAAGTTCAGAGCCTAGAGCTTAATGGGATATGCAATTGCAAAATTATTGTTGAAGAATGTCTCTGTCAGGAGTTGGAAACTAAAGTTCTGTTATCACTAGGATTTTTATCTCTGATAACCTCTTGCCCTATAAAATGGGGTACAGCCAGGCAATTCTGCAGAAAATACTGACTGGGGTATTCAGTAATGCCACTGCCATTAAATCTGAAAACAATCTGGGTGGCTATCCACACAAAGACTCCAAGTCAAAGGACAATACGTCATATTCACACTGCTTAATTTTGTTATTTGTTATCCTCTGGGTAAGAATTTGCTTGGGAAGAAGGTCAAATTCAAAGCTGAAATAAACTTTAATTGTCTGTGATTACGACACATTCATTGGGTAGTCCAGTGTTTTGTAAAATGGGATTTGTTGATTCCAAGGAGCTGTGAGTTCTGGAACATTTTTATGCATTTTGCTTTTGAATACAATCCAAAAATATGTTTTCAGTTATAATAGCTTCTCTCTTACAGTGAAATCTTCAATTGAAAGATATATCATAGCATAAAAATTTAGTTTCTTACATAAATTATTTTCAAATTAAATTTTTAAGTAATTAGGTTCTTGGCCTCTGGGGTTCTACGAACCATGGGTTACTCAACATTTTCCTTTAGAAAGATAAACTTGGACAATAGTCAAGTTTTCAAAGATACGGGAGCACTACCTGTCACCTTAACTATGTCAAATGTATTCACAGAAAAGAGAACTGAAAAAGAACATAATAAAAAAGTCAACACTGGATAATTCCAAAGGGAGCTACAGATAATTTGTTTTACTCTATATGCTTTTGTTTTCTCTTTGTAAAATGTGCATGATTTACTTTTATCCTAGAAAAAAATAAACTTTAAAAAATATTAACTATATACAGACACCGTTAAAAATGACACTGAATTTCACAATATAATTGCCGAGCAAAAATCTAAGAACAGCTTCCACTAATGTGAAACATTTTAAATAAATCAATATATTTGGAGCATGTTTCTAAAGTTCTGTGATTTATAATTTCTTATAAATGGATATAGATCTGAAATTGTATTGGAGAATTTTCAAAGGATATATATTGGATTATTTAGAAAATAACATAACAAAACACAGCTTCCAGCACATCTGTAATATGTTGTATGCTACAGCTAAAGGCTGACATTCCTGATGTCTGTGATATGCTTCCTAATACCTAGCACAGAGGAAGAGGGAAAAGTGCAAGTAGGTGGGGGCATACGAAAAAGGGCAATTTTTTGGAAAATTGTTGAAGCCCTATGTTGGGAAAATCAGGTTCATTTTACTATCTTCTCTAATTTCCATAATAAAGGCATATAAAAGCACAAAACCAAACAAAATGAATTACGTAATCAAATACTATTATCCACCCATCAGAATGGCTTTAAAAAATTGGTAACACCAATTGCGGTCCAAGACATGGATACCTGAGAACATGCAAGCCCTGTCTGCCTAGGAGACCCAAATGCTCCTTAGAGTGAAGCTTTTTTTTTTAATACAGGGATTGAATAAAAACTTTATGTGTTTATTCTACAGCCTAAATCTTTGCATGCCTTGACAAATGTTCTTATCTGAATCATGTGTACCTTTATCTGGAGATTACATTTGTGTATGTGTGTTTGTGAAACTGGTTGCACAAAATGCATATCCTCCTATCCTTTCTAGATATTATTAACGTGGCTTAGACCACAAACATAATGATAAACATGCATCACTGATGTAATTAATACTTTCACAGCACAAGCCCTTTACTTTATTACCACGGTGTATACACCACAGATCTCTGCATTCACATAGTCACACATTGAAAGAGTGCAGTAAGACTCAGCACTGAACAATAAAAATTTTCATATAAAATTGGTCCATTTACTTAAAATGAATGAAGTTACCAGCAATTTACTAGATTTTCTTTCTATTCTACTAGACACTGCCTAAGAAATAACAGAGAAGGGGGTCTAGTGCTGTGTTATTACAATTTCAAAGGTGTGGTGTAATTACAAAATGTTATAACCGTTTCAGATCCGACCATTTATATTGAGCTAAAATATTAAAAGATTCTTTTTGCCCAATAATTGACATTTTTTTTCCAATTATCTTATTTATTTATTTATTTGGAGACAGGGTCTCACTCTGTCTCCCAGGCTGGGGCACGATCACTGCTCTCTGCAGGCTTGACCTCCCCAGGCTCAGGGGATCCTTCTATCTCAGCCGCCTGAGTAGCTGGAACTACAGATGTGCGCCACCACATCCTGCTAATTTTTGTATTTTGTGTAGAGACAGGGTTTCACCATGTTTCCCAGGCTGATCTGAAACTTCTGAACTCAAGGGATCCTCCCGCCTTAGCTTCCCAAAGTGCTGGGATTACAGGCATGAGCCAGAACACGCGGCTACTCTGACATTTTATATGTAGATTTTATTTTTGCAATTTTAAAATATATTCCTAGAATATTATCTTTTTAAAACTATATTTGAAAAAACACACAAGAGTTGAAAACACATGTATAGACATATATATGGGGATGTGGGTGGGGACAGGATGGGTTTGGGAATGAAGATGGGAATGGGGACTGAGACAGTGACGAGACAGAGACAGAGAGTGAGACAGTGACAGAGAACAGAGTGAAAACCCTGTGTGATCAAAACTCACACATGCCCAGAAACCCCTGTTGTTCTTTGACAAGTTATCGTGACCTCCTTTCTCATCAAAAGTAAATGCAATGCAGACTTATAACACCAGTTTAAGTTGGCCCATTTTTTTAACTTAATATAAATAGCGTCATCCTGTATATATCCTCCCGTGTCTGGCTGCTTGATTTCAACATGAAGTTTGTGACTCATCCTCCTGCTGAATGCAGCCGTTGTCCATTCGAAGGCAGGGCTTTTGAGAGCTCATTGCATGCATACACCACAAGACACGTATCCATGGATGGCTCAGTTATTTCCAATTAGGAGCTGTTATGAATAAAGTTGGTATGGATATTCTTGAACAAGTCTCTCAGTGCTCATGTGAACGCATTTTTTTGTGGGGGGGGGGGTACATATGCCAGGAAGAGAAATATCTAGGTTTCTGTAGGCAATCTCAAACTCTTTGTCCAAGCGGTCCTCATTAGGAGAGAAATATTGGGCAATCAACGGCTTGCAGACCCACATGGGTCAGAAACCTAATTTGGAAATAATTTACTTATGAAACTAATTTGAGAATAAATTACTTAAGAAATAAAATTGTATTCTGTGAATATATTTTTTCCCTTAAGATTTATCACATAAAAGAAGGGTTTTTATAACTGAATTTTCTCCTTTCTCAGTTGGGATGTAACTGAATTTTCTGCTAAACTCTGAAGTCCTTGGGAGGTTTCTCACAGGGCAAAGGATGCCTTATGGCCAGCATTCTTTTCCAGATCTTCAGAGAAATACATGAAACCACATTAATGTAAGATGTGATTTTGATAAAAAGACTATATTTAAATGTACATATCTGAATGCTTGCTGTTCCTTTAAATTGGCCATTTGGGGATACTTAGGCATTTACAAAAAAGGGAAGCGCGTCCATTAAATAATGATGGGAAGAGTCCCCACTGGGAAGGGCTGGCTATCAAGCCCTGCTCCCACGTCTCCTTCCTCCAAGTGCCCTCCACACCAACGCCCCAGCCATCTTCTGCAGGGCAGAATTAATCCTATTACTCACTGGGCAAAACGTTGAACCGGCTTCCCTTTCATCCAGGTCCAACTCAGTACATTTGCCTGGCCCACAGAGCCTCTACAACTTGTCTCTGGCATGCATTGCCAAGATCATGTTTACTCAAAGTTGCCATATAAAATGCTATATGCCTGGCACCCTTCTAAGTGAGTTACAAATATTAATCCACTTACTCTTCATGTCAGCCCTCCAAGCTGGTCACCCTTATTTACATTCCATTTTTACAGATAAGGACTGAAGTACCAGAGGGAAAATGTCTTTCCTGAGTCCTGCTGCGAGTGTGGCACCCACATCCCCGCGCCCAGCATGGGCTAGGCTGGTGCAATGGCCTGTCTGTCCCAGGTTCCTCCACTTGCTGCCTCCTCTGCTGTGTGGCAGCTGTGTGTCGTCCTCCTCTGCTCCTGGCTCTCTCCATGCACCTGCTGTGGCTGATCGGCATCCTCCTCTGAGCCATTTTAAAAAACCCTGGATCCTCTTTGAGCCACCACTGTACTTTGTACTTCTCTGTTCTTACACTCATGTGTTTTATTAAAAATACAATGTTTTTACATCTGTCTCTCCCGCTAGAGTGGTAGTTTCTTGAGGGACAAAGGGAACCTTATTCATTATTGCCATCTCAGAATCTGGCACGGTGTTTGGGTCACATTAACAATCCAGTAATATCTGTCCATTGATTTGAAGGACAGGAGGAAAAGAGAAGATGAAAGAAGAAAATGGAGAAGCTAATGTGACTGTTAAATAGCAGAAAAGCTGAGAGACTCCCACACACATGAGTTTGAAGAGTGGCTTTAACACACATTAGCTGCAAGCAAATAACTAAATCTCCCTGAAAGTTGTTTCCAATTTATGTAACAAGCATTAAAATGCCTATTTTGCCAAATTTTAAGAATTAGAGTTGTACATAAAGTGACTTGCACACACCACCAAGTATTTAGTGACTACTTTTGATGGCTCTGTGTGCTGCAGGGTAGCATTTTACTACCCTAGGGATGTACATCCTGGAGGAAGCAGCATCAATTGCCCTCTCCTTCGGAAAGAGCACTGGAACCTGCTCCAAACCAACCAACGTTACATGGGAGCCGAATGCTTGGGAACCATCACAAAAGATTCCAGTTGCTCAACTTCATGGCATCGAGGAAAGGAAAACTAGGATGACATGCTGCAAAGAGGAGGGCAAATAAGGCCATTCGAGTACAGAGGGCTTTCACAGAAATAATCAGCCTGGAGCTGGAAGCTGAGAACGTGCGGAAGCACTCTGCACTACCTGAGACACCAGAAGACTGCCCCGCTCACTGCACAATGTCACGGTTCTCTACTGGAATCCCCAGAACCAGAAACTCACAATTCTCTCTGAACCGATTGTGATACCACCTGTGATGACAGAATGGACACTTGTTTCTCTTTGACAAGGTCCTATGCAACCCCAAGGCACCAAAGATCCCCCAGCGCTGCAGGCCTGAGAATGCACTGTCCTGGAACATGACTGTGTTATGTTTGTTTACCTTCTTATAAAATGAAGGCAAAGCATACTTCCCTGGGAAACCGCTGGCCAGTAAGACACTTGACCGCTTACAATACACTGTCATGCTACGAGAATCTATGAGTGTCCCTTGCAGCATTCCTTTAACAACTGAAGCTTCTATTTGGCAGCAAACAAGTGGAAGTAAGTACCATTAAGTAAGGAATGCACGTGATGGGCTTCTCTACTAGTAATTACACACTCGGTGCAAGCACAGGTCCAACTCTTTCCAAAACTTCATTTATTGTTTGTGTCTCCACCTGTGAGAGCTACGTACTTACAGGAAAAGCCCTGATATATTTTGCTCTCCCAGGTAGGTTTACGTCACACCTCTGGGGGAAAAAGCTCTGTGAAGGACAGACACAATGTCAAATTCTTGCTGTGGAAGCTCCTCTCCCGGTTTTCAAATCAAATGATTAAAACAAATATGCTTCAAATGCTAAGAAGTTAGCCGTTAAAATTACTGCAGAAATTCTGAGAGTTGTTTTCAGCCATTGGCCATGGATGTGACATCTCAATTTCGTGGAGTAAACAGGTCTATAATTTGAAGCTTAAATGTTGCTGGGTAATGACAAGCCAAATGAAATACAATTTTCTAGGAAATTTCAAATCAACAGCTTTGTACTAGAGACAACGTAAGGTACGTAAGTCACAGATCATGATGTGACTAATTATCGTAGTTCATTCATAGCTCAATGAAGTCTTGAGTTGGAGAAATAGTTGCCACTTTTTAATGGGTGTTTTATAAAGTCCTTTTGTGTGTTTGTTTCAGCATCGCAGGAAACATTATTTCTGAATTGGTTTTAAACTGGTGAGCAAAGCTACCTTAGAATAAGATAGAGAAGCTGGAGAAATTCGAAGTAACAGAAGAGCAGAGGGGGAACCAGTGAGTCAGGAGAGGGTCCGGGGCAGGGAGAGCCATCCAGGGTTCTGGGTGTAGTAGCACTAAGGTACAGCTCCTCGGAGAGGGGCATGAGGACAGACTCTCCAGCTAGAGCAGAGGATCCCAATGGCAGAGGACCGCAAGGAAGACATTTGAGATGATAACGGCAACAGAGCCAAAACTGCAATCCAAGAGCCAGAAGATAAGACAGACCCAGGGGTTAGCAAGAGAGTGACATTCTGCTATACGGACAAGGCCGGGAAGCAAACACTCAGATTCTACCTCTCACCTGGGCTTTGCTCACGGACATCAAAAACTGGCCTCACTAAACCAATAGTCGTGCAAAGTATTAGTCAATGAAAATGCCTAAGCAGGATGAAGGAAGTGGTCATTCACAGTATTTGGAACTTAGGTTGGAGTTCAGCAGTATCAGTTATAGAGGCATGTACATAGCACTGCTAAGCTCCAGACTGAGTTCTGACAGTGACACCGACCTGGCAGTGTTCACGAACAGCCCACCGAGAGTACCCAGCACGGTGTGTGGGAAGGGAATTTATAATAAGCACAGCTTACAGCCTACACACACACACACACACACACATACACAGTGCTGCAATCTTGTGATGAAACCTGAATGGACCGACAGAGAAAGTGGTGTCTTGAGAGGGAAGCTATGCTGGGTGAAGATGCAGTGAACACTGCTGAAAAGGCAAGGGATTTAGCATATTTCCATAAACTTAGTTCATAAAGGAGAAGCAGGGTTTGAGAGAATTGACTCCAATTGCATCAAACTTTATTGTCTTTTTCAAAGAGATTGTCACAGCCACCCCAGCCTTCAGCAGCCCCTCCTGTGACCAATCAGCAGCCATCAACATTGAGGCAAGGCGCTGCACTGGTAAAAAGATTACAACTTGCTGATGGCTCAGATGATGGTTATCATTTTTTAGCCATAAGTGTCCTTAATTAAGTTATGTACAGTTTTTAGACACGGTGCGGTCGCACACTTAATAGTCTATAGCGTAGCGGAAGCATAACTTTTACTTACTCTGGGAAATCAAAAAGTTGTGTGACTCATTTTATTACAATATTCAGTTTATTGTCATGGTCTGGAACTTAACCACAATATCTCTGAGGTATACCCGTATTTAAGATTAAAGAGTAAGCAGAAAAAAGCAGAGAAAATAAGAAAAATGCATTTTTATCAGCAATTAAGATCAAAGTGGAAACGCAGAATGGATCGTAAATACTGGAAAAGAGGGGAAAAGGGAGAGAAGAGGAGATGGGAAATGAGAGAGAAAGAGAGTGCTAGGAGAAAGAAGCGTTCTCTGTCATGACTTATCTTCTGCGTAGTCTTAGAAACACCTGTGCACTGTCCCTCATCTAGTGTATTCTTCTGCAGACTCCATAAACGTGTGGTATAGCAATAAAGCACTGGATTGTGGCTACCTGTTAAATGTCCTCCCATCTACATTGAATTGAATTGAATTGAATGTGATTTGACTGAATTTACAGAGAGAACAGAATGGTCATTCCCATAGCAGTGCTAATAGCTTTATGTCAGGGGGTAAGTTTGCAGAAGCAAAGTACAAGGGAGGACCCTGGGCAATGCCCATGTCTTCACATTTCTTTCTTTCATTATTTCAGTGCCCAGGATTCAACTGCGAAGCCTACTGTGATCTATCCTAAAAAGTCACATGGTGCCACTTCAACCATATGGTATAGTTGGGACAACCTAAACCTTGCCCAGATTCACAGGAGGAACATAGGGAGACCCCATTTTCCATGGAAAGAATGCCAAGGTCACATTGTAAAGGAACCTATAAGATGGGAAATATTACTGTGTGCACCACTGGAAAACGTAGTCAACAACAAATATTTTCCAGAAAGCCAGGGAAGCCATGTCTCAGGTAAAAGGCAATGATCACTGATGTAAGCCAGGAAGTAGAATCTTCAGGGACTACCAATGCCTGGCTGTAGGATTTCCTGCTGAAAGTCCCTGTTTCTTATGGATCCTCAGACTGCTGACATCAGGACTGGATAGGAAATAGGATAATTTAGTTGCAAAGTTCAAAGCTTTGGGCTTTGAGAATGTATTAGGGACGATAATCTGGAAGTGCCCTTGAGGAGCACAGGGACATAGCTAACATTGAACACAAATATGCACCTATGTGTTATTCAGCACTAAGGTGTAAGCAACCTATCCCATAGAAAACACGCTTGTCTTTTGGCGACCTTCCACCCACCCTGTCCACAGGTTTTGCATAACAGCTTCCAGAGATGCCAAGAGTCCTCAGAATGTCCACACTTCTGACAGCTTTGGTATTTTAATCTCTCCAATGGGGATAAAATAATCTTGTAGTATACGTTGGTGAATTGATGGATTGATTGATTTAACAATTATTGTTGAGTTTTCCTGTAGTTAGGCACTGGATGGAGCACAGTAGCACAACAGGTGAAAGATAAATGATGTCACTACGCTCCAACCTAGTTGGAGAAGCCACACACTAGAAATGTAAAGAAAAAATAAATAAAGACCTAAATTCAGATAATGAAGGTACGTGCTAGGAAGAAACTGAATGAGGGACTGTGACGGAGAGCAGTATGTGAAGCTGAGCTGCACGGGGTTTCCAGGGACAGATTTTCCGAGAACATGCTACTTTTATGTTAAGCTGCAAGAATACAGTACATGCTAAACAGCCGGAACAATGCTGACAATGTTATAAATATGTTCATGGTTACTTGCTTATATGGTATTTTAAAGTTCAAAAGGCTTTTAGATGATATCAAAAGTGAATATAAGAAGGCTTGTCTCTTTTCATATACATATATAAAATAATATGGAAAATCAAACTTTAAGCAGAGGCAGTATTTGACGTAAGGATCTGCGAAGAGAGCTTGAGTTTGGTTTAAATTACCAAGCCCAGGTTGTGAACGCCCAATTTCTCTGTCTTTCAGAGCAGGAGCTGCCTCTGAACCTCCTTCATGTTCTGGGACTGTGCGAAACCCAGCGTGAGGTACTGAAGAACGTCCCTGAAGACTTTCATGGGACAAGGTGCTGGAAGTGGAGGCAGGGTAAGAAAATTCCCAACAAGCCTGACGCGCAAGATTCTGTCACCACACCCATGTCCTCTTTTCCTTCCGTTTTCCTCCTGAGGAGAAATGGGTGAGCTGCCACTGGCTGGTTCTCACGCAAAAAGGAACTCCTGTGAGATGAGCAGTCTCCACCTAAAGGACTATCCACTGGTGAACACTGGAAGTGGGTAGCAGCTAGATTAAGGGCACCAGCTCTGTGTGCTCAGCAATTTTACTTCTTTTCCATTTATGTCAAAGCACTGCAATGTGTAATCATAAGATGGCTCATATGTAAACATCTCTGTTGTTCTTGCTAAGTTTTCAGTGGCTTGGAGCTGCTCATAACCACCAGTTTGACAGACTTAATACCAAAGGGCAGAATTTGAATATTCCCTTTCACTCAACAAAACTTGGTTCTGTTTAATCATTAGGTAATGCCTAAGCTGAAAGTCCCTGTTTCTTACGTATCTTCATCCTAACTAACATTTTACCAACTGCAACTTATCCATAAAACTATTACAATCTCGTTTTGCCTGAGTTTTTCATCCTGTGGTTGGGGCTATGTTTACCTTGGCTTACAAAATCTCACCTTCAGCTGGCTCTTCATAAAGAGGAAGCATGTTCTTTACCCACACAAAGACAGGTGGACAAATGGCTTCTCCGTTCCACTCCCCCACTCAGCTATAAATCTGGCACAATTGCAAAAGCTTCCAAAATCAAGAACTAATGCATGTCTCACCTGATTGAATGACATCACAATACTGCATCAGTACAATCACTTATCTAAAGTAAAACAGGACTGACGACACAAGGCCCATGGGCAACTTCCGGCTATTCCTAGCTAGGCTAGCCCTGTCTAGTCTATTACAACTAGAAACCCTTGACCATAATGGAAAACAAGCACATGGAGACTCTGAAAGGTGAAAGGAAGAAGGAAGACAGCGTGGGGGGCCTCGGGACTTGAGGAGCAAATGGCAGTGAGTCCCCTGGGTGTTCCTCATGCCTCCATGTGTCCTGAACAGGACACTCTAGAAGCCTACAACCCAGAGCTCCCAACAAGACAGACAAAAAGAAGTCCAGGAAAAACCTGGTTCTTCTGGCCACAGAGCCAGGAAAAGGGTGACCAAACAAGAGAAACTCTTGTTGTTAACACCTGTCTTACTCCAGCCAAGCTCCAGTGGAAAACCACACTCCCCTTTCTGCTGTTACCCACCCCCCCACTCTGTATCTTCTCAGCTGGTGTATTAGTCCATTTTCACACTGCTGATAAAGACATACCCGAGACTGGGCAATTTACAAAAGAAGGAAACTTATTGGACTTACAGTTCTACATGGCTGGGGAGGCCTCACGATCACAGCGGAATGCAAGGAGGAGCAAGTCACATCTTATCTGGATGGCAGCAGGCAAAGAGAGAGCTTGTGCAAACAAATTCCTGTTTTGAAAACCCTCAGATCCCATGAGACCCATTCACTAATACAAGAACAGCACAGGAAAGACCTGCACCCATGATTCAATCATCTCCCACCGGGTCCCTCCCACAACACGTGGGAATTGTGGGAGCTACAAGATGAGATTTGGGTGGGGACACAGAACCAAACTCTATTAGCTGGTCAAGAGACGATCTGAATTCCCACATCCTCTTCTCCCCCTAGTTCCCCTGCTGGGGTAGTGCCAGCGGGACTGAGCAGGGAGCTAATCTTCCACTGCCCACCAGGTAGGGTGCAGGACCCAGTGCCAGCGAAGCCTCTACCTCTGCCTAGCACCAAGGAGACGTCATGTGGTGGAAGGGAACAGCTGGGGACCATAATTGACACTTTGCATCTACCCGCCCCTGGGGTGGGCCTGAGGGCCTGAGACTCCCTTCCCCAGTCCAGAGGGCCCTGCTTCCTGGTACCCTCAGCCACCACCAGCAGGGATCAGTGCACCAACAATGGCACCAGACAACCAAGCGGACCAAAACAATACCACAAAGACTGAATGCAAACTGTCCTGGCAGCCATAGCCCACAGAAGTGCCCAGGGCCTGCACGCTAAGCTTAAACAGGGTGCCTGCTGGATGAAATGGAGGACTTGGATGGAACCCAGACACTCCTAACGAAATAGACAAAATGACCAGGATACAACCAGAACTCACCTGTCAAAGAACCAAGAAACAGCACCCGCTGAGCGAGAAAACATGAACAACAGATGCCTACCCTGAGCTGAATCAGATGTTGAAATCATCTGACAGGAATTTTAAGGTGCCCATGATAATAATGCTTCAGCATGAAATCCCAAATCCTTTTGACACAAACGAAAAATAGAAATTACAGAATTAGGCCAGGTGCAGTGACTCATGTTTGTAATCCTGGTACCTTGGAAGGCTGAGGCAAGAGGATCGCTTGAGCCCAGGAGTTCAAGACCAGCCTGGGCAACATGGTGAGATGCTATTCCTACAAAATTAAAAACTTAGCTGGGTGTGGTGTCACATGCCTGTGGACTCAGCTACTCAGGAGGCTGACTTGGGAGGATCGCCTGAGCCCAGGAGATCTAGGTTGCAGTGAGCTGAGATCATGCCACTGCATACCAGCCTGGGCAACAGAGCAAGGCCTTGTCTCAAAAAAAGAAAGAAAGAAAAAGAAAAAAAGAGAGATAACTTACAGAAGCAAAGAAGGAAGAGTTATAAGTGAAATTATAAAGTTAAAAAAAAAACAATCAAAATGAAAACACACTGATGGCTCAATAGCATTGTGGAGATGACAGATGATAGAGTCAGTAAACTGAATGGCCGATCAGGAGAATTTGTGTAATCAAAACAAAGGAGAGAAAACAGATGAAAAAAAATTGAAGTCTCAGGAACCAGAGGGAAAATAGAAAATGTCCAGCTTTCATATTGCAAGAGTTTCTAAAGGAGAGGAGAAAGAGAGTGGAGCTGAAAATGTGTTCAAAGAAATAACAGGTACAAGCTTCCCAAATGCCAAAGATGAGAAACAGAAAATTCCAAAAGTTGAACAAATTCTAAATAAGATAAATCTGTGGAAATCCTCTAAGTATGATGATAAATATACATTATATGTATGATGATAAATATACATTATAATCAAATTTCTGGAAACTAAAAAAAGAAAAAAATGTTGATGTCAGCCAGAGAGAGATGACTTACATGGAGGCCAGAAGGAATTAGAGAAATTAGCACACATTTTTTAAGAGCTAAAAAAAATGTAAACTATGAATTTAATATCCAGTGGAAATACCCTTCATGAATAAAGACATGCTCTAGCAAAGGGAAACTCGGAACTTCTGCTGCTGGCAAGCTAGCCCTTGAAGCTGGGATGAAGGAAGTTCCCCGACACAGGGAAGAAATGGTGTCGGACTGCTGTCACCTTCAGAGAGAAAAGAAGGACACTGGAGTGAATAAAATATCAGTAAACATAACAGACTTTCCTTCTCATAGGTTTCCAAAATTTATCTGATAGTTAAGGCAAAATATATAACACCATTTGATGTGGGGCTAAGTGTGTACACAGAAGAAATGCTTAGCAATTGTATTTTAAAGCCAAGAGGGCAGTGAGTAAGACCTATATGGAAGACTGGGTTCTACCCTTCACTCTGCTGTAAAAGCTCAATACCAGTAGCAGTGATTAATTGTGTCGGCATGTTGTAGTACCTAAGGCAACTACTACTAAAATACAGGGTGGGTTACATTCAGGAACTCTGTAAATAAACCAAGGTGGAATCTTAAAAGTGTTCATGTAACCCATAAGAAAGCAAGAAAATAGAAACCGAGGAATAAGAAAGAAGAAAACAACAGAAAACAATAAATGAAGGGGCACACTTGAATAATGAAGTGGCAAAACAATGGTCTCCAGTGTAAACAGTCTTAAATAACCAATCAAAAGACGAGATTTGCAAGAAAGGATAAAAAGAAATGCCATCCAATAATATGCTGTCTACAAAAAATTCACTTCAAATACAATGACACAGGCAGATTGAAAGTTAAAGGATGAGGAAAGTTAAAGGAATATATATGCCATGCAACATTTTAAAAAGCAGAAGTGGCTATATTATTATCTAATAGAGTATTATTCATATTATAAAGTAAGAAAATTACTAGAGGCAGAGACAGGCATGATATGAATCATTGGGGATTGAATTATGCCCCTCAAAAACGTATGTTCAGGTCCTAATGTCTGCTACCAGTGACTGCGACCTTATCTGGAAGTAGGATCTTTGCAGATGTCATCAAGTTAAGATGTGATCTTTCCGGATTCACATAGGATCAAATCCAGTGACTGGTGTTCTTGTAGAAAGAGGCGATTCTGGACACAGACACCATGTGATGAGGAAGACAGACTGGAGTCACGCCTAGGACCAGCAGGGGACCATCACCCATCAGAAGCCAGCGAAAGCAAGGAAGAATTCTCTCTTGAGTCTTCAGAGGGAGCATGGCCTTGCCAACATTCTGATTTCATACTCCTAGCTTCCAGAACTTTGGAAGAAAATGTTTCCGTTCTTTTTACCCACTCAGTTTGTGAAAATTTGTTTTGCAGCCCTAGGAAACTAATACACTGGTGAGAGGATGAATCCCCCCAGCACACATAATGATCTTCAATGTATTTGCACCAAACAATAGAGCCTGAAATTCATAAAGCAGTCTCACAGTCCTCCCATCTCTATAATTTTGTCATTTCAAGAATGTTATGAACATTGTTATCAATCGCATGCAGCCTTCTTCATGTGTTCACCAGCTTATCATTGAGATCCACCTTGATCCCAGGGCTGGACTTGACCACTTTCCGGGGTGGTGGCTGTCAATGTCAGCTTCTCCCCCTCCTCCCATGACCCCTCCTCCAGTCACATGACTCTGCTGTTATTTGGAAGCAGCACATTTCCCCTTCAGAAGCCCACATTTTCAACACTCCCTCCTCTGATAGAAGCACACCAAAAACTAATTTCATCTGTTTACCTGGAGCTGTATGGTACTCTGATTAAATGATTATAAAATTTTCTGGATGAAAGTATTCTTTGCCTATTCTAGCTGCACACAGGCTATTCAGAAACCCATTTCCAATCATATTCCTTGAAACTGGTGGTCAAAAATAGAATAGGTACATATTTTAAATATAAATCTTCATTTTTTTGAAGTCCCTACCTAAATGAGAAATTGTAAGCAACAAGACATATTGCTGAATCTATTGAGAACAAGACAGTAGCTAATATAACATATGAGCACTCAGTGTAACACTAAATGGGTAAAAACAAGAATTAGTCATATTAATTGTGTTTATGTTTCCTGCCATTCTTCAGTGAGGTACTTATAATGCATTAGCTTTCTTTGTTTTCTTTTTTTCTTTTCTTTTCTTCTCTTTTGAGACAGAGTCTCACTTGTTGCCCAGGCAGCAGTGCAGTTGTGAGATCTCTGCTCACTGCAACCTCGGCCTCCTGGGTTCAAGTGATTCTCCTGCCTCAGCCTCCTGAATAGCTGAAATTACAGGTGTGTGTCACCACGCCTGGCTAATTTTCGTATTTTAGGTAGAGGTCGGGTTTCTCCATGTTGGCCAGGGTGGTCTTGAATTCCTGACCTCAGGTGATCCACCTGCCTCGGCCTCCCAAAGTGCTGGGATTATAGGTGTGAGCCACCATGCCCAGCAGGTTTATTTTCTTTTATTTACTAAATGAAACAGGTGCTGCTATGTTCTATACTAGACTGACACTTTTTAGAATGTGCTGTGAAGTAAAATCAATAATACTTATTATGATTAGCAAAGATGACAAAAAACTCCTTTCCAGAGCTTACTAGGTGCCAATTCTGTATCCAGTACTTATATGTACCATCCCATTAAATCCTTGTAACAATCAAGGAGAACGGGTGATATTATTATGCCCACCTGATATAGGAACATTGAGATTTAATATATCTAAGGCAATGTCCAAACTCACACCCTGAGCAAATGGCAGAGCTCAGACCCAACCCTGGGTCGGTTAGCCTGTAACTGCTACATTTTACAGAAGCACAGAATAAGCAAGACATTGGCAAATGCCCCAAGAGCAGCCCAGGCCATTTCTATATGGAGATCAAGGCCAGGTGGTAGTGGGGCCGGGACAGGCAGCACTGAGGGAGAAACATCTTAGCCAGCTTTTGCTGTGAGTAAGATCCTAATGAATAAATGCTTGACTGACTTCCAGGCAGCCCTGCTGGAGATGGGTGTTTTGTGCTGTGTATCCCTGGTCCCAAAGACCTAGCCTCTCCTGCTGAGACTGCCCACTTCAGAAGAAAGTCCACACTTCCAGGACACTTATCCGTGCTTGGCTCAGAGCCCCCATGGTTGCCCTCCAGACCATCCATATTGCATGGATGCTTGTACTGGAGGCAGCAAAGCAGAATGCTAAGAACCCAGAATTGTGAGACAAAGCTGAACAGGCTCTTCTTTGCCACTTACGTATAATCTTAGGTCAGTTGCTTATCTCTGAGCCTTAGTCTCCTCATCTGAAAAGGGAGATTATAGTGTTTAATTTGTAGGAGTCTGTTAAGATGCAATGAGGTTGTGTAAGTGCTTGCATAGGGCTGCCTCTTAAAGGTAAGGAAATGGGGGCTATTCCCTGTTTCATTATTTTTTAAAACAGGGATCAAAGTATGGTAGCATGAGAGCCAAATACTGCTGGTAGCCACATCATTTGGCTTCTACAATGTTTCAGAGAGGCACACCCTCCCCCGGGCCCCTAGGCTCTGACCCTCCCTGGGGTTCTACCCAGCCCATTCGCAGGCACCTGCAGCTGGATGGGCCTGGGCGCCCTGTGAGGTGTTAGGATCCATTCTGCAATCTCCCCAGCAACCTCCCTTTTGAAGGATAGGTAGGTAGATAGGAAAAGTAGCAGTCATTGCAATATACCTCAATTTCCACCCTTTTTAGATCCAGTTGTAGGAAGCACCTCTGCAATGGGCCACCTTGTCCTTTGTATGTGGGACGTGGCTTGCCCAGGCTGACTCCTGCACGAGCACTCGCAGACCCCCAAGGCCAGGCCACGTGCTGAATGCTTTATGTGTAAAGTCGGTGTATGCCTGATGGCAAATATCAAAGATGGTCTTGGGACCTGCGTTTGCTCCTAACTATTGATGTATAGTTTCAAACGTATGACTGCTTCCCATATGCAGCAAGTAATTATAGACAAAGCACTGGGCCTTTGTCCTTAGGTCTCTCTATAGCAGTCATTAAAACACAGTCACATGTGGCTTAACAGCGGGGATATGTTCTGAGAACCTGGTCGCTGGGTGATTCCATCATTGTGTGAACATCACAGCGCATTCCTACACAAACCCAGATGGCACAGCCTACTACATTCCTAGGCTATGGTATAGCCTCTTGCTCCCAGGCTATAAACCTGTACAGCATGGGATTGAACTGAATACTGCAGGCAACTGTAGCACAAAGGCAAGTATTTGTGTATGTGAACATATTTAAACCTAGGAAAAGGACAGGAAAAATACAGGATGAAAGAAAAAGAATGGCACAGCTGTATAAGGCACTTACCGTGAATGGAATTTGCAGGAAAGGAAGCTGTTCTGGGTGAGTCAGTGAGTGATTTTAGTGAGGGATGAGAGAATGTGCAGCTACTTAAAGCCTCTCTCTGAGTTTCCATCATGATGCCTTCCAAATCCACGATTTCATGTTGTTATACAAGGGAAGTAAGTCAAGTGACAGAAATAGTGGATCTGAGAGGCACCATGATGAAAACTCATAGAGGCCTTAAGTAGCTAAAAATATTCTTTATCTTTAAAAGTTAAATGCTTTTCTTCTTAAAAAAAAAAAATTAAGAACCAATCCTTAATAGAAAAGCTGATAGGCAAGTTGAGTCTAAACTTGAAAGTTACTTTTTAAGGTGATCCTTCTCCTTTCTTTCAACATCAATGTACACTAAAAACTCCAGAAAAATTCCTTTGATGCATATAATTATAGATCACCTCACTGCCTATTATTTTTAGCTTATTTGTCATTTTCAAAGGCTTAACTGATTTTAGTCCAAAGGTTATGCATTTGGGAGTGGAGATAAAGAAAATAAATCCTAAATTATTAAAAGATAATGTTTACATTATGCTGTCAAGATTTGTGCTATGTATCCTAACTGTTCTTTTTTAAAATTTTAAATCTTGGCTGGTAAGTTATGAAGCTTCCTTTGGTGCTGCCCTAGTTAATGTAGCAAGACTTGCCAAGTTGAATTTACGCATGGTTCCTTATGAATTGTTTTCCTTGTGCAGTTGAGCTCCCCACATTGAGCATGACAGTCACAGGGATAGCAGAATCACAGCTCTGCTGTTTCAAGTATGATTAATATGCTAACTGCTCAGTTTAGAATAAAAATCCATTTAACTGATACATCCAGGCTGTTCTTCTAAATCAGTGCTGCAATGGCCTTCAAAATAATTGTTGGCTGGAAGAGGAAAGTCTGCTAAGACATGTGTATAGTTTGAATTATTTAAATGAGCATTGAAATGCTAGGTATTTGGGTAAAGCGGTATGCCTGTCTGCTCATCAGCAGGACTGAAGACTGTGGCAGCTGATATTCTTGACCAACTCCCTGCACTGCCCAACAAAGGCACTGGTTTAAGGAAGAAGTCTTCCACCACCCTCTACTCCATCTCCATTAACCAAGAAATGGTAATGAAGTGGAAAGAACAAACTGCTAAGCTTTAACCTCAAATGCCAATCAAACTCTAGCATTTCAGTGATCATTTGAAGCGTTCTGTTTCTGTTTAAAAACAAAAGCATCCTGAATGTTAACTCAGTTTATTGTCAACTATCCAAACTCTTCCCTCATATATTGCTTAATGAAATTACACATTTAATAGCATGCGGTTGCCACACATTGTTTATTTTGCTTTCAATTAAATGTCATAAGGCAAAAATGGAAAAAAATCTTTCAAATGAAACTTTACTCGTGCTTTAATTGGCACAGATCTTCCTGAAAAGGCACACACTTTCCAAATCAAATTAATTATTTTTTTCTATTTTACTTTAAATATTTCTCAAGTGAAAATGAAAGTCAAATCATAAAACAGAATAATTTCCATTATTATTATAGCAGCCACCCTCAGCATAGATAAAAATTGTTTTTAAAATGTAGTTTTCTAAATTGCAATTGTGTCTCAATTTGTCGTTATGTACTACCACCCTGAAAACTAACAAGCATTCCACCAATTAAACAGAAGATGTCAATATTAGCCAGATGTTCCCTAGTATTAGAACTTTTTTGAGTCTTTAATTTCATTAAATGGAGGTTAAATTTGATTTCGCTTTAAAAAAAATGACATAATTTTAAACTGACATTCAGGTGTAAAAATAATACAGAAAGATCCAGCGTACATTCCTTTGGTGCATATAATTATAGATCACCTCACTATCTATTATTTTTAGCTTATTTGTCATTTTCGAGGCTTTAACTGATTGTGGTCCAAAGGTTATACATTTGGGAGTGGAGATAAAGAGAATAAATCCTAAATTATTAAAAGATAATATTTACATTATGCTGTAAATATTTTACCCAGTTTCTTCCAACGGTAACATCTTGAAAAACTCTAGTACAGTATCGCAACCATATCCTGACACTGACATGGCCAAGCTGCCATCACCCAAGGAGCCCACCCGTTGCGGCTTTCTCTGCACAGCCCACATCCCTCACCATCTGCCCTCATGCCTGGCCTATCGCAATCACTACTCTGTTTTCCATCCGTGAGTTTGTCACTTTGAGAATGTTCCAGGAACGAAAGCATACATTATGTAACCTGTTGGGATTGGCTTTTCTTCACTCAGAATAATTCCTTAGAGATTCACCCAAGTTGGCTGGCGTATCAGCACTTCATTCCCTTTTATTGCCAGGTAGTAATTCACGGTATAGACATGCCACCGTTTGCTTAATCATCATCCATTGAAGGATATCTAGGTCATTTTCTATTTGGAATTATACAATCAAAGTTGTTATGAACAGTCAGTTACACAATTTGTATACATAAACATTTTCATTTATGTGGGATACATGCCCAAGATGACAGTTGTTGGATTGTATGGTAGTTACATGCACATTCAGTTTTACAGAAAACTACCAAGCTGTTTTCCAAAGTGGTTCTATTAATTTTACATTCCCACCAGCAATGTGCGAGTGATCAGTTTATCCACATCATTGCCAGTATTTGGTATTGTCACAATTTTTTATTCTAGCCATTCTAATAAATTTACAATGATATCTTATTACAGTTTTAATTTCCACAATAGCTAGTGACTCCAAACATCTTGTCATATGCTCATTTTCCATCTCTATACCCTTTCCATCAAAATGGTCTGTTCGTGTCTTTTACTAATTGTTGAATTGATTTTCCTTTTTTACTGGTGAGCTTTGACAGTTCTTTATATATTCTAGATACTAATCCTTTGCTTGATACGTAGTTTTCAAATATTTTCTCCAAGTTGTCAGCCTGTCTTTTCATGCTTTTTATAAGATCTTTCATGGAGAAAAAGTTTCAACATTGATAAAGTCTAGTTGATTAATTTCATCTTGATTTCTTCCTAGTGATTTCTGTAATATTGTTTTGCATATTTTCCTTAGTGGTTGTTGTAGGTAATTATAATGTGCTAAATTATCACATTCTGTTGGTGTCAACATTTTACCAGTTCCAGAGTGGTGTAGAAACCATACTTCCATTTATGTCCCTTTACCCTCCCACTTTTCCCAAGAGCACCATATCAGATGGTTTTATAAATCTTGCCTCAATGATCAAGTGCGATTTGGGAAGTCATAATAGGAAACATCAGCCAGGCACAGTGGCTCACGCATGTAATCCCAGCACTTTGGAAAGCCAAAGCGAGCAGATCACCAGAGGTTAGGAGTTCGAGACCAGCCTGGACAACATGGTGAAATCCAGTCTCCACTAAAAATATAAAAATTAGCTGGGCATGGTGGCAGGCATCTGTAATCCCAGCTACTTAGGAGGCTGAGGCAGGAGAATTGCTTGAACCTGGAAGGCGGAGATTGCAGTGGGTCAAGATTGTGCCATTGCACTCCAGCCTGGGCAACGAGCAAAACTCCATCTCAAAAAAGAAAAATAATAATAACAATAGCAAGGATCTCCTATATTTACTCCTGTTTTTGCCAAATTAAAGGTTCTTTTCTTTCTGACATTCTGAACATTCCTGAATATCACTTTCTCATCTACTCCATCTCTAAAGCCTGGTTTGCTAGCAACAAGTGTTCTTAATTTTCTATCTCCTTAATTCCTGAAGGATATTTTGCCAGATACAGAAAGTGTAGTTCCTAGTTCTTCCAGCACTTACAAAAGGTTGTGCCACTGCTTTCTGGCCTCTGTGTTTTCAGGTAAGAAATCTGCTAGCACTCACGCTGGTGTTCCCCTGTAGGCAATGAGTCATGTTCCTCTGGTGCTTCTGAGATTTTGTTTTTTTGTCTTTTGTTTTCAGACAGTTAATTATGATGTGTATTAGCATGGATTCTATGGGATTTTCTGTTTCAGTTTTGCTCAGCTCTTTGCAAATGTAGACTTCTGTCTCTCACCTTTGACATTTTAGGAAGCTTGTGCCTATTATTTCTTTGAGTACTTTTTCAGCTCCATTCTCTTTCTCCTCTCCTTCAGAAACTCCTATAATATGAAAGTTGGACTTTTCCTCATTTCCCTCTGGTTCCTAAGACTCTCCTCATATTTTTTTTTTCTATGTGTTTTCTCTCCTCTATTCTGATTAAGCAAATTCTACTGGTCTGCCATTTGGTTCACAGATTCCATCTACTGTCATCTCCACCCTGCTATTGAGCCCCTCCAGTATATTTTTTAGGTTGGTTATTGCATTTTTCAGTTTTACAATATCCACTTGTAACTCCTCTTTCTTCATTTCTATAATTTATGTTTTTATTTGTCATTTGTGTCAAAAGGATTTGGGATTTCCTGTTGAAGCATTATTATTACGGGCACCTGAAAATTCTCATCAGATGATTTCAACATCTGATTCAGCTCAGGGTTGGCATCTGTTGCTCATGTTTTCTCTCTCAGCTCGTGATGTTTCTTGGTTCTTTGACAGGTGAGTTCATTTAGATCCTGAACATTTTGTCTGTTTTGTTAGGAGTGTCTGAGTCCCACCCAAGTCCTCCATTTCATCCAGCAGTCACCTTGTTTAGACTTAGTGTGCAGGTCCGGGGCAACTCTGTGGGCCATGGCTGCCAGGACAGTTTACATTCAGTCTTTGTGGTATTGTTCTGATCTACGTGGTCATCTGGTACCACTGGTGGCCCCTGAGCCCTGCTGGTGCTGGCCAAGGGTGCAGAAGGTGTGCTCCTAGGCTGGAAATCACAGGTGTCTGGATGGAGGAAGGCAAAGCTAGGACTTCAGGGACAAAGGACACTTCCCAGGGCACTTTCTGTTGCAAGGTCACCTCAGCTGCTGTTTCCTGGCTGTTCCTTAGAAGAGAGCTCAGTGTCTGAGTGGCAGACAACGTTTCCCCTGGGCACGTGCTTGTTGTGGTTACATCCCTGCTCGCCAGCTGCCCTGATGCCTGGTGTGTGTAGATGTGGAAGGAACCACCCCCCCTTGGGTGTGAGGAGCACTTCCCAGGCCAGGAGCGTGTTGGAGTGCCTCTTCCCCTGTGATGTTCTCTTGACCCATGGTGCCTATAGGAGAGGAAAGGGATTCTATTTCCTATAGGAACAAAGAACGTGTGTTGGAATCATATCAGTTGATGCCTGTATAGGAGACAGAAGGGGCTGCGGGCCCAGTGCAAGGACAACCCCTCCTCCAGCTCTAGTCACGTGCAGGCACCTCACCGATGCCCCTGCAGGCACTGCTGGGTGACCTCATGTCATCCCAGGAGGAATGAGCCTGCCGGGCCTCTTTCTGTTATTGGCCAGGGGTGGGGACACCAGTCCTGAGTTGCCTCCTCCTGTTGGGTGAGCCCATCAGCCCCTGCTCTGTGCTGCTCCCTTAGCTACGGTCATGGGTCTGGGTCTGGGCCCAGGCTGCTCTGCTCTTTCCCCTTCAGGGTTCTCCTATGGTTGTGTCTGTGTCATTTCCAGAGTTTACAGTTGCGCTTGTGGGGGATGAGCAGAGATGAGTCAATGCCGTCTTGTCTGGACCGGAAACCTAGACGCTCACTTGTAAGTATTCAGAAATTAAAGGTGAATGTGGCCACACCAGTGAATATGTCAAAATTGCTGCTAAGAAGATAAGGGGCTAGTTCGGGGAGCCTCTGTGACACGGAAAATAAAAGTTTGGGAATTGTTTACATAGAGGTGGTACTGAAGCCAGGCAATATCAAAGATCTCTTAAGCACCAATGAAAAGATGAAGCATAGAGAGGCCCAGAAAGAAGTGCCTAAAAGAGTGAAAGCTGGTGGCAGAATTATTCCTCCAGTAGCTATTGTTTTGAAGTGCATTTGTTATACCCGGTGAGTACATAACAGTTCGTATAATCAGAAAATACAAAGAAAACAATTTTACAAAGAGCACGTGGAGCCTAAGAGAAATGGACATATTTTCCGACGTACATCACCCTTATCAGGCACGTACAAGTAGGAGAGGCCGCTTCCCCGCCCCCGCTAAGATCTCTGAATAAACCTGGTTGTAAGCTGCAAAAGAACAGAAAGAAAGCAAACTGAAGCGAATTCAAACTGAAGTCAGTCCTGCGTCTCTCTCTTCCTAGGAACTTAATCCCTTCTCTGGTCTCCAGTGTGGGAGGATTTTATCCAGAGAGTGAGTTTTAAAGTAAGCAATAAAAAGTAAGCACATTTCTAAACACATTCAGCCTTCACCTCCTGTCCATGGGCTCACCCTCCCTGCATGCCCTAAGTCTAACTTAGAGATGTAGCCACGACGTCAGCTGACATCTGAAACACTGCCTTCCATTGGCCTCCGTGACAAGCCAGATGTTTATGAGCTAAGACCACGGTCTGGTGCCCAGCATGGGTCCTGGGTCAGCGGAAGAGTCCGAGCCTTCAGATCCTCTTCTCTGCCCAGCGTGCGTTTCTCGGTGCCTCCGGACCCCGTCAGGGTGGGGAAGTCTGACAAACGCCTCAGGCGCACTGCAGCTCAGGGACACAGGCCATCTAGCTCTTCTCGGGACCCCAGGCTCTCAGAGCCAGACGGAGGTCCTCAGACCAGGAGTCCTTGCCACCTCACCGGGGACAGCCGAAAGCACCCACTGCAGAGGCAGCTACAGAGGGTGCTTCTGCCATGGCCAGTCTGTCCTCCGGATATCAGACCGGCGTCTAATAGACTATAGAGTGTGGCGAGGCGGGACCACCGTCTCAGCACTCCTCTAAAAGCAGTGCTCAAATGCACTGGATCGGTTTCGTTTGTCAAGGATTTTGCTTTAATTTTCTAACACGCTCGGCTTCTCTTTTTCTCTCTACCCCTTTCTAAATTTGAGTGGGTGGTGCGATGATGCAGGAGTCACTGTCCTGGCCCTGCTTAAGGGGGGTGCTCCTTGTGGGGGGCTGGGAGGCAAACAGGAGGAAGGAGAAGGAGGAAAGGGCCTTTGGGAGCTGCTCCCTGTCCTGCGGGAGTCTCTGGAGTCTGCGCGGGGCCGGGCCGCTAACGCCGCTCCCCTGTCCAAGGGCTCTGCGTCCAGTGCTCACTCCACAGGAGGAGACCCTCAAAGGCGGGTGCGGCCGCTGCGAGGCGGAGTGAAAGAGCGAACCACTGAGGCCAGAGCCCCGCAGACAGCAAGCTCGTTATTTACCTGCGGCTCTGACTAACTGGAGGCGCGGCGCTGCCCATTTTCGGATAAGGTGACTAAGGGCGTCCAGCCTGGGCTTGAAGCCGCAGCCCTGTTCCTCCTCCGCACGCCCGCGCGCCCCTCGCCGCCCCTCCCGCGCCGGCCTCGGGTGGGTGTTCCGCGGGGCAGGATGCCCGCCGGGAGCGCAGGAAACAAAGCTGCTCCAGCGCGCGCCGCCCGGGCAGCCGCGTGGCAAGTCCCTGCACCGCGGCTCCGGCCGACACGCCCGAGCCTTCCAGAGAGCCCAGCGCCTCTCGGCCCGGCGGCTGCGGCGCACGGGGCCCACGCTCGGAGGAGGGCCGGTCAGAGCAGAGGAGGGCGCGCAGGAACTTTCAGGCGGACGCCCACGCGGATGGGTGCGAAGCCTGGGCATCCCAGGCGTTCACATTCTTCCCGAGGAAGGCAGGTGCCCGTGGTTGCCTTCCCAGGCATGCTCAGTGCTGAGTTGCCCCTACGTCCACTCCCGCCCCCTGTGCACTCTGCAGCATCTCCATGCATACCTTCATCTTCACACGCAGCACGCGCACCTCGCAACTGACCGGCAAAGCAAAGTCGCTTCAAACACGTGGACCAGCCAAATCGCATTTTCCCTTTTTTCCCCCCCCTGAGGATAATTTGGAACATCCTGAGAAGTAGGTAGCAGATACAAACATCAGAGCAGGTGGTTAACTGGGCCTCTTACTGCGTTTATTAACTAGCATCTAAATAACTTGGTTTTAGCAGGAGCTACGTGTATTTCTTTAGAAATCCTCTTGTTAAAAGCTCTTCATAGGATTCCTGTGAGGTTGACAAGGAAAGAACAGGCATTATCTCCAGATTGTGAATAGCAAAGTTGAGGCTCAAAGAGGTGACACTTGTTTGACTGACAATTATTTCACACGGGCCTAGTATAAAGGCAGGCATGAAACATCCTTCTCCCTGGGGTGCCCAGAGCTGAGTTCCATGGAAACTGTTGACTCCAGCCCCACACCGTTGAGCGGAGAACGTCACCAACAGTGTTAAAGGGCTCTGATGGCCTGGTGCGGTGCCTTACGCCTGTAATCCCAGCACTTTGGGAGGCTGAGGCGGGCGGATCACAAGGTCAGGCGATTAAATCCATCCTGGCTAACACGGTAAAACCCTATCTATACTAAAAACACAAAAATTAGCTGGGCATGGTGGCAGGTGCTTGTAGCCCCAGCTACTTGGGAGGCTGAGGCAGGAGAATCGCTTGAACCTGGGAGGCAGAGGTTGCAGTGAGCAGAGGTCACCACACTGCACTCCAGCTTGGGTGACAGAGCAAAACTCCGTCTCAAAAAACAAAACAAAACAGAACAAACAAACAACAAAAAAAGGGCATCTGCTGCAGAATATTTGACTTAGAAGTGGATGCCCACCATTCAAACACCCCTGCAGCTCACCCAGCATCCCTGCTCCCACCTCCTGCCCAGGCCAGCCATCTCCAGAACCCTCACATTATTTTCCTGCCAGGGTCATCCCTGAGGCCAAGGTCCTCCCCATTTGCTACAGAAGAACATCCCATAGTTGGGTCTCCCACCTCCACAGTCACTGCCACCAACAGAGCCCCCATTAGGGGGCCCCACCACTTCCCACCTTCCACTTGGCTCCTGCAGGTCTCTGGTTCTGGGAATGCCTGGAGAGCTGCTCAGCTTCCAAAAGGTCCAGCTGTGCCCACCTCCCTTCCCACTACCCTGCCCACTGCTGGTGCCACTGGAATCTGGTGCTCTGGACAACTGCAAATAGCGTATCGCTACGCTGTGGATTAAATGGGATTGCATGGGCTAACCTGGGAGGACGGCCACAACCAATAATATCATTTCTATGAGAAAACGAATTCTGTTTCCATACAACCAACTTACAAATTCCCTTTGGGATCCCGATGTGTTCATAAGTTGCAGAATCCTTGTGATAGAACCTGAATGGATAACGATTTTGTTCACCAAAGTTGACTTCTTATTAAAAATTACTTGTTGAAAAGAAAGCCCTGCCATTAAAAAGGCAGGTGGTGTATTTCCTTTGCGAATTCTTGTTTTGGTTGTTTTCATGTGAAAACACATCTCTGTGACTCTGTTTCCCCCTCACATTTTGAACAGAAAAATCAATGGCTTGGTGTTGATTTTAAAACTTATGGCCAGGTGTGGTGGCTCACGCCTGTAATCCCAGCACTTTGGGAGGCCGAAGTGGGCAGGTCACTTCAGGTCAGGAGTTCATGACCAGCCTGGCCAACATGGTGAAACTCATCTCTACTAAAAATACAAAGATTAGTCGGGGGTGGTGTCTCTCGCCTGTAATTCCAGCTGCTTGGGAGGCTGAAGCAGGAGAATCACTTGAACCCGGGAGGGAGGCGAAGGTTGCAGTGAGCTGAGACCACCACTGCACTCCAGCCTGGGCAACATAGTGATACTCTGTTTCAAAAAACAAAAACAAAAACAAAAAAAACTTATGAGGCACCACTTATGAGATACTACATAAGTTGAGCATTTTTTATATTTCTTGGGCAGGAACAGAGAAAAACTGGAAATACAAAGTTCCCTTAGTGGCAAGTTATGACAAAAGAGCTGGAGTTGAATATTCATGAATATTTATGGCAAGATCTTGCCCTGCAAATCCTACAAAGTTTCGTCCATAACCACACATGTGACATATCCAGATGTCTGCTGAGCCTCAGGAAGCTTCTACCTGGCTATAGAAAATACAAGTGGCTTCAGGAGCTACAGACAAGAAAAATCATGGGTGAGGTGGCAGAGAGGCGTATATCTGCTCCTGCCAAACTAAGAGCTGCTCAGTCACGTGGGACGGCAGGAAAGCGTCTTGGAGACATGAGTAGAACTGTGGAAGATGGAAGATCCATGGTATCTGAACAAATTTGATCAGTTTCCTGAAGCTAGCCAATTCTTGCAAGCAGTAAATCTAGTATAGAGCCTGAGGAAATTATGGTTTTATTCAAGAAAAAAATACAAAGATAAGACCTCATTCTGCAGACTCTTAAGATGTCAAATGTAAAGGGAATGCAATCTAAGTTTTAGAAATGTACTGGGAGTATTTTTCCACCATAATAAGGGAAACTGTGTCAGGCTGACACTAACGTCATTAGCACGGATGCACTGCTTTGTACCAACTACTTTAATCTGCCACTCATTAGAAAATTCAGTGGCATGGTGACAGGCACCCTGGAATTCCCCAGCTCCAGCCTTCTCTTGCAAACTAAAACTGCAGGCAGTTCTGCAAGGAGGAAGCACTGGGTGTCCTTAATCTTCTCTGGCTTTTTCTTTAAAAAAAAAAATGAAGTTTGATCTTAGTGTGACTATTTAGAAAATATATTTTTTTAAGCAGCATATGGACACAGCTGTTTGCCTTTGGTATAGTTTTGAACTTGAAGTAAATCACATTTTCCTTCAAATAGGGGCAATTTTCTACTCTTCTGTTAAAGCAGAAGTCAAATAATTACAAATTGATAACAAACATGCCTAGAACTGTCTTCTCCAGCCTAAAAAACAAGAGATACTGTCCATGACCCCCACTCTTATTTTGTCTTTCATTTTATTAGGAGAGAACTTTCATATGTTCCAAAGTATGAAGTTAATGCCTAAACACCTTCTAGGTTTCATCACTCTCCATTTAGTTTGAAAAACAAGAAGGAAATAAAAGAAAATGCTCCCAATTTGAACTGTTCACTCTATGTGTAGGAAACAAAAATTGCTATAAGGCAGTCTATTGATTGTGTAACAATAAAAAGGACAGTAATCATATCAAAATGAGTTGTCTAGGGCAACGAACGTGGAAACTTTGATCTGTTTTTCACCTTTAAAACATCACTATATAATATATAATATATATATTATATGTTATAAATATAATATATATATTGTATTTTATTATATATAGATATATAATATAAATAGAATATAAATATATATAAATATATATATTTATATTATATATAATATATATTTAGTATATTATATATTATATAGATCAAATATATAATATATAATAGATATATTTAATATACATTAAATATATTATATAATATATTTAATATATATTATATATAATATATAATATATATTTTATTTTATTTATATATTTTATTTATGTATATATTATATTTTATTTTATTTATATATTTTATTTACATATATTATATTTTATTATATATTTTATATTTTATATTAAATATATTATATATTAAATATGTATTATATTATGTAATATATAATATATATATTATAATACATATCATAGTATATATTATATATAATAGATTGTTATAGATTATGTACATTATGTATAATTACATACAACATATATAAAAGATATATATATGCCTTTTAATATATGGCAGTGCCGTCCAGTAGGACCTTTGCAGTAGTGAAAGCACGGCATGATGCATACTGTCCACTGCGGCACCCATTAGCCGCAAGTGATGACTGAGCCTGTGAAAGCGGCTAGTCCAAATGAAGAATTAAATTTTTAATTTAATTCCATTTTAACTTATTTAAAATTAAACAGCCACATGTGACTAGTGGCTACCCTGTTGGATAATTCATCTTTATAGTATAACAGGGCAACTAAAGGGATTAAAATGTGATTGGCCTTAGTGTCACAAAACCATATATGGAAGAAACAACACACAAGAGGCGTGCGGTGGAGGTTGGGGGTGGGAACAGAGCAAAATCAAGTTAGCAAGCCCCTCTCGAACACTCAGCATGCAGGGGGACTGCAGGTGCCCTCGGGGGCAGACCCTGCCCAAAGCACAACCAAGAGACGATGCTTCACCAGCGCACAGCTTAATGACGGAGCCTCAAGGTCAGAAAGGAGATCACAAGATAATGCCTTATAATTTGCCGGACAAAATAAGTAGGAGGGAAGGATGTCAGGATCACTGTGGGTTCAAAATCCCAGAAGAGTAGAGGAGGGGATGACCAGGGAAGATGTGTGGGAGGAGCCTCCAGGGGAGTAGAACAAAGCCCTGTGAGCCCAGTGCAGAGCAAAGGGCCAAGGGGACCTTGGTGGAGGTGAGAGGTGGCTGGGGGTGCAGGGTCTGGGGATGCTAACCTGCCGCCGTTTGAAAAGCATGAGCTGGGCCTAGCATGGGCACATGTAAACACAGCATTGTGTATTCCAGGACTGTAAGGAAAACTCCTACCCTTCCCCATTAAAACAAAAACAAAGACTGAGCAGTTAGTTTGTCGAAGGACACGGCACTCTCTAGGAGCAAAGGTGGGGCTGGAACTCAAATTAATCGGGCAGCTCCCGTGGCTCCGGGAGCTTCAGCAAAGCCTTGGGCTCTTTGGTGTTCACATCTAGGACGGCTATAACGTGAACCGACACAGTGGGGATGAGTACACTTCCCACTCACACCCCAGTAGGTTACCACCAGGAATGCAGAGGCCCTGTGCCCAGGGACCTTCAGGCCTCTGCCTTCTGGGGTGACAGAGTGGCACGGAACACAGGCAGTTGTGGAGCCTCCGGTGAATTCCATGGAAGGTAACCGGCTCTTTTCTAGTGTCATCTGAATTCTTTAAAGGTAGTTTTTCTTGAATAGATGGTAGAACAAACCTCAGTGCTGTTCAATAGGAACAGGGTGAATCTCCACCTTTTGTGCCCTAACTGCCTCCCAGGTAAATGGAATGCGAAGCTGAGCCCACACCCACACACCTTCCCTCAGGCAGGGCAGCAGAGTTAGTTTCCTGCCTTCCAGCTCTAATTCAGACCTAGAAGACAGCTCGCCAGCAGGGCAGGCCCATCTCCCCCCCTCCCTAGCACAGGTGAGGTGCTGCTGCAGCATGCGCTGTCTGTCGCCAGTGACCATGTGCTCAGGAATGCAGACACCTGAAGGAGCAGGAATGGAAAACAACAGTCACCTGTCCCACCTGATCCGCCTAGGTGGGAGGGGGCATGGGGCTTGAGACTGGTCAGGACTTGGAGCTGGGTGCCTGCCTGTGGACAGGAGGAAGGGGAAGGCCGCCTCTGCAGGTGTGGAATGCCGGGCCGGCCCCGGCCTGACTCCCCTCCACCAGGAGGGAGAGGGACATGCTCCTCGTTTGTGACTCTCCTGTGCTCTGTCGTGGGCTTGTTTAAACACTGATGCCGTTTTGCCTATCTGGAAAGCCCTGCTCTGTCCCTCCCAAGGAGTCAGCCTTCAGGGCTTCATCTTTTTAGTAAATGGGAAAACAGAGCTAAAACAAAAGGGGAAACAGAGATATTACTGTTCTACCTGTCGCCTTGCTCTGCCGGTACACTGAAGGCAGAGCTCTTCCTCTTGTAAAAGCAGAACTCAGGCCAAAAAATACATATATACATGTGTGTAGACACACACACAAAGACATGCATATACACATACATATACACATACATAGGCACATGTATCCACACTCACACACATGCATAGACATACACACATATACACACATACATGCATGCACCTATATACACACATGCACATATGCATACACATACATACACACATACACACACGTACATGCATACACCTATATACACACATACACTTGTACATACACATATATACACACATACACACCCACATGCATACACCTATGTACACACATATACCTATGCATACATATATATACACACATACACACACGTACATGCATACATCTATATATACAAATAAACCTGTGCATACACATACATACACACATACACACACGTACATGCATACACCTATATACACACATACACCTGTGCATACATGTACACATACATGCATACACATACATGCATGCACACGAACACACATATACATGCATACACACACAGACACACACATGCATATACATATAGTACACAAACTCACCAACCACTCACACACACACTGATCATGCATATGTATAGACCTTGCACAGCCCGGGGGTGCACTTCCCAAAGGTGTGTCACTTATATGGAGGAGAAAAGAAGGAGGGCTGGGTGGAGACATCTCACTAGGAGCTAGGTGGAGCAGGGTGAGCAGGGAAGGCATCCCCCCGCCCATGCCACCGGGCACCCAGACTTGGTGGCAGCAGATCCCAGACCCAAGGCTAGGCTCTGGCCTGCATGCCCTGGCTCCAGTCACTGTCCCCGTAAGTGGATCTGGGATCCCTCAGGCTGTGCCCTGAAGGTTCTGAGGACCCTGCATCACCTCCAACATTTCATGCCGTCCTGGAAGCAAGCCCTCAGAACAAAGCTGCCCACCAGGCTACACACAGACTCCACGTCTCCTTTAGATCCTGCTATCAACATAACCTTCACGTGAACTTGAGTGTTGCCTTTACTTTTCATTTTTTTCCTTAGTGATTTCTTGAACAAATCATTATGCTGGTAAAATGTCAAATGCTGTTTTCCTTGGCAGATACAGAGCCTGAGGGGGAGGTGGGAGAAAAAGTAACATTCCTAGCACCCTTTTTAAACATTGCGGGGGGATAATTGGGACATTAAACAAGACAGTCACTAAGCGGGGACACTCGGGGGGCCTGTCAGCCACAGCAGGCACATTTCCCTGTCACTCAGGGACGCCAGCGCCGGCTTCCTTCCCCCGGTTGCCGCAGGACTCCTCAAGGAAGTGCTGACCCTACACAGACCATTTGTGCTTAAAAGACTTAAATCACTGGAAGCCAGCAAAGCAAGTCTGAATATGGCCGAGAGGAGGCGGAGCTCCAGCCCTGCCCTAAACGGCCCTAGAAGCCTCCGGATGGGTGCGGTGCCTGGAGACAGAGTGGATTTCTCTGCGAGTTTCTCTGCTTGTGGAAGAAACCAGGGCACTGTCTCCTGCTTACTCTAGGCTCTCTGACCCCTGCCTCAAGGAACTGCACCCAGGGCTGTGCAAGGTCTATACATATGCATGTGCAGTGTGTGTGTGAGGTTGGTAAGCTTGTGTAATATATGTATACATATATTACATATAGTAACTTGCCAGGCCTCTGCTTCTGCAGGAATCCTTCCTGTCAGAATTTGCCTTGCTATGGTCCCCTCGAAAATCTCCTCTCATTTCCCCCTTTGACAATTCAAGCACAAAGTCTGTCATGGAAATACTGTTGAAGACTCTTGTGTTTCACTTTTGGCAGGGTACACTCTGCCATCTGAAAAGCACAGCATCCTGGCCGTTCTCCACGTGCTCCGTGTGGGGCTGAAGGGGCCTGACGAAGAGACTTTCTCACATGGATGATTTGTCCTCCTCTGACTCCAGCAGCCCACAGGATCTGCCAGGAGAACCTTTTTCAGCCCCACGTCCCTGCCACCACTTGCAGCGGGAGCATCCATTTGAGGGGGATGCTCATGAAGAGGCAGGATTGAATCTCACTTGAGCACATGCCTCTGCCTGGGAGGCACAGCTAAGAACGTCACAGTAAGAAACAGCGTTCATTCACCAGGACCCACAGCAGCTCCCCAGAGTGCTTCCATGCGCTTCTCACAACTCCATTAGCACAAGTGCGATGCTGGCAGGAAGCCCCAGCCTTCTCTTTTATGATATTGGGTCTGGTGAGCAGGACCCTTTTCTTTGTCTCTTAAAGGTAAACCCTTAGACAGACAAGAAGAGAGGACTACAGGACCTTCCTGCTGGAACATACTTTAACTCACCTGGCACATGTACAGAATATCACTAGTAACCAACCCGAATACGGTTTTTTTAAGATACACAAAGCAAGCTTACAAATATCTTCTCCTTCTGCAGGACTTCAGAACTCACCTTCTCCCCTCCTCTCCCATGCTGTTTCTCCACCTGGACACTGGCGTATGTGGGGGTGGCCATTCAAGTCAGTTTCAACACGCTAAGTTCTTCCATGGAAGCCACCTGCAGTGGTCAAAGGTTAGGAACATGTTTTTCTCTGCCACCGGTTCACCTGCAATGCTCAAGGAAGAGGGGCAGCATCTATTTAGCCTCTGCTGCACGGAGATGCAATTACAACAGGACCAAGTTGACCCTTTGGTATCCTGCTGTAAGAAGAGCAGTGGAGAACACCCAATGCGGGGCTCCACCTGTGTGGCTATCACAGTGCTCCCCGAAGCAGTAAAACAAATAATCCCTGAGGCACCCAACACTGAGCTGTGATGCCCAGCCCCATGCCCCACACCTCACGAGTCAAAGACGGTGTGTCGAAAGCAAGAAGGAAACATCAGCTGCCACACGCCACACCGTGCTGTGAGCCTAACACTGGTTTGGTGGCTTGTGGACCAGCCGCTCCAGCGTCTCTCAAGACCCGCACTCTGTGAGCAGCCCTGCACCCACGAGTGCTCTCTGGAAACCCACCATGATGTCACCTGGAACACCCCACATGACTCCACACCATGCTCACCCTGCGGCCACTGAGTAGCGGTAGAGCCTCCAGGGGACGCTCAACACTGAGCTCTGCACCCTCCCAACTAAGGGGCTAGATGGAGTGAGCAGCATTGTTCCCCAACAGTTTCTTCAAGTCACCAGGGCCCCCAACACCATGCTTCATTAGTCAGCGTCCTCCAGAGAAATTAAACCCCCAATGGCTATGTAGAGAGAGGGTCAGATTCACTTGAAGGAATTTGCTCCAGCCATTGTGGCAGCTGCAGGTCTGAATCTTCAGGGCAGGCTGGCCAGCGGGAGACCTGCGGAGGCTGCTGTTGCAGCTGCTGTGCTAGGGCAGAGTGCTGGCCGAGCTCCTCGTCCTCCGGGGAACTCAGTGTTTGCTTTTAAGGCCTTCAGCTGATTTGATGAGGCCCACCACATCATGGAGTATAATTTGCTTCACTTAAAGCCTACTGATTAAAATGCTAATCTCATCTAAAAATATCCTCACAAAGACATCTAGACTAGTGTTTGATCAAATACCTGGGTACCATGGCCTCGTCACGCTGATGATAAATTAAGTGGAATTGCTCTTTAAAGCCCATCATCACGGCATGCTCAGTGGAAAAGCAGCAAAGTGCCCTGGAAGGCTGCCACACCGCGCTCCTCACCCCCCCGGCTCACAGTGGTTGCAAGTTATGTGGCCCTCTCAGGAGAACCGGGACTCTGCACCCTCTCCACTCTCACAGGGGCCACTTAGCAAGGACACAGGGTCACCTCAGATGCAGAACCCTGTGTGACAAACCCCAGTCTTCTCAGCATCCTCCACGTAAACATTGCTCAGGCACCACAGGATACCCAGGGTCTAACTGCGGGGGCTCTGCACTCCCAAAACTCGGTGTGGACAGAGCAACAGCAGAATGGACTAGCTGGGAAGCTGTACACTGCACGCCAAAGTCCAAGAATCCTATTGCTGCCCCTGCACCCACAGCACTGACCCCAGGTGGGACCCAACACACTGCATTGGCTCCGGCCACAGGAGACGGAGGGCACTGAAGGGTGTGCTCGGCACCCACACTGCTGCGAGGGGTCCCATCACAGCAGGCGGGTGTGAACGGGGACACTCCACTCACTGCAATCAAACCGCAGCAGGCGAGGCTGGCATGCTCCACCCCAGTTGCCATGGGGCCTGCAGACCATCAGGCCTAATCCCAGGGCCCAGCCCAGAGCTAGTGAACTGTATTTCGCATTTAGGGAAACCCTGGTTACAGGGGTTTGGGGTGCGCCTCCTAAAGCAGAGGTCCACTCGTCTTTCAGGTTCCCAGATGGTTGACCCTCTCTAGGGATGTATAACACTAGAGAGTCCCGAGAAGGATGGTATCCAATGGTAAACAGAGTCTGTTCGGTCTGTTTAGCAGCTCACGGTGTGGTGCAGTCGCTGTTTTAAAGCACACAGTCTCTTTGAAAAGACACTTGGAGACGCTGATAAATCTTATAATAAATTACATTGTCCAATTAAACTAAAAATAATCCAGGGACTTTGCACCGGGCTCTGAAGATGTGTCGTAGGTATCACTCAGTAATGAAATATCACCCACCTCTGCCTGGGAATTTCTCCCCGATCACATCCCCATTACAGAGACACAGACAGTGCTATCATCTATCAGTAGCAACAGCTGGTTATGGAATCTCAGGTGCTGGCCAGATGGCACGCTCATCTCCACTCCTCCCCCCAGTCCCTACATTTTACAGAAGAAGAAACCGAGGCACAGACAGTTCAGGGAATTGCTGAACGTGCCTCTGTTCCCATAGCACTGTCATGGGGAAAACATGATTTGAGAAAACATGAACCTGCTTTCCTCTTTCCCATTTTGGTGTTTCTAACCTTTTCTTTGTCACCCACCCCCCACAAGGGGTGGAGGAAGACGCTTAGTATCATTCAGAGGCGACACAGAGAGAAAGCAACTTGGATGTGGTCACCCTTGACTCTTGCAAGCACAGCAGGATTTGCAGCAGGACAACGGATGTACACGCCAGGCCGTGTCACACTGGCCATGCTCCACACTCCTCACGCACCTCAAGAACCCACTTGAGGTTCCCACTAACGGCCCGGGACAGAGGCTCACAAGGCCCAAGTCTCCAGGGGAAGAGCAGACACATCCCCATGTTGGTTCAATGAGAAAATGCGAACCCAGTTAGGGAAGCTGAGGACCCAGCTTTCATTCAATGAGTAAAGATGACACAGGTCCCAGTGACCATGGCTGCTGGTGGTGCAGGTGGAGGAAGCCGGGCCTGGGGATGGTCATGGGGCTTTCCATCTCCCTTATCTGGGCCTTGCCCTGGCAGAAGGTCAGCACAGGCGACTTTCAGATAACCGAGGGGAATTCTGGAACAGAGGTGCTTTTTGCTTATTTAGGGCTTGGAAGGAGATGGCACCCACCAAAAAAACAAAAAGCAGGTCAACATATACTGGGAGGCGGGGGCGGCAGGACTGCTGAGGTGATGGCCCTGCTCTCGACTCCCGGAAGGGACCCTGATGGCACCTCACAGTGCCCAGACACCCTAGGATGGGTCTGAGATGTGCCAATCAATTGGAAGGCTAGGAGGGGCATCTGGTGAGGACTGTGGGGCCGTGCTAGAGAAATACATTCGTATGTAATGTAAATATTATACATTTATTATAATAAGAGCTATTTTCTCTAGTGGAGCTGTTCCTACAGACCCTGTTTGCTCTGACAGACAGTATCTCCAGCTCCTAACACTCAGTACTTGGCATAAATAGATGCTCAGTAAATATTTTCCAGTAAATCACATTTTTATCTATTAGCAAAAACATTTGCTCTCTTCCTCTCCCCCACTAGATAAATGAGAAATATATTTGAAGTATAAGGCATCAATTTTAAGGATTACAAATGATTAGGCTTCTTAGACCATTTGTAGCAACTGGCTCTGAATTAATTCAAGGTAGTTATTATCGGCTGGACCTTTAAAAGCGCAGTTGTGCAATGCTTGAGTGCACTGAAGACCTCTCCTCCAACACTCGGTCTTAATCCCAGGGCTCAGGTGCTGTTTGTGATTGGAACATGGTGGGCCTGCCTTTGGCTTTCATGTCAGCGCTCTCACAATGGAGGTGAGGCTGTCCCTGGGGAGGCCTCAGGTATGCTGTGCTCCCCGAGTTCCACTCACTCCTTCCTTCTCTCCCTGATCTGCCCAGTGCATGGCCTCTCCTCCCGGCAGGTCCCACACACTGCCTGCATTTGGACAGATCTCACAGCGTCCACACCCACTATGCCCGTCTGCATCTGCGCCACCTGATCCTGAGAGGAGCTTGTGTGGCTGGTCAGGGCAGCTGCATTCAGCCCCAGTCCCTGGTCTCCCATGCAGCTCTGTCAGGTCCCAGGCTCCAGCTTAATCTGAACCCACAGCCTCTCAAGTACGTGTTCGCATCACATGAACGAGGGGCTGAGACAGCACAAATTTGTGGTCTTACAGTTGTGGAGGTCAGAAGCCCAATATGGGTCTCCTTGGGCTGGGATTGGGGTGTTGGCAGGGCTTTGGTGCCTTGTTATGGCCAGTAGGTAGTGGAGACGGCACCTGAACCTGTGAGCCTGCACCTGATCCTCTGGTCCCTCCATCTTTATTGAGGTGTGCCTGACAGTAAAACACTGTGTACACGCAAGATGCACAACAGGATGCTTTGATACCTGGATACACTGTGAAATGATCACCACAGTCCAGCTGCTTCACAGATCACCTCATGTAGTATGATTTGGTGTGTGTGCTCAGAACACTTGAGATCTACCCTCTTTGCAAATTTCAAGTAAGCAATGCAGTATTATTAACCACTGTCACCATGCTGTGTGTTAGGTTTCCAGAACTGAACCTTTGTACCCTCTGACCTACATTCCCCTCCACTCAGCCCCTGGCAACTAGCACTCCACTCTGCCTCCATGGGCCTGACTTTCTAGATTTTGCACAGAAGTGAGATCAGGCATTCCTTGTCTTATTGTGTCTGGCCCATCTCACATAGCACGAGGTCCTCCAGGTTCACCCATATTGCAGCAAAGGCAGAATTCCCTGCTTTTTGACAGCTGACTAATACTCCATTGTGCAGAGGTATCTTATTTTCCTCATCTGTTCATCCACCGACAGACACAGGTTGAGTCCATAGCTCAGCTCTTGTGACAGCGCTGCAGCGAGCCTCAGTAGAGATTGCAGGGAGTGGAGATCATGCCACTGCACTCCAGCCAGGGCAGCAGAGCGAGACACTGTCAAAAAAGAAGAAAGAAAGAAAAAGAAAAGAAGAGAGAGAGAGAGAGAGAGAGAGAAAGAAAGAAAGAGAAAGAAAGAAGGAAGAAAAGAAAGAAAAAGAAAAGAAAGAGAGAGAAAGAAAGAAGAAAGAAAAGAGAGAGAAAGAGAGAAAGAAAGAAAGAGAAAGAAGAAAGAAAAGAAAGAAAAAGAAAAGAGAGAGAGAAAGAAAGAGAGAGAGAAAGAAAGAGAGATAGAAAGAAAAAGAAAGAGAAGAAAGAAAGAAAAAGAAAGAAAGAAAGAAAAAGAAAAGAAAGAAAGAGAAAGAAAGAAAGAAAGAAAGAAAGAAAGAAAGAAGGAAAGAAAGAAAGAAAGAAATGAGAAAGCCAAATTCTTGGCTTTAGATTTTAAATAGATGTAAAACCAAAGGCAAGAATTTCACTTATCTTTCTATGAATTTTTTTTAATATCGTCTCTTCACCAGTATAATAAAACTTGCCTACAATGTCTAGTTTTAATGAGAGAAAGACTTTGGAACAAAATGAAATTACTGAAATAGAAAAATACATAGGATGATGTTTAAAAATGCTTTTGTATTAAAGGATGAATGAAATATGGGACAGAATAGGTATTTTTCATTACACAAATATGTAGAAAATATAGATTGTATGTTATATGCATTCTCCTCTAGGAAGTCAGGTGAGAATGAATTTCAGCAAAATAAGAACATAAAATGAAGGAATTGAAAGACATGGTATACAGAAAGTAGTGGATCCCGCCCGGACACTTGTTTCATTCCCTTTATACAACCAAAAGCTGGATCGCTGGACCGTATGCTAGTTCTCTTTTTAATTTCTTCAGGACCCTCCATACTGCTTTCCATAGGGCTGTACCAATGATATTCCCATCAACAGTATATAAAGGTTCATTTTCTCCCATATCCCAGCCAATACTTATTTCCTGTCTTTTGGATGATAGCCATTCAGACAGCTGTGAGATGATACCTCATGGTGGTTTTGATTTGCATTTCTCTGATAATTCATGATGATGAGCACCTTTTCATATACTTGTTGGCCATTTTTATGTCCTCTTTTAACAAATGTACATTTTTATTTTTTAATTATTAAAAAAGTAATATATGTACATGTAACATATCAAATAGTACACTGGGCAACATAGTGAGACCCTGTCTCTGCAAAACAATTGTAAAAATTAGCTGGGTGTGGTGGTGAGCCCCTGTTGTCACAGCTGCTCAGGAGGCCAAGATGGGAAGATTGCTCGAGCCCAGGAGGTCAAGGCTGCAGTGAGCCAAGATCACACCATTGCACTTCAGCCTTTAGAGATACTGTCTCTAAAAAATAAATTTAAAAAATTAAAATAGAATAGTACTAAAAAGTTTCTAAAGAAAAACAACAGACCCTGGCTGGACTCCTTCCTCCTTATCCCAGCCTCATTGTTAAGGAAAACTACCTCAAATGTTTCCTGCCATTGTTTTTTTGTTTTTTGTTTTTTTTTTTTCCCTTGATAGTGACCTTCACAAACCTAGATAATATATGCATTCCTCTATTTTCTTGTTCATACTTTTAGACAATATTCATTGACTTTCTGGTAAGATGTTAAGAATTAAGCTCATATGCACTCCCACCTGCTGCTTCTCAGTTTTGAAATGTATACGTTGGTTCTTCTGCTGATTACCTGTATTTAAATGTCTGTTTCCTTTCTCCATCAACTATAAGCTGTACATCCTGACATGCCCCCAACACTTTAGGATGAGAATCGATGTGAATATCCACATTATTCCCACTCATCCATACCCCCGGAGCTGCCGTGCGCTTCCTCTAGGTCGGCTCTGCACCAGCAGCCAGTCTCTGCTGCTTTGTTCATGGGAGGACTCCGAAGATTGGAAACTAACAAGCAGCCTTGGCAGTCTTATCATTGTGTAAACACCGCTCAGGGAGGCAATAAGTAGGCCAAAAACTCTTTCTTTTTCTGAATCTACTGTCTCAACATCTGGGCCACTCAAATTCTACTGTTTCTGTCCTCAAGATCAAATGGAATCTCTCTTGTGAGCTACTGTTCCTTTCGTGAACATTCCCCATTTTCATTGACTCCTTTTTGAGCGATAACTTTCAGATACAGATTTTCTTTATGCAAAGTTCTAATTGCCTTCTTTTTACCTGAGGTATTTGCCTTATTACAACAGCATGCTTCCTTAAGCTCAAATCATGCCTTCTATTTTATCAATTTTCTCTCTTCCCAGGACACTCCCCCTCCTGAAGATAACGTCTTCCTACTCTGTCTTGTAAGACGCCTCCCCAGCTGAAAGCCAGCCTCTTCCAGACACTTCCTTCTACTGCACTCCCGGGCAGGAGCCACTATTTTCTGTATATCATGTTTTCCTCTTCCTTCATTTTATTTCCTTATTTTGCTGAAATTCATTCTCAGCTGACTTCCTAGAGGAGAATGCATGCCATATACAATGTACATTTTCTAAATATTTGTGTAATGAAAAATACCTGTTCTGCCCCATGTTTTATTCATCCTTTATTGTAAAAGCATGTTTAAATGCTATCCTATGTATCTTTCTATTCGAGTTATTCCATTGTGTCCCAGAGTCTTTCTCTCATTAAAACTAGGCACTGTAACCAAGGTTTAATATCTTTGTGAAGAGAGGACATTGAAAAAAAAATTTATAGAAAAACAGAGTGAATTTTTTGCCGTTGGTTTTATATCTATTTAAAATCCAAAGCTAAGAATTTGGCTTTTTCTATTTTTTTCTTTTTCTTTTTTTTTTTTTTTTTTGAGACCAGGGTCTCCTTTTGTCTCCCAGGCTGAAGTTCAATGACACTATCTCAGCTCAATGAAGCCTCCGTCTATCAGGTTCAAGCGATTCTAGTGCATTATCCTCCAGCATAGCTGGGATCACAGGCGTGCACCACCACATCTGGCTAATTTTTGTATTTTTAGTATAGACAGAGTTTCACCATGTTGGCCAGCTGGTCTCGAACTCCTAACCTCAAGTGATCCGCCCACCTCGGCCTCCTAAAGTGCTGGGATTACAGGTGTGAGCCACCACACCCAGCTGAATTTGTTTTTTTTCCGATTTTTTCATCATTGTGTGAACATCATAGAGTGCACTTACATACACCTAGACGGTAGAGCCTATGACACACTCAGGCTAGATGATAGATCTTATTGCTCCCAGGGCAGACACTTATATAGCTGCAGCATGGTACTGTCCTGAATACAGTAGCCAATTATAGCACCATAGTAAGTATGTGTGTTTCTAAACTTATCTAAAAATATGGTATGAAAGATGAAGAATGGAAAACCTGTGTAGGGCACTTACCATGAATGGAGGTGAGGGACGGACGTTGCTCTGGGCGAGCCAGTGAGTGGTGAAGGCCTAGGACACTAACGTACCATGCTATAGACTTCGTAAACACTGTATACTTAGCCTACACTAAAAATTTTTTTTTAAATTTGTTTCTTAAATAGTAAACTAACCTTAGCTTATTGTAACTTTATATATATATATACTTTAAGTTCTGGGGTACATGTGCAGAACGTGCAGCTCCATGCCCAATCCTGCCCTCACTGTCTGAGCCATTATGAGTGGCTTCTTTGTGCCCCCCTCCGCTGTCAGTTTGGGGGTCTCAGGAGGAGCTGGAAATAACAGTCTGTGCTTACTCTGTTCCTGTCAAACGCATGCCCTTAGCTTTGCTTCTCACTTCTGTTTTGCAATCCCCATTACCATAAGGACTCAAGATTGTGTCCATATCAAGAGAGCAATCTAGATCTTTCACAGCTCCAGAAGGAGAAAGGAAAGCAAAAAAAATTCAAAATGTTCATGGTTCATTTTTGTCGTTTCTTTTATTCTTCAATTGTATTTCATATTAGTACTAACTAAACATGAGCAGTCAATATTGGTTCTAACTAAAATATCTTATATTTAACTCAATTAAATTTTAGATTAATGTGCAGATCTCTCCAAATTACCTAGACATGAATATTTCAGAGTGACAGAATTTAAAATTTATATGTGCAGTTCGGAAATCTGATTATAAAATCAAGCAAAATTAACTGCAGTTAGCTCTCTCCGCAGGCTCCACACTGACAGATTCAACCAACCACAAATTGAAAATATTCAGATAAAAAATAAAAATACAAACACAATAATAAAAAATACAAACCAAAACTTCTAGAGTTTTATAACTATTTATATAACATTTGTTTTGTCATAGATATTATAAGCCATCTAGAGATGATTTAAATTATACAGGATGATGTGCAAATATTATCCCATTTTATATCAGGGATTTTATATCAGGGATATATCGACGGTTTGAATATCTGCAAAGGTCCTGGAAGCAATACCCATGGACGCTGAGAAAAGACTGTGATAATGTGTAAGTTATTGTATAAAAATAGAAATGCAAGTTTGAATTCAATATTATCTCTTATAGGATTTAAAGATTGACAGCCCAGACTGGACTTTGGAGAAGGCCCTAATTCATTGCATTAATGAGACCTTACTGAAAGTGCTCACAATCCAGTGGCAGTAACCACTTAGCAGCCTTTCTTCCTGGGATCATGATATAGATAACGTCAATACCTAACCCTTTCTGAGGATTATACTGCACTTCCCATCCTAACAGAAGGATATTATTATTGTACTCATTGTGTCAATAAGGACACTGAGGCATAGACAGGGTTAGCTTGTTGAGGGTTCCACAGCTGAGATAGGAGAAAATGTGCTACGTCCTGCAATGGAAATGCTAATTCTGTGGGAGGAACTTGAAATGCAATCATCTCAGAGAAAAGCTGTGTTAAAAGACCAGGCTGATTATTGGCCACTGCATGTATAAGTCCACCCAAGCACGAGCAGAGTGCACAGCTGTCCACTGGGCCAGTGTGGTGTGAGCTTCAGATGGTGAAGCATTCTCCCCCAGTGTATGTCTTGTACCCAATATCTAATGCTTTCAATGGCTACTTTGGTTTCTGTTCATAAGTTAAGACCTTGGATGTGGTTTAATTGTTTGTCCTTAAAAGGAATAAAACTTTTCTGCTGATAAAAAAAAAAAAAGACCAGGCTGTGTGGAGACTAGAAGTTGGTTCTGCTCCAGGTCGGTAAACCCAGTTCTTCCCCTGAGTTGCTGAGATCCCTTTGAGTTCGCAGCCTCAGGTTTTAAGCTTCTAACCACCTCTTATCTGAGGATGATGCTGTAATATGCATAGGTTCACTTTGAGACCCAGCCTGGGTCAGTTACAGCTTTCCCATTAGATTCTGAGTCAATACTAACTGCATGCCAAACACTAAAAGATATTTTGGAAAGGGATTGTTAATAGCAGGGCATGATTTCCTGAAACAAACGCTGTACAATTGGCTATGGCAAGGGATGTAGGGGTCTGCTGAAAACATCCTGTCAAGATATCATTGACTCATCCAGAGCCAGGTGTGAGCTACAACCCCACATCAAGCTGACCTCCTCCCACGGCTGCCATTGTTCAGGGTGTTCCTTCAGTCCGGTGTTAGCAACGTCAGTCCTATGTAGGAAACACCCGAACACTAAGCATGCATGGTTTTTAAATTCCCAAAAAGGAAAGCCTAGACTTACTTTTCACAAGACGTAATTTGTTCATGGACATTATTTTAGAGCCTACCTATAAATTATCAAAACCTTTGGCTAGTGCAAAATCTGAGTTAGTGCCATTGAAATAAAATCATGAAGTTGAGAAAGTACATAATTACATGGAACAAGCAGTCTGCAGAGATGATATGCTGAAAGCAAAAATTCAAAAAAAAATCTAAATAGCCCGAGGTTATCACAAAAACTCAAATTCTAAGACCAACACAGGTATACCCTTCAAGGCTAGTTGGACAATTGCAGTATGCAACCCAATCGTCTGGCATACAGATTAGAAGACACACATGCTCAGAAGATCACGTTACATATGTTTGTCCTACTCTCGTATTAGCTCAATCCAGCCTCTTCCAGATCTTATCCTTTGTTTGTGAAGAGTCAAAATGCCTATTTGAATTTTTATTTTCTTTGTAGAGGAGGGGGTCTCACTGTGTCGCCCAGGCTGGTCTTGAACTTCTGTTCCCAACCCATCCTCCCACCTCGGCCTTCCAATGTTCTGGCCTTACAAGCAGGAGCCACCATGCCTGGCTCTAATGTAAGTTACATCTGCTCCAAGTTCTCTTAAATAGATATACATAAATCTTGCCTCTCTCAAGACATAGTAAGCTCTTTACAGAGAAGAAATATATTCCTTACTCTTCTTAACAGTGAATACAAGACCTATAGCTGATGTACCAAAGAATGCTTATTTAACTCAACTAAACCAAGGAGTTTGGGTTCCCTCTATAATCTGAACTAGAGAGAGAATGTCATGCTGAATACTGGAGACACCAGTTTTATGCTTTGTTGTAGTAATTCCCTGAGGAATCTTTAATAAAAATAAGCCTCTCACATATTTCCAATTCAAGGAACTTAGGTGCACACTGGTCACTTTAAGAACCACATGATGAGACTTCCTTTTCAGAATGAGAGTCACGGAAGTCTCCTTTTCTTAGATCATTCTAAGGGAATGATTAGAATGATAGTCTTTCCAGCAAAAAAGGAAAACAAGAACATCACAGAGAATAACACAGACCTTGTGCATGCGTGCACACGCAAACCCAGATTTAAAACACCAAATAAACACAAGACGATATGTTTAGGCCTTAATGACTGGTACTTACGTAATTCGGTTTTTAAAATTCTACTCCCACAAAGAGTAAAATCTTTAAAATCCTTGTAGTTTTTCAGGATATGGGTGCTGCAACATTCTCTAGTTAACCTACAACCTGTTCCTTCTAGCAGACTCAACAAGACATGTCATGCCTGCCTGGTGGACATGATGCAGTTTAGATTTGCGAAACACTTGATTAGAACAAGTGTCTATTCTTTCCCTTTGTATCTCATGGTTCAGTTAATTATCACTTCTTGGCAAGTTGTCTCACTTAGCACTAAAAAAGGAATCATGTGCTTTTATTAAATTAATGAAAGCCAAAATAGTTCTTCTCCTTAGAACTGTAAGCCTTTCTTATCAATATTTAAAAGGAAAAGAGAGGAATTACAAAATTTTAACATTCTCTCATATATTGCTCATGTCCAACTGATTGTAATTATGTCTTGTTCCTCAAGTAAATGACTGAGAATCTCCTACCACTCTACAATATCAACAGATAGTTACTAGCTCTCCCAAAGTCAGTGAAGAAAACACATTCAGGAATGTCTATACTCATGGTAACAGATGCCCAACAATTTTGACCAACTTTGCAGTCTGCAAAGAGGAGCGGGGTGGGGGGTGGGGCGGAGGGAGCAATGAAGTGATAATTCTTGCTGCCCTTACTTATTTTTAGTTTCTCCCCTTGTAGGATTGCACTTCCAACCCTCTGTTGGTGGATAAATTCACACAATTGTTCTATCCTACAGGTCATGAGTAGAACTGATACCAAACAGTCAGTGCTAACACAAGACTTTGCAGAGTTCTCTCTCTACCTCTGACCCACAGCTGGCAACTTTCAAGAAGGTGACAGCTCCCTCAACCTCATTTCTATGCAACAAAAATAAGCAGAGCCTTGCTGAACTGCAAAGGCATATATCACATCTGAGAAAGACGGCTGGTTCCCAGCATGGAGATTTGGACTGGGAACTGGTTACTGCAGCAGATCACAGCCCACCCTGACTAATGCATGGTGGCACTGGTTTCAGCTGAGATGCAATCCCATCCTCCTTGACTGGTCGGATGTGGGGCAAGGACAAGGACAGTGCTGGGACCTGCAGAGGCAGCTGTAGGGAGTCTCCTCACATTCAATGTAAGCTCTACGCTTTGGCAAAGAGGGACTGGGCCTCTTTTTATTATCTGGATAAGCATAGTACTGTTTCCACAGAACGTAGCCTTGAGTTAAGCTGAGGAGTTTGCTTCTTTGAGATAACATGTCTGCAAGAATTGGGTGGAAGGCTGGTAGCTGCACATTCTTTCCGTCACACAGGAAAGAAACGCAGTGATTGGGGTTTCTAATTCCTTCTTCTGGAAGAAAATGCAACATATCCCTCTGTGTCCAAACAGGAGTCCAACACAGCTGCTTCAGAGGAATGGTGACCATGAATACATCCAAAGAAAGCTCTCACGACACTTCTTGGCGAGCTATTGAACAACCTTGATAGCCAGTAAATCCTCAGTGTCTAACGTAAGTAATTGTTCTATAATTTAAAGCCATTTACTGGTAAGCTAGATTTTATGGAACTTAAAAATGACCCATATATTATCAGAATCTGTTATATACCTAAATGGCTACATACAAAGTTGGCATAGAAAATTATATAACAGGTAGAAACTAAATAATGGAGAACAAATGAAAGAATAAAAAGAAAAGTAGGAAGAATGAGTTGAATGAGCCCAAAACCTGGTGCTGTGGGGTCCGTATTTTTGTCATTGATGGAGCAGACACTGAACTCTGCAACTTTCAGCATCCAGCACAGCAAGAAAAAGCTATCCAGGCGTGACTGCCATGGAAACGCCCTTGCACAGAGGGCTGTCATGCATACAGCCAGGTGTCGGGAAAGCCTGGACCTCGGATCACTTCCCACACATACAGGACGGTTTCCCCTGCCATGGCCTTCAGCACACCACCTCTCCCCAGACACACAGAGTAGGGGAATTTCTGGAAGGAAGAGGAATCCCCCGCCTCACAGTGAGTGAGTGTCCCCACAGCAGAGGCTCACTTCCTGATGAGCTCACTCCGGAGCTCCACAGTCCTGCCTTTTCCTCTGCTGCAGAGACTAATTACGGGGTTATTGATCTTCCCATTTGACCTACCAGTGGATCAGAAAACAAGACAAACAAAACAGAACATTGAATCAAACCAGCTGAGTGCTCAGAATTATCTCACACAACCTCTTCCTACAATCTGAGGGAAGGCAATGCCTTCCTTCCTTCACATGGTGTTGGTAAGCATGCCATGAGTGAAGGAAGGAAGGTTCTGACATTCTCCCTTCACTCTCTTCACTCCAGCATGAATTTGTGAAACACTCTCAGATTGAACCCCAGCCAGTGGGTGAAAATGACAGCTATTTGCATGGAAACTTGTGGGGCCTTTCATTTCATGAATCCTATATTATTTTGTAGCTTAGTGAGCTATAGATCTTATTCAAGACAACCAGAGACTTCTGGCTATGTAGTACATTCCTTTGCAAGCTGCATTTGTAAAATGTCGTTTACAAATTATCGAAAACAATCCATTTGGAAAATTTTCAGCTGCCATTTTGTTTAAAGATGGAGCACTCAAACTAAATTAAATCTAAACTCAACCCAAACATCCTTTAACAGAGTACCAAGGCTCCACCCAAGTCAGTCAACTTCTTACGTTGCCATGGAGCAGAGAGAAAATATGAAATACTGGGCAAGCAAGTTACAACAGAGCTCTCCCTTGTCCCTGGAATGAAAGATGACACTGCCCTGCTGGCAGCTGGCAGTTGGCACTGTCTTAGTTTGGGGTCCCCCAGAAGCAGACACTAAGACAAGGATTTAAGTACATGTAGTTTACTTGGAATGCTATCCCCAGAAACACCAAGGGAGTGGGGAATTGAGACAGGGGAGGGAGAAAATTAAAAAGACCAAATGAACAGGCCACTGGGCTTGACTCCTCGCAGACCCTGAAGAAGACAATGCCGACCCATCCCTTTGAGAGGCAAGGAAGCTGTGTATCCACAGACTCCCTTTTTCCCCCTGTTGACGGTCCTCCTGGGTGTAACTGCCCTTCAGGCCACCCCGACTGAGCGCAGGCGGCTGCCACCACACAGCTCTCCCCAGTGAGCAGAGCCAGACCAAGAGGAGGCAGATAGGATACCTACAACCTCTGCTCCAGGCCCTGGGAAGACTCAGACCTGCTGAGATCAAGGCAATGGTTATTTCAGGTTCCCTCATAAATAAAAATTGTGTATGATTTCTAAATTTCACAGAAAGCAATTTGTAGCTGGCTGTCAACCTCTTTTTACCCACTACCTCATTTTTGTAACTTAAAAGTTTCTTATTGTTGGAAAAAAAAAGTTAATCTTGATTAGTCTCCCAAATATCCCCACGTTTGAACTGACAGTGTTCTATCCCAGACTCTGTCTCCTATGCCACAGCTGTTCGCTGAAGGATGCAGGATGCTGAGAAGAAGCTGGTCCGTGCTTCAGGTGTGGGGAAGCAGTAAGTGCCCCCGTTCACTCGATGGTGCAAGGATCTCTTTTAGGACTCCTGTTGATCTCCTTCTGGGGGATGCATTTACGTACTTACATCTGGATTTCACTTCCTGGCCATGACTGTTTCCTCCTCCCCCACTAACGTGCCTTCTTAAGTAAAACAGCATTAGGGCGTCTAAAGATGTGTATGGTATATTTATAGGGCACCTTGCATGCTTATACATGTCAGTAAAGCAAGAGGACCTTATTATCTCCACAATCAGTTGAAAAGATGAGTTGGATAAGTGTGAGATTCACTTACAGATAGAGAAGCAGGAGCTCACAGAAGTTAAGCAACCCCCACGCTAGTGCTGAGGCTGCCTGAGAGCTTGACTCACCAGGAATGCCTTCCAAACATTTAAGGGAAAAATAACACCAATTTTTGCATAATTTTTCCAAAGAATAGCAATCAAGAGAATAGCAACCAGTTTATTTTCTGAAAGCAGCATATATTTCATGCCAAAATTCAACAAGCATGTTACTACAAAGGAAATTTACAGACCAATATCTCCCATAAACATAGATGTAAAGATTTTAAACAGCATATTAACAAGTTAAATCTACTGTTATATAAAGCATAATACCTGTGCTTTCTTTAAAAAACAATGCTTTTCTTCTCTCTTCAATGTCAAGTTTAGATTTCTGATTGCATCAATGAGCTACTGATGGATTAATGATTTGTAGTTTCTTTGATCCGAGGAAGCAGTATTATTAAAATTCATCAATAAACTTCGTTTTTTGATGCATTTAAATATTACAATCTTCATTCCCTCTGTTTCACCTTCTCCCGTCATTGACTAAGGGGATACATTTGAAAGATATTGCCAATCTTGATTACTTTCTCCATCAGATCATGCGATAACACTGAATCTGCAGAGAGATTAGAACTCTCACCCAAGGAATAACACACTTCATGCGAGGCACACAGGCCTTAGCTTTTGACTTGAATGAGCTCTTGAAATTATCTTAGTTTATTTTTATTATAAACAGCACAATCCATGGCAAGTTAACTCTTTTTTTCACATGCAGATCAAATGTTTACTCAAGTCCCTGAGGCAAGCACTGAGACCCTGCCAATTTCCATGTACTCACTAATGAGAATTTCTGTCATGGCAGCTTCGTTTTCGACAAACCTCCCAGGTACGTCTTCCTTCCTTTGGCCTTGCCCAACTCCACTCTCCCTGTCCCACCAACCGGGTGGACCGTGGGTCTATCCTTCCTGCCCCCACCGTAGTTTACAGATTGAAACGAAGGCCAACTTGGCTGGGTCATTTATCCATAGCTAAGTGTTGATCATCTTAAAACAAAAGCCCAGCTACCTCCCTTTCTCTCACTGCCTTATGGAAACACTTTGATTCTCACTTATTAGTTACTTTGTATATAGTTAAATATCTTGTTGATGTTTGTAAATGTAAGGCACAACTTTTTTTCAGCAGTAGGAAAAAAGGGAGTAGCATGCTGAATTAGCCACAGCTTTCTAATGACTCATGAAAACGCCACATTCAAATAAATGAAACAGCACCAAATATTCTGTGAGGCTAATTAGAAGAAATTTAGTACATGGGGACATGGAGACTACACAGATATGGTGCATTCAAATTACAGACCTGTATTTTATTATCCATGATCAAAATCTCTAAGGCAGGACTTGTTACCATGAAAACAGTATTTTAGACTGCATGTATGTGTGTGTTATCCACATTGTCTTGTGATCATAAGCCTTTTATTTATAAACACATGTGCTATTTTGAGATGATCATGGGAAATTCAATAAGCCACGGGATCTATAAGCACCTTTTCCCCAAAATTTGATCCTTATTCATCGATTTAATGTGGTTTTTTGTGAACAAATGAACGCTGTGTGTTTTAGGTGACATTTGATAAGGTGATATTCATCTCTACTGATACACTGGATATAAGCTGCATCCATATCACAGATATTTGTACACAAAGAATGAATATCGAAACACTTCATGATATACATGATATCCTTATACACAGAAACACGTGGAATCATGGTAAACACAGAGAATAAATTTTGTATTTTTATTGAGGAAACTCAGAACATTCCAAAACTTAAGGTCACAATTGCTTCTCCAAGACTAAAACTAATCGACAGAAAATCTTTGCAATATGCCCTTTGTATAAAATAATTACATTTCTATGAAAACTACCCATTCTAAGTAAATCTAGAATTTGACTTTCTCCCATTAAAAGTGCCAACAGTATCAGAACTGTTTAAATTAAATGAATGTCTTAAACAATCAAAGGAAATACATATTAAGAGTTATTCTGGAAAAGAAAAGACAAAAGAAGGTGCTAATGATTCCAGAAAATAAGCATTGTATACAGCCATGGTGATTAAATTAATAGGAGTCTGATGTAACAGCAAACAAAAAGAGCAGGATGGAAAACTCATAGCCCAAACATGTTAGGAAATATTGTATATAATACAGGAATTCTCTCATATGGAAAGGGAAAAATGAAGGTTATTCAGTACATGAGGTTCGGACAAGTGAATGGCCAAATTGGGAAAAATGCCACCTTCACAGCAACACCAACATAATATACATTAATCACTCAAGCAAAAAGTAAAAATGTAAAAGTTCTATGAGAAACATTGGGAAAATTATTTTATCATTTTAGAGAAGTCAAGGCCTTTAAATCTATGAAACAAATTTAGAAGCCATAAAAAATTCATGAATTCAATTACGTAAAAATTGTCAGTATCAAATAACGTCATTAGTGATTTTTAAAAGGCGAAAGAAAAGCTAGAAAAAATATATTTGAAATTTATAAAGAAAAGACTCATTTTCCTAACATACAAAAAGATTCTACAAAATAATGCCAAGTGAGTAAAGGATATAAATGGTTGACTAAAGATGAAATTCAAATGGTTCTTAAACATATGAAAAGGTGCTCAGTTTTATAATGAGAGATATAGAAATAAAAACTATATAAAAATTTATTTTTTTACCTATGAGATTAACAAAGATAAAAATGCTTGATAGTACACAGTTTCAGCAAGTATATGCAGGAGCAGACACTCGCTGGTGAGAACATGAACTGGCCCAACCATCTGGAGAGCAGTAACTCTATCGGTCCTAATTACCACAAACATACCCACTGACCCACAAACTCCACTTTTAGAAATTCATCTTACAGACACATTTGTACATGTAGGAAATGGAATATGTCAAGGTTACTCAAGGAAACTCTGATTGTAGTACCAAAATATTAGAAATAACCTAAGTGTCCATTAAGAGGAAATGTTTTGGCCAGACTCAGTGGCTCATACCTATATAATCTCAGTACTTTGAGACCTTAAGGCACGTGGATCACTTGAAGTCAGGAGTTCGAGACCAGCCTGGCCAACATGGTGAAACACCGTCTCTACCAAAAAATACAAAAATTAGCCAGGAGTGGTGGTGTATACCTGTAGTCTTGGCTACTCAGGAGATGGAGGTTGCAGTGAACTGAAATCGCGCCACTGTACTCCAGACTGGATAACAGAGTAAGACTCCGTCTCGAAAAAAAAAAAGGAGGTAATGTTTCCATAAATTGTGTTATATTCTGAAAATAAAATACTTTGCACCCACTGGGAGTGGGGGAGGGAGGAATGAAACTTTGTGTACACATCTGGAGGAAGCTCCAAGAAATATTGTAAAACGGAAAAAGACAAGGTGCATAGTAGCAATTGCAGAACGCTTTCATCTGTGTTTAAAGAAGGGAAGATGGGATGCTGAGTGTGTGTGCCTGTGTTCTCTGTATGCACAAAGTGTTTGTGGAGAGACCTACAGACACTGATCAATGGTATCAGTTGCCTTTGTTGGATACATTCCATCGGAATAGATAGTGGCTCCTGGTAGCAAGGGAAGAGTTTCACTATAGCAGTTTCTACTGTTTGTATTTCCAAATGTAAACGCATGCTTATTCAACAAAGAAGTGCTTTTAAATGCATTGGTTTTCAGGAATCTGTGAATAGTCGGTTATCTTGTTATAAATCCTAAACACCTGCTTTTAAAAATGAATACTTTAAAATAGATGCTGCTACTTTACAAACAAAACTACTACTACCAACAAAGTAACAAAATAATTGCCATCCAACAGCATAGGTCACGGAATAACACAGTCATTCACCAAGTTAGCAAGTATTTCCTGAAGGTCTCCCGTGTGCCAGCCATTGCCCTAGCTTTTGAGGTCAACTAGCAGAAGACAGGCCAGACCTGTCATCCTGTAGGTGACGGCATCGCCCTGGCTTCTCAGCTCCTAATTGGCTCCTCCTTTGCAGGGTGCTGCTCATCTCCCCGATAAACACTGCAGCATTCAGGACTCAGGCTTCGCTCCTGGGGGTGCTCTCCCTTGTGATCTCATGTGATCTCAGGCTTTTCACTGCCACTATATAGCAGCAAAGCCCATTTCCTCCCAGTCCAGCTCTCTCTCCCAAATTCCAGATGCTGACACTGCTTGCTGTCTTCACTGGGATGCTGATGAGCTCTCTAGGGCTGCTGTAACTGTACCTCAACCTAGGCAGCTGAAGCAACAAGGGGTTGTGTCTTACAGTTCTGGGACCAGAAGCCTGAGATCAAGATGAGTCCAGGACTGGTTCCTTCTAATAGTTCTGAGGGAGAAACTGCTCCACGCCTCTCCCCTGGGCTCTGGTGATTTGCTGGTATCACAGCGTTCCTCGGCTTGCAGAAGCATCCTCCCGACCCTTGCCTCCATTCTCACCCCGGCTTCTTCATGTTGCATGTCCATGTCCAAATCCCTGTTTTTATAAGGACTCCTGTCATGATGGATTGGCGGCCACCTACCGCAGCAGGACCTCTTCTTAACTAATTACCTTTGCAATGACCATATTTCCAACTACACTCACATTCCAAGGCAGTGAAATACTCAGTGTTAGGACTTCACGTACACATTTCTAAAGGACACAGTTCAAAAGCGTTTGTTTAATGAGGACAGATGTTTAATGATAGCTCTGACTTAACATGTCCAAGCCAGACTCTGGCCCCTGCCTCTGCCAATTTCAGCTGCACTCAGAATCTCATGTCTCCACGTGGCCATTCTCTTCTCCCCAGGACAAAACATGTCTTAAAGCTGGTCTTCACTCTTCTTTTAACAGGTAAAAAGGAACGGATGTTTAGATGTGCTGAAACACCTGAGTGATCACTGAATCACTGATTCCATCTTAATGCCACACTCGAAACGTTTGGGCTGCTATAGAGCAGCACGCAAGGGGGGAGCCGGCTCCACATCCAGAGTGCAATCCCACGGGCAGGTGGTCCTGGGAGCCTCTAAAGCAACTTGTGTGTACGAGCTAGCTATGTTTTTACAAAGATTCATTTCATTTTAGTAAATATTTATTAATAGTTTATTCAGCAGACACTGGAAATATAAATAGAGAGAAAACAGACATGGACCCTTTCCCCCCAGAGTCGTGTTCTGGTGCCTCCACACTGAGCAAAAAGCCGCGGTCCTCTGCATGTCTGGCCGTGGAGTCTGTCAATGTGGAGGACAAGATCAGTGGTGGAAGGAAATGGAAGGGCTCCATTCAGATCTGTCCATGAACACCAAACCCCATATCCGCTACAGAAAGGACAAAAGTGGAAAGGCTGTGTCTCTCAAGGGTGCCATGTGGGTCTGAGTGTGGGACCTCACGGAGCAGAGGGCTGGATGAAGGCACCATCAAAGAGATGTGGCTCAACGCTGAATCCCAGCTGCACGAGGGACGGGAGTACCATCTCATCCGGGAAGACGAGATGACAGCAATAAATGGAAACGGAGTGTTTCTTTTCAAGGAAAGACATTATGAAGGAATCATAGGAAGAATGTTAGTATTTATTTCATTCATTGTGTTTTCTCTTCCCCTTCTCCAGCTGCAAAGGTAAGAAGTGCAGCTCTGAGCATAGACAGCTAAATCTTTACAGGGATGTCCTTATGCAGGAGCTACACAAGAGGGGGGACATAGGCATGGCTCTGAGGGGCAGCTCCAGCACCAGGGGCTCCCGTGCCATCCACTCACTTCTCAAAGGATGTGTCTACTTTTTGTTGGCTTTTGACTTCAGATGTTAAGAACAAGAACGTTTACCAAGTTCAAGATTTTCAAAGTACTGCCACATGTGCAGTCTTATTTGGTGATACGCATTTCACTTTTGCTGTATGAAAAAACTAATGTTGACAGTATTTGGGTAGATAGGCTGGATGCGGTGGCTCATGCCTGCAATGTCAGCACTTAGGGAGGCTGAGGTGGGCGGATTACCTGAGGTTAGGAGTTCGAGACCAGCCTGGCCAACATGGTGAAATCCTGTCTCTACTAAAAATACAAAAATTAGCCAGGCATGGTGGTGCACTTCCTAATCCCAGCTGCCTGAAGGCTGAGGCAGGAGAATCGCTTGAACCCAGGAGGCAGAGATTGCAGTGAACCAAGATTGGACCAGTCTGGGCAACGGAGTGAGACTCCATCTACACAAAAAAAGGTATTTAGGTAAATAATCCTCCTTAGGGTCACAGGTTTGAAGTTTAAAGAACTATGCAATCTGGTTTAGAGTAGCCAGTAAATGGCAATATGTAAGGATGACAGGTGTGTGCAGGGGTGCGCCCCTTTCTTCAGTGCTTTAGAGCAGCACTGCTGTCTGCCTTGGCTTGGTGGGAGAAGGCTCTGGACAGAGGGATGACACCATGGCACCGTCACAGTGGCTAGCAGGCTGGCACACGCAAGTCCGTTGGAGGACTCAGAAGGGGCAAGTCTAGCCTCACCTGAAGAAGCAGCAGGAGAATGGCAGAGGAGACTGGGTTGAGTTAAGAGGATGAGTATGTGTTCTGACAGTGACGGAGGAAAGTGCCAGGAGGTGGGGGCAAGGTGGGGAGCAGTGGGACACAGTCCAGGAGGCCGGCGCTGTCTTCTCCTGGCTCTGCCTTGACGCTTCTGGGAGAAGCGATAGAGAAGACAGGCAGGTCGGGTCTTGTGCCTGGCATGTGCTATGTTGGAGAACTTGAGGGACCATAGGGGAATTTTATTCAGGAGATAGATATGGCCAGATTTATTTGAGTGGGTTTTGTTTTTGGTTTTGTTTTTTTTTGTTTTTGTTTTTCCAGAGACTAGTGTGACAGTGGAAGGCATTGAGGGAGATGGGAGGCAATGCAGGGATGTCTAGCGATTTCTAGCTCTCCTGTGCCTGTAGCTCAGTTGTTCTCCACTAGACGTATTTTACGTTCATTCCTCCCTGAGTTCTAAGGAGCCTTGTCTGTCCATGTAGCCCCAGAGCCCTCCAAATTCTCATTAAACACAGTTATCAAGAGACTCCGCCTCTCAAACGCTGATAATTTCAATCACACAGGAAGTGGAATCTCATTTGATTTTGTAACTCAGCTTGGATTATTTTCTTAATACTCTGCTGTCTTCCTCCCTCCCCCTCTGTGGTTAGTCATTCATGCCGCTGTGTTTAAATTATACGAATTAAGAATTATCTGGCTGCATTCCACTCTGAGAGCCCTGTGGCAGGGCATTATTTAAAAGCATATATTAGGACTGGTACCATGATCTGCAAACACGCCTGGCGGTTTGGTTCAGGCTTTTTCATGTTGCAGCTTACAAGGTTAATGACTTTGAAGAGTGCAATGCAAGGAGGAAGTGCCTGGCAGACTAGATCATTTGCACAGGGGTGAACTTCTTCCCACTGACATTTTGAGAGGAACTGCCGGGGCAAGGGAGGATTGGAGAACTGGACCGCTGGACACCTTGACTAATAGCAATAAAGTGAAAGGAAAACAACCTTACTGTATGCACGTTATGCTCACTTATTGCTATGGTACTACCATGAGCAGTGTTTCTATAAGGATTTATTTACTGAACAGCAGCATGTAATTAATCAATAGGTTTGCAAATTTTTAGGAATTCCCTCTAAATCCAAAACTATGAAAAACACCACTAGCAATGCAGAATTCCTCTGTAATTAGTGGAGTCCTACATTTCCTGGAGCAGCATAATTTCAGGAATGCTAGGAGAGGATCACCTGTTCCTTGCAGTCTTAAATTTCATTTGTAAAAATGTGTCCAACCGCAGAAAGGAAGAACTAATGAGTCCCACAAAGCTCAAGTTTGTTTACAGTCTCTAAATATCTACATATCTATGGAATACCCAGTGAATAAATGTATTTTTTGGGGGGGTGATATCGGGGACTTTCAAGCAGGGAGATTGAAATAATTCATATAAGGTGGACATACACATCTAATATATAGTCCAATGTAACATATTTTCAAGATTAGCAAAATAAATGTTTTCCCCCACCCCACAAGGTCAACCTACTCTATAGGGTGCGGTGGGAAGTTGACAATAATCAACCTGCCTCTGTGCTATCTTCGATGTGGTGGTGAGGATAATTTTTGAGTTAACATTTCATTTATGAATGATTTCCAGGATGATTGATGTTCAAGCCACGATCTGCAGTTTCTACCTCAGCACAAAATTGGAGCTCAGAGTTGGAAGTTCTTTCTCCCACAGCTCACCTCACATCCTAAATAAGGAGCCTCTGTTGCCATGGGAAGTGATGGCCAGACCCCTTGTTGATCCACCCTGGACTGCACTCTTTATAACAAGTAAACCCTGTCGCTTTAAGCCATTCAGCTTTGCACATGGTTTGCTTTTAGAGCAAAGTTTAGCATATCCTGACTGATACATCCCCACATGTATCAATGATGTAGCATCATTGAGGGTCTGTGAAAGCTTGGAAGAAGAGTCTACTAGATTAGATAGAGTGGCTGTGGCTTCATTGGTAGCCTTGCTGCACTGTGGGGACAGTGTCTGGTTACATTGTGGTAAACAGTGTCCTTTGTAAGTGATCAGTGTGAACATGCATCCCTTTCACACTCTTCAAATAGTGGGCACTTCTCTTGCCAGGTTGTAGATGTTTGCTCTCTGCTCTCCACCCTACTGCTGGGCAGTCTCTTATTCCCTCTCATCAAATAGCTACTTAACCAGAAATAGCATTCGCCCACTAGCACATCTGTCCTTCTCAGCTTAGTCTCCACTTCACCCTGCTTCACAGCCATTTGCCATCACGCTTCCCCCAGTGTTATTGTACGAGAGATGGATGGGTGGTGCATTGTAGGCTGAGGAGTGAGGACCAGCGTCCCCAGAGCTGCCTGGGCTTCAGGGCTGCGGGCACACAGAGACCCTGAGAGGAAGTGATACTATTAGATATTTTCAAGGAGATAGGCAAGGTCATACAATTCTTGCTTTGCGTATCAATGAACACTCCGAGGTTCGCCAAGGCTGTGTGTTTCCAACTAACCAAAACCTCCCTGAATATTAAAATACACACAATATAACAATATGGAACTGTATCTGGCTAGCCTAGTGTCTGGTACAAAGTAGGTGCTCAATAAATATGGAATGAGTGGATGAGTTTCCACTCCAGTGTTTGATTACAGTCTTATGTTATTGTCATCTGAGGTATGATACCCTAAAGAAGAAGTGAACGATCCCTAAAAAGAGGATATTTCATCTTTGGTGTCCCCATAGCAAACTGACACACCTGTCAAACAATATGTATTCAATGAGTGCTCGATGATTTGAATCAAGGCCCCTCTCACCTTTTTGGCATGTCTGCCTACGGTAAATACCATATTCCATACCATTTTGCGCTCAGTATAAAACCATCAGCATGGAGAACCCTCTGCAGGAAGTATCTATTCTGTAAATAACCACCCTCTCCTCACTTTGAATCTCAAATTTTCCAAACTTTTGGACCTAGAGTGGCTCGAATACTACTGCTCATTTCTTATTGTGATGACAAGATGGTGTCGGAGGTTTCATGATAACTCCTGTGCTCAAGGGACTGGGGGAAAAAATCACTTTGCATCACACTTTGGGGAATACACAAAACTCAGTGGCTTTAAAATTAATCATTTACATCTAAGAGAAAATACCATGGGGAAAAAGAGTAGAAAAGAGATAAGCAATTTCCTTAGTATGCTGCTGAAGCATATTTTTTAAATTATAGTCTTTTGAATTGTAATCCTTCAGGAGCATTTTCAACAGTTCCAAAGAACAAAGGTGAGAAAAGTTTTAGTAATTCTGGGCTTAATTGTTCATACTAAGAAATATACTAACAGGCCATATGGGGAGGACAGGAAGGAGAGGAACATCATTGCTGCAGATATCAACATAATATTTTTTCATTTCATGAGAGAGACTTAGCCAAGCCAACAGCTGCTGGAAAGAAGGCTGTCCTTCTTGCCTGGTAAACAAACTCATTCAACGCAAGGGCTTTTCTCAACCAGAAGCAGATTCTGGCTGTGGGAATCCCACCCACAGCGGGTGGGGGCCTTCCTGAGGCCATGAGGACACCTCTCTCAGTACTGATTGCTTCTGTGCCTGCACGCACAGACACACGTAACTTAGCCACCCCAGTACAGCATGTGTCTGACTGTGCTGGCGTGAAGGTGCCTGTTATCTGACTCACTCATCCCTGCAAAGAGGAAACAGAGGCCCAGAAAACTTCCAGGAACTACCAAAGCCATGAAGCAAGTTAGGAGAAGATGTGAGACTAGTATATTTGTTCTCTGCACTCCGATTCCTCTCCAGAAAGCCTTCTTTCCTTGGGGGTCGCACCAGTTAACCAACAGCTGTGTATCTCTTCTGTGAGAGCACTGCTCTCCAGGAAGAATGGAGCGCTCTCTGGCCTAATTTTGCCATCCTCTCAGAATTGCGTTAGATGGGGTTGACCGCTGTAACCTTCAAATGCCAGGCTTGGCCAGACAAGGCTTAAAACCACAATGGCATAGCCACCTTTGACTGTGGAACCAAGTACAAAGCATATAAGGTTTTTAAATGCCTATTTTAAAAGCTGTTTCATTTTAATGTGTCACATTCTTGGCTCTGGAAAGAACTCAGAGCGAGCCCGCGAGGCCGGGCTGGAGGCCGCGTGTGCAGCCCGTGCAGCGATCAGCGCAGAGGACACTCCGGCAGAGCCAGTTCAGGGCCAGCTCGCTCCGCTCGGTGGGGGGCAGAGCAGCCTCCTATTCCCCCTGCGGGGAACCAGACAGCCCAGAGCCCGCGATCCCATCCCACTCTGCTCCAGAGACGAAGTGCTAGCTCCGTCCAAGGCGTCCCCCTCAAAAGTCTGCAGACCCCACGACCGCCTGGGGCCCCCTGCTCCCTTCTCAGCGAGGTGTGAGTGACACGGGATACATGTTAATGCCCATGTGTGAGGCTACCCTTCATGCCTTTTAAAGCTGCTTTCCCTCCTGAGCAGGCCAGGAAAATGTCCACGCAGCAGCAGGGTGGAGCGCGAAGGAGGCATGGAAATTCTACCTAAGCCTAAAGGTTCTTCTGGGCGCGCCTTTGTCGGCCCCTCCCGGATGCTGGCGGAGAGTCCGGTCCTCGTGCCCTGTCAATCCCCGCGGGGGGTGGGGGGGTGCTGCGTGCTGCTCCCCTCTGCTCCTTCGATGTGCCCCCAGCCCACGACTCCCTCCCCTCCTCCTCCCTCCTGATGAGTGGCCCCCCCGCGTCTCTGCACAAGCACACCAGCCAACCTGCTTCTAGAAATAGTGTGTGTGCGTGCACGCACGCGTGTGTGCCTGATATCAAAGCAACAGCCTAATACTCTAAGAACGACTCTGTGTTGGGGCAGCCTCCGCCGGGATGCACTTCATGTGGCTGCGGTGCCCCGCAGGGCGGCTTCTTCCCAAGTCCTGTCTCAGATATGCTTGCACACCCTGGCCCTGGGAGCGAGGCCTCGCCCCATCGAAGGCAGAGCTGGAACATCCAGAGGGGCCCGCCTGCCAAAACGCACACGGGGTAGGGGGTGGGGGCTGCCCTGTCCCTCCTGGGGTCTGGGGATGGGGCTGAGGTGCCCACATAGGGAGCTCATGAGGAAAGCCCCCACCCCACTCCACCACACCCGAGGAAGCTGATGATGACCTGCTGGAGAGACAGGCGCTTCTACCCAAGAAATCGCTCCTGCGAGAGCTCCAGTCACAGTGTGGAACACACAGGAGGGAGGACGCTGAGTCTGAGTCCAAGGCTGCGTGGGGAAGGTGAGCTGAGCTCTCCTGCACGTGGTTAGAAGACACCCAAGAGTTGAGTTGTGGGACATTCAACTTGCAGATTAGAGAGTAAGGGGGCGAGGCCGCAGGTGGGCAGAGCAGCCTTGTGTGCAGCCACAAAGCCTGGCTCTGAACTGGGGCTGCAGGATCCAGAGCCCGTGTTCTTACTGCAGCGAAGGTAACCCCCAGCCTGCTCAGCTCACACTTCCTTCAGGCGGTGCAAGCTCAGGAGGTCAGGGAGAACTTAGAGGCCCAGGAAAGCGGATGATGATGAACTTCTAAAGAGATTGATTCCATATCACATTCTTTTCCTCAGCATCCTATTCCAAAATTTACCAGCCGAGTTCCTGATTGTATTCACATGACTCCTCTAGAAGTGCTCTGGTGATTTCACAGAATATTTTCTTAGATAAATGGAATGACAGAGGAAATGCAAATCATTGTTCCATGACTTGAGAAACAGTCATCATTTAAACTTATTTTTGAATTGGAGGAACTTAGTTTATTTTATTGCGTTCCTTAGCTATGTGTTTAATAAGAACTAGAATAATTTACATGAAGTGGTGGAAAACTAATGTAACTTTATGTATATTTGGACTATGGGACTGTAAAACTTGTTTAACGTTAGCTTAGTCATTAAAAATATCATTGGACAAATGTCTTTTCTCTCTAAACTTAACTGTGCCAAGATGTTCAGCCAGTGTTGCTGAGTAAAGAGTTAACTCATGCCACTGACCACCTCTGATGCATGGATTTGCTCTTCATAGATTCCATTTTTCCTTGGAATGCATTGTTCCAAGAAGTTTCCTCCATTAAATCCAGATTTTCTATTTGGTCTGTGTAAACACTGCTCATTGTGTGTAAATGGGCATAAATATTCAGGAAATACATTCCCTGAATTAAGTTCCTGAAGAAAAAGTGGTTTACAAAATGCAATTACATTTCCCCCTTGTCTCAAATTCTTTATTTAGAATTAGAAATCTGAAAAAGGAAGAATAAATAAATAAATATGAGATGACATTTATCCATTTAAGTCATTCAGCCGACATTGAGTATCTAACATTTGAGAGTTTCTGGGAATAGAAAACTAGATACATCATAATTTCTGCCTTCAGAAGATGTGTAGTCTGAGGAAGTGAGCATGTAAACAGACAATTATAAGAGAGTGAGCAACACAGCAATGGGGGTAATCAATGCAGAGGCTGCTCCATGGGAAATGATCATGTCAACAAAGGCTGGAAACAGAAAAGTGGCTCAGGCACCAGGAAAGCCCCTCCCCCTCAGAATGGCACTTCACTAACATGGAGGGTTGGGAAGTCAGCTTTGGAGAGGTTTCACCAAGCTCAGTTTGTAAGGGCGAATCACAATTAGCCAGGGCAAAAAGGTGAAGAATGAACTACCTACTGGTAGAGAAAAACATATTAAACAACATTTGGGGGAATTTCAGGCAGTAGGTATACAGTTGGAAAGAGGTGAAAGGCACCCCCATGGCACTGGGCTTATGTGATGGTTTCAGCAGAAAGTATAGGAAGGTCCCAGGGTGGTGTGGAGGCAGTGAGGAGGACAGACCCAAGGTGCCATCTGAACAGAGGGAGTTCATGTGTGCAGCTGTTACTGTGGACTCAGGAGAAGTGATACAAGTGAAGTGAGCCAGCAAACTAGAGATACAAGTGACAATATTGAAGAGCTTTGGAAAGATGTAGAATTTCCTCTAGGTGAGTGTCAGATGTAGATATTAAAGGATTAATGTAGCTTTTCAGACTTCTGGTCCCAAATAATGAATAGATCCATTCTCCTTGCTCCTGCCACCAAATACAACTGTGAACCCAGGATGGCACTTGAGGGGACCCCAGGAGGACTCTGGGTGGAGAGGAAGGCAGGTGTGTCCAGGACCGGGAGGAGCAGCACAGTGCCAGGTGTCAATCCTCACCCAGCAAGGAAGGCTGCCAGACATGGTCTCCACCCCAACCCAGCACCAGTAGGTCCTCAGATGGCTCATCCTCCAGATGGAGCAGAATTCCTCCAGCAGCACCAGGGGCACCACTGGCAGGGGCCTATCAGAGCCCCATCAGAAATCAGTGACCAGGAGTCTACTTACCACTAAGCCTGAGATGCCTTTTCCCTGCTGAGACACACAGGAGTGAGAGGTGGAACCAGAGAAGGGGCCTGCCACAGCAAGCAGCTGCTCAGAGAAACTCTACTGCCAAAGGCCTTGGACTCTTCTGCCCTGACCAGAGGCACTTGCGTAGCCCAGGACACAGACACATAGATCCCACCACATCCTTCTCACACCAAGAGCCTCCTGAGGCTGCTTTTCCCACTACACAGGCCACACCATCAGGGACCAGTGGGAGCCACCCAGGGAGCCAGAAGAACCAAACAGACCAAACAACACAGCAAAGACTGAAAAAATTAAGCTGCCATCGGAACCACAGTCCACAAAAATAGTCCAAGACTTATGTGCTGAACCTAAACTGGGTGACTTTCCGCTAAAACATAAAATTTAAATAAGGCTGAGAGATTCCTAACATAATAGACAAAATGCTCAGCGTACAACTGAAAATCACCTGTCATACTAAGAACTAAGAGATTCACAACTTGAATGAAAAAAGCCAATAAACTGACGTCAACAGTGATATTAATCCAATGTTGAAATTGTCTGACAAAGTTTAAAAGCAGCATTATAAAAATGCTTTAATAGGCACCTGCACATCCTCTTGAAACAAATGAAAATACAGGAGATTTCAGCAAAGAAATAGAAGCTATAAAAATAATCAAATAGAAAATATAAAATGAAAAATTAAAATTTGCTAGACAGGTTAAACAACAGAGTAGGAATCATAGAGTACATAATCAATGAACTTAAGGAAGTAAAAAAGAATTCACCAAATCTGAACAAAGAAAAAAATAGACCAACAAAATGAATACTGTCTTAGATATCTGAGTGACAATAAGAAAAGTCTGACATTTTATATGATCGGATTATCAGAAACAGAATAAGAAAACTGTAGCTAAAAGAATATATTAATAAATAATAGCTGAATATTTCACAAATGAGTGAAAGACACAAACCTACATATCCAAGAAGCTGAACAAGTCTCAAACAGTATAAAACCAATGAAAGGCATACCAAAACACATCATAATTAAACTTTTGAAAACTAAAAGAAAAAAGAAAATCTTGGAAGAAGCTAGAGGAAAATGACACATTCCTGGAGGAGAACACCAAGTAGAATGACAGCAGATTTCTCGTGACTCCATGACAGTCAGAAGGAGGTGACAGTATTTTTGTGCTCAAGAAAAAGAGCTGTGAAATTCTAATTCTATACATGAGAAAACTATCTTCCAGGAAGTAAAGGAAAATAAAAGCATTCTCAGATAGATAAAACATGAATTTGTTGTTACTAGACCTAGCCTTAATGAATGGCTAAAGGAAGTTCTTCAAACACAGAGGAAATGATGACAGAAACAATCTTGGAAAATGAGAAAGGAAGAAGGAACAATGGAAAGATTAAAAATATGGGTAAATAACATGAGCTATTCTTTTCCTCGTGAGTTTTATAAATCATAAATGATGACTGGAACAAAACTTACAGCAGCATCTGATATTTGAAACAGTTATATGTAAAAGTGGGGATGGTAAAGGGTCTAATATGAAAGTGAGGGTTTTGACACGTCACTTGAAATAGTAAGATACTGACACCAGTAAATTGTTATAAGTCACATATGTATGTAGTAACCACCACAGAAACCAGTATTAAAACCAAACAGAGATGCAGTTTTATAAATAAGAAGTATAAACAAATCAAGATAGAATTCTGAAAAAAGTTTAATTCACAGGAAGGCAATACAAAATAAGCAGGGGAAGAGAAACCAGCAGAACAAAGAGAAAATTAAAAATGGAATGACGAATTTAACTACCAACAAATAAATAATTACCTTAAATATAAATGATCTGCTAATTAAAAAGCAAAGATTATCAGAGTAGATACAAATACAAGTTCCAATTACATACTACTGAAAAGAAAATACAATCCAATAATATAGGTAGGTTGAAAGCAAAGGATGGAAAGACATGTGCCATATAAACATTAATTTTTAAAAATCAGGAGTTACTATATTAATATCTAATAAAGTAGACTTCAGAGCACAGAAAACTGCTAGAGGCAAAGAGCGATATTAATAAAGATGAAAGGATCAATTCATCAGGAAGACGTAATGATTATAAATATGGACACATACAAAATAAAAACCTTAAGACATGTAAAGCAAACACTGTGGAGCTGACAGGAGAAATTAATAAATCCACAACTCTAGTTGGAAACTTCAAAATTTCACTTAGTAACTGATAAACTACTAGGTAGAAGGTCAACATAATCCATAACAAAAAAATTTGATAAATAGGACCACATCAAAATTTAAAGCTTTTGTTTATAAAATCCCTTGTGAACAGAATAAAACAATCAGCTACAGACTGGGAGAAAATATTTGCACATATCCAACAAAGAAAGAGTAGCTAGAACATGTAACAAATTCTTAAAATTCAATGGTAAAATGTCAAACGATTCAGTTAGACAATGGGTAAAAGACATGAACACACATATCCCTAGAGCAGATTTATAGGTGGTTAAAAAAACCACATCTAAAAAGATGCAGCCTCATTAGCTCTCAGGGAAATGAAAATGAAAATTGTAGTGAAGTATCACCTATCAGAATGGCTAAAATCTATAATTATCTCACTAAAATTTCCAGTTAAAATAAAGAGTTTAGATCTGTAACACCAAAATGAAATTTACAGTTGAAACGTGGAACACTTTGTCGGGGTTATTCCGGAAAGAACCAAGCGTAGAGAAATACACAGTATCCTAAAGGAAGAAGTTGAGGGAGGAGCAGTCATTTTGCCTTTTGCTGGATGGCTCTGGGTGGCGGGGTTTAAACCCTTAGCTGAAAGGGACTGTGCTCAGCCATCTCCTTTTCTGGATCAGAACTGGCTAAGGTTCCCTAACAGTATTGAGCCTGGTGACGAGGTAGCGAGGTCCCTATTTTAACTGAGTTTGTTCCAAGTTATTAAGGACCATTTTCTGAAAGGCTTCTATATATTTCTTTTCAGAGAAACAGTCAGAGTCACTCGGGTCTTTGAAATGTTGTCAAGGGTCCTACTTTGGACAGTGTGAGTTTCTGAGCACCAGGTGAGGACATCGGTCAGGAGCGAGGCCACGAAGGCTGACTGTACTAAGAACCAGAAAGAACCGGAACTGGAAGCGGAGTCCCTTGGAAACTTTCTGGCTTTCTTGTTTCTGTAATCCGATGGTTAATGGAACAGGTTGGGGAACAGACAGCAAGAAGACAGTGAGCTTACAAGCATTCACATGCTTGCCTTCCTGGAGTGCTTTGGTCTCCAACCCCAGATCCTCATGAGAACCAAAACAGAAGACCAAAATCTAATTAAATTGGAAAAGGAGATTCTCTAGCATCTTATAACAAATATCGAAGAAATATTTCAAGCACACAAAAAAAAAAAAAAAAAACCTCGCAAGGTAAATAAGAGTATTTCCTTCCAATCACCATTTTTTCTTTTCCTGTTATTAGTCACAGTGCACAAAGATAATTCCAAAACTTTATTTGTATAATGTCATTGGCTTACCGAAACATGAGGGTGCCTCATTCAGCATATTTTATCAACCAAAATACGTAAAAGTCTACAATGTTTGCACAGAACAGAACTATCATCTGTGAGAGATATTGCTTCAGTTTGGGGCCTGGTTGTTAAATTTCCTCACCAATTTTTTCTCATCAATTTTTTTATTTATTGCACCAATTTCTACCAATTAATTTTCCACAGGTATAGGTGACAGAAAGACATTTGTCATAACTTAATGTCTTCATTACTGAGGAAAATGGCAGTGATTGAATTGAATAGATCTCTCATTCAGCTCAGGGGCAATATCTTCATTTGCAGCCATTCTGATTGCTTTATTCCCCCATCCCAAAAAGAACACCATATTGTAAGGGAAAGTAAAAGTAGCCCCAGGGGCTATCCGTGTTGAGATCTACAATGATGCCATTTTGCTGTAGGAGCTAAACTTGAAAGCAGTCTTTACTCCAGATGCACCCTGCTTCCAGGCCCAGGACAGGGTTTTAGACAGCTGAACTAGAAAGCAAGCAGCTGTCTCTAGAACACCAGTGGCCCCATTGCCTCGACCACACTGAGCACTGCCTCTCCTCCCCGTGTCTTGTCACTGCCTGCGTGCCTGCCTGTCTGCTTCCGTTAGAACCCAACTTCCCTTACTGAGAGAAATTACACCATGTTTCACTATGTCTTCCTAATATCACCGCAAAATTTTTAGCACTGGGAATTTTACATAAACATCTGCACTCAGAATTAATCTTACGTTAATTGCATTAAAATGCAATTAATTTAGCATACACTTAACAGAGTCTCTTAGAAAAATATTCCTGTGTTACTGCACTTTAAATGGCAATTATAGTATTTAAATCAAAGCCCCTTTAAGGAATTTCCAGAGCATGTTTGTGTGATATTGTGAGTGTCAGGAACTCCTTCCCTACAGCTTTGCTGTCCCATCAGGTTCACAGGTACCAATGAAATCCTAATAATGCGTCAGTCTCTTCACAGTCAAAGGAAGGATAAGGACCAGTATCAGTAGCGTAAGATCCACAGACTTGCAAGCCTGCTCCATTTTGTGCTTAGGGACACTGAATTATTTTCAACTTTGAGCAAAAATGGAACAATAGAAATGGAATCATGCAGGAAGTGAATTTTGTTGCAGAATGAACCAATGACAGTGCTTGTCCCGTGTACCCTGCGATACCCATGATTCTTTTCCTTCTAGGGATTTTAGGCAGGTCTGCCCTGTTTCTCTTCCTCTGGGGCTTGGCGCTGCTGCCCGAGATCACAGTCCTTCTCCCACATCCTCCCTTCCTGTATGGTTCCCTACCGCCTGTGACAGATGCTGTTTGACTTCTTTACAACTTCAAGCTAACAAATAAAAATATTTACAGTCACTTTAAGTTTTCGATTTTTTTTTAAAGGAAAGAGAGGTGGGGGAGGAAGAGATCCATAAACCTCGGGACAATCCTCTTCCTATTTCTTGGAAATCTGGGATTTGATCATGAAACACGGAGATCCAGTTGAAGTCTCCTGAAGTTTTCTCCGCCACCCACTGTGTCATCTGACGTCCTTCTCTCCTGTCTTTGAATTGCATTGATTACGATTCAGACTATACCCATATTTACAACTGATTTGGAAGTTGTAACTGAACAGAATCTCAATTCTCAGTTGTCAGAAAAATTACTATTGTATGGTATCAAACAATGTAGTTAGAATTCTTAAGAAATAAAAGAAAAAAGATTCATAAAATCCTGAAGAAAAAAAAAAGATGTTAAGACCCTTCTACTGTCAAACTGGTATTGATCATTGTGTTAGTCCTACAAATTCAGATTCTCTCAAAATTGAGATAAGTTCCCATCAATTTGTTACTCTTGATGCTTGGAGAGAAATTGTCCAATATTTTTGGGCATGGGAGGAAGGAACAGGTGTCTGAAGCCCAGAGGGACGTGTAGTGCTGAGCTTCTGTTTTTTAAGGTAACAGGAAAATGACACCACTGGAAAATGACTTCAGCAGCATCCAAGATAACATCACAGAGATCCAGCTTGCTTCAGGAGAAACCAAGGTTAAAAACATTCTCAGAACAGTTTCCTTCATTTCGCATGGGTGTAGGACTGTTGTGCCTGCAGTGAAGCAGAAAATAAAGTTAATAATGAGAAAGTTAAAGATTAAAAGGACCCAACAAGGACATATGTTTCCAAATGTGCGTTAATATTTTGCACATGTAGAGACTCAGATAAGTTGTTCAGGTGACTCAGGTAAATATGAGCTTCCATCCAATGGCATTTGGGCATCATCAGTCAGCAGTCACTCTCATGTCTCCACGGTGTGCCCCACCTGGGGCTAGGCCTTGGATTCCAATATTGCTCCAGAAATGAAACACTGCAGGCATCATGCCATGTAAAACATACTGCAGAAGTGAAAGAGTTCAACAGCCCTAGCTGCCTGTCACATGCCAAACACGTTCCTGGGCACCAGGGCACAAAGGCAAACAATGCTGGCTTCCTATCTTAGGAGAATTCACAGTAGGATTGAATCCAAAGTAAGCCTTGAGGGTTACAATTGGGTCGCTAGGAAAGAATTGGTGTGGGGACTTCCACAGATACCCTCAGAGCTGAAGATCACCTTCTTTCTCTTGCACTTTCCAGAGTAGAAACGAAAAGGAACGTGAAGCTTCAAAACACAGACACACACTTTTTTTCTCTGATAGATCTAAGGGTGTCTTCCCACTGCCTTGGAAGTGGAAGTGGACATAGCACTTGTGCAGGGACCACTCTTAGGGCGGAATAAGGAGCAGGCCTAGAAAGCTTGGCACAGCCGGTCTGGGGACCACGGACACCCAAGTGTTCACAGTGGCAGGAAAACCTGTCAAGAGGCAGGCGCACCTCATCTCTGGTCAGTGGTAGGGCTGTCGGATGTATGAAGGACGTTTAGCAGCATCCCATAATGTTTTCCACCAGCAGCTGTGACAACCCTAAAGTCTCCCAGCAAGGCCAAGTGTGCCCAGGGGGCAGACTCGTCCTGGCTGAGAGCCCCTGGCTCTAGCACGTGGCATTAGGTCTCTGAAGTCACTGCGCTGTTGGACCCCAGTCAAACTGGTCTGGAGAGGACACCATGGGGAGTTGCCTCTCCTCCTATCCCACTCTAAAGTGAAGAAAAGGCTGTGCCCTGCCACCGCCAGCAGCCATCTGCCCCTGCAAACCAACCAGCTCCCCCTGCTGGGTAGCAACACCGCGGCAGCAGATCGGGGCAATGCAAAACGACCTGTGTGCCTGGGAATGCTGCCCAGTCTCTCCAGTTCCCGTTATGTGAGGTGAGGGCATTTCTTGGTCAAGCCAGTTTGAGTAAGCAAGTCCTGTCACTCACCGGTGAAGCCATCTTAAATGAGGGAGTGGCAAATCCCAGGAGAGCTGTGGCATCCGAGGGTCTGTATCGGCTGAATAGGTCTGCAAAGGCTGGGTTGACCTGAGGCTCCCCATCTGTGTGCAGCCTCTGCCAGACCCAGTGTGTAGCAGGCAGTACGTCCCAAACCTCCCCCAAACCCCGACCTGAGTGCCTGGCACCCTTTACAAACCGGCTTGTCCTGGTCTTCCCCATTCCTGTAAATGGCAGCTCCATTCTGCTAGGTGCTCAGGCCACCCGCACCCTTGACTCCTCTCTCTCCCCGATGCTGCTGTCTCGTTTTCAAAATGTATCCAGAATCCTTCGCCCAAGCTCCCACTTTGGGCCAAACTAACATTGTCTTTGGTCAAGTCTATTCCTAAAGCTCCTAAATAGTCTCCCTCCACCCACAGAGATGGTTGTCTGTCTCGTCCACTGGAATGGCAGCTCTGTGAGGGCAGACAGTTCCATTTGTCCTGCTCGCTGCTACCGAGAATCTACAAAGGTGCCTGGCACTTAGAAGCCATATCTGTTGAAATAATTAATTAGTTAATTAATTAATAGGTGTGGGTAGTATTTTGCTAACTAAACTTGTTATCACAATTCTGTGATAAAAGTAGCAGTCATACATTTGATGCATATCTGGAAATTCTGTGAAAGGGGATTATCACCTGCCTACGGTCCAGGAAATTAACTACCTGGAGGAATTCATGCAAAAATCTCTCATGGGAGTTAAATGTGCTGAAGTCCTTCCAAATATATACTCTAAATGCTTGTGTAAAGGCCAGTTAGTTGGATTTCCTCTTTCTTGCTCTCCATATACCTGTCTCTAAGATAAGTATTTGGAAGTCCAATTGTAAGCTGCAAAGATACACAATCTCTTGGTCACTCCTTAAGCATTTGGAACTAAATTACAACCGTATAGACTCTGATACAAGAGGGAATCTGATCTGATTCCTTTAAAAGTAGAAAATTGTAAAATCAACCCAAATGTCTAGAATTCACAGCCAGAACCTTAATTCTCCTAGACTCCATAGATGAAGCAATAAAGCAAACACGATGCCTTGGAGACGGGAGGCCCACTTCCACAGGACTCATCTCAGCAGCCCTCCCGCTTCTCTTGCCATCTCTCTTCTCCATCTGCTAGAGACACCACCACCTGTCTACAGACACCACCACCTGTCTACAGACACCACCACCTGTCTGCTCCACCCCGCCTTTCCCCATGATGACAGCACCAGTTTGCATGCCCGGGCCTTGCATTCAACCACTGGCGAACTGCATGGACTTTAGCAAACCTCGGCAACTCTATACCTCCCTTATTCTCTGTAAATGCTGTGATATCTCATAGGCTGAGGAAGCCAGTGTTGAAAAGTGTGAAGATGCGAAGAATGGTGTTGCCATTGCTCCTGACTCTTGTCCCTGTCTTTCTCCAGGTGCGTGTTCTTTTGTCGTCTCTAAATTGAGTGCTGTCTTTCTTTTCCAGTTCCTCCTCTCCGCATGCAGATAAACCAAGCATCACTTCTCATGTAATTATGCTTTACTATTCCTAGATATTAGTGGAAGCAAAAGGAAAAGAGGAGGAAGAGCTGGTAAAAACAGTGTTTAAGAAGTATTGTGTCTCACCTGCATTTAAATTTTGGAAATAAAACCATGTTGTAACAAGTTTGTCATTAAGAAGTCATGGAGGCTGGGCGCGGTGGCTCACGCCTGTAATCCTAGCACTTTGGGAGGCCCAGGCGTGCGGATCATGAGGTCAAGAGATCGAAACCATCCTGGCCGACATGGTGAAACCCCGTCTCTACTAAAAAATACAAAAATTAGCTGGGCCTGGTGGCGCACGCCTGTAGTCCCAGCTACTCGGGAGGCTGAGGCAGGAGAATTGCTTGAACCCAGGAGGGGGAGGTTGCAGTGAGCCGAGATCGTGCCACTGCACCCCAGCCTGGTGCCTGGCGACAGAGCAAGACTCTGTCTCAAAAAAAAAAAAAAAAAAAAAAAGAAGAAGTCATGGAATTGGAGATAGAAAGCAACGGTCTGGGCTATGTTAGCATTATGGTGGAATCCACAAAACAACATCCCATCCTTACCGTGTTCTGTGGCTCTGGTGTTCTGTCTTTTCCTAAACAGAAAGGAGATTCGGAGGCAAGATGAAGACAGGTGTGCAGGCCTCAGGGAATAGAATTAGAACTCAGAGACTCCAGGTCACACATCTGAGCGTCACCAGCTCCCACCATTTCTGGCATGTCTTGCTGGAGCTGCAGATGCGTGAGATCTGGGCTCCGTTGAGAGCTGAATCGTCAGTAACAGTCACCCCTTATATTCTCCTTTCCCAGAATAAGCTTCACCGGGGGCTACTTTCCAACCTGCCCACGTGTTTCTCCTGCCACCCAGGGTAACAGTCAACATTTCCCCCTCATGCTGGTGCATCCCCTTTTGACCCCTAGTTTCCATCCTCTCATCTCCCTCACGGATTCCCTCACGGACTTGCAATGCGTGTGTGTTCCTGCCTGACCTTGGTTCAGCATGTGGCATCGTCTCCTCTTGATTTAAGGTGCCTTGAGCGTCAGTTAGACCTGAGATCACTCTAAATAGGAAGCATCCTTCAAAGCAGGGTGTCAGCAACATCTTGCTTCTATTCCCGATTCAGACAAGAGCCCCCAACTCAGCCAGTGTACTCAGAAAGGGGATGTGGAGTCTTGCACCTGGGAAGGTGTCATTCTGCTGGAGGCCACCATGGAAGCAACTCCCAAGATGACTTTTTATTCCCCAGGCAGGTGCTCTGGATTGCCGAGTCACACGTGGGCAGAAGCAGCCTTCTCTCTGAGCTGTGAGGACAGTCTGTGTGCATCCACTGGAGGAAGACTTCCTCACCTGGCTCACCAGAGGGCGGGTGAGGCGGATGCAGCGGAACCACCCCCACGTGTCTTGTCTCAGCCTCAGGCAAGAGGAAATAGTCACTTTTCACTACCACAGACATCTCAGCAACAGGTCTTTTTCTTTTCTTTAGAATCTTCAAGTAGGCTTGTTTTCCTTTGTCACAGTATCTTTCACATACATTTCTATACAAAATATACCTAACACTTTCATGTGAAATGATTGAACAGCACCAGCTATATAAGCTTGCTTACTTTCAAGGTTAAATGTAGGCAGCCAATGAAAAAAGTCTGGGGAAGCATCAAAATCTGTTCTCACTGCTTTTCACTTGTTTTCAAGTCCTATTCTCAAATTCCAAGTCTTCCAGGCCCATTTATTTTGAACATTCCTTAAATCGAGAGTGACTGGGAAACGACTATGTTGTCACTGCTCCAGAGAATATTAGGAGCTGTCCTCCAGCCTCTCTGTGATGAGTGATGGGCAGGGGGGGCTTCTCTCAGGACGCGTGTCCTTCACCTGGGCACCACCTCCCCCGCTGTGGGAGGAGGCTCAGCCTCAGGGGGTGCGTCCTCAGGCCAGCTGCTGGCTCTGGCATCAGGAAGCCTGTCCAGCTTTAAAGCATGCTGAGAATGCTTCGCCTCCAGCTCCAATCTGAACTTAAATTGGAGGCCGCTGGTGGTCTTCCATCTTGACTCCCAGAGTGCTCCGGAAGCGACAGCCCCGGTCGCACCATGCTTACTGGGCGTTGGTCTGTCTTCACTTTTTTGTTTTGTTTTTGAAAATGGAGCTTGATCACTTTCGCTGAGCTGCTCTTCGGACTGGCCCCCAGGGAATGTCTGCCTGAAGAATAAACAGCCAGCCGGCTGCAGTCCTGGACCTGCCCTGCCACTGCCCACGGGCATCATCTCAGAACACATCACCTTCTGGAATGTGTGGCACCACCTCAAACCCTTCCTGCAGGTGACCAGGGGTCCTGGCCTCCTGGGTGCACATTCCTTCATCCATGAAGAAGCCGGGCCACATTTTTAGGTGGGTCTGTCACTGTTCTCCATGCCCTAGCCTGCTTCCAGCCAAGGACCAAGACAGACACATCTTTTACAAGCACCTCAGGTCGTTGTGGTACCTGGGGGATGAGCTGACCTTGGTGCTACAGGTGGGGGCCTCTTCCATCTGGGTCTTCATTTTCTTTAAAATTATTTTTAAGTTTTTTGTTTCCTTGAAGAGCTAATACTCTTAACAATCAAACTTCTGAAACAAAGATAAAAAATGTAAAAATAGGATTTTTCCCACAGTGATCATTACTTAATATATCTTTTCAGCGTTAAAGATTTACTCTCTTATAGTTAAAGATGGGCACGGAGACGATGGTAGAAACAAATGAGAGGGTTGACCAAGTCCTCCCCCCGCCCACACCCTGGTGCAAGTTTGAACAGATGGCCTAGAAGAGCTCAGGCGAGTCTCTCAGCCTAGACAGCTTCCGTTCACACGGGGACAAAACCTTAAGACCTTTGCTCCTCTGCCATGCTGCAATTGCCATGACCTATCGCAGGGGAGGCTTCTAAGTGTTGTCCCTTCCAATAATCGCCTCCCATTTTTACTGGCATTATTTTCTGGGAGTTTTCTCTCGAACATTCTGTCATTGTGCTTTGTAAAACCCAGAAAACAAAGATGCATCGCTGAGAAGTGCAGGGCTCTGAAGACCCAGAAGAGGAGATGAGGAGAAGGAGACTTTAGGAAAAGGAAATCGACCTGGAACAGAAGTGACAGAAGAGGGTGGGGACCTTCAAAACACAAACTCAGATGCATTCCATCAAACCCCCTTCCATGAACTTATTGAAAAAGAGTCGTAGGTTGAAAAACTGCTTTTCAAACATGAATGATCATGGTAGAACAGGTAATTAACAACCAGGTGACTGGCCAGGAGCCACGGGGGGAAAAAGAAACCATTTTCATGACACTTTCAGTGTGGCTCAGTGACAAAAGTGACACCTTGAGGTCCAGATCACAATGCAAAGTGCAGCTCAAGACTCCACATCTGTCAGGGGGCACAGCTTGTCAAAGCCTGCACTATCCTTTTTCCACTGTCTTTCTCCTGCCTTCTTTAATATTCCACAAACCTAATTATGATAATGACTTAGATCAAGTCATGCAAAACTGCATGATTCAAGTTCTACTTCCTGAATATAAACCCCTGCCTTGTGCAAGAAAAGAAAAAAATGGATACTCCTTCCCTTTGTTTAACTAATTCACCACAATAAGTCAAGCAAAAAAAAAAAAAAAACAGATTCGGCGTACAGAATATAATAAAAGGATACTGCCTCAAAAGGACAATCATCTTTAAGAGTGTATTTTGGAGGAGATTGCCTCTGTTTTCATTTAAAATGCAAACTTGAATTTGAAAGAAAGGCCTAAGATAGAGAAACACTGCCTAGAATCTTGGGGACGAGGCCATCCCTGGACTGGCACCACAGCTAATGGGTCAGCGCTCCTCCCTGCCAGGCCCCTGTGCTGTTCTCCACCTCGGCTCAGCCCTGGGGCTGTGTCCTCACGCCATGCTCTGCAGCGCCTGCATGTCCTCTGTGCCTGTGCTCAGGTTGGATGTCTCTGGTTGCTGGATGCTATTTCTGACATGCCCAACTCCAGCCCCTGCTAGTCACCAAGGTGGGCATCTTCCTCTGAAAACTGCCTATTCCGCTCTAGACTGGAGTTTCTGCCAGTCCCGTCAGCAGCGAGGCCTGATGCTGGAGCCCCAGCTCTGCCCACCCTGTGCACCGGGCCTCCGTTTCCATAAGCATGAACGGGACTAACACAAACTCACTCGACTTTGTGGATTAAATACATTGTACAGAAAACACCAAGAACAGAGACTTTTGGCAAATGTTTGTTCCCCTTTTCCTATCCACCTGCAGCCCTTTCTCCTCCCAGAGTCCAGGGCCAGCTTTCCTGCCTTCCTGGCTCCATTGCTCCTCCCTCCAGGGTACAAGGCCCTCCTGTCACATCGAGGCAAGCCGAGGGGCTGGGGAAGCCCCTGAGGGCCAGTGCGCTAACATGCACAGGTGACGGCGGAGCAGAAGAAGGGGGGTCTGGACTGAGAGCCAGGCCTGACCTGGGCCCAGCCTCCCAGCTGCCTCATCTGTGTCAAAGATTCTGCACCTGGAAAGTGCCTCCGCTAGCACCAGCGCCTCCTCCCTCCTGGACTAAGCACCAAGATGGAAGAAGAACATAAATCGGGACGCACAGAGCAGGTGGCAGGCATTGTACAAATGCAGGGATTATTCCTTAGACTGGATCTTCCCCACGCAGTAAGGAAAGCAGCTTTTATGCTGAAGCAGAAAACACCACTCAGGACTGGGTGGCTCCAGGGCCCGGGCCAGCCCTCCCCCAAGTGAGCGGAGCACCCACCAAGAACAACCCCTTCTTCCCAGAGGCACCCCTGCGGCCATCCCAGCGACATGCAGCCCAGACAGATTTGGGTACCAGACCGGAGTTGGTGACTGGCCGGCTCAGCAGCATGTCCCCAGAGCTCGGATCACCTCCAGGAATCTGGCTCCGACCGGGGTGATCTTTCCAGCTTATCACGGCGTGTTTATCTCTGCCACTGTCGTCTCATTACATGCTAAATGAAGCGTTTCATTCCACTCAAAACGCCTCAATAAGGGAAACCGAGCTTCGTTTTGTCCTGAACAATTGGGCTGCTATAATTCTTTGGAATAATTTGGTCCTCTTTGGTTCCCTTTGGCACTTTGAAATCACGCAAAGAAAGAGTCCAAAGCTGTTCATTTAAAAGAGAATATTGTTGCAGCCATCCCAAGCCATTTCCTTTCAAAACAGATCAATAACCTGAAAGAACAGGTTGCACCTTGGCACCTCTGACCTGTGTGTGCTCCAAACAGCACGTGCAGCCACAGCGGGTCAGAAGGGCTCCCGCCTGCCCATCCCCCACCCCACAGCCCCTGGCTGGTGTCCTGCCCACCTGCCCCATGTCCCCTCAGCCCACCACCCCGGCTGGTGCCCTGCTCCATGCCCGCTGCCCCTGCCCCACAGCCACCCACTTAACCTATACCCTCCACACCCAGGCGGGTGCCCCCACTATCACACTTCCCTTCATCTCACCCATCTGCCCTGCCACCTGCTGTGGGTCTGTGACCCCTTCCTGTTGCACAGCCCACCTGTCAGTTCCTGACTGCCCCTTCTGTTCTCTCCTCTCCCACTGGGTCACGGCCGGGATCGCTTTCAGGGTGACTCATCCGCCTCTCTGTCTGGCAGTCTCCCCCTGGCCCGGCTCCACTGGGAAGCGGCTTCCGCCCACACTCTGGACGTCCTGGCAGGTCCTGCTCTGTGGCCCACTCCTGAGCTGCCCTGGCTGGGCCGCCTGACAGGGTGATTTGGTGCTGCGGAGAGAATCCGCCACCTGCTTCAGGCTTGAGCTCCCTAGTCAGCTGTTCACTCCATCTGCTTAGAAACCGGGAGTCTGTTCCCCCCCAGAATTCTCTCCCTTTGCCGCAGTGTCTAATCTCTAACGTCAGAGCCGTGGCTCAGGCCCAAATGCAAAACTACTGGATATTTGATGTCCTGTGGAAATAAGCATATGTAAATGTTCTAGAATGTTGAGCACCAACCTACCTGTGCACACCGTGGTCCTCGGAGCCCCCAGAGTGGGGTCTGGGCCTTCCTGTGTTCACTCAGAAGCTGCCCACGAGAAACTCAGATGGAGACACTGGCGGGGAAGGAGAAGCTGGCCTGATACTCTACAGAGAACGGAAAGAAAAGGGGAAATGAAGAAATAAGCCCTGCTGGGCAGAGGTGTAAGGAGCAAGGATGAGTGAGGAGACAGACAGTTAGGGAAAGAATTAAATACAGGGGTTAGGATTGTTTTCAAATAAAATACATACATTTCAGGGGATTGCCCCAGTTTCCAATTTAAAGCAAAAAATGTATGAAAACATTGAATTTGCTGACATAATACTAAGCACTATTTCTATACTCTAGTTTTTTAAAAAACGTGCAATCAGAGGCTATCCTCTTCGGCATCTTTGATAAAGAGTAAACACATGGCTTTAACTTTTTTTTTTTTTTTTTTTTTTGAGACGGGGTCTCACTCTGTCACCCAGGCTGGAGTGCAGTGGCTCGATCTTGGTTCACTGCAACCTCCACCTCCCGGGTTCAAGCAATTCTCCCGCCTCAGCCTTTCGAGTAGCTGGGTTACAGATGCATGCCACCACACCCGGCTAACTTTTGTATTGTTAGTAGAGACCGGGTTCGCCATGTTGGCCAGACTGATCTCAGACTACTGACCTCAAGTGATCTGCCTAACTCAGCCTCCCAAAGAGCTGCGATTACAGGTGTGAGCCAGTGCACCTGGCCATGGCTTTATCTTAATGATCTTCCCCACGGCTCACATGCCAGACACAGAGGATTCGCCATGTCCCCCGAATGTGTGTCTGGGTGCTTCCAGGCACCCTCAGCAGTAGTGACAAACATGGGACCATCTCAGTGCAGACACAGCTGAGGAAAGCATGACTTCCCCTTACATGCTGAGTGGGCAAATGCCTGTCCGGAATCTCAACACCTGCCAGCAACAGTGGTCACATTAGCACGGAGCCCAGAGTTACCCTTGACTTACTTTTATGGGCTTGCAGAAGCCCAAGGTAATCAATCTCAAGAAAAGAGAGAACATGACTGGTTTTCCTCACACCCCGGCAGCAGGCCCGACCCTCGCCCGGCGTGTGAATGTGTCGCTGCGCGCAGGCCACCCGCCCAGAACAGCCGGCACTGGTTGTGTCGCCGTTGCTGTGAGGGAGCAGTTGGCTTTCAGCGGGAGGAGAGAAGGCTCCGGAATGTGTGTAACAGCACAACAGCTGGAAAAGTCGTTGAAATATAATACCAGTCCCCACATAGTCATATTTTATTGTTTGAGACTTATAAATGGTTAATGAAATGAAATCCACCTTTGGGAAATAATGTTTCTTTAGGTCTCATCGTATCCCGTTTTCCCCTAAAGGTTAAAACAAATAGTGCTGAGCTGGTGAATCGTGCTAGTCAGGGCTGGGCAGCCCTGAAGCTCTCCTCTCCAGGCTGTCGGAGCACACGAGACCTCCCAGCACCTGGAAGGGCTGTCTGTCACTCACTTGTCTTCGGAAAAGAAGTAGCAGCAAAGAAGGAGAAAGCAACGCAGCTCCTGAGAACGCAGTGGCTGCCCGAGTTGTGACCATCAACGCTCCTCTCCTGCTGGCCAGAGCCGCTCTGTCTGGACACACCCAGGCGGCTGCCTCTTGGGGAGGTCACCGCCCTGCTGGAGAACAGACGGAGAACTCCGTAGCCTTCATGAATCATGGTGGCATCCCCGGCTCTTAGTCCACCCCATAATCCTCCATCATTGCAGAAGTATATAACTTATCTCATTACAAATGAATTAATCCATTCCTTCTTTTGTGTATTCATTCAACAAGTATTTATCATGTTCCTATCATGTGCCATGCACTTTGCCAGGTACAGGCACAAACCCAATGAACAAAAAGATAGGGGCCTGGTCGCTTGTAATCAAGCAGGAGGGGAATACATCACTTTTTTTTTTTTTTTTTTTTTTTTTTGAAACAAACTCTCACCCTGTTACCTAGACTGGAGTGTGATCTCAGCTCACTGCAACCTCTGCCTCCAGGGTTAAAGCAATTCTCTCAACTCAGCCTCCCAAGTAGCTGGGATTATAGGCATGCGCCACCATGCCCGACTGATTTTTGTATTTTTAATAGAGATGGGGTTTCACCATGTTGGCCAGGCTGGTCTCGAACTCCTGACCTCAAGTGATCCATCCACCTCGGCCTCCAAAAGGGCTGGGAGTACAGGCATGAGCTTCCGCACCCCGCAACGTCACTTTTTCAATGACCCAAAGGTTTATTTATTTACACCTATGATGAGTGTTTTGAGGAAAATAAAGGGTGTTGTGACAGTGTAAACCAGAGGTTCCTCACCTGGCCTGGAGGTCTGAGGATAGCTTCCCTGAACAGTGACATTTAAACTGAGACTCGGAGTGGGGAAAGGAGGAGTCAGGGGAGAGGTGGGAAGTAAGAAATCATTCCAGAAGCACAGAGAACCATTGTGAAGACTTAGGGATGGGCCCAGAGAGAAGTGCAGAAAAAGGCCAGCATGGCTGTCAGGGCCACCAGGCGCCATGGGCAGGGTCCCTGCACAGATCACATCATCTGCACTGGGAACAGAGTCAATGCACAGTCTCACCCTGCAGAATGGAGTGCAGAAAGTGTAAGATGAACACCAAGACAAGGACTATGGTGCAGGGCCTCTGTGCCCATTCGGAGTGTGTTCAGCTGGGAGGAAGAAAATGCCAAGGAAGTGTGGCTTAATCCAACGTGAATTTCTTTCTCATGCAAAATCATCTAGGGTTGGCCTGTCCAGGGCTACTTCAACAACGCCATTGCCATCAAAACAGCGCTCTTTCTGTTTTCTCTTCTCTGCTATCACAAGCACATTGACCTTTCTTTCTATGGTATCCAGATGACTACTGCACCCCCAGGCACTTTCTCATTCCAGCAAGTGAAAGCGCAAAGGGAACTGGGGGAGAGGGTTATGGGCCATGCAGCCAAATCTGCTCTTTTTTCCTCAGGAAACACAGGTTTTCTGGAAGAAGTATCCATGGACTGTCTAAGGGGGAAGGACTTCCAGATGGACTGAGTTGGCCAATCAACAGTGCCTGCCATGTTAGAAATCTAGTGTTGTAAAATGTGAAGATCTCAGACCACTGCTCAGTAATTCAACTCTCAGGCAAACTGTATTAGAATCACATTTCTCATAAATGTACAAGGTTCTTGGAGATGATCAGTATGACTGTGGCTCTGTATTCTACCACCACTCTGGTTACTTGTATTTTCCTTGAAGTCACACAAGAAGGGACCAACTTTCCTTCATCTTTGTACCCCCAGTTTCTAACACTCAGTAACTTTGCATCATTCATAGAACAAATATGCATCAGCTGCCAATATGTGCCAGGTTCTAGGTGTAGGGTGTTTACTTTGACTCATTCATTGAGGAACTGTCTCAGGGAGGCATATCACTCTCCATAAACATGTCAAACTTACTCAACTCTTTCAAATTAGCAGCTGACTGGTTACAATTCCTCTATGGAAATAGTACACTGCATTCTTCATCATTCTCTTAGACTGGGGTTAAAGCAAAACATAAACCCGCATTTCTGCCAAAGCTCACAGTCTCATTTTTGTTAGTCTTATGGACTTGTTACAGTTATTTTTCTTCTTTTACACAAATAGCAAAATTGAAATTGGATCAGGATGGACATGTATCATTAGACATCGTAAGAAATCACATTCCCTAACAAAGACAGGCAATATCAGATCCTCACCTCCCCCACTTGCTCCTGGTCCCTTGATGGATCTGATGAATTTCCCCCAAATGCAGACAGATCTCAATTTCCACCTGTGAACATTCACAGAAATGTGATGGACAGCTCGACATGGCTGCAAGCCATAGCCTACTCGAGAGAGTGAGTGAAACTGGCTGAGTGGGAAGTATATTTTCTCTTTTTAATAGTCTATAAAATGGAAGTATTATATGTGTTGAGAAAATATGAAATTATACCAGAGTAACGCAGTAGAAAGTCAGTCTCTGAACTGTTTGACCAATACACTTTACCATTCCCCAGCTGATTTTTCTGTTTCTAATAAGATAGCAATTAAATACACAGTTAAGCTGAAAAGGCCAAGAATATGCAAGCTATACCTGAAATGAAAATTACTAATCCACTAAAAGCTAGAATAAAATCAGGTAAAAGCACAGATGAATTAGGTAAAAATGCTGAAACATCAAGGCCAGTAATATCAACAAAGGACACACATGAAATAAGATGATTTTACTGACATTAGTTGCTATACAAATAGGTGAAAAACAAACTAATTTTAAACCTCACGGTGGTAGTAACAACAATCATGACTGCTGTGTGTTCCCTTCCATCCTTACGGCAAGCCCCATGCATTCGAGCAGCCACTGTCTGAAATTCAGAGTCAGATGATTTTCAGTAAGTTACACAGTTGGTTGATGGGGAGGCAGTCATTGACAATGGTTCTTTCCACTACAACCCTCATGCTAGACTACATTTCAAAAGAAAAAATATTCCCTCCGCTTTGCTTTTCCTCATATTTCAATAATTGATAATATAATAATAAATGGAAATATTATAACAAGTCTATAATAATAAATACTTACGAAGCCATCCTCATTCAACCTTACTACGAAGAGACAATCTGTTGCAAGAATCCAGTTCTTATAATCCATTGTAGCTGATACAAATTAATAATTACAAAGTCTAGAAAGATGAGCTATTTGATAAGAAACCTTATGGAACATAAACATTTGTCAGAAATACAAATGTGTGTGTGTGTGTGTGCGTGTGTGTGTGTGTGTCTGGATGAGTTTTGGGGGGATGAGCTAATTTAACTTCACAGAAATATGACCTAAATAGCTCTTTTTCTAGCCAGACTCTGTGAGTACACTACTTCTGCAATCTCTTTCCATTTACCCCTCACTTACTAATATTCCACAAGATTGTGAAAAGGGGAGTATCTGTCTTTTGAAGTCTCTCTTTTTAAAAGCCAATCTTTCCGTTGTCAGAGCCAGCAGTTCATTTTGCCCAGGTAATATAGACCTAGTGTGGTCTCCACCCCGAATCCTGGTTGCAATCTATGGAACTCCAAGGATTCTCCACTTGCGTGCATGTGTGCATATGCAAACACATGATTTCAACACGACTGAAGTAGAAGCATTTTATCCAAATGTTTGGAACTGAAGAAATGCTAGCCTAAAAATGTTTTCTAAAGATGTAAAATTAGAGCTAAAAATTATATCTGAAGCATAGTAAGTATATAAAGATAACGGGGAGGCTGGGTGCAGTGGCTCACGCCTGTAATCCCAGCGCTTTGGGAGGCCAAGGCGGGCGGATCACTTGAGCCCAGGAGTTTGAGACCAGCCTGGCAAACATGGAGAAACCCTGTCTCTATAGAAAAAAAAAAACTTAGTGAATAAATAAATTAAATTAAAATAAAATAAATAAAACAAAAATAAAGATCATTGGGACTAATGTCGTATCTAATTCCCTAGACATATATAGGAGAAAATAATGGTTTCAGTTCTCTTCAACAAGAAAAACCACTGTGTGACCTTCAGCAATATAGAGGTGAAATTGAAAACAAATGGCAAAATGTATTTCATCACTTTCATTCAATATTCAACATTGTCTCTATCTAATGATCAGAACAACAATGTAAATTGCTGAACAATTTACAAAGCATGTTCTCATGTACATCCCATTTGATAACATCTGCACGACACGAAGCCTGGGGCACACACCGGACAACTGTTGGCATCCCCATTCCACACTGGAGAATCTGAGGCTCAGGAAAGTGAAGTGATTCACCATACGACCTGCAGAGCCGCATACTCAGTACGCTTTCTGTTATATCACACCATCTTAAACCAGAAACATACCATTCTCCGAAATTAAAAAGCTTCAGTCGTTGTATTTCCTGCTTCTCTAACATAGACAGGAGAATATATTCCACCAGATATGATCGAAGACAATGGAAGAGCTGAAATAATATGGCTCAATTAAGCTCCAGACATTTGCCTTAAGGAATCATGTTTTGAAAGATTTTATAACTGATGAGAATAAGGAACACTAAATGTTTAAAGCAAAGACAGACTCATTCACTAACCAAAAGCTCAAGACAGCCACATTGATTCTATTCAACAGGTCAGCTTCATTATATTACAATCAACAAATGTCTTTCACTTGCATGATGCTCCATAGCCTGAATTAAAGCTATAATTTATATTTTAGATCTCTTCAACTTTAGCTGATGTCCGGATTTTATCCCAAATTGTATGCACTCTCTCTAAAGTTTTAAATACACATTTGCCTCCCATTTCTTTCTCTTTGCCTCCATTTCTTCCTCCTCCTCCTTCTATTCTCCTCTCTTTACCCCATGCCACATTAACTTCAGGCCAATAAAATGTTTAAAAGTGGGGTTCCCAGGGAATACCTTAGGGAGGAATCTGCTCCAGTACAGTAACCCAAAAGTGCACCCACGCTCCTTGTTAATCCACAAAGCCCCAAAAGCACTGGATAGATTCCTGGGGCCATAGCCACACTTAGGATCTGAAATGTTTTCCCTCTACCACCAAATAACATCTACGCAAGTCACAGGCTTTCCCATTGTATTAAGAAATAAACTCACAAAGATAGATTCATTTGACTCACTGACAAGCAACAGAGTAACCCTTGAGAAATACCAACTAAGTATATTTAATAAAAAGTAGCTATGATGATAATAATGATGAATTCTCAGCACTGTGGCCAGATACTTTGTCAAGCACTTTCATCTGTTTGTATATTTAATATTTTCAACAACTTCACTGAGATTGGTACCATCATTACCCACTTTAACAGATGAAAAAACTAAAGTTCTGAGAAATAAGTGACTTGCCCAAGCTTATCTTCTAAGTTGTAACTCTGGGATTCACATTCAGTAGATAGAAGAATATTTAGAGAGGCTGGGCACACTGGCTCACGTCTGTAATCCCAGCACTTCGGGATGCTGAGGCGGGCAGATAACCTGAGGTCAGGAGTTCGAGACCAGCCTGACCAACAGGGTGAAACTCCATTTCTACTAAAAATACAAAAATTAGGCGAGTGTAGTGATGTGTGCCTGTAATCTCAGCTATTCGGGGGGCTGAGGCAGGAGAGTCGCTTGAACCTGGGAGGCAGAGGTTGCAGTGAGCCAAGATTGCACCATTGCACTCCAGCCTGGGCAACAAGAGTGAAACTCCATCTCAAAAAAAAAAAAAAAAAAAAAAGAAAGAAAAGAAGAAGAAGAATATTTAGGGAAAGGAGAGCAATGAGAAGTGGAAAGAAAAACAGCCCATACTAGAGGGAAAGTGAAGGTGGTAAGGGGGTTGCTAGTTACCACAATTCAGAGGTCGTCAATTCAAGTCTTATTCTACAAAAATATTAGCAAATCCTCTGAGACTCAAATTCTTTATCTTTTAAATGAACAAAATAATATTATCTCGAGGATATTGGTCATTAGTTTTCTTTGTTGGTACTGCCTGCATCTGTTTTTTGTATTAGAGTTATACAGTACTAGCTTCAAAAAGTGAACTGGGAAATGTTCATTCCTTCTCTAAGATATTCCCTTGAAATCTGTCATTCATTCTTTTTTTTGGTAGAATTCTCGAGATATCTGGGTGGGCCTGGAGATTTCTGTTTTGAGAGATGTTATATCTGCAAATTGAATTTCCTCAATAGTCATAGGACTAGTCAAATATTTATTTCATGTCTATTGAGTTGTGGTAGTTTGTAGCCCTCAAGGAATGGGTACATGTTGTTGAAATTGTCAATTGTATACGTACTGAGTTGTTTGGCGATTCCTTTATTATCCTTTTGATGACTGCAGGGTCTGAAGTAGTAGTCCCTATATTATTCTCAGGAATGAATATCAGCATTGGCAATTTATGTCTTCTTTTTTCTTTCTCAGTCTTGCTAGAGATTGTCAATTTTACTGATACTTTCAAGGAACCAGCTTTTTGTTTACTCGATGATTATTTTTTGTTTTTCTGTTTCAATGTTACTAATTTCTGCTTTTATCTCTCTTATATTCCTCATTCTTGCTTTGAGTTTATATTGCTCTTCCTTTTCTAGATCATTGAGATGGGATCTTAGGTTGTTAATTTAAGACTTTTCTATTTCTAATGTAAGTATCTAGTGCTATGAATTTTCCTCTCACCACTGCTTTAGCTGTGTTCTAACATTTTTTATATGTTGTAGCTTCATTTTTCCTCAGTTCAATGTATATTTTACTTTATTTTAGAATTTTTTGGCCTATGAATTATTAAAAAGCATGTTTAGTTTTCAACTGTCTAGATATTTTCATTATCATTCTGTTATTTGTTTCTATTTTGATTCCATTGTGGTTATAAACATATTTTGTATCATTTCAGCATTTTTATAATTATTTAGATTCTTCCTTCATGACCAAAATATTTTGACAACTGCTCCATGGGTGCTTGAGAAAAAAAATATGAGTATTCTGCTGTTGCTCCATAAATGTTGATTAGAGCCTGTTTTGAATTGTTCTATATCCTTGCTGATTTTCTATCTAGTTGAGAAAGGGATGTCAAAATCTCCAACTATAATTGTGAATTTGCCTGTTTATCCCTTTGGTTCTATCAATTTTTGCTTCACAGTTTTTATGTCTCTGTTGTTTGGTGCATATACAACAAAGATTGGCAGGTATTCATGGCAGATTGACTTTTTTGTCATATTATAATAATCCTCTCTGCCTCTGATAATTTTCTTGCTCTGAAGTCTGCTTTATCGAATATTAATACAGCTGTTTTTCATTTCCTTTGATTGATATTTTCATGATATATCCTTTCTATCATTTTACTTTCAACTTGCCTATACTGTTATATTTGGAGTGAATTTTTGGTATACAACATATATTTAGGTCATGTTTTTTAATTTGCTGGCCAATTTCTATTTTTTTAATTGATATATTTAGGCCAATTACTTGAAATGCAATTGTTATTACATTAAAACCTAAAGCTGACATTTTATTTTTTCTTTTCTGTGTGTTCTCATGTTTTGCTTGTCTGGTTTTTTTTTTTCTTTTTCTTTCTTTTTTTTTTTTTCCTGCCTTCCTGGTGGTGACTTGAACTTTTTTAGAAGTCAGTTTTGATTTATCTACAGTGGTTTTGAGTATGTCTCTTTAGCTTTTTTTAGTAGTTCTTCTTTGTATTACATTGTATGACATCACAACTTACTGCTGTCATCATATTACCAGTTTACTAATACATAGAAACCTTATTTCACTTTACTTGCATTTACTGTTCCTTATTTCTACATTCCTTACATATTTCCTCCACATAAATTTACAATTACATCAGACAATATTAAATGTTTTGCTTCAATCATCAAAATAATTTAGAAAACTCAAGATAAGAGGGAAAGTACATTGTATTTGTTAATGTTTTTGCTCTCACTCTGCTCTGTCTTCCTTTCTTGTATCCCAAGATTCCTTCTTCTAGCATTCTCTTTCTACTTAGAGAAATCTCTAGAGCCATTCTTTTAAGATAGGTCTGTTGGTAACATATTCTTCCAGTTTTACTTCCTCTATGTCTTTATTTCTCCTTTATTCTTGCAGGAAAGTTGTGGTGGATATAGAATTTGTGGGCAACATTTATTTTTTGTGATGTGCCAAACACAATCGCAATCAAAAATAACCTCAGCAAGTTATTTTGTGGATATAAACAAACTTATTATACAGTTTATATGGAGCAGCAAAAGACCCTGAATAGTCAACTCAATGTTGAAGGAGAACAAATTTGGAGGACTACCACAGTTCGACTTCAAGACTTATAATCAAGCGACAGTCATCAAGACAGTGTGGTATTAGTGAAGGAACAGACAAATGGATTAATGGAACAGAAGAGAGAGCCCAGAAATAGACTCACATAAATAGTCACCTGAGCTTAGACAAAGGAACAAAGGGGATACAGTGGAGCAAAGATAGTCCTTTAACAAGCCGTGCTGATTAACTGGACAATCACATGCAAAAAAAGTAATGATAAATCTAGACACAGATCTTACATTCATCACAAAAATTAGCTCAAAATAGAGCATAGACCTAAATGTAAAACATAAAACTATGACATTTCTAGAAGACAACAGGAAAAAAGACAGGTAACTTTCAATCTGGCAATGACTTTTTAGACATGACGCCAGAAAGGAGACAGTGATCACGGTGGGTTTCCAAAGAACAAGCAGCAATGCTAACAACCCTGATTTCCTTAGTTGTTATGGTTGTCAGTGTCTATGAGACACTGTAATGACAGATCTATGTCATCTTACATTTGTCCAAACACGGAATATACAACACAGAGAACACAGAGAGGGAACCCTAATGTAAAACAATGGACTCTCCATGAAGATGATGTGTCAATGGAGGTCCCTCAATCGTAACAGATGCTCCACTCTGGAGGGCGAGGCTGATAGCTGAGGAGGCAGTGCATGCCAGAAGGCAGGGCGTATATGAGAACTCTGTGCCTTCATCTCAATTTTCCTGTGAACCTGAAACTAATGTGAAAAATTAAGACTATTAGAAACTCAGTTCAACATATTTGTGTGGGTCTACCGGAGTGTCTTGAAGGGGGGAGGCGAGTCTCAGGTTGTGGGACACAGAGCCTACTGGCTGTGGCCAGGACCCTCAGGTTGATCATGCCAGTCCACTCCAGTGTGCCCTTGTGGGTCAAGGAGTCTCGGGCTTGCCGGGGAGGGGAGAGGCTTCCCTGGGCTGGGGCCTGTTGTAATGAGATCCTCCTGCCGGTATTTCTGGGTGGAGAGGGAATGAAGGAGCTGCGGCACCCCCGGGCCCCACAAGGAAACCCTTGTTCATGGCGTTGTGAGGCAGCCCGGGTTCCCTCCAGGGAGGCATGGGCCCATGGGGGCTGCCATTTGCTGTAAGTGGAGGTGCAGAAGCCCAGGGTCTGGGCCGCCTTCTGCTTATAAAGGAGCTGTAGACATCCTGCTGTCACATTTTTCCCAAGCCTGTTCCCCTTTCTTTGCTACCTTCCACTGTTTTCCTTTGGTTATTTCCAGAGTTTACAGGTGTACTTAGTAGGGGAGAACAAAGATAAATGGGTTTACAGCAGGACCGGAAGTTTACTTCTTGCAGTTCCTGTCAGGACCGGAAGTTTATTTCTTCTCTACGCTTTGAGCACATAGGTATACTGTACATGCAAAATAAATTTGTTTTGCTGGACCACTGGCACATTCTTTGTAATGTGCAATTTGAAAAATATTCATACTCATTTCCTTCGTTATTGTAGACATGCCTTGGTTCCTACGGAATTTTACTCACCTGTGAAATTAAGTCCAAAGATGAGAGGAATGGAAAAACAGTCACAGATTTTAAGCAGTGCGTTGGATTATTTTTCTTGTCCACAATTGCATCTGACCCAACACTGCTTTACTAGACTGAGGGGCTGCCTTGTGGGAGAGAGTGGAGGGCTGGAGCTGCCTGGGGTGGAGTGGAGAAGGCACACAGGACAGGGTGGGGGCGCAGGAGTTTCCCCAGCGAGGCATCCACAAAACCTCCAGGAATACACCCCAACCTGACACCGGGGCACACTTGCATTGAAATCAGACAGGCATTGCCAGATTGAAGACAGAAGTCACAAGAGAATCCCCAGCTTCAATGATAAAGGCTACTTCAAGGCAGGGCAAAGATACTCATCATTTGTTTAATCCTTCATAGTTTAAAACAACAGTAAAGAATAATCGAGCTTAATGAGCATTTTCTAAGTCTGTAAAAAAAAAAAAGTATGTTCATTGCTCCCATCTTCACATATTGTATATACTTAAATTAGCTTTCAATAACCTTTTTTAAAGAAGATTATTGTGAAGCACAAGACACATAAACAAACATCCATACAATATGGATAGATGGCATACTGAGTCACTGTAACATGATCACACCACATTCACCTCCGAGATCTAACAACTCACAAGCCCCTGTAGCCTGCTGACCTCCACTCTCCCCCTCCTCTGAAGGATCTTTCTTGTGAGTGGTGAGGGTCACCCACCTGCTAGTCTGAATAGTTCTCATACGTAAATGTGCATCTAAACACTCCATTTCATTTAGCTTGTTTATGAATGTTCTATAAATGAAATCCCACAAATGTATTATTTTGTATCTGACTTTTTTTAACTAAACACTATGCTATTTATTCATGTTATCTTAATTGATCTTTTGCATTTAAGGAAAAGCATGCCCACAAATGGAAAGATATGAAGAAGGATCCAGGCAAGAGAGTTACAGAATATACAATATTCATGTTGAAGATGTGAAAACACCAAGGAAACAAAACTTGGAAACTTAAACAAATACATGAATAAAATCAGCTTATGAACTGGCACTTAGAGGGTGTCTATGAGAAACAGAATTTTAATTTATTCTAATTTCTATAGTGACTTGGTGGCATAGCATTCTAATTCACATTTTTCTAGGGCAGAAGACAAAAACCTGGAAAAGCCAAGACCCTGCTCAAGGGCAGCGGTCATCTAGTCCAGATGCACACTTCAAAGCCATGTTCTTACCCACTTAAACTATCATACGCCATCCTCAAAGAATCAAAGGGAACTGAAAAGATAGATCTCCTGCCAGAGGTCAGTGAGGGAAATGCTGATGAATGATAAACAGAAACCAAAACTCTATTTTTATGTTAATTCAGTCTTCTCCATCAAACTAAATCATTTTAGACAGAAAAGGCAAAAGGAATATTGTTAACAGGAAATCTAAGCCCAACAACACCATAAGAAAAATGTGATTTGCTTCTGACTTTTCTCAATAGGAGTTTAAGCCTCTTGGCCAAAACGAATCATATACACAAGTAGATCAACTGTCTACGCTTGTTGAACGCATGGGTGGCCAGGACCACCGCTCCACTGCGGGTCGTCACAGAGGCCTGTACAGAGGGGAAGAGACTAGAATGCTGAGACCAAGAGCAGGAACGTGGGAAGTGAGTGTCCAGTTTGACCACAGACATGGAAGCCTGCTGCAGAACTTAGACAAGAGTCCTGGGTTGCTGTCCAAGTGCCTAGAAAGGAGACAGTGATCACCATGGGTTTACGAAGAACAAGCAGCTATGCCAACAAGCCTGATTTCCTTTGTTGTCATAGTTCCAGCTGGCAAATCAGGGATACATGGCAAACAGGTCAGGTTTCCAAGAAGGAATCTGACGGGGTCTCCTTCTGTTCTTTGGGAGAGAGGGTGGCTGTGAGTTGAAGAACGTGGGAGACAAACAGTGATGAAAGTGACAAAGGGTCCTGTGGAGGGTCAGCTTCCAGGGTGAGCTCAGGCCTGTTTTCAACTCAGGCTAGGCCACTCTTTTCCCAATCGACCGGGAGGAAGGAGTGGAAGGAAAACATATTAAACTGCTGGGTGACCGGAAGCTGGTTAGGGAATGAAGCAGGCTGGAGAGCAAGATGAGGATACCAAGACATCCCAAGTGTCTGGAATGGTGGGCTTCATGAAATCATTAAAGCTTAATAGGATTTACAATACTTCACATTTGGTTAAAAGTTAAAAGAAAGAACAGAAAACAATGTTGCTAATGTGTAAATAGGGACAGGAAGCCCAGCTTCAGCTCCTGGTAAAACATGTTAAGGGTCGAGTGGAAATTGAATATCAACCAGCTTAGCCATGTACCTCCTCCTTGGGTATTTCCAAGTCATATCCACCCATCAAGATTGATTCAGAAAGCCTTTTGCTTCATAAAACATTTTGTGTCTTCCTGGCCTATGTGATCCTTCTGTTTTTTTGTGTTATTAGGACATTTGTTACCATTTCCTTCCTAATACATTGTGGAAAACACCTTATGGGATCCCTAAAACCTCTGTGGGGTTTGAGACCTTGAACATCTCTCAGCAAAGTAACTGCTCAATAAATAGTTCTTAAATGAATGCTATTGCATGAGTGTAACAAAACAGTAGTGTGGTCTTGGGTCAAGTTGATATAAATACAGTGTCTGGGCATAGGCCAAGAGGGTGAATTAGGACCAGGGCACCGGGAAATTGAGGTAATTGGGATTAGATATCAGTTGGGGGGGAGAACTTGAAATCACTTCATAAGAGGAACAGTAGAAAGAACCAGAAGATAGATTTGTTGGTGCTTTGGGTGTTTTATTTTAGCTGGGAAATAGAAGACTTGGGAAAGAGATCATAGATAGACTATGATCTCTATCTGAGCCATTTGAAGGACTTTCATGTGATGGAGGGGTATTCTTTGCTCTGTTTTGAGTTAGTGGGCAAACCATAAGGAAACCATGTACACACTGAAACTTTCTAACAATTAAGAGTGGGCCAAGGATAGAATATGGTGTCTCAGTAAGTCATCAGTCCCATTTACTGGAGATTTTCAATGAGTTGGAATAACATCTACAGATGGCATTATCTAGGCAATCGACTAAGGTTTATTGCAGAACAAGAGCATATAACGGCCTCCCACGCAAGCACCATCCTCCACCAGAGTGGCACATTTTTTACAAATCATCAACCTACGATGACACATCAGTGTCCCCAAAGTTCACAGTTTGCCTGAAAACTCGTGAAATTGCATTTTATAGATTTTGAGAAATGTCAAAGAGGTCTATGTCTAGATTTACTGATTGCTTGATTGCAAGGAAATATCCAATTGTTTCAGCAGCTTGTGTTGAAATGACTATCATTGATTCATTGTGTTGCCTCTGCTCCTTTGTCAAAGATGAATTGACTATATTTATGTGGGCCTATTTCTGGGGTTTCTATTCTGTTTAATTAATTTGTCTATTCTTTCCGGTAATACCATAATATCTTGATATCTTGATTACTGAAGTGAAGCTTTAAAGTAAGTCTTGAGGTCAGGTAATGCCAGTCTTTCAAGTTTGTTCTTCTTCAATTTTAGCTCTTTTGTGTCTTTTGCCTCTCTGTATTAACTAGAATCAGTTTGTCAATATCCAAAAAATACAGGGATTTTGATTGCTAGGATTTAAAAAGAAGTGACATCTTGCCAATATTGAGTCTTCCTATCAATGAACATAAAATATTTCTCTATTTATTTAGTTTTTTATTTCTTTTACCAGAGTTTTCTAATTTTCCTCATAAGATGTTGTACATATTTTGTTAGATTTATACCTAAGTATTTAATTTGTTGAGGTCCTAATATAAATGGCATTGAGTTTTTAATTTCAAATGCCAATCATTCATTCCCAGTACATAGGGAAACAATGAACATTTGGATGTTAACCTCATATCCTGCAAACTTTCTATAATCACTTATTAGTTCTAAAAGAGTTTTTGGTTGTTGATTCTTTGGGATTTTCTACATAGATGATCATGTCATCTGTAAACAAAGATGGCTTTATTTCTTCTTTCTGCATCTATACATCTTTTATTTCCTTTTCTTGTCTTATTGCACTAGCTAGGACTTCTATGATGTTGAGAAGGAGTAGTGCCTGACAAACACTACTTCAACAGGTCACCAAGGTCAACATTTTTTTTTTTATGAGACAGAGTCTTGCTCTGCTGCCCAGGTTGGAGTGCAGTAGTGCAATCTCAGCTCACCACAACCTCTGCCTCCTGGCTTCAATCTATTCTCCTGCCTCAGCCTCCTGAGTAGCTGGGATTACAGACACAGGCTACCATGCCCCCCTAATTTTTTGTATTTTTAGTAGAGACAGGGTTTCACCATTTTGACCAGACTGTTGGCCAGTTCCTGACCTCAGGTGATCCACTCACCTCGACCTCCCAAAGTGCTGGAATTATAGGCGTGAGCCACCATGCCCAGCCCAAGGTCAATATTTAAAGTGATATGTCATGTTGATAGTATGTACCCTTGATATGATGTGAAGAAAATGGCATCTTACCTCTGTGATCTTCCTCCCAAAACCCAGGTCAGTCTAATCATGAGAAAAGTGTCAGACAGTATCTGCCAAAAAACACCTGACCATTACTTCTTAAACCTGTAAATGTCACTAGAGAGAAGGGAGTCTGAGAAATAGCCAGTCAATAGCACCCCAAAGAGGCACGACCACTAAATGTAGAGTGATATCCTAGTGTACCCATTTAAACGGGATCCTGCAACAGAAAAAGGGCGAAAGGTAAAAACCAAGAAACCTGGGTATACTATGGACTTTCGTTCTTCATAATCTATCAATATTGTGATAAATCATAATTTATTATTAATTTGTGACAAATAAAACATACTTACATAAGATGCTAACCGTAAAGGAAATTCTACATGGGAGTGGGAGAGGCATATGGGAAGTCTCTGTACCATCTGCTTAATTTCTTCATAAATCCAAAAGTGTTCTTAAAAAAAAAAAATAAGTGAATTAATAAGAAAGATGGGATCCCTGAGGTAACGGAACTGCTCAGTACCCTAACTGTGGTGATGAAGACACAAACCTATACAGGGGATAGAATTGCCCAGAGCTGAACACATACATGCACACACATACACAAATAAGAATAAGCAAAACCAGGCAAATCTGAAGAACAGTGGGTTGCATTAATGTCAGTATCCTGGTTGTTACACTGCAAGCCTATAGTTTTGCAAGATGTTCCAATGAGGAAAACTGGCTAAAGGATACAACCACATGAGGATCTGTCATCTCAACAAAAATTTCAGTTAAAAAAGTAAGCAGTTTAAAAAAGAAAGCTTCAAGGGCAGCAAGGAAGGCAGGAATTTGAGCAAACTCATGCCTCTGAGCTTGGTTCTTACGTGAATAAAGGAATATCCAAACTAGAAAGGTTGGAGCAAATTCTAACAGAAAGCAATAACAACAACAATAATAGTAATAGTAAGAAGAAAAGGAAGGATACAGGGAAGAAGAAGAAGAAACGGGAGTTGCAGAAGGAGGCATATTAGTGTCCCCGTGGACAACCAGATGTTAACGTTTGTTAGAAGCTGCAAACATCCCATTTGGAGGATTACAAGCAGCTTCTGTGTCCCAGGCTAGAGGCTGCTATTTACCCTGGGAACAAAGAGCTGCTTTATTTTCAATGACTTTATAATATAACTTTTATTATGCAGATGCAACGCATTCCATCTGAACACACGGCACACTAACAGAAGACGCTCAATAAATAATGTTCAGGAAATTTTGGAACTCTGATCTCAGAAACTAGTACAGTTGACACTGGGCATTTTCAAGGTTCAGGGTACAATGTTAAAACTCTTGTGTGACACAAGCTTGGGCTTCCTTCATAAGCAAAGTCAAGCTTCCTGTGTCAGTAGGACAGGTCAGGAATAAGGAGGTCACCAACCCTGCCTAACTGAGGCAGTCTCCCCTTAGCACCCTTCCAAGGACACCCAGCAGCGTAAAGACAGTCCTATCATCAAGGGTGAATGTGGCAGCCACAAATAAGGGGGGAGTCTTCAGGTCCATGTCACAAGGAGGGGAGTAGAAAGGCTGGTATTGGCATAATGGCCTTTAGTTTCCAGATGTTAAAGATTCCCTCAGGCTTCCTCTGTCAGAAAGCTTCAGCAAGGCACGGGACAGACAAGATGTATGTCACAGAGAAGTCCGGATCACTAACGTGGAAAAGTGAGCCTCCCTGGAGGCTCAGGGCTTTCACAGCGCTTCACCTCAGTGTCTGGGCTTTCCTCCTCTTTTTCTCTGCACCTGCACCCGTATTGAGTCAGCATCTGCTCCCATCACATGAGCCAGGTAGAGACGCATTCGGTGGAGCAGATTGCATCTCCTCATCTGGCCTGACATTTGTCTGTCATGCTGTGGCTGGAATGTGATACCTAGTCGACAAAACACAGCCCTCACACATGTCGGGAGGCCCTTTGTTCCACCAGCAAGCCCCTGCTGCTTGGGATCCTCTGATGGCTCAGGGATTCAGGCCTGTCTCTTCTTGCTTCTTTCAAGACAAATGGCCAGATCACGAGGTGCTGCTCAGTCCAACATCCGGGCCTCCCCGTACAAACACACCTCTGCCTGCACACTTCAGAGTCAATCACGGAGGCTTCAGAGTCGTGTGTACACCCACGTGTGTGCCTGTGTGTGTGTGTGTGTGTGGGTGTGGGTGTGTGCTCAGCTCTGATCTTTCCTTTTTTATCTTGAGCCTTGTCCTGAGAGTTCTTGGCATCTTGGATGAGATGGCAAAATAGCAGCAGGGTCCAATGGCTCAAAGGAAGGACTCTGCAAGGAGTCACATGCAAAACATCTGGATGTAGGAGAGATAAAACAAGAACTCCATAGTCCAAAAGTAAATCACAACAACTTCCCTGCTCCCTTCGAAGAAATTAGAAACAGTGCTCAAGAATCTTTGGACAAGAAGTATGGAAAATGTCTCATTTAAATTCTCTGAAAACTCCATTCATAGCACATACCCCATGTATATAACAGAGGATGTTATGTTTTTAAAAATGACGTTCTTATCATTATCGCTTCCTGAGGCACTGGATATATCTGATGGATGCATCCTTCTTCTAAGGCCAGCAGACAGAGTTATGACAAGCTGGCTTCACCCTCTCAGTGAAGTTCTTTCTTCATCAACCCTCCTCTGAGTGAGAAACCTCTCAGTCAGCCCTGAAACCATCATGAATGAATTCTTTACATCCTAAGTGTCCTTGCATTTGCACTAGCCCCTACTCATGCATGACAGCTTATTAAACTCCAGTTGGACTATAAAGTATTAATCCAAGGCTCCTTACAAGTAGATTGGAAGATCTAACAATATGTGGGTATTTTTAAGAGTGATTACAGAAATTTATCACTAAGATGGCTTATTCTGGTCTTTTTTGAGTCTGAAGGGAGTGCTGTCAGCCTCTCACTCTTTCCTAAAGAGGAGGTATGCTGACTGGCACAGGGATAGTGGTACAGTGTCTCTACCAAGTTGCTGGACTCTTTCCAAGCCTTTTGTAAGATTTTCTCTATGTATGGTCCCTTGACATTCTCTGCAAGGCCCCATGTTTGAGGGCTGGGCTGGTGAGGAGAAGGGGCCTGATGTGTATGGGCCCTTACTGGAAGAGGCATGACTCCAAATACCAGTGCATGCCGCTGAAGGATGCATGGGCCTGATGAAGAGACCTGAGTATTGGTTGGGAATCTGAACAAGGCCATCTTCACAGTACCTTCCGCCTCTAAGATTCTGCCATTCTAAAACTAAGTCAATGCTGGATAAGAGGAATGGTATTCCTGGGTCCAGGCAGGCGTTCCCAAAGCAAGGCTCTAAAGCAAGGTCCCTTTCCCCTCACCAGCCCGGCCCTCAAACATGGGCCTTGCAGAGAATGTCAAGGGACCATGCATAGAGGAAATCTTACGAAAGGCTTGACAAGAGTCCAGCTATGTTTGGTATCCTGAATACAATCTGGATGATCGCTGTGGCTCTTCTGCATTTTCTGCAAAGCAATGCAGGGCAGTCCTGATCCCCTAGTCTCTTTTCCTAACACCAGGCCCTCATCCTCCAGCAAGCAGGCAGGCGCTGTGCAGTCACACACTGCTTCTGAACCTGTTAGTGCCCTGACGTTCACTTTGCCTCTGAGCAGCTCATTCAACAATTAAAACCCGTCTTTGGCCGTGGGTGAAATCCCAGCACTTTGGGAGGCCAAGGCAGGTGGATCATGAGGTCAAGAGATCGAGACCATCCCGGCCAACATGATGAAACCCCGTCTCTACCAAAAATACAAAAATTAGCTGGGTGTGGTGGCGCGAGCCTGTCATCCCAGCTACTTGGGAGGCTGAGACAGAAGAATCGCTTGAACCCGGGAGGCGGAGGTTGCAGTGAGCCGAGATCGCGCCATTGCACTCCAGCCTCGCCACTGCACTCCAACCTGGTGACAGAGCGAGACTTTCTCTCAAAAACAACAACAACAACAACAAACTGACTCTTTTTGTAGGCTCGGTTCCTGGTTAAACTGGATCCTGAACCAACAACTCCAACCCAGCCACTGTGTTCGGTGCAACAGAGTGTCCAAAGACGAGCACATCAGGGACCTGGCCATCAAATAACTCTGACGGTGGGTCAGGCAGAAGACGTTATCGTCATGACAATACGAGGTGCCCGGGGGAGAATAAATAAATACAAGATTCATATTGTCTTAACGGATTGGGGACAGTTTTGTGGAGTAGATCGACAGCTTTTGAAAAAGGGTTAAGATTTCAACAATTAGGAAAAGAGAAGGGGGCAAGGATATAACTAGGAAGAAAGTTACAGGCTAAGAGAGCAAAGTCAGCAAAGGAAAAGAGGCACGGAGGTGCGGCTGTGACGGGCCACACCGAAGGCAGGCTGGGCCCAGGTACACCAGGCCAAGGGCGGAAGAGGAGCGCGCGGATAGAGTGGTTCCCTGGACACCAAGCCGATGAGTTTGGATGCCGTTTCTCCAGCAGCGGACGGTGACTGAGGAGTCTGAGCAGGGGATGCTATGCTCCGGATACTCCGGCGTGTGTGAGTCAGACCTGGGGCAGGGCCGGGAGACCAGGGGTCTGGCACTAGGAATGCTTTGCCCACGGGCACGCGTTTCCACTGGGCCTAGCGCCCGCCCCTTACTCCGCCATCCACTCTACCCACAGCATCCGTCCTGAAGTAAGGTAGGAACCTTTTTCTAAAGAAACTCCTTTTAAACTGAAGACTCTTAAGAATTGGGGGAAAAAAAAACCTCAAAATCCAAAAGACATGCCTCTGCAGCTGGAAGGGAGCCTTCCAGGAGGGACTGGAAGAGGCCGGGAGGGGGAAGGCGAAGGCTCAGACGCACACGGGCCTACTCAGCATTGGCACCTCCCCAGGAATCCCCCAGCTCTGCACCCCTGCCTGGCCTGAAAGCAAGGCACCTGCATCAGCTTTTAGATCCCCTGATGAGTCCTATCTTTTTCTCAGGCTTAAAGATTTCATTTTGCTGCTCCCAACAAGGTGTCAGGTCTGAAAGGCCGCCAGGCAGGAGGGCAGAGCCCCGAGACCGCCCCCTCCAGCGCGCAGCTCAGTGCGTGGGGAGCAGGGGCCCGCCACCCCCGACCCCGCATCCGCGGCTTCTTCCTTCCTGCCAGAGAATCGCAAACGCTCTCTGTGTCCAGCGTCCCTCACCCGCTTTCACGTCTTTGATTGCATTGTATAAGGAGTCATTTAATTTTTGACCTGTGTCTATAGTGTGATAAACGAAACAGAGGACAAAAGAAAGTTGCAAACAACAAAACAACTTAAAGCCATATTCTCGGTAAGTATAGACTTTTCAAAACATGAGAAAATGGAAATCGTTTTCAAAAATTCCGTTGGCCAAATCCAGTGACAGTGATTTAGATACGTCTTCCTTTTCTGGTGATAGAGCACAAAGCGACCAGCTAGGGCCCCAGGGGGGCAGGCACAGAGCTGCTCAAATCTCTCCTCTCACAGAACATCCATGGGCAAGCTTCTGATTTTTTAAAGTCAAGAGAAAAACGCACACAGAAAAGGAACGTTTCTACATTTCTCTACTAGCAAATGGCCTGGCCCGACCTCTCACTTTCCAGGCACAGGGTTTGTCTCCAGGCAGTGGAAGGCTCTGGGGCTGGCCACCCCGCTCCTGGAGGGGCCACCTTCAAAAGGACCAGACATTCTCCTGCAGACCCCGCCCAGCCAGGGAAAGGGCTGCACTCTCTGGAGCTTCCTTGCTGACCTGCTCTCACCAGAGAGGAAATGGCCTCCCTCCCATCTTGGCTGCAGAGCAGGCAAGCAGAAAGGGCTGAAAAGGAGGGTGGAGCATGATTCATTCTTAGCTGAAAAGTGACTCAAAAAGGAAATTGCCTGGTGTGCCGGATGACACAGTGCATCGTAACCTGCTGTGACCAGGCCTGTCTGTCATGCAGCTGTCTACCTTTCCCTTGGAAGCCAGTCAAGTGGACACCGGCACACTCCAACCTCCAGCCAGCACACGGTGACTAAGAGGCCTCTCCTCGGCTGAACCTCTCACTCTGACCACTCCCAGCTCTGCCCCACAGTGACCACGCAGTCCAGTCACATTAAGACTGGAAGAAAAGTAGAAACCATTTCCATACAAAGACGGGACCTGCTAGGGTGTTCAGGAGCAGAAACAGAGGGCACCCCACTCACTCCGAATTCTCAGAAACAATGCTTAACCTACCCACCATAAATAGTTCCTGTCTCATGCTCATAACTATCCCTAAATCACCTGCAAAAAAGAGGGAAATGGTGCTTTTGATTTTACAATTCTTTTCTTTTTTTAAATTCCCTCCCTCCCTCCCTTCCTTCCTTTCTCTCTCTCTTTCTCTCTTTCTTTCTTTCTTTCTTTCTCTCTTTCTTTTTTTCTTTCTTTCTTTCTTTAACTTATGCACCTTAAACCTTAAACAGAGCAGATACTAAAACATAAAGATTAGGTTATGTGAAACGTATTTTGGTAAGTCAGAAACGGACAAATATCCTCAATTTATATCATTCAATCTAACAGGACATGAAAAGGTAGTCAAAGCTTCTAAAGTTGCTACATTGTTTTCCCTGGGGTTTCACTGAGGCTGGTGAGTTGCTGGCTTAGCTTGCTGCCAGGTGCACGCTAACCTCCTTACCTGGTCAGTCCTCACCAGCTGCTCCCCGAGGTGCGCGGAAGCTGACCCGTGGTCATCGCTGCCTTTCTCCCGACCAAGGAGATGCCTGATCCTTTCCACAGCTATGCGTGAAATTGGTGTTGCGTTGAATTCTGGGCCAAGTTCACACCAAACCAGTTTCAGGGATTTGCCATAGAGTCTGCCACTCTCACTGTGCCTAGAGGAGCCCTGGAGCTCGTCCCACACCTCATGAGAATGGCCAACACCATGCCAGAGCTCATGGTGCTTCAGGGGAAGGAGACCCTCTTGCTAAATCTGTCTCATTCCACTCCCATGTTCCCTGAACTGGGCTGGGAGGGAGCCATTTCCACCAGGACAGGGACGTCCTGCTGTCCTCCCAGGTCACAGTGATTGTATGTTGGCGAATCCCATCCTCCCAAGATGTCAAAGCGGATGCAGAAGAGGAACACCACACATACACACACACACACCCCTTCTTACACCCAGGAAAAAACAGCAGAGCTTTTCTGAAAGTTTTGTTGTCCTCTGGCGAGCAGTTTTTCTTCTTTCCTTCCTCCTTTCTCTCTTTCATTGAAGATTTTGTTACATTTTTACTCTGTAGTAGGCATTGCACTTTTCCAACAAAAACAATCAAGACTCAGACGCCTCTCGGACAGTTTAGTGTCTGCAAAGAGAGAATGAGTACACACACAAGCCTCCCAGTAGCGCCTGTGCTTTGTGAATATAAAGGGTAGAACCGCTACGCTGCCTGGGCAGGTCAGTGGGTGTGCATGGTGTGCAGTGGTACTGCTCAGCCCACCATAGTGGATACGCAGTACAGACTGATTGATGATTGATCGACCGCAAATGAGGGAAGGAGCTGATCACCTCCTACAGGTCAGGCACTGTTCTAGATGTTGGAGGCAAAGTTGTGAACAAAACCCAAATCTGTTTCTTCAGACGAAGCGGGTTTGACAAACATGATATTGAGAATTGCATTTGGAGGAAAAAAAAAGAATTTTTAAAAGAGAAAGCAGAATAAGGACTTCTGAGCAGAAGGATCACCACGAGGTCATGAAAGTTCATGGGATGTAAGAGTCCAGATAGAAAAACTGCAGAGTCAGAAAGCTTCCGAATCTAATGAATTTAAGAGAAAAAATATATGAAAAATGGTCGTATATCCTGGTCTCTGCTTTTGCCTCTATTAAAATGATTATCAACATTTCCAGACCTCTCCCTAGTCACCAAAATAGGAAGGAGAAAATAAAGGAAATCAATCTGGCATTTTAATTTGCCTCTATTTCTGGCAATTTACCTCTAACCCAAACCTTATAAATAGAAGAGACAGTTGAAACGGGTCCTCAGGGGCAGGTGGGAGTGAACTGCACTAGAAACAGCCTGTCATCCAGAGAGATTCCTTCCCAGTGCCACACCCACTCGGCCCCTGGGATTTGTTTCCTTGGTCTATTTCCTGTCACGAAGCCTAAACCTCCTCACTCTCTCCAATTCCTGATAAAGTAAACACCGAAGAACAACTTAGCAAACTTAGACCTCTAACATTGAATGTTTATTGTATTGTGGTGAAAAGTACAGACAGTGAAATGCACAGACTATAAGAATACGATCATGTCCCTTGCTAGACAATGCCACCCGCGCAAAGATAACCACCCTTCTGCCTGTTATCACTACAGATTTATTTTGCCGGTTCATACAAGTTGAATCATGAAGCATATGCTTTTTAGGGTCTGACCTCTCTCCTTCTGCATAATGTTCTTGAGATTCATGCACGATGTTTTATTTATCAATAGTTGTTTCTTTTCATTTTTAAGTAATAGTCCATTTTATGACTACCAAACTGTTTATCCATCTCTTTTGATAGACATTTGGTTTGTTCCATGTTTTTGCTTTTATGGATAAAGCTGCTATGAATATTCTTATTTTAGTCTATTTCCGTTTTTATTTCTCTTGTAAATACCTGGAAATGGAATGGCTGGGCCTTGAAGCAACTGCATGTTTAACTTCATAAGAAGCTGCCAAATTGTTTTCCAAGATGGTTGTACCATTTTACATTCCCACCAGCAGCGTTTGAGAGTTTCAGTTACTGGATAGCCTTGCCAACATCTCGTGCTGTCAGTCTTTCCAATTTTAAGTATGCTAATGGGTATAAAATTGTGTCTCGTGGTTTTCATTTGCATTTTTGTGTAGGATCTTGATCACTTTTGCACGTTCTTGTTGACCATTCCTCTCTTCTTTAGAGAAGTGTCTTTTGCACATTTTTAAATGGATTATATATGTAATGCGTTTATTTTGATAGAAGTCTTTTGTCACAAATATGTATTATAAATATTTTTATTTCCATCTGTAGCTTGCATTTTCATTTTCTTAATGGTTTCTTTGGAAAAGCAGTTTTAGTTTTGCTGTAGTCCAATTTATCAGTCTCTGTTTCCTTTGTGTTTATAACTTGCTGTGTCCTCCCTCAGAAACCTTTGCCTACTTCAAAGGTTGCAAAGATACTGTTCAGTGTTATCTTACAGAAGTCTTAGACTCCTAGTGTTTATGGTTAAGTTTATGATACATGTTAAATTAATTTTATGTGTTTGTGGATGATAAAGATTAAGAGTCATGTTTCCACAGTTTTATGCAGCTGAACAGGTGTTTAGCACATTCTGATGACAAGACTTTCATTTCAGCATTGAATGGCCTTGAACGTCTGTCAAAAAATTGCTTGACCATGTATGTGCAGGTCTGTTTCTGAACTCTCATTCTCTTCCATTGATCTACTTGTTTATTCTTAAAGCAATAGTCCACTATTATAATTAAAGTAAGTCACCAGAAAAAAAAATTGATGTCAGATAAGGAGTCCTCCAATGCGTTGCTCTTTCTCCACACCATCCCCGCCACACAGCATGGTACTGGTATTCTTAGGTGCTTTGCCTTCCCAAATATCTTTTAGAATCCGCTGGCCTATTTCTTTTACAAAGTACCGTTGGAATTTTGGTTGAGACTGTGCTGAATCAATAGATCAGTTTGAGGAGAAACAACACATTAATGACGGGGTGTCCTCCAGCCATGAGTATGGTTATTCCTCTCCATCTGTTTAGGCCTTCTGTAATTTCTCTCAGCAGTACCTTCTAGTTTTCAGTGTAGCAGTCTTGCATGTCTTTTCTTTAACTTATTAAGTATTTTATTTTGTATGTGTGCTATTATAGATGGATTATTTTTGTTTTATTTTTCAAGTCTTTGCTACAAGTATACAGCAATACGATTCATTTTTGTATACAGTTCACGTGTTTTGCAACCATGCTGAATTCACTATGGTTTCTAGAAGTTGCTTTGAAGATTCCTTAGACAGTTGTGTAAACCATAATGTCATCTGCAAATAAAATCATTTTGCTTCTTCCCTCAAAATTATAATGCCCTTTATTTATATTTCTTACCTTACTCCAGTGTCTGGAACCTCCAGTAATACGTTGAATACAAGTAATGAGAATGGATATTCTCACTTTGGTCTCAGCCTTTGGGGGGAAGATGTTCAATATTTCACCATTAACATGATATCAGCTGTAGGGGTATTTTAGATCAAGATCATTCCTAGATTAAGAAAATGCCTTTTTATTCATGGTATGCTGCAAGTTTTTATCATGAATAAGTATTAAACTTTGATAAATGCTTTTTCTGTATCTACAGGCATGATCAGATAATTTTTTTCATTTATACTCTTAATAAAGTAATTTACATTGATTTATATTTAAATATTAAACCAACTTTTCCTTTCTAGCATAAACCCTGCTTAGTCATAATGTACTATCCATTTGTAGATTGCTAGATTCAGTTTTCTAATATTTTGTTTAGGATTCTTGCATTTATGCCTCTTAGAAACATTGGTCTATAATTTTCTTTTCTCAGTCATTAGCAAAAATGGAGCTCTTAATTGTAAACTATATTCATGAGATTTCTGATAGCATTTATGAAATTTTAGCAAAAATTTAATTGAATAACTTAGAAATTCAATATGTTAACATCTTTTCTTATACAAGATAAATTGTATATTCCTAAATGCTTAGATTGCCAAAAAGTGAGACCATTAGATTACCTTTTATGAAGTAACTAAAGAAACATGTTCACGATTCCAGGCCACAAGAACAAGTTTCCAAAAGATAAGCTGTGAGTGTTCATTTCTATACAGTCTTTAAAAGTGAAGCAAGTTCAGGTGACCCCGTAAGCCACTGTTTTTCCTCTAGGATAAGTCAACCTTATAAATAAGTCTAAGTATCCCCTCCTACTCAGATGATGCCTTGCTAACTTCTCATCCCAATACAGAATGGTGGAGATTGGCTAGACTAGAGAAAACTCTTCCAAAATACTCCCCTTCCAGGGTCCCCGGGGTTCCCCCTGCCCCCCAGGCTGTCCTAGTATGCACTGGGCTATAGGGTGAGACAATGGAGCTGCTGGCAGCCCCGCTCAGGCAGCAGCTTACCCTGGCCAGAGAGGAGGTCCTGAATGTGAAGAGCAGACTGTGTTTTCCATGTTTGTATAACGTTGCTCTGGTACTGTCTATATACCTATGCCACATATAATCAACACCATGGCACAAAGAGGCATACAGCCTAACCAAACAAAGAACTCCCAGAACGTAGCTTCTCCCTCATGCAATGAGTTACATTTCCTAGCTTGACGTAGGAAATGAAGAATGCCGAAGGTGGTCATATGAATAAAGTAGACAAGAAAGCACAGAGCTCAAATAGGATTTGGGAGGATTTGGAGTATAAGCTGCATACATTTTCTCAAGCACTTAATTAAAGAAAAGAAGACTGATCACTGACCTCGTCATGGAGTGTCGAGGGCCAGCTCTGCTCCAAGTGCTTTCCTGTGTAGCAGGCTGAATCCTCACCAGTTATGCACAGTGGTGATGAACATTGACCACTTAGTAAGAAATGCAAGCCAATGGGTTCTTAGTAGCACTTTCAAGGTGTCACTGCTGCAGGGAGGGAGTCAGGATTCTAAGAGATACAATTCTAACTTAGATGTTTTTCTCCTTTGTCACATTGCTTTTTACAATGCGCTCCCAAGACTAAACCAAAAATACTTTTAACCGTTCACAGACACAGCCACCGCATTGAGGCATTCCCTGTAGAGTGAATAAGGAGCTCTGCAAAGTTTCCTCAGCCTGGGCTCGGCTTCATCCGCACCATTCAATAGTCGTTGGAGGATGCAAAAGGAGTACAGTTCACAGGAAAAACGGTGGTGGAATTTTTCTACTTTAATGCTGCCCCAAGTGCTGGAGCTGGGCCCACCCAAGGATTTAGCATGTAAGTTAGTCACTTATGGGACGGTTTGCAGAGCAGGTCTGAACCAGGGGTGGTCCCGCTGGGGGTGTGCTAACATACTTTGGCATCAATATGGGTTATTGTGTCATCGTAGAAGGATATTTTGAGCATTATTATTTTGTCCTAAGGATGGGGAAATAAGAGGCGATGAGGATTACTGTGGGATTGGGTTGGTGTCTCACCAGTGGAGAAGTTGTTTGCAAGGAGCCTTTGTTCAAGGAGCACAAGCAGGTGGTAGGCTGTGTACTGAGGGCAGAGACGGGGCCCTTTGAGTACCTGCAGCCTCAGGAACATCAGGAATGGTCATACTTGGCACACCAGTCTTGCCTTTTCACCATGAGCACTGCCAGCAGTGAAGGGCTGAGAGAACGTCTGTGAAGAGCGACGCAGTAACCACAAGCGGAGTGTTTCAGACCCACAGACACAGTCCTTACATCTGACAGAGCTCTATAAGGGGCCTGAGTTGGTGACAGTCAGAACCACAGTCATTTGGCCATTAGTGTTACAATGATCTTATTCATTCATTTTGAAATCTGTATTTAGCACACTCCACCGGCCTTAGTACTGTGCTAAATACAATAGTGACCAAATCTCCACTGGCTTAATGGAACTAACACTCCATTAAAACAGCGTTATTCAAATAAAATTCAGTGCATAATTGTAAAATATGATGGTTACTATGAGAAACAGCAGAGTGTCTTAGGAAGGCATAACAGGAGCTCCTGACCAAGGCCAGGTAATCAGAGGAGAGGAAGATGCTGGAGGAATTTAAAAGGCGATCAACTGGGCAGAGGACATGGGAGAGCAGAGGCCTGAGCAATGCCTCTTTCGTCTAGGGTGTGCTGCAGACGGACGGTGTGTCACCTGCTGAGACACAATGGCCTGGCATGACCAGTCATGGAGTTTGCCAGCGGCATGACAGCAGAGCAAGTCACGTGGCTGGTCCTTCATTCGTTACACACACAGGAAATATTTAATTCATGCTCGGAAGGCACTAAGCACTTTGCCAGATATGCCTTAGATATCAAACCTCTTTTTACTCTCATTTTGGATTTCCTTTTATGCAAAATCTTTATATGCCAATAAAGGTAGCCCATTTGTAAAAATTACCCCAGGAAGGCAGCTAAATTGCCTCTTTCTAATTTTTTGTCACATCCAGCCAAATTTCCGTGGAAGTGCTCTGAAGCGCAGGCACAGAAATAGGCTCTTAAGTAGTAGATCCGCTTTTTGTTTGCCTTGTTTCCAGCTTTCTTCTGTTGGAAGGGTTTTGTGCTTTTTGGTTTGTTTTGTTTTAACATAAAAAAAGCTGTTCAGCAAATGTATAACTTAGAGATCGTGGGGCTTAATCCTTGAGTAATAGATAGTTTCTGGGTTTTTTTGTTTGTTTGTTTTTTGTTTTTAATCCTGTGAGAGATTCTGTAAAATTCCAGACCTTTGAAAATCACTTTAATAAGTAGAATGTTTTTCTCTTTCTTCAACTATACCCCTTAGATGTTTATTTTAACATGCAGCCTTTTCTAAGTTACAAATAAACACGATAGAATAATTTCAATTGAGTGCAGAAATGCTTATGCTTAGTAGCATCCCCCACCGATTGTATTTATTCATTCAATAAATACTTCGTAAGTGGCTTCTATACTGTGAGTCAATCACCCTTAGGTAACTGAGCTAAATGCCTTTCTTTCATAGCCTTCAATTACAAATGTGGCTAGAAAGTTTTTCTTCTTTGTAACTATATATGTGCATATGTTAACTATGTAATGCATACATATGCCTACAAATATACATGTAACTGTATAGTTAGGAATGCATTAGCTGTAGATATTAAAAACTTAACTATTGTACTGCATAGGGTTTTCAATGGAAATCTAAATAAGACATGCAAGAGTTTTAACAAGAAAATATAATATCTATTTGATGTATTGTATCATAAATTACTTCATGAGACATTTAAATAAGCTTGCCCTGAATTAAAACCACAGTATTAAAAGAGAAGAAAAACCATTGAGGAAAAAAGTAAAATAAGTATCTGACCCCTCTCTTGTCTCAGCCTGGGTTCAGTGGCCCTGTAGATGAGAAACCGGCAGACCCAGGGGTTCCATCTCGAGTGTGGGTGCCGACAAATGCCAGAGGCAGGTCAGTGTCTTAGTCGTCACCACTGGCTTCATTCTGTTTGTATCTGTTTTGTCACTTCAGCCAAGTGTCCAGTCTACAAGAACCAACGTAACTGAGCAGAGGCAATCAGCTAGGAAGGTCCTCTGCGCCTTTATTATGTCCTCCCAAGCCCTTACTGAAACCATGTGATATTATCAAACAAACAAAATGGCGCAATCACATGGGTGATAGGTAGACAAAGGGACCACACGGGATATGTTGGGCTTCTCTGCTGGATTCCACCATGTAACCAGAGCACTAGATCTATGCCAAGTAAATCTTTTAGCAGTGCTCGCCAAATCAGAGTCCTGTGTGTGAGTTTCCCACCATAGCTGTAAGAGACGATTTTCTTTCCTGGAGAAGGTATGAGGAGCTTTGAACAAAGTTTGCCTTGGTGACCTAAAGAAATGAATCTCTCGATAAGATATAAAGGATTTTGAGAGACTCTTCATTGAAGCATTTTTACTGAACACTCTTACCTAAATGTCTAGCCCTGTTTCTTCACCTATTTTATTCTGATCTATAGATTTCCAGATTTTCTGTCTGGAGGAGAAACAGAAAATGTTCCAGTGGGTAAGAGCTTCATTTTGAGTGGGAATGGCACACAGTGACATTACATGAGATTCGTTTGCATGAATGTTCCCCCGCCCACAAGTATTCATCTGTGAAATGCTAGAACTATCAGAGAAACAACAAAGTAAGACTTCCAATAGTTCATAAAATTTGAATTAGGGGAAAGATTTTAATGCATTGCATTATAAAATGAGTTGCAGTGCACATGGGGCTCCAGAACTGGGGGCAGACTGCACTCTATGTAGGTCGTAGAACCACCAGGACAAGACTCTCTCAGAAGTTACCCTTTCAAGGAACAAAAGCCCCTGGAAGTGAGATGTCACCGAGAAAGAAATAGGATTCATTTTTTTCCTCTTAAAACACCATTTTTTTCCTCTTAAAACACTTCTGTGATGTTAGTAGATTACTCTTAATAATTCTATGAAAAAAATCGTTTTAATTGCTCATGTCATAAAAAGATCAGAATAACCTTCCAGTTCCATTCATTTTTATCGTTGTTGATTCTACCAGATCCTAGTCCCAAAAGTCACTTGTTGGCAGTATCTTTCTGTGACAAGAAGGAAAACTGCCTCTTTTTAAAAATTCTCCATCAGGAAGAAAATCCATCTGAGGACATCCACAAATGAAAAAAATACTCTTGTATCTATCTCTTGAAATACAGGATAATGTACTGGCAATACTGATCTTGGACATAGCGCCCTTGCTCCATTGACCCAGAGTCTAAATTCTGATGGATTTTTAACTGTTAGGCTAGGAATATGCCATTTACATTTTTAATCCAAGGCACACAGTCTTTGACCATGTCACAGTTCCAACACTGGAGGCTTTCATCAAAGAAGTATGCTGTTTGACTTAGGCCAGTCCCTGTCAGCTACATTCAACTTTGCATATTTTCTTTGCCTTTAAAATTTTTAAGTGCATATTTTCAAAAATGAGGTTGCGTTAAAACTAGAAAAGCAATTATGAAACAAGATAGATGGTCAAAAGCAACAGTGACTTGGAAAAGAGCCGTGAAAAGTGACACAGGGTTCATGCAGGCTTAAGACATCAAATTGCTTCCAAGAGAGTAAGCCTTTAAATACTGCTAAGCCCTAAATTTGTTGTTTATACCTTGTAAATAAGTAAAGACTTCATTAATTTATCTCGCATCTTCCTAAACACCAATTGGATCTGATTAAGGCCGAGAACATAGTATTTCCGAAAGTACCTGGCCTTTTTAGCAAAAGAAAAGCCTTTTTGTAAATGGGGGAAGTTTGTCAAATGAGACCTCTGGAGTTCAATGCATAAGTCTACGTGTAATATCATGTGCAATTTCACTCCAGTCCCTTATACTAAGAAATTATTACTACAATTACATCATATCTTTGTGAAAGAAATCTGTGCACTGTAAAATGAGGAATCATGATCATGAAATAAATGTTTCCCATTCTAACAGAACTCAATGGGCAAATCTTTAACTGTACATTTCCCATTTAGCTAAACTGTTTCTCTCTGTCACGTGGGCAAATCCTTTAGATTCCACAGTCTCCGCTGAGCAGTGATGCATTCTGTTCATGCCACAGGGTCTCTTTGCTATTCAGCCTTTGAAGGACAAACACGGCAGCTTAGGAAAGGATTAAGTTCAATTCCGTCCTCAACAGTAAATATTTTTGGTGCTCTCATCATATCACATGAGCTTTATCTGTAGGTGGGTGGAGCCTGGGGGAAATGGATGGACTGGAGATCAAGCACATACCCTGAGAACTGTCACCAGCAAGACCTAGAGGAAAGTCCCTCAGCTGTCTGTTTAGCAGCATCTCACTTGACTTGCTACCCTCTTTCCCCAGGCCTCACAGAGCCGACACCTTCCTTACATTGCCAGGCAGTTAGAATCCAGCCTTTGTGGCTGTCAGTGCTGGGATTGTCCCATCCCGAACTTCCCAGGCACTGCAGCTGCTGTATGTCCTCCTCAACCTACCCTTGGAAACCAAAATTCCCTGTTGAAAGCCATCACCTTACTGGATCTAATCCCAGCGAGAGAGCTTACATTCTCTGATTATTCCAGAGCAGCATCTACCATTTGCTTTAAAAATAAATAAATAAATAAGGATGCATAGGCCAAGTAACTAACCAGTAACTCTGGCTGCTCAGATGGCCTCCAGGACGTCCGCTGCCTCATGTCTGTAGCTTCACAAGAGAGACCGCACTCTAACAAAGACTTCCTCATTAGATGGCTTGTCCGCAGGGCAGTGAGACGGTCCAGCCAGCTGCCTGGCAGAGTACAGTCTTGGGCAGCGTGGGCTGCTGAGCCTTGCTGAGAGCTGGGGGAGTGAGATGTTCATGTCGGATTTCAGAGGTGGCAGCACCAGACTGATGGTGAACCAGCACATTCACAAAGCCCCCTGAATTTACTATGGGGTTGAGAAAATGCAAAGAAACCCCCTCCCTGGTGCAGGAACAACTGTTCTATGGGTAATGATGGAGACTGCAGGGAACGAGCATTCCCATTCCTGCACCCACTGTCTGCAGCCCTTCCTCGCCCTTGGGGGGACAGTTATGGAATAATCATCCACAGGAAGTTAATTAAGGAAAGTCTATGTGGCATAGGAGAGCCTTTCAATGAAGCCATGTGACACATCACCAAACTCTTCCAGTGTATAAAACCACCAGCTGGCTAGCAAACAGCCTCTAAAGTCAAGACTTGGAGTAGTAGTAAATAGTGGTCACATTTTATTAAACAGCTCAAAATTTTTGTTGAACTGATTGCCTTATACAAAAATAAACATATCAACTCTATGATTATGCACGATGGCTTTTATTTTACATTTCCCTTAAAACAGACTGGATTCTGGACCCAACAAACAGATCGTTATGAAATAATGTTCCACACCCTTTGTGGTTGAATAAGAGAAACTGTTATACATAATTTCCATTTCATAGTCCCCCCCCAAAAATAAATGTGCATTTTCCAATATTCCTTCTGCTGCAGAGCAGAAAATGTATATCTGAGTGCACAAGCATTTCAGCACCACCAAAGTATTCCATGCCTCGTGGCAATTACATAGCTGTTACCAAAAGAACATTCCATGGTATTTTAAAGATAAACTATGGCGATTTCCTCTAGCAATCTTCCATAAGCACATGTACCACTAAAAGGAACTACATTTGTTAGAAACAATCTATTAATTAAAATTATACTAATTCAACTATGTCAACTGACTATATCGAAAGACTTTTGTTTGTTTGTTTGAGACAGTCTTGCTGTCTGTCACCCAGGCTGGAGTGCAGTGGCGCGATCTCAGCCCACTGCAACCTCCGCCTCCGGGGTGCAGGCAATTCTGTCTCAGCCTCCTGAGTAGCTAGGATCACAGGTGCCCGCCACCACACCTGCCTAATTTTTGTATTTTTAGTAGAGACAGGGTTTCACCATGTTGGCCAGGCTGGTCTCTAACTCCTGACTTCAAGTAATCCGCCCACCTCAGCCTCCCAAAGTGCTGGGACCACAGGTGTGAGCCACTGTGCCCAGCCAAGACAAACTTTTAAGATAACAAGAGAATAGGGTAGATTATGTTTTGAGATGTTGGCTTGCTTGTTTGTGTTTAAATAAAAGATAGCAAAATAACTCTGATACTTTGTATACTCTTGTTACCAAGTCCAGGAAACAAAGGTCAACAGAGAAAGAAGTGTTTAAGAGGTCTTCAGTGGTGGGAACTTGTTGAATTGGAGAAGAAGGACATAAGATTAAAAGTATCGGCCAGGCGCGGTGGCTCAGGCCTGTAATCCTAGCACTTTGGGAGGCCGAGGTGGGTGGATCACCTGAGGTCAGGAGTTCAAGACCAACCTGGCCACCATCATGGTGAAACCCCATCTTTAAAAAAAAAAAAAAAAGATTAAAAGTATCTAACAAGGAGCTTGGAAAAGAGGGAGAATGGAGAAAGCAGAAGGGAATGAAAGTGTCCCATCAGTGTGGGGCTGGGAGGTCTGAGCCAGGTCTTCTCACACCAGCATTTTCAGCGCTGATCTATCCACTCATGTCTGCGACCCTGGCTCTGCCCACAGAGGACACAGCTTCCCGAGAAAGAGAAAACAAAGATTTCCTCCAGTAGGATAAAGAAGATGATTTTTAGGACATCTAAAAGAGAGGCCTCATATTTTAGCTGCTCTTCACAAGCTGTTCCCTCAAGTGCTGATGTCTTCTAGAGTATCCGTTCTTTGAAGCCATCTCCTTATTGCTCACTCGCCTTTTTACGTTTTAGACTCAAGATTTAAAATGGAAAGGAAATAACCCACAAAATATAAACAACTTAAACGCTGGTTTTAAGACAACGTATCTGCGAAAAGCAATTCTGTTTACAGACTTTACATTATTCATAAAATAAAAAGCTCTGTTTACTAATAATAAACCACTCCAACTTTATGTATTTTTTTAATGGTCAGCCTTTATTTGACATTCTAAACCCTGTAAATCTGGGATGGGCTGGCGAATTGAATCTGCAAACTAAAACTGCATTATAATATTATAAGGCTTATATCCTATTTAGAAGTCATGGAGCCAGGATTTGAGCCCCTGCTTATCTCAATGGAACCGGGTGCCTCTCTCAGTTTGTATGTTCTAACAAATTGATCTATTCAAGTAAAGTTATAATTTTCAACTTGCGTATTTTTTTTCTGTTGGAAAGCTGCACAATACAAAATAGTTCCCTTTAAAGCTAGTAGTAAATCTCTGGTTAAAACAAGACATTTAACAGAAGTTTAAATAATGAATATAATGCTACTGATTGGCTTTATATGAAATTAACCATATTGCATGAGCTGATTCATCACCTCCTGTCCACTGTGTGACAAGATGCAAATGACACAGTAGATGGTGACCTTCAAGCCAAGCCAGTGACAAGAAGAGATGGCAAAATATCTCCAACTGTGGGACAGAAAACACCCAAGACCTCAAAACAACCTGTACAATAAACATTAGCAGAATAGTTCTAGGGTCTCTGCTTGGGGCATCTTGAAATAAAACATATTGAGGACAAGAAAATATTTTTTTAACTTTTTTGTGCACACAAGGAATGAATGACTTAGTATTATTGAAAATATATGTAAAATTCAGACCTCGTTAAAGTGAGTTGGCGAAGTTGTTCAAAGAAATTTGCTGCACAGCCTTTAAGGAAGAAATGATTCCATTTTTAAAAAAAATTATTAAAGCCTCTATTTAGGCCTTGTAATAAGTATGGTAGCTGGTAATAATCATTTTCTGATAATAAAATAATCCAAAAAATTATAATACCTGTTGAGCTGGTTTGATATTTAAGATTATGTGATATTGTTAAAGTTCAAAAGAGGACGAATGTACAGATCTCTTTTTTTCTGACATTTTTAGGCAAATGCAGACAAACATGAATACGTACTGCTTTGCTAACCCTTTGAAATGGATACAACAGAAAAAAATAATTTTAGAAATTTATGCTACTTTTTAAAACATAATACGTTGACAAAAATGTTATGTGCTGATGGTCTGAAAGCTTTAGCAGGAAGAAACACAGAGGATATTGGTCCCATAAAATCCTTCGGGGAAATCAATTTCTCTGTATTTAGGAAGATATTTAAAAACACTGTGAAAATGATGGCATCTTTCAAGACGCTATTGTATAATACTACACAAAAGTCTAATGAGGCTGGGGGTCATGTATTCCCACTTTACAGATGAGGAAACCGAGGCTTTGACGGCTTCAGCCACCGTCCTAGGCAGCTGAAGCAGGAGGAAGCAGGGAGCGCTCACTGAGGGCTTTTTCTGACCTCCGCCCTGCACCGGCTGAACTCTGCCTTCCCGCAGCGGCTCTGGTTCCGTGTTCGCCACAGTGCAGCTAGAGCAGTCAGGGGTCACTGCATGGCGCCTGTCTGTGAGGCATGCCAAAGGTTATTTGTTAACTTTGTTGAGTAGCAGTGAATCACCAAGGTCTGTAAGTTACAAAGTATGCAGTTCTCCCCACGAACTCACTCTCCTCTCCCGTGTGTTCAGGAGCTTCTAAGCAGAAGCGGCAGAGCTGCAGCTGGCTGGACAGCATCGGCTGTGCTGCAGTAGTGATTCACACATATAAATCACACGTACATGTGTGTCACCACAGAAAAACAGGCCACGCAAACACGGCTGGAAACCAGTGGCCGGGGCCCAGGACAAACACTTCAGTGCCACGGACAACGTGCAGGTAAGCTCCCCGGGGGTGATTTGTCAAAGGTCTGTCACCTGGACTTTGACAGGCTCCGAAGCACAGGTCACTCAGGTGTGAAAGTCTGCATGGATTCAGTATGGGCCTTTTCATTAAATGCCTGTACAGCAGAACAAAAGAACAATCTGCTCGGCTACACAGCAGGTAACAAACACAAGGAAATCATCATGCTAGGAGACGGACCCACGAACAGGTTCAATAAGGGTAGGCACTTTATTTAACCTCTGTTACAGCACACTTTTCCTACTGTAAAATTGAACTATGATCATTTTTTTCTTTCTTTTTTTTTTTCTTTAAGACGGTTTCACTCGTGTTGCCCAGGCTGGAGTGCAATGGCACGATCTCGGCTCACTGCAACCTCTGCCTCCCAGGTTCAAGTGATTATCCTGCCTCAGCCTCCTGAGTAGCTGGGATTATAGGCACCTGCCACCACACCCTGGTTTTTTTTTTTTTTTTTTTTTTTTGTATTTTTAGTAGAGACGGGGTTTCACCATGTTGGCCAGGCTGGTGTCGAACTCCTGACCTCAGCTGATCCACCTTCCTTGGCCTCCCAAAGTGCTGGAATTACAGGCGTGAGTCACCGTGCCCAGCCATTATTTCCTAGATTAAAGTTATTTTTCAAATATTTAAAGGCATTCACAAACACAAATAATATAAATTCTACAAGCATCTTCGAAAATTGTGTGTGTGTGTGTACATAAAATGAAAATATAAGAGTATAGATTTTCCCATGTCTCCTATGCCTTCATTTCTTTTTCTCTGATATGTACATGTATATATCTTCTGACCCCTCCCCCACCTTGTGCCTCTCTCCCTGCTGTTCAAGTTATTTTCTCTGTTATTTGAATAGAAAGGTTTCTTTATATAAAATTCAAAAGTGTTTATTTGGTCTTTCCTCGTGTATGTCCTAACAATTTTCCTCTAACAAGTCCCTTCCTGATAACACTGCTGAGTATCATTTAAATAATTAGGGTGTTCATTAGAACTAATAGAGCAAAGGATGAAAGACAGCTGTTTGTTACTTAAGGCAGAGGGGCGAAGAGTAAGGAAAGTGATAGTATTGACAATGTTGCCCGATTGGTATTTTTCAAATGAGAAATAAGTTTTGATGGAAGAACCATCCAATGAGAGTGAAATATACTCCATGTCCATCAACAACATATACATTTCACACAGTTCATACTTTATTGAAAATATTCTCCTACCATAAAATAAACTTCAGAGAAACACAGTGAGCTTTCTTATGAATTAATCCTAATGCCTGAAGTCCTAGGAGCTGTGAAACAAAAAATAAATAAATAAAACTATGTAAACACAAAATACTGCCGAGCAACCTGACTTTGCCCTTAAACAACTTTTCCTTGTTTGAAAACGTTCAGAAAGAAACTACTGTGAAATTGAGGTAAGTATTCGCCCTATGGGTAGTGCTATGATATTTTAATGAACAGTTACACAGAATGGTGACTGAAGCCAATCAGAGAGTCTTTGGGTCTATCCCCTCCCCGCCCTTCCTCGTGGACAGGAACAGGAGCACGTACACACACCCACACACACACACACACACACACACGTGTGTGTGAATGCTGACTTAGCTAAAGTGGATCCTTGACAAATATTCTATTTATTTTTTAAAATTTAAATGTATTTGTGCATTGATGAGAATTTAAAAGTCTCTCTCTTGCTTCTCTTGGTTTGTAAACTCCAGTGCATGTTTTAAATATACAATCGGCACTATGTAGTTTAGACTGGCAGAGATACCCATAGGGACCAGAGGCACTGCCTGCAAACCTAAAATGGGGAATCATTACAGATAAAATATGACTGGATCCAAACCCTTTCCCGTAAGGGATGCTGAAGCCAAACCGAAACTGCTTTGAAGAGCATAATAAGGAAAAACTGGGTTAACTTCGGTTTTGCTGCTTTAAATCATCGTTAATCTGCAGTATCTGCCCTTCTGAATCCTTATAACAGCGAGGTGCTGTAAGAGAAATGCCAGACCCACCAAAAGTTGACCAGCAAACACTTACTGAGTGCCTGCCACACACCATGTACAAACCAACCAACTAGCAGCTCCTTGGGGGTCTCTCAAACAGGTAATGCTTGGAATCCTGGTTGCAACAACATGGGATATTCTGCTTAATTACAAACGCCAATGTCAGGAAATGGATTTTTCCACGTCCCCTATTCCTACAAGTTTCCTTTTTCTCCTACAGAAAGGCATCTTGTAGCTTGGCGCACTACTTTGAGAAATCTGTGATCACACTTGTCAATAATTACCTATTTGACAAGGTAAATAGGAACTCCTGTGTAGGCATCCATGGATGGTCAGTTTGCCCATCTATAAACATTAAAGACAGGGATGACCAAAACACAGAACCAAAAACCACACACGACCGGTACCCGGAAGAGAAACAGAAAGTCAGCGTGGCATGTGCTCAAATGCACCATCAGCAGGGGCGTGGTGCTCATTTCAAGACACCCTCTCCGTTTGCATTGATTCTGCCTGCACTATTCACAAGGTCATTCACAAGGATGAGCCCAGATGTGAAGGTGGCTGAGCCAGGAGTCACACTGGCTGAAAGGTTTGCTTTTTGTCTAAAAATGATTAATAAGCAAACAAGTTAATACAATTTTAAAAAGGTATCTGAACAGTACAAACCCACAAAATAACCACCTTCGAGAAACGGGTTTACTGAGAGTGAGGGTAGTTCTGTTTTCAAAGCCTCCTCCACTCGCAGCCTGACCTTTGGGGTGTAGTGACATGTGTGCCTTAATCACAATGAATGGCACTCCCCTCTGTGTGCTGGACCCTCCACCACTTAGTGTGTAAAATTGTTGTGGAACCAAATGTAATGCACCTAACATATAGCTGGTGCACAGCAGGGAACAGCGTGCCGTGCGGCTGCCTTAGCAGGAGCACTGCAGACACCCACCCATCTCAGCGGAGGTGGTCTAGTCAGCAATGGGCATGTCACCCAATTCTGGGCCATGGGAAGGTGAGGCACCTCCTGCTAGGGCCGGCCTCTGGATACAGGAGACAGACAGGGCAAGATGTCTGCTCCCTTGCCTGCCCAGGGAGTTGTGCCTGGAGTTGACAACTGGGGATGAATGTTGTTACCTGAATACTAAGAACGGCAGTGCAGAGAGAAGGAAAGGACCTGCGTCTTGATAATGCATCTGCACTGTCTGTATGTCTGTGTACCTTACTTCTGAAATTCTTGTCATATGAGGATTCAAGCAAGGTTTCTACTATCTTCCCAGGAAAAAGCACCCCAAATGATTCAATAAGCACTTAAATGTGAGTGTGGGGGAGGGGACGTTGAGGGGAGATGTCACAGCTGTTGTAAGGACTATAAAAATTTCATGCAACAGCATGGAATCTGCTCTGAGAGCACTGGAAGCACTGCTCATTCAGGTGTGTAGGAAACTGTTCCCCATTCCCTCTCAACCTCAGGCTCCAAAACGGTCAAAACAAAGAGCCCCAACTCAGACCTTCAGTTGCTAAAGATATGTAGCACTATTATGAGGTCACAGTCACATCAAGCAGGGGTCTCCATCCCACTGCCAAGAGACAGCCATCATCAGTGAAAGACCCGGTGGCACCTGGCATGTGAGTTCCAGGCATTCCCCATAAAGCAGGGCTTGAAGGATTTGCACCTGGTCAGAAAATCATTTTTTCAATTAAATGAAAATATTTATTTTGAAGTCAGTGCAAGTTCAGATACAGTTACAAGAAATAATACAGGCAGATTTCACACACGTTTGTCTAGTTTCTCCAGCATTCACGTCTTGCAAAGCTGTGATACAATACCACGAGGATGTGGATATTGATACAGTCAAGATTCTGAGCATTTCCATCACCACAACCGTGCCTCCTGTTGCATTTTTTAATAGGACTCATGTCCCTCCCCACTGCTCCCATCCTTGACCCCTGGCAAGCACTATGCTGCTTTCAAAATCATCAGTATAATTTTGTCAGTGCAATAACATTGAATAAACAGAGTCACGCAGCCTGTAACCTTTTGGGATTGGCTTTTTCTATGTTCCACATATTTCTCTGGATATTCAAGTAAGTTGTTGCTTGTATGAATAGTTCATTCCTTTTTATTGCTGAGTACATTTCCATGGTGTAGATGTACCACGGTTTGTTTAACCATTCACTTGCTGAAGACTATTTGGGCTGTTTCCAGTTTGGGGCTATTATGAATAAATCTGCCATGAACATTTGGGTACAGGTTTTTGTGTGAAATGAAAATAAATTTTCACTTCTCTGGGATAAATGCCCAGGATTGCAATTTCTTGTTGGTATGGTAGTTGAGTGTTTAGTTTTTTTAAGAAACTGCCCAACTATTTGCAAGAGTAGATGTACCATTTGACGTTCCTACCTGCCATGTATGCCACCCAGTTTCTCTGCATCCTCATCAGCATTTGATGTTGCCGGTATGTTTTTATTTTAACCATTCCAATATGTGTAGAATGATCTCTCTCCTGTGGTTTTAATTTGCATTCCCTCATTGGCCAAGAGTATTGAGAATAGCTTCTCATGTGCTTATTTGCCATCTACATAGCCGATCTCGTGAAATTTCTATTCATGACTTTTTCTATTGCTAATCATTTGGTCGTGGGGCGGGGCTCATTGCTTTTGAGTTTTCAGAGTTATAACATTGTTTTAGCTGTTATATTTATTTTGCCTTTCTATATACAATTTAGAATAATCTTATCTTTATCTACAAAAATCCTTGCTGAGATTTTGATAGGAATTGTGTTGAATGCGCATATCAATTTGGGTAGACTTGGCACCTTGACTTGGTTGAGTCTTCCAGTTCATGAACATGGTATGTCTCTCCATTTATTTGGATCTTTGATTTATTGCATCAGTGTTTTATAGGTTTCTGTATACAGTGCATGTTTTGTGTGCATTTTTGTAGTTTTGTATCTTTAATTTTGTCGTCCATGCGGCAGTGTAGAGAAATATTATAATAAAGAATTATTACTATATAGAAATATAATTGATTTTTGTATGCTGATCTTGCACCTTGTGAACTTGAATTCACTTAATTCTTGAAGAGTTTTTTTTGTAGATTCCTTGATTTTTTAAGGAGACAATCCTGCCATCTGTGAAGAGGAAGAATTGCAATTTTTTTCCTTTCTGATTTACATGCCTTTTATTTTCCTTTCCTGCCTTATTTCAGTGACTACACCTTCCAGAGCTATGCAGAATTCGAGCAGTGAGAGCAGACATGCCAGGCTTCTTCACAGTCCCAAGGGAAGGCAAGCTGTCTGTCACCATTAGTATGTCAACTGCAGCGTGTTTTATAGATGATCTTTATGTGAGATTTTAAAAGTGTTCCTGTTTTCCTATTTTTCTGGTAGTTTTTATCCTGAGCGAATGTTAAGTTTTATCAAATGGTTTTTCTGAATCTATTTATATGACCATGTGATTTTTCTTCTTAGCCTGTTAATATGGCATATAACCTTGGTCAGTGTTTGAATATTGAACTAGCCTGGCCTCCACACCAGGTTATGGTACATACTTCATTTTATACGTTTCTGATTTTGATTTGCTGCTGTTTTGTTAGGATTTTTGAGTCGGTATTCAAGGGGGATAGTGGTCTACAGTTGCTTGCGCTTGTCTTGTTTCATCTGGTTGCAATTTCATTATGATGAATTGGGTAGGGTCTTTTCCTCTCCTGTTTTCTGGAATAGGTAGTTTACAGTTTATACTAAGTTTTCTTTAAAGGTTGGATAGCATTCTCCATGGAAACCCTCCATGACTCAAGATTTTTCAGGGAGAGTAGAGATTTCATTAATTGAATTTTTCAAATGGAATTTTCTTAATATTTATAGGGCTATGCCAATTACATATCTTATAATAAATGAATTGTAGTGATTTTTTTTCAAGAAACTGTCCATTTCATCTATGTTGTAAAATGTGTGTGTGTGTGTGTGTGTGCACGCGCACATGCCTGTGTGTGTGTAGAATTGTTCATTTTATACCTTTACTATCATTTTGATACTGCAGAGTCTATAGTAGGTGTTTTCTAACATGAACCTCAAAACTCTTATAGCTGCTACCCATTACTCACTTCCAAAACCACCTCCACACTTTTGGGTACCTGTTATAGCAGCAGCCCACTCCTGGGTACCAAGTTTTGTCTTAGTCCATTTGGACGGCTGTAAGAAAAAACCATAGAGTGAGTGGCCTGTGAACAACAGACCTTTAACTGATCACAGTTCTGGAGGCTGGGAAGTCCAAGATTAAGGCACTCTCCAACTCAGTGTCTGGTGAGGACCTGCTTCCCGGCTCACAGATGGCACTGTCTCACTGCAACCACACAGGATGGAAGGGTCTCTCCGGGGCCTCTTTCATAAAGGCACTGATCCTATTTATGCGGCTCCAACTCTCCTGACCTAATCACCTCCCAAAGACCCCACCTGCTAATACCATCACTTTGGGAGTTAGGTTTCAACACAGGAACTTTGGAGGGACACAGACATTCAGACCACAGCATCAAGGAACTCGCCAGGGAACCAGCTCCCGCAGGTCCTGAGGCCCCCTAGCCAGTCACCTTCTTCTCTCCACCGTTGAGTCTTCCTTTGTTTGATCTATAATGTCCATTGCATCTAGTTGCTCTTGGTGAGAGGAATAGGGAAAGAACATTTAACTCGCCTTCCGGGAAGCACAGGTGCCACTCTAACATCTCAACCTCTCTGGAGCCACATCAGCTCTGAACAAAGAAGATGGCCTCTTTCTTGACAACTCAAGCTAAAGAAGGGCGCTCTGAAGCTGCCTGCACAGCTCGCTGCTGTGGCCTCTCCCAGCCCCGTCCTCAGTTCCCTACCTGTCTTGATGGGACACCATTTCTGGTCTGACTTTAGATTGATTATTTGGTTTGGTTTGTTGTTTTTTTCAGAGAGGATCATGTCATTTCTCAGAAGTAAGAATTTAATATTTCCCAAGTCTCAGAATGAATTCCCAGTTTTTTTAGAACACAGAGGCATTAAATAAGTTAATTCAACTAAGCTATCCTAATTAATTAAAATTCAGTCTAGTTACCCTAAACAAGTAAGTTACCTAATTCATAAAGAAATGGAATGAATAATAAGCACATAAATAAATTAAATACTCAGCTAAGCTACCCTAGATCTCAGGCCACCCACGGTATTGATCAATGCATATTAGTGAGCATTAAAGTGTTAAAACGGCAGCACCCGGCCACCTCTGTTTACTTCTGTGTAAGCATTCCAGGTGCTTATATAAAGGTATTTTAGTTTCCACTGAAATATCACCAGGGAACAGCTTAGATGATTATCCCAAGGGAAAAGACCTCTCAGTAACATAAAGCTCGCCTTCTGAGACACAGGGTTCTCCCTGATGTGCAGGTGAGATAAATGAACCAGCATAGTTCCAAGCATGTCCTCTGAGAGTCAGTGGCCCCGTCCCAAAGTTTATGTGAACAAGATTAGAAAAATAATGCAATTTGACAAAGAGGTTTTTGATTCTCAAGGTGTTAGACTGTACAGAAGATAATTTTAAAAATATAACAATTGGTGCATACCTGAGGTTACCAAGATAAAATCTTCTAGGGACTAACCTTTGGATGTGGATGTGCCCAGTCCTGCTGTGCTGAGGGAAATACAAGCGCATTGCAGAGAAGAGCCTTCCTGCCCATCCTTGCTCCTGGGCCCCTGTCAGCAGACTAAAAGGGTTCCCTTGGAAATGTCAATTCTGCAGCCTCACAGTTTTTTGTTCCATGACACTGCCAGTCATTCAAACATAGAAGGAGGTGGTTAGGCACGTGGCTCACACCTGTAATTCCCAGGACTTTGAGAGGCTGAGGCAGGAGGATTGCTGGAGGTCAGGAGCTTGAGTAGCCTGGGCAACATGGGGAGACCCCTTCTCTACAAAACAGATATATTTTTTAAATAGCTGGGCATGGTGACATGTGCCTATAGTCCCAGATACTCAGGAGGCTGAGATGGGAGGATCACTCAAGCCCAGGAGGTCGAGGCTACAGTAAGCCATGATTACTGCACTCCAGCTTGGGCGACAGAGCAAGACCCTACCTCAGAGGAAAAATAGAAGGAGGCATGGGGGCTTGGGTGGGACTCAGAAGGATTCCTCTTCTGAATCATTCCTTCCCAGGCAACTGCTTTTCAGAGGACATGAGAATTCACCAGAATAAATGGTTCCCAAATCTTGATGAAGTTAGAATCACATCTGGAGCATTTAAGAAATACACTTTCAGGGGACGCTTCCCAAACACGTTTATGAATCACACTCTCGTACACCAGGATTTGGGAGTCTTTATTTGTCAAAAGTGTCCACAGCAATTCTAACGAGCCAGGGAAGGTGTGGAGGTCACAGGCATCACCAGATTCCTCTATCTTTAAGATCGTTACCAGCAAAACCTGCAAGCAAAAACTGACTCCAGACTCCCAGGCTTGCTAATTCCTCGTCTCGCCCGGTGACTCACAAGGCACAGCTACAAGGGTTCATGATCAGAGCCCAGAGAGTTCTCATTAGAAGAAGGGTGGAGGGGCTCACGGATTGCTGTGGATGGTGAAGGAGGTAAGCATGCAGCTCTATCCGAAGGCCACGGTTTCGTAAAGCAGCGTATACTTTGTGACACTAGCCCACAGCTCTGGAAACTAGAAGTTTCTGGGTGAGTTGATTTAAATCTGACATGAAGCAGCCCTTGGAGACAGGGCCTTGGTCAGCTTCAGAGGCCAGAATAACTCACTGGCCACTCAGATAAGATCCTGGGGAAAGGAAAAGGAGGGAGGTGTAGGCGGGAGCAGCACCCCCAGGGCTGTGGACAAGGAGGAGGAATTATGGTTTCCACAGCTGGCTCAGCCTGCAGAAAGCAGGGGCTGGCAGGCATGTGGCTTTTTATCTGCATTCTGCTGCCTGGTAGAAATGTTCAGGGGAGAGTCTGCTTTACAAAGAGCGAGTTGAATTTCCAGCCACGGATGTGAGTGAAAGCTTCTCTCTCTCCCTCTCTCTCTTTTTCTTTCTTTCTGGGTTCCATGGAAGAGCCTCCAGAGCACAGATTCTTATCCAAGCCAGAAAGAGAGTGTGTGCGAAGCCTTCACGAGCAAGGCCTGTGGGTTTGGGCCAGGAACAGGAATTCCCCGCACAGACACTGAGTCGGCGGCCTGAGACGGGAGCGGCGGCTCCACAGAAAGCCACTCTGTTCCCTGCCACCAAGGACTACTTGCAGGGCACACACACGGAGCCGCGGAAAGAAGGGATATTTGAAAAAGAGTGTTTTTTTTCCCTAGAATACACAGTGCTCTTATTTCCTTAGGGGAGCAGTAAAAACTAGCCATGAATAGATGGCCAAATGCAGCTAAGAGGCAGCAAGCATGTTTATCACTACAGGCTGGGACTGCTGGGATGGGTCCCCGGGACAAACTTTGAATACATCAATAAATCATAATGAAGGATTAAAATAAGAAAGAATTTGCTAAACATGTCTGGAAGGAGGCTTTTATGCTGCTATTTTTCCCCTACCAACTGCTGTTCAGAGACTTCACTGGGCTTTTTGAATCCAACAGAAAATGTGTATGTGTTGGAGGTGGGAGGCAAAAAAAGGGGTGGGGAGACAGCTCATGCTCAGAGCTTTGGTCTACAGGGATTTTTGAGGTCAAAGAAGATCCAGTTGCTAAATCTAAGTGCAGATGTTATGTTAAAATTAAACAAACAAAAAAACAAGAACCTATCCTCAGAACATGTGAATTCTTAGCAAAAGGATTTATTGCCATACATCATTTGTCTTCTATTTCATCAAAATATAAGAATCAGTTTTCTTTAAAAAAAAGCAGAAAAGAACCCATCAGTTGTTTTAAACTTGATGAAATATCCTGTGAGTACAGGAACTGTTGGATAACAGTGGGCTCAGAGAAGCCGCAGCTACCCCAGTCCACAGGGACACATGCCCCAGGGCCTCTGGCTCCTTTCTAGGGAGAGAAAAATACCCTATTTGGTTCAAGCTGGAGTTGAGCCGAGCAAGAGTGAGGGGACTTCTCTTGCCCAGGACCCAGCTCTTCCTGCAGGCTGGTCTAACCTCCCTTGAACACCCAGGGTAACATCCGCCTCAGGCAGCCAGCCTCCATGAGCAAACGGGCCGGGCTGGCCTCTGAATCCAGGGGCGGCAGACAGGTAGGCGCAGTACTGTGTCCTCCATTGAAACGGGCTTTCTCAGAATCCTAAGTTATGTGCCGAATTGTGTCCCCTAAAAACACACATATTGAAGCCCTAACCCCCAGACCCTCTGCTGTGACTGTAATTGAGAACGTCTTTAAAGAGATAGTTTAGGAAAAATAAGGTCATTAAAATGGGTCCTAATTCAATATAACTGAAGGATTTTTGTTTTTGTGAGACAGAGTGTCACCCCACTGCCCAGGCTGGAGTGCAGTGGTGCGACCTCAGCTCACTGCAACCTCTGCCTCCCGGGTTCAAGCGATTCTCCTGCCTCAGCCTCCTGAGTAGCTGGGACTACAGGTGCCCACCACCACACCTGGTTAATTTTTTTTTTTTTAAGGAATGGGTTTCATCATGTTGGCCAGGCTGGTCTCAAACGCCTTACCTCAGATGATCCACCTGCCTCAGCCTCCCAAAGTGCCAGGATTACTGGCATGAGCCACCACGCCTGGCCAACTGGTGTTTTTGTAAGAACAGATGAGGAGATAGACAGGTACGCACAGAGGAAAAACCATGTGAAGACACAGGCTAAGACAGCAAGCTACATCTAGAGGCCTCGGGAGAAAGCAATCCTGCTGACACCTTACCCTTGAACTTCCGGCCTCCAGAACTGTGAGGGAATGCATTTCTGTTGTGTGAGCCCCCCAGTTTGTGGCACTGAGTTATGGCAGCCCTTGTAAACTAACACAGCTTTGTATGCCTCAATGACACGTACATTCATGCCTTGAGCGAAGAGGAGCTCAAAGCCTGTCTGTTGGTGTGTCAGTTCAATTCACCCATGGGAAGCCAGGAAAAAAATCACACATAAAGAAAAACAGGAAGAAGAAACAGAAAGAAAAATAAAATAGCAGGCTTAAGCTTTAACAATTCAATAATTACATTAAATTTAGTTTAAGTGGTCTAAATATGTGTTTAGAAAAGACAGGCAGGGCACAGCAGTCACACCTGTAATCCCAGCACTTTGAGAGACTAACGCAGAAAGATTACATGAGACCAAAAGTTTAAACCAGCCTGGGCAACATAGCAAGACCCCATGGTTATAAAAAATTTTTTAAATAATCCAGATGTGATGATATGCACCCACTGTTCCAGTCACTGACAAGGCTGAGGCGGGAGGATTGCTTGAGCTCGGGAGCTTGAAACTGCAGTTAGCTGTAGTCACTTTATTCCAGCAGGGCTGGACAGGAAGACCCTGTCTGAAATCATTAATTAATCAATTAAAATATATTAGCAGAGTGGATTACAAAAACACAACCCAAGTATTTACTGCCTAAAGAAACTCACTGCAAATACAGTGGCATAGATAAATAGAAATAATAAGATGGAAAGGATATGACACACGAACATTAATCAAAATAAAGGAGGAATAGCTATGTTAATATCAGATAAAATTGACTTCAGAGCAAAGAAAACGACCAGTTACAGAGAAGAACATGACATAATGACAGAAGTATCCAACTACCAGGAAGGCATGACCATTCTGAATGTGTGTATCAATCAACAGAGATGAGTGTTACATGAAGCAAAATCTGATAGAATTGGAAAGTGAAATAGCAAACCCACAGCTGCAATGAGAGGTTTCACCGCACACCCCCGCCTCAATATTTGATAGAGCAACTAGACAGAAAACCACCATGAATACAGAGGAACTCAAAACCATCAACCAACAAAATCTAGTCACCACATCAAGGGAGACTATACCTTCTGTCAGAAAACAAAACACAACAAATTTTAAAGAATTGACATCAGGCCGGGCGCAGTGGCTCACGCCTGTAATCCCAGCACTTTGGGAGGCCAAGGCAGGCGGATCACGAGGTCAAGAGATCAAGACCATCCTAACCAACATGGTGAAACCCCATCTCTACTGAAAAATACAAAAAAATTAGCTGGGCATGGTGGCGCATGCCTGTAGTCCCAGCTACTTGGGAGGCTGAGGCAGGAGCATTGCTTGAACCTGGGAGGCAGAGGTTGCAGTGAGCTGAGCTCGCACCACTGCACTCCAGCCTGGCGCCTGGCGACAGAGTGAGACTGTCTGTCTCAAAAAAAAAAAAAACAAAAAACAAACAAAAAAAAAACGAATTGACATCATACAGAATATCACTTACAATGGAACCAAAGTAGAAATCAATAATGGAAAAATATCTCCAAACTCTTGAAACTAATGACTACACTTTTAAATAATCCATGAGTCGAAGAGGAAATCTCAGAAAAAGTAAAAAGTACATCGAAATAAATGAAAATGAAACAACCACACATCATGGACACAGTGTGTAGAATCCTGGGTCACTGAAGACTCAGGAGGAAAGGAGTGCGAGGGGTGATGGGTGAGAAATTACCTACTTGTACGATGTACATTATTTCGGTGCTAGTTACAGTCAAAGCCCAGATTTCACCACTACAAAATATATTTGTGTAACAAAATTGCACTCATACCTCAAACATTTATACAAATTTTTTAAAAGACGAAAAAAAGGAAAAAAAATGTGAGACATAGCTAAAGCAGTGCTGGGAAAGAAATTTATAGCGCTAAATGCTTATATGAGAAAAGAAGGAAAGTTTCAGATCAACAGGCTCCCGTCTCAAGACTTTGGAATCCTAAACACAGAGAAAGCAGAGGGAAGGAAAATAAAGGAACAGAATAGAAATCAATGAAATTAAAAAGAGAAAAAAAAATAGAGAAAATCAATGAAACAAAAAGCTTTCCATTTGAAAATATCAACAAAACCGACAAAACTTTAGCAAGATTTGCAGAGGAAAAAGGACACAAATTACCAAGTATCAGGAATGGAATACAGAATATTACTCTAGACCCTGCAAATATCAAAATGACAATACAGGCATAAAGTGAACAACTCTGCATACAAAAATTTGACAACTTATATGAAATGGACAAATTCCTTGAAAAGCACAAAAACTGCCACAACTCACTCACATGAAATATCTAATTTGAATAACCCTATAACTAGGAAGAAAATTCTATTTGTAACCGAAAGTATCCTAAAAAGGTAATCTTAGACGCAGATGGTTTCCATGGAGAACGTTACCAAACGCTTAAGTAAGAATTAGCAGCAGTTTCATATACTCTCCTCTAGAAAAAAGAAGGTACCAAGTCATTGCCAGGCAGAGAGAGCCACAAAGTCTGAGCAAAATGCTAGGACTCAAGAAGACACAGGTCCCCTGAGCCCCCTCGGTTTCAGGACACACTGAGCTGAGCCATTGCTACCTGAAAGTGATCACAGTGTGTGTCCAGAAAGAGCAATAATGAATGTGTACAATTACTATTTGTCAATTAAAAATAAGATTTTTAAAAAAGATAAAGAACAAGATACAGATCGTCTCCAACTCATGATGGTTTGATTTTTTTGACCTTACAACGGGCTTATTGGGGTGGAGAATGCATTTTGGCATACAATATTTTCAACTAACGATGGGTTTATGAGACATAATGCCATCAAAATTAAAATAGAGTGGGGTAAGCATTTCAAAGTGAACATATGGATAAAAATAATATGAAAACAGAGTAGGCAGGGATAGGGTCTAAATCATAAACATTTTGGATCATAAAATATTTCAACCAAATTTTGTGTCAGTTCTTTCAAGTAATTACACATCTAGTAATTTGAACTGTTAGTTGAAAAGCAGGTAAGGGGTAACTAGTTCTACACTATACTTAATGACATTGATTTGGATATAAGGCAGATACCGAAGAACACAAAAATGTTATCTTTAATATGCTCTATGTAAGCTTCAAACCCTGCTTGTATTATGAATTTAAAGCAAGTAATTCTTCATGTGTATTACACATTTAAATTATAGCCAAGCTAAGCCATGTGATAAGGTGTAGTCTAATGGCACATTGCAGCTGTAAACACAAATGAAATTTTTATTTGTTTTAAAAAAAGATAATTCCTTGCTACCAAAAACGGTCAAGTCTAAACGTAATATTAAATGTGATAAAGTATACAAAGGAAACAAATACACTCACACACCAATAAATGATTATTTTTCAGACACTTGAGTTCTACTGTTCACCTTTAACTTCTCTTTTCAGAAAGAAGCCTGCTTTATAATGCGTATAATAGAAATTAAATCTGTACCTAAGCTAAAAAAAAAAAAAAAAAAAAGGCAGTCTACAAACCAGACTCAGAGCAGAACCTGGTGCTCAGATCACAGCACATACACGTCTGCTAAAGACACTCTACAGTGGGGTGTGTGGAAAAAGAACATATGCTTTCCCCAAAAAGCCCCGTCCACATCCATCTTCCCAGGGAAATAGCTTTCCCGGGACCGCAGGCTGATAAGAAATGGCAAGTGATAAATGAAGCACTGGCATCAAAGGACAAATGGCCCCCTGAGGATGATAAAGCTGGTACGATGTTGATGGAAGTAATGCAGGCAAATGCATGCCTGCCAAAAACATCACACACGCTCACACATGTGCATACATGAAAGTATACACGTGCGTACACAGTACACACATGCACACATACACACACGTGGCACAAAAACCATCATCAGTCCATTTGGGCAGGATACCATGGCCCATGTGAAGTTAAAGACAGCCTTTTCTAGCTTGTAATAGCACCTTTCTAATCGCTCTGAGCTTCCCCTTCCTCAAATGCAGAACAGAGAAAATAATAGTACTGACTGCTTTGGGTCCTCATGAGGACTAATGCTTTAGTACATATAAAATGCTGAGAACAGTGTCTAGCATATAGTAAGCACTTGCTAAAAGTTAGCTTGTTCTTAGAACAAAATGTGCACTGTTCCTGGCCACCTTTCTGCTGTCTGCCCTTTACCTCCAACTTTTTACCTGTTAAAACAAGAATCCGTGATTACAAATGCTGCTAAATTCCAATTAGGCAAGCTCAAAGTTTGTCCTTAGGACAAATCCTTAGCCTTAGCCAACTTGTCCAGTTTCTCAGCTGTGTTTTCAGATGCCTGCTCCACACTAACAATTCCAACTTTAGGAAGAGGGGGAAGCCCCTCCTGCTGGTCTCCGGGTCCCCTTTGCACCAGGCATGACAATCCAGGCTGCAGCAGGAAGGAGGAAGCCAGCCCTGGCAGTCCTGGAGGCCGCCCTCCTCCCGCAGCAGCCCCTGTGCTAGCCTGGTGCAGATGCTGACAGCGCCAAGGCTCCTCCGGGAAAAGCCCCAGCTGTTTTTGAAACGAAGTCCTTCCTGGTGGCGAAGAAAGTCCATATTAGTAGAAGCATGGGAGGGCTGCCTCTTGGCTCTTCCTTTAGACTCTCTCCCGCTTATTTTTAGTTCTTCCTCCCTGTAGAGAGTGTTCCCAGGGTGAGACCTCTGACTTCATGCCTTCTGGACGTTCTGGATCACATGGGAGCTCAGCGGCCACAGAGGGTCTCATGGACGGCTCAAGCTCTCTGGACACACGGGTGGGGTGGAAATCCCCGCACTGCCACACAGGCCTTCTTCGAATGCCCCCTACCCCTCCTCACCTGCAGTGCTGCCCAGGATTAAGTGCACTAATGGGTAGAAGGTCTTGCCTGGCTCCTGCAGAGTCAACCACACGTGGGTCATCTGTTCAGTGGCAGTATTCTGCCTGCCACCAGTCCGAGTTCCGTGTTACATAATGTTCACTCAGTCGGTCTATTTCCAGTAATTTCTGGAGATTCTATAAAACAGTTGGCCAAAACCCAAAGAAGATATCTTGACTAGAATTCACAGAACCACATGGTGGGGTTCCAGTTCATTCTAACCTTGTCAGCCTCCTTTACTCTTGCAGTAGAAAGGCTGTCAAGAGAGCCACAGTGATACCCCCAACCACTCCAAAGTGGCCACTGCCACCAACCAGAGGTGCAACTTCTGTACCCTTTGAGTCTGGGCTGGCCTTGTGACTTGCTTCAGCAAGTAGAAGGTGAGGTCTTCAGGGGGGCAGTCGTACCCACTCAGGGTCGTTCTGCTGTTGCAATGCCCATGGAAAGAAGCCTGAACTCACTTCCTGGAAGATGAGGGGACACCTGGTGAGAGCGATCATGCCCAAGCACCGTGTGTCCCGATGGGGGCATCTTGGGCCATCTGGCTCCCATGGAGCCTCTGTTCATCTGAGACCAGGAGAAGGACTGCCTGGCTGAGCCAAGCCCAGATTGCCAACCCACAGAACTGAGAGCTAATAACTGACTGTGGTTTTAAACCATGGTGTAGGCGATTTGCTTTATAGAGACAGATAACCAATACAGCTGCGCCTCGGGCACAAGGAGGCCTCCCCTGACCCGATCGGAAACTGCAACCCTTTTCCCTGACATTTTCATTTTCCTTCCTGGCCCACGGGCCTGGCACTATTTCACATCATACATGTTTCAGCTCTGGTTGTTTGCTGTCTGTCTCAGGCAGGAGAATTCCATGAGGGAAGTTTGCATTGGCTAGGTCCTGGAATACCACCTGGCCCTGTAAATGGTATTCGCTGGGGAGAGACCTGGTGACAACCTAGTGGCTTAGAACAGGTAGGCAGGGTGACAGTTTGGATACTCGAGCCTTCCCAATCTCATTTTGAAATGTAACCCCATTGTGGGCGTGGCGGGAGGTGAGGCCTCATGGGAGGTGTTTGGATTGAGGGGCGGACCCCTTGTGAATAGATGAATGCCCTTCCTGAAGGTGGGGAGTCAGTGGGAGTAAGTGGGCTCTCCCTCTGTTGGTTCGTGCCCGGGCTGGTTGTTAAAAAGAGCCTGGCTCCTCCAGCTCTCTCTCCTGCGTCCTCTGTTACCCTGTTAAAAAGAGCCAAGAATGGGAGCAGCCGGAGATGCCCGATCTTCCAGCCACTGGAATCGTGAGCCACATAAACATCTTCGCTTTATAAATTACCCTGTCTCAGGTATTCCTGTGTTGCAACACTAAACAGACTAGGACAAGTGGCTGTTCGTCTCAGACCCAAGGTGCGTGTCCCAGGTCAGCAGGGGGCTCTGTGCCATGAGAGTCTTCCGGGACTTGAGCTCTTGTATCTAAAGTCTTCACCAAGCTCTCCGTGGTTGAGGCGGAGGGACAGGATACGCCCTTGTCTCAGCTGGTAGGGGAGTGAATCTCCTTCACTGTTTCACGTCACAGGCCCTGGGGTGCACAGAACCCTTTGCTCCTGTACCCATCCGTACCCACAAGACAGGCTGAGCCAGGGCCTGGCCAGGCAGTTGTGTGTCCAGCTACAAGCCTATGGCTGGTGAGAGAAAAGACTTTGAACATCAGCAGCAGACTTGGCCCCAGTTCGATCAGAAATTAATAGCTTTCCCAGGAATTGTGCTTGTAGAACTTGCACCAAAATAATTAACATTGAAATTTAAAATAAAAAAGGAGAAATAAGGAGAAATAGATGATATACATGCACCCCTCTTTCTAGGGCTCCTTAGGTTTAACTGAGAGACATGGTGGATTAGCTAGTGGAATCTACCAAAAGCCAGTACGTAGCGGTCTAGCCAAACATCAGAAAGAGAAAACAAGCATCCGATCTCCATCAGACAGGAAACCAAGAGGAGAGATAGCCCACGGCTAGGGGGTACAGCAGGGCCCTTCTCGGCTCAAGCCCACCCCTGCCACTGGCTGGCTGGTTTGTGGACTAATAAATTCACCATTCTGACCATTAGCTTCTTTCCCTAGAAAAGCAGGCAGTCGCTTCAGAGGGTATTGTTGAGTATAAAACTAAGTGATGACCAGTGAAACAGGCTGGAGCCCAGAAGGCGGCATAAACATTGGAAAGGACCCAGACCGACGTGGGGGAGGCACACAGCAACCAGCTAAGGCCAAATTTGGTCCTAGGAAATACACGTTTTTCGGAACTAGCAAATTTTCCTTAAGATGACAGTCATCCTTGTTACTACTTGGTGATAAGAAGAAAAATAAATGGAGGGCATTTCATGACCATTGCAGAGATAACGCTTGGATGATTTTACAGTTTATTTTCTTTTTAATGCAGCTATAAATGTAAACATGGGTACTACATTTACGTGAGGCACTCGCACACACAGACCAGGCAGGCTTAAAGGTCTGTAAGGCCAAGAGGAAAAGAAACAGGGAATACCTCCAAACAATTATGTCCAAAAGATGGCCCACGAAATCAAAGACGGTATGGGAAAAGGAGTACTGACCATGCCCAACCCATTGTCTACACTGAAGAAACCCCACACCCCTGTGGATGAAAAGGAAATGGTAACAGCCTCTACAGAGCCAAGTGGGGTGAAGACTCTCATTGTGGACACTGCGGCTTAGATTAAGTAACAATGGTTCAACAACTGTTAGGAGAATAACCCCCAAAGTGCTGTGAAGTATATTTGTTTATACGAAACTCACAGTCCTACCACTAGGGCTGGCATTATTTTGAAAGCAAAGCCTCACAGCAGATCATATGTGAAGACCCAAGCAGAGAAGGGGAGCACTGGAGCTGTGTGCCACTGCTCCTGGCATCATAAAGGGCTTTTATAAGTCAGTTACCCTTTGTGCTGTCTTGCTCCATTATCCAGAGCTTTGCCAGTAAAAAGGAAACACCAAAATGAACCAATTTTTAATCTAAATAAGGAATGATTTGATTAACTGTTACCAGGTTATATGGATATATACACACAGCGGTAAAATAAATTTAATATGTGAGTTGTAGACCTCAACAATTCAAACAAAAGACTGAAACAAAGACATTTGAAAATTTGAAATCTAGAACAAGAAACGCTGTAGGATTCTGTCAACATAAAAGGCTTCTGCAGCACTGACTCATTTTTGTTTAAGTGCACAGCTCTCTGACCACTAAACGGAGACAATTTTTAAGTTCATAGATTGAATTTGAAATTACGGGATTTCCCAATTACCTTACTGCAGCACAGTCCAATCACAGACTACCTTTTTAATGATGAGCAATTGGTTGCTCCCAAGCAGACATCGAATTGAATCACTCTTTATACAGAGATTCACTGGTCTCCTCCAATTTCTCAAGTCCCTGCTAGTCCCGTAACGATTCCTAAACTTAACAACACCCACGCTTCTCAGCCTCACAGCCAGCTTCTCAAATGCATCACCGCTATCTGCAGAAAATCAGCTGATGTCATAGTGACTATAAAACAGCACTGCATAGGCAGGGAATTCGCCTTTCCCCCTCCAAATCACTTACAGCAGTTGCCTTGTTAACTATGTCCTCTAAAATCAGAATTAGTCACATGTTGTTTCGTAGAACCACGGGTCGAAATTGAATGGCACTGCTTCAGGGGAACTCAAAAGACACATCCATTGTGAGGCTTCATTGACACGGGGTCAGTTGATATACATTTTCCACATGCTGGATTCTTTGGGGAAAAGAAGCAGAAACATCAACCTTTGTGCCACGACTCCTTTCCTACTGTGACTCTTGAACAGTCATGTGTATGCCACCGGGGTTTTAATAAGAGACTCTTGATTTGCCAAACTCAAAACTTGACCTCAATCAGGAACTGATTTCACTGAGGATGAATGAAGAAGAAAAATGTATTTGACTCCTCCTAAGCTCGCCCTAAACAAACCAAGGTCATCGTGTGGCCCCTGTAGAAGTCAATATTTTATTAAAGTAAACAATCCCTTGGCTCTAAACTCTTCAAGTGTAGCTAAACTGTGTGTATAGCTAAAAGGAAGTGGAAGACAAGTAGTTCTAGCTCTTTTATTTATTTTGAGAGGGTCTCGCTCTGTCACCCAGGCTGGAGTTCAGTGGTGCAATCTTGGCTTACTGCAACCTCTGCCTCCAGGTTCAAGCGATTCTTGTGCCTCAGCCTCCCAAGTAGCTGGGATTACAGCCATGCACCACCATGCCCGGCAAAGTTTTGTATTTTTAGTGGCGACTGGGTTTTGCCATGTTAGCCAGACTGGTCTTGAACTCTTGACCTCAGGCGGCCCACCCGCCTCGGCCTCCCAAAGTGCTGTGATTACAGGGGTGAGCCACAGCTCCCAGCCAAGTAATTGTATATCTATTCATGTTGCATTCAGTGTGGAATGTGAAAGAGAAAGTGAAGGCCTCACTGATCTTGAGGCTGGCTCACTACTGAGGCTTCAGGAGCAGGATGATGAACAACCAAATAATGGCAGGAAACTAATCATCTGCAAATTCAAACCCAACTTTGACATGTCAAATGATGTCATTTTAACTAAAGCTCTAGTTGGAACTTTTTATTGTTTAATATGATATATCTTTAGTACAGGACGTGATATCACCTTACAGAATACAATACAGTTCAAGGTAGGCAGATGCTCAAAAACAATAGGAATAAAAAAATAGAAAACTGATTTTCAAAGTGCTGAGGATGTCATTCAAAAGTACACTTGAAAATAAGCTAAAACACTGAAGATAATTTTATGTGCTTTTTGGAAACATTGAGATTATTCTTTTTGTTGGGGGGATAATACTCTTCCCATGAGGCAGGAAGGAAGGGCAAATGTGATTGCTCAGGGAGGAGGAAAAGAGGTAAGAGTTTCAGGGCTCTGTGTGGGATGTAGGATGACCTCTACTTCCTGTTTGAAGCAGGAGGCAGGGCTATGTGTGAAGGATGTGACACCTACGGAGTGCCAGGAGGAACACACATAATGCAACAACATGTTTCCCAAACTACTGAGAGGAGAATTTCCCCACACTGGTTATTAAGCTAGAATGAGTCAAGGGTTTCGTCTTGTTTTCTTTTGTCTTGTTTTTGAGTTATGGGGGTATATTCTAAGGCAGGCTCTCAAAATAACATGCTCTTATACATAGAAGAATAGTCTTATGTGTCCTAGCCCATTAAGGTTGTTGTAATGAGCTACCATGGACTGGGTGTCTCCAACAACAAAGATTTATCATTCACAGTTCTGCAGGCTGTGGAACCCAAGATCAAGACTCCTGCAGACTCTGTCTCTGGTGAGGATCCACCTTCTGCTGCCTAAGTGACCACCTTCTCACTGTGTCTTCACATGGGAGAGGGGGGTAAGGGAGCCCTCTGGAGTCACTTTTATAAGGGCACTAGTCTCATTCATGAAGGCAAAACCCTCATGACCTAATCACCTCCTAAAAGCCCCACCTTCTAACACTGTCACATTGCTGATGAGGATTTCAACAGATGCATTTTAGAGACACACATTCAGTCCACAACAGTATCCTCAATACGAGTGTTCTGGGAACATGGAGGAAGTGATGGTGGCATCTTCATTTGTTTATTTACTTTCAAAATATCATAGGTATTGCCTGGTTAAATAAATGTAAGGATTAAATTACCTGGTTTTAACTAAACTAACCCTGATCAAAAAAGGACACGTATGTTAAAATCATTCCTTCACAGAAACCCTGAATTGAGGGCAATACTGACCCTCAAAGCACAAACCAACAGCAAGAGTGATAGAGCCATCCTCTGTCCTTCTCTGAGCACAAGCTGACTGTCAACAACAGGAGGTCAGGTCAGTGATGATCCAGCCAGAACTGCAAGACGCTGACCAAAAGAAATATACATTTATTAGAAAGATCATTTGATTTATGGGATTCCAAGTAATCAATTAAAAGGAAGCTTGCACTAACTGTGCACTGTGATTTAAAATATAAACTAATGATAGAATGATTACTAAGATAATTAAAAATAGCTATCTAGAATATGGAGAAAAATCTTTACAATTTTCAAAAGATATATAAAGCCATGAATGCTCAATATTGTACTTTACAAATCTTTATTAACTTAATGAGAAATATATTTGTAAGTCTTGCTGATGGCATCTCACTAAATAATAAAAGAGACCAAGAAAATCCAAATAGCTTTGGGAAAGCATTTGTTCTTCCTGCCACTGCAAATTTATTGAAATAAGACATGGAAATGAATGTGTCAGTGTCAGCAAGGTTTAAATCATTCATTTGTCTTGGTCTGTTTCGTGTTCCTATAATGGAATACACAGATAGATAAACTAATAAGGAAAATAAATTTATTCGATTCACAATTCTGGGGGCTGGGAAGTCCAAGGCATGGTGCCAGCCTCTGCGTGACATCTGGTGGGGGGCTTCTTGCTACATCATCCCATGGCAGAAGGCAGGGTCAAGAGACCACAGGGGAGAGCAAGAGTTTTAACTGGCAGCCTCAAGCCCTTTTATAACTGGCATCAATTCATCCATGAAAATGGAGCCCTCATGAACTACATGCCTTCCATTAAGCCCCACTTCCCAACACTGTTGCATTCTGGAGAACACATCCAAACCATGAATTCTGCCCCCAACCCCCCAATTTTTACGTTCTTCTCACATACAAAACTAATTCTATCCATTAGGCTCCAAAGTCTTCATTCATTCCAGCATCAACTCAAAAGTCCAAATGTCAGAGTCTCATCGAAATCAGATATGGATGAGACTCAAGTCAAGATTTGTCACAGGACAAATTCCTCTCTATCTTTAAGTCTGTTAAATCTACAAGTTATCTACTTCCAAAATAGAATGTTGGGACAGGCATAGAACAGACATTCCCATTCTATGAAAAAGACATTGGAAAGAAGAAAGGGTAACTGGTCCTAAGTAAGCCTAAGATCCAACAGGGCAGACATTGAATCTTAAAATTCCAGAATCTTCATTCATTGGGACAGGGTTTGGTCCTCCAAGGTCTCAGAAAGCTCCACTCCCATGGCTTTGCTGAGTTCAGCCCATGCCTCAGGTCTTATGGATTGGAATCGTTTTCTTGCAGCTCTCCCGAGCTAAAGTTGAACACCAGTTTTGGGATCTCAGTGGTGGTCTCACTTCCACGGATCCACTAGTGATTGCCCTCGTGGGGACTCATATCTGCCTCTGACTGGATCTCCAGACTGTTATTATTTGAAATCTAGGTGGAATTCACGATGGCCCACAGCTCTTGCATTCTGCATGCCTGAAGAATTAGCACCATGTGGACACCCCCAAGGTTTACAGCTTGTACCTTCCAAAGCAATGGAATGAGCCACATGTGGGCCCACTCGAGCAAAAGGCTGGGGTGACAGAGGAGCACTGCACCAGAATGCAAGGAACAGAGTCCTGAAAAGGCTCATGTGTAGGTCCTGTAGGTGCCTCTCTGGAAATCTTGTCCTAAAGATCCTGGTTTGTCTCAAAGATCTCTGAAATGCTTTAAGGGTCATTTTCCCACTGTATTGATGAATAGCATCTGACTCCGTTCTAGCTATACCAATCTCTTCAGCAAAAGATGACCTGGGCAGACCCTTGGTTCGCTCTCTCAAAGATGCCTTTTCACTCTTTACATGGTCAGAATTTGAAAAATTCTCCAAATTTTTATTTATCTTTTTATTTGGATTACAAATTCTGTCTTTCAATTATTTCTCTCTTCTCACATCTTATATGTGATTAAAAGTAGCCATGCAACTCTTTTAATATCTTGCTTAGAAATTTAATCTGTCACATATCCTGGTTCATCACTCCTAAATTCTGCCTTCCATAAAGCCCTCAAGCATGGACACAATTAAGCCAAGTGATTTGCTACTGTGTAACAAAGATGGCCCTTACTCTGATTTTCAATACCTTGTCCTTCAGTTCCACTTAAGGCCTCCTAGAAATGACCCTTGTTGTCCATATTTCTACCAACATTCTGATTGCAATCACTTAAGTAATCCTCTAAGTACCAAACTTTTCCAACATTCTTGTCTTCTGATCCCTCACCAGAATTTCCCTTAAGATTCTATTCACAGTAATCTGGCTTTCTATAGCTTTGTCCCCAAAATTCTAGCCTCCACCCATTACCCAGTTCCAAAGCTGTTTCTACATTTTCAGATATTTATTTTAGCAATAGACCCGCTTCTCAGTATTAATTTTCTGTCTTAGTCTATTTCATGTTACTATAGCAGAATACCACACACTGGGAGGTTAATCAAAGAAGAAGCTTATTTGGCTCGCAGTTCTGGAGGTGGAAAAGTCCAAGGGCATGATTTCAGCATCTGCTTGGCATCTGTTGAGGGCCTTCTTCCTGCATCATCCCAGGAAGAAAGAAGAGCAAGAGATCATGAGAGAGAACAAGAGTCTAAACTCATAACCCCAAGCCCTTCCATAGTCAGCATTAATGTATCCATGACGCTGGAGCCTTCATGACCTAAATCCTCCCAACACTGTTGCATTCAGGATTATGTTTCCAACACATGCTTCATTTGGGGGGACACGTTCAACTCTCCCAGCCAATTGGATGGTGCCTGCCGCATTGAGGGCAGGGCAGATTTTTACCCACATGTCAATCTCCTCTGGAAACACCCTCACAGACACACTCAGGAGTCATGCCTTACCAGTCCTCTAAGTACTCCTTAATCTAGTCAAGTTGACACCTAAAATTAACCATCACAATTTGCCAGCAAATACTACTAGAAGATACATATAAAATAAATATATTTATTTAAAGCATTAAAAGAAGGAGTAAATTTTGTTATCTGGTTGGAAGATTAGCTACACTAATTTGTTATGTGTGTGTGCGTGTGTGTGTGTGTGTGTGTGTGATGTGTTAGGACAGGTTATATATAAGATTAGCTACACGAATTTGCTATATATAATATATACATATATATACACATACATACATGTATATGCCTATCCTAATACACACACACACACACACACACACACACACACACAGCAAATTAGTGTAGCTAATCTTTCAACCAGATAACAAAATTTACTGCTTCTTTTAATAGCTATAAATTAGTGTAGCTAATATTATGTATGTATTAGTCAGGATAGATTATCTGTAACACACAAGCACCAAGTCCCAGTGTTGTAAAGCAGTGAAGATATATGAGTATTTCTTACTTATCCAGTATCCACTGAGGACCCTTGACTATGAAGCTATCCTGAATGGCTGCCCTCCAAGGGTTAACCAAAGGGGCCTAGGCTCCCCACTGTCATGTGCCTGCACCATCAGCGTCCTTTGTTTCTGGCAGCACAGAGTGGAGAGGCCAAGCAGAAGATCAAGAGACATTGTATGGCCAGACCTAGATGCAACTTCTCTCAGTTCTACTCATATTCCATTGGCCAGAACCCAGATATGTTGTCTCATCTTGATGCACAGGGGCTGAGAAGGGTAATCTTCCCATATAACTCAGAGGAAAATCAAAGGTGTGTTTCAAACTGTCCACATATATTTCTAACATGTATAATCTTATAACATGTGATCAATTCTGTTTCAGGAAGGAAATTATGTGAGCATCTAAGGGACAGATATGCTAAGAAAAATGTACTCTAACACAAAAGGAAGTTGTAAATAAAAACAATATTTCACTGAAAAATTATGAAGTTTTAACCATAATGAAAACAAAAACAACTAGGTAGGACTATCAAGTCAATCTATTCCGTAAGTCATGGGCAAAGTACTTTAGTAAGGAAATTAAATCCAAAGTGAACAAAGCCAGTGATATAGTCAATTTTATTAAAACAAGAGCTTTAAAAAAGTTGTGAAATCTTGACAATTCATAACAAGAGGAAGAGAGGAGAGATTATGTGTCTTTGTTGTGCCACACACATGTTTGCTGATCGCAGGGTGGCATCGTTTCAAAAAGCTGTCAAAATTAAGAGTACATTATGCATCATTTCTTTTACTAGAAGAGAAGCATTTGAGCTTTGCTAGTACTTTCTCTAATATGTAGCTATCACCTAAAAGATAGCTGTGCTGCTTCCAGCAACAGGGGGGTGAGCAATAAGAAATTCAACACCCATTGATAAAACTCCAAGGGAGCTTGGAATAGAACACGAATTTCTCAATCCGCTCTAGGACATTCATGAAAAACCCTCAGCTAATGTATTTAGTGGCAGAGGGAACAAAGCAAGGATGTCTATTATTACTGCTTATCTTCAGCATTGTACGGGATGCTCTAACAAGATTAATAAAGCCAGAAAAACAGAACATCAAGTTTGGAAAAGAATAAGTAAAATAATCAACATATATAAACAACATGATTCCTTCTCTAAAAATCCTGAGGAAATTCAGCTACCGAAACTAGTAACTGAAGAATATTTAGCAGGTTTGAAAAATACAAGGTCAACAAAAATCAGTTGTGTTTATATATACTAGCAACAAACAATCGGAAATAAATTTGTGGAAAAAAAGAATTACATATATGGCAGCATTAAAAACATAACTGTTTAAGAATATCCTTTTTAGAACTATCAAATGTGGCTGAGAGATTAAAGAAGATGAAAATAAAAGGGATATCCCTTGGATATGCACAGGAATATTCAATACAGTTACGGTCTCAGTTCTCTAAGAATTAGTCAATAGACTTGACAGTATCCCAGTCTTAACCCCGGCAGGCTTTTTACCAAAAAAAATGGCACTTGATTCCAAAATTGATTTTGAAATGAAAACATTTGATCACATTTCTCACTAGGCAATAATTTTTATCAGACAAAAAAATAAGATTTTAAAATGTACATGCTTTAATACATTTTATAAATGTATATAGACATAGATTTTATAGATGTATATGCTTTATAATTCATAAATGCATTAATATAAAATACATGTATATGAATGTACATAATATATATCTAAAAATATATGTTTGAAATATGTGCATTTTTTTCTCAAAAAGATATTATGAAACCATAAAAGTGTGGAGAGCTAGAACAGTTTTAAATGCTGGAAAGTATATCAAGGTTGCTTTTCATGAGGTTATTATATATTAAAGAATTATTGTTTTTCTATTACAAGCTTCTAAATCCTAAGGCTTCAAGCACCTAATATACAATTCTCTTTAAGAAAAAAAATATACAATGGGACTTTCTCTTCTGGCCCAGATAAGAAACAGGGATCAGATTTATTCTCCTAACTTAACCAGAAAAGCAGGCAAAATACATCAATCATGGTTTGGGCTTTGGATAGAAGGCAGCAGAGGATCATGGGCCCAGGGAGAAGGTAAGCAAAGGGTTGGGAGCCCACAGTGATCACAGCTCACGCCTTGGAGACAGTGCCCAGTGGACAGACTGAGCTTCTCACTGGGTTCAGATTGAAGTTTATGGAGACCGAGATGGCTGGAAGTTGGGAACAGCATTACAGAGGATTCACCTTGATTTTTCGCTGAATACTAATCTGTGAAACACTACGGGAGATTACCCATGACTGGGCAAACAAACATCCAAATCATCCCTAGAGGCCACGCAAAGTTGGGAGTCGTCCATGGCTTCACAAGTCTGACTGAAAGGACTTTAACTGGGGCATCAGGTGGAATCCTCAGAGCAGTCTCAGCCTTGTAGTAGGACTGTATTCGCTTTAGAAAATAACTGCTCTAGAGTCAAAAACCTCAAAGAATCCCACTGATTCCGAGTAATATAACTGGGTGCTAGAACAAAATTCAGTCTCACTTAAAGCAGCACTACAAAGCCAGCAACAAAATATATACAAGATTCGCTGTGTTCAATGTCTATTCCAATTTACCAGGAATGAAAATAAAAACACAACATATCAGTTTTGTGGGATATAAATTTAACTTTGTGTTTAAACAGAAATGTAGAACATTCAGTGCTTCTATATAGTAATAAATTTCCATCAAGAAAACTAGAATAAATAGAGAAGAATAGGGCCGGACACAGTGGCTCATGCCTGTAATCTCTGTAGTTTGGGAAGCTGAGGCAGACAGATCACTTGAGGTCAGGAGTTTTGAGACCAGCCTGGCCAACATGGTGAAACCCCATCTCTACTAAAAATAAATTTAAAAAATTTAAATTAGCTGGGCGTGTTGGCGTGTACCTCTAACCTGCTTGGGATTCTGAGGAACAAGAATTGCTGGAACCTGGGAGGTGGAGGTTGCAGTAAGCAGAGATTGCACCACTGCACTCCAGCCTGGGCGACAGAGCATGACTCCATCTCAAAAAAAAAAAAAGGAAGAGAAGAATAAATCTTGATTAAGGAGAAGAAAGAAAACAAAAGATGATAACAGAAATTAATAAAACAGGAAATAGATGATAGAGGACATCAATAAAATCAAAAGTTAGTTCTTTGAAAATGTTAATAAAACTGATAAACTTTTATCCAGACTGACCATGAAAAAAGAAAGAAGACACAGTTTCCCAAAATTAAAAATTAAAAAGAAGACATCGCTAGAGATCCTATGTTCATTGAAAGGACAATAAGGGAACATTATGAACAACTTTATGCCAATAAACTACATTTTATATGAAATGGACAAATTTCTCAAAAGACTCAAACTACCAAAGCTCACTTAATTAAAAAAATAGATAACTCGAATTATCCTACATCTGTTAGTTAAAATTTTAAATTTTAGTTAAAACCCTTCCCTAGAAGAAACTTCAGGACCAGATTACTGACCATTTAAGGAGGAATTATACCAATGCTACACAAACTTTTACATTAAATCAAAAAAGAGGCAACACTTCCAAATTTATTTAAGGAAGTTACCATTTCCCTGATAACAAAACCAATTATATTACAAGGAAGCAGAACTACAGACCAATATTACTGAAGATGGGTGTGATAATCATTACTGAAAATATAGCAAATTGAATCCAAGAATACATAAACAGGATAAGACATCATTACCAAGAGTTAGGAATGCAAGGTTTGTTTAACATTCAAAAATTAATCAATGTGATATATCACATTAGCAGACTAAAAAAGAAAAACCTATGATACAAAACCTCAATAGATACAGAAAAAGCATTTGACAAAACTCATCATCCATTCATGATTAAAAATATCAACAAAACAATAATAGACTGACTCTTCTTCACCTTTTGAAGGGCATTGGGAAAACCTACAGCTAGTATCAAACTTAATGGAAAAGAGCAAATGCTTTCCTACCCTGAAGGTGGGAACAAGCAAGGACGATCGTTCTCACCACTGCTACTTAACATTGTACCACAGGGTCTAGCCAGGAAGAAGATAAGTTTTAAAAGGCAAACAGATTGGAAAGAAAGAAGAAAAACTGCCATACTATGACTATAAAAGACTTACATAACACAAGATGTGCAGACGTATGCACTTTAAACCTGAAAACAATGCTAAGAGAAACTAATGAAGACTTAAATAAATGGAGAGATACTCCATGTCCATGGATGAGAAAAATCAGTGTTGTTAAGATGTAAATTCTACCCAAATTACTATATAGGTATAATGCAATCCAAATAAAACTCTCAGCAGTATTTTATAGAAATGAACAAGCTAATTCTAAAATACATATAAAATGAAAGGATATTGACTAGGCAAAACAATTTTGAAAAAGAACTATCTTAAAGAACTTGCACTATCTAACTTAAAGACTAACAGTAAAATGGCAAAAATCAACTCAGTACAATATTGGAATAAGGATAGGAACAGAATACAGAGTCCAAAATTAAATCCACACTTACTAAGTTATCTGACCAAAAAAATGCTAAAGTAATTCAATGGAAAATGAGTCGTCTTATTTTCTGATTTTCTGATGTTGGATAGCCACATGAAAAATAATGAACATCAACACTTACCTTATGCATATTCAAAAATTAACTGAATGCACCAGGAATCTAAATTTAAGAGATAAAACTATAAACCATGTAGAAAACACAGGAAAAAAAATCTTTGTGGTTTTGAGCTAGGGAAAGATTTTTTACACAGGACACAAAAAGCATGAACCGTATAATTAAAATTCTACAAATTGGACTTCATCAAAATTCAAAATTTTCACTTTTTTCTTTTTCTTTCTTTCTTTTTTTTTTTTTTTTTTTTATTTTTGAGACAAGGTCTTGCTCTGTCACCCAGGCTGGAGTGCAGTGGTACAATCTCAGTTCACTGCAACCTCCACCTCCCAGATTCAGGTGATTCTTGTGCCTCAGCCTCCCAAGCAGCAGGGATTACAGGTGCCCGCCATGACACCCACATAATTTTTGTATTTTTTATTAGAGACAGGTTTTCACCATGTTGGTCAGGTTGGTTTTGAACTCCTGACCTCAAGTGATCCACCCACCTCAGCCTCCCAATGTCCTAGGAATACAAGTATAAGCCACCGTGCCTGGCCAAAACTTTCACTTCTTAAAGGTCACTAGTAAAAGTACAAAAGATGTCACAGACTAATATCCAATAAAGATATTTCATCCATAAGAAAATATACAATGCAATATTAAGAAGATAAAAATGCCAGGTGCGGTGGCTCACACCTGTAATCCCAGCACTTTGGGAGGCCGAGGTGGGCGGATCACCTCAGGTCAGGAGTTTGAGACCAGCCGGCCAACATGGCAAAACCCCATCTCTACTAAAAATACAAAAATTAGCCGGATGTGGTGGTGGATGCCAGTAATCGCATCTACTCAGGAAGCTGAGGCAGGAGAATCACTTGAACTTGGGAGGCAGAGGTTGCAGTGAGCCTACATCATGGCACTGCACTCCAGCCTGGGTGACAGGAGTGAGACTCCATCTCAAAAAAAAAAAAAAAAAAAAAGATAATTTATTAATCATTTGGGAAATGCAAATTAAACCACAGTGAAATGCCACTGCACACCCACCAGAATGACTAAAACTTAAAAGACCGGCAATAAAATAGTGATACTGAGAAATAAAATAGACTATGACACATGCAGCAGTGTGAGTGAATCGCAAAAGCACTGTGCTAAGTGAAAGCAGCCAGACCAGATACAAAACCATAGGACGCTATTAATACAACATGAAAAAAAAATCCTAAGGCTTCAAGCACCTAATATACAATTCTCTGCCAGGGCGCTACTCCCCCAGAGATCCAAGTCTTTTATCATAATGAACCATCACATCTTATCTCATCATAACATTTGAGTAAGTGAACAAATTGCATCCTTGCACACTCCAGAGTCTAGAAAGTGTTGCCTGGATTAGCATGTACCAAGAACTGAATTCCTTTGTGGAACCATACTGTGCAGAGTTTGGTCTTCCCAGCCTCATATATAAACCACGTTACCCACGGTCCAACACAAAGGGTCAGTGCCCACCGGGTGGGGAAGCAGGTGTAATTCGTCAGGTCCTAATGTGACACACTTGGCTCAGAGCAGCCACCTGAAACTACTGTGTAGATTAGATGGATGAGTGGATGAAGCAGGTGCACCACATGACACTTGATCCTAAGATTTGGATCGTATGAAAAATGTCTACCCTGAAACAGACCGAACACATATTTACAAACATAAAGACAACAATGTTGACCAAATACTTCCTACAATTATGGATGTCAAATCACTTTTTCTAATTTGCCAGTTTCTAGTACCAAAAAAAAACCAAAATTCCCCTTTGAATCCCCCTAAATGTAACCCTGTGTTAAAGATTACATCAGAGCAGGGAAAGGATTTTTTAAAACATACTTGCATTTCTCAAGTGCTAGACAAAGTTTGCTCTAAGTGGCTTGGTGGGCAACATTAATTTTAATGAAAGGATATTTTTGCATATATATATATATATACACACAAAACACACACACAATTCACCAGAGTTTTTCTGTCTGTCATTCCCAGAGAGGTGGCAGCCCCCTACAGCAGTTAGAAAAGAGCAAAGCGCTGACTCCAGGTACAGTCATTTAGTATTCCCCACCAACACAGGAGACGAGCAGAAAAAGCAAATCCGCAATTACTTCCTATAGCACGACATACATCTAGAGTGGAAATCATGGGGAATTTGAATGACTGATGGTAACACAACTACTTTAAATTTGCAAACGAATCTTGGCTTTGTTTAGACTATCTGAAATATTGAGTAATAGGAAAAGATACAGCCATGCATTAGATTGGCATGAAATTGCAGTTTTTTGTAGCCAAAATGGTCAACTGCTGACATTTTCATAAGGTTGACCTGGTGAAAGGACAGTGGGAGTATATGGATATCAACTTTATTTTTGTTTTCAAGAATCATAAAGCTTGAAGGACCCTTTAAAAATGAAGTCCAACTTCCTCATTGTAAGTTTGCATTTGCAGGATTGGGTATAAATGAAAGTTTTTGAAAACCCCCAAATATCAGTGGGATAAATGAGACAGGCTAATTTCATATGCCGTTGAGGAATGCCCACAGTATGAGAGACATAGCCTCTTCTAGTTAATGCGACACTTTGAGTGGCCCCAAGTCCCAGTGAACCTCATAGTCTAATAGGGTTGCTAGGGCTCCAGCCTTTAAAAACAGAGACCGGTCAGAGAATATCAGGCATTCAAGCCTGACAGAGGCCATATCTTGGAAAACCATAGAAACCATGCTACTGGGTCTGGACTCCATCTTGCTGGCACTGGGAAGTCCTTTCAATATTAAGCGGGAGGAAGAAATGGTTGGATCACTCTGGCAACCCAGCAGACAGTTTTGAGGAGCACAAGATGAATGACAGCAGGCAAATTCAGGAACCAAGCAGGAGCATGGAGGGTGAACAAAGAAAGAGGTGCCGCAGTGCAGGGGGAAGCCACACCTTCACTTCCTCCGAAGAGTGGAGAAGAAAACGATAGAGCTCGTAAGATCGTGGAAAGTTGATGACAGTCAAGAGGATTTTGACTTTCTTCTGGCTATGAGTGAGTAGGTTCGAGGAAATGGGTAGTTTTTTTGTGGAGAATATCTACAAGACAAGCAATATTTTCAGGGGAGTGGCAGGTTTAGGGAAGAAAGGTGGAGAGCTGGCTTTGTGCAAAGATGGACCCAGTAAGGTAAACATTTGCAGTTGAAAAGGAGTTTTGTTGAATATGAGTGAAAGGGGTACAAAGGTGCAGACTAATAAGCAGGGTCTGCTAAAGGGGTAATATGACTCAGGGTAGGCGATCCTGGGAGATTCCTTTTTATTTAGGGGAGCAAGAACTACGGAGTTGGGGGAAGTGGTTTAAAAGACGGTAGCAAGTATTAGAAGTGGTACCAGTTACTTTCTGGTTGTCATCGGCTAAGATGGTGGGGTCTGTGGGTAGGTCGGGTCCTGTTCTGTGGTGTGTGATGCTGATGAATTCCCAGGTCAGGGATCAAAGTTGCACGATGCTCTGGGCTGAGTGGAAGAGAAGTTGTGGATATCTTCTGTCTCTGAGACAGTTTTGCCGATAGTACAGTTGCCAGGACTCTGGCTACAGGGGCTCATGACCCAGTTCTCAGGGGATCAAGCCCAGCAAATTCAGCAGGATTTCTTGGTTAGCTCTGCCAGGTCTCAAAGAGCCAGATTCTTTACTGAAAACTTTAAGTCTGCTGACATTATGGCTATCACAATAATTAACTGTCACAGGCCACCACTTAATTTACAACTTTGTGAATTACATGTAGGATGCAAGAATCCTATCCTTGGTAAACCTTAGGCATTTGTCTTACTGGCTGGTCACTTGATTACAGTAAAAAAAAAAAAGTCTAGAAATATATCAACACCAGTGAATATCGAGTGTGAATTTTGGAGAAAGGTCGGTTTAAATGAAAGCTCTTCTCCATTGCTCTGCTCCCTTTAAAGGCCCCATTGTGGTTACTGTTCTAGGGGCTCAGCCCCAGGGTGCTGCAGGGAAACCCAGGATTCATTGTTGCTGGAGTGATTCTCCCACCACTTTCCATCAGTACAGACCACACAATATGGACCGTGTGTTCAAATTTGAGAGGTACAGGCAGATGATAAACAAATAAATGCAGAGATACAGCAAGTGAAATAGACTTCAATATAGGAAGACAGACAGAGAGAGAGAGATCATGTAATTTAGTCTAGTGGGAAGGAGAGGTTAGAAAAAACAAGTTGTTTCACACAGTAGCCAGTGCTAGAAAAATGGTACCGAGGAAGAGAATGGCTGGATGGGGAAGGATTCACTTCACATTGGGAGCTGAAAGAGCGCTTTGAAGAGTTGCCCATGGGGACTGGCTGGGGCAGAGAATATGCAGAAGTTGTGCGTGAGACAGTGTTCTGTGGGTCTGAACACTGACAGCAGCTTGTCACCACAACCCTGCAGCAAAGGGGAGAGTGGCGAGCAGTGGAGATTTGGAGATTCCACCACCCAAACAGCTGGTCACACAGGTAACTGACTTTTGTATCACTATCTCCATAAAATAAAATTAGTAAAATTGAATTTCTATTATGCAGGTAACTAACCTTTCTATTTTCCTTTTTATTCAAGCAATTTTATAATGATTTGTGATGTACTTGGAGATCAGTTCTATGATGTCATTTCCTCAACAGCATCCAAAGGCCTTCATCATAAAAGGTCCACATTAAGGAAAACACTTTCATCAAGTCAAGGTCCAAGTTGTTTATCATGGCAACAATCCAGTGAATGCTGAGTCAAAAGGAAGATTGTTTTGCACACAAAACTAAAGGAAACACAACGTTAATAGTCAGTTTAATGTACTTTTGTGTTTACAAAGCTATTCATCTTGCGGTTGCTTGGATTTTGGAAAGTTCTATGATCATTTCATGCACAGTAAAATTTATATCCAATACAAGTTAAACACAATCCTTTATTATTCCATTATTGATTGATTTGACATGAAGCAGCCTCTTAGACTTCATTGCCTTGCTCTGAGAAAGTCCTTGGGGGAAAGCAGTCCTGTGTCTACTCAGCATAAGCAACTAGAACTACAAATAGAAACTTCAACTTGCTTTGAAATGTCATTCACTGACTCTAGCAGGCCTGCAACTTGTTTCTAAAGTCTAAAAATATTAACTTCCAAAACTTTGCAAGAATATAATGAAAGCGCTGAAGTTTACCCATATGTTGACAAAACATACCCCAAATAAACACCGTGCTTTCCCTGAAAAAGATGGCAAGACCTTACTGTAAGATCAACTCTGTAAACCACTCTCTTAGATAAGTGAGATTCACAAAACAATGCACTTGCATAGACAGACAGACAGACAGATAGATACAGAGATGTTTTTGGCTAAAAGAACAGCATGAAAGAAAGAAAGATCTGGAGGAGAAAAGAAGTAGAAGAGGAGGAGGGACTTACAAAGTTTGCTTAACAGGTTAAGGAGTTTTTGCCTGGCATATTTTAATTTCAACAATCTGTGATATTACCCCTACATCTTTTGTTTTGTTTTTTTTTTTTCACTTTAAGGGAATATGGCTGATGGGCTGTAGGCCTGAAACTCATGAAGGAATAACTGGTTAGCTCGCTCATAGCAAGCACCCAGTGTATGCGATCTCCCCCAGGCGGTCAGAAACAACCACCAATGTACTCACCACCAGAGCAGGCCTACTACATCAGATGGGGAGCCCAGGTTCTTAGTAATTACTGACAACCCCTCTTTCAGTTCCGTATCTCTTGAAGTGAGCAAGAAGCAGCAATCTCTAGGAATTAAATAATTGCTACAACTCTTGTGATCTAACAGAAATCATTAAGGTGTCACAGGTAAGTATTCAAATATTCAAATATGTAATTGAATATTCAAGTAATTCAGATATGTCCAGCCTTCCCTTTCATTCTCTATGGTCTCAGGAATTACACAGCTTCTAGACAAGGGGATACGTAGAAACACTATTTAACCAGACTACCATTACAAACTCATAACCACCGTCAATTCATGTCAGGTAACCGTTGTCAGAACGTTTGTCAGGACATTTGCTTTACGATAATACAGTCCCTGCCTTTACCAAGCACCCTTTGCTGTGGTTTCAAACAGTGTCCCAATCCTTCATTCCATAAACAAATGAAACAGTGAAGAAAAAACAGAGGCCTCGACATTGGAACTATTCATTTGGGATTATTACTCATGGTTAGTAGAATTTTTCTGCCTTCAGTATAAAAAATGCCAGTATGTGTACAATAAAATAATTTGTATTCCAAAGACATTTTCCCCCTCTGAAGTTAAACAAGCAGGTACTCTGGGGAATACTGTAGATTTGGTGCTCCTGGCTGAGCCACGCTTTTTATTGCTACCTTAGCTGAAAGAGGGTATCCCCTCTGTGGTTAGGAAAAGCACTAAGTCCTCCCACAATGAAGATGTAAGGACTATCCTTTGTCTGCAGGTGCAGAACCCGTCTTTCAAATAAGTAAAGGACCAAGGTTACTGAGATATTTACCGGAAAAGCAAGATTGGGCTGTACCTGACACCCAAGGAGTAGTTATCAGTTTGTTTTCACTGGGGGGGAATGCCTATTTAACCAGTATAAAAATTCCCGATGGCTTTGCTCAGATTCCGCAGACAACCTCCACCTTTTGAGAGTGAGATGAGGGCAGTGGGAAAAGAAAAAAAATCCAGTCACACTCCACATAGCGCCATTTAGATCAACGTCAGACAGCATTAGGACAGTGGTCCCATAGGACATAACACTGGGCCGGGCGCGGTGGCTCACGCCTGTAATCCCAGTACTCTGGGAGGCCGAGGCGGGCGGATCACCTGAGGTCAAGAGATCGCAAGGTCTCACCAGCATAGTGAAACCCCGTCTCTACCAAAAATACAAAAATTAGCTGGGCATGGTGGCACGTGCCTGTAGTCCCAGCTGCTCCGGAGGCTGAGGTAGAAGAATCGCTTGAACTCGACAGGCGGAGGTTGCAGTGAGCCAAGATTGCGCCATTGCACTCCAGCCTGTTGACAGAGCCAGACTCAGTCTCAAAACAAACAAAAAAATGAATGAATGAATAAATAAATAAATAAATATTTTATATATAATACATATACAAAAGCCCTCTAGGGAAGCCCCACCTTCCCCAGAGGGCTTAGCACTCTGTTGTAGCTGCCTGCAGCCTTCCACGGGTGATCTGCTGTGCAGGGGTGTAATCCAGAAGCAGTGGGCTGTACCGTACAGCCCGGCGTGCAGTAGGCGAGGCCATCTAGGTTTGTGTCCCTGCACTGTGATGTGTGCACAGTGATGAAATCGCCTAGTGACCTCAGAATGCACCCCCCCTCCTTAGGCAAGCCGTGACTCTATTCCAATTTACCCTTGCTCTCAGAAACACTACTAAAAACTTGGAGACCTCAGGTGACAGACTGCCTCCTGTTACCGCACCAACACTGGCAGCATAAGCAGTGGCTCCGCCCAAAGAGCAAGCTCCTCGCCCTTCTGCACCAGGCTGACAGCCATCTGGACAGCACCCTTATTTTGTGACGCTGCTCCAGCCCCCAAGATGTCCCACATCTTAGGCCTCCCCTTGAGGGTGACGCTCACCAGCCAAAACACCCCTCACACAGCGTGCACACCATATTTCAGATTTTAATGATTTACACTGCAAAGCAAAGAGGCTGTGAACTCAGCAGCCAGAGACAACTGAACATTTAAACTCCAAAGTCAGCATCAGAATACTGCCCACAAAGCGCCCGGCTGGGACCCTGCATGCGTCACCGCGCACCCAGGACCCAGAGCGCACCGCCGCGGAGCCAATGGGCGGGGCCCGGCTGTTGCCATGGTCACGCAGTGGGCAGCCTGGGAGCCAATCGGCGGCGGGCAAAGCCGTTGCCATGGCTACACCGTCTGTTAGGGCCGCGCACGCGCTCGTTGACGGAGACCTCACCACTTTGCCCCAGCCCCAGGGCTCGCGGGGTTCCCGCGAGGGTGTCGGCAGCCGGGAGCCCCTAGACCCCCAACGCGGCCCGACTCCGTGGGCGCCAGGCATGAACCGCAAGAAGCTGCAGAAGCTGACGGACACCTTAACTAAAAATTGCAAGCATTGTAAGTAAGAATCTAGTGCTGGACAAGACGAGGCTCCTGGGCCAGGCCTGGATCCCACCCGGCGCTAAGGGCCGTAGTTGTGCCGGTTTCCCGCAGCCTGGGCCTCTGTGGGCTACCGCCCCTCCACCCCCGCCCCTTATGCAGAAGTCAGGGAGGGAATCCCGGGGTGCTAGCTCCTTGGGTTTGGCTCCAACGCCCAGGAACTTAGGAACCCAGGCCTACGCTTCTAGTGCTACCTACACTCCTACACATACACTTACTTCTGCAGGCTGCTTCCTTTACATGATAGAAACTTGTGGTGTTAGCCTCAGGGAGGTGTAAAATAAATGCTAAAACCCACTGGTCTTAAGAAAGTAGCACCACCGACGTAGATCGTGCACCCACCTTGCTTTCTAGCTCGCACATATACCCGCAGGTCCAAGTTCTGGAAGCTTGCCAAAAGACCCACAGGAGAAAACGGTGCTCAACCTCTGAACATCTTTAGGAGACATGAGTTGTGTCATCTCATCTGTGCCTCAGAGCAAGGAGATTTGTTTGGAAACCAGAGTTCAGCACAACTAAACACGTGGTAAAGAATGGGTTCCAAACTTTACACTGCCACTTTCCAGTGGCCCGTGGTGGTGAAAGATAAAGGAGACTTTCAACCGTATGGCCATATTGAAGTCGCCCGCTCTAATCTCGCATTTGAAAGGGTGGTCCTGGAATTTCATAGGAAATGTTGAGATTGTATTCAGACTGAAAAACAGAATTGCGCTTGAGCAAGGAAGCCGTGGATATGGTTGAGATGAGGAAGATATTGCCTGTCGAGCAAACTTAGAAGTTGTGTGCTGATTGCAAAACTCCTAGCCACTTGAAGAAACAGAAGCAACAATCCCCCAAATACCCGCGTTGCTCAAAGAAGAAGCAATAAACCTGCTGATGTAGTTTTAGAGATTATGAGATCTAGTGCATTCTAATCACCATTAGTATCTGATTAATAACTGGTAAGAAATGCTCTCTTAGTGGGATGGTGACATAAATGAACGTTAGGGTATGTATAAGCAGCTTAAAATTTTTAGGAAAAATATCCTGTAATTTAAGGTGTTATTATGGCTCATACGCCGATGAGAGTTTTGTTCTGTTATTGTTTTTCTTAAAACACTTTCATTTCTGGGAGAAAAATAGGTATTCTTGAAACATCTAGTAAACATTTTTGATAAATATTCAAAAACAATGCAATTGCTGCTGTACACAATACTGATTTTGTCCCTTTCCATAAGTTTGAATTTATTTAGTCTCTGTTCAGTAAATTTGAATGCACTGCAAACAATCATTCTGTGAACAATCAAAAGGTGAGTGTATATTTTAAAAGGTGAATAAAAATATGGCAGGAAAAAGTCTACTCTTTCGATTTTTTTCTTTTACATAAAACAATTTTAGTGAGTCTTACAAACTTACATGATTATTAAAGTTTATAGAAATAGTTACAACTCATGGGCATTATAATAATTTTAAATTTCCTTGAACAGAGGAAGTTTCACCTAAAGTCAAATTTTGTTTTAGTTGCAAGAAAATAGAGCTATCAAGATTCAATGGATAAGTTTTGTAGAATTAAAGAGGATTAAGAGGGCATCTAGCTCATGCACCATTCTGCAGATATGTTCTGCAGGACACATTTAGAGCATTCCAAGAAGATGAAAATCTCTTCTTGAATTTTCTTCAGCTTCATTTAATATTGTATTCTAGAATTTAAGAAATATTTAGCAATAAAAGTTTTCTTATGGCTAACCTTTGATCCTTTGGGTAATAAATTAAACTGAGTTTTTAAAAAGTTTTATTTCAGCTGAGATAGAAAAACGGCTAACCAACATCCCATCTGCTAGCATTTTATGTACATGAACAAAGTACATCATTCTTCATGCAGGCTTTTCTTCCCCAACCACCAACCTCTTGCTTTCTAAGCAGGGTGTGGTGTCTGTGTGTTTACATACAACATGAAATTTACTATTTTGACCATTTTAAGTGCTTAGTTCTATGGCATTAAGTACATTCACACTGTTCTGTTTCACTCTCTTCTGCTCCCATCACCACCATCCACTTCCAGAACTTTTCCATCGTCCCCAACAGAAACTCTACCCATTAAACGCTAACTCACAGTTCCCTCCTCCTCCTAGCCCCTGGCAACCACCATTCTACTTGGTCTGTATGAATCTGACTACTCTAAGTACCGCATATACGAGGAATCATACAATATGCGTCCTTTTGTGTCTGGCTTACTTCACTAGCATAATGTCCATAAATGTTCATTTATCTGTTAGAGTTTTCTTCCTTTTTAGGGATGAATAATATTTCATTGTATAAATATGCCACATTTTGTCTGTCCATCCCTCCATTGATGGACTCTTGCGTCTGTCTTTTGACTGTTCTGAATAATACCCCTATGAACATTGTTGTACAGTTTCCTGCTTTCAGTTCTTCTCAGTATATACTCAGAAGTAGAATTCCTGGATCAGACAATAATTGTGTTTAAATTTTTGAGGAACCATCCTACTGTTTTCCACAGTGACTAACAGCTGTTTTTAAAATCATAACCATTATATTATTTCCTACTATTTATTTACTGAATCCTTTTTTCCCCAAAGTTTTCAGTGTTTCTCTTTAAGTGTGGTTCTCAAAACCAGAAATCCCACAAAAACCTGTACTGACCTCTAAGATGAGGCGTGATTTTTCCATTCCTAGATGCTGTCTTCTGTTATGCACACACAGGTTTTGTCCTTGTTTCTTTAAAATGCTCAATCATAGTTCTGTCTGGTTTTAGAATAAATTTTCCCCAACTTTCGCCCATACTTGGTATTTGGGCTTTATATTTTCAAGACCAGGCAATAACCCTTCCACCTACATTTTCAAATGGGAATTGGAACACAAATAATCAACTCGGTATTTATCACCATGATTCTTTATACAGTAATGTGTGTGAGCAAGCATCTGTGTGTATATATCCTTTAAAATAATTTCCTTCCTCCAAACAATTACTGAATAGTTGCATATTAATTTTTACATAATCCTCAAGAAGAACCATATTGGGTGCTAGAATATGCTTTAAAGCTTTTCTGTTGGAAAACTAGTGACTCTGGTTTCCAAAATCTGGCTTATGAATTCATGAAGGCTAAAGTGAAATGAAAATTGTTACCCAGTTTTCATGAAACTGGCATCTATTTCCAGGGAAAAGAAGTTGTAAACTCATGAATGCCAATAGTAAAAATACTGGGAAAAAGTTACCATTCTTAAACCTTACTATTCTTATTTTGAGTCATATTTCTACCAGCCTTGTAGAGTTTAGAATCTGACACTACCATCATTAGTCTAATAACTTGGCTAATACTATCATATTTTTCCCCCTAAACAGGGGAACTCCTGTTTGGAGGGTATGCTATTTCTTCTGTTTCTGTTAAGGGTCATGAATCTCAAAACAAGAGAGTCTTCTATTGACAATTACCTATTTGATGTCTTTTATGTTGTTTCTAAACTTATTAATACAAAATTTAAGTTAGAACTTAAAGATTAAGAATTCATTTTTGCTATATCTATTTTATTCTTTCAGTTAATAAATTTGAAGTGAACTGTCTTATAAAGCTTTTTTATGACTTGGTGGGAGGAGTAGAGAGGCAAGGTCTGATTACTGGACTGGATCGTAATGCCTTTCGAAACTTCCTGCATGTGACATTTGGAATGACAGATGACATGATTATGGACAGAGGTAAGAGACACACAAGAATTAGCCAAATCCAGCCATAACCAAAAAAAAAAAAAAAAAGTTTGGCACTTGGACATCTTCTTGGTAGGAAGCTTAGTGTTTTGCATTCCCCATGTCACTGGAATATACAAATTTAATTTCGAAAGATCATAGAAAAGAGGGCTGGGTGCTGTGGCTCACGCCTGTAATCCCAGCACTTTGGGAGGCCAAGGCGGGTGGATCATGAGGTCAAGAGTTGGAGACCATCCTGGCCAACACGGTGAAACCCCGTCTCTACTAAAAATACAAAAAAAAAAAAAACTAGCTGGGCATGGTGGCACGTGCCTGTGGTCCCAGCTACTCGGGAGGCTGAGGTGGAAGAATTGCTTGAACCCAGGAGGCGGAGGTTGCAGTGAGCCGAGACTGCGCCACTGCACTCCAGCCTGGCGCTAGAGCAAGACTCCGTCTCAAAAAAAAAAAAAAGAGAGATAATATTGCCTTTATTTTGTGTATTTAAGAAGAAGGCAAAGTCATGTTGACTAACTACCTTTTGCTTACTTTATATCAGAAAACCCAAAGCATTTCTATTTATACTTAATAAAACTAATAAATAGAATAGTTTTTAAAGGACATTTAAATTATTTACATCACAGAAAATATTTCAGTGACAAGATATAATTCTATGAATCATGTAATGATTTGAGTAATAAAAATATAGTATTTTATTTATATTAGTATATTTAACCTATCTAACATGATCAATATATTTATACCAACATATTTATTATTAATTAATGATTAATATATTTAGACATTGAGAACTGTATTTGTTCCCACAAAAACATTTTAAAAATTGAATGTTTAATAAAAGAGTTTCATGATATGATGATGTCTTAGTTTCCTGTTTCATCAAATGAGAATATTGGACCATACAAGCTGAAGTGTTCTCTTAATTTTAAAAGTGAGTGATGCCAATGCAGATACTTTACTGAGAGTTACCATGCAGCACAGGTGTTACATTTAACCTCTCTCCCTTTAGTATTCCGAGGTTTTGATAAAGATAACGATGGCTGTGTAAATGTATTGGAGTGGGTTCATGGATTATCACTGTTTCTTCGTGGATCTTTGGAAGAAAAAATGAAATGTAAGATTGAAGGTTGTCCTAATGGTTTGTACATTGTGAATTACATATCCAAAGCACTTAAATCAGTGCCCTTCAACCCAGCCAGTGAGGGGGGTTTGTTGGTTGGCTGGTTAGTTGGTTTGGATCCCACTAGCCTTTATGGAACGAATTCAAGTCAATGAAATATGAAAGAAAGTTAATGAAAAATCAAGTGATTTGGTGGAGTAATTTATGCCAAGGAAGACTCCGTAGGCATTACTACACATGCTAATTGTGTACACACACATTTATGTATTAAGCATTTGACAGATTTCAGTACTTGAATTGTAACCATAATACTGGAGAATATTGATGCAAGTGTTCTTATTCCTTTTTTTTTTTTTTTTGGGACAGAGTCTCACTCTATCACCAGGCTGGAGTGCAGTGGCGCAATCTTGGCTCACTGCAACTTCCGTTTCCGGGTTCAAGCAATTCTCCTGCCTCAGCCTCCCAGAGTAGCTGGGACTACAGGCACGCACCACCATGCCCGGCTAGTTTTTTGTACTTTTAGTAGAGACGGGGTTTCACCATGTTGGCCAGGATGGTCTCGATCTCTTGACTTCGTGATCCACCTGCCTCGGCCTCCCAAAGTGCTGGGATTACAGGCGTGAGCCACCGCGCCCAGCCAGTGTTCTTATTCTTAATTAACTCTCAATTAATTCTGATGAACTCTGCTTATGAGTCATATTTCAATCAGTTTTTCCAAGAGTTTCAGGGTGAAGATATTCAAGCTACTGTTCCTTGGTATGCTTTTTCATAATTGAGAGTAAGGAAATGTTTTCTAAGGTTTATTGAATATATCCTAGTATATATTGGCACTCACTATGGAAATCAGGCTGCACTAAGGCCCGTGGGATTGGTACAGCATCAAGATAGAACTTGGCCCTGAAAACTTTACCAGAGAAAATATTACCTTACTGATAGCATCAAATTCATAATTTCTTATTTTTAAAAAAGATTGCTTTGAAGTGTTTGATTTGAATGGTGACGGATTCATTTCAAAGGAGGAAATGTTTCACATGTTGAAGAACAGCCTTCTCAAACAGCCATCTGAGGAAGACCCTGATGAAGGCATTAAAGATTTGGTTGAAATAACACTTAAGAAAATGGTAAATATGGGTAATGTCAAGTTTTATATTAAAATTCATGGGCCAGATATGGGCCAAAAATAAGAATTCAAATTATAATAATTTTCAGTTTCCTGCTTGCTTAAATAAAACACATAAATTATGCTGTTCATTATAATATTAATAGTTCTTTTCAATTTCTCCACCTAACCTCTTATTTTTCTAGCAATTTTTTTTTTTGTTTTTTTTTGAGACAGGGGCTCTCTCTGTCACCCAGACCGGAGTGCAGTGGCGTGATCACAGCTCACTGCATCCTCAAACTCTTGGGTTCAAGCAATTCTCCTGCCTCAGCATCCCAAGTAGCTGGGACTAGAGGTGCACACCACCATGCCCAGCTAATTTTTTTTTTTTTAATAGAGATGAAGTCTCACTATGTTGCCCAGGCTGGTCTCAAACTTCTGGCCTCAAGGAATCACCCCGCCTTAGCCTCCCAAAGTGTTATGATTGCAGGCTTGAGCCACCATGCCCAGCGTAGCACATTTTTTAAAATTGACACTTGACTATGAAGAGCGTGTATTTACAATAATCATTTTATGTTTTGCTTCACATGTTTCTCCCTGCCCAGGATCATGACCACGATGGGAAGCTGTCTTTTGCAGACTATGAACTGGCTGTGAGAGAAGAGACTCTTCTACTGGAGGCCTTTGGACCATGCCTTCCTGATCCAAAGGTACTGATGGGACTTTCCCTGAACAGTAACCAAAGTAGAATGTAGAACAACCCAGGACTTCTTCACTTGATGAGTAGTGGATCAGACAAACCTGTCCACCCGGAGAGAATACCTTTTAAATACAGAAAGCCCACTGAAGAACCTGCTGATTCATTTCACGGTACTCTTGTGGCCCAGTGTGTGCTGTGTTTCATTCTTTAACTCATTCATGTCAGAAACAATTAATGAGTTTAATGCGTGCCAGAAGCACAGATGAAAGGCTCAGTGGTTTTACTCAAGGGCTCATATTTTCTGGTGAAAATAATTACACAAGAGCATGATATGTATTATTATAATGATACTTAATTACTTGTATGTGCTTCGTCTATGCCAGGTGATGTTGTAAACACTAAGCCTCATATTGCCTCATTTAATCCCCATAACAACCCTGTGAAGTAGGCAGCAATATTAGCCTCATTTTCCAGGTGAGGAAACCAAGGCTTGGAGAGTTTAGACACCTTGTCTAAGTTCACCCCCTTATTAGTGGAGTACCCTGGGTACCCTGACGCCAGAGTCATAGAGATATGTGTAGAGTATTGTGGAATTTGAGAAGAGGTCATCTAAACAACTGTGTGGGAGGACTGGTGATTGGCTGGTAAGACAGGAAGCTTATCAGAAGAACTGGTTTTCGAAGGACAAAGTAGCCAGATCACATGGGGGAAAAGAATCTGAGCAGATGGATGATGTATGCACAAAAGAGAGACAGAGAGAGAGAGAGAGAGATGGAGCAAGAGATGCAAATGCTTCTGCACTGGCCGAGGTTTTGGTGTGCTCTGAGGCTGGCAGTGAGGCTGCAGAAGCACAGCTTGCAGAGCCTGGAGCTCAGGTTTAGTCTTGAAAGTGACGAGGCATCCCTGGAAGATTGAGGCAGGCAGTGGGATGTGAAATAGAAACAGTATCACTCCTCCCAGCCCTAGCATGTGTCTCCAGCTGCCCACTGAACGTGTCCACTTACATGTGCTCAACACATTTTTTTACTTTTCCCCCAAACTCAGCCCACCCTAGGTCTTCCCTGTCTCAATAAATGGCAACCACATACACCCAGTTGTTCGGTCGAAACCTAGGGGCCATCTTTAATTTCTCTCTTGTGACACAGTTAGCTACGCCTCCAAAATATGTCCTTGAATATAGCCTCTTCTCCACACATCTGCTGGTCACCACTCTAAGTTAAGCCACTGTCATCTGTCCTCTAGCCTAGATCGTTAGCTTTCTGGCTTCCACTGTTGTCCCCTACTGACTTTTCTCTACAATATCCGGTATGTTTTAAATGCAAATGCTGTCAGGCCCCGCCCTTGCTCAAAACCCCCCCCGAGGGTTCTGAAGTGGCCCCAGTGGGCCATTTCCCTCTCTCCACCCACATCTCCTATCAGCTCCCTTCTCTCTTGCTGCTGGAGCCACAGCAGCCATCTCGTGTTCCTCCTCCATGCCTGTGTACTTGCTGCTGCCTCTGTCTAGAAGCCCTTTCCCCAGACCTTCCTGGGCCTCAGTCTCTCATCTCATCCAGTCTCTGCTCCAATGCCACTTCCTCACAGAGCCCTGTCTTGACCATCTTAACAATTCTCCCTCTTCATCCCCTAGCCCTGCTTTCCTTCTTTTTCTTAGCCATTTTTTTATTACCTAAGTATATCTGCCTTCCCACATAGATGTCAGCTCACTGAGGCCAGGAACTTAGTCTTTGTTTCACTGTGTTTCCCCATATCCTGTGTGTAGCATATGGTGTGTGTCTAGTAATGAGAGATGGATGGACAGATGGATGGATGGGTGGATGGATGGAAGGATGAAGTGGGTGGGTGGATGGATGAGGTGGGGAGGGTGGGTAGGTAGGTGGATGGGTGAATGTATGAATGGTTGGGTGAGGTGAGCAGGTAGATGGATGGGTGTGTTGGTGGATGGATGGATGGATGGATGGATAGATGGGTTGGTGGGGATAGATGGATGGATGGGTGGATGGATGAATGGATGGATGTGAGTGGATGGATAGATGGATGGATTAATGAGGTGGTTGGATAGGTGAGGTGAGTGGGTAGATGGATGGGTGGATGGGTAACTGGGTGAATGGATGGGTGGGTGAGTAGATAGGTAGATGGGTGAATGGATGGATAGGTGATGGAAGGATGGATGGATGGATGATGAAGTGAGTCAATGGGTGAGGTGGGTGAGTAAGTGGGTAGATTGGGATGGATGGATGGATGGGTGAGGTAAGTAGATGGACAGTTGAGGTAGGTGGCTGGGTAGATGGATGGGTGGGTAGATGGGGTGGATGAGGTGGATGGGTGTATGGATCGGTGAGGTGAATGGATGAGTTAAGGTGGGTATGTAGATGGATGGGTGGATGGATGGATGGATGGATGAGGTGGGTGGGTGGGTAGATGGATGGGTGGACAGGTGGATGGATGGATGGATGGGTGAGGTGAATGGATGGGTGAGGTGGATGGGTGAGTAAAGGGATGGGTGGTTGGATGGGTGAGGTGGGTGAGTGGGTAGATGGATGGGTGGATGGGTGGATGGATGGATAGATGGGTGAGGTGAATGAATGGGTGAGGGGGGTGGGTGGGAGATGGATGAATGGATGAGGTGGATGGATGGGCAAGGTGGGTGGGTGGGTCTCAGAAGTGCCTCGTGGTAAGCTCTGGATCTCTTAATCTCCTCGGGAACTATTTCATCATTTACCTTTACCTTTATACCACATCTTCAATCTCTTCCCTTTATAATGAAACCTTCCCATTAGAATTTTAAAAGATTCAAAACTATACCATCCGAAAAGCAAAATGAAAGAGGGAAGAGGGAAAGAAAAGGAGAGAACTTATCTTAATTTCACACCTATTACTTCTATTTCTTGTATAATGGTTTTCTTTCTCAAAGCCTAGTTTCTCGAAAGAATTGTCCAGATTTAAGATCTAACTAGTATCACTTCTTCCCATCTACCCCTGAATCTGCTAGTGCAAGGTCACCCTCCTGCCTTGTAAATAAATCCCATGAATGCTCTTGGGTTCTTGCCTTATTGAACCACATCCTCCTCACCCTTGGCTCTCAGTACAGCCTTCCTGCTCCAGAAAATGTCTTCATTCCCAACCAAGACTTGGTTGTACCCTGATTCATCCTCCTAGACTCCCAGAGTCCACCATGTGCCTTTCCCTCCCACAGCCTTGTGGCCCTGACTGATGCTTGCCAGTTCCTGACCAGTCTCTGCCACCAGGCTGGAGATTTTTGGAGAGCTGGGTCAAGTGGTCTTGTTCATCTCTGTGGCCACAGAACCAAGCACTGTGCTTGGAGTGTAGTTATGAGATCTGTGCGTGAAACACGCAAACACCAGACGTTCTCCATGCCCATCACTCTCAGTTATCCTGTCTCGACACACACAGGGAGACATACAGAACATTTTGTGTTGTTCTGCCTTTTTTGTAAATCTATACTAAATTGAGTACCCTTTTTTTTACAGAGCCAGATGGAATTTGAAGCTCAAGTATTCAAAGATCCAAATGAATTCAATGATATGTGAATACCTAAATGTCTATATTGTCTCAAGTGAGTAAAAAAGGAGGCACATATGTATTGCTTACTTTTTCCTATTTAGTTCAGAAAGATGATGTTGAATTGTGTGTTTCAGGGTGAAGATGAGGTTCACTTACATATATCATTTAACATCAGTGTAAGGTGCAATTAAAATGATGGCAGACAAGAAGTCCTTTATTAGATGCTGGGTTTGGCAAGACAGTTAACTTTTCTAGAGATATTTTATGCATAGATTATCTGTTGAAGCACATAACTGGCATAAAATCTTTGGATTCATTAAATGAACAGAGAGATTATGTAATCATGAATTATTAATACAAATATTCTGCATGTCAGAAAGAAGCTGGATGTACATTGAAAAATCATTGAAACTACTGGATTTCCTTTGAAACAATAAATAATGAAGATGGCATCAAAAGAATAAGAGTACTAATTGTGCACTGAAACACTTTTCTGGTAGGCATTGAAGGAGATCCAGAGAGATGAAAGATGAGTGCAAATCATATTATATTATTAATATAATATGATTTGCATTATTGTTTGAGGCTTTGCCTTAATAACCTTACTGATTGTAATCATCTGAAGGCAGGGCTTTTATCTGCACACGTCTTTGTCTGCCATTGCAGTTAGTCTTCTGCATACAATGGGCTGTCCATAATTACTGCAGACTGGACTGAAAACCGAAAAGTGCCACGAGATAAATGCAAACTCTCGGTGAGCAGAGGGGAGAACATGTCCTGAATTTCTTAGGTTTCATGGCTAATGCATTGGTACAGCTTTCAGTGTATCCCTGGAGTCCTTCCAGACAGTCCCTACCCCATACATTGCAGTTGGTTGCCAAGAGCCCCCTCTGTCCTGACACCCAGTGTCCTTCCACCCTAACTCCACGTTTCGCACCCATGCCACTGCCTGAGTGCACCATAGTGCCCCCATTCCCCCACTGCCTGGGTTCCTCTTGTGTACCCCTTTATCAGGACACATCCTAACTGTGCCCTGCTGGCTGTGACCTCCTGAAAGCAGACCTGACTGCTCCCTGCATCCGGCTCCCCAGCATGTGCTGTGGGCATCCTGAGAAGCCCGAGGAAGACAGGGCCAGGTTAGGCTTGTGTGAGCTGCTTTCTGCCTTCTGAGTACACACAGTAAGCAGGGGAGAGGCGTGTTATGCCATATCTGTTTTATCCTCATCTAAATATTTAGCAGCTACTTGGGATAGTAAATCTTTCTTACTACATAAGCATTAAGTTTAAGTAAAAGAATATTGTGTGAAAAATGCACTGTTACTAATAAATGGAATAAACAATTCCACGAAATAAAAGGAAAAATATTTTACTGTGCAAGTATTTTTTTTTAATATTTTAGATTCTTACATAGATGGACTTTGACATAATTTTTCTATTTGCAGTAAGTATAAATAATGCAACATACAATGCTTATTTATCTTTATTGGGAGATCATTGATAATTTAAAACTGTATATATTTAAGATATACAACTTGATGTTTTTATATTTGTATACATTGTGAAATAATCACCACAATCAAGTTAACACATACACCACCTCACATGGTTACCATTTTCTTTTTGTGTGTGTGAGCCACTCTTACAGTGAATTTCAAATATATAATACTGTTAATTATAGTCACATTGCTGTTCATTACATCTCCAGAACATATTCATTTTGTGTAACTGAAACTTTGTAGCCTTTGACCAACATCCCCGATTCCTCCCCCACCCTACTATTCCCACTCCTCTGAAACCACTATTCTACTCTCTCCTGCTATGAGTTTTGCACTTTTAGGTCCCTCATATAAGTGAGATCATACAGTATTTGTTTTTTTCTGTGTCTGGATTATTTCAATTAGCATAATGGCCTCCGGTTTCATCCATGTTGTCGGCAGTGATATAATTTCCCTCTTTTTGAAGGCAGAGTGATGTTTGTATGTATGTGTGTGTGTGTAATGGGGTGATGGGGACACTATGGTGCACTCAGGCAGTGGCATGGGGGTGAAATGTGGAGTTAGGGTAGAGGGACACTGGGTGCCAGGACAGAGAGGGGCTTTGGCAACTAACTGCAATGGACAGGACAGGAACTGTCTGGAAGACTCCAGGGATACACTGAAAACTGTGCCATGTGTATATACATATACGTATTTCATATATCCGTTTATTTACTGACAGACATTTGGGTAGTTTCCATATCAGGGCTACTGTGACTACACTGAAATACACTGAAATCTGACACAGATTTCTCTTCATGAAATTGATTTTATTTCCTTTGGGTATATGCCTAGAAGTGGTATTTCTGGATCAAATGGTGGTCCTACTTTTAATTTTTTGAGAAGTCTCTATACTGTTTTCTATGCTAGCTGTACCAATTTGCATTCCCACCAACAATTTACAGGATTCTCTTTCTCCACACCCTTGCCAGCCTTGTTATCATTTATCTTAGTGATAATAGCCTCTGTAAGAGGGGGATAGCTGATTCTCGTTTTGATCTGCTGATTCGATTACTGACATTGGAAGCTTTTTCATAGACCTGTTGATCATTGCTACCTCTTTGAAAACTGTGCAATCAGGTTCTTTGCCCATTTCTAAATCAGGGTTTGTTTGGTTTTTGTTGTTGCTATTGAGTCGTAGGTGTTCTTTATATATTTTAGGCATTAACCACTAAGCAAATACATGATTTGTCAGTATTTTCTCCAGTGGTTGCCTTTTCACTGTTGATTTTTTCCTTTTCTGTGCAGATTTGTTGTTTTAGTTTAATTCAGTCACGCTTATTTTTGCTTTTGTTGCCTGTGTTTTTGTCATCATATCCAAAAATCTTTGCCCAGACCAACGTCATGAAGCTTTTTCCTCTGTGTTGTCTTCTAATCGGTTTACAGCTGCAGAGTAACATTGAGTCTTTCATCCACTTTGAGCTGATCTTTGTGTATGTTACGAGATGGGGTCCAGTTTCATTCTTTTGATGTGGAACTCCAATTGTCCCAACACCATTTTGTGAAGACTCCCCCTTTCCCTGTTGTGTATTCCTGGCACCTTCGTGAACGATCAGTTGACTGTAGATGCTTGGATTTATTTTAGGCCTGTCTTGTGTTCCATTGGTCTGTATGTTTGTCTTTATGCCAGTGCCATGCTGTTTTGTTTACTAAAGCTCTGTATTTTGAAATCAGGAAGTATGACACCTTCAGCTTTGTTCCTCTTGCTCAGGACTGCTTTGGCTATTTAGGGTCTTTTCTGGTTCCATGTGAATTTTAGGATTGTTTTTTCTATTTCTGTGAAGAATGCCCTTGGGGTTTTGCTAAGGATTGTATTGAGTCCGTAGATCACTTTGGGTAGTATGAACATTTTAATAATATAAATTCTTCCAGTTCATGCATATGAGATGCCCTTTTATTGATCTGTGTTCCCTTTAATGTTCTTCGTCATTGCCTTTATAATTTTCAGTGTATAAGACCTTCTTGGTTAAGTTTATTATTTATTTTTTTGCTGCTATTAGGAATGAGTTTTTTATTAATTTTTCAGATAGCTCGTTTGTGTGTAGAAACATAACTGACTTTTGTAAGTTGATTTTGTGTTCCTCAGCTTTGTGAAATTCACTTACTGGCTCTAACAGTGTGTTGTTGTTGCTGTTGTTGTGTCTGTAGGATTTTCTACATATGTGATGATGCTGTTTGAAAATGGAAGTAATTTACTCCTTCCTCTCTAACTTGGATGATTTAACTTCTTTTAATTGTCTAATTGCTTTGGCTAGAACTTCCAGTACTATGTTAAGTAGAAATGGCAAGAATGAGCACCATTTCTACCAGATATTTGACAGAAAGTTGTTTTTTTTTATTTTAATAATGATGTTAGCTGTGGACTTTTCATACATGGCCTTTATTGTGTTGAGGTAAATTACTAGTGTACTTATTTTGTTGAAAGATTTCATCACGAATGGATGTTGAACTTTGTTAAATGCTTTTATTTCTGCATCTGTTGAGATGATCATGAGGTTGTTTTCCTTTTTGCTAATGTGTTGTATCACATTGACTAATTTGCATCTGCTGAAGCATCCTTGCATCCCAGGGATGAATTCCACCTGATCCTGGTGTTATGATCTTTTTAATGCATTGTTGAATTCAGTTTGCTAGTATTCTACTGAAGATTATTATTTCAATACTCACTGGGGATATTGGCCTGTAGTTTTCTTTTTTTTGTGCCATTATTGTCTGATTTGGAATTAAGGTGATACTGGCTTCATCAAAGGAGTTTTTGAAAGTGTGCCCTTTTCTTCTATTTTTTAGAGGAGTTTTTAAAAAAGAATTGGTATTCAGTCTTCTTAGAATGCTGGGTGGAATTCACCTAGAAAGCCACCTGGTCTGGACCTTTCTTTGTTGGGAAGTTTCTGATTACTGACTCAATCTCATTTGTTATTGGCCTGTTCAGGCTTTGTTTCCTCCAAATTCAGTTTGGTAGGTTATACATTTCTAGGAATTTATCCATTTCTTCTAAGTTATCCAATTTGCACATAGGAATTTTCCATCGTCTTTTATGATCATTTTTATTTCTGAAGCATCCATTGTAATGCCTCCTCCTTCATTTATGATTTTGAGTTTTCTTTTTTTCTTCGTTTGTCAATTTTGTTTATCTTTTCAAAACACCAAGTCTCAGTTTTGTTAATTTTTTTCTGTTCTCTATTTGATTTATTTCTTCTTTTCTCTTCATTATTTCTTTCCTTCAGGTAACTTTGGGCTTAGTTTGTTCTTTTCTTCTGGTTTTTTGAGGTGTGAAGTTAGGTTTTTTACCTGAGATCTCTATTCTTTTCTACTGTAGGCATTTATTATTATAAACTTTCCTCAATGCTACTTTTGCTGCTTTGTATAAGTTTTGTTGTGTTGTGTTTTTTTGTCTTGAGATAATTTTTAAATTCCCTTTGATTTCCTCTTTGAACAAATAGCTGTTCAAAAATGTGTTGTTTAGTTTCTGTATATTTGTGAATTTGCCCATTTTCTTACTGTTACTGATTCCTAGTTTCATTCTCTAACTGTTGGAAAAGATACTTGGAATGATTTCAGTCTTCTTAAATTTGTTAAGATTTGTTTCGTGACCTCACATGTGATCTAACCTAGAGAATATTACATGTATGCTTGAGAAAAATGTGTTCTTCTGTTGTTGGATAGTCTATAGTGTTGTGCAACTCATCTGTTTACCGATTTTCTGTCTGGATGTTCTATCCATTATTGTAAGTGGGACATCAAAATACAGTCCCTATTACTGTATTGCTATAAATGTATTCCTTCAGATCTGTCAGTATTTGCTTTATATGCTTTAGATGTTCTGATATTGGTTGCATACATATTTAAAACTATTATATATACTTGTTGAGTTGGCCATTTCATCATTATATAATGTCCTTTGTCTTGAGATAATTTTTCACTAAATATTTCTTTTATTTGATATAAGCATACTCACCTCTGCTTTCTTTTGGTTACCATTTGCATGGAATATCTTTTCCATCCTTTCACTTTCCACCTATATGTGCCTTTAAATTTAAAGCAAATCTCTTGTGGACAGCATGTTGCTGAGTCTTTTTAAAATCATTCTATGCCTTTTGGTTAGGCAGTTTAATCTATAACCATTTAAAGAGACCATTAATAGATATGTACTTATTGCCATTTTGTTTATTGTTTTCTGTCTGTTTGGCAGTTGTTTTCTCTTTGATTTGATGATGTTTTGTAATGATTGGCTTTGTTTTTGTGTGTGTATGTGTGTTTGTGTATGTATGTGTATGTGTGTATGTGTGTGTATATCAATGATGGAGGTTTGGGTAGTTATTTCAAGGCTTACATAAAATATCTTGTCTATTTTAAGTTGGTAACAATTTAAGTTTGATCATACACAATAACTATACTTTTAATCCTTCTACATATTTTGTGTTCTTGTAGTCAGTCTGCTTCTTTTTACATTGTGTGTCTCTTAATAAACGTTTATCTTTTAACTTTTATGTTAGGGTTAACAGTAATTTATATACTACAATGTTTCATTATTCTATATTTGTCTACATATTTATCTTTACCAATGAGATATATGCTTTCATGTGTTTTCGTGTGGCTGCTTAGCATGTTTTTATTTCAAATTGAAGAAATCTCTTTACCATTTTTGTAAGTGAGCCTTCGGGGTAACAAACTTTCCAAGTTTTTGTTTATTTGAGAAAGACTTTATCTCTCCATTTTTCAAGGATAATTTTACAGGTATAGTATTCTTGATTGGCAGGGTTTTTTTTCTTTCAGTACTTTGAATTTATTATCTCACTCTTTCTTGGCCTGCAGGGTTTCTGCTGAGAAATCCACTAATAGTCTTATGCACATTGCCTTATATGTGATGCCACTTTTCTCTTGCTGCTTTCAAAATGCTTTGTTCTTGACTTCTGACAATTTGATTATAATGTGTCTCATTATATCTTTTTTTGGGCTGACCCTATTTTAGACCCTTTGAGTTTCTTTAAACTGGATGTTCATTTCTCTCCCAAGATTTGGGAAGTTTTAGCCATTAATTCTTTAAGTAAACTTCTTAACCCTTTCTCTTCTCCATCTGATACTTTCATAATGCAAATATTGCTTCATTTGATTATGGTCCATAAATCCTGTAGGATTTCTTCATTCTTTTTTATTGTTTTTTTTTCTTTACCTTTTTTCTCCCCTGACTGGATAATCTCAAATGACCTATCTTCAAAGTCACAGATTCCTCCTTCTGCTTGATTGAATCTGTTCTTAAGGCTGTCTGTTGTATTTTCTATTTCATTCATTATACTTTTCATCTCCAGAAATTCCTGGTTTTCTAATGACTTTTATCTCTTTGTTGAACTTCTGGTTTTGTTCATGTGTTGTTTTCCTGAATATGTTGAGTTGTCTGACTGTGCTCTCTTACAGCTTATTGAGATTTTTAAAACCAATTATTTTGAATTCTTTGCCAGAAAATTCAAGGCTTTCCATTTCCTTGGGGTTGGTTACTGGAAAATCAGTCATGTTTCATTGGTTTTATGTTTCTTATAACCTTTCATTTATGTCTACACATTTGAAGGAGCAGTCACCTCTTCCAGACCTTATGGGCTGGCTTTGGTGGGGAAAGACCTTCACCTATGGGTGGGTATGAGGGCACCAGCTGGGGTGTGACAGTTCTGGCTCCAAGTGGATACAACTTGGATTCTGGGGCAGTTTAATCATCTGAGGTCAGCATCAGTGAAGTTTGTAGGCATCATCAGTCATAAAAGCTGTGGGTGTCCATGACGGTGACAAAAGCTACTGGGGTCCTCAGTGGTAAAGGCTGCTGGACTTTCTGATAACCTTTTTCCCCACAGAGAGATCACAGCCAAAAAGATCCCTGTTGTCGGCCAGGCGCGGTGGCTCACGCCTGTAATCCCAGCACTTTGGGAGGCTGAGGTGGGCGGATCACAAGGTCAGGAGATCAAGACCACCCTGGCCAACATGGTGAAACCCCGTCTCTACTAAAAATACAAAAATTAGCTGGGCCTGATGGCGCACGCCTGTAATCCCAGCTACTCAGGAGGCTGAGGCAGGAGAATTGCTTGAACTCGGGAGGCGGAGATTGCAGTGAGCCGAGATCGCGCCACTGCACTCCAGTCTGGCGCCTGGCAACGGAGCGAGACTCTGTCTCAAAAAAAAAAAAAAAAGATCCCCTTTGTTGCCAAGCAGTGCCAGGGTGGAGGATGGGGTGATGCAGATAAAATGCTTCCAACACCTTTATATACAGCTGTCCTTGGTTTGGGGGTGCTTTAATGGTTTCCTGCTGCTTCTCCATTGTACTCTGGGGCATTCTCAGAGCTATTTGTGTTGGTAAGTAGTTGTTAAATTCTTGCTTTCCTTGGGGGAGACAAGAGCTGGGATCTCCTAGAGTGTGATCTTGTTGATATTACTTGCCTGCTTTTAATTTTTTAGCTAATTTTTCTGATTACAAAGTATTGAGGTTCTCTGAATAATATTTCAGATATTTAGGAAATTTAAAAATAAGATTAAAATGTTGATTAATGTTCTGGTTTAAATCCTTCCAGGCTTTTATAATGCATTTGTAAGTACACCTATAATTTTGCAAAGAGAACACTGTATTTTTCAGATGATCATGTTGAAAATGCACTTTTGTCCTCATTTACCACTATTTCATGAACATTTTTTGAGGTCATTCATTATTTTTCTGTAGCTTGACTTGTAATGGCTGCCTGGCATTCCATCATGACTGACTTCATTAAACCACTTTCCTGCCATTGACATGTCAGCTGTTTCCACATTGTTGCTATTATAAATAATTCTAATAACGAACATCCCCTGTAGATAAACATATTCACAGGGCTCAGTGCTTACTTTCTTGAGGTAAGTTTGTAAACGTAAAATTGTTGGGTTAGAGGCTCTGCGTAATTCTGAGATTTCTAGCACATGTTGCTAGGTCACTAAAGGCTTCCAATTGAACTGCTATACCCAATGTATAAAAATCCCTTTCCCTGCAATATACATTCTTTTAATTTCCTTACCAGTGTCCCAGACCATTATGAGCATGATTTTAATTTATCATTTAAAGTACTCACCTTAAACATCTGTACCTAAACTTTTTATTGTATGTTGAGTATATACTGACCTCCATATGAATAACCCTCTTTTCTTACTTGACATTTAAACCTAAAAAATGTTAACAAAAAACCCTGAATAATTTTAATCCAGCTTAAGATGATGATCACACTTGACTTTAAGAATTCATACGCTCTGTTCAAGAGCCTCCCAATATATCTAGTCTCCTCTGCTGTTCATCATAAACTGCCCAAATCACTTCCTTATGCTGCTGTGTCTAGATTGATGGGTTCTCTTAATTTCACCACTGTAGCAACTCGTAAATGACTGTAACACTGAAAATTCACTCACCACATAGTGGCATCTGAGTGCCCTTGGGATCACTTTAAGGAAAAGCTGTCTCTTCTCTCTTGCCCATTCTATGCCCTCACCTCCCCACTGCTAGGCTTGGCCTAACTTTTCTCTCCGCTAAGTAGAGCCAACCTGGCTGACCTTGGTCTTTGCCTACATTTGTGGGGTCTGGGTTAAGACTGTGGATGAGCAGTTATAATTTGGAGGATTAGCGATAGTCTTCCTCTAAGTGGCTCCTGTCATTGGCTTCCCCTTCTCCTCCCAGCACTTTGTGTGGAGTAGCAGAAAGCCAGGCTAGGCTCCTTTAGGGGAGGTAGACATCACCTCGCAAGCAGCATGGAGGATTCTATTTGGGAAACAATCAAGTGCTTTTTTTTTTAACTACAGGATTTTAAAACCACCACTGAAAACTGGTAGTCCTGCATTCTTAACCTGCAAATATCTCTGTGTACAAGACTGCACTTGTAAGAAACCAGGCCTGCAATTGCTTGCACCATAAAATCATCCAAAACATTCACTAAGTTCCTACTTTGGGCAACACCACGAGGGTTAATATATTCCAAGTCAGTTGTCCCTGCCCTCACCCCATTCGCAGTGTAAAGTGATAATTCCAGACCATGTGCCACGTGTGTTGTCACCTGTCACTGCTTGGATTCATGCTAATAATGCCTCTCCCCGCCTCCCCCCACCACAAAGTTATATCATTTGTATTAAAGAAGGTTGTTAAAGGGGATTCAAATCAATTACTCTGAAACTAGGAAGACAAACATCTGGAGAAAGTTTCTCCAAGCTGCCCTGTAGCTCCTGCGCTTTTCCTGACCCTGCGTCTTATCTTAGGGGCCATTTCCTCCCAGAGTCACCTCTGACATTTACCCAGTCATCTGCAGCTAGTGGTTAATTCTCACCAAGTGCGACCAAGGGAGGGTTGGGAATTGCATTAGACAGAGAGAGACTACAAAATACAGATAATAAAATGGAAATTTAAACCACATATACATTAATTACAATTTAGCAAGTTGTGAGGATGGCTCGGTAATATTTCAAAAGAGGCAGAAGTAATACATCTGCATTTTCTGACGGAGTGACTGCCCTCTCTGTCAGGGAGTGAGGCAGATGGCGTCTTGGAGTGTTTCCAGTCTAAGCTGCCATGGAGGAGAAGCCCCCCAAACATGTAGCAAGTGAATCAAAGGCCACTTCTCACAGATACATCTCAGGTAAACTTGCTCAGTTTCGTGGGAAAGTGAAAAAGTCAGGAAATCTAACAGGGAGGCATCCTCAGGGAGGCTGGGCACACGTCTGCATTAGAAGTGCCTTTCTCGATCTCACTGCCAGGGCAGTAGCTCACTGCCTGGCTCCACCATCGGTCATTTGTGGCTTTCCATGGACCTCAAGTCTCCTACCTAACCTATCAAGAAATATTCCCCCACTGAAACACACATCCTTTTACTCATTTTTACCTTCCTCTTGTCCGTTTTGCTCCACTGCCCCTATGATGTGGCCCTAGCTAGGCTCACAGAGGTCACTGGGGTGGGAGCTTGTCAATGTGGATGCATCAGCTGAAACCCAGGCTGCCCTCTCCTCGCAAGAGCCACACCCACCACCTCCCATCGGCGTCTCCAAGGCCTCGTGTGCATGAAGGGGACCTGAGCAGCCTGTTTCCTGAGGGAAGACACCACCACTCGGAGCCACTTATGACTGAGCCTGAAGACAGAGAACAGTGTGGAAGTAAGCAGAAGGATGTAGGAATCCTCTCTGTGAGTGGCATTTAGAACCTGAGTCACAGCCTCCCAGTATATCTAATTACCCCGAAAACATGGGAAATCTGGGAGGTTAATTAAAACCATGTAGCCATGTCTTCCTTCATGAATCCTTCAGATACATGATAAAGTCAGAAAATGGAATAAATGAAATTTCTAAAATCCCCATAATCTCAATAATACACGATAAGAAAATCCAATGAGCGCTTTTGTTCCAGATATTGTGCTAAGCATTTTACATGTATTATCTCCCTAATTTCTTCCAATTATCTTAAGAGGTAAACATGACTTACAGATTTTTCATCGTACACATTGAGGAAACTGCAGTTAGGAAAATCATAAATCTCCTATGTCCCAACTGGCAAAGGGCAAAAGCTGAGATTCAGACCTTGCCTAGTCCTAATGCCAAAGAGACCTTTGTCTAAAGCAAATCCACTCTTGCCACATATCCTCCACTTACTCTGTGGCATGAGTGACTGTCCCCAGCTCCAGAATCTCCCATGGACACAGGCGGTGTTGCTGTGTGGTATACATGTATTGTGAGATCATGGATTCCTCTCCTATCCACTCTTTTCATCTGAACGTACCTTGGGATTTGCTTTCTTTAGTGGAAGTTTCCAGCTTGGATGTAATGCCTTTCATATTTGGTGCTAATAAGAATCTGGACATTAGGCTGGGACCTGGCCTTACCAAGTGTCCAGATGTGGTGAAGAACATGGAGTGGTCACTAGGTTGGAAAACTCTGGTGGCACCGAGGGTGGCAGAGTGAGAGGAGCGTCAGCAGAGCATGCAAAGAAGGAGGAGAGGCTAAGACTACCACCTGTTAGTGAGGAGAATAGTAAAAGCCAGACTCCTCAACCGGAGAGGGACCAGGAATGCTTCTTTGAGCCATCTCGGATGATGTCAGGGAAAGCTTTCTACCTGGAGAAGAAAAAGATGCCAATGATCAGAGGCTATGAGATAAAGTGGCAAACACAATAAACTATAATGTGGCGCTTTCCGGGTGCCAGTCACTAGCCCAAGGGTAGACAGCCAGGGTACAGCCAGGACGTGCACCACATCTGAACTGCAGCCCAGGCCCTTACGCATCTTCTAGCCCCAACCACCTCTTACTGTCACAAGATACCACCTGGCCTGGCACAGGTCACATGAACTTTGAAAGTCTGATATAAGTGAAAAGTGATTATAGCTTGGTAGGAACCATGGCATTTATCATCCCATATGGGATGGTATCGTGAAAGGAGATGCTCATAATTACATCAGCGCAGTGTTATCTGGGGTTTTCCCAGGCAAAGCAGGATGTATTGTCACCCTACTTATAGGTTACGAATTACTTCACAAATTACACTTCTCTAAAACAGGAATAACACCTGTTCTCTCTGCCTCTATCTCGCAGGGTTTCTGTAAGGCAGGATTGAATGAGATAATGTCTGTTACATCATGTTACAAAGAGGGAAGCCATTTCCCCCTTTGAATAAACCGTAAGTATGATCTGAATGCATGGATTTTGGTAGGTGTGTCGGGACAGGGACATGTGTGTCCTAGCTTGCAGCATGCTTAACTTCTTCATAGGCACTCAGGTGTAATGAGTAAGTATGGGCACCAACAGCCCTGAAATGGGGAACCCAGGTTTCTGGGTCCCTCCCTGTAACAAATACATGGCATTGCTTAAGTCTCTTACTAGTATAAGGAAGCTGAAGGATATTTCTGAAATAGCTTCAATAATTGAATTTAGAAAAATGAATCTCATGAAAGTCGGATAAAGTGCTGGGGGAAACATCACTAGAATGCTCTTGAATGCTACCCTGTTGGAGTCAGCGTTAGTGAAACTTCCCTCCCCCACCCACACACACACATCTCCCTCACGACACAGAACACACAGACATACACACCGTAGTGTAACCTGTTTACCATGTGCAGTAGAGTTCTTTGAATTTCTTTCTCATCCCATCAAGAGTTCACCAATTCTAAAGCAACTGGCATCACACTGCTCATGACTCGGGTTCTGATTAACCACATTCAAGATTTAATGTGTTTGTTATGCTGGCTCTAACGTGGTAAAATATCAAAAGGAAATTAACAAGATACGATTTGTATGAAAGCATAAAAGTCTAAAATCCCATTAGATAAACATGAACTTGCATCCAAGTTACGTGAGCTCCAGTAAGCCAGATTCATGCCGTGGTCCACTTGCTGTGTTCTTAATTGGGTTAGTGTGAATCTGACTGAGTGCAAGGCAAGCTGCTTCTCTCTTCAGATTTCTCATTACTTGGTACTGTATTTTGATTCATGTAAACACAGAAAGAGCATAGCACCCCCAGGAATTCAAGTTAGTTGCTAACCAGGAAGTGGGTGCACCCTCCGTATTTCCAGGGACCCTGACGGTTACCCCGTGGGGACGTGTGCGTGACGTGTGCAGCCAGCGCCAGCAGACCCCATCCCAGACAACGAAAACGCTGCGCAGAGCGGCCCTGCCGCTACCCGCACGGAGCACTCAGTCTAGGAGGAAAGAGTTGCTGTTGGCTGTCTTGAAAAAGCAGGAGGAAGGGGAGGAAGAAAGAAAAGGAGGAGGAGGAAAACAAAAACAGGGAAGGGAGGCAAGGGGGAGGCGGAAAAGAAAAAGGTTAACTGATTGGAGAAAACAGGTTTCGTGCTGTGATTTTTTTAAAAAAGTAAACAGGTGAGCAGAGAGTTAAGGGAGTGGTGTTTTCCTCTCCTTTCATGGCCACAGGATTCTAGAAAATCAAATGGCAGGTCTGGGAGGGACAGCCTTGCTCCCCAGAGTCTACTGAGGGGGGGTGCAGTGGGGAGACAGAACCGCAGCAGGGCAGGATGTGGAGCAGGCCAGGGCCTGCACCAGCGCCCAGGTATGCGGCTGACAGGCTGGGCGCTGGCCCGCGGCAGGTGCAGCACTGCCAGTGCCCGCGGCCCCAGGAAAAGAAAACCTGCAGGTGCCGTCGGGACATGTCCTGAGCCTCCGAAGCCACGCGCTTTTCTCAATAGCTGTCCTATCCTCATTGTCTGCCTGCAAGATGATGGTGTGCTGCTTTGCGGTGGGAGGGGACGAGAGGGAGGGAGTGGTGTGTGGAGTCTCCTGCCCTGGTGGCTTTGATGACACAGAGGGGCGGCTCCAGAGTGAGTGGCAGTGGGAGGGAGTGGGGCAGGCAGTGGGGGATCCCAGGGGGCTGTTGTGGGCTGGCTGAGCCTGTGCCAGAGGAGGGGGCGGGGACTCCCCTGCCAGCCCCGGGACAGCTCCTCTTTCCCCAGCGGAGGGCCCCTCCCTGCCCTCTCTCCCAGGCTGCATGAACCTGGCAGTCTGTTGACTGCAGAGTGCCCCTGTGAGCCACGACCCACTGTCCCTTCATGCCCGGGATTCTCCTCTGTCCCCCGTCAGCCATCTGCCGCACAGTGGCTCCAACCATTTCAGCTCAGTGCTCACAACCCCAAGAATTTCCCAAAGCTGCCTGAGTCCCTGCACATCACAGGAGCGCACATGGGTGAGCACACACTGCAGGTGCTCCGGGGCCTCTCTGTTACCTTTCAGCCTGCTCATGACCTGTCACCAGAGGCAGTTCTGAAAATAAGCAATTATCACATTCAGCTGGAAGCAGGAGAAAGCAATGGAGCCACGTGTCTTTTGCCAACTCTGAATACCTGATCAAGGGCATCTCCTGCCCTCCTCAGAAAGGGCTGGCTTACATTTGGGGGGAGTGGGGCATTTTACCTGTGTAGAAACTTAACTCCGTGTTGTGGTTGTCATACTGACTGCAGCCAAGGAGGAAGGAGGCAGGCATGAGCTCCTGGCTGGGCCCAGGGAAAGGAGTACTGTTCCCTGGTAGACCCAGGGCCGGATCAGTGATCCCGGCTAGACCCAGGGAAAGGAGTAGTGCTCCCTGGCTAGACCCAGGGACAGGAGCAGTGGTCCCCTCCTAGACCCACGGACAGGAGTAATGCTCCCTACCTAGACCCACGGACAGGAGCAGTGCTCCCCACCTAGACCTAGGGACAGGAGTAGTGCTGCTCGGCTAGAGGTGAACCCCAGCCCTTCCTTCCCTCTCTAGCCTCACAGGGCCCCTGCAGCAGCCTCCTGGGAAGGGGCTCTGAGCCCTGCACCCTGCCCTGTGCCCTGAACCCAGCGCTCACAGCTGATCCCCTTGGATGGCGCAAGCACACCTCTGCTTGGGCCACTGAGCAAATGCTGAGCACCATGCCAGGGTGTGCGCCCTACGGGAGAGGCGGCGGCCAGGCCAGACTGCAACCAGGGGGCCTGGAGCACTCTGTGCCTCACTGTACGCAGTCATTGGGGAGTGGCGGTCTCCTTAGAACACCTGCCATGCAGGGTGGGGAAGATTTAGTTGAATAGACTGAAAGCACCTAGAGTGATGCCTGGCACATAGGAGATGTTCTGTACTTGTCAGCTCTCATGACTGTGGTGTAATGCAAACAGCCATGTGCATGGCAGTGTTCTCCTGTTCAGTGTCATGCTCTTCAGAACAGCCATGCTGATCCTGCATGCCACCTGGGTCTCCCTTCCCAGTGTTCAGAAAGTGCTCAGTGCGTGCTGCTGGCTGCCTGCCCACCTGCAGCTATTCCAGGGCAGGACTGGAATTCCTCCAGGGATCCGCGTCCTAAGCGGGCCGAGCCGGCAGGAGCCAAGGTGCAGTTCAGCTGCCGCGAGTAGGTGATTAAGATTCCTCATTGTACGATACACAAACACCTTCCCTACAAAATTGCAAGCTAAGAATGCAATGTCTGCTTCCACAGAATGCTGACTCACTCAAATCAGTATCCCTGTTGTCTCAGCATCCAGGGGTGTCTCTTTAGGAAAACAATGCCCTAGAAGCATACAGCTTACTGTGAAGAAATCTTTTCCTATACCTATTACTAACCACCCAATGAAACCTATTGCTATGTGAGTTTTAGAGCACTTGGTTTTCTGGTCTTAATTCAGTTTGGGTTCTGTGTGCATGAATGTGTGTGGGTGTGCCTGTGTGTTGTGTACTCCTCTGTGCACACAGGCATGCATGAACTCACACAAGCAGTGAGGCCTCCTCTCTGGATCTCCCATGTCCTCAGCTCCACCTGGTTTTGCATTTACTTGCATGTCCTGCTGTGAAAGCCTCTAGATTAATGCACACAGTTTTCTACTCACCCTGTGACTATTCCAGTCGCTTCATGGAGGGTTATGGGAAAATGGAGTTCCTGGTAAAGGTGAACTGGACGGGCAGCAGATGTGCCTGCAGACCTTTGACTACAGCCTCAGGCCGCAGGCTGCTCCTGCCCACTGGCTCCTGAAGGCTAAGCTGCAAAAGTGGCCCTGCAAAAAAGGCCCAGGCTGCAACAGTGGCAGCCTGGAGGCCCAGCAAGCGTGGCCCTTGGCACATGGCAAACACGTCCCACACTGCCAAGGAGATCTCTTCTTTCACCTGGAGAAATGAAGACTACAGTTTAGTTTAATAGGACTAAGTCCCTAAGGAACAACTATTACCACAACGAATGGGAAGTTGTTTCAATCCAAATGTTACACTAATGCGATCTGCACTCTGACAGCAGCAGGCGCAGGGGGTCAGGCCCAGGTGAGCAGACCAGCTGGCTGATGCTGATGGCCGAGAAAGTGGAAAAGTAAGGCCTTAGTGCCCTAGGCCACACAAACTCTATGTGGCCGTGCTAAGTTGGTGCCTTATAAACAAGAAAGAGTGCAGATATAGGACCGCAGTAGCCCTCACTGTACAAGCCCGTCTAGTGGCACCTAGAGCTGCCCTTTGTGGACACCAGCAAGCTGGATGAGCATGAGCAGAAAGCAGGAAAGTAAGAGAAATGGAGCGAGGAATAGGAATATGCTGAACCTTCTATTTATCGAGGGGTTGCCAGGGATGGGATATAGAAAAACGGGTGCAGTGGCTCACGCCTGTAATCCCAGCACTTTGGGAGGCTGAGGCGAGTGGATCACCTGAGGTCAGGAGTTTAGCCTGACCAACATGGTGAAACCCATCTCTACTAAAAAAAACAAAAATTAGCCAGGTATGGTGGCAGGTCCCTGTAATCCTAGCTACTCGGGAGGCTGAGGCATGAGAATCGCTTGAACCTGCGAGGCAGAGGTTGCAGTGAGCCGAGATTGTGCCACTACACTCTAGCCTGTGCAACAGAGTGAGACTTTGTCTCAAAAAAAGAAAGAGAGGAGAGAAGGAAAGGAAGGAAGGAAGGAAGGAAGGAAGGAGGGAGGGAGGAAGGAAGGAAGGAAGGAAGGAAGGAAAAGGAATACCGACAGAGCAATGTGCTCGTCTTCTCTGAAGAAGAATGCACAGCCCATGAGCAGGCAGGGGAGACAGCTAAGCACAGGCTCCAGGACAGCACACAGGCTCTGTGGGAGCAGGAAGGGGCAGCCTTCCTCACAGTAGCACCCGTTGCAGCCCACCTGCGAGCACATGCCTCTTGGGAATCAGTGTCTGCTATTAGGCTCTCCCTTGCCCTGCAGCTGACACGTGACTAACACAGTGGTGGCCGAAGTGAGTGGAAGGTGGGAGCGGAGCACAGAGCAGGCGATGTACCTAGGGTGGGCCTGTGTTGGTGCCCAAGAGCACCCCCGGAGTCCATCTTCAACAAAGCATCCATCCAAGGGAGCTCCCCCACTCTCTAGAAGATGAATCTGGAAGCACTGGTAGCCCTTCACTGTGCACTGTGGGTAGCCCAGACCCCCCTGCCTCTTGCCCATGGAGCCCCAGCACCCCAGACTCCTGCAGAGTCTTGGTTCCCAGCCCTGCTGAGTCAGAGTCCATGTTCCACTGGGCCCTGCGGTGCAGCAGGGGCACAGGGGAGAAGCTTGGGTCTGGGCCAGCGTGGCCCTTGGCACATGGCAAACATGTCCCACACTGCCAAGGAGATCTCTTCTTTCACCTGGAGAAATGAAGACTACAGTTTAGTTTAATAGCACTAAGTCCCTAAGGAACAACCATTACCACAATGAATGGGAAGTTCTTTCAATCCAAATGTTACACTAATGCTATCTGCACCTAAAGAAATTTTTTTAAATCAAGTGTCTTTATGGCAGCTAGAAATAAGGTGGCCAGCCACCGTGAGGAGAACACTGAAGGGCCGTGCACCGGCAGTAAGGCAGACCACCTTCCTCAGCCTCCCTCCGCAGCGGACCTGAAGGGCTGAGTGGGCTTGCCGGCTGGGAAGAGAGGACTGGTCTTCTTTGGAGGGCCTGTCAGTACATCTAATATTAAAAGAGATTTATCCCCACGGTGCCCATCAAGTGGACAGATGCCGCCCTTGCCCCGTTTCACCTGCATGTTCACTGCCACATGTGAGTCTCTGCCTGGAAAGTTCAGGGCAGCACGAGGAGGGCCCAGGACGTGCCAGACCAGCCCCATGCATCCTCACATCTGTCTGCCATCACCCCAGCATGGGTGCTGCACGACCCGGCTCCTTCCTCCATCATCTGTGGCTCACTGTGCACCTCTGCTGCCATATATCCCTCAAGAAAACATTCCTCCCCTAACACACATCCCCTTGTTTATTTCTGCCCCCCTCCAGCCTGTTTTGCTCCACACTGCCCCTATTATGGGGCCCTAGCCACTCACACAGAGTTCTGGGCCTGTGGGATTTGCCAGATGAGAGGGCATTAGCTTACGTGAGTGAAACTCAGGCGCCCTCCCCCGCTGAAGGACACTGTCACCGCCTCCCTCCCTTTGCCACCAGACATCCAATGACCAGATGATGGTCACTTAAGTGCCCGTCACCTGTGCAGTGGATGGAGCATTCTCTAGATGCAATGCACAGCCTGTGTGAAGAGCTCCAATGAAGCAGAAAATGAGATTTTTCACTCCTGTCATCAGAGAACACGTGGAGTATTTCAATCACTGCTGTCATTCACAAAGCCAGTGGCACCCACTCCACCACTAATAGCAAAACGTCCTCATTGCTCCAGCACCGAGGAACAAAACACAGCGGTGGGAAGACTGCGGACCTTGGAGTCCAGCCTTGTTACTGAGCCAGACGCGGCTCCAGAGCCGAGGACGGGCCTCCGCACCCGCAGGGATGCACTCCGCTGCTCTCAGCCAGGCCCCTGCTCGGGAGTTGCTTGCTGCCACTTTTTCTGAGTCTGCCTCTGCCTGTCTCTCTGAACAGGTTCATCTCTGCAGACATCTCTTAGAGCTTGAAAAAGTCATATAAATTTTTCAAGATCCAGTAGCATACAGCCTTTGGTTTCATAAATAGCTTATATGTGGATTCTGATAGAAAAGAACACTGGCCTTCTCACGTCAACAAATGCCTGTTTTGCCAAACGATGGGTTTCATCTCTTTTCCGAGGTACTCACTGGTATAAACACAGCGTGAACCCATACATGTGAGAAGGGTTTGCTTCTCCAAACACCATAATAAGGAAAGAAATTGACTGACAACAGATTGGATGAAGGCAAGCAAGGTCTCGCCCTGGCCTGTGGCTGGGAGGGAGAGGCGAAAAGGGCTGTGTTTTTTCTCTCCTTTCATGGCCACAGGATTCTAGAAAATCAAATGGCAGGTCTGGGAGGGACAGCCTTGCTCCCCAGAGTCTACTGAGGGGGGTGCAGTGGGGAGACAGAACCGCAGCAGGGCAGGATGTGGAGCAGGCCAGGGCCTGCACCAGCGCTCAGGTATGCGGCTGACAGGCAGGGCGCTGGCCCGCGGCAGGTGCAGCACCGCCAGTGCCCGCGGCCCCAGGAAAAGAAAACCTGCAGGTGCCGTCGGGACATGTCCTGAGCCTCCGAAGCCACGCTTTTCTCAATAGCTGTCCTATCCTCATTGTCTGCCTGCAAGATGATGGTGTGCTGCTGTGCGGTGGGAGGGGACGAGAGGGAGGGAGTGGTGTGTGGAGTCTCCTGCCCTGGTGGCTTTGATGACACAGAGGGGCGGCTCCAGAGTGAGTGGCAGTGGGAGGGAGTGGGGCAGGCAGTGGGGGATCCCAGGGGGCTGTTGTGGGCTGGCTGAGCCTGTGCCAGAGGAGGGGGGCAGGAACTCTCCTTCAGCCCCAGGGCAGCTCCTCTTCGTCCAGTAGGGTGACCCTCTCTCCTGATGTCTGGGAAAGTTAGATGGGGAGCCCTGCACACCTCCAGATCCGGCCCTCGCTGTCTCCAGCAGGCTCAGTCCTTGGCTGGTACTTAATATTTTCCTCCATTATTCAGTGAGAAAAAAGAAGTCATGTTAAGCTCTCAACACTGTAGAGGATAAATGTGACATTAACCATGCCATCACCGCAGTTTGCTATGGCAAGCCATGTTGGTGCAGTGGCAGGGAAGGCCGGCTCCGACTCAAGCCGGCAGAGGGGGACTGCACACGGCTGGCCACAGTCACGCACCCCCGATGCTATGCCTTGCTGCATTTTTTCCCGTTTATGTTTCTCTTTTCCCTTCTATGGAACGTAAATCCATGAAAACATGGCCCTTGTCAGTCTTCTTCGCCGCTGTTTTCCTGCATGGTGGCGGGCATTCAGTCAGTATTTGCTAAATGAGTGAAGGATTGAACCCCACAGTGAAGCATTAGTGGAAAACTTATTTTGACCTGGATGTCAACGGACTGTGTGTGCTCAGGACAATGTTGTTTTTCAAGAAAGTGGATGTGACACTATTGTACGTGCAACACATACAAATTGCACGGCTGGGTAGCTCTCCACGGCCCAGGGCAGCCCTGACAGCCTTTGATGTACCGTGTGAAAACAAGAGCAGAAAGGGATGTCCCCATTCTGCTCATCTGCGTGTGGCTCCAGTAGCAGTCTGTTCATTTTGGTCTATTTCATTTGGTGTTGAAAATGCTCCTGTAGGCTGGGTGTGCTGGCTCACACCTGTGATACCAGTACTTTGGGAGACCAAGGCTGGAGGATTGCTTGAGCCCAGGAGTTCGAGACCAGCCTGGGCAACATGGTGAAACCCTGTCTCACAAAAACATGCAAAACTTAGCCAGGAGTGGTGGTGCACGCCTATAGTCCCAGCTACCTGGGAGGTTGAAGTGGGAGGATCATTGAGTGTGGGAGGCCGTAGCTGCAGGGAGCTGAGGTCATAAGGCTGCACTCCAGGCTGAGTGATAAAGCAAGACCCTTGGAGAACAAAGGGGATCAACCACACTTGTTAACAAACCTGGCACAGTTACTGGGATTCGCATAGCTTTTCCTGGATAAGAGCAAGGGCTTATTCAATGCCTTTATTTGAACTCTGCATGTGGAATTTTATTACTTGGAACATATCTTCAAAAACTGGAACTAAAGTAAACAGACTCCAACTGAAGGGTATAATAAGTTTGCTTTGATTTAAATAGATTCTTCTATTGATAAGGTTAGAGCAAGCTATGACAATGCGTTAAGAAATAAACATCATTGTGAAACTTAAACTATGAGATATTTGATGATACCTAATGAGTCCCTGCAGGTATACGTAACTGAAGGATTTCGCTGGGGTGATCATTCTATTCATCTTCAGCCTCCTTGGTGAAGTGAAGTTATAACGATGAGGGGTTTGAAACCTATAGGATTTTAATACTCGGCTAACCAAAAATCCGTAACTTTCAAAGGAGGCGAATGTGCAGGTCAACAGAATAGGAAATGATACAGTAAATGTTACACTGAGAAACTCCCTCCCTTCCTCAGCTGGCACTGTTATTCTTTGATAGGGTAGGTTCTGAGCCAGTCAGGAGGTTAGGAGAGGGTGTTAGGGCAACTTGGTGCTTCTGAAAGGCTGTTCAGATTCTTGGCACACACTACAACCCTCTGAAAGGCAATGGCTTTCTGGAGATCTGTTGCCACGATGCCATAATGCCAGGCCTGCCCATGCTCCCCACACCTGCAAGCCTCTTGCAGGAATGGCCTTCCTTCCCTTCTTCCCTCTTCTGCCTGGCAAGCTCCTGTTCTGCCTCCCCTGTGAAGCCCTTGCAGCCTCTGCCAACAAGTCTGCCACCCTGAATGTGTTGTCCCGGCATCCCCGCAGCATGGGAGAGCATCGCACTTGCATGTCACGAGGCCTGGGACTCCCGTTCTCCACAGTGCTCTTGTCTGCCATATAATAAGCCTGCATTAAACTGATGACAAACGCAGAGGGTGCTCAGCCCAAACTCATGGTGCTAGAATCTCAGAAATTTCCCCACACATCCTCAGAATTCAGCTCTTCCGTTGCGAATGACAAATGTCCTGTAGCAAACCATCGATGGGAGCCTTGCAGTGCCGGGGCTTCTCGGCAAGCATGCCACCCCAGGGACCCAGCCTTCTTTGGGATATGTTCCCCTCCACAACCTCAGTCTTCATGATTTTAAACCTTGAACACCATCTCCCCAATTTCTTCCTCTCAAACTGCACTTCATCTACATCATCATCACCCCCCACTGCCTACCTCCGTCCTGACGTCTTCTCCCGGTTTTCCAGCTTGCACTGGCCTCATTCCCTCCTCCCTTCTGAGCATTCCCTGTCTCTTTTCTTCACCTGAGTGACTCCCTCTCATGCACCAGACATGCCCCTGGCATTGTCTCTTGACAGAAACTCTCCCTGGTGGTTCTTGGCGAGCTGTGTTCCCTCAGTAGGATCAGTACACTCCCTTGTTACCCTATTGCTGAACTTAGCCGTGTAAAGCACAATTTCCTGTTAGTGTAGCTTTGCACTCTACAAAATATAAACTCCCCAAGGGACAAAATAGATCTCACTCACCAGCAATTTCCACGTCAATACATGACGGTTAGCTCCACCTTGTGTGATGATTCTGCAAGCCGCCCAGGGCAGGTCTGTAGAGCGGCAGCTTTGCAGAGGCTGGAGAGATGTCTGGATCCTTGGAAAGTTAGAGCTCTCCAGGAATATTACTAAGTAAGGAAAACCAAACCCATTGTGCCTTTCTTCATAGGCTTGAAATTCAAATGGGAAAACCCAGCACATCTCCATTCAGAAGCTGGTGTGAAGAACTTCCCCCCATTTCCTTTTCACCCGCAATGCAATCACCACTCCTTAAAGACTGTGTCAGATTAATCTTGAGTTTTCTTACAACTGACAGCTTGCAGGGCTCTCACCCATGCATTGTGGGGGCACAGCCTCAGCACAAGAGGTGTGCCAGCCAGGAAAGCAATGGGTGGCTGGGTGTCTTAGGGCAAATTCCAAAATATGATTCACATCTGAACTCTCAACGAATGACATTACGAGTGTAACGTCCCTTCTTCCATCGACTAAGAGTGTATCCATCCTTGAAGGTGTACGTCAATTTCTTCTTCCATGACACATCGCCAACCCCAGATTCATCAGTAAAAAACAGAACTTGAAAATGAGAGCGGGATGCAGGGATTCCCTTCTTCAAATCCAGAGCTGATTCGGCTCAATTTTTTTCCGATAAGGGGCTTGGGATATTTGTATTCACCTCTGCCCTCACACATGTTCATTCTGCAACGCTGACTAGCACAGCATCTTGTTTGGTATAGGTGTTAAAAAAATATTGATTCATTGGCTAATGAAAAGAACACGCTGATCACTGACAGAAAGGAAACATCTCCCAGGAAGCTGAAGGCCCGAGTTTCTAGTGAACATGGCCATCAGTTTGTAGGGTCATCCGGGCCATCATGAAAATGAAGCCTGCTTCCAAAAGCTGTCTGTGGAAGGGCCACATGCTGAATCCCAGGACCAGCGGCTGGTTAAATAGTATCCATGCCCTAACCTGAGTAACGGTAGGATTTTTATTATTTGTGTGGCATTTTTATACTCTGCAAATCACTTTTATATCCATGACTTCATTTGATGTTTGCAACCATCCCGGAAGTTGATGGGGCAGATGTGGTGATTATCAGATAAATAAACTGAGGCACAGAGAGGTCAGGAGACTTCAGCCCCAACGTCCGCCTGAGGGAAAGGAATGTGAACCAGATGCAGTGCTGGGCCCAAGAGACAACAGCCACGTGGGACCAAATGGAAGATGCGGAGGGCCAAAGCAGAGGTTTGCCAGGAGCGCTCAGGAAGCACAGAGGAGACAGAAAGACTGCGGCCCTGATGCCCACATTGCACCCGGGGGGCCGGTTCCACGGGACCTGAGCGAGACTCAGATCCTCCCTCCTCTGTGGCTTCTGAGGGATGAAAGGGGCTCTGAATGTGTGAGCTACAGTAATTATGTTTGCTTTAATGGAGCAGTGCGGGCTTTTGTTGTGCTATGGCGCAAAGGCCTAATTATTCAAACGCAGCCATTAGTTCCCCACACAGCAGAGATGACGGCAGATGTTATAAAGATAACATCTCTTGGCCCTTTGCCTGCCAGCCCCAGCCACAGGGACACTTCAGACGCGACAGCAGCTCCTGCCAGGAGCACCCAGCACATGTCCCAGGACATCAGAGCCCACAGTTGACCTGAGACATCTGGAGGGAAGAGGGGGCAGCGTGAGCCCCTCCCTCCAGGACCCCCAGGTGAGGCAGGCACAGGCGGGCCTGCTCGGAGTGGAGAGACCCCGGCTGCCCGGAGCCCTCTGTGTCCTGCTGGCCGTCTTCACACAGATGAGCAGCTCCCATCAGGACACAGACACCGTGTCAGGAACCCATTTCAAACATACAAGGCTGAAAGGAAATCATTCATTTCACCGCAGGACGAGATGTACCCAGAAACCCGTCCAACTTCTTGCCGCCACCACCAGGGAAAAAAAAGTGACGAGCCGAATTGGTAGGGTATACGATTGCTCAAACGGGCATTCAGGAGCAGGCGCTGGCCTGCCTGCATTTTTCCTATCCCAGCCCTTCTATGAGTAACTGTTAGGCAAACACAAAGGGCCTTAAAAAGTTCAAAGAATTTTTCTAAAAAGTGGCTGCCTTATTATCACCACAAAACTGCTTAATATTTAGACTTCTGTAAACTAAAACCAAAGAAAAACTTTTTTTTTAAGTTGAGAGAACAGGCGTTATTCTTCCTCCTCGCCAGCTGCAGCAGGGATTTCCTGGAAGTCGGGTCCCTCCGGCTTTGTTCTCTTTCCTCTGCATGCCCACACACACCTGCCGCTCCCCCATGCTACCTGCCTGGGAACCGGAGACCTGGAGAAGATGGACAGGGCTCTCAGAAATACTTCGCTTGACAAAGATTTCTGCCACCCTGTTCTTTAATCACATTTTCCTCTGGCTGCTTTTCACGCATCCACCCAAGGTAGAAAGAATATCTTCCGTAAAAATTGTAGTGTGAAGAGTTACTGGGGGGAAATCTGCCATCATAATGAGGGAAGCCATACTCTGTTCGTTAGCAGGGACTTTCTTTGAACAATGCCCCAACCTGCCGTCCAGAAAAGACTTGCGTGGGAGAGAGGGGGAAGAGGGAGGCAAAGTCTCCCCAGGTTCTAAGGACGCCCCTCTATGCAGCCTGGCAACAAATCCTCCTGGGCGAGGTATTTCCAGCTGAGCATGTTGCTTTTTTCCATGTGGAGTTGTAGAAGAAAACCTGGGAAGAGATGAAGCCAAGCATTTGCTTCCCAACTGAAGAAGAGGAACATGGACCTCAGAAAGGCAGCAGAAGTTAGCTCTGGAAGTGTGTCAGTTTTTCAAACCACACACACAGAGTTTAAGAGAAAGTTTTTTTAACAACAGTAAAAATATTAACAACGAGAAGCAGCAGGGCGCACACAGGCATGGCTAGCTTTGTGGCTGAAACAGAGGAAGGTGGGTCATGGTCTGTTAGGAAGAACGGAAAGAATTGCACAGGTCTGAAAAAGATCTGGAAATGACACTCCCATCCATATTTTCATGCCAAAGCAAGAGAACATCGAGAAATCACCAAATGCCATTCTGGGAGGTCAGATTCAGGGGAGACAGGGGGAGACCTCAGAAATCAAAGGCTCGTCCTGGAGACAGGAAAACAGGGCCAGCAGCTCCCGGGCCTTGCGGCTCCCTGGTGCAGGACTGGGAAGAAAGGGGGTACAGGCTGTGCTAGAATCCCGGTTTTTCAAAGGACACTGGGGCTGAGGAGCTGGTCTAGAGTCAGCACGCAGGCGTTCGGGCCCACAGCTCGCTGCAATACACTCAGTTTCTACACAGAACAGCTCCAGGAGATGGTGCAGGTGCCAGTGAAGATGGAAGGTGGATTAACTGAACTGAAGGAGCCTCTGAGTGAAACAGCCACCCTCTCCCCCCACCCAACCACTGCCTCTCCTCCCATCCAGCTCCTGCTCCTACAAAGTCATTCCGTGCTTGCTTTTCCTGGTGAGTCTCTTCTAAACAAATGCATTTGTCTCCTGTCTTCGACATGAAAAATACTAAGACAAAACCAGGCACCTTTGGCTTCTGCATGCAGTTCTGCGGCCATGGGCGAGGATCGAGCCACAGTGTTTCACAGCGTCCTTGAAGACAGACGGAGGAAGACACTGCCCCACCCAACACAGCCCACCCACCGGGGCTTGGTGAATAGACCCCACCCCCCACTGTTCCTGCAGGCTGGAGCACTCAGCCTCTGAGCAGCATGACCCCAGGCAGCCACACGGCCATCTGTTCCCACCCAAGGCCAAACTCACACTCCTGTGGAGGCCACAGGATTCCCTTGGCAGAAGGAAACATTTTCCATTGCAGGGAGAGGCCTGTCTTGGGCGGGTTGAAGTCAGGAACATGCCCTCCGCTCTGGGCCTAAGTGCCAGGCCTGAGGTGTCCTGGGCTTGGGGGAGGCAGTGACCTGAAGAGAGGCAAGGATTGGGGTCAATTCTGGGGGCCCTGGCTGCCTCCAGATGGCATGTTTTGGGGTTCTTGGCCTTTGTGCGTGAACTGTGTTGGGTCCTATGAAACCTACAAACTTCCTTCTCAGGATAATGCCATAAGCACACAAAACTAAATAGGACTAAAGAAAAATATTAAAATAGCCTGTATCCATGTAATCCCTGGTTAAGAACTCATTTGAGAACTCAAGTGACCTAGATTTTGACATAAACAGTAAATGGGGGAGCAGCCACAGTGAGCTCTGGTTCTGCAGGGCCGTAGGCTGCCGCTGTGATGAAGGGGGACACCTGGCCCGCGAGAGCGCGCAGTGCAGACCTCCAGGGCCTCTGAGCGCTGGGGGAGCCACTTCCGCTTTGTTTTACACTCGAATGTCCAAGAACTGGCTAAGAAGTTAACTAAAGTGTCGTTTCTAAGTACAAAGACATTTTCGTGGAGGCATATGCTTTATAAATTGTATTGAGTAGATTCACGTGTGTAGGACATCAACACATTATTTTCTATTTTATACTAATTTCTTATGAAGTACTCAAACCATAAGCCCGAGGATGTTCTCCTAGAGACAGATAAACACAGGGTACCGAGGACTCGGTTTTCATTTCGCTGTCCATCTTGTTGGTGATTTTTCCATGGCCAAGCCCGCGGCACGCTCTTCTCGGAGGCTGGGGGACGGTACTCCGGGCCTGGTACTCCAGGCAGGAGCCACAGTTAGCAGGTTGCAGCATTGGCTCACCTGCTCCCGTGGAGCGCTGTGTCTCCAGCCGGCACCTGCACACGCGGAGGTGTTGTCATTACCCTCAGCACTGTGCACACAGGCGCGTCTGGGCCTGTTGCGAGTCGCCTCCGGTAATCACAGACCCAGACGCACAGCGCGGTGGAGAAGTCGGGGAGACAAGCAGCACCCACACCCTGTGCCTCCTGACCTCCGTCAGGACCCCGCGTCCCCACCACTCCCCTCCCCACCCAGCCTGCCTGGGCCTGAGTCACAGCCCGGAGTCCTCATGCCAGGTCCAGCACCTACTGGTCTCACTCTGCGGACTGCACGGCCCTCTGCCAGCCACGCCCCCACACAGACATTCCAAGACAAGGGAAGGAACGGGCTGTGGGGAACTCTGAGTTAACATGAAAGGACCCCCACCATGGCTGCCGGCCGCGGGGGGTAGGGGGTGCTGAGATGGCCTGCAACGACCCTTCTGCAGCAGCCCCTTGAAAGGAGCCCTTCTCTTCCAGTTGACAGCAACACTTTTCATTTCTTTATTCAGGCTGGTTAATAGGCAGCTCTGATCGTCATTAGGACTGAGGTCCTAGGAGAGTCTGGGAGCGAACTCACTTCCTAGTGGCATTGAGGGAAGACACCCAGCCATCCTGAGCTCCCTACTGGGCCATGCCTGATGCAGGCTGCTGGCCCACGGTCTGCCACACGATGTCTTATTTTCAGAGCGCACTCAAGTCCAACTTCCTCCTCTCCACGACCCCCTACAGATTGTGGCTTCTGCTCTGTGGGGGGAATGCAGCATGAGGAATTCTGCTCCCCCGCCCCGCGCTCCCGTGAGTCTGAAAGTTTTCCACACCCAAGCAAGCTCTGGATAGGGTTCGTTTCCGTTCCTGATCAAAACATGGGGGCCGTTATACTCAACTACCCAGGATGAGGGGCTGGAAGAAAACTTCTCCAGATTGCAAAGTTTAATGTTTAAATATCAAGTAAGGCATTTCTTTTCTTAGGGATCATGCAACAGATCCAAAAGCAAGAGAGTAAACTTCTCATTTCTACGCAAATCAGTTTTCCAAGGGAAAGAAAAAGAATGACGAGTGGAAGGCCCTCAGACCAGGGAAGCTCAGGGAGCTATTTTGCCTCCTGCATTTGATCCATCTGCAGAATGACACATGGCATCCACTTCCTCAGGAAAAGACAAACCTGCAGAGAACACTGAAGTCTCATGTTCCTGGGACTGACTTTTACAATGCAGGAACATTTGATCAAAGTAGGCCTACCCAAGAGCTGGAGTAGACGCTTACCCCTGGCTCCCAGCATTGCCCTGCAGAAATCACAGGTGGCTTCAGGTGAGCCCAGACACCTGGAGCTCCTTACGACTAGTATGGCAGGTAAGCCTTTGATAAGACCCAGCTCTAAAACCTTGGCAAGGGCCACTTGGTTTTCCAGCGTTCTTTTGTGTGTCAAAGCTCCAGCCTGATGCTTCCAAAGGCACATGCTCCAAGGGCTTTGCAGTAACTCTCATGGCTGAGCACTTTGCAGTGCATTGGCAAGGAGGCGCTCTTCCCCTCCTAAATACACTGGCCAGAGCATGTGAGCGACAGCTGCCTGGCCTGCCCTCCTTAGCCTGGCAGAGCAGGAAGCCTTGCTCAGGCAGCTCCCCCTGGCTGGAAGGCCCGCCCTCCCTTCCCGTTCCTATTCTACACTGGTGAGGTGCATGGACCTTTATTGCTCTACAATTATAGGGAAACTGAGGCTATCGACTGCCACGTCCCCAACACCCATCTCTCACATCACACTGGAGGGCAGCACCTCAGCCTCCCTGAGATTACAGACTCCAGTCTCCCACTTGGGATGAGGATGTTGACTCTGGAGGAGCAAATAGGTAATTTCCCATCAGTACGTTGGTACCCAGAATAGTATCAGGTATTCAGCTATTCTTTGTAACATGCTTAATATTATGAGTGCAACATGTCTTAAAAGCATTTTCTCTGATACTGTCAAAGGGAAAAGCATTTCCTTTGACACTTACCACACTTTTATGCTGTTTTTCATAGAAAGGCTTAGTTAATTCTTGTGTTTGACCAGAGTTTAAATAATCTAACCTCCTTTCTTATCAGTTCCCCTGGAAGGCCATAGGGATTTAATGAAATTGGTTGAAATGTATCGACCACCCTGTGAAATGACACTGCAGCGTTGTCATGGCCCCGCGTGTGTCCCTGGTGCTGGTGTGTGTGTGTGTGTGTGTGTGTGTGTGTAATTTTGTTTTCGTGGGGTGTTTTGTTTCCTGCTGAGGGGAGGAGCAAGAAGGGGTAAACCATCAGGGCCACTTTCCAGCAGTCACGTGTTCTAGAATGGGAACCTGTTCTTGTGAAAGGTTCCAAGCTTCACCTCCTATTACCATAACTGGATTATATATTCTCTCTATAGACAGACCAATTAAAGCGAACTACAGGACTCACTGGAGTGGTGGAGATCTGGGAACTTTGCTTACAGCATGGGAACTGAGCAAGCCAGCTTTTCACACTGATTGAAGCTGCAGGTTTAACAGTGCCAAGGAGGGCTGTGCCCAGCCTCCTCCTGAATTCATTAGCTGTGTTTGTTGTACACGTGGGCTACCTGTGTCTTCTTGGCAGGGGATCATAAAGCCCAGTGACAGCACCTGCCCTGCCCAGCCATTGCTTCTGCAGCCAAGGTCAGAGGGGTTCCTGCCAGCAGCACACTCCTGGAGTCCCAAGCCTTCCTAACAGGCCACCAGCCCAACAAGAACCCACAATGAACGCCGGCGGCACCCATGCCACCAAAGACCAGCGCATCCCACCCCACTGGGGACATCCAGTTTTGTAAATAGAAGTAGCCCACCAAGGGAAAAAGTTAGGGAGAAAGCTATTTCTCTTTTTAAAAAACAAAAAATGGGCACCTGTTTTGCTTAGATTTGACTGCAGGCCACACCTGCACAGATGAGCCGGCGCAGGCTGGAGAAGGGGCCACCCCACCGCAGCGCGCAGGGTTCGCCCCCAACACAGGCAGTCCTGGCCCCAGATTGCATCTGCAAGGGGACTGACCAGGTCTGAGGCAGTCTCTGCTCCAGAGTCAGGGCACCCCTTTGTATCTCCTCCGGCAGGTGGCTATTGGAGTTCATCCACTTTGCAAACTGTCTATTTGTCACTCCTCACTCCCTGCACACAGGGCACCTGGGGCATTTGTACTCCCAACACTCACAACCATCCTAACTCCTAATCAAGCAGCAAGTATCTTAGAGCAGAACAGAAAGAAGTGGGTACTGAAAGAAATACTTTGTGGTAATTTCACTTGAATAATTAGACAACCCCCTAGCAAATCTTAAAGTAGTCCAGAGACTCAAAGATTTAATATATTGTGTATTCTTTTCCTATCTACATTCATAAATCACTATGTGTCAACACTCAGTCGAAATTGTACATTTGTCTTTTTTGAGACAGGATCTCACTCTGTAGTCCAGGCTGGAATGCATCATACCTTGATCACAGCTCACTGCAGCCTCAGCCTCCTGGGCTCAAGCTATCCTCCTGCCTCAGCCTCACTAGTAGCTGAAACTACAGGTGTATACCAGCACACCCAGCTAATTTTTAAATTTTTTTGTAGAGATGATGTCTTATTATGTTTCCCAAGAGATATATTTCTTTCTATTGGCCTCATGATTAATTTTACCTGTGTTAAGTGGCTTAAATCTGGATTACAGATTATCATAATGATAGACTATAATAATTTTAGATACATTACCAAATATACATACATGATATTTTACAAGAACTTAGAGGAGTCAGTCCTTACACTCATGGAATTTACAGTCCATGTTTAATGTAATTCTACGTTCCCTAAATATACAATCAATATGTAATCCCCAATGTATACTATTGGCAATTGGGTCAATGATTTGTCTCATTATTGCATTATTGTCCATATGTAATCCCCCGATACGTAGTATTAGTAATTAGGTCGATGAGTTGTCTCATTCTTGCAATATCGTCAATATATAATCTCCAATATGTGTTATTAGTAATTAGGTTGATGAGTTGTCTCATTATTGCAATATGTATATTTATATTGATACAATAAGAGACACCAGAAGCACTATGAGTTTCTAAGGTAAGTCCACGAAAAACATGCACACAGCATATCTTATTGGGAGCCATTGTAAATATTTCAGCAAAAAGTTACAACTTCTTTAAAGGTTTTTCTAATTTTAATTGTTGAACGATTCAGCAAACTCAGTAATTCTGCTCAGTAATCAGCAACATCAGCAGAAAATATCTATCTGGCAAAGAACAATACTATGCTGGAATCGGCTCATAATGGTTTACCAGAAAACACCTACTAAACCATCAGGCATTTTGTGAGCTTTTTGTTAAACTCTGCCATTATTAAATGTCAAATTAAATAGACTTATAACTTAATGACTTATATTAAATGCAAAGGTGTAAGAACTCAAAAATCATGACTTTCTCGATATTTTACTCCACTTCAGAACGTTCTGGGTCTCTGGTATCTATGTGGTGGAAGCACAGTCTAACAGTGAGCGACTGTGCGCCTCGTTCCAGCTCTGAGCTCGTGGTGTCTCATTCACAGCATGTAACTAGCCATGGTGGAAAACAGCAAATGCCACAGATCGGAGCTTTATTTATCACTTCATGCGTTGCTTAGACTTATGAAAGTGAAGAATAAAATGTTTATCATGCAGATTAAGCCTAAAACTGTGTCTTGTAGGTTGCCATTACATTGTGAAATAGCACAGCAATTGAAGGAATATTCTCCCTCTGTTCAGAGCCCATTATCCAATTCAGCAAAGAAGTCACTCACATCACTGAAAACCAAATGAGGTTCCAACATACATCTTCGTTGTTTCCTTTTCACCTTACTTGTTAGTATTATTATGGAAATATCAACCAACACTCATGTCAAAGTCACATCTGCACATCAGCTGCAACACTAGGTCGGCTACAGAAACAAGATTTCAGCAAAATCAACAAAAGCATTCTGTGAGGATAAAGTAGAATTTATGATAAAGCATAGGTTTTATCATCATATATGCTATGACTGTTTGCAAACTGTGCACAATATATCTTTACACATAGATGACTGATAATAAAACTATGTGCGTGTATATGCACACTTTTCCCCCGAAGACCTGGTTGTTATACGTTTACCAGCACACCATTGGTTACCTGTCTTTCTCAGTTTTTCTCTGTGTATGAAAATTCTAGCCAATCTAAAGGAGATCTATTTGCCTAAATATTTTTCCTTAGGAAACAGTAAGGGATATTTTATGTTTACAGAAAAAACAGTGCCATTGAAGAAATACATTTTGTTGGTGATATTTACCAAAATTCTGGGACTGTATTGGAAAACGTTTTAGATCTCACTATTCCAGTAGTATTGCTCATCAAAAAATATTGTTCATGTATATCTATTTAAATTATATTCCTGGGCCAGGCACTGTGGCTTAGGCCTGTAATCCCAGCACTTTGGGAGGTGGAGGCGGGCGGATCACCTGAGGTCAGGAGTTCAAGACCAGCCTGGCCAACATGGTGAAACCCTGTCTCTACTAAAAATACAAAAATTAGCTGGGCATGGTGGCAGGTGCCTGTAATCCCAGCTATTCTGCAGCAGGAGGTTGGGGAGGGCCGGGGGGACGTGGCTGAGGCAGGAGAATAGCTTGAACCTAGGAGATGGAGGTTATGGTAAGCCGAGGTCGCGCCACTGCACTCCAGCCTGGGCAACAGAGGGATACTCTGTCTCAAAAATAAATAAATAAATAAAATTATACTCTTGTCTAAACAGTTACTGATCTTACATATGTCATCATTTCAATTGTTTAAATAAGGATTTTTCTCTGAAAATTTTAGTGTAATTTTTTAAATTGATACATATGTGTATAAATACACCTACACACACTGTACTATTTCGGCAGAGAGAGCAGGGGACGTTCCAATACACTTAGCATCCACTTCTTCCCAGGAGCTCAGACTGCAGGGTCAGCCTGATGGAGCAGGGAAGGGTTCAAGGTCCCACTGCGGGCTCTAGCACAATCTCACAGGAGCATTGCCTGAGAAAGCCCCAAGCATGTTCCCAAAACAGAGACCAGGCTGCAGTGAGGGGACTCACTGAGGACTCATTGAGGTGAAGCCATGCAAAGTGAGCTGAGATACGGATGATGCCGGTTAAGGAAATAGTCAAAAGCCAGAGGATCAACCGAAGAGAAATCATGAGCAAAGAAAGGCTTCTCGGGACACACCTCTCGGGACCAGTTAGGAACGTGAAGTTCTAGCTTGAGGGTTGTTTCTTTTGCATCTGGGAAAGCGCTTGGCCATGGGAGAGCCCAGAATCATGCAGCACATGAATGAATGAATGAATGAATGAATGATATGTGGAGCCCGCCCCCAGGGTTGGCACAGTTTGGAAGACACGTGGTATGGAAATTTTCTTACAGCACTGAGTTTAAAAGCTCTGTACCAACCCTTCCAACAGAAGTAGGCAGACTCCAGCTTTGTGTCCACTCAGCCCACGCGTGTTTGTGTAAATTGAGTTTTGCTAGAACATAGCAATGCTGGTGCATTTATGTGTGTAACAGGTTGCTTTTGCACTACAACAGCAGAGTTGAGTAGTTCTGACAGAGACTGGATGGCCTACAGAGCCCAAATATTTACTCTCTGGCCCTTTAGAGAAAAAGTTTGTGGATCCCTGCCTTGAAGGAATTAATACAATAGGCAGAATCTTCTGACGTTTCTCCCTTTCACACGGCTTCACAAGGACAGAGAGTGATTGAAAGATAACTCACCAGTCCAATGAAGGTTTACGGAATGCCTACTATAGATGTCATTGAGAATAAATATCTCCCCTGCCTCAGCCACCCAGGAGGCCAAGGTTGGAGAGACAGAGACACGGATGTCTACAATAAACACCACTCCACATCAGATCGGGGGAGGAGCACTAACTAGAAGGATCCACGCGCTCCTGGGAGGTGGCTGGTGCAGGGGCTACCCAGACAGGGGATCTCAGGCTGCACGGGGCAGACAGCCATCCCTCAGGTCTCTGCTCCTTTGATGCCACGGGGTCCTGCCGTCTCAGAACAGAAATGAGGGACAAACGATGACTCCCACGGTCCTCTGCTGCAGGAGGAGGTCGGGTGCTGACACAGATGGCCGCATGCCTGCTTTCTCATTTTAACCAGTGACCCTTGTTCTCACCCCCTTCCCCCAGGCCAGGAGGAGTGAGTGCTCCCTGCACTACAGGGTTCACCAGGTACTGTGACAAGCACACCACCCAGTCCTTATAAAAACCTCTGCAGCAAGTCTTGCTGTTTTCTCTCATTGCTGCGAGGAGACTGGGCGTAGCGCTGAAAAGGTAGACAGCATCCCCCCAACAGGTGGTGGGCAGGACTGAGTCTGTCTGACACCAAAGCCAAGCTGTTAGGAATTCTGCTGGCGTCTGAAGCCCAGGGGAGGAGGGGGTTTCCAAGAGTCGGAGTAGGGAGTGGTGGAAACAGTGAAATGTAGCGAAGTGGAGGAGAGTGGTCAACGGACCCATGTGGAGCCATGCTGGCCTCGCTGATGACCACAGGTGTGGGAGAGACCGCTCACCTTCTGCCTACCCCATGATGCTGCCTTCAACCAGCTTGTTTTGGACAGGGGGATTTTATGGGCTGTTTGTCTTATTCTTTGTGCCAAGGTCAACCTTAATGGGAAAAAAATGTCATAAATGGGCAGCCAGCATGAATGAGCTCTGTACTTTCAGATAATAAATGAGAAAGGAAGAGTCACTCAAAGTTATTGAAAGACCATATCTGTAGGGCAACTGAGTGTCTGTGTGGTTACTTAGAACTCTCATTCCTTAATTAGGGAATCAGGTGGACAGGGTGCAACACTGACTCTATCACTTAGTGATTGCTCAACCTTGAACAACTGTCACCTCCTCTTAGAAGTTCTGTTTCTTCATCTACACAATAGGGATAATAAGGCCTAATTCCCAGGCTGGTTGTGATCATAAAATGAGGTCATGCTTATAAAGCAACTCCATGTGATGTTTGGCTATCAATAAAGCTGTGGTTCCCATCATTCGTTATTAGGACTGATAGGATAGTATTATTGAGATTACTAAGGGTCTGTTATGCTAAGAAATCGAGATAGAAAGTGGCTATGGCCCCGCAGCTGGTAGATTACTAGGCAGCAGGAGGGTGTCCACATGGCAGTCTCTCCTGTGTTTCTGCTTTACTGAGTCTCTCCTCCAGCCACACACGTTTCTGCCTGGCTGCACACCCTGCCACTGGGCCACCCTCCACAGCTCCCCATCTAGAAGCCACCACATGGGAGACTGCCTCTGCGTCCCCACCAACCACCCTCACTACATTCACTGCTCCTGCGCATCTAGCTGCACAGACGTTCTTATGGGTAGCACTGGCCGAATGGGCTGCTTCCTCCAAAGCACGCGTTTGTCTAACCATGGAGCTGCAGGTATGTGGATTTTCAGCAAGGTGCTAAGCTCCATCACGGCACAAAGGGTAGATTTGGTGACCTGTTCTTTGTGTAGCCATCTCAAATGGACAGATGAAGCCTCAACTCCAACACAGAGCCTCAGGCAATAAAGGCACAGGGCTGACTTTCATTCCAGCCCAACCAGCTCCCTGCTCCATGAGGATCATCACCTCACTTTTCCTTCAGTTCACCAGCACATTCAATGTGAAAGACCAAAGAACTCAATACATTTGTGTTTTGTCCATTTGTTTATCATGTATCAAAAGGGAAGGAAAGTAGTATTAATCATAAGAGTATTCACCAGAGTAAATTCTAAGGAGTGCTTGAAACTGCCCAGGGAAACGTGCTCTGTAACTAACACCTATGGTGATGCTACCTACAGATGAAGATGAATGCTTTGTGCACACCCTATGTGCCCTTTTGTGGAACTTGAGAACATAATCTCCAAAAAAGGCAAATTGTGAATATTAGGATTTTTATTTTATATATACAAACTAAGCCCTTTCTGCAAAAGAATATGGATCACGTATTAGTCCATTTCACACTGCTGATAAAGACATACCCAAGGCTAGGTAATTTATAAAGAAAAAGAAGTTTAATGAACTCACAGTTTCATATGGCTGGGGAGGCCTCACAATCATGGAGGAAGGTGAAAGGCACGTCTTACATGGTGACAGACAAGAGAGAATGAGAACCAAGTGAAAGGGGTTTCCCCTTATGAAACCATCAGATCTCGTGAGACTTATTTACCACCACAAGAACAGTATGGGGAAACCACCCCCATGATTTGATGATCTTCCACTGGGTTCCTCCCATAACACAAGGGAATTGTGGGACCTACAATTCAAGATGAGATTTGGGTGGGGACACAGCCGCACCATATCACATCAGGAAAGAGGAAATGGATTACTTGCATCCAATCATCTGTAACTAGCAACACTGAACATGCATATTATATAAAAAACTTGAAGCCCAGATTATATTAACTCACTTCAATGAACATCTTCAAAATATCTAGAAATTGAATCTGGATTCCTACTGGCCATAAGAGTTCACTGAAGCCTTTATCTTCTCTAAGACTTAAATTGTCTACCTGAAAAATGGGTTCATGTGTATGCCATAGAAACTTTATGAGAAACAAATTTGGTTTTGTAAATGAGAGGCATTTAGCTTCTTTGCTACTCAGGCATAGTTCACTATTAATTGACATGTATTTGTTTTGTGATAGTATCTCTGAAAATGTTAAAATTCCATTGGGTACTTATGAAACACAGTCATCACACAGCGGTAACTGGACATAGATACATAAAAGCAGGCCAGAATTTTTATTTTCAAGTATAAAATTTCTTTTGTGGTTTCAATCTGGAGATTTAGAGAACTTTTAAGATCTCTTTGAAATACTCTTCAGACTTGTTTGTGAGTGTAGCAGTTATGCTTGGTTGTCTCCATTTCAATGTCTTCTCAGAAGGCAGAGTGCATATTTAAGCGTCAACTACTATGGGTAGCTCACCCTTTCCCCAAGTCTAGGTGAGTGGTGATTGGTCTAAGCCAGTGACAAAGGTACTATTCACCTTGCCAAGGGATTCTCTAGGTAAGTGATCCACTTCTGGGCAATATAATGTAAAAGGAGACTTTCTGCGGGGTTTCTAAGAAATGTTTTCGTATTCCTAGAAGACCCTGGAATATACAGCCCATTTCCTGCCTTTGGACGTCCTTGGTCTGGATGTGATACCCGAAAGGGTTGCAAACATCTTGTTCTCAGAGGTGAGAAGGGGCTGACACAAAACGTAGAGGGAGGGGAGGGATGAACTAAACCTGGTTTTCAGACACCCGTGAGTGTTGAATCAATCAACCTGAAACCTGTCTTACTTCTAGACTTTTTCTGAGATCCTAAATGTCTTTATTGTTAGAGTTTTCTCTTATTTGCAGCTCAAAGAATCTTTACTAATTCTTGTCTGCATGTCAAAGATAGCCAAAGATGTGAAAAGCACTGGCCCGAGCTACTATAAAAATGTATGTTACATCTTGAAAAATTTCCTGTGAGACAAAGTGCTATCGTCACCTGCAGCCTGAAGGATTAATTCAGTCTGATCTCTTACACATAGAAAATGATATTATCCACAGCTTGGGGGAGCAGAGCAGCTGGTGATAGGCAAACCGGGGGACACGAGAGCATGCCAGGGAGCTGTACACTCTTTCATACGTGATTGCTGAGAAACGCTCTAGGCAGAATGTGTTTTCATCCCCTTCCCTTGTCTTTAACTCCATCTGAGTGTAATTCTCTAAATAAATGCAGCTCTCAATAAAGAATGGGAAGATGAGGTCAAGAAAAGGATTCTGCTAGAAACGCTTTCCAGGTGCAGATGTGCAATAACCCCACCAGGATGACCTTCCCAAGTCAGAATCCATGACGAAAAGAACACTGAGGTGAACCATCATGTTTAATGATGACATCTGAGGACGATGACTTCATGTGACTCATAAACTCAGTTAATTATGTTATTCTATTTCTAAAATATAGTGGGGGAATGTGTCAGGAAAGCTCTAGTATCATGCCAGAGGCCAGAGGTTCAAAAGTTCAGGCAAAATCAAAAAGATATTTTTCTTTAATAATAAAAAAGATCATGTCAGGATAGATTCAAAAACCATCAAGAAACATGTCTTGATGTCAAGAAACATCTATTAATATAAAAGAACTTTGAGGAATATAAAGAATGTAGTGATTCGGGATGGAAAAGAACATTTGCATGCTCCAGAGATGCAGGAGAAATTGAAGATGCTTCAACCACATAAAATATGACCCTTTGAGTCCTGCCAAGGTCAATGAGACCCAGAGCAATCAGCTCGATATAAAGTTGGGTTTGTACATTTTCTTACTTGCACTAGTTCCTCCCTTCTTGTATATCTGCCACTTTTTTATTTCTCTACCATCCCTGCAGCTTCACCTCCTTAACCCATATTTTATAACTGTCCCAGAAGATAGATGCCACACATGTTGCAAAACAGAGCAGAGACGGCAGTGAAGTGGCATTGACCCTTGTTTTCTGGACTAGCTTGTTTTCTGAATCCTGGTTCCTTAGTTAAAACCTCGTCTTTGTTTCTGTATGGCTTTGTGTTCAGTGGTGGCGGGATGGGGCAGACAGCCTTAGTTCAACTCATGAGTTATTTAGTTACAAACAAGTAGATGCTCCCTCCTCACCCCGTACCTGCCTTTCCGTATTTCCCCTTCCCTCAGAGTCTTTCGCAAGCTATCATCTTTCCACAGGTAATATGCTTGCACCTAAGAAAGTTCAATGGCAGGTTAGACAATATATGGTTTTGACTAAACTTTAAAATGATATGTTCAGGGTTGAGAAAGTAAAATCTGTCTTTTAGTGAAATAATAGATTTAAAATTCCACTGGCAAATATTAAGATGCTTTAAGCTCCAAACCATTGCTTGAAACTATAATTATAATTATTGCTCCCTAGGTATGCAACTGAAAATACCATACAACTTTCAGAAATACTGATGCTTTTTTTAAAAAACATCTTATGTTGTCATGGAAACAGGAATAGAGTAATAAGAGAACTTTTAAAATATTTTAATACAAAATAAAGCAGAGTTTCAAGTCAAAAACAAACGAGAAGCAAATTTTAATTTCTGACGACCAAAATTATAAAAGAAATACCTATAAAAAGATAAAACCACAAAATGATGGTACTATTAGAAAGAGAATGTTATAGTTTAAATTTCATAAATATTCTCATCATATTCAATATTTATTCCATTTACCTTCAATTTATAATTTCTGAAAAACAAAGTATTTTTTCCTGAAAACTTTCCATGCTATGGTTTTTCTCTTTCTCTAGGGGTCACTTATTTACATTGTGGAAAAATCTTAGGAACATCTGTTCAAGGACTTTGGCTTTTAGAGAAGCATGAAATGGAGAAAGTACAAACTAATACACTTGTGTCTAAAACCACTCCACTCATTTTAACTTCAGATCACTGATTATAAAGAGAATAGCTGTATCTATTCACAGACTTCAACAAGAAATAGAATTATGTAAAATAATTGAGCCTTAATGAAAAAATACTTGTATTAAATGGTGCGCTCTCTCCACCTCCCACGTAATCTTTATAAATCACTCCTCAGAAACACAGACTGGGTGTCCTTTTCCCATTTCCTTAGTGAGACAGCATATGAACTCCCTGAGAATGAATTCCAAGAGACAGCTGTACAGTCTCAGTTTAACTGTAAGCCAAGTAATTACAGTAAGACCTTGGATTTTTACATCTTCTAGTCTCCTGAGGATCCAAAGCCCATTCACATATATTACCTCGTTGACTCCCAAGGACTGCCCACGTCCGTAACACCACCCACCATAGTTGGAATAGTGGCTTCCGTATAAGCTTAAGAAACCTGCAGAGCCTCAGAAATAAGGCTGGGCTCCACTTAACTCACTTTTTCTTCTAGAACAATCTAGAATCTAAAGATTTTGGGGGGGGGGGGGTCTGTGGATGTGACCTACTGACGTTACACAAGGGGTCACCTGCATTTTCATTCTTAAAATTGGGGGAAGGAGGTGGCCTGTGACTCTAGCTAGTGGCTTCACAAAGGTGGTCATTGGCAGGCTTCTTAGAACTGTTCAATTCCATTCTATTATTCCTTGGAGCACCCACCCCTGAGAATTCTGAGTTTGTTTTTTTCAACAACTTTCAACAAATTTGAATATTAAATCTAAATTCTGAGCTATTTATACGCTCACGATGGTCATCAGCCACATATGTCCAGTGCAGGAGGCCAACCCCTGCTGTCAAATGCTGTGTGAACTGCTGGCAGAAATGCCTCCTGAGAAGGCTGGCGGTGCATGAGAAGGCGCCTCGGGTGGAGCGCAGCAGAGCCACTGTCCAGGCGGGCAGCCCGCACAGCCTGGGCATTTGCCCCAGGCTACATCCTTGTAGCTGCCATTTCGACTGAGGGATCAGCACAAAGCGTTAAGGGAGCTCATAAAACGAAGACTGATCCACAGTGGAAGGATCAGGAAAGGCCCAAAGGAAGCAGCGTCCCAGTTGCCACGTGATGGACGAAAGAGCCTGCTAGGAAAAGACCGGAAGGAGCTGTAGAGACAGGGAAAGCCTGTCTTCGCATAGTAGCAACACGCCTGCCTCCGAGCCCAGCCGCGCCTCCCTCCGCCACATGCAAGCCGGCACCACCCACAGCCTCTGACTTGACGCTCCCAGCTCTTCCCTAGGAGGCCTCACCTCCCTCCCTTGATGGAATAGATTTTTCCTTTGCAGCGAAAAACAATCACCTCCTTGCCTCAATAACACAGTGTTTACACAACCAGCGTAATTTCTTTTCATTAGTGATTTTTGGCTCTGGGGTTATATTTCTTATATGCACAATGTTTTGAATGTGACATTTTAAACCTAACTTAGCCCTTTCTTCCAAAGCTACATTAATATAGTAGGAGGCTTAACAGACAATCCAGGCAGAAATGTCTGCAAGTTCACTGCCAGTGCCACAAAAATGTGAATTGTTTTCCTCTGCATATGGGGATTTAATGTTATTGCAGGGTTTCAGATTTTTATGAGCACTTAAAATGTTGGATCTGATTGGGATCTGGGCTCACATTAACTCATTTCAAATTATTGAAATATCCATCTTCTAGCTAAAATAAAATGGTTACCAATTCAGAACTTTGAAGAGCATGGGCATGAAGGAAGAGTACATTTCTGGATCTCTAAGAAATAATCACGAAATTACTATGAAAAACTAAGTAATCAAAATAAACATATGTAAGTGGACCCAAAATAACCTGGTTGTGTAATATCACATAACACCAGTGAGGTCACATGGTTCAATGGAAGGAAGGGCATCACGTTTTCTGCCACATTTATCCTATTACCTGGTAGAATGAGTGGTTTTAGAACCCGTAAAGCCCACCCCAGCTGCCTCAGCCCTAGAGATTTTGTACTGACCAAGATGAGAGAAACTTTCTGATCCTGTGATATGCGCAGATATATGCAGCCTGAAGTCTTCAAAGAATCCATATTTATTTTTCCCCAGGAGACCTCCTTATTTGGGGGTTCACAATGAAAGTGGTTACATGTGCATTTCTCCAGCTCTCCCTCTGGACCTGATCTCTAGTGTCCACACAGGCCCAGGGCCCAAAGAAACTGAGCCCCTGTGTGTTGGGACATTGCATTATGATCTCTATGTGTTTTTAAAAGTTACGTAACTTTATACGCAGATTCTCTACAGTGTGAAAAGAACATTAATGAATCAAAAAATCTGTTTAGGAAAAATAAAATTTTAATCTTTTTTAGCATCAAGGATTCCTACAGTTGTATTGATTAATAAATTATAGATGATAACATTTGATACAAAGCAAATATGATTTTTATAAGCACTACTTTGTTTTAACTCTGGGATTTAATTTTTTTTTTTCTTTTGCTCCATGTACTTCTTGTCCTTCCGTTAAGTATCTTGCCTTATAACACGCTTCTTAATCTTCACATCGGAAGAATTCCTCCAACAGAATCACCAAACCAAGCCTATTCTTCTCTCTAAATCATAAATCTGTTTTCATATTCAATCTTTTGTTTGATCTATGTTGACATTTTCAAGATAAAATCCAGTCTAACTTGACCACATTTTCTAAACATTCAAGAAGAAAAAGAAGTACTCCACCTAAAAACGGAACCTGTGTCTTCAGCCAGTGATGTTTAATCAGAGAGCCAAGATGCCAGTACTCTGGTGGATGAGAAAATGGGAACGAATCTAGAATTGGTCTCGAGGCAGAAGCTCCCGTTCCTTTCAAGCTGAGGGAGAATCTGAAGAGGGAAGGAGGCTCGGTGGGTTTTTATTCTATGTAGGGATTTAGGACAGTTGAAGGATTTTCTAAAAACTTTGAGCTATAAGGAACGTGAATCCAGCACCTCTGCCACTTTTAACAATTTTGATGAACAGTTTTTATAGATTTTATGCCAGCTTGCCATGAAGCAGGTTAAATTACAAGATCAGATCAATCACAATTTCAGAGAAGCAGCTAAAAGTGCAGGCAGCTGGCCAGCAAGAAAGCAAGCTAATTAACTTGTTTCTCATTTCTTCACTTTTGCTATTCACAGACCTGTAAAACATGTAGGTAGGAGGGCTTGGCATGGGAAAATATACTCTACTGCTCTAAAAAAGATCAAGAAGTGCTTACTTTATAAAGTATGCTAATATCTAAGATGTTAATTACTTTTCTCATTGTGCAGAGGACAATGGTAATAATATGTACTGTGCAAAACTTCAGAAGACTAAATAGATTCCAGCATCTGCGAGTAGAAAACAGGATGCATTTGAGAAGGCAAAGAGGCTGTTGACTCAAAAAGGTGAATTATATAGAAATGTCCTATCCAATGAATATTACTCTAAGATGCAACATGTCAGATGGACAAAGACATGCAAAGCAAGTGGCAGTGTTCAACCTAAGTCCAAAAATGGGAAGCCTCTCGGGAAGGTTTTCTAGCTTGAGTAATATATAAGTAATTCAATGGTCATAAACAGCATAGTGAAACAAAGTTTAAGATAGACAAAAGCTTAATGATGATGATTCTATACATTTGTATTAATTTTATACAATTTTAGTGCTGATCCCTCTTACAGGTTCCAACTAGCACAAACCCGAGGGCTGCAACCACGTAATGAACAGTTGAGGTTGTATCTTGTTCTAGACACTCCATATCCATCACATCTTGAGTGGCACTGGCTTATGCAATTTTTTCTCCAACACTGAGGTGTTTCGTTATCTTTTTGTGTTCACAACTTAATATCTGGCATTAAAGAATGTTTTTAAAAATAAAATATTATAAGATGTTAAGGTTGTGGATTTTTGTTTGTTTGTGTTTGTTTGATTGCTTTAAGGCAGAGTCTTATTCTGTCGCCCAGGCTGGAGTGCAGTGGCACGATCATAGCTCTCTACAGCCGTGACCTCCTGGGCTCAAGCAGTCTTCCAGCCTCAGTCTACCACGTAGCTGGGACTACAGGCACATGCCCCCACACACAGCTTTTTTTTTTTTTTTAATTTTTTGTAAAGATGAGGGTTTCACTTTGTTGCCCAGGCTGGTCTCAAACTCCTGGCCTCAGCGATGCTCCCACCATAGCCTTGAAAAGTGCTGGGATTACAGGTGTGAGCCACTGTGCCCATCCAAATTTATGGAGCTTTAAACAATATTTAAGGTGCTTACCTTGTCACTTTGGGTCTCAATTTTTTAAATGTGGATAAAACAATAATTTATTTCCACAGGATCCTCAGACAAGCTCAAAGCGTCAGAAAGCCACACATTAGTCATCTGAGTATGTCCATCTTGAACCCGACCAGCACTGTGGTCGGAAAGAGACTTGAAGGGAAATATTTACCACAAGCCATTTCCGATTTCATTGTTAGTTGCCAAGGGCTGCCTCCTGGCCACTGGCCATCGGACGATGAGGGAGAAATCAACAAAGGGCACATCATTCTCTTTCTGCTCTGGGCTAGGAGGCTTCCAGCCTGACAGTGGAGGAGTGGCATTGTGGGAGGCATTTGACTCTATTTCTGTAGAAAACAACACCAAGGGGAGGAAGCGAGACGGTCAGATCAGCTTCCCTTCCCGGCCAGCAGGTACTTGGCAGTTCTCCAAGTTGTAGGATTTTTGTAAGAAATGTGCACTTTTCCATTTTTACTAATGTAACAACGATTATGTCTTCAAACTACCAAATAGTTACCATCTCCTGTGTAATCCTAATGTCAGAAAGCAGTATTTGTTCTTTTGGAGAAAATATGTAGCCAAAACTGCCCTAAAATTCTAGTACTGAAAGGGCCTAGGCAGGGCTTCAGCAGCCACAAAGCTCGTATTGCAAAGCTCGTTTGTGGTTTTCAAGGTTGAAGCATCCACAGGACTTGTTACACGATCCATGCCATTCTTTGATTGGTTCTTCTATCTCTTTAATCTGTTTCCCGTAAAACGATACATTATTTTGTCATCCAAATATTTGAAAACAAATTTAGCCTTTTCTTCTTCAGGTTAAAACAGTCACAATTCTCTCAACTTATGTCCAATTCCAATATTCAAATTACTTCACAGTTTTATTTTATTGTCTTTTCCAGTTTGTACATATAAGTCATAAAACTCGAAGATTAATACTGGAATCCTGTGGTAGGAAGGGCCTAAAAGTGTGACCTAGAGGTCTGGTAGTAATGCATTTACCGGAGGTGAGTCTATACATGGCTCTCCATCGTTGGACATGTGGCCTTCAAGGGTTGTGAGCACGTTCCCTGGAATCACACTTTACAAAGTTTGCACACTTTGTAGGGAACGTAGAGGCCTTCCATGTAGAGAAATATACGTATTTAGTTGTGGTATTATAAAGAGGCAGTCTTCAAAAGGAAACAGGATTTCAGGTCTTACAATATGTCAGAATCAACTAGTGATTACGAATTGCATTCCTTATTTAATAAACCTTATTAACTGCCCTGCTCTGCTGTGGAAGGGATGCAGGCCCCCATGTCCCAAGGACGAGGTGGGTCCGTGGTACTTGAAAGCCTGAGGGGTGCCTCCTCCAGCAGCCTAATCCTAAGCAGGGCGAGATGATTACTCATGCCATCCACAGATGTCCAGCTACTAAAACTTTACCTGGTGATGAACTGCCGGCCTATCCTTAACTTGGTTGTTTACCATGAGGAAAAAAAAGCAATAAAAAATAGTCTTAAGTGGATCTCCCACACTATTGATGGCCTGAGGCGCTGGGAAACTTTAGGATTAAAGGCTCATTCTTCCAGCAGGGTAGAAAAGAAACAAATAGTAGCTAGAGTAAAGTACTGTCGTTTTCATCAGCATCTTCAGTACAAGAAAAGAAAATCAGTTGAGGAACTATTTGAAGACGATGTTAATCTTTTCGCTCATGAAAGGAAATACATGTTCTGTGACTGCTCTGCTGAGAAGGGTGTGTGTGTTATGTTAATATGGTAGAAAGGTATTGAGGCAAAGAGCTAATATGAATTTGCAAGACTTAGGCTTGAAATAATAGATTTCAAATGTCCCTCAAAGAAAAATTCATTAAGAATGAGAAACAAATTTCTCAAGCCACTATTAATTATAAAATAAATGTAGTAACGGTGCTTCCCGTGTGTGTGAGCCAAATCAACACAGTGTGTGTAGGTTTTGCACACGATTAGATGTCTTTGCATGCCAGGCCTACAACCCTGTGGAGAAAACCACACGTGAGTGTGAAGACCCGAGACTCTGAGACCCTGGGCACAGCCTGGGTTTCATGCTGCCACTCTCTCGCTTCGTCTGCCTGCTGCCCTCATTTGTAAGTAATCATTAAAATGTTTTTATGTATCTTGCTGCCTATGGATCCTTAAAAATGATGCTGAGAAGTGAAAATGAAAAAGAAAATGGGAAAGGAAGCTTGTGGAAGAGGAGGGGGCAAGCCCAGAGGAAGGGATGGAAGGGCAGGACGGGCTGCCTGAATACCCCACGGATCCTTCAGTTGTCTCCAGACAAAATGAAACATACAATTCATCAGCAACGCATAGCTCCAGAAAGTACTACACCTGAGTGGCTCACGCCTTTAATCCCAGCACTTTGGGAGGACGAGGCGGATGGATCACAAGGTCAGGAGTTTGAGACCAGCCTGGTCAACACGGTGAAACCCGTCTCTACTAAAAATACAAAAAATATCTGGGCGTGGTCGCGGGCGCTTGCAATCTCAGCTACTCTGGAGTCTGAGGCAGGAGAATGGTTTGAACCTGGGAGGCAAAGGTTGCAGTGAGCCAAGATCGTGTCAATGCACTCCAGCCTGGGTGACAGTGGGAAACTCTGTCTCAAAAAAAAAAGAAAGTACTGCGCCTGATCAGATAGAAGCATGTTTCCGCTGGGCACGGTAACTGATGCCTGCAATCTCAGAACTTTGGGAGGCCGAGGCAGGTGGATCACCTCAGGTCAGGAGTTCCAGACCAACCTGACCAACCTGGCCAACACGGTGAAACCCTGTCTCTACTAAAAATACAAAAATTAGCGAGGCATGGTGATGGGCACCTATATTCCCAGCTACTCAGGAGGCTGAGGCAGGAGAATCACTTAAACCCGGGAGGCGGAGGTTGCAGTGAGCCGAGATCGCACCACTGCACTCCAGCCTGGGCAACAAGAGCAAGACTCCATCTCAAAAAAAAAAAAAAAAAAAAAAAAAGGCAGCATGTTTGATAGCATTCAATTTTCTTTAAAATATTCCAATCTATTATACCCCGCCCCAAAAGGGGGCTTTGACTTTTACTCCTGATTTACTTTGAATTCAGCATGTTTTCTATGCCTGCCCTACTCCCAGCCCTCACCATACCACTGAGGGAAAAGTGTGTCTGGAATGCAAGCAGCATCTTCAGCCCTATCCTGCACTCCCTCGGATCTTACCTGAAGCCAAGGCATCCAAGAGCAGGGATGGAAACCCGAGCTTACTATGTTTAACCCACACAGTTTGGTTTTTGTCTCTTACTTTCTTATACTATGGACTCAGCTAGGATTGAAGTGTTCCTTTTAACAGTAAATATCTTTCTTTCTCAAATGATTTAAATTAGCTTACTATATCATGCTTAAATCCAGTTTCTCACAAAGTAGAATAAACAGCAAATGGTTTTATGATTGTAGCAAATTATAGCTAGAAATTTTCTAGCTATATATTTTCTTTGATAAATATTGTTTCTACCCACGTAGACATGATATGGTGATTTGGAGAGTGACATTAGCTTAGGCACAAATAAGATTCCATGACTGAGAACAAAAGGAAGATGCTTCTTTCTTTCCTTCCTTCCTTCTTTCTCTCTTTCTTTCTCTCTCTCTCTCCTTCCCTCTTTCTTTCTTTCTTTTTCTTTCTTTCTTTCCCTTTCTTTCTCTCTTTCTTTCTCTTTTTCTTTCTTTCTCTCTCTCTTTCTCTCTCTCTCTTTCTCTTTTTCTTTCTTTCTTTCTTTTCTTTTCTTTCTTTTTGACAAAGTTTGGTTCTTGTTGCCCAGGCTGGAGTGCAGTGGTGCGATCTCGGCTCACTGCAATTCTGCTGCCTCAGCCTCCCGAGTAGCTGGGATTTCAGGCGTCTACCACCACGCCCGGCTAATTTTTTGTATTTTTAGTAAAGGCGGGGTTTCACCATGTTGGCCAGGCTGGTCTCGAACTCCTGACCTCAGGTGATCCTCCTGCCTCGGCCTCCCAAAGTGCTGGAATGAGCCACCGTTCCCAAAGAAAGATATTTTCTTAAGTATCAAACTGGTACTTGACCTCTTATGGTGACAAACGAATGCACAGAGTCTTGGGTCCCCAATAAATTGCTTGGCTCTGTTCCTGTGCTTTGTTAAGCTTTCTGAAGTATTGTCTTAAGAATCTTCCATCTCTAAATAAATAAATAAATTTTAAAAATTAACTATGCATGGTGGTGCACGGCTGTGGTCCCAACTACTCAGGTGACTGAGGGAGGAGGACGGCTTGAGCACAGGATGTTGAGACAGCAGTGAGCTCTGATCACACTATTGCACTCCAGCCTGGGCAACAGAGCCAGGTCATCTCCAAAATAAATTTTTTTTTTTGACTTAACAATTCAGGATATCTCTGGCGACACAGTGCACGTCAGCCTATTACAAAAGGAAAATGTGTAACTGCTACAGGAATGTAACAAAAGTGGGGATAGTGTAATGATAAAAGGGGCAGAGTGGCTAGGACTAGATGAGATGGAATTTCAGGAGAAAGCTTGTCTCCAGCCTCCACTTCCCGCAAGAGCCAGACAGGCTGTGCACAGTCACCACCATCCGTGCGCCATCTGGAGAACAAGGTGAGCCTCTCTCTCACAGATCACAGGATGCGGCCGCTCGCTGGAGACTGATGCTCGTTGCTCTGATTGGTCTTCAGTTTCAGCTAATGCTCACGATAGAAAGATCATTTGTTGATTTAAATTCCACACATGCTGCTAACACGAAATGAGAAGAAAAAGCTTTCTTTCAAAAGTCGTGTTAGCCAAGATGGTTTGCATATTAATTCTGGAACTATCCATGTCTATTTTAACTATCTGCAAGTAACCCTAGGCCCAACTTGCTAATGAGTTTTTTGAACTGTTAGCTTTATGGACCAAGGATAAAGCACAGTGCTTTTTTTGGAGTGCAGTCTCCTGAAAGCCTTGGTGGATTTCCCTTAAAATGGTTGGACGACCCTAAGGAAGCTGCCTATGTAACATGCTTGGCTGTCAGGTATTAGTGTGATTGTCATTGCGTTTCCCTAACCTGACTGCCTGTCCAGTGATGTCTGGCCCTTGGCATTGTGGTTCACAGGAGCCACTTGTAACAACTGGGGAGGTGTCTTATGCAAACCAAGCTTCGGCTCAAAACAGAGGTCAATGAAATCAGTGGACAAGTCTTGTCTGGCTCCTCCTTTCCAATACCCAAGGAGGCCTTACCCTGCCATACGGGCTGGAGGGTCAGCTCTTCCTCCCATAGTTTGTGCAGGCAGGACCAGAGGTGCAAAGACCGCAGCAGCACGGCATGGGAACACCAGCAGAGACCCGCGGGAGGTCACGGACGCAGGCCTGGTTCCCAGGCAGAGCCTGGGATGCCAAGCTGTAGCCTGGAATTTTTACAGCTGAGTTTTAAACCCCTGACACCGAGAGTTTATAATGGAAATGCTGCCAGACCTTTAACTATAGCGACGCCGCTATAATATTTATAAGTACCTCATACTCTTTCCAAACACATGTGCTCATTACTGATGTCTCTGCTTCTGCCTCACTTCTGGGGGAAACTCTCTGTATAAACAAAACAGATTGGCTTGCTTATGCTTTCCAACACTAATTGCTCTCTGTCTCTATCTGTTAGAAGAAAGCCAGCCCCAGGCCAAGCGATGCAGCTGGTCCCGTTGAGCTTTGCGTAGCTGCAGTGCCCCACAATGCACAGACTTCCTTTCTCACTTTCCCCACTGGAGTTAGTCAATCCGCACATCCTTTAGTATTTTCTTCTAATTATTCCCTTCAGTCGTGCACCTGAGGGAGGCCTGGCTGGTGGACTGGAGACAACCCGTGAACCCACTGCGTCTGACAGGTTCTGACTCTGAGATAGGCTCCAAGTAAACAGGGGACAAGGGGCTGCACATCAGTGAAAGGCCACTCGGAGTGCTGACAGCTTATCTGGTCCAACATAAGTAGGATTCCAGGGAAATTGATTGCTTAATAGTGATGAGGAATGACAAGGATTTCCTACTCTTCCATGCGAACCCCACAGCAATTGCATTTCTGGAAACAAAGTCATGCTGAGGCACTGAGCTGTGAGACACACACATGGCCTGCAGGTGAGAAGGAGACAAAGGAGGTCCAGCCCCCTTCTCAACTGACGGTCTTAGAAGCCAGCTCCGCACTGCCACTCAGGTCACCAGACGCCCGCCTCTGCAGGGTGGAAGGCAGAGCAGTGCTATGGCACTCCTGCTGCCCCCAGCTTTGGTGCCCAGCCCTCAGAATATTCCTGAGGCTAAATACAGACCCTCCTGTGGTCTCATGGCCTCAGACGTTCAGCCAGAAGTGAATCAGGAACGGGAAGTGAAGATGTATAAACAATAATTTCAGTGCTGGATTCCAAGGTCATGCAAAGAAGCAAGTGAGGGCTGTGCATTGGCCGATTCATCATGCCCTGCAGCACCGTAGGGGTACGGCCGGTGTGTAGCCAGGGCTGGCTGCGGGAGCACCGTCACACACACCCATGCCAGGCCAGGCCACACAGCAAGATGACGCATTCAGGCCGTGCCAGATAGCAGAACTGCCGCTAACCATTCACTAGCTAAGCGCCATTGGGGTTTCAGATGAGAAATCCAATGTGGATGGCTTCTCTTGACAAGCCACAGACACATGGGACTCTAAGAACAGACAGGAATTAGCTTCTGCAGCAGACATCCTTCCAGAGTAAGCTATCCAAGCAGGCGATATGCAGTGAACTGAGGTGAAAGGGCCCCAACCGTGCCAGTGCTATAAAACACGGAAGACGCCTGCCAGCACCTTGACCAGCTGAGCACCTGACAGGAAGCAAGTTAGTGATGGAGGTAAGAACTTAGGCGTCTTGAGTAAAGAGGCTGCCGCAGGTATGTGTCTGGGGCATTTTGTCCTTGAAATAAAGCAGTGAGGCTTTGAGGACCAGCCAACAAGAAGCTATACATAAGGCTGGTCGCTCAGCGGGGGATGTCAGCACGCTAACAATGCTGGAGAACTACGTAGCCAGCGGCCCCATTATCAAATGAGAGGAAATTGCCTCGAGGGATGATCAGACCGTTAATATCAATATCACAGTGGTATTTCGAGCACTGAATAAAGAAAAGTAGCTGGGCGGGCATTTCAGTGTTGGGCTGCGGACAGAGATTACTATGCAACAATTTCACCTACTCAAGACTGCTCACAGAGCCACGTGTATCCATTCTGTATCACTGACCCTTTCTTCCTGGAAAAGTCTGGCATTATCAGAACCCTGGATTAATTCAGTTACTATTATTTTTCGAGCAATTACTGGGCCTGGTATATGAGAGCACTCTTAATGAGAACAAAATATCCCTTCACCATGGCAATGGAAAGGCAATAATACAGTAATTTGATTCAGAGGCTCCTACAGAAAATGTAACATGGAGAGAATACTTATAAATACATCTGGTCACGAGGAAAAATCATATCAAAAGAAATGTGTGGAAGGAACATCGATTTCTTCTCTTTATTTCTACTTGGAGGCAACAAAGATATAAAGAAACTCAGGAAATCACCCACCTTCCAGGAAAACCACCAAGACCTCCTGAGTGAAGTCTGACCTCTGGATTTCAGAGCCCCGGTGACACCAAGCTGAGGAGGGGGCTGGGGCCCGTGGACACTCACATCGCCTGGAGCATGTGTGGTGGGGTGATCGTGAGGGTCAGATCCTGCCACGAATGTGGTAGCTGTGTTTGCACACTGGAGCCTCCACACCTGCCCTGGGTCAGAGCTGCCCCTGCAGTCCCCGCAAAGCCTAATTTAAGCCCCATGTTTTGCAACTCGTCTATATTTGAATAGTTGATTTCAGATAACCTTTGAAAACAGGAAGCAAATCCTGTAATTTTAAAGAACTCTTTGGCAATCAACCCATGAAGAATAACAATCCTAGATTTTTTTTTTTAATGGAGGGGGAAATATCCTTAGAAATTTCATGTTAAAACTTTTCTATTTCTTTCTGTAGTTTGTCAGCATTTACTGTGACAGACATAGGAGAAAGAGTGAAGATTTAAAGTTGCCTAAGCAAATAAAAAATTGAAAGAGTCTATAGTCCCTCTTCTCAAGAAAGGCAACATGATGAGGAATCACTTTATTCCAATCTGAAAACCTTTTCAAATACGGAAACAGAAGGGAGCATTTTGCAAAGGCAGAATCTAGAGCTAAAGTTATCATCATGTTAAATATGAAATAAAAAACCATTAAAATAAAGGAGAACACGTTAGTGCCTTTTTCATGAAAATGCTGCCATCCATGGCAGAGAAGTCGTCATGAACTACAGAGCCTGCATTTACAGGGGAGCCTGACTTCCAGCACGGGAGCCTCCTGAGTGAGACAGGCCCACCTGCTCCAGGCAGGAGCTCACCCTTCAGGGCCAAGCCTTCCCAGCAGCATCCAACAGCACAGCAGCTCAGGTGAGGAAAGCCAGACAGATGAACTCAAGAAATCCCGTTCCTTTCCAATGTGTAGGTACCAAACTCAACATGTTGCATGAACTCTATCAGTATCTGAGCTAAACCAGTAGTGAGCTGGTGGAAATCTGGCCTTCACATGTGTGAACGTCTCCTTCCCTGTACTACTCATGAAATGTGTGTTACCTGCCGCAGCCCAAAGGTCTTGCTTCCAGAAAGAGCTACGGATGCACCTGGCAGCCTCCCCTGCTGTACCTCTCCAAACCTGACACCTGGCCTCAGTTGTGCCGAGGAGCACAGGTGCATGCGAAGCCACGCCGGGACGCAGGGGGCGTCTGCGGAGTCACTGCCTGGAGAGACCTCACTTTGTTTCTTTTGACTTGCTGTCCTGAAATCTCTCTCGAGAATTACATCAAGTCAGCTAATGGGCAGATGTGGGGAATGAGGAGCCCCAGATGCAAAATTTGAATGGAATCCCTTTCTGAACACAGCTGGTGATATAAGCGTATACTGAAAGCATTTCCACTTAATTTTGAGCTTCATTGAGACCCTCTTCCCCAACTACTGAGCCAATGACACACTTCAATCCAGCAGTCAGATGCCAGCCTTTGCAAGGCTTGCCGACATTGATGTAAACCTCACAAAAGATGCATCTCCCTCCCTGCCAAGGACAAAAGAGGAATTATCCTAGGTGGATGTGGTGGTCCATACCTCTAATCCCAAGTACTCGGGAGGCTGAGGTGAGAACATTACTTGAGGCCAGGAGTTCAAGGCTGTAGTGAGCTATGATCGCACCACTACATTCCAGCCTGGGCGTCTCTTGAAAAAATGGCGATGCTGTAGGTGGAAAGGAGAGCCTTTTCCTGCCTCTCTTTCTCTCCAGCACTCTTGGGAGGACCCTTCCAGCCCACAACAGAGCCAAGGCCCTTCTAGTGGCCATGTAGCTGCATGAAGAAACAGCCCCAAAACAACTCTCTTAAACAAATAAACACTTCAGTGCTTGCACTTTAATGTTTCCAATCTCTGCCACCATTAATCACATTCAGAGTTTGTCTTTAAGAGCCTGCAGTGAGGGAGTGAGAGGTGGGAGGGAAGGAAGGAAAATAAACTCCTGAGCCTGGTTAGATTCGAGAGGCGCAGGGAAGATGGAAACCCGTCTTGCCTGCCAAAAGGGACTTCTGGATGTCGGTGGAGAGGTGCCCACGGTGGAAACGAGGGGACGGCTTCACACAGTAACCAACAGCAAGCCAGGAGACAGCACTGTCATTTCCGCGTCCTGGAAACCCAGGATGGAGCTGACAGTGCCTCATCCACATATGTATGTGGCTGCTGCTTAGGAAAAAACTCTGGGAAACACAGATGTGAGTTGGCTAAGGCCACATGCGAAGTGAATCTAGACTTCAGGGATGCAAGAATGAGGAGGAGGCCTCAGGCTCACGCTGGCCCAGCCTCACACTGCCTGCTTATCAAGTCTGAATCAGACGTTGAGAGGAGCCTGTTGCTCCGTTGTCTCCCCAAGCTGGGAGCAGAACAAAAACCCTTCAGCTTTTTATCTGCTGTTTGTGATTATTTCCTTTCCATTTTTCAAAACTTCTAACTCCTTTCAGACCCTAAATAACTTTGCAGTCATTTTCACATTTGCAAATGAAACATTCTGTTCCAAAGAAATCTAAGTGAGTGTGAGGTCACTGGGTTGCCCAGGGCCATCTTTCGCATTGCGGGGCTGGGAGACCATCCTGCGGGGGAGCCAGGCTGGGCACCATTGTGTAATTTTTGTGTATCCTTCTCATGACACTGGATGTTCCTGATTTACAGCAGTTGGTGAAAAATGGAACATTCTTCTTTTGCCTTTTGTTGTTGTTGTTCAAAAACTGCTAATTGCGTTTTGGCTAAAAGTGTCTTGCTGGGTGTCAGAGAACACGGTTCAAGTGATGAAAGCTAACGAGTTGCTGTGTGTTTGATGGACCAGTTAGATCTGCACACCAAGGGCTAACATGGACCAGGGGGGTTTACGACCAACTTATGGATATTCTCGGCTTAATCAAAGACGCATCTACCAGCTCAAACCCTTCCCAGAATCTCACCCATTGTTAGGCAAGAGAACGAGAAAATAGTCATTTAAACAAATGTCTTCTTGCCTAGACATTTGATATAGGCTTTCAGCCATATGTCTAATAATAAAATCACCCTCAGAAACTGGCTGTGTGCTTAACTGATTTAATAGTCTCTTCCCCATGAAACAAAAGCAACTGAAATTCATCATCCTGATAGATCTCGCTTCAAAGTTCTATCCCTCTGCACACTGAGTCGTGAGTGTGTATCCTCCTGGGAATATTTGTAAGTTGATGCCATAACAGAGAAACAAACCAAAGTGAACTGCACAGTTAACAGAAAAAGGTCTGTTGTTACATCAGAGTTATGGAAACAGCACTGCTGTTGCCTGTAAGATTCACTACATAGCATTTACTGGCTTTAATGCGGGGGCGGGTTACAATGTTCTAATATAGTTTTCGATTATGTTCTATAATGTTCTAATAGAATTTTTCTTGCATAAACCGACATTGAAATCCCAAATTATCTTTATACTGGCCAAGGACAGAAGCTCAGGGGTTTCAGGACACATTACAAAGGCACTAATCAAAAGACAACTATCTGCTCCAGAAAACATTATTATGTTTCCTGATGTACCTTTGATGTAAATGAAATGTAAGCTCAAGGGGTCTCAGCTGTGGAGTATTGTAGACATCCAAAGGGCCAGGGGCTTTATATAATCTTACACTGCGTCTTCAGGCTGTGAATAACATACATTCTCTGTGATGTCACATCCACAGCAGTTAACAGTAATTTCTTTGTAGATAATGTTCTGTGAGTACAGACCTGGCCATGAGATGCACTTTCAATTCTGCATATGTAAAGACTCAGCTGTCAGACATGGCTAAGATTTCAAGATCGAAATTAAGCAATGGGCCATGGGATGCAAAGGAGAGAGGAAAAAAGCTGAGCAAGATGCTGGGGGAAGAATGGGAACGGGGTGTATTTTGACTGAATGAGTATGGATTTGCTTACTGGATCATGCCACACTGCTTTCCCTAAGTGTGCATTGAAAAGTTGGCTACAAGTACATGTGAGATGTGAGTATTCTGTAGCTTAAAAAAAAAAATCTCCCTGAGACTATAGTTGTTGAAACTTTCTGGACAATCATTCAAATTTTAAATTTAGGTTTAATTTCAGTAAATTGTATTACAAAAAGTAAAGACATTAGATAACTGGGACTTTTTGTTACCTAGACAGACTCCAGGTTTTCAGCCATCCATCAAAATGCTATGGACTAAATGAGGTAGAGTGCAACATTCTTATGGTGTGGCTTCTAATCATATTGGAAGTAATTTAGCTTCACACATTCCTTCTCGTTCTTCAATTAAAAAAAAAAATACCTGTGAACCTGATAAGAAAGCAACTGCCATACACTAAATCATGGTTTCTGAAAATGAAGGTTAGCGAATCTATGACATAAACAGATTATTGTGAATCCCTGAATCTCTTGTAATTGTATAAGAAACTTTGTGTTTGTGTGGTAATGTGCATATGTGAATTTTCCTACAGAGAAGGGACTGTTCCTCCCTTAACTAGCCAAGGGTCACCTTGGCTTTAAAAGTAAGAGCCCAACTCTTTCCTTTGACTATAACCATTTCAGTACATGATGTTTTTATTGTCTGATCACTGACTTATTATTCAACTAATATTTATTGACTGTGTTGAGTGAAAAGAGTCACAAAGTTGGTAAATTTAAAAAGAGAGCTTTATTGCTAAGGCAGCAACCTGCAGGCAGGAAGCAAAGTCTCAGGCTAAACTAAACCTCGCTTCAGGAGGAAGGAAGAAGAGACAGGTAAATACGCTAAATGGGGCGGCAGGGTGTACATATTCAACGGGATATGAGAAGTTTATGACTATTCATGAAGGAGACCCATGCGCAGCTCTGGGCAGCCAGCTAATCTAAGCCAAGGGGTCTTTAAGTCTTTCATTCCCTCAAGCTGGCTTTTGAGAAAATCTAGTTGTGATGAGTAAGGGGAAGGGCGCTGGAAGCAAATGGGATATGACCAGACTCCCATCCCACCACGGCTAGTGACGTGGTTTGGCTCTGTGTCCTCACCCAAATGTCACATGGTGTTGTAATTCCCCATGCTGGGGGGAGGAACCTGGTGGGAGGTGACTGGATCATGGGGGATGGATTTCCCCCTTGCTGTTCTCCTGATAGGGAGTGGGTTCTCACGAGATCTGATGGTTTAAAGTGTGTGGCACTTGCCTTTCTCTCTCTCTCTCCTGCCACCATGCGAAGACACGCTTGCTTCCCCTTCACTCTTCTGCCATTATTGTAAGTTTCCTGAGGCCTCCCAGTCGTGATTCCTGTAGAGCCTGTGGAACTGTGAGTCAATTAAACCTCTTTTCTTCATGAATTACCCAGTCTCAGGTAGTTCTTTATAGCAGTGTGAGAAATAACTAATGATTAATACAGCCAAGAACTTAACAATTTTGGGGTCTTTTAGCCAAAGGAAGGCCCGTTAATCTGCCAGAGGGGTTGAGGACTTCCATTTCAGCCTCAAGTGGCTATGTAGAATCCACTGGTAGGTAAGACACATATATCCCCTGTCTTAGGGGTTCTTTGGCCTAATTTAGAAGTACAGATGGAAATAAATACTATGGAAAAATTTCCAGTTACTAAGCAAACAGATGGGACTTTCTACCTCAGCCCAGGGTAGCAGGGAAGGAATCCTGAGCAATATCTGATGGTCTCAAACTATTAAAGCTACTATCCTTAATGATCCACAAATTATCCCATCTTCAACTCCTTCAGGTTGGCTACTCAGTCCTTTGACAAAACCCCAGGAGGCTCTGCAAGTATTTTTGATTTCTTGAATAGCAAGGTGTTCTGGGCTTAATCTTGCACATTTCCTGCCCCAGACCTAGAGTTAGCCATCTTCAAAGGAGCACTGGTCTCTTCCACCAGGCAATGATATTTATTTATTTATTTATCTATCTATCTATCTATCTATTTAAATTTATTTCCATGAGACAGAGTCTCACTCTGTCACCCAGGCTAGAGCGCAATGGCACGATATCGGCTCATTGCAATCTCCACCTCCCAGGTTCGAGCCATTCTTTTGCCTCAATCTCCCAGGTAGCTGGGACTACAGGCATGCACCCATCATGCCTGGCTAATTTTTGTATTTTTAGTAGAGACAGAGTTTCATCACATTTGCCAGGCTAGTCTCAAACTCCTGACCTCAAGTGATCTGCACACCTCAGCCTCCCAAAGTGCTGAGATTACAGGCATGAGCCACCGTGCCCTGCTGGCAATGACATTTAGATACCACAGTCTAGATGACAGGGATCGAAAACTCAATACTTTAAAATGACAAAAGGAAACTCAAACTTTGTACATGGAAGGTTTAGTTTCCAAAATCATAGAGTCAAATAAAGGACGCAGCATGTAATAACAGGAAGGCAGTGGATGGATGTAAATCCGCACTTAAAGTCCACCATGCTGATTCTGTGTTTCCAAATGGAGACACCATTACTTCCTTTAGGATTATGCTTTGGATTAAATGAGGAGATGTTATTACAGCAGTACGCACTTCTTACGTGACTCAATATACTTGAAAAGTATATTGAACTTGAAAAGCCATAGATTATGAAATGCCCCTCAACTTCCATGGCCTGGGATTGCCATTAGAATAAAGGTCATGCCCTGTCCGTCCCTCTTAGAGCCCTGTGTGGTCACCCAGCACCTTCGATCTCACATCCCAGAACCCTCCTCGTGGCCTGGGGTTCAGCCTCCCTGGCTGCTCCCAGCTCCAGGCCTCTGCACAGACTGTTCTCTCTGCTGGAAGCATTCTTCCTAGGGGTCACTCCTCTCCTTGTTCAGATTTCATTTAAAATAACTCCATCTGGCACAGAAAAGAAAATACTTTTTTTGTTTTTATCCCCTCTAAATATAAGTTTTCTAAATCTGTGATATAAGAGATTGTGTTTTAACCTGAGTCACCAGATAATTTCTTTTCACATTCATCCAAATATAATACTCTGAGTAAAGTCTCTGTTTAGAACTTAAAAATTTAAAAAGTCAAATTTTATGTAAGTACCTGTTAGAAAGTGGCAATTGCCTGAGTGTTCTAAAGCCCTTTCTTTAAAGCATTATCAATTACAGCAATGAAATATCATTTTTAGCATAGCAGTGAAAATTTCAGAAACCAAGATGATTTATTTTCCCAAATTTTGGTAACAGCATTAGGCCATTTTTTAAACAATGATGAAAGGAGTTATAAAATGTTCTTATGGAAGTTAATCTAGAACCATCTCTAAAATGGTCATAAATCTTGCAAGCTCCAGAATTATATGTCACTGGGAGCAAATACTGATTCCCCTCCTTATAGCTGTGGGTCCAAATGAGAACTATTTAGCCTATCTGGACATCAGTTTTCTCTGCTAAAAAATGAGTATTACAATAATTCTTATCTTGTAAAATTGTCACAAGGATTAAGTAAAACAATGCAGGCAAGGCAAACAGAACATTGCCCAAGATTTCTGCTTCCAGCCAAGAAGGAATAAAGGACTGATTTAACCTCCTGGCTGAAACAGCAAAAATCCACACAAAACATGGAAAAGAAAAATTCTAAGACACTGACATCAGGTAACAAAGAAGGTCCATCCCTGAGGGACAGGGAACAAACCAGGAGAGTCCTGATACTGCCCAGCTGACTGCCTTGAGAGAGTCCCTGGCCACGACACACAGAAGGGAAACTCAGGCAGAGAGCCGGTGGACACCTGAGTTGAGAAGAAGAAGCTGAGATTCTGCGTTCACCAAGAGGTCTAGCATTGGCAGACCTGGAGAGAGGAGGAAACTGAAGGCATCCACAGACGGTCTCACTCATGTGTTTAACTGAGGACTGATCAGTGCAGCATGGCGGGGGCAAAATGTCATCTGACAGAAACAGAGGTAAGAGTACCCCACTCTCACATGGGCTGGGAATAGTGTCTGTCCCCACCAGCCAGAGTGGAAAAAGTCACAACTCACCAGGAATTGGACCAAGTACTCGAAAGGATATTAATTCTGTAGTAGGAAGCAATTATCCCTAGATTGAGCACTGCCTGGCCCCACCTAAAACTTAAAAGCAATACCCAAAGGAATCAAACTGTTTCCAAGTAATTCAACTGCATTCAAGAACAAAGCTCAGAATATTTATGGGAGTTTAAAATATCCAGTATCCAACAAGATGAAATCCACAATGTCTGGCATCTAATTAAAATTTGTCAGTCACACAAGGCAGCAGGAAAATAAAATCTAAAATGATGAGCAAAATCAATAATTCAAAACCAACAACTGACATATATGTTAAAGTTAGCTAACAAGGACATTAAAACAGTTAAAATAACTGTATTCCATATGCTCCAAAAGTTAAGCGGAGATATGGAAGATATTTTAAAAGACCCAAATTAAATTTCTAGAAATGAAAACTACAATGTCTGAGATAAAAATGTACTGGATGGGATTAATGGCAGGATAGACATTGTTGAAGAAAATATTAGTGAACTTGAGAACAGGAATAGAAACTTCAAAACAAACCTGAGGGAAAAGAGTTTTAAAGTAGTTAACAGAGCATCACTGGGCTGTGGGACAACTTCAAAAGGTTCATCTGTAAGTATGTGAAGTTCTAAGAGAAGGTGATAGAATAGAAAAAGGATTTGAAGAAATATCTGGAAAAAATCCAGATTTAATTAAAACTGTAAATTTACATGCAGATTCAAGAAGCACAACAAAACTCAAGGCAAAAAAAGAAACTAGAGCAAGACATATTATCATCAAATTGCTCAAAATCACTGATAAAGAGAAAATTCTTTAAAGCAGCCAGAGAAGAAGAGAAACATTTTATGACGGAGCAAACATAAGCATGATCGCAGGCTTCTTGCTAAAAGCAATACAAGCAGGAAGACAGTGGATTGACAACTTTAAAATAAGAAACAAAAAACTGTTAATACAGAATCCTATACCTAGAAAAGGAGGAAAAAAAACTTTCGAAGATGAAGGTGAAATAAAGATATTTTAAGACCTATAACAGCTGAAGTAATTCATCACTAGCAGGTTTACACTACAAGAAATGATAAAAGGAAGTTTTTAAGGTAGTCAGTTCATCAAGAGAACATTATAGTTCTAATTATTTGTGGACTTAGTAAGAGAGTCTCACATTAAATGAATCAAAACTGATAGAGTTGCAAGATGATTCATAAAATTTTAAAAAACTAATAAGCTGGACCTCATTATCATTAAAATCTTTCCCTTGCGAAAAATGGTGTTAAGAGAATAACAAGTAAAGCCACAGACTGGGAGAAAATATTTTCAAAATACATATCTGATAAAGGACTTGTATCCAAAGTATACAAAGAACTCTTAAAACTCACCAATAAGGAAACGAAAATCCCAGTTTCAAAATGCAGAAAAGTTTTAAAATGAACTAAACATTTCACCAAAGAAGATATGCAGATGACAAATAAACATCGAAAAGCTATTCAACACCATCTTTCACTTGGGAAATGTAAATTAAAACAACAATCACCACACACTTAATAAAATGTTTTAAACCCCAAAAAGACGAACAATACCAATTTTTGGTGAGGATGTTGAGCAAAAAATACTTCAATTAGTTATGGTGGGAATGCAAATGATACAGCCATTATAAAAAACAGTTTGGCAGTGTCTTATAAATTAAACGGTCTTATCATACTATCCAGCAATTATGCTTCTATTCACACTTCAGAAATGTGCACACATACGTTTTAGAATCCTTATCCATAATTGCCAAAAATTGGAAGCAACCAAATGTTCTTTAGCAGGTGAATGGATACATTGTAATACAAACACCCAATGGAATACTATTCACTGATGAAAAGAGGTGAATATAAATCCCCCACAACAAACAACACAAGTGAAACTTAAGTGCATATTACTGAGTAAACAAAAAAGCCAGTCTGAAAATGCTTCATGATTCCCTTTACCTGACAGTATGGTTTGGCTGTGTCCCCACCCAAATCTCATCTTGAATTGTAGCTCCCATAATTCCCACATGTTGTGGGACAGAGCCAGTGGGAGAGAATTGAATCATGGGAGCAGTTTTCCCCATACTGTTCTCGTGGTAGTAAGTCTCATGAGATCTGATGGTTTTATAAGGGGAAATCCCTTTCACTTGGCTCTCATTTTTCTCTCTTGTCTGTCACCATTAAGATGTGCCTTTTGCCTTCTGCCATGATTGTGAGGCCTCCCCAGTTACATGGAACTGTGAGTCTATTAAACCTCTTTTTCTTTATAAAGAGGTTTGCCTGTATAGACAGTCTGCTGTATGTCTTTATTAGCATGTGAAAACAGACTAATAAAACTGACATTGTGGAAAAGGCAATCCTATAGATTGGAAAAACAAATCAGTGGTTTCAGGGTTTGCAGAGGATGGAGATGGGTGTTGGAAGGTAAAGTACAGGAATATTTTTAGGTGGAAAGAGTATTCTGTGTGATACTGTAAGTGATGGTTCAATAACCCTACTCATTTATCAAAACCTTAGAACTTTAGAGCACAGAGTGAACATTCATGTATGCAATTCTTTAAAAATATATTTAGGAGATCCAGGGATCCCAGGATGAAATGTAGAATCATGACAGGGTGACAAAAGAATATAACTACTGGATACATCTACAAAGCAACCTGAGTGAGGTTCATCAGTGAAAAGGGTGGAGGAAAAAGTGGTGCCTGCCTAAGTTGATTTAGAAATGAATGGGAACTCCAAAACTAAAGGTAGAAGAAACTGTCTATAGACTATACTCTAGCTGTTAAGGCTGCCTCCATGCCAGCAAGGGTTAACAATTCTGATACTGCTGTGTATGTACACTGGACAATTCAGTAATTGGATGGCAGATGGCAGGAGCTGGTTCTAAATTGCAGGGCCGAGAGATTGTATAGACAAGCAAAGAGGAAGGCAGCATGTTCTACATGGTAATGGTGAGAGTTGGAGACATCAATATGAACTCACATTTAGCTTAATGTAGATGCAGGTTGTTTCATATAGAAATATTTATACATGCCGGGCGTAGTGGCTCACACCTGTAATCCCAGTACTTTGGGAGGCTGAGGTGGGCGGATCATGAGGTCAGCAGATCAAGACCATCCTGGTCAACATGGTGAAATCCCATTTCTACTAAAAATACAAAAATTAGCTGGGCGTGGTTGTGCATGCCTGTAATCCCAGCTACTTGGGAGGCTGATGCAGGAGAATCTTAGAATCAGGGAGTCGAAGGTTGCAGTGAGCCAAGCTCACGCCACTGCACTCCAGCCTGGTGACAGAGCGAGACTCCATCTCAAAATAAATAAATAAATATGTATACATAGGTGTTTAAATATGTTGGCATATACACCTATATTTCCTCACTCAGTAATTGAGAGAGTTTAGAAGCAATGACATCCTGCTAGCACCGTGTACACCTAGCACCCAAACCTCGGTTTTAAATACCATTCTCCAATAAAAGAAGCCACAGTTCTTTGGAGAGATGGCTGATTCTAGGTGTGAGGTGAGAAATACACAGTAAGAGGCAGGAACATCTTGTTTTGCCAGAAAATCAAGAAGTACAAACAACAACAGCAGCAAACCCAAAGTGAAGGATTGTGACAGAGGGATACAGGCACTAACAGAAAGAGCTCCCAATGGCAGATGTCAGAGCAATTTGAACAACAAATACCCCAAAATGTAAAGCAAATATCCATGATTCCCTAATGATACAAATCAAGGACTGAGTACATAAATAAATGGAAAACAATAGATAGATCTCTAGTGTAGAAGGATTCTAAGTAATTTATGTAGCTCTTCACTCCTTACACAGGTGGTCATAACTCCGCACCTCTTAAGTGTGGCTGCACAGAGGGGCTTCCCTCCAAAGAGTACAGCATGGAAAGGCTGGGTGAAGTAAATGTGCAGGGGAGAAACCTGGCAAACACTTCCTCAGCCCGGCGACTGAGGTCAACTTCAGAAGTGATGTCATGTTGAGACTATGTGCCCTTGATATGGTGTGGTGAGAATGGTACTATACCTTCGAGCTCTCCGCCCCCAAGATCCATAACACCAGTCTACTCGTGAGAAAAACAGTCCTTGAAACTGCCGAAGACGTCTAACAAGGGAAGTCTGAGAAGCGTCAGTGAAGACCAGCCTCAAAGACAAGGCAAGTGAATGCAACGTGGGGTCCTCGATGGGATGCCGGGATAGAAAAAAGACATGAAACTAATGAGATCTGACCCAAGCATGGATCTTCAGTGAGTAATACTTAGGTGTTGGGTTATCCATTGTGACAGATGTGAGCAACAGGGGAAGCTGGGTGCAGGTGATGCAGGCATCATCTGTGCCCTCTTTGCAACTTTTCTATAAATTTAAACTCTTCTGAAATAAAGTGCATTAAAATAATAAAAATTATCTTTTAAAGATCACGGTGAGCATATCGTTTATGTACTGCCACTCTTCTCCAGTATCTGTTTTACTGTCCCTCTGTGAGACTCTCACACTGAAGTCTTGACTCCCTTGAGACGAGGTTGTACCCTAATGATCAAGCCAGCGGCAGACACAGGTCCTGAAGGACCCATAGGTTGTACAGTTTTAGAGACTGCACATTTTTTGAAAATGAAAATATAGTGTTATGCATACAAAGTCAAGGTAGGAGCCTTGGGAGAACCTCACTTTCAGCAGAAGGACCCAGACGCTGTACTTGTTCAGCTTCAGGGTCCTCACCTCTGGATCAGCTTGGGCAAACATTTCGTACCCGTCTTTAGCAGTCCGTTCCCAGGGTTGGGAAATTTACCATTTCTGAGAATTGAGTATAAGTTGCAGGAATCTCGCCCGGGCAGTCTTACAGATCCTACAAAAGGGGAGTAAGTTGTCAGAAAATGCAGCAGGTGAGAACGCAGGCTGAGGCCTAGAACAAGAGGCAACACGCTCGTCCTGGGCCGTCATCCTGCAAAAATCATCCCCGGAGGTAACGCGAGGACCGTCTGACAAGATGATACCCTTACGGTTGGCTTGCCTCCGAATTCTGGGAACTAAAAATCGCTAAAAACATTTCCCATAGCTCTCCGGGCGAGGTGGAATACTTTCATATCCCGATGAAGCATCTCTGGGGTGTCAAGCAGGGCTTCGGAAGGTGAGGGAAGTGAAGCCGCGCCCAGCTCCGTCCCAGGCGCACCCCCGACCGCCTAGCAGGTCTAAACACGCGTGTCGGGCCGGCGCCTCCCGCGCTCCCAGCTGAGCCTGCAGAACCGCTGCGCAGAGCGCACGGGTAATTAGCTGCAGCTAAGCCGGGCGACCAGCGAGTTGGAGCACCTTAGCATCCTAAGTTTAAGACGCACCTGTTTACTATTAGCCGCAAAGAGTTCCACACCCCACGCCTCCTTTCTTAGAGGGAAGGAAGAACTTGTTTGAGCAGTGATCGTAACCTTTTCTCTCTTCCAGTTCCGTGTGCCGCTTCAAACTCGTTCACCTAATCTGCTTTTAATGTTCTTTTTCTTCAAGTCTGCTGCAAACTGATTTCTGTAAACTGCTTAGTGTAACTCACGAAACAACTCTTCTTTCTTCACTGTGATAGGACGACCCGGCCTCCCTGAGTATATTGGTGCCAAAACCTCACATCTGTCCTGGACTGCGGACCCGGGGATCGTGCCGAGCTCCTGTAGGAGTCTCCCAGACCACCCAAGAGGGCACGTCAGGGTTGCCGACCCACCTTCAGGAGTGAGAGCTAAGCTAGAGACAGGGCGTGTCCGCCCTCCGGAATCTCCTGAGGGTTCCAGAGAGGGTAAACCGTTCTCAGAACTCCTCCAGTTAAAGACCTGCTCCCATAGCAACCCAGCCTAGGGCGATCTCTGCAGCTCCATACAAATCTGCCTAGATCTCAGGCTCAGGGCTTGTACTGAACAAGTGTGTCAGGAAACACCTGGCCCGTCTCCCTTCTCTCCCCTCAAGCAGTCCTGTTACTGTGCCTGGACAGCCTGTCGGTTTTAGATTTTCTGCCCCACACTGATTAAATTCCAAGGTACTCAGATGGGAGTTTGCCATGTTGGCCAGTGCTGGGGGGTTGTAGGCAGATGAAGGAAAAGATGATGGATCATAAGGTCTTTTGAGATCCCTGAAACTACCCACCTGATTCAACAATAGCAATGAGTCCTAAAATTTCATAGTGCATCAGAGTCATCTGGAAAACTGTCACAGAAAGGCAGTTGCCCAGAGATTCTGGTTGATTGGGTTGGATCCGGGCTGTGTGCCTTTACAATTCTATCTATACCTGAATTTGAGCATCGCTAATTTACAGGTCAGTCAACTCTGTCAGGTTCTGCTACGTACGAAGACCCTACGGCATCCGGACTCTGCATGGAATTTCTGAGCTTACTTCTCATTCTAGTTACATTCCACTAGGGTCCGCCAAACAGTTCATCTACTCAGTGCATATTTATTGAATGCTTAGTAGACTATCAGGGAATATACAGACACACACATATACATACACACATATTGCATGTATGTTATATACATGTATTATATATAACATATATTCTCTGATGTGTCTCAAAATTTAAGTTGCTTGTAATTATAGAAAAAGGGTTTTCAGTTTTCCATGTGACTCTGATATTCCAGAAACTAAAATACCTCCATGTACAACTATTTCTGTCCGTTGGAGAAAATTATAAGTCACTCCTAAGATAATTTTATTGACAAAAGGAAAAAAAAATCTTACATCTCAAAATCATATTTATTGGGAATTTCAGGGATACAGAGTACAAAATGATGTACAACTAAATAAATTCATTCAATCCTAGATTTAAGACATTTTCATTTTCTTCCACCAAGAATTTTTTCCTCATTTTTTTTTCTCAGGTGAACTGCAAAGATTTCTGTTTTTCTTTAACAAGAGGAAGGATCTTGATTAATTATGTAATATTACATTTCGTAAATATGGGTGCTGTCTTTTAAATATCTCTCTAAGAAAATAAAGCTAGAGAAAATTCCAGTGCAGAGTGTGGGAAGCGTGGCTGAAGTCTGTTCTGAGGTGCCTCTCAGCTGATGAAAGGATTTTCCTCTGTTCTCGCTGAAGGCATGGCATTCTTCTAGACTTGCAAATTCATCATGTTCACCCAAAACTTCCTTTGCTGGTGCCGATCACAGCGTACGTGGAAGGCTCCCTTTGGTAACAGTTTACTCCAGGCTGTCTCAGCTGCCTCCTGCAGACGTTGTCACTGTGCTGAGGGCTTTAGCTGTGGATTTCTGTGACTCCTTCAGACAGATCCCTTTATCTCCATTTTGCTCCAAGTTTTGAAATGCCTGTGCCACTTGAGTTATTTCATAGATGCTCAGTGAAGAAGATGAAAAGGGAAATTCAATAATACAATCTGACTCAAAGTGAAATTGTCAGCTTTTAAAGAAAGGTGATTGATGGGGCTGTGCTGTGTGGTATAAACAGAAGTTGAACATGATGTGGGGCATCTTATGTTATGCTGACCTGAAGCACAAACTGACAGCGGAGTAAGCATCCAGAGACTGAGGCTGCCCCATGAATGCTCTGTGAAGGCCACTAGTCACATCAGCTACTGAGCACTTGAGACGTGGCCAGTGTGACTGAGGAATTCAAGTGTCGGTATTATCTGACATGAGTTAATTTGACTGTGAATTGCCATCTGTGACTAGTGGCCATCATATTGTATGTCGAAGCTCTAGATCTGGTCTAGAAGGGGTGTAAGGTCCTCTGAAGCAGTTGTACTCCATCAGAATGAAGCATTGTGTCTAGGATGCCCCCAGAGTCAGCGCCAGCAGCTCAGCTCCACCCCAGCCACTGTGGAGGCGACTTGGTGATGAGCGGCATGTAGCCCCTCTCCTTCCTGAGGACAGGAAAGCCCAGCTGTGTGGCTTCCTCATCTCACCTGAGCAGAACAGGAAAGGCGGATCCCCCACCATCTCCACTAGGGACCCTCAGCCAGAAAGAATACCCATGCTGGAGAGGACTGGAGAGAAGTCAATCTGGAAGTGATTTTCTACTTATTTATCCAAGAGATTCAAAAACTAGTGTTTCCTCGAGAATGGTGTCATCGAGCACAAGATAATGAGGAAGACTGCCTGATTCAGGAAAAAATATGGAGAGATAAAATCCCACATTGCAATCACATGTAAAGCAAAGGCTCCTATTCCCTGCTGGATCTCTCCTTTGGATGCACTACTTATATTATCTTATTTAAAACCTTCTACAATAAAATGAGGTACCACGTCTGTAGTAAGCATTTACTAAATGCCAGGTACGTTGCTAAAGGCTTTCTATGAATAAACTTATTTTTAATTTTCACAACAAACCTAGAAAGTAGTTAATAACTTGTTTTTGTTTGTTTGTTTACAGATTAGGAAGGAGGCTAAAAAGCCTAAATTGGACTCAAGCCAAACAGGTCTAGTTGCAAAGCCGCTAGGAATTCTGTCACTCATAATCGTCTACTTTTATTGCCTTCGTCTTTGATTCACGTAATCTTTTGCCTAACCAAATGAATAGTAACCTACAGGCTTGTGATAGCTATAGATATGGATAGATTTAGATCTAGATATATAGCATGGTCATGCTTATGAAAATCTGATTTTAAAACAATAAACTTACAAATGAGGGCAAAGGTTTGGAATGACAATTGATTCCTGACTTCATAAAATGCTTCATCGCAGGGTTTCACACAGAGAATACCCAACATCCTATATTCTCTCTCCTTTGGGAAAATTTTAAAAAATAAATAAATGCTGGAGCCAGGCTTGATGGCTCACGCCTGTAATCCCAGCACTTTAGGAGGCCGAGGCAGTCGGATCACCTGAGATCAGGAGTTCGAGACCAGCCTGGTCAACATGGTGAAACCCTGTCTCTACTAAAATACAAAAATTAGCCGTGCATGGTGGCGCATGCCTGTAATCCCAGCTACTAGGGAGGCTGAGGCAAGAGAATCACTTGAACCCGTGAGGCACAGGTTGCAGTGAACCAAGATCGTGCCACTGCACTCCAGCCTGGACAACAAAGTGAGACGCTGTCTCAAAATAAATAAATACATGAATAAATAAATAAAACGTTGGAGAACATACTGATGGAATACGATGGTTCTTAGTAGATTCTATGGAATTTTGTGGTTATTGCTCCACCATTTTAGAAAAGCTTGTGCTAGTTCTTGATGAGAAAGGACACGTGCTTGCAACCGATCCTGTGTCCAGTGGTCCTGCCCAAGCCTTTGGGCTTGCTCATTTGCGCCTGTGCATTTGTGCACACTTTCAATCCCTCCTTCGCTCTGCTGCTAATCGCTGCTACAGGAGTCAGCCTGTCTCCCTATTGATGTGGGAGGAATTCTGAATGTCTTTCATTGCCAAAGTTCGTTACAACACCTGAGATAGAGCAGACACCGAATAAATGTTTTGTGAATAAACAAATTTATAGACAATAAGTTAATAGATATAAAATACATTGCAAATTAGGACAGACCAGAAAACCAAGCCTGGAAGCAGACAGTCGGGGTTAATGTTCCCATCTACGTTTCCTTCCAGTGTCTTTCAGGTCATGAGGGAGCGTCAGAGTCAGTGTGGAGTGGGCATCTCCAGCGTGTTAAGTTTAGTTCCTGTCTTCAGCGTCATTTCAGCGCTAGCCTCGCCCTCTGCATAATGACCAGACCAATGCAGGCCATGTGCACTTGTTCTTTGCCTATTCCTTAACTAAGGCTAAGTGAATATTAGTTTAGAAAAATTTAGGAGCTGACCTCAACCTTCCTCTAAGCTTCGAATACTATCTGAAGGAAAATTATGGAGGTTTTAGTAAACAAATGAGAGTTCTGCAGGACAGGCACTCCCTTCGAGGGTCCCGGCGCGGCAGCATGGGTGCGAGTCAGCAGGAGGCCAGTGCTAAGCAGCAGTGCTCTTTCCCTGGACACGGCACGCGATCTCCTGCCAGCCCGTGCCCACTTCTCTGAGGTTCCTGGAGTTGTTTGATAGTGCCTTCTCATAAACACAAAGGGAGAACCCCAAGGGTGGAGGGTGAAGAAATGCGTGCCTTAAAACTGGTTTGAAATAAGCAACAAAACTCTACCCTAAGTCATCATGGGAACGCTACAAGGTTAATGGAAGAGAGGAGGAAGGAAGGAGCCGCCTGTGTCTGGGAGACTGGGTGCTATATTTAATATATTAGTGACAGGCCTGATTATGCAGTGGACTGTCTGCGAAGCTGGCTGACCAGCAAAATTGTTTTGGTTAGCAACAATTCCGGGAGATGTGAGACATTCCAGATGGTCTCAACGGCCCAGGACGGGAGGTGGAGTGCGAGTGTGAGATGCGCCAGGCCCGCACACTCAGGAGGCTGCAGTGCCCTCTTTCCTTTGGTAGTCTCAGGGCCCTCCTGCTGACCCTCACTCCGGAGGTGCCCAGAGCCGCCCCACCCCTTCCTCTGTGGTCTCCTACCCATCAGCTCCTTCCCCCACCCCACAGGAGAGGCAGAGGGCAGTGCTTGGACAACCTGGTGTCTGACTTAGAATTAGCAAGTCCAGAGCAAGGCAGCCTCCGATGAGGCACCCTCTGGACACGTGTGAAAGGCAAGGAAATCACCAAATGATGCAATGATGTCCTCACGAGTTCCAGGCACTTCCAGGAAGAGTGCAGGGGAAATGTAACTGGATTCTAAATACACTAAAGAAACACTAGGTAGTTTATAAATGAGAGATTCATCATGGAAGTCTGAGTGCTTCTCTAATGCTACATATGCATAGAATAGACTATGAGTGTCTCTTTAAGGCCATATTTGCATAGAATATATTGCAGGTGTTTCCATACTGTCATATATGTAGAATGTATGTACTTCTTGAACTGCATGTACGTATAGAACATACTGTATTTCCGTAAAAAGCATGTATACAAACACACACACACACACACACACACACACACACACACACTCTTCTCCAGAGTGCATCACACCCAGGTTTTCATTTTACTTTCCATTTGACAATCTGAAGCCCACAGAGGGTAATGATTTAGAATAGGTCTCAGCGTTAGACGGTAACAAATCTAGGATAGGATTTTACCACCCATTCTTTTCTCAACCACACTACCAAGAGCTTAAGTCACTGTATATATTTAGAAAACATCTCCAACCTAAATTGAGGAGTTTTAGAGTCTAGAAAAATACATAATAGCATGTGCACATGTTTCTGCATGACACCTCCTAAGACTGAAGTGTTCAAACCACATTGTTAAGAGAACATAGATTCCCATCCAACCCAAACCTCTCCAGTTTCCTCCTCCAGTTCAGGTTTCAGCCCCTTGGGGAGCTGCAAGAGAAACCAAGCTGGGGATCTGCTCCTTCCTCTCTGACCACCTGCCAGTCACCCTCGGCCCACATCAGCAGCCACAACTGCAGAACCACAAGGCGATGTCACATTTCCTGAGCCAACTCAAGACAATGCCTCCACTCCAGGCAGTGGCCCGCCTCCCTGTGGCCTCCTTCCCCTCCCTCCCTCCCTTCCTTTCTTTCCTAAGCACTGACAACTTGCTATATACCAGATATGAGATTAGGTGCAGAGACACAGCCATGAATAAAGCAAATATAATCCTTGTATTCGGGGAGTTTCAATTCCAGACGAATCACATGTAAAAAGATGGTCAGGGCTGGGTGCAGTGGCTCACGCCTGTAATCTTAGGGCTTTTGGAGGCCAAGGCAGAAGGCTTGCTTGAGTCTGGGAGTTTGAGACAAGCCTGGGCAACACAGCAAGACTCCATCACTACAAAAAATTTAATTTAAAAGAAAAACTAGTGGGGTGTGGTGACATGAGTAGTTCCAGCTGCCCAGGAGGCTGAGGTGGAAAGATGGCTTGAGGCTTGGAGGCTGATGCTCCAGTGAGCGGCGTTTGTCCCACTGCACTCCAGCCTGGGCGACAGAGACAGACTCTGTCTCAAAAAAAAAAAAAAAAAGATGATCAAGTGAATGAGGAATGTAAACTGTCACACATTTCATAAAGAAGTATGCAGGGCTATGGTGGGACTGTGCCCAGGCAGCCGTCCTTGAGGAGGTGACGTTGTGATATGGGAGGGCCTCACGATGGCCCACACCCCAGCACCGTCCAGCGGACCTCCTGCACCCTGGGAAATGCCCTCTCTTTGCGCCATCCTTGGCGGTGCCCACTGAGCACCCAGAAGGGACCTGCGTGACAGAGGCCTGGAGTTGTGAGGATCTTATTTTGGCTGGTGTGGTGGACAAGGCAGGCTTTGGTGCTCTGGCAGAATAGAAAGAACCAGCTGGAAATGAAACCAGGGGGCAGGGGGGTGAGGGAAAGGGCCAAAGGGACAGCTGAAAGGGGAAATGGTGGTGGAGCAGCTGTGGGCATCCCAGTAGAAAGGAGGTCATCATAATTAGGGCAGTTTCTGGACAACTTCATTTCCAGACATTCTAGAAATGACTTGAGGATTCAACTTGTTCATTGGACAAACTATGTAGTGCTCCTGCGGATCCTGGCCTGGAGGTGCGAGGCTGCCTAAGACAAACACACTCTCTGTTTTCCACACAGACTTTCATATCCATGAAAGTTTAGACACCCACTTCCCGTCACAGCGTGGTAAGATACATACTAAGAAAGGAGAGACTTTCTGGAGAAGTATTTGTTTATGAAAATGGCAAGCCATTAAGGCAGTCCTAGCACAGTTCTAGAGAGCCATGCTGGGACTCACTTCCAAGAATCTGTTCTGAAAGGGCAGGAGGTCAGTGAAGACAGCAGAGGGGACCCCAGGCGTTATGCGTGGGAATATTCGAGACAGTGTTTTTTATCTGGGGGAGCAATTGTGACGACAGAAAGGTGTTCTGCAGAATGAGGACACAGGTGCTTCGGTGTGATGGAGCACTCTGCAGCCGTTCACCATCCGGAACAGTAGCAGGCAGGCACAGGTGTAAGATATCAGCAAATCTTTTATCCAATAACAGAGTTCGTGGAATAGCGACGAGGTAACCACAGTCGGAGGAAGGTCCTAATATTCGGTTGCCATTTGACAGAGGACCCTGAAGCTGGCAGTGGAGGGAGTGGGAGCTCAGGCTGCATGATGAAATCCTCGCGGAACCAGAGATTTGAATGGCTACACTGCCTCCTCTCACGATTGTAAAAAGTATCTCATAGCACGAGGAAATGCTCGTGCCATGATGTAAATTTTAAAAAGTGGGTATGGAAAAACATGACTGCCCTTTTGTAGTTAGACACTTCTGGAACCAGAAGTAAATATTCCAAATGTTCCTAATGGCCTATTGTCCTTATGTCACGAGAGCAGTGACTTTGAATTCATATTTTATGCTTCGTTTTCTAAATTTTCAATAGTGTTACTTTCACAATCAAAGAAATTAGCAGTACCAAAAATTTGTGCAGAAAGGAAGAGAAGTTTCTTCACCATTTAATTTTTATTCCTGTGCCCAAGACTGTTTGCATGTTAAAGACTTTTCAAACTTTAAAGCAAAATACAAACATTAGTTATTTTATGACTCACTCTGTGCTTTGATTTCAGTAGGTCTCTTTATCCCTGAGTGTTCTGTAAACCTTTCTGATCCTCTCATCTTGCTGGAGAAGGTTGTTTCCTGTCTTTGAGTACATTTTAGAAATAGATAGAAAACCATAAATTATTTCAAAATAATGAATTTATTGAGATTTCTGTATATGCATTTCTTTCTGCTTAAAAGTAGTTTATAAACTAGTTGCTAGAGAATCACTTTCAGAATGGTCTTCCAAAAACCCCCGCATCTTCCCCTTGTAAGAGTTTGGCACCAAACCTCAGTTCTCCGGAAGTTATTTTGTTCCCTTCAACATATTTTGGAATGTGCAAACAGTCTAGCTAAATAAAAAATTGTTTAATAACTTGAATCAACTAAAAAAAAACCCTCGATTCTCACGCATGTATACTCCCTATCAGACACTGTCACTGTGCACTCTTCCGGGGGAGTCCTGCTATGTCACATCCTTGATGAAGGTCGGTTCTGGATGAGAACCTCTGACGTTCCACCCCAGGAGTGGGTGCCATCCACAGCATCGCTCTGGAGCTGCCTGTCATCTGATATCCCCTGACACTTATCACACATGCTCCTGAAACCTCTCTAGGACCAGTGGCCATTGTGCCCCTATTGGTGTCAAACACCAGAGAGTTCAGCAGGTGACAAGAGCAGCAAAGAGCTGATGACAAGAGTGCAGAAGGACAGCAGAGGGTGTGGGCCCTGCTCTTCCCACCCTGCCCCTGGGTTCTCCTTGTCAAGCTGGTGCTGGCTTCTGCCTGGGCTCGGAGTCGCTTGAGCTACAGCCCTGGGCAAGCACCCTTTGTAGCCAGTGTAGACACCTGGTCATTCCTTCATCCTCTCCTTCCTTTCCTTTTCCTCCCCCAATATATACAAATTCAACAATTTTTGTAACCCAACTTCCAGAGCTGTTGGAAAGGTGGTGAGTGAGCGGGCATGCACTCACATGCCCACGCACGTGTATATGTACACATGCACACACATGCACACACACACAGCCCTCACTTATCCTTGGGTTGCAAACTCCAAGTCATAAGGACTTGGACTCTGGCTCCCTTTTCTTTGCCAAGATTCATATTATTGAGTAAGCGAGAAGAGTTGGGCCAAAACAAATCAAGTGATTCCACAGGCACATTGTGAGGTGCAGAGCTAGCACTTTTCATATTGTGTAATTAAGGCTGTAACAAACATCACACGGGGAATTAGCCTCCAGATTGTGGTAGAAATAAATCTGCTTGGCTTTGAAAAGTTTTCCTTAAAAAGAAATATTTTGGTTCCAGTATCTGTGCAAGAGAGAGCAAGCTTGCTGTCCTTGACACAGGAAGTAGATAACACCTGTCATTAGAATTCAAACCACCTGCTCGGGGGGCCTCAGGGAACGGAGCCCACAGCTGGTCACAGGCTGTCCCCCTCACAGGCCACATTTCAGGCCACAGAAGAGCTTCAGAGTGGGCAAAGTCCTTTACATTAGCACTGCAGACCCCAGCTACATAAATCATCACAAGTTGTGGGATGTCCCCCTGGGGATAAAGAAAGGTTATACTCCCGTCTTCAGAATTGCATGCTGCCAAACGCAGTTTGGTATTTTACAGGCTTCACAGTCTGCTCGGTGTCCTCATTCCCTGTAAAAAAAAAAAAAAAAAAAAAAAAAAAACACAGCAGTAAAACAAAAGTCTTGGTACACTATGTCTGTTCTTCGGAAAGCAAAGCCATCGGAGCCTTCAACCTCAGATTCATGGACAAAAGATTAACCACAAGGCCAGAAGGAACAGCCTCGCCTGGATTTCTCTCCTCCGCCATGAGGCTGCTCTGTATTATTCTTGGGAAAGCCCTTCTTGGTCTAACAAACATCAGTGCTTAACAGACTTCTACCATAAGCATTCTTTTTCTGTTATTTTAAAACGTTTAATGAATTCTGGAGTCTGAAGGAGTCAGCAGGCCTGGCACTGGAATCGTGCCCCCCCACATGCATTTTTGCCATGGAAAGCCTCAGATGCCCTGGGTAGTTCACCCCCAGATTTTTTTGGAACTTCTGAGATAAATTTTAAATCGACTATTGACAGCCTGAAACTAGCAAGAAGGAAAGTTGGAAACGGAGGTGAATGAACTTAGAGTCAACAGTATATGGATCATCTCACTGGGACAGGGATGGAAGAGGCTATTCCGCAGGACCACACTTTCCTGGTTCTTCTTCCTTTACTTGTTTCATTGCAACTGAGACTACGGCAAAGGATTCTGGAAATGTGAAATCACCTCCTAAATATACAGACGGGTGCATGAGGACGTTTGCACGCATCACGTGAAAACGATCCGAGGGTGCAGCCAAGCCTCCTCCTCTCATCCGTGTATGAATTCTTTGTGTATGTGTGCCACATGTCAGGCTGCTTACCGAGAAGTGGATTTTGCTTTCTGAATCACACATGCGGTAGAGGTGCCAGCTCTGATGGAAAGAAAACTGGAGACGCGGCTCGCCCAGCTGATGCCTGTGTTCAGGAACAGGGCCCACGGGCCACCGAGTGCCCCAGTGCAGGGCCAGGTGTGGCTCAGGAGAGCTCCAGAAACCACCTGACTCACAGGTCTCATGAGTCACAGTCCCTCTGAGGCCCATTACCTGTGCCAAACATGAGCGGTCAGTCCAAGAGTCTGGGAGGGAAATGGAGAGGAATGTTGCATATAAGTGAAAGGCCCAGAGGCTTTGAGACTTTCCTCCTGTCCTCAGCTCTGACTCGTACTCATACCCATGCAATATGCATTCGAAGGCACACTTCATTCACACCCAGATGCAGTCCCAGGAGTGCTCGAGTGTCTCTGATCCCAGGGTGTGCATGGAAGCTCACCTTCCTCATGCGCCACAAAGGCTCTGCAGAAAGAGAGTAACGCCGAGCCTGGAGGGGGAGGCAGAGGGAGCCCCACACACAGCTGCGCCTTGCCATCCTCTCTGCTCTCTGCACCCAGCACATCCCCTCCCACCCACACCCGTGCAGGCCTCTCTCCATTCATCATCTCCTTTCCCTGCTGATCAACCTCTCCCTCACCACCGAAGCCTCCCCCTCCATGCAGAAAAGCCCATTAACAGTTATGACCTTGATGGCAACTCCCACTAACTCAACACTTATTGTAGACCAGGTTCTCATGTCACGAGGGAAACACCACATGCATTTTCCTCACTAAATCCTGAAGTTGGTTGTTTCAATGCCCATTTTAGAAATGTGGAAACCGAGGCTTAGGGTTCTGTAACCTGCACAAAATCAGACACAACTCATTGGTGTTGCACAGGCCCCAAGCAGCCTGAGTTCTCAACTCCATGCTCAGGATTACCCATAAGCATCTCACGTCTCAAAACCAAGACCAGGCTTCCCAGAGCAGACATGCTTGGGTCATAGGGAAGCAGCGACTCTTGGCAGGTCTTCTGGTCTACCTCTCTGGGCTCCAGCCTGCCGTCTCCTCCCTCCGACAGGCTCCTCCGCTCTGCCCCTGCCAGGGAGGTCCTTCTACACTTCCTCAGCTCCATCCTCACACCACACCTCGCTGAGCCCTCCCGTGGGCTGCAGGCATCTGAGAACCTTGTTCTGTACCTGCAGTTCCCATGGTCTTCAGGCTGACATCCACGTTCCTTAGCACAGGAGGTCTGTGTTCTGGGCACCACGTATGTCCCAGGCTCATCACTCGCTGTTTTTCTCTGTGACCCCTGGCCCCAGCCTTGTCACACTGGCCGTCATCCCTGCACCTCTGCACACTGCACACTTTGCAGATGCCTTTCCATTCACTCCCGAGAGCCCAGGCAGTATTTTTTCTGGGACTTCTTGGGCATTTTCCATGCCTGCCCACGCCTTGTGCCACAGCCACTGAATGTTCCTCTTTCCTGCCTTCCAGGAGGATTTACTGAGCACCTGTCCTGGATCAGGCACTATGTTGAGAGCTAAGTGTTGAAAGCTGCCCTCGCTGAGTGGGGATCTTGTAGGAAGGAAAGGAATGGACAGGTGAAGCCACATACGGCCCTGTCCCAGAGGATCTGAGCCTGGGGCTCAGAAGAGCCTGCCCTGCTTCCTCATGGTCCGGGGTGGGAGTGAGGGAGGGGTGGGAGCAAAAGGAAAACCTGTGTGTGTTTCTGCTTCTAGTGCATCTCATCCTACAGACCAACTTGAAGATCCAAAATGACATCTGAGCACCTAAATAAAAACTTTCCTGAATTCACAGTGCTATAATCAACTGCCACAAATGCAAGTAACTTGAATTTTAAAATTACATGGAAATTGGAAATTGGATGTTCTAGATCTGTAACTTTTCTTAAAAGCTTTGTTTCTGTTTCCGTGACATACCTGTGAGTCTTTCATGAGGATCACAAAAACAAAGCCTATGCTTTTAAAGACTTTCCCTTCGTCTGGAGTAAAGCGTGGTAAGAGCACACCTGGTCCTGGCCGTGGCTGGGGCTGCCCAGGAGTGAGCGGGCCCGACTGTGTCTGGGGAACAAGCTTCCCTCTCCCTCCGCTTCCTGTAACTCTCCCGGTGTCCTTGTAAGCAGCTTGTGCAAACTGAAACTACCCATGGGCCTGACTGCAGGGTAGAGGCAAATGGGGCTACAATCCCAGCGAGGTGCTGTCGGCCTGACCCCCTACAACAGGAGGAGAAAATGAAAGACCCTGCAGAGCGCCCAAGCAAGCTAGCATGCCCCCGCAAAGGAACGCATGTAATCAATACAAGGACTCTAAAGACTGTGTTTTATAGGTTTTGGGTTGTTTTTCGTTTTGCTTAACTTCCTGGCTTGTATGCTTTAGAAAAGAGAGAGGAGAGAGATGTGGGGCCAGCGATGGGCATGCATGTTCTTACTCTCTCTGTTCTCACCAGCCTCCTCTTTTGATACTAGCTGGAACTGACCCCTTTTCAACCCATAAGGCCTGAAGGAAATGTGATCATAAACCCCCTAATGTGAACCTGTCAGCTGTTCTCAGCTATCAAGGAATAAGCACCGGGCCCTCCATCCCACAGGCTTTGTAAATCATCTCTGCGTAAAGCGTGTCAAGGTGGTCTCCCCCACCCTGTCCCTCCTCCACACTGGGGCCCAGCCTCCGGGGCCAAGACACTGCAGATATCATCCCAGGGAAGTCCTGGAGGAGGGTGGCAGTGAACGACACCTGCTGGGTGGGCAGATGGAGCCCTCACACATCCTGCCCAGGCGTAGACCCCGTGTGGGAGGTCAGGGAGCGAGGGAGGCCCATTCTTGCTCTTGCCCAGCTCAGCACATGCCTGAAAAACAAAGGACAAGGCCACTGTCCTTACAGCCCAACAATGGACACCATCCATGGAAACCTGCCTTCCAGGCTCCAAAGCCTCTGGCGACGCTGCACGCGCTCCTGACGGCAGTGGTATCCAAACCATGGTGAGGCATCCCAGGCACGCTCTGCAGGGAGGAGAGATGGAAGAAGGAAGGGGGACAGAACTCCCATCCTCCAGGCCTGGGGACCCAGGAGGTGACTGTGAAAATGAGCCTTGTTGGAATGAGCACAAAGCCGAACAGTGGGGATCTCGTGCTGGCTTTACCACTTATGGTTTCACATGATAAGACTCTGGTAGAGGGTGGTGGTGAGGGCGGTGGCCCTTGTTCACACGGGCTTCGTCCTGGAGCTGTGCTCACAGCTTGACATGCATTCACACATTCCTCACTTCTCTCACTGCCTTGGATGACGCTAATCTGGTGATGCCCGCCTTGCAGATGAGGAAACAGGTTTTGAAAGATGACACCTGCCCAACCCCCGACAGTAAAGAGCAGGAACACAGGCCCGAGATTCTATATCACAGTCTCTTAACCACCACGTACAGCACTCTTCAGGTCTGTCTTTTCATCTGTAAAATAAGATTAATAATACCGACATTATGGGACTATTGTAAGGATTAAATAAATAATGTATGTGAAAACATCCTATAAAATAAAAATTGTATCTTTGCAAACATTGTTATATAACTAGAAATCAAGGAAGGATGCAGAAGTATTCTGATTTGGAAAGAAGGAAACGCAGAAACAATTGAGTTTAAAACAGCAACCATCCTCCACGCCACACCTGAAACCTCCTCTCTCTGGGAGTTCACCAAATGGGCCTCACCAAAATCAGGATTTGTTCATCAAATATCTGATGCTAAAATTGCTCATCCGAACTCTAAAGTTCATTGTTCCTGGACATCAGGTTAGGGCTGTTGATGTTCATTCTTACCAAAGTTGGTTTCTGTCTTCCAGGAGCGCAGCTTCCAAGGGTTCCCATTTGCTGCACTGCTCAGTCTTAGGAATTTTAAAATACTATAATTTTATTCTCACTTGAGCTCTAGACTTTCATCATGTAGTTCAAATGAACTCAGAGTGTGAGGGCATTTAATTTCTCTCCCAATAGGTCTATTCAACAAACACAATCAAGAGTGTAAAAAAAGAATTCATTTTTATCATGAAATACACAGAAGTGAGATGCCCAGTTACGTCTTTTCTTTTCTTTCTTTTTTTTTTTTTTCTTTTTTTTGAGATGGAGTCTCACTGTTACCCAGGCTGGAGTGCAGTGGTGCAATCTCGGCTCACTGCAACCTCTGCCTCCCCGAGTACAAGCGATTCTCCCTGCCTCAGCCTCCCGAGTAGCTAGGATTACAGGCATGTGTCACCACACCCAGCTAATTTTTGTATTTTTAGCAGAGATCGGGGGTTTCGCCAGGTTGGCCAGGCTGGTCTCGAACTCCTGACCTCAGGTGACCCACCTGCCTGGGCCTCCCAAAGTGTTGGGATGACAGGCGTGAGCCACCGTGTCCGGCCCCCAGTCATGTCTTGCATACAAAAGTCCACCTAATTCCACCCCTGGTGAGTCCTGTTGTGCGCCTGCTGTCAGTGCGCGTCTGCACGCCATCCCCCACTGAAACGATACACAATTCCCAGTTCTAGCAGGAGAAGGTACACCAAAGTTTGCATCACCGCTATCAACAGGAAATAAAGCCTTTTCATTTATGTTTACTCTGAAAAATGCATTTTATTCTTTGTCAAAATCTTAGCTCCCTTGTGTATATTTTCTCTATTTCCCTCTTTCTCTGCCCATCAGCAAATGCTCCTTAAAAAATCTTTCAGAGGCAAGCAAGCTGGCCCTATAGTTGGGGACCTGGGATGCGCCCTAACTCTGCCATCCACCCACTGCATGACCTCAGCAGTGGGAGTGTTTTCAGGCCTCTTTCTTATCTGCAGATGAGGAGCAGGAAGAGCTTCTTTAAGCTTTATCCCAGTTCTGAGTATCAGTGACTTCCCAGAGCCACATGAAATGCCATCCCTGCTCCTCAGAGCTCGCGCCTCTTGTCTCCTGGCGCTTCTGCCTTGCGGGATTAAGAACAGAGCAGCTTGGGGTTGCAGAGCTGGGCATTCCACCAGTGTCCAGCTGGACAGTGAAGGATCCCAGAGCCACAAGATATCCAGTTGACATTTCCCAGGGAGATAAGCCAGAGGGCGGGGGCCGGGAGCCTTCCAAGTGCAGGACATGCAGACACATTTTCACAACACTCTAGAATGTTCCCACTCAAAAGATAAAAACATGAAAATCTTGAAGAGTCTGGATTCCTACTTAACGTTATCAAGATGAATCACTTAAATACAAAGGGGTAGTTTAGCAACTTTGGAAGGGATGTTGCTCTTTCTTAGGCCCCAAAGGTTTCCAAGGGTTTTTTTCTTGGGTTACTGTCTGCAGGGAAGATGTAAGTGATTCTCTTTTCAAAAGGTACTTTTGCTACCAATTAGCCCCAAATAAAAGCTCCTTGACCACAGTTTCTGGACTTCCATTAGCATGAAAAGCACTCTCTTAAGGCAACAGGTATCTAATTATTGATGTTTTAAGATGAAAACCGTTCTTCATTTCACTATAATTCCCCCCACTCCCTCCCCTACTTGCAACCAGAGGGACGTTAAGCATCTGTCAAGTATTTGTAGGCAGGGAAGAATGGCTTTCCTTAGAGTAGCATGCTGTCAAAGACAGCCTGGGTTTCATGTCCCTATAACCTGTATCAGAGTACGCAGATTACTGTGCCACAGATACAGATATAGAAACCGTGATACAGTTTATGCATGTATATATATATACACACACACACCCACACATATACACACACACGTATATGTTTCATCATAAAGGCTGAAACCATTGTCACTCATGAGATATTAACACAACATCTTAAGAAGGTGGTTCATATGACAGAAACGTTTCTCTGGGCTTGCACTTTGCAGAAAGAATCATTGCGCGAAGTTTTTAAATTGCATTAGTTACTCATGAACTTAAATACTGATCTCTGTACTCATGGCCTATCTGCCGGTGAGACGGGGCCCAGGGACGAGGCTTGAGTCAAAACAACAACTGAACTGCCTCGTTCTGGAAGACTCCATCTCCAATCAACTTACACATTCCATATTACACTATCATCTTACACATTCGGATGCCTTCAGAGACCCTAGAACTGCCAGGAAGAAGTATCAGAACATCACCATCATCGCCACGGGCTTCATGGCTGCTAGCATTTATGAAACACTTATGAGACAAATCCAATACTGAGTGTCATATATATATCTATATGCTCATTTAATCTTTATTTTAAAAACCTGTTGGGCCGGTTCTCTAGTTACTCCCTGTCTGAAAGATGAGGAAACTGAGTCTCACCATGGATGAAACAGCAAAGTTCACTCAAGTAGGAATGGGTGGAGTTCACTCACGTAGTCTGGTTTCAGAGCCTGAGACCTGTACTGTTCTGTCTCTATGTGCTATGCTGTCTGTGCCTGCAGTGTGGTGTCAATTCCAGGAAGCACAGGTCCCAGGGACTCAGGGGACATAAAGGCTCAAGGACACACGGCTTCAGGTTCACCTGACGATATTCCAGAAGTCTCTGCATGCAGATGACACAACCCAACTCAAACTAGTACCACAGGGCAGGCCAGTCAGCTCCCACCATGGAGTCAAAGTCAGTTCCCAGACACCACAGTTCTTATACTTAGTAATGCCAACAGAAGAGAGGAACCCGCACCAAACTAGCAACTAGAGGAGATTCCTAGCATGTATTGGCCACACTGAGATTTTTTGCACATCCCTGGGTAAATATTGGACAAAGTAGATGGACTGTGATGATGGGGAAGGTCTGAGGTTGTGATGTCAGAAAGTGAAGTGTCCCTAAAGGAACTGAGGTGGGAAAAGGCTGGCTTCCCATAGGAAACTGGGAGGGCTTTCACCCCACAGTGGAGCAGACAGGAAGTTCACAAGAAAAGAGGTGTTTATGACAGTGGACCAGTAGCAGGGAGGCCAACCTCATAGGAGATGCCGAAGAATACCTGGGAATCTGGGGCTTTTAACAAAAAAGTGCTCGTTACTTTTAAATATTTTTTATACCTTTGGGTCTTTACCATGTAAAGAATTCCAGAGTATGTTACAAATTTTTTTTAAACTTTATATAAAATGAACTTGAGAGTATCTTAAAGAATCATCAGCCCACACAAATGATTTCTGCCCTAAGTGGAAGAATTATAAAATCAGTGAAATGCACCAGTGAGTGCTCTATATACAAGAGAGTCTCAATAAACGCTAGTGTCTGATTTACATACTGAATTAACAAGATTTACATCTTAGTTCATTCACTGTCATCATTCTTACTAATTTTTCATGAGTCAGTGAGTGTATATTTACAAGTGAGACACAATATGATGGTAAAGCTCAATTACATCAGCATTTACATTTTATGGCCTTCAAAACGGTAGTCTGCGGTCCCATTCTCATATAAGACTCGGAACTCTGTTCCACAATTCAGTTCTGCGACATTTACTGCAGGCCTATCAGGCGCATGTGGCGGGTGTTTGTGATAAAAACAAATAAACACCATCCCTGTTCCTGTCGGCAGGGGAAGACAAGTATGTTATCCTGTCTCCTGTTATAAGTGCCGTGATAAACGTAAGCAAGGGCACTCTGGAAGCTCCAATAGGGGTTACTCAACTCAATTTTAACCAATAAGGAATTGAGGCAGAAAGTGGGAGAAAGCATGACAGGGTATGACGTGTTCAGGGGGGCCACAGCAGTTTGCTCCTAGACAGCATACTGCCCAACAGAAATCTGATGGGAGCCGCAAACACAAGCTGCTAGTATAACTTAAACATTTCTCCCAGCCACACTAAAATTAAACATTTCTAGTAGCTGCACTAAAATTGAAAAACAGCTGAAATCAACTTTAAAGTATATCTTATTTAACCACATAGATCCAAAATCTTGCCATTTCATCATGATGCCAATATAAAAATCACTAAGGAGGCATGTGACAGTCTTTTTTGAAATAGCAAGTCTTCAAAACCCAGTGTGTGTTTTAGACGGGTGGCACATCTCAATTTCGACGGTCCCCCGTTCCAGTGCTCAGCAGCCGCTGTGACTGGTACCTCCTGTATTGGACAGCACAGTGCTAGAGCAACAGCTATGAGGTGGGGAGTGTCCAAACAGCTCGGGAGGTAAGCAGGTAGTCAGACAAAATCCTTCAAATACTTCATTGTGTAGGTCATGGGAAGCAATGAGGGCTGCATCGCTTTGAGAACTGGGTGAGGGATGGAATGCAAGAGAAGGAAACTAGGGGTGGGTGGCTATACGGTCCCGCTAGATTTGAAAAAGCCTGAAATTAGGGCCAATGGTAGTAGAACTGGGAAGACACAAATATTGGAGACAAAATGTCTGCAGGATTTTGGTGAAATCAATGTGAGAAAGAAGGTGTGAGGCATGAGTTAAAGATTCTTCCTGGTTTCTTTCTTTTTTTTTTTTTTGAGACAAAGTTTCACTCTCGTTGGCCAGGCTACAGTGCAATGGCACCATCTCAGCTCACTGCAATCTCCGCCTCCCGGGTTCAAGTTATTCTCCTGCCTCAGCCTCCCAAGTAGCTGGGATTACAGGCTCCCGCCACCACTCCCAGCTAATTTTTTATTTTTAGTAGAGATGGGGTTGCTCCATGTGGGTCAGGCTAGTCTCGAACTCCCGACCTTAGGTGATCCGCCTGCCTAGGCCTCTCAATGTCCTGGGATTACGGGCGTGAGCCACTGTGCCTGGCCTTCTTCCTGGGTTCTGACTGAGATAAATGGAAAATATTCAGATCTAAAAGGTGGGGGCTACTGGGAGACTACTGATGGGTACACTCACATCATTCTCCCTTACATCACATGCAGCGCATGGTGAATATAGGTTGGCTCTGGTGTAGATCTTTACTGAGAGAGGAGGGCCGGGCATGAATGATCACCCCAAGGTTATTTCCATGAATATTGTAGAGCTTTGGAGGTTCTCAGAGCAGTCAAGACCTCTAGGAGAGAAGGACCCTTCCCAAATATGATATTCACATTTGAGCATAAAGGGTAGAATCAGATGTCAAACTTGTTTGGAGGTATTGATGCCCCTATCAAAAGGGTGGCATAGCCATGACATCCAGAAGATTCTAGCTCGCCAGACGGTCACAGTGTCCGTATTAACAATCCAGTTCCAGGTCTGCGATGGAAGAGAGCACCTACGTATGGAGCAGTGTCAAAAACAGTCATCCTCTGAAAACCTGCAACTCTGGGACTTTCCAGCATCACCACAAGGTGTGTTTCGTGGAATAAACAAAAAGCTGCAGGGTCAATTATACCCAGGCACCCCCAAGTCACAGCAATGCCCAAGGGGACCTCCATCCAGCTATCCCCAGGCAGGGTCATTGCAACTTTAAAGGGAGAGTTCCCGAGCTGCAGAAGCAAGTGGCCACATAAGATTTGAAGCAGCATTGAAGAGCAAGGCATGGACTGATTGGTTACACGGGAAACATGTTTTAGATAGATAGGATCATAGAAACTTCTGAAGTAGGGATTGGATGGCATTCTTCATTATTCTTTTGACTGAGAGCTCAAATCTTAGGGGGACAGTAAACACTTGGCATTGGGAACTCAGCGGATGTCAGTGTGGGCTTGAAGCGAATGCTACTAGACCAATAAGTTGCTCAGCTGTAGGAGTCGAGCAACGTGCACTTGCTGGGCATGGGCTCAAGCAACGGGCAAGGCAAAGGGTGAATCCTCGCCCCATCCTTAGGTGCTCACTCCGAACGCATACTAGAAAGTGAAGTAGGAGACCAGAAGGATGGAATATGGCTTGTGTTTAAACTGGGGGAAATCCACCACCTCACAGTTATGGAAGCATTGCAGGTCAGCTTTCCAACGTGACACACATATTTGTGCACCAAGGAGCCTTGGCTCATCTGCAAGAGTTTTAAATAACTCACACCCTTGGGTTTTATTTTGAGAAGACTGGCTTCATTCACTAAAACAAGAAAAGGGAGAATATGGAAGGAATTTCCCACAGCAAAATTTCCAATGGAAGAAATATAAATCATGGTCTAGCACAGGAAGAATCTCTTCATCATTTGGGGCTCCAGAGCCATACAATGTATTGCTTCTGAATCAAGAACCCTTGTCATTTGCTCCTGTACACGAATCACCAATGTTACAAAGGATACTAGAAGTCCATGTGCCTCTCTGCTGTGTGGACATAGAGCACAGAACACAAGGAATGCACCAAACCCAGCTTTTCCCCCTTTCTTTCTATTTCATCCAAGACACACTTACCTATTGCTGACCTCATAAACGCTAAAAATAGTCATGTAGCTTCTCCCCCACAAGCCCTGTTTGATGAAACCCATGAGGAATTCATGTCAATGTTTCAGACTCTGAAACATATCAGAGTTATTTTAAGTGGCAATGAACAAATCCCAAATTATATCCTAGGATTCAGACATTTATTCATCTTTATTCAAATATTTTGAGCTGAAACTCACATAAAATAAGATTACCAGAAATTCTAATACTTCAATGAAGGGGTTGGAGGAATAAAGGTGCTGACCTAAGTAACTTTAAAAATAAATGAAGTTTATGAAAAAAGAAAAAGAAGTTCACAGAGACCAGACAATGAAAAAATAATAATATAAATGAAGTTTGTAGGTATAAAGGCAAAATAAATTGTCCATAAGCACTTGACTTTGATTAATAACATTGTTTCCCATGGAGACATGTGTTAACAATTCTGATACCGTATAGAGGTACACAGAAACTGATCAATGAAATAAATGCATGTCAGATGGTGGGAACCTGTTTCTTACTGTTGGAGGGGGGAGGTTACAGGTAAACAAAGGGACAAGGCTAGAATCATTCATGGGGTAATGGATGAAAGTGGAGACTAAGAAACTCCTATTTCATTAAATATATACATATATATGAGATACATAGGTAGATGGATAGATGATAGATAGATGGATAGATAGACAATTATGTATAGATAAGTGTATATACAGGGGTTACTATACATTCACATATTTCTTGCTGTGTAGGCTGAGAAGACCCAGAAGCAAAGATACCACAATAGCAATAAGCACACCCGGCACCCAGATCTTGGTTTTTAGCACCATTGACCAAGAAAAGGAATCAGGGCTCACTGGAGAAACTGTTTCAAAGACTGGAACAGGGAATATCAGGGGTGCTGCCAGACGTATCCACCAGACAAAGCTGGGATAAAGTTGAGCAAAAAATAAATTAATACTGGATCATGAGGGAGAAGAGACAAATATGTGGAAAATAATTCTAAATAATTTATGTAGCCATTTCACCCTGAAGGAGGTGAGCCTAATTCCCCACTCCTTCAGTGTGGTCTGTGCACAGTCACCTCGTTCCAAAGAGCACAGGAGAGGAGGGGTGGCTTCACAGAGGAGACACCTGACCAGCACCACCACAGCCAGACGATCAAGGTCCACATCGGTGGTGATGAGTCGTGTTCATGGCATGTAACCTTCGTATGATGTGATGGAAATGGCAGTTTATCTCTGGGCAGAAAACCCACACCACCAGCCTAATCATGAGAAAAACGTTTGACAAATCCCAATAGCAGGACATTCTGCAAAATACCTGACCAGCCTTTCTCAAAGTTGCTAAGCTCATCAAAAAAAAAAAAAAAAAAAAAAAAGCCAAGTCTGAGGAATTGTCATGGCAAACAGCAGCCTAGGGAGACACAGTGACTACATGTAATGTAAATCCTGGGACAGAGAGAGCCCATAAAGTAAAAACAAAATCTATCTAGATTTTAGTTAATAGGAATGTGTAAATATTGGTTCATTAATCACACTAAATGTACTATACAAATGTAAGATGTTAATAATAAGGGAAATTGATTATGGAGTATATTGGACTTCTCTGTACTATATTTGTAATTTTCTGTACATGTAAAACTTTTCTAAAGTTAAAAGTTTACTTTTAAAAGCAAGAAATGAAACAAGAAAAAAGGTGATTATAAATCAACTTTCTAGGCATGGTTCACATTTTGGGTAAAGCCTTTATCTGCTCTTATGGAACGGAACTTACACCAACCTGCAACTGGATTAATTATAAAGAAAAGAGGTTTATTTAGCTCATGGTTCTGCAGGCTGGAAAGTCCAAGATCAGGCAGCCAGTCTGGTGAGGGCCCTGTGCTGCTTCAGCTCACGGTGGAAGGCAGAAGAAAGGAGGTGTTTGTGAAAAAGACTACACAGGAGAGGCAGCCTTGCTTTATAACTCACTCTCTCAGGAATAAAGCCACTCCTGAGGGATGGCATTAATCAGTTCATAAGGGTTGCGGCCCCAGAACCCAAATGCCTCCACTGGGCCCCACCTTCCACTCTGCTGCATTGAGGACCAAACCTCAACATGAGTTTTGGTGGAGACAAACCATATTCAAACCATAGCAGTACACAGACACACGGTCACATGCTAGGAAAGAAGATGCCCATCTCTACTTAAAATTCTCCAAAAAGTGGCAGGACCATGACTTCTATGGGAGACAAGAACAGTGATCAGAGGGTGCAGAGTCCTGGACTCTGAGGGCAAAGGAGAGTGCTCCTCACTAGTTGTGTGGCAATACACATTCCAGCTGTATTTTTACACACGCCTTCCTTATTACAAACCCAGGGCTAGCTTTTGGTCTCAAAAACATGCACACGAAGCTGTAACTATTTATTTGCACTGGGGAGAAAAATTCTGTTATCTGTTGTATACTGATTTAAAAATATGTCCATGATTCTTTGACACTCCATCCTGCAGTAGATGGAATCTAATTCTGCTCTTTTTGAGGATGGGCTAGACTTAGTGGCTCACTTTGAATGACCTAAATAAAGCAGACATGACAGTGATTGACATCACACACTGCATCATAAAAAGTGTGGTGCGCTCTCTTTTCTGGGTCACTCATTCTGGGGTAGTTAATGGCCCTGTCTAGAAGCCACTGTGCAGCCCATGGAAAGGAACTGAGACCTCCAGCTGTCAGCCGCATGAGCGAGTCTTCTAGGAGGCAGCCCTCAGCCTCAGGGAAGCCTTCAGAAGGTACAGGCCCTGCTGACCCCTTGCCTGCAGCCTCATGAGGCGGGGTCCTGAGCCAGAGCCTCCCACCCAAGCGACTTGTGAATTCCTCATCCTTAGACACTGTGAGATCATCCATTTTTCTTGTTTTAAGCCAGCATATTTTGGGGTAATTTGTTAGGCAGCAGTGGATGACTAATACATGATGCTACATGCATGGAGCATGTGAACGTAGAAGGGATGGACCAGAGATTGCTTGAGTCTGGCTTTGTTCTCCCACTTCTATAGAAAGCTGGAAGTAATCCCCATTCTCGCTAAAGATAACTGGGACCGCAGAGCAAATGAGGCAGAATTGGTCAGGTACAGTGTCTAAAAATTTGGAAGGAAAAATGGTAACTTGCATGACTCAAAGAAAATTCGTATCTACAAATTATATGTCTGGATTTTATTGAAGCATATAACAAATGTTTAAAGATTACCCTGTGAGAAAACTGAATAAATGAAAACTGAATAATGGGTGATGGTAGTATATTTGAAAGTCTTATGAAATGATCTGGATAGATAAGAATAATGTGTAGGAAATGAGAACGTTTAATAATAACAGATGAGAGTTCTGCATTGGGGTTTTTAAAAAAACAACTATATAAATGCAAGTTTGGGAAACCAGGTTGTTTGCCTTTTGGCAAATGAGGAAAAACCCGTCAATATGAGCCACTCTGAGAAGGAGCTGTCCAGAGGGCTAAGGAAACCTTTTGCAGAAAATGGGGGCTGGGGGTGAGATCCACTGAACTTTGAAAGGAATCAAAATTCAGCCCCAGGACTTGCCCTACCCCAAAGCCCCGAGATGCCAGGCTGGACTTCGAGGCAGGGAACCAGCCCGTGAGCATCTTGGCCCCAGCGCTGTGAGGACCATGAGAGGAACAGAAGAGGTGTCAGGTGGAAGCAAATCCCAAGGTGGGGTGGTGAGATGGCCTCCACCGTCTCAATGGAGCAGGCAGGTCTGTGCAGCCTTGCTCTTTACAAACGGAGCCCAGAGCAACGAATAATATTGGAGTGAAGAGTTTTATCTGAATAGAGAACTATCCAACAGTGAAATCAACTGCCTTGAAAAGTCAGGAGTGGTGAGCAAGGCCTGTAGGACAGGTTGGGGGAGCCAGACAGTCTGCACTGCAGCTCAGACCACACCGAGCCTGTGCAAAATAGGGATGCAGGCTAGGCACGGCGGTTCACACCTGAAATCCCAGCACTTTGGGAGGCCAAAGCAGGCAGATCACAAGGTCAAAAGTTCCAGACTAGCCTGGCCAACATGGTGAAACTTTGTCTCTACTAAAAATCCAGAAATCAGCTTGGCGTGGTGGCATGCACCTGTAATCCTAGCTACTAGGGAAGCTGAGGCAGGAGAATCACTTGAACCCAGGAAGCAGAGGCTGCACTGAACTAAGATTACACCACTGCACTCTAGCCTGGGAGACAGAGCAAGACTCCATCTTTAAAAAAAATGGTAATACATTCATCTGTAAGATGGGATTCCTACCACAGGTATGACTAATAGTACACCATGATTGTTTGAAGACAATGAAATGCCATGAGGCACAGAAAGCACTGCCTGAGATGAAATATGCACAATCTTAGTGTCCCATTGCTAGAAATCTTCAAGGCAGGGTCCAGTTGGTAATTCTGAGGAAGGATGCCAACGTGCAGCAGGAGTTTGGACTACACCAGTGGTTCATAACCTCGGCTGCACATAGTCATCTGGCTGCTGTAACATTTTTCTATACTCAAGCCAGACCTCTGTCTAATCAAATCAGTCTCCCAGTGGCACGGTGAAATCTTGGAACCATGTGGCATGAAATGGTCAAAGGTATGAGGTCACAGCTGGGTTGGGCAGTGTCCGTATTGCATCCCAATTCTCCATGGGATTCCGATGCACAGCACAGTGTGCAAACACTGGACTACGAGAAGTCCAAGATCCCTCTCAGCTCTGTGCTCCTAAAATTCTGTATCTGGATTCCCAGGAGCTATTCCATGGAGCCACCCATCGGTACTCCTGTTTTCTTGGGGGCGTCTTATACGGGCAATGGACTTTATCCAGTTCCCCTGGCTCTCCGTTTGTGAATTGCAAGTTCAAGGCCTCTGCACCGTGTCCCCGACTATAAGACAGGAATAGTAATGCTGACTGCTTACAATGATGATGAGGAGTGAATAGAGGAATTCATGTGAAATGCCTTACATATCTTCCAGGCAGAGGGAATTAATAAATAGGTGCTACTGTTATTAATGCCGGTATTAAAGGGCAGACTTGGCCTGTTTAAAGATCACCTAAACTAGTGCAATCCATAAATAAATTTGATATAAATATAATATCATAATTCAAAAAAAATTATTTTAAAATGCACAAACATGTTAGCTTAGTTTCTAAAACTTGTGCAAGAAATAATACATATGGTCATTTTTAAAAGGCTGTGGAGGTTTCATGATGTTTTTTATAATTATTAACCAGGTTCAATTTTGCTATATAATTAGAATGATTCTTCCTAGGTTATTTGAAATTCCAAAAGAATATTTTTAAAAATTGACAAGGCAAGTTTTAAATCTAAAAGGCTTCCCACATCCAATCCAGAAATGTTAAAAGAATGGGATTAAGATAAGAACAATATCAAAAGCACTGTTAGCGAAAGAAAAAATGATAAATAAAAAACTTTTCACCTATGAAAGGCACTAATATAGGATGAAAAGACAAATCACAGATTGAAAGAAAATGTTTACAAATCATGTTTCTTTTTTGTATTTGTTTCTTTTTGATAGAGTCTCGCTCTGTCATCCAGGCTGGATCTCGGACCACTGCAACCTCAGCCTCCCAGGTTCAAGCAATTCTTGTGGCTGGGCCTCCTGAGTAGCTGGGATTACAGGTGCACGCCACCACGCCTGGAAAATTTTTGTATTTTTAGTAGAAACGGTGTTTCAGTATGTTGGCCAGGCTGGTCTTGAACTCCTCACCTCAAGTGATCTGCTCACCTCAGCCTCCCAAAGTGCTAGGATTACAGGCAACAACCACCTCACACAGCCCACAAATCACTTTCTTATATCTGATAAGAAACATATCCAGAGTTTATAAAGAACTCTTAAAACTCAACAATAAAAAATAGCGCTAAAAAGAGAGGCAAATTTCAACAATGATGTATAGATGATAAATAGCATGTAGACCCCAATTATCTTTACAGAAATACAAATTAATATTTTAATGAGTTACTACTACATACCTGTTGGAAGGTGAAGGTCCTAAAACCACATGGTATTAAATGCTATCTAGAAGGCAAGACAAAAACTATTCCTATTCATTGCCAGTGGGAAAGCAAAATGTCTTCCAATTTGGAAGACAGTTTGGCAGTTTCTTATAAAGTTAAACAGACTTACCATAAAACCCAGCAATTCACTCGTAGGTGTTTACTCAAGCGTATTAAAGAGGCATGTTCATGACAAACCCTGTACACAAATGTTTATAGAAGCATTCTTCATAACTGCCAAGACTAGAAGCAACCAATATTGGATAAACCGCCTTGGTACTTTCACATAATGGAATATTATTCAGCAGTACGAAGAAATAAAGCCACTAAAAGACATGGAGAAAATGTAAATATGTGTTGCTAAGTAACAGAGGCCGGTCAGTAAAGGCCCCATACCAATAAGTGCAATTATAGAATGTTCTGAGAATGGCCAAACTACAGAGACACTAAAAGGATCAAGGGGTGCCAGAAATGTTGGGGAAGTGAAGAGAGTTTAATAGGTGGAGCATGGGGTTTTATGAGTTGAAACTACTTTGTATGATCCTGTAATTGTGGATACAGAGTGCTATTTGTCAGAACACATAGAACTTTACAGCCCAGAGAATGAATCTTAATGGATGCTAATTTAAAACTAAAATTGTTCAGGAGGTCAAGGCACCCCAGGATGGAATGCAGTATGTGACCAAAGAATCTAACTGTTTTAACAACCTTCCCAAAAGGGCTAGGGTGGAAAAGCGCTGACTTAAGCACCTCTAGGAATGAGCAGGGTCCGTAGGACGAAGACGGAAGAAATTGTCCATAAGCACTCTACTTTAGTTGATAAAGCTGTTTCGCAGGGGGGATGCAGGTGAACAGTTCTGATACTGCTGCAGGTGAACACGGGAGTGGATGGCAGATGGTGGGAGCCTGCTTCCAGCTTCTTGCTGTTGATGGGGGCGTTAGAGTTAAGCAAAGGGGAAAAGCTAGAATTACTCATGGGGTAATGCAGGAGAGTTAGAGTCATCAGTTTGAATTTCTGTTTTGATTAAAATAGACACAGCTAGTTTTATATATAATTATTTATGGATAAGTGTATATACCAGAGTTATTATACACACACACATACCTCCACACTATGTAGGCTGAGAGGACCCAGAAACAAAAATACCCAGGAGCACCGTGTACCCACATGGTTTCAAATACTGTTCTCCAGTGAGAAGACCCAGGGCACACTGAAAGAGCTGAGTCTAGACCCGGGATACAAAACATGTAAATATGAGCCAGGAGCATCTTGTAGTGCCAGAAAGTAACGAAGTGATAAAAAAAACTTTTTTTAATTGATGTGGATATGTGAGAGACACAGGAACCAACTGAAATAGGTTCCAATGGACAAAGCTGGAACAATTCAGGCAACAAAATTAAGTCATGCTGGACCATAACTCGAAGTATAAAATAAATGTCCATTAGTCCATACCCATTTAAATAAATGAATGCCTGAATGAATAAATAAATAGTTGGGGAAGAAGAGACACATCGCCTGTGCAGAAAAATTCCAAATAATTTATGTAGATATTTCACCCTGAAGGAGGTGAGCCTAACCCCCTACTCCTTCAGTGTGGGCTGTGCAGTCACCTCCTTCCAAGAAGCACAGGAGGGGAAGGGGTGGCTTCACAGAGAAGACACCTGACCAGCACCACCACAGCCAGGTGACCAAGGTCCACATCAGCAGTGATGAGTTGTGTTCATGGTATGTAACCTTGGTATGACGTGATGGGAATGGCAGTTTATCTCTGCACAGAAAACCCACAACACCAGCCTAATCATGAGAAAAACATTTGACAAATCCTAATAGTAGGACATTCTACAAAATACCTGATGAGCATTCCTCAAAGTTGCTAAGCTCATCAAAAACAAGCTAAGTCTGAGAAATTGTCACATAACATCCTTCCATAAGAGAAACAAGGGCTCCTTGGAGAAATGGCTGATCCGAGGCCTACGGCAGGGAATACACAAGATGATCTTCAGCATCTTAGAATGCCAGAAATCAAGGAAATGCTCCCAATGGCACGAGGGGCTATGTCCACTAAATGTAATATGGTATCCTAGAGGGGGACGCTGGGACGGAAATAATGCAAAAAGGTGAAAACAAGAAAACCTGAAATAGGTATTGGCTTTGTGAATGTCTGTGTGCCCCAGAGGTTCATATGCTGAAACCTAATTTCTAATGTGATGATATTAACAGATGATGCCTTTGGGAGGTGACCATGTCATGAAGGTGCAGCCCTTATGAATGGGATGAGGCCCAGAGAGCTGCCTTGCACCTTTCACCACGTAAGGACACACAGAGAAGGGCTGCCTGTGAGCCAGGAAACAAGCTCTCAGCAACACTGAGTATGCTAGCAACTTAGTCCTGGACTCTGCAGCCTCCGGAACTGGGAGACGTAAATATCTGCTGTTTTTCCCTTCCCTAGTCTATGGTGTTTCAGTACAGCTGCCCAAATGTACTTACATCGTTAATTGTCACATTCATTAATCACAAATGTACCATACTAATATAAGATGTCAATAACAGGGAAAATTGAATATGGACTATATGATAACTCTCTGTACAATTTCCAGTTTTTCTGTATATATAAAACTCTTATGAAAATTAAGTTTATTTAAAAATTTAAAAGAAACTGCATATACACTGTACTATAGTAGGTAAATCTGTTTTAACAATTCAGAAAGTACTTTATGTCTATACTAGGGTTGAACAAATATATGAATGCCTGGCAGACAATAGGGGCCTGGTTTCTCACTGCACAACAAAAGTTATTTAAAAAAAAAAGCAAGAGAGCAAGTCTAGAATTAATCCCAGGCTACTGGACTAGAGTCAGAAATATCAGTATAAACTTAACACTTCGTTTATCATTATATAGAGAGATATACATGAATACTGAAATAATTATAAATACATGTGCACACATGGGTTAATATCCACTCATGTATTTCCTAGCTCTGTCTGTTGGGGAAGGCCTAGACAGAGTGACGCCCCATTAGCAATGAATACAAGTATGGCCAGATTTTGGTTTCTACATAACATCTTCCAATGAAAGAAACAAGGGGCTCCTTGGAGAAAGGGCTGATCCGAGGCCTATGGCAGGGACTACACAAGATGACCTTCAGCATCTTGTAACGCCAGAAACCAAGGGAGCGCACGCAAAGCAAACAGATGAAGGCATGCCTAAGGGACCAGAAACCAACCTGAGAGCGCTCCCTGTGGCCAAAGCTGGAAGAATCTGAACATCAAAACACGAAATATAACATTGGATTATAGCTTAAGGAATAAAATAAATATCCATGAGTCCATACTGATTGAGATAAATCATTGAGTAAATAAATAAATGGGGAAGAAGAAACGAATTGTCCTTCCAGAAGCATTCCAAATAATCTGTGCAGATTCCCACCCAGAAGCGGGATAGTGCCCCTCCCTCAGTGTGAGAGGGACCCGGTGACTCACTTCCACAGAACAGGGTGTGGGAAGGGAAAGGCAGTGACTTTGCGGTGAGGATTCCTGGCGGGCAGCACCTCAGCCTAGTGATCAAGGTTAACATCAGTGATGTCATATTCACACCATGTACCCCGATAGGAGAGGAGCAGGGAACATTCCTTGTGTGATATTCTTTCCACAAACCTGTAACCCCAGTCTAATCATGAGAAAACATCAGACAAACCCGAGCTGAGGAACATTCTACTGGTTTATCTGACCACTACTCTTCAGAACTGCCAAGGCCATGAAAAACAAAGAAAGCCTGAGCGACCGCCTCAGAGGGGGACTCCAGAGACACACTGTCACGTGGCATCTTCAGTGGGATCCTGGGACAGAAGATGGCATCACTGGAAAAGCCTGTGAGATTTGAATAAACTCTGGAGCTTGGTTAACAGTAATTTACCAACATTAATCTCTTAAGTTTGACAAATATAGCACAGTTATGTAAGATATTAACACATGATACCATGGAGTGAAGGACAGGAATTTTCTGTACTTGTAACTTATCTATAAAACCAAAGTTAGGCGGGGCGCCCTGGCTCACGCCTGTAATCTCAACACTTTGGGAGGTGGAAGCGTGTGGATCACCTAAGGTTAGGAGTTCAAGACCAGCCTGGCCAACATGGTGAAAACCCGTCTCTACTAAAAATACAAAAATTACACAGGCAAGGTGGCAAGTGTCTGTAGTCCCAGCTACTCGGGAGGCTGAGGCAGGACAATCGCTTGAACCCAGGACGCGGAAGTTGCAGTGAGCCGAGATCGCACCACTGCACTCCAGCCTGGGTGACAGAGCGAGACTCCATCGCAAACAAACAAACAAACAAAATCCGGTTACTTTAAAATAAAAACTTCATTAGAAATAAAAATCAAGGCTGGCGCAGTGGCTCACGCCTGTAATCCCAGCACTTTGGGAGGCCGAGGCGGGCGGATCATGAGGTCAGGGTATCGAGACCATCCTGGCCATGGTGAAACCCCATCTCTACTAAAATACAAAAAATTAGCCAGGTGTGGTGGCTCACACCTGTAATCCCAGCTACTCAGGAGGCTGAGGCAGGGGAATCTCTTGAATCCAGAAGACGGAGGTTGCAGTGAGCCGAGATCATGCCACTGCACTCCAGCCTGGCAAAAGAACAAAACTCCATCTCAAAGAAAAAAAAAAAAAGAAATAAAAATCAAACGTTGTTTTATTCTCTTCTTTTACATGGTTACAGTGTAATTTGTCAAGACTGTGAAGGTGCAACGTGTTCTTGTTTTTGTGGTCCATGTACTCTTAATGGCAATATGTATCCGAAGTGTCCATCGTATCTGACAGGACTGTCAGGAAATGCTTGGAGGCACAGAGACCCCCGGCCTGCAGTCATCCTGCACCCGCAGTGAAGCTCAGGCCTGTGCTGCAAGTAGTCACTGAATGAAGCAAAAACAAATCTGGGGGTGTCGGTTTGGGGGCAGCTGAACTGGGAGATCCTTGTGGAAAAAAGTGGCTTCCCAAAGATCCAAGAAAAATGAAAGGTACAGTGGCTCTAGCTCAGAATGATCCGGGGGCTCCTGGAGCCTTTTCCAACATAGCAGATGTCCTAGAGAGCGGCTAAGGTGTGGGGCAGGAAGCGGGATACCAGGACGGCCTTGGGCCCCTCCACCCGATCCCTGCCGGTGCACCGCAGGCCCTGGAAGCTGGGCTGGGCTCCTGAGCTTGGTGCCCAGGCAGTGGCCAGGACCCTGGGAGCCCCGGGGCTTCCCAAGGCAGGAGAGGGCAAACAGGCCACCATCTCTTACAATCTCACCCCTTCACTCCTCGGAAGTTGGAATGTGTCATATAGAATAACATCTTAGAGTCAATGGAATTGCTATAAATTACATTCCAGAGAGATGATTAATAAAGTTGACTAAAGTCTATGGGAAGGGGGAGCGGGTAACACACACATCCTAGTGACTCTCCAGGACCCAGAGAAGAGAATCAGCAGCACCTGCTCTAGGATCCAGAGGCTGGGAGTGAGGAGGACGAGAACCCCAGCCTGGTCAGCATGCACACGGCAGACCGGGCAGCTGCCCTGAGCCTGGGTCTGTGCCACCCTTTTTGTCTTTCCTGCACCACTTATGGTGTCCCAGGTCCTCACACACAGACACCAGTGCCCTCTGGACACTACCTGCAAGTCCAAAGCCCCCGTGACCCCTCAGCAAGTCTCCTTCTTCCTCTGATGCCCCACAGCCCGGCTTCTCATAGCCGCCGGCTCTCCTCCTCATCCATCTCTCTCTCTCTCACACACACACACACACACACTTACACACCTCTCACACTCATGCTCACAGTCTGGCACAACAGAGCACACTGACGCACAAAAACCACTCACAAAAAAATAACACACACACACCTCACACACAAACACGCACTACATACACACACACCACACGCTTTGAGTCAGTCACGTCTGCTCACATGCTCACACACTCATTTGTACAACCTATCACACACAGATACACTCAAACACACTTAAACACATTTGCACACTCACACATACCCACTCACACACTTGTGTGCTTACACACCTCTCACACATGCTCACACACTCATTTGTACAACTTATCACACACACATACATTCAAACACACTTATGCACATTTACACACATCACACATACCCACTCACATGCTTAAACACCTGTCACACATGCTCACACACTTGCACAGGTCTCAAATGCTCCATACACTCACACACCACACTCACACTTAAACATACATACTCACTTGCATACACTACACAAATTCTCATACACTCACACATAGCCACACAATTTACACACATCACATATTCATACACTTTCACATGCATAAACACACACCACATACATACTCATAAATACATCATTATACACACAGACACACACATGTTCACACACAGACCACATGCTCACAGTCTCACATTCATTCACATGTCACACGCACAATGCTCACACATACATTTTCACACACTCACACATGAATACACACTTACACACTCACACCTACACACGTGAATCACACACCCCGCGCTCACAACACTCGCACAAGTTGGCGCCAGTTCCCAGCTCAGGTTGTCTGACCCAGATCCAGCACCGGGAGTCCCTGGGGTCCACTACTTACAAAGCTCTAAAATAAATGCCTTTCCCTGAAAGCCTGCTGGGGACACCAGAGGTTTCCCAGGCTCTTTGAATCAGGTCCTCCGAGGGGAGATCAGGAGAGGGTCTGGCTGGAAGGAGGAGGCCAGCACTGCCCAGTCTCCCGCCCCTCCCAGACCCCAGCCGACGCACCACGGAGGCGCCTTTGGAGAGGCGCCTGGCCTCCCTGTCCTGAGAGCTGGCCCTGGGACATGCGGACTGTGGGTCCCAAAGCCAAGAGAAATGGGGTCCCCGGGATAGTTCCCCTGAGCTGTGCCACCCTGGAGGAGACACCTGCTATGGCCATGCCCTGCCCAGCCTGCAGCGAGTTCGCGGGGGCATGGATCTCCGGGGTGTTCACCAAAGCTAGGCTCTCCACAAAGATGCGGCCAGCACTTGCTGCAAGTCAGGTGCCGTCTCAGGGCCGGGCTGTGCACTAAGTCCCCTCTGCTCATACGGCACAGATGCGATTTGGGGAAAGGGACAGGGAGGCAGCAAAGACCACCCAAAGCCACGCCTGACTCCGACAGCCACTGAGCAGGCCTGGAAAGCCCAGAGGCCATGGCAGGTGCTGCCCTCGGGTTACGGCTCAGAAAGTCCTCTGCAGGGGCTGACTTCAGGGTGCTGAAGGACCCAAGCGTGGGGGGGCAAGGGCAGGGTCGCCCTGGACAGGGAAACAGCCAGGCCCACTTGGAGACCAGCTCGCGCTCCAGGAAGAGGAAGTCCAGCTATGGTCAGGCCGGTAAACGTGGGCAGATCAGAGCTTGGTAAGTCAAGACAGGGCAGAAGGGCCACACTGATGTTATCAGGATGCTGGGGCTTCCTGTGCAGCGGGCGGTCATCTGATGACAGTTTCAAAAGATCTCCAGGCAGCTGCGTGGGGACTCTGTGGTGGAAGGCCAGGGGCACAGGGAAGCCACGTGGAGGCCTGTTGCCGGCCTGGGCGGACAGGATGAGGGGGCTGAGGGCGGTGGGGCTGGAGGGAGGAGGCTCAGGCCCCGGTGCACTTGGAGGGAGAGGAAGCGGGGCTAGTCAGCAGGCTGGGTGTGTGGGAGTGGGGACGGAAGGAATCGCGGAAGCCCCATTGTTTTCACTGAAGTGAACTGAGTGGGTGGTGGTCTCATTTCCTGAAATGAGAATTCTGGGGGTGGGGGGAAGGAGAGGGGGCAGTGATAAAAACCTAACTTGCATCCGTGTTAACTTTGAAATTCCCATTGGATACCCCAGTGGGCATGGCAAGAAGACAGGTGGAATTGTGGAGGGTGGTGCAGGGAGGCTGACCAAGGATGGGGAAGGACTGAGAATTTCCAACCCGGCCCTGGATGAGATCGCCTGGGTGCCAGCTCCCTGTGGAGGATACAGGGGCCCAGGCCGAGCTTGGTGTGCAGGGGAGAGGGGACAAAATGAGGCTGAGAGAGAGAGTGGCAAGACAGGGGGCAACCCTCAGAGGGCAATGAGGTAAGATGCAAGAAGAGAGGCTTCCCAGAGCCCGGCTCAGCACAGAGCAGGGTGCACCCAGGGCGCCCCACGGCCCCGGGTGCCTGCGCCAGAGAAGCCTGATCCAAGTCCCTCTGGTCACACTCTTCCCCTCCCCAGGTTTTTTCATGGAACCAAAAAATCTCTCCACATGCAAAGCCACCCTCTTGAGAGGCGTCTTCCCTACTAATGCAATTCACCAGGCTACAGCTTTGCAAGACTTTCTCTGCCAAATACAGACTTCATCTCCCAATTGCCCGGGGGGTATGCCATGGACTTTGACAAAGCCTTCATCTCCCTGTCCCCACCCTCTGTCCCCTGCCATGGATTATGACCTCACATTATTGCCCTCCATGAAGGCTGTAGAAGCCCCCAGGGAAGGACCCTCTCCCTTCTGAAGGCACATTGTGTCTTTGCATCACCGTCACCGAGTCATGAGCATTAGCTCATTCAACTTTAATGAGCTTAACACGCAGCAGGGGTGCAGCAATTTTGGAGAGTGAATTGACTTCAATTGTCAGCTTCCAGCCGGCATGACATCACCAGGTCTCAGCAGAGGAGCCCATGGCCGTAAGGCTTCCCCATGCTCTTCAGGATGTCTCTGAGGCCTGAGGCCGGGCAGGACACAGTGAATTGATGCTTATAGATGCATTTTCTGGGAAGAGAGTGCAGACTTTTATTGGAATTGTCAGCGATAGATACGCTTTTTTTTCTTCTGTTGCATTACAGCTATTGATTCTAATCTTATTCAACTCTGAACAATTCCAGGGAAAGGGCTGTTGCCTTCACTTCCTGTTGCTGATTTGAACAGACACGTGGCACATTTATCCTAGAATCTGGCTCCCCCTGAGTCCTTCTTCCTGGTGCTGAGTTCTGGATTCTTGTGTGGCTTTGGTCTGGGGTCCCTGTGTCCCTGTTCCTCCAGCCCGTGTTCCAAGTGATGCAAGCACTTCACTGGAACTAGCTCCAAATAGCCACCTCAAGCCTTGCCCTGTCCTGGGATGGAGGTTTGGAGCCCAAGAAGTCTGCATACCAGGTACCAATGTGGATCTGCAAAAACAGGAAGCCCCAAAAATGCCATCCCTAACAGAACCCCATTCGAACTTGCTGGGCCTTTTAGACTGTTTTTTATACAGCCTGGTGGTATCTGTTAAATCCACAAACATTTGTGGAGCACCTGCCAGGTGTCTCCCGTAGGCTCCACATGCCGTTGTGAACAAACAGACAAATATCTCCACCGTAATGGAATTTACCTTCTAATGGAGCAGATGGTAAACACAATAAGTAAGGAAATGTCTGTAGTATGTTAGCTGGGGGATAAGTGCCCAGGAGAAAAGGAAATAGAGAATGACCGTAGTGATAAAGAGTAGCATCACAAACACTTGTACGGCACATGCCACACTCCAGACTGCTCTCAATATTCTCTGTCGCCAGGCACAGCGGCTCACACTTGTACTCCCAAAATTTTGGGAGGCTAAGGCAAGAGAGTCACTTGAGCCCAGGAGTGCAAAACCTACCTGGGCAAGATGGCAAGACACCATCTCTACTAAAACTTAAAAATGAGCCAGGCACCTATAGTCCCAGCTACTCAGGAGGCTGACACAGGAGGATCCCTTGAGCCCAGGAGTGCAAGGCAGACATGAGCTATTATTGTGTCACTGCATTCCAGCCTGGGCAACAGAGCCAAAGATAAATAAATAATGAATGTTCTCTGTGCATTTGCTCATTAAAACCCTCAGGACAACTGCCTGAGGTTGGTATTGCTATGATTCCCATTTAAATATGGTCAGAATGGGGCACAGAGGTAAGTACCTTGCCCAAGGTCATACAGCCCTAAGTGGTGGCCCAAGGTGAAGGAAAAGGAAGCCTGGAACAAGGGGGAGAGACCGCGGCCAGGGAAGGCCGCTGGCACGCTGTGTGCTTGGTGGTGTGCTGGCTGAATCTGGTCATTGCCGGGAACCTTTATGGTTAGCTAGAATCCGGTGCCTGCTGGAGGAGCGAGCCAGTCACGGGAGCCAAGGATAGCTTCTTTCCACCTCCCTGCCCGTGACTGCTTTTTAAGAAAGAAAGGAGAAATCAAAGAGAAAGAGCATACACAGAATTTGAATGCTATATAAAACCTAATGTTTGTGGAGCAATGGAAAAATAAGCAGTGTGGTGAAGTAAACAGGTAACGAAAGACTAGCATATGTTTACCTAGATGTGAAGAATTGTTTCCAGATCAAGTGGTTTGGAATGAGAACTTCCACACCTTGAATATAAACTCAGATTTGCCAACTGTGAGAACCATTTAAAATGCTACTTACTTTAAAGGATGAGAAGCCTGAAAACATTGTTTAGAGAAGAAGAGAACTAGAAGGACAGTGGGCACATGTAAGCCACGGTATTGTACAGGTTCAGCAGAACAATGGGGAAAAAATAGAAACAATTGGTCTACACGGTGACCTCCACCAGCCCCCTCTCCGAAGCCAAGGAGTCTTGCTCAAATGATGTCTGATTGAGAGCTAATGATGAGGGGAATGCCAATTCCGTATTTCATGTCTCCGCACATTAGCATTGTCAAAGCCCCACAGAGACGGGATATGGAAAGACCAGCCCGACAGGCGAGGGAGGGGAGCCATGCCTCCTGGAACCGTGCCAGGCAATGTGGAAGTCATTGAGATTTACCAGCATCATTTCCATAATCGATTTTGGATGCACAATAGTTGAAGGTTGTGCCTGGATTCCCCTTTGCTAGCATTCTGGGGTCACAGCATCAGCATATAAGGTGGCCAGCCTTCGGCTTTTGCAGCCGTTTGTGGAGTCTTTATGGAAGCAGCGTGGCCAAGAGATCCCGGCTGCGTCACCCCGTCTGCAGTGTGTGAGGCTGGAGTGCTGGCCCCGGACCTGTCCAGTCATGCCTTTGTGGTCAGCTATTCATCTCATCTGCTACCATGGTAAGAAATGGTTTTTATAAAGCCCTTTATGAGTTATGAAAGTCCATTATTTTCCAACTGAGAAGGTAGACATCAAACTGCAGAATCAATGAGGCAGTAATGGTTTTGAAACCTGAGTACAAGCAGTGGCGCCTTCCACTGTATAAGAACGAATCAACGTGGCCCATTTCCCCTTCCCTAGAACACTGAACTGCGGAGTTAGATAGGCAGACGGTGCCCACGACCATGAGCCTTTCACCTGCTTCACAGTGAACGAAGCTCACCCCAGAGCAGGCTTACACCCTGCAGAGGGCTGCGCCAGGTCCACAGTTCTCAGGGACACCCTGAGTTCATCCAGGAGGGGTCAGACATTTGCCTACACCAGGCCAATGCTGGAGTCAGTGTGGAGGGGAGGGTTACGCCAAGACCACTGAGTCAGCACATTGTGGACCAATAATAGCGTCTCTCCAACAGGGAAGAGCAATGCCCTGAAGACTGCTGGCCGTGTGTTCAGTGATTCTCACAGAGCACAGAAAATGAAACATCAGAGAAACTGCCCTTAGGCAGGGCTGGCAAATATCTCCCCCACTGGGCCCAGGCCGACTTCACCTCCAGGTCTTCCTCCGCACACATTCCACAGCCCAGCCAGTCCTCCAGGGCGGAACTCAAGATGAATCTATTCACCGTCTCTGCTTGCTTGGCAGTGAGGGAGGATACACAGCTGAGGTCCGGCATCTCCGCCACAGCTCCTGGACCAGGTGAGGGTGGGGAAGGAGCAATGTGATGATCCACGCTCTAGTTTCTTGTCCAAGGCTGCCTGTGGCCGATGTGCTGCCTATTTGGGGAGAAAAGGGAAACATGCAGGCTTGTCTCAGGTGTTCCTGGAGGATGTGAGATGACCACCTGTGGCTGGAAAACTCACGTGGTTCACGAAAGCGCATGACAGCTGGACCTGAGACCCAGCTTACCAAGCGCTAGCTACGTGACCTCACCCCTCAGTGTATTCATCTCTGAAATGGGGATAGTACTAGCACTGGAGAACAAGTAAATCAGCCAGCGTGTGTAAAGTGCTTAGAAGGTGCCTGCTGTGCAGGAAGCAAGCACTGGCCACTAGCTATCTCTGTCATCGCTGTTGTCCTCAATGAGTACAACCAACAGCTGGGCTGGGGCGGCTGAAAGTGACTGGCAGTAGAGGAGGTGAGAACACAAGGAAGGCCCCAACACAGAGGGGCCAGCGGCCATGCAGGCTGAACTCCAACAGGAGCAGTGGCCGCAGGGGACAGCCTCTACCCTGGAGCTGTCGTGCTGCGCAGGTGGGGTGGGCAGGGGGCTCCCATGTAGAGCACAAGAGGAGAGGGTTGTGTTCCCAAGTTTGGGAGGAGCTAGAGCAAAAAGAGACCTGGGCAGGCCCAACAAGGCCTGGGGACTCCAGGTCCTCCACAGACGCAGTGCTTCCTACCAAAGCAGGTTCCCAAATCCTGGCTTCTTCCTGCCTCTCGACCATTATCATCGCTCCTTCAACCATCAGAGAGCCCAGAGTCTCATCTTTCAGTGACTTATGAAGGCTAGACTATTACTCAGAATCTCCACTGTAAATCAGACTAGTGTTAGGATAAACACTAATGCTTAAGGCAAAAGCCTTGGGACTCAACGAAGGAGTCGACATGGTAAGGCGTCCCTCTGGTGCATCATCCCAGAAACCTCGTCTGACACCCTCCACCACGGGCCCTCCACACGGGAGGGGATACCCAGACAGTTGTGCACACAGAAACGTTCATCCACACTGGTTTGCTCTGCAGTCCTGGAAGGCCATCAAACGGAGCGGGAAAAAAAAAGGTGTCCTGGGGCAAAGATAAAGTGCGATTCGATACCCCGATCTCCTGTAAGCAAAGTTCTAATTAGCGGAATCATTTCTTCAGCAATAGTACAGAGAGACTGCAACAGATCTGAAACTTCGATAGGCTTTGTCCAACCTGGCAGAGTGGATTCTTAAATCTGAAATCATCCACAGCAGCCACTTTCCGAATTTGGCCAATTTTCAGACCTAAATTACCTCTGGCTCCACAGTAGCATCTGCCCATGAAATCAGCTTCTACCAAAAGGTTAAACTCTCCAGCAGCAATTATCTGGAACAGCCTCAAAACTACATTTTTGCCATTTGAGACTTTTTCCGCAATTGCCAGCCATCTTGCCTGTTAGCATGCCTGTGGGAAGGACAGGCTGGCGGTTATGGCGTTGAGTCCCTAATTGAAGTTGTTGTCCTTGAATCCTTTATGACCATCAGACATAACACCCGGTGAAAATGACGCCAACTGCATTTAGAGTTATTCAAAACCTGCCACCTCGCAGAGGAAAAGTTCAGCCCACCCTCAGGGATGCAGGTCTTGACTCTGTCCTGGCTGAACTCTCAACAATTCTCCTCTGCAAACTCCCAAAAGGAGACTTGATGATCTCTTCCACATAGCACTTAATGAGAAAGCAAAAACTATTTTCGACTGAGGGAGGATTTTTGCAAAGTGGAAATCAAATCCATTTGTTAATCTTCAAAAACGCTGGGCTGTGCAGATTCTTGGGAAGGTCTGAAGCATATGCATCACAGCAGCGATGGACTCTCAGCAAATGGACCCCGACAGCTCCAAAACCAAGAACTTGCCTGGAGGAACTCCTCCCAGCAAACGCTTCTCAAATGGCCAGCCTGGGTCCTGTTCGCCATGCCGGCTGTGCGTGCCTATCACCAATAAACATTATAACATCAACCTTCTCTGTAGAGTATATGGGTGATTTTTTTGCACAGAAATAAGAATTGTGGTTTACAACACTGCAGTGGTCTTAAGCTCAAAGTCCTCATTCTTCAACCCGAGAGTTCTTTATTTTGGTTACCCCCCAATTACATGTAACACAGGCTCCATCAAGATGACAGTATGTGTTCACTTGATTAAAGTAAGCCCGCGGGCAACAGGATGGATTCCTAACCACTATTTTACTTAAACTAGAATATATGAACAGGAAAATGCAGAAAACAAATCTGCCAGACAATGTTTCAGTTTTCTCATGCCTCAAAATTATCTGCTCAGGCCAGGGCTGTTATTTTCTCCAATGCGAGTCCTTGTGAGGGCAAAATCAGCGTTGCCTTTCCCATACACCCTCATCAGACGGTTTCAGGCAGAACTTTCCTGCAAACACTGAGCCACATTGACCCAGAGGGTCGGTCAGTTTGCATTTGCTCGGCCCTGCCTATTCACATGGAGTTGTGCTAATTTCCATTCACCTAAGAAGTAAGTATTTCCCAGGGCTGGTTCCAAACCCTGCTCGTATGAACTTAGATGATTCTGTGAAAAACGGAGAAGGCTCCAGATATCTGAGACAGCTGCAAGGCATGTGCTCCGAAAGCCTCTGTGGAAAAGCAAAGTTTTCTGTGTTTCAGTGAAAACACCCATGAGGTTTCAGTCCTCCCTCCTCTGAAGAGGCAGAGGAGACATCCAGCCACTTTGGGTTTCGACAGAGGAGGTTTAAGAAGTTGGGCAACGCCAGCACCAGTGAACCCTCTGGGACCGGGAGAGCAGCAGCGTGGTTTGGTTTTCAGTCGCCCGCTGCAGCGGGAACAATGATGTGGGGGGTGAGATCAAGTTCAAGAACAGCACACACAAGCAAAAATCTAATTGTTCCTGTTGTTACATTCTGAACATCTCCTCCTCTGTTTTCTTTTAAAGAGCATTGTTCAGAAGGTTAAATTTGTTGGCTAGACATCCCCTGAAAAGCTTAGTAACTTGGAATTTTGGTGGCCATAGTTTTCTTCCTGTGTGAGCTTCCCTCCAAGGTTAATCTTAAATATAAGAATCTCCCTCCTCTTTCCTTCCAAATCCTCTTTTCTTTCCGAGCCATCCAAGTACATGGTTAGCCTCCATTCCTGTTCTCGGTGGAGTATACCGTCATCTCTGCCAGACTTCCTCCAGCTGCCGCCCATGAGCGCATCTGCTGTAGAGTTCCCCACTTGAAAGATGTCCCAGAAAGCCTGGCCCCATCTTATTCCCGGAGGAATCCCAGAGCCCTGGGAGACAATGGCTAACAGCTGGTCCAGAGACTGTTGTACAGACTTTTGAGGCCACAACTGGCAAATTGTAAGGATATGATGGAGTGCAGGCAGACTGGTTCGCCTGAGCTGATCCGGACCAAAGACAGGGTGGGGGAAGAGGACAAGTGTCTGTGGCTGAGGACGGAGCAGGCTGCTACTTCCATCCTGCACGTCTGTCCATCCCTAGTGCTGGGTATCTGTGATTTGTTTTCAAATTTCAATAGTTTGGGGGGTACAGGTGGATTTTGGTTACATGGATAAGTTCTTCAGTGATTGTTTCTGAGATTTTGGTGCACCCATCACCCTGAGAAGTATACACTGTACCAATGTGTAGTCTTTCTTTATCCCTCACTCCCCTCCCACACTTTCCCCTGATTCCCCAAAGTGCATTATATCTTTTTTTTCTTTTCTTGAGACAGAGTCTCGCTCTGTCACCCAGGCTAGAGTACAATGGCTCGATCTCGGCTCACTTCAACCTCTGCCTCCCAGATTCAAGCGATTCTCCCACCTCAGCCTCCCAAGTAACTGGAAATACAGGTGCCTGCCACCATGCCCAGCTAATTTTTGTATTTTTGTAGAGACAGGGTTCCACCATGTTGGCCAGGCTGGTCTTGAACTCCTGATCTCAGGTTATCCACCTGCCTAGGCCTCCCCAAAGTGCTCAGATTACAGGTGTGAGCCACCGCACCTGACCCATTATGTCATTCTTACGCCTCTGCATCCTCAGAGCTTAGCTCCAGTTTATAAGTGAGGACATATGATATCTGCTTTTCCATTCCTGAGTGACTTCACTTTGAATAATGGTCTCCAGATCCATCCAGGTTGTTGCAAAGGCCATTATATTGTCCGTTTCATGGCTGAGTAGCCTTCCATGGTGTATACACGCCACATTTTCTTCCACTTATTGGTTGATGGGCATTTAGGTTGGCTCTGTATTTTTGCAATTGCAAATTGTGCTGCTATAAACATGCTTGCAGGGCATCCATGATAATATAATTGTTTCCATCTTGGTCACTATCTGCCACATCATAAACACAAAACGATGACTTCACAAGAGGTTGGGCCAAATGAGAAGCAGAACTGTGAGGGAAGGAATGCTTGTTAAAGTAAAACTATTCTCAATAATTGAGAGAGGAATTTTAGAAACTAACTCTGGCCAAGAGGTTTTTTTTATTTATGTTCTCAGTATTAGAGCTGTGTCCAAACCATCCCTGCTGACACAGCCATGACAGCTAGGATAAACAAGTCTTCGAGAAACTGTCTGAGGAGCCACATGGGAGCTGCCGCCGGGCCTTCCCAGGAGCTCCCTGACTTCCCCTGCCCACTACCTTCCCACCACAAAGGTGGACCCATCCCCTTATGATTTTGAAACTAAAGTGAATTTAACATGCAGAAGCCATGTTTCAGGGTGGAAAATAGCTCATCTCTACTGGAAAACACTGACAGGCCATTCGATTCATTGCTGAGCAAAAATCAGAGTGAGAGTGTCCAAAATAAGGCAGCAGGAGGAAGGAACTCACAGGCGTGGGGAAAGGTCATGTGGCGGCAGCGTTTGCTCAGCATTCCCCGAACTGCCTCCCCGACCAGCAAGAAGAAACGAAGGACAGTCCGCCAGCACCGCCACTCGGAAGACTTGGTGTAAGGAGAAGCTGCGGCCCACACTGGTCCTATTGCTCCTGCTCCAGTAGCTTCTGCAAGCTTTGGGATCTCCAGTCCCATTACTAATACAAGTTAGCATAAACATACCTTATCCAAACACAGAAGAAAAGATGCACAGTATGTATAAATACATACTATAGATGCATAATACATAAAGTGTATTAACTAACCTAAAGATCTCGTGGCCAGGTACAGTGGCTCACGCCTATAATCCCAGCACTTTGGGAAGCCTAGGCAGGTGGATCACCCGAGGTCAGGAGTTCAAGACCAGCCTGGCCAACGTGGTGAAACCCCGTGTCTACTAAAAATACAAAATTATCCAGGCGTGGTGGTGTGCGCCTGTAATCCCAGCCACTTGGGAGGCTAAGGCAGGAAAATTGCCTGAACCCCGGAGGCGGAGGTTGCAGTGAGCCAAGATTATGCCGTTGCACTCCAGCCTGGATAACAAGTGAGAAACTCTGTAATACAAAAAATAAATACAAATAAAAAATTAAATAAATAAGATTTTGTATAAAAATATGAAATTCAGGCTAGACAGCAAACAAAGAATGCAATGCACTTGCAGCTAACATTTCCCCAATAGTGCATTAAAGGGCACCAGGGCTGAACTCCTGATCCCGTCGTCATAAACAGAACAATGGGAAAAGTAAAGATTTTAGTTTTATACACGTATATTGAACCCAGGCACCAACAGATCTGATAGCACATTGGTCATCCAGACAATTAAAAGAATCTCGGCCAGGCGCGGTGGCTCACGGCTGTAATCCCAGCACTTTGGGAGGCCGAGGCGGGCGGATCGCGAGGTCAAGAGATCGAGACCATCCTGGTCAACATGGTGAAACCCCGTCTCTACTAAAAATATAAAAAAATTAGCTGGGTGTGGTCGCGCGTGCCTGTACTCCCAGCTACTCGGGAGGCTGAGGCAGGAGAATTGCTTGAACCCAGGTGGCGGAGGTTGCAGTGAGCCGAGGTCGCGCCACCACACTCCAGCCTGGCACCTGGAGATGGAGTGAGACTGTGTTTCAAAAAAAAAAAAAAAAAAAAAAAAAATCTCACTGAGTTTCCAAAAAGGGTATTCAGGAAAAAAGTGTTCTGGAAACTCCATGCCCCCCCCCCGCCCCTAGTTACCCCAACCCTCTGAAATGGAGCTGTCCCATTTGCACTGAACACCTCTGCAAAAATTTATGATTGGAATCATGTATGTGAAAAGAATGCCACCCTAGGGGACCCAGGGATTGCACTCTGGACAGAGGACGGTGTGGGAAGGAGCCAGGTGGTCTTGCGGGAGATGCTGCGAAACTGAGATGCGGCTGCACAGGAAACACTTCCTAAAAGTCAGAAGAAAAAGTTTGTACTCAGCAGTCGGGGGAGGGTGAGAGGAAATAACTCACAAATCCGAATTGTGTCCTACAGTACAATATATTCCATCCTGATCAACCAAATCTGGCAGGAAAAGTACTTTGACTTTTATATCCTTTTCTGCAGACAAAGAGCTCTGTGTGTGGCTGTGTATTTGAATAGGTGCGCTTGCGGGACAGCTGCTGAGAGGTGACCCCGTGCTTGCAACAGAAAGAGCTGATGCTACTCCTGCGGGAGCCGCACACTGTCTGCCAGTGGAGGGCCCACCTCAGAGACAAATCCAGACTCACATCGTGTCACACGTTCCACAGACATCTAACAGGAATGGAAGAGTTTTCTAGAACCTCCAAAATACTGCCTGGGTTCAACTCGCCTTGATCAGTTACTACCTTAGTTACTCTCAGCAAGTAACTGAATCTCTCTAGGCCTCAGTTTTCTTATCTGTAAAATGAGAAAAATAATAGTCCTTACTTAATGCAGTGGTTGTGAAGATTAAGGAGTAGGTGTAAAGCACTTAGACGGGAATGATCTCTGGAGAAATGTCAGCTGCTGTGGTTGTGGGACACAGCAGGACATCTTTGGGCAAGTGGTGGCTGATGTTATTGTTACAAGAAAGCCCCTCTCCCCTGCAGCAACAATGAACAACAATCAGCAACTATTCCTGAGCTGAGAACGCACACCCACTTAGAGTGAGCAGGCTCTTATATGCTCCAGGTTTCACCGTATCTGTCACTTTCATATTTCTTCTTTAAGAGATGATCCCAAACTTTCCACAGGTACTTTTATTAACACTTCCCCAGTTAACCTGCAAACTCCACAAAGTCAATTTCTTTTTATACCTTTCTCGATTTGACAGAAGCATAGTCAACAGGTGAGGAGGGAAATGAAACATTTGGTTATAGAATCTTCATATCCCTTACCCGGCTACAAAGAGATAAAGAGACCATGGCAGAACCCTATGTGAGGAAAGGGAAGGAAGACCGGTCCTGTGATTGTCAGAAAAAAAAGTTGTATTTGTCTGAAATTGACAAAGATCCTCTTCTCGAATCTAACGCTTGGCTTCTTTTATTAATATGTTTTCAATACAATCTACTTTCAGCTTCAGAGCAGAAATTGACAGTGTCCAAATTTCTGCCCAATTTCCGAATCTGTTTATAAAGGTTTATATACTATTCATTTTTGACACAAGTTTTATTGTGAAATTTGTACATTCACATGCAACTATAAGAAGCACAGCAGAGAGATACCTGTTCCCTTTACATAGATTCCCCCAATGCGACACCTTGCAGAACTGCAGTACAATAGCCCAGCATGGCACAGACATTTCTGATGTTAGAACACCACGTTTTGACATTATGTAGCCACACACCCATTTACTGGCCACACCTGCTACCTCCCCTAATCCCAGCCAACCACTCATCTAGTTTCTGTTTCTAAAATTTTGTCACTTCAAGATGTCAAACAGATGTCACTTTTGGGATTGCCTTTCTTCACTCACCATCATTATTCCTAGGAGACTCATCCAGACTGTTATGTGTGAATAGTTACTTCCTTTTTATTACGACTTGAGCCCCATGGTGTGGACTTGCCCTGGTTTGCTTAGTTGTTCAGTCTTTGAAAGACATCTGCACTGTTCTAACTTTGGAACTTTACAAATAAGGCGCTATGAACATCCCATACAGGTTTTTGTGGGAATGTAGGCCTTCATCTCCTTAGAATCTGTGTCCAGAGTGCACATTGTGGGTTGCACTGCCTGTTTAGCTTCTTAAGAATCCACCATGCTGTGCAGTTTTACATTCTGTCGGGCAATGTGTAAGTGGTCTGAATTTTTGCCAGGATTTCGTATTGCCACTATGTTTTACTTTAGCTATTCTGATCAGCGTGTAGCAGTATCTAACGGTGCTTTTAACTATCATTTCCCTAATGGCTACTGATGAAAGTCTTTCCATGTGCTCATTTGACACACACACGTATATATATATCCTCTTCAGTAAAATGCCTTTTCCTGTCTTTTGTCTATGTTTTAATTGCTCATTTTTCCATTATTCAGGTTTACGGTTGTTATGAATTTCAGATATGGCCCTTGGTTCGATACACGGCTTGCAGATATCTTCTCTCAGCCTGTAACCTGTCTTCTCACTCCTTTAACAGGGTCTTTCGCAAAGCAGAAATTTTTAAGCCCAATTTACCAATTTTTCTATTTATGGGTCATGCTTTCTTTGGTGTCAAATCTAAGAGCTCTTTGCTCAGCTCTAGATTGCAAAGGTTTTCTCCAATTTTTTTCCTAAATGTTTTAGAGTTTACATCTAACTCTGTGATATATTTTGAGTTAATTTTTGTACAAGTGTAAGACAGACCAAAGTACAATTAGTTTTTGGCCTACAGATATTCAAATCAATCCAACAGTATTTGTTGGAAAGGCTATCTTTCCTCCCTTAGATTGGTTTTGTTATTTTGTTAAAGATCAGTTGGGCATATTTGTGTGGGTCGATGTCGGGGTTCTCTATTCTTTTGCTTTGATCAAAATGCCCATCCATCTACCAGTATGCCACAGTCTTGATTACAGTAGCTGCGTGATGCGTTTGAAAGCAGATGGACTGATTTCTCCTACTTTATTCTTTTTCAAAATGGTTTTACCTATTCCAGTTTCTTTGCCTTTCCATATGTCTTAGAATAATCCTGTCTATATCTAGAAAATGTCTTGCTAGGATGTTGATAGGAATTGCATTAAACTTGTGTATCATTTTGAGGAGAACTACGTTCTTATTACATTGAATCATCAGATCCATGAACTCAGTCTCTCCATTAAGATCTTCTTTGGTTTCTTTCAGCAATATGTGTACTTTTTATCATTCAAGTCTTGAATTTTCATTTTTGACTTATTGATTGTGAGTGATATTTTTAAAAATTTTATTGTCCACATGTGCACTGCTAGCATGTAGAGATACTACTGATTTTTAAGCATGTAATGTAGACTTGACCTTGTGGAAGTAACTTACTAATTCTAGGAGTTATATTGTAAGTTCTTGAGCATTTACACATAGATGACCAGCAAATAAGACAATTTCACTTCCATTTCAGTCTGTGCTTCTTTTACTTCTTTTTCTTGACTGTCACACAGGGTAGAACCTCCAGCACTACCCTGAGTAAGGGATTTAAGAGCTAACATCTTTGTCTTTACCTTTGGTGTAAGGTAATTAGATTCAGCCTCTCTTTCATTTTCAGATGTAATGTTAGCTGTGGGCCTTTTGCACTTGTTCATTCTTCATCAAGTTGAGAGAATTTCCTTTTTTCCTATTTTTCTGAGAGCTTTTAATATGAATGGCTGTTGAATTCTGCAAAATGTTTTTTATGATCATATGTATGCTATTGTAATTTGTTCGACTGATAGGGAAGATTGCACTGATTTTGAATATTGAACCAGCCTTAAATCCCTGAATAAAACCCACTTGGTGATAGTGTACAATTTTTCTGATACATTGCTAAATCTACTTGCTGATAATTTTGTTAAAGAATTTTATATTCCATTATCCCTCTGTAGGGACAATGGTCTATAGTTTTTTTTCTTTTTTTACTCTCTTTTTCTGGTTTTAGTATAAAGGTAACACTAGTTTCATAAAATGAATTGAGAAGTGTTCTCTCCTCTTCTATTTTCTGGAAGAGATTCTACAGAATTTATACTAATGCTTCTTTATACATTTTGTCAGCTGAACCAGTAAACCAGGCTTAAATTTTTTTTTCAGGAATCCAATTATGAATTCAATTTGCTTAATAGTGATAGGATAAATTCAAATTATTTCTTTCATATTGGATAAGTCCAGGCAGTTTGTTGGTTTTGAGGAATGGGTGCATTTTACCTATGTTGCAAAATCTGTGTATGAAGAGCTGGTCATGGTATTCCTTCACTGTCCTTTTGATGTCTGTAGGATCTAAATGATGTCCCTGCTCATCTGTGACAATGACATTGGTGATGTTGCTAAGTTGTTTCTTCTTTCCTTTTTTTTCCCCTCAGTGGTGTTTGGTTTGTCAATTACATTGATCTTTTCAAACAGCTGGCTCTTCGTTTCATTGTTTTTTCTCTATTATTTTACTGTTTTCAATTTCACGTGATTTCTGCTTTTATCTTTAGTATTTCTTTCCCCTGTTGGTTTCAGATTTCCTTTCTTCTTCTTCTGTGGGCTCTTAGAATGAGATCTTAAGTTACCAATTTAACATTTTCTTCTTTCTAACGTATGCATTTAGTGCTATCGATTTCTGTTCCAGCATTGCCTTAACTGAGCCCTAAAAATTTTGACATGTTGTATTTTCATTTTTGTTGAAGTCAATGTATTTTTTTTTAACTTTCCTTTTCACTTCTTCTTTGACCTATGGATTATTTAGAACAGGTTGTTTAATTTCCAGGTGTTTGGAGATATTCCTGTTGGATTTTTGTTTTTAATTTCTAGTTGTATCCAGTCATGGCTGGGGAATACTCAGTATCGCTTCAGTTTTTATACTTGCTGAGGTTTGTTTTACAGCCCAGCATGTGGTTTATGTTGCTGTAACATCACTGGGCACTGACAAAGAATATGGTTTCTGCTGCTGTTGGGTGGAGTGCTCTACATATGTTAATTAGATCTTGTCAATTAGACATTGTTGCTCCTTGTATTTCTTTGTTGATTTTCTCTCTATTTGTTCAATCACATGTTGAGAGATGGGTAGGGAAGCCCTCAAGTATAATTACATATTTATTTATTTTTTCTTTCTGCTTTATCTATTTGCCTCACACATTTTTCAACTCTATTTTTGGTATATTTGCCTTCTTGATACATTGGCCCCTTTTTTATCTGTACATAATTTCCTTCTCTGTCTTTGCTCTGAGGCATACTTAATCTGATATTAATACAGCCACTTCTGTCTTCCATAATTAATGTCTGCATGACATATCTTTTTTCGTTATTTTACTTTCAATCTGCCTATACAGTAGTGTTTGAAGTGGGTGTCTTGTGGACAGTATATAGTTGGCCATATTTTTGAATCCACTCTTCCAATTTCTGTTTTTTATTTCAAATATTTAGACCATTTATATTTAATTTAATTATTGACATATTAGGGTTTAGGTCTGCAGTTTAATTTTTTGTTTTCAGCTTTTTTCTGTTTTTGTTTTAATTGTTTCCTTTTTCCTGCCTCTGACTTTTATTTAAACATATTTCTAATTCCATTTCTTTTAATCTATGGGTTTTTGTTAGTGAAACTTTTAAAGTGGTTTCTCTAGGTACTATACTATATACACATTTATCACACTTTTATTGGTGCCTTCATTTTACCTGTCCAAATAAATTATAGAAATTTTACCTCCATTTGTGTCTCTTTACCTTCCCCACTTATAAAATAATTGTCATAAATATTTCCTCTATAGCCTTCAAACATAATTTGGAAACTCAAAAAGATGAAGAAAACCTGTTCTATGGATTCATATTTTGGCCGACTATGTTCTTTCTTTTCTCCTGATGTTCTGAGTTTCCTTCTCTGATCACTTGCATTCTGTTTGGAGAACTTATAGCCGTTCTTTAGGGTAGGTTTGTTGGTGTCAGATTCTCTTTGTTTCCCTTCATTTGAAAATGTTTTGGTTTTCCCCTCATTCCTAAGAAAGTTTTCACTGGGTTGGCAGTTCCTCCCTTAAAACACTTGAAAAATGTTCTGCCATTTCCTTATGGTTTTCATGATTTCTGATGAGAAATTATTTGTCATTAAAGTTGCTTCTCCTCTATGGTAAAGGTGTTGTTTTTTTTCTGACTACTTTTCAATATTTTTTCTTTGTCTTCTGTTTTAGAAGTTTAATTATGATTTGCTTCAGGTGTTTGCTATTTGAAGGTATCTCAGCTTCTTGAATCAGTAGATTAATTTCTGTTGCCGAACTGGAGGAGATTTTAGCAATTGTTCCTTCAAGTGCGCCTTCTGCCTCACCCTTTTTCTCCTATCCCTGTAGAATCTGATAGCACGAATGTTCAATCTTTTGTTATATTTCCACAGGTCCCTATGGCTCTCTTCCATTTTTATTTTCTTTCTGTTGTTCAGATCAGTTAATTTCTCTTATTTTTTCTTCCAATTCACTGATTCTTTTCACTGCTCCCTTCCTTCTGTTCATAAGTCCATCCACTTCAGTTATTTTATTTTTAAATTCTAACATTTCCATTTGGTTCTTCTGTATATATTTGCTGAGTCTTTTTTTTTTTTTTCACTTTTTTCAAGTGTGTTCAAATTGTTTATTGAAGTGTTTTTGTCATGGCTACTTTAAAATCTTTTCAGATAATTCTGATATCCCTGTCTCTGGGTGTTGGCATCTGTTCATTGTCTTTTGTCCTTCAGTTTAGGATCTTCCTGGGTTTTTGAATGGTGAGCAATTTCCAGGTTCAAGTGATATTTCCTGTCTCGGTGGGCATATTCACATTTTGAGCTTGGGTATTCTGATTTAGCTGATTTTTTTTTCTTGTCAGCACTCCCGCAGGGGAAGAGGGGCAGGATGCAGTGTCATTACTACCAGGTGGAAGTAGAAGTTCCTGTTCTTCATGGCATCTCTGTTGGTACCCGAGGGCAGGGCAGGGATGTCGTTTCTCATCACTGCCAGGCAGATGTGGGAGTTCCAGCTTTACCTATGATCTCCACTGGCACCACGGTGGGGTGGGGGTGGGGTGGTCTAATTCTCCTTGGGCCAGAGTGAAAGTCCTGCTGTTCCACCAGGCGTCTTCTGATACTACCCCAGCTGGTAGAGGGGAGGTACCTCATTACTGCTGGGTAAGAGCGAAATCCAGGCTCTCCACATTGTCCCACTGACACAGGGGGTGGCAGGGGCTCATTACCAGCTGGTAAAGTTCAACAGTCCTATTTGACCTTCTCTGCCACCATCTGGGTAGGATGTGGAGGCGTCTCATTACAGCCTGCCAAGTGCAAGAACTCAAGCCCCCTACTCCCTTGCTGGCATGAGTGGGGCTGGGCCCAGCTTGCTCAGGGGCATTTGGCTACAATAAAGCAGTGTTGTCTTGGAGTTTTCGGCCTTGCTGCCCTTTTCCTGGCTTTGGTTGGAGAGAACATGCTTCTCTTGGGGCTTTTTGTTCTCAGTCTATTACTGTTTCCAGTTTCCTGGCTTCTTTAGCTCCAAGTCTAGGACATATGGGGCCAAAGAAAACCCAGGGAATTCATGACTATGTCTTCTCTCTTGTCCCAAGGTCCACAGTAGATCTGCCTTCTTCTCTCCACCATTCACAGTCTCCTTATGATTGGCTCATGAATAATGTCCTGCATTTTCAGTTATGTTTAGATGGAGGAACGGGGAAGAATATGTCCACTGCATCTTGCTGGAACCTCAATTCTCACATTTTTAATCTCATGACTTTTAATATAACTTAAACTACTAAGTGAAATGACGTTATATGGCCATAGTGAGATAATTTAAAACTCAAAATTAATGTCAAAACCACCATATCATTGTTTATACTCTGATAATGCAGTTTTATATTTTATAAAGAATATTATAGAATATCTCTGTATTTCATACAGAATATTAAATAATATAAAGATTGTATATATTTCCATAAATAAGCTTGAGAAATATAAATGATTTTTTAAATAGTACATAATGGAAAAAGTAAAAACATATGCATATTCACATATTATGTATATAATATATACACTATATATATAAAGAAGATGCAACTCTAACTTTACAATGGCACCATTGAAAATGTTCAATCAAAATACTTGTTAAATCTTTATTTTATGAGGCACTCCACTGGATGCTGTGGAGGGTATAAACATGAAAAAGACAGAAGTCCTATCCTCCAAGAACTGGCAGTGGTTCATTTAAATACATGAGATCCAGAAACACTGGATTTTAACTGAAGGGTTTGGGCAGGCATCACGGAGGAGAAAAATGTTCCAGGTGAGCCTTGAAGAATGGGCAAACCTTTATTGATCACCAATTGTGTGCCAAACAGCTGTTATCTGTGGGAAAAGACAGGCATCTCCAGTGAAACTAACAGCTGAGTAAATCCCTAGAGGCAGGAATGTGCCTCCAAAATTGAAAGCAACATCAGGTCTCTGAGTGTAGGTGTAGAAAGTACTTAGGAGAAGGAAATCACAGTGTACAATTTACCATCAGCAATAGGCGCCTAATGTCTCCCCATGGAACTCAGAGCCCACAGCAAAAATCACTGAAGGTTTTTGATAGGGAAAAGGGCTTGCTCTTACACTCATGTTTTAGAGTAAACAGATATAAATGAATTATGTAGAAAAAACAAACAAGCAATATCTCTTTAAGGAAGGTGGAAATCCAAAGATTGTCTCGCCTTCTATCATGTGTCATTTTAAATTCTCAGCTACATTTCCCCAGCTTTTAAATGGAAATAATAGAGTGACTATGAGAATTCAATGAGAAACCAACTGTGACAATGTGTTAGAAACAGTAAAATGTGTTATTGAACACAATTATCCTTGAGTTGAAGAGAGAGAAGCTAAAGTCAAGGAGTCCAGCTGTGCGGAATTGTGACCGTCAAGGCAAAGTGCACCATGGGTCTCCATGAGTGCTTTTGCTGTAGAATTGGACTGGCCTTAAAAGATACTTCTAAAAGCAATGCAACAGAACATGGCAGCTTGGGGCTGGGCAGGGAGAGGGCTTTGTGCTTCGCTGCACACTTGACGAGCCTTCTCTTGGTGGCTCTGCTCCTCTGGCTGCACCCTTCCTTCCTTCTCCTCTGATTATATTTTGTCTTGCTCTTCCTCCCCTTCTTCCCTGTTTCCATCTACCTTAAGACCTTTTTTCCTGGGTGCTCCCTGTGTCTTCTCACTCCCTTCTCACCTTTCCCCACTCCACCCCTCAGGCTGCAGTAGACTCCACCACTGGCCCAGACCTGGAGACTCTCTGCCCTTCACTGGATCACAGGTCCTGCAGATGTCTAACTTAGCATGTTTGCAATAACTCGCTTCTCTTATTTTCCGATGATAATCTGCCACCCTTCCTCCCACCATTTACAGATCAGAAAAAGCTTCACCAGGAGAAACAGATTTAGAGTGGACTTTCAAGGATAGATAGAATTTGACAGGCAGAGATGGGGAGAATAACGTTTAGGTATGTGATGATGATATGTGTTCAAATGCTATGTATGCTTGACTCAAGCAGAGCGTGTTCATTCACTAAGTCCATAAATGTGTAAGTGTCTGTTAAGTATCAGACACTCTTCTAAGCATTAGCTTATAATACTGTCTAATATTATTATTAATTAATAATATTATTAGAATAGTGTCTAATATTAGTGGTTTCAAAAAGCAGATAAAGTTCCCTGCCCTCACAGAACAAAGTCTAAAGGGAGAGACAGGTATATTTCAAGTCAACAAACTAAAAAATCTGTAACAGTGATTCTATTAAATAATTTCTCTGAATAAAAACAGATGGTGATGAAAGAGAAAGCTCAAGTGGGCAAAGAAGGGTTATTTCGAGTTGGATATCAGGGGAACATCACTGAGAAAGTGACCTTAAGGATTAGCAGGCATCAGGCAGATAAAGAGTGGAGAACATGGCATTTGGATGGGCTCTGTGTGAGGCAAGATTCCTGTTCTAGACAGGCCAGCACAGTAGTGGAAGCAGGAAGGAGGGAGATTTGCTCACAATAAGGCAGAAAGGAAGACAAACCAGATGACAGAGGCTACACAGCAGGTAGAGGTCAATTCGACTGCAAGTGCTATGGGAAACCACTGAAGGTTTTAATCAGGGAAGTAACGTGATCTGAGTTCATCATAAGGGAAATAGTGGACAATAAAACCGGAAACAGTTTGGGAACACACTGTGGAAAGCCTTCAGTGACAGTCTGGAAGTGTCCACCTAATTCATAAGACAGCGGAGAGTTTTCAAGGACTTTATTCTTTTAAGCGAACACTCAGTTCTAGATTGATTACACAATAAATACATGGTATAAAGTAATCAGAAACAAATAAGCAAAAAGAATCTAAACATAACCCATAAGCAAACCAATCAGATAGCATCCATTTTAGTGCACTTTGGAGTTTCTCTCTCAACTTTCCATGCATCTACTTACGTAAGAGTCAATACACTACCATACGTTGATTAGTATACGTAAGTACACATATTACAAAAGGAGGGTCTTGTGGTTTTACTGAATAGAGTGTTTTGTAAATGTCTTTTTCCTTTTCATGATGTATTAGGAACATGTGTTTCAATAAAAACACTTAAAATGACATCATTTTTAAGGGCATCGCATTGTATGTATATTTCACAAAGGATCCAATTAAACTCAAATGTTCAACTTTTAAGTTTCTTCAGGTTTTCTGCGCTGTGATTAGCCTGCATTACGGTTGGTGTCATCACAACAAAGTGTCTGCATAAATCAATAATCAATTTTTGGAATATTTTCCTGTAAGTGTAATTGCCAGGTAAAACACTGGTGAACATGTCAAGGCTTTAAATGCATTGATGTCATTATCCTTCACAAAAGTTGTGTGAATTTATAATACCCCTATAGTATAGAAATGTGCCACCTTCCCAGAAGCACTGGGTGCCGTCAGTTCTTTCTAATTTTGTCATTTGGGAAAGGGAAGTGGCGTCTCCTCACTAGATATTTTGTATTTCTTTGATTACTGATGAGATTGAACGTTTTTAATTGTCAGTTACTGGTCTTTGTTTTTCCTCTTTTATAAATTTATTGGCTATCTTTTACTGATTTTTATGTTGGTAGATTTATTGTTTCCTTTCTATATATAGATATATATTTAATAAATATATTTTGATCACACATACTTAACATTTACACCTAACCATATGTGAGTTTCTTTTCTTTTTTTTTTTTTTTTTTTTTGAGACAGAGTCTAACTCTGTCACCCAGGCTGGAGTGCAGTGGCACGATCTCAGCTCACTGCAACCTCTGCCTCCCGGGTTCAAGTCATTCTCCTGCCTCAGCCTCCTGAGTAGCTGGGATTACAGGCATGCACCACCATGCCCAGTTAATTTTTGTATTTTTAGTAGAGGCAGGGTTTCACCGTGTTGGCCAGGCTGATCTCAAACTCCTGACCTCAGGAGACTCACCTGCCTCAGCCTCCCAAAGTGCTGGGATGACAGGCGTGAGCCACCGCGCCCGGCCATGACACCTTTTTTCTATATCTACGAATAAAACCCTTTTCTGACATATGACGCAAATGTATTTTCACAGCTTGCAATTTGCCTTTTATGATACTATTTTACCATACAAAAATGTATCTGTTTTGTTACTTATACATTTCCTTTATGATTTCTCTCTTAGAGGTCATACTTAGAAAGCCCTTTGCCCCCCAGGCCCATGCAGCCTCACATTGTGATAAGTTTATTCCTGCTACATAAGTCTGGAAACCTGCCCTGTGGTATGAATTACACTCCTGTCTAGCTTTTCCCCCACGTAGTTCCTCACAGACTAGAAAGACTCTTGTCCATACAAACATGGACATGCCCTTCAGCCTGTTTCTGCACTGTCTGTGCTGGGCCATTGATTTTTCTATTTCTCAGCCACTGATGGACTGTTTGAAAGTTCATACTTGGTCCATGGTTCATTTCAGTATTCAGTAGAGCAAGTCAACCTTTTCTGTGTTTTTTGTCAAAATTGTATTAAAAGTTTTGTGTAGATGAACAAGCCTGGAACCATGTGTAGGAATGCCAGCCTTACGTGACATAGGAGACAGAGAAGGAGGAGGCGGGCTCAAAAAGGACCCTGCACCCAGCAGCCCCCTTCAGGTGGGAGGTCTCAAAGGTAATTCACATTCTGAGCTTAATCCCCAACTGACAATGGGGCCAAAAATCTCACTTACCTCCAGTTATGACCTAAGGGCTCATGCATAAGACCTAAGGGCTCATGCATAAGCCCCAAGGGGTGTGATTATCACGTACCTGTGAGGGTTTGCTGACTGCCAGCCTGGCAGAGTATGGGACAGAAGTTATGCAAATTTTTAAAACTTGTATAGCAAAAAATGAAAGAGTAGGGAACTCTAGGGATCTGTCCCACAAACACTGAAAAATATGACAAAAAGGTCATGCATGGTGGCTCACACCTGTAATCCCAGCACTTTGGGAGGCTGAGGTGGGTGGATCTTGAGGTTAGGGGTTCGAGACCAGCCTGACCAATATGGTGAAACCCTTATCTACTAAAAATACAAAAATTAGCCAGGTCTCTGCTGTGTGCCTGTAATTCTAGCACAGGAGAATCGCTTGAACCCAGGAGGCGGAGGTTGCAGTGAGCTGAGATCACACCACCATACCCCAGCCTGGGTGACAGCAAGATTCTGTATCAAAAAAAAAAAATTTAACAAAAATGTCAAATCAGCCTTTCAGAATGCTGGGAGATAGTCAATGGTTTGCAGCAACTGAGTGAAAGCCCAGCCAGGACAGAGGCGACTGAGACTCTAGCTGCAGCCTCACCACCCTCCCTGGCAAGGTGGCGGCTCCCATGCCTGGGGCAAGTACCAGGCTCCAAGGAAGCAAACCAGACCAGGATCTCAGGGAATTGTGTCGTTTTGACCCGATGGGGATTTCCTGGGTCATAGGGCTTACCCTTTCTTTGCCTAACTCGGAGTGCTCAGGGCAGGTGGCTAAGAGGACGGGGCTCCCCAAACAGCAGGAGTGAGCAATCCACTGCTGCCTGCTGGGAGCAAAGAGTAACAGCTGGAGCAGACAACAGACTTGCCCAAAGCATGGGAGGAAAAACCAGCCTGTGAGATCTGGAGGGAGCGGGTGCTCTGAAAATTTCCTTCTGTTCCAGTTTAGCAGTTCCTCAACAAGTAGACATGAAATTACCATATGATCTCACAATTCTACATCTAGCTACACAGCCAGAACTGAAAAGAGGTGTTCCAGGGAAAACTTGTCCACCAATATTCATAGCAGCACTTTCCACAATCTGTGGAAACAACCCACGTCCATCCACTGACGAGAGGATTTTTTTAAATGTGGCATATCCAGACGACGGGATATTAATCAGCCATAGAGAAACAGAAGAACTGACAGGTTCTACACGATGGATGAGATTTGAAATCATCATGCTAACCGAAGAAGCCAGAACCACATTATTGGATGATTCCATTTATATGAAATGCCCAGAATAAGCAAATCCATAGAGACTGAAACCAGATTGGTAGCTGCCTCGGGCTGGAGAGAAGTGGCAATGGGAAGAGATGCCTACTTTATGGGTTTCCTTTGTGGGATGACGAAAAAGGTCTAGAACCAGATAGTGGCGATGCTGGTTCACATGGCTAGTGTGTACCACCATCAATGCCACTAAATTGTACACTTTAAAATGGCTAAAATAGTTAATTTCATGTTGTATATATTGTAAAGCAATTTTTAAAACAGCATTATATAGATTCATTGAAAATATCACACCTAATAATCAGAATAAAATTCACACAGAACGTATATTTGTATATATATTTCATGTGAATTATATAATACATATTTATACATATTCTATGTGAATATATATCAACACATTTCTTGAAAAATACTGGAATAATTTACTTTTAATAATCTTCTAATGAGAAAGGCCTTTTAAAATTACTTCGTATAACCTAGGAAATATAAAATAAAAAATTAACTTTGTAGCAATTTTAATTATGAAAAGTTCTGTACTAAGAAGAACCACTCTACGTAAGTACTTAAAAATGAAGACAAGCGGTCAGGTGCAGTGGCTCACGCCTGTCATCCCAGCACTTTGGGAGGCTGAGGTGGTCAGGTCACCTGAGGTAAGGAGTTTGAGACCAGCCTGGCCAACATGGTGAAACCCTGTCTCTATTAAAAGTACAAAAATTAGTCAGGCTTGGTGGCAGCGTGCCTGTAATCCCAGCTACTCAGGACTGAGACAGGAGAATCGCTTGAACCCGGGGGGCGGAGGTGGCAGTGAGCCAAGATCGCACCATTGCCCTCTACCCTGGGTAACAAGAGTGAGATTCCTTCTCAAAAAAAAAAAAAAAAAAAAAGATAAGGTAGGAAACATAAATGCATTTCACATACAGAAAAAAAATGCTAATTTTTCTAATAAATACAATGCGTTTACAAACCAACAAGCAACAAGTCAAAACAGAGTAGGAAAATGTCAGAGGGAAAGGAAGAATATACAAATGGCCTTCAAACATTTGGAAACAAGGCTTGACTTCTCTTCTAATAAGGTGATGTCAAATAAAATTACATTAAATTGTTTTTCACCTCTCTCATAGAGATCAAAAATTGGATAACGGTCAGAACAAGGATCTTTGAGGAAAAACAATTGGGTAACATGGTGTGTGAGTGAGAGAGTGTGGCGATGCCAGGTCTACGTTGTGTCTGTGCTGCTGGTGAGGCTGCTAACCGGCCAGACCTCTATAAAAGCAGTTTGGCAAAATACATACAAATTACTAACATATGTGTTTTTTGATCTGGCAATTTTATTTCTAGGAATTATCATGCAGAAATACTCTAATACAGGTGAGATGACATATACACAGCCTTGTTATTATAATGTGATTTGTAAGATCAAAACGTCGGAGACAACCATAATTATCCATCATTAAAAGACTTTTAAATAATACGGCATATCATACAATAGAATATAATGCAGCTGTAAAAAGGATGGAAGGAACGTTTGTGTACAAACATGGAATGCACCTGAAAATATATTGCTGCTACAAGGGGCAGAACAGCGTGTACAGCATTTTTACCATTTACATAAAGAGGGAAAAATAAGAACATGAATTGGCTTACTTTGTACATATGTAACCTATTTCTGACAAAATATTAGAAAATTTATCGAAGTGGCTGCTTCACCTGGCACCTGTCACAGAGCAAGTCTCTGTCTCAAAAAAAAAAAAAAAAAAAAAAAAGTGACTCCTTCATAGGAAGGGAATTTGTGTCACGACAAGAGTGGAGAAATACGTTATTATTATTTAAACTTCTGTACATTTTGAATATATATTTTATTGAATCCCCTTACAAATAATGCAAGTATTTAACCAATGCTTACTATTAATGGTCACACCATGATAGACTTATGGTAAAATCATATACAAATTAAGACATTATTGAGTAGCATTAAGTGGACCTCATTCAAAACAATTGCTCCATGCAAAACTCTACTGAATATTTACCATCCTTGATATTATTCCATACAAGACTCTTGCCGTTTATTCATCTACAGTGTAGAGATCACATTTCCACATCAGCTAACGTTGCATCCCAGTTGGTTCTTGCTGAGGGACCCCGAGGGAAGGTCTGTAGATGAACGCAGGTGAAGCTGGTCACAGCACCCTACAGCAGCGGGGGCCGTGGGCCTCCCAAGGACCACCACCGCCTGCCAGATGTGGGATGGCACTGCCGCCTATCCTTCCCGTGCACTGCATGGTTCTCCTCTCCTCTAACCTCCCAGAGTGCCAGCGGGACTCCAGTGGAAGTCAGCAGATGAGGAGTGAAACCTGAGCGCCTAAGAGCTGCTAAGAACACGTTTTCTCCAGGCACTTCACTAGACATTTTATGTAGTTAGCCATCATTTAATTTACCCAGTGACATCAACATAAGGTACATATCATTTTCCCTGTTTTTCACAGGCAAATACTTGGAATCAAGAGCAAGCAACGTCCTGAAGACTTGCACAGGGAAAAGTATTGGAGCTTGGATTAAATACTGATTGCCACACAAAAAAAGCCAGGCTCAGAAAGAGAGGGACAAAGAAACAGGAAGGAAG